>CM076575.1:2024200744-2025506510 GCA_034641835.2 Pinus albicaulis | reverse complement strand
AATGTGATCGAACTAATTAAAAACTAGAGAGATGTGTCTGATGAGTGGATGGTGAAATGACCTCCAAGTCTCTCCAATTTATATCCATCTGTGAGGGTGTGTGACACATCTGTTGGGGCTCCCAAGCCTACATTACAATTCTGGCCGACCTTGCACATAAGTGGAATAAATTCAAAATAAATGTTCTGCTCATCTGATCAAGATGATCTTTAGATCAATCTTGCACCTCTCCGAAAGAGGAATCCAATAAAAATATTGGCATCATCATCTGAGCAGTACAACATGGAGTTTGGACCAAGTTGTCCAAAATTAACATTTCCTCTTAACTAGGGAGAACTCCATTCAACAGTGCCATCCAAACATCGTGCATCATCCCGCCGTAACTTGCTTTGCTTGCTTATTTATTTCAAATGGTGAGTCACAAAGACATCACTCTCGGCTGACCCGAAGTCAGCTCAGAGGTTCGGAACCTCTATAGGACTCAAAGGAGTCTCATACTAACCTGAAGTTAGTTTAATTGACCCGAAGTCAGTTGGAGGTCCAAAACCTCACTTGGACTCAAAAGAGTCATATATTAACCCGAAGTTATTTTAATTGACCCAAAGTCAGTTGGAGGTCCGAAACCTTACTCGGACTCAAAAGAGTCATATACTAACCCGAAGTTAGTTTAACTGACCTGAAGTCAGTTGGAGGTTCAAAACCTCACTTGGACTCAAAAGAGTCATATACTAACCCGAAGTTAGTTGGAGGTTTGAAACCTCACTAAACTTGATCCCAGATCAAGTGGTTGGACACGTGGCATCCTAGACATATAGAGTACGACAATCTCCGATGCATCCATTGGTCTTGCTATCGGTCTCTATCCACATTTCCCACCTCATTGGCCAAGATGAGAGGTACTTCCCATGAGTTCAGAACTCCATGGGTAGGATGCATACGGGGCACAGATCAAAGAGAGGTGAGCCAACTCAATATTATCACGGTGGGGCAGAAGCACACCAACAAGTTTCGGCAAGCCTAGCCCTGTGATTACTTATAGCTCCAAGAAGCTATCCCCAAAGCCCCCTGGAGCTCCCAGAGCTCATCGTCCAACAAGACCCTCAGAATAGGGTCGTTCCATGATTCTCACGGAAGGTTAGGAACTTGACCTTCCCCAAGGGCTTAGTGAGAATATCTGCGACTTGCTCATCAGTTCCTATATGATCGAGCCTTACGGCGCCTCGCTGTACCATATCCCGGATAAAATGGTACTTTATATCAATATGCTTGGATCGATCGTGGAATACGGTATTCTCTGACAAACGAATTCCACTCTGGTTATCACAAAGGATAACGGTGGTATCTAGCACATGCTCGAACAACTCACTGAAGAGCTTTCGCAACCAAATAGCTTCACAATAGGCCATACTTGCTGCAATGTATTCGGCCTCAGTGGTGCTCAAAGCCATCGACTTCTACTTCCTGGTCATCCAAGATATCGAAGCAGAACCAAATGTGAAGCAACATCTAGATGTGCTCTTGTGATCCACTACACTGCCAGCCCAATCAGCATCAGTATATCCATGGAGTCTCAAACTCCCGGCAGTGTATCTCAACCCATGGTTTATCGTGCCTCGAAGATATTTCAAGGTATTCTTGGCACCAACTCAGTGAATGTGGTGAGGATCAACCATGTGTTGACTCAAAGTGTTCACTGCAAAACATATGTCTGGACGAGAATTCACTAAGAACATCAATGCTCCTACGAGTTGACGATACTCGGTAGGATTTCGCAATGCGGACCCAACAACATTTCCACACAACTTCTTGAAGTTGAGTTCCATCGGTGTCGACACGGACTTACAGTTCACCATACCAAATCTCTCCAGCAGCTCCATATTATATTTTCCTTGAGGGAGGAAAATCTCGTTAGGTCTCTGCCAGAACTCCAAGCCTAGGATGTAATACATCAGTCCTAGGTCTTTCATCTCAAACTCGGAAGCGAGCTCCCTCTTAAACTGATGAATGAGAGGGTCAACACCTGTCAGGAAGAGATCGTCCACATAGAGAACCAGAATGAGAGGCTTTTCTCTATCAACCTTGAAGTAAAGGTTCAGATCAACGTTACTTCGAGTGAAGCCCAACTTCATCAAGTAGCTATCTATCCTCTTGTACCAAGATTTGGGGGCTTGCTTCAACCCATTGAGGGCTTTCTTCAACCTGCATACATGAGGGTCTCCTTCCTAGACTTTGAACCCCAGAGGTTGCTCCACATACACCTCTTCCTTTATCGAATCATGCAGAAAAGCGGTGTTCACATCTATTTGATGGAGACTCCGTCCTTGCGTGGCAGCAAGGGCAATAATAGATTGGATGGTGGTATAGCGGGCCATAGGTGCAAATATATCATCATAGTCTATGTCTTCCTTTTGAGAGAAGCCTCGGGCAACGAATCTTGCCTTGTACTTTTCAGCACTACCATCAGATCCATGCTTGATCTTATAGAGCCATTTGGAGGTGACAACAGCTTTGTCCTCCGGTCTCGGGACCACATCCCAGACAACAGTCTTCATAATGAACTCGTACTCTTCGTGCATAGCATCCTTCTTGATGCTTTACGGCTTCTTCAAATGATCCAGGCTCAGATTGTACGATTGTACTCATGGCTGCTAGATACCCTTGGTATCTATTCGGCTTCTTGCTTTCATGGAATGCCCCCCCTGGGGCCATATGTCTCTCAGCATTTGCGAGAGTATCCCGGAGCCATGAGGGTCTTCTCTTCATTGAAGGAGGTGGATCAATTGGGTCCATCAGTCCATCGGGCATCATCTCATCCTTCGGCTCTTCCTGCTTCCTTGTTCTTTCATCATGGAATTCCTTGGAGCTAGGAAGATTTATTACTTTCCTGAAGGAAGCATCTTCATCGACGGTGACATCGTGGCATATCTCCACTTCTCTTTGACTAGGCACATAGATTCTATATGCCTTCGAAGTTTCACTGTAGCCCACAAACATTCCCTTCTTTCCAGAAGCATCCAGCTTGCTTCTCTTCTCTTTCGACACATGAAAGTAAACAAGACAACCAAAAACTCTAAAATGAAAAACATCAGGTTTCTTACCAGAGAAGACTTCTTCGGGAGTTTTGGAGTCTGGAGCGGAATGTGGGCATCGATTTTGTACGTACACAACAGTGTTCGTAGCTTCTCCCCATAGAAACTTCGGAAGACCTTGGACATATAGCATGGCACAGGGAGCTTCCACAATGGTCCTATTCTTTCTTTCAGCAACGCCATTTTGCTCAGGATTATACAAGGTTGTGGACTCCCTCTTAATGCCAGCTTCTCTGCAAAAGTCATTGAACTCGTTTGACTCATATTCGGTGCCATTATTGGTCCTCAAAATCTTGATCTTCTTTCCTGTTTGATTTTCGACCAAGGCATTTAAGGTACAAAACCATTGGAATGCTTCGTCCTTCTTCTTCAAGAAATATATCCAGGTCTTGCTAGAGAAGTCATCTATAAACGTCATGTAATAAGAAGTTTTAAGAACATCCTTTCAAGGATGTCATGGGCAACATACCAGATAAATCAGAATGTATCAATTGCAAGACATCAGATGTCTTTGTGACACTTGAGGGGAAAGGTCCCCTTGTATGCTTTCCTTCGGCACAACCCCGACATACATCTTCATGGTCATTTTTGAATTCGGGCATCCCTGTCACCACCTTCCTTGCTTTGGGAAGGGCTTTGTAATGAAGGTGTCCAAACCTCCGATGCCATAATTCGGTTTGACGAATTGTATCACATGTCATAGCCCTGAATGAACTCCCCCCAACGTGGTAGAGTGTATCAACTCTAAAACCAATAGTGAGAGCTTCCTTGAAACTCTTCTTCCAAATGCATACCTTTCCATCAACGAATGCCACCTTGAAACCTTTGTCTTCCATGGCCGAAATAGACACAAGGTTCTTCTTCAAATCAGGTACATACAATACATCTTGCAAACAGAGCACTTGACCTTGAGATAAATGGAGGGTCACAGTCCCTGTCCTTTTCATGGGATATGTGGCATTATCTCCAAGGATAATTTGCAGATTAGTATCCTTCTCAATCAAATCAAGAGAGCTTCTTTAAAACCAGTGAGGTGCCTTGTAGCACCACTATCAATCAACCAGACATCCACGGTGTGGGGTGGAGATGTAGCAGAGGGGGTAGATACAAGAATGAATTCATTTCTTTTATTGTCAACAACATTGGATTCATCATACCTGGAATTTCTTGACCTTTTGAAAGGTTGCCCATTTCCGTTACGACCAGAGGGAGCCTTCCTCTTTCCTTTAAACCTGTTGTTCCTTTGATTTCCATTCCCCTTATTGTTGTTGTCATCATCCCCTGGAGAATCCCTTCTAGGGCATTCTCTAGCATAGTGGCCAAACTTGTTACATGTGTAACATCTTCCTTTCTTTCCTTTGGCCCCTGCTCTTCCATGGTTCTTCAAACCACCATTATTCTTCAATACAAGCTTGGGCTTTGTCTTCACCTTTAGCTCTGATACCATGTAAATTTTTGAAGATGTTCTATGCTTGATGCAAATTTACTTCAAACTTCAAGGGCCCAATACCAAATAGAAATCACATAAACATGAAAGTAAAATGCTGATAGAACATACCAATAGATCGACAGAAGACAAGCCAAAATTATACTTAACTTTTGATCAACAAAACATGTGTTGTGGTGCATTGCGACGGTGAACAGGGTGCTTCAACCAACAAAGTCTCCTCACGGTCAACCAACCAGAAGTGTCACACAACCCTCAAGACAACTCCAATAAAGTCACCCAATGTCAATGAAAGTCAACATTGTCCAGTCAACATAGTCAACGCAAAACAACAACAACAAAAAGTTAACGCAGTAGGTCAAAGTCAACGTCCAACCTCGGTATGTGTGCCAATCAATGCAGCCTTCAGAAATCGGAAGTTTGGTGAAGTTTGGAGGTCAAAGGACCAAGCGGTTACCAAAGTTAACGCTAGTCAAACCTGCGCTGAAACCCTAAAAAGATCCGCACCAGAAACCCTAGCTGCTGCTCCACACGTGTGAGAAGAAATGCCTCCAAAAGGTGATTGAACTAATCAAACACTAGAGAGATGTGTGTGATGAGTGGATGGTGAAATGACCTCCAAGTCTCTCCAATTTATATCCATCTGTGAGGGTGTGTGACACATCTGTTGGGGTTCCCAAGCCTACATTACAATTCTAGCCGACCTTGCACATAAGTGGAATAAATTCAAAATAAATGTTATGCTCATCCGTTCAAGAGGATCTTTAGATCAATCTTGCACCTCTCTGAAAGAGGAATCCAATAAAATTTTTGGCATCATCATCTGAGCAGTACAACATGGAGTTTGGACCTAGTTGCCCAAAATTAACAAGATTGAGCTAGAGATGGTGTGAGGGCAGGATCCTTGAGGTGCCCAAACTCTTGGATCACATACGAGCTACGGGAGCCGTTAAAGACAATAACAGGATGATTAGAGTCAATTGGTGTAGAGGATTATGGAGGCACCGTGGCAGTGAGGACGCTGAAGACTGGGGCAGCGCAGTGTAGAGGCAGCAGTAGCGCAGAGGCTGATGGGACTTCAGTAGTGCAGAGGGGCAGTGCTTACGCAGAGGCAGAGCAGCAACAACGCTGAGCTTCAGAGGCTCAACGCAGTTTAACAGCAAAGGGTGCTTCAGTATCAAGATGCAGCCAGACTGACTTGTCTGTCAGTGTTTTGGGTGATGTCCTTCAGTTGCTTACTTCGTAGCAATTGAGTTGCAGTGTAGCAGTTAGCAGTGGCAGTGCTATGGGCCGCAAGATGCAACATTTGAGAGGGCGCTGCAGTATAGATGAGGCAGTGACTGTGGCAGAGTCATGGGCAGCGATACAGAAGGCAACAATGCAATGGATGAGGGGTAGCAGCCGAGCATCAACATCACAGGGGATCGATGCCATGGATCAGAGTAATGCTTTTGGAGTGAAGTGTTGATAGAGCACATTCCTCGCTAAGAGGGAGTGTTGATTTTTGGGTAGCATCGGATGTGCTTTAGCTCTGAAACCTTGTGGAGGCGCTAGGACAAATGAGATCTCCAAGAGCTAGAAATCGTTTGGAGGAATTCCACCCGGAGCTTAAGTTATTCCAATAATTAATTATTTTAATGGTGACCTTAAGTCTAACATAGGGAAATTAAATAATTAAAGGGAATTAATTTAAAAATGTGGGTGAGAATGTTCTAAGTGACGTGGATCAAGTCTTTTCTAATCTTAGCCGTTGATTAGAGATTAGATCACGATCGTTGAATGTTCAACGAGAAAAGTATTAAATGAAGGCTTGGGGTCAGTTGGAGAAGACACATAAAGCGGTAGCACTTGAGCTAAGTCGAAATTCTGGGGCGTGGTTTGCTGAGAATTCTCAAGTGAGCTTGCAGTGCAGTGAGGGGCAGATCCACAGAGGGATTTCTGAATCTGAGGCCGAGAATACAATTGCAGAGAGGTAGATCTGTACTAGAGAGGTAGCGCAGTCCAGGAAGTGTGATGTAGAGGCAGCGTAGGCCCAGCAGGGGTGACGCAGACCCAGACAGGCTCAGGCAGAGCCAGCGTAGGGGCTGACGCAGTACAGGAGGGTGACGCCGGCCAGGTGGGGTTGACGCAGAGCCAGAGGCTACAATGCTGGGGTTGCAGTGGGGCATAAAGGGCTTGTATTCAGTACGTCAGACAGAGTGACGCAACTACACTGAAGGGTGATGCAGTGACTACGTAGGTACCTGTGCAGTTCCTCATTCTTAGCTAGATCAACCATGTTTTATGTCTCCGGAGATAGAGGTACATCTGTCGGGATTTCTTTGTTGGGCAAACCACTATTGGTGGTCTTGTTTGTATTCAGAATTCTGCATAATATTAAAACCCTGTAGCGTTGTTGCACCGGTTTTCCCGCATTGGGTTTTTCCGGAGACATTTGTCCAAAAAATATTGAGTGACCTTTGTCATGTGTGCGTAATTCTTCAGTACTTGATTTGTATGTATGTGCAGGCTACAATAGTATTTACTTTTATGTTTTACTGAATAATTCAGGAAAATAACCTGTAAATTAAATCAAACAAGTAGGAGAAGTAAATCAGAATACTATAGTAGGGTTGTTGTAATAAGGATTCATAAATTTTCACATAATGCATCAACCTCAAATCCTTCATGTCGAATTCAATTTCCAGGTTCTTCTTGCAGTCCTTGATGAGCCTAAATGATCCTGTAAGGAACAAATCATCTACATACAGTACTAGGATAAGTGGCTCATTCTCTACCATTAAATAGTAGATATTGGGATCTGCATCACTCTTGACAAATCCCAACTGCTGCAAGTACCCGTCAATCTGACCGTACCATGCTCTGGGTGCTTGCTTGAGCCCATATAGGGATTTCTTTAGTCTACATACATGAGATTTCTTCTCATGGGTCATAAAGCCTGCAGGTTGTTCAATGTACACCTGTCTTGACATCCATTTGGTGAATTTGTCATCCCATATGCGTTGGTAAGGAAACAATCGATCTGATGGAGGTATACCTGGCAACAGGGGCGAAGGTCTCCTCATAATCGATTCCTTCCTTTTGTGCATACCCCTTGGCCACAAACCTAGCCTTGTTTTTCTCTATGTTGCCATCCATCTCGAGCCTACAACTGATCTGTTCTCTGGTCTAGGCACGACTTCCCAGACATTGTTAGTCATGATAGAGCTATACACCTCTACCATGGCGTCCACCCAGACATGATGCTGTACTGCCTCTCGAAAGCTAGAGGGTTCTTCAACCTGTGTTACCAATGCTTGGTATATGTCAGGTTGTCTACGCTGCCTTTTCTCGGTTCTCGGAGCTCCAACAAACTCCTCAGCGTCCCTTAGCGTCTGGCGTACTTCTTGTTGAGAATTTGGAGGACTGGAGATTAATTCAAATTCTCTTACTTGATAATTACTTGTGAGCTTATTTCTTAACTTATTTAGTCTTTCATCAAGTCAATTACCAAAATACAAAAACACACAATTAGGCTCCTCGATCCAGGGCAAAAACCTCTCCCTGTTAGAGAGGAAAACCCATAATAAATTCTTCTTATAGATCTTCAAATGACAAGTACCATGACCAAGACTCAGACCCTTGACCTATGAATGCCTCCAAGACCTTGTCAATGTTGATAAGTCTTCTTCCAACGTTGATCTTTCTTTTCTTCACCAACGAGTACTGGCTTGTATCAATATTAAAGAACTCGGTCTCTAGGTCCTTGGATTCTCCTTCTACTTCTCGGTTGTACTTCAACTTTACTTAGGTTCCTTCTTGGCTCCTTCTTATCACGTTTGATACTCAAGACAGTGATATATATATACTTCTGCCCTGAACCCTTTAGATGTATTTCGACCTTCCTGTATAGATGAGAGATATAATAGCCTAGGACTGAACTTGGAGTAGTTCTCCTTATTGCTGTGAACACCTTTAGCCTTTCTTGTTGATTAGCCTTCTTCTTCGCATTAATTTCAAACCCTTTCCTAGCACTTCTATTCCAGACTTGATCCAAATTCCTTACTGCAAATCTTCCTGAAATACGCACTTCAAATCTTCCTGAACTCCGCAAAGTGATCCACACTTCACTGTGTATTACACCCACACTTCCTTGCTGATCTAAGGTCTGTATTTTACCTCTGTAATGTCTCAGAAAAAGTCCACAATTTTTCTTCTGTATTAACTTAGAGCTGTTCGAGATTTATTTCTAAAAGAGCCGCAAACAGGAGTATATATAGAGGCTCCTTCTTTGATATGAGGCCGACCATACAGCTGACATATAAGTTGACTTTATCATAGAATATAGGCCGACATGAAGACTATATACTTCAGCGTTAAGGGTGATTTTCATGAGAGTTGTTATTAGCTATTTTCCCACAATGTCTTGGAGCACATTCTTAGAACTAGACACTTCATAAACATGACTCTTGATTACAATTATAAACATAAGGCAAACCCTACTAGACATCAAGAAGAAGTCTATTGACCTATAATAAATCTTGCTCATGAAACCCATGAAGCAAGTACCACAAAAATACATTTTATTATCTTTGTCTTCTTCTTTATATAAATACATAATTACATAGTCAACATGAAGACCGACCTAGTTACACTTTTCAACACTTCTCTCCTCATTCTGCCACTGGTGGTGGGTGGCTCAACCATTTCCTCTTCTTGTTGTCCTCTCTGCTGTGAACTATCTGGATTTTCCTCACTTGAGGAAATACTGGTACTAGTTACGGTGCTTGATCTAGATGTCTGTCCACCTGCTGGTTCTTCCCCTCGCTATTGCTGGACCAGAGGAACATCCTCAGATTTCTCTCTAGGAGGCATCTCTCGAGATTTCCTGAAAGATCTGTCTTCCATGAACTTTACATCCTTTCTGACTACAATCTTCTCGCTGCCTGGAATGTAGATTCTGTAAGCCATTGAGGTGTTGTTGTATCTTACGAGATACCCCTTCTCTGCAGTCTGATCTAATTTGCTTCGTTTTTCATTTGGAATGTGACAATATGCCACACTTCCAAATATCCTGAAATGACTTACTTTTGGCTTCTTCCTGTGAAGATACTCTCGAGCGTTCTCTTGCCCAAGGTCCTATGAGGAGTTCTATTCTGGATATATACAACTGTGTTGCATGCTTCTGCTCCTAAGAATCTAGGCATGTCCTGGTCATACAACATTTCTTTTGTTACCCCAACAGTAGTCCTATTCTTCTGCTCTGCGTCCCAATTCTGCTCCGGATTATATGGAGCTGCCCATTCTCTTTTGATGCCCTCTCTTGCGCAAAAATCTGTGAAGTCCTTGTCTGTGTACTCTCCACCATTATCTAAGCGCAATACTTCTATCTTCTTCCCTGTTAAATTTTCAACCAAAGCTTTGAATTCTTTGAACCGATCAAAGACCTCATCCTTGGTCTTTAAGAAGTAGATCCAAGTTTTCCTAGAGTGGTCATCAATAAAGACGACGAAATATTCGCCACCACTAAGAGTTCTGGTAGACATTGGTCCGCTGATATCCGAGTGTATTAGCCCTAATTGTTGCTTTCGGAATATTTTGCCTTGGCATACTTCGCAAGTACACATCCTCTGCATACGTCATCGTACTTGGTACTCAAGACTGGAACTCTCATCACAGTTTCTCTGAGTATTCTCAGAGCTCCATGGTGTAGATTCCCCATTTGTCTGTGCCATAGCTCATTCATGTATTTTTCTCCATTGAGATCGCTGCCTATCAGTGCCATTGGAGACTCAAGCTGCAACCTGTATAATTTATTGCTTCGAGT
Source organism: Pinus albicaulis (assembly GCA_034641835.2). Classification (NCBI taxonomy): domain Eukaryota; kingdom Viridiplantae; phylum Streptophyta; class Pinopsida; order Pinales; family Pinaceae; genus Pinus; species Pinus albicaulis. The sequence goes on along the minus strand of CM076575.1, from coordinate 2,025,496,168 downwards.
TCCAAATCTGAGCCTTTTTCTTCTAGCTTGGATGTTTGACGTATACTTTCTTTCCAATGAAGTACACATCATATCCCTTGTCCTGCAAGTAGGACACTGAAAGTAAGTTCATTCCCGATCCTGGCACATGCAACACATTCGTGGCTCGAAGATTATCTTCTGCTTCTGTCTGAAATGCTATGGTCCCTCTTCCTACTGGGGTACACTTATTTTTGTTTCCCATAGTATTCTGGAAGTTCATGCGTTCTTCTTGATAGGTTGAAAAATATTCTCGAACTCCAGTCATATGAGTTGAAGCCTCGCTATCAATGTACCAATCATCGACCGATGCAGAAGTCGATAAACACGCAAATTCCTCTTCCAATCTGGAAGACAACTCTAAAATGTCATGATCTTCCATCGTGCTTTTTCTTTTCTCTGGCAACCTCTGCAGAAAACTGCGCAATCCCTCTAGAGTTCGATTTGTTGTCAATGCAGCACCACGACTTCCCTTCAATGCAGATTTCTTTTGTGCCTTTGCTTGGTCTAGCTCTGATACCATGTGAATATTTCTACAACGAAATTCCTACTGCAGTATCTGATATTATCTCTCCTACTTATTATTCAACAATAAGTTATTTACAGAAATTACTTCAGTAAACATCGAAATAAATTCTACTGCAGTCTTCACAACCAAAATATTGAGCAAACTATAAAGAAATACAAGCACAAGATTGACAGTTATTTTTGGACAATTGTCCCTGGAAAAACCCAATGTGGGAAAACCGGTGTAGCAAATGAGGGTTTCTTTATTATTCTTCAGCAAAATCTCTTGTATAGAAAATAACAAGCATAATAGAAGAGGAATATTTGTGAGAAATTTACAACCAATTTCCTCACATGCTTTTTAGTGAATATTTGACCCTGGAGAGCCCCTGAGCTTCTCTGCGTCTCACTGCGTCAGCTTGTCCCAGCGTCACAACCTCTGTGCTGTCTCTACCATTGCCTCTGCGTTGTCCCTCCTCTGCGCTGCCTCTTCCAGTCGAATTTTGTATTCTCAGCTCTTGTTGTTCCCCTCTTTCTCTCCACCCTGCAACTCTCCCTTTGAATCGATTTCTCGTGGCGAACTTCAGCCAGTGAGAAAATCAACCTTCTTGGGCAATTGAGTATCTGTCTCAGAGTATTTTCCAAATGACCCTCAAGCTTCCTTAAATAATATTCTCGTTGACATTCAACGACCCAGATTAGAACCTAATCAATGGCTGAGATCATTTTGACTTGATCCTCGTCTTCTTCTAGAAGTTACACCCATTGTTTAGATTAATACTCATTAATTATTTTAATTTCCTAAGTTTAGAATTAGGGTCACATTAAAAATAATTAATTTATCAAATAAAATTGTCTCCGGGTGGAATTTCCCAAAACAATTTCTGAGTTATCTGGAATAGATCTGTCTAAGCCTCGCCACAAAAATTGGGACTGAGAGCACATCTGATGCTACCACAAATCAACACCTCTGATGCTACCACAAATCAACACCTCTGAGATGTAAAACACTCATAAGTAGGACATTCTCCGAGCAAGCAATGATCTCCATGTGGCCACATGTAGAATGTGCCAAAAAGCTATTAGGATATCTCCAACACCTTAGGAAATAATATCATGCAAGCACCCAACGAAGGTCGAGCAACAATTTCCAATGTGCAAATCAATCATAGACCATCTCTCATGTGCAAATCATCATTGGCCATCAAGGGGTTGAGTATACACCATGTAGCCCAAATCTCATGAAGCACCCCTAAACATGGTGTAAACACTTTCAGAGTAACCACAAAAGCTGACAAGAGTTTCTGATAGGATTTCACCTATAGGAGGTTGAGTTGGGGGAGGACATTATCTTCCATTTCCCTACGTACTATGAGATAGGGAGGAGGTTCTGTTTTCTTTACAAAAGTTAGAAGGATCTCTCACTACTTTTTTCCTCTACTTGGACTAGAGTGTTAGTTTTTGTAGCATCAGATGTGATCTAGTCACGAAAATTGGTGAAGAGGCTAGAGTACATTAGATCTCCAAAACCCAGAAATCGTTTATGGAAATTCCACCTAGAGATGGCTTGATTAGATTATTAACTGTTTTAAAATATTTCCCAAGTCTAAACTAAGGGAATATGGTTAGTTAGTCATAATTAATTAACTAAAAGCTCACATAGATCGACAAAAGATTAATCTGGGTCCTGTTATCGCTTGCCGCCTACACCTACCTACAGTTAGTGGGAAAATCCTTCAACCCCACAGGTGTGGTTGGTGGCAAGGAACTCAGAGAAGGAGCTGTCACCTATTCCCAACTCTCTCCGTTTAAGCTATCTCCTAGGTTAGCTAAGGGGGGTGGTCCCTAAAGGAAAACTAAGTTAAAGATGTGAGATTTCTAGGAGAATTGATTAGAAGGAATTACTTATCAAAGATGACTCGATTCCAATGTGTAAACAAGCATATAAGTATATGAGCAATATTCAATGATGTGTTCAAAATATAGACCAGTGCTTTAAAGTAGATGACAAATGCTTGCTCAAAAATGAAATCCAAGATACAATGACAATAATCCCACAAAGGAAGTGTTAGACCAAGATTAACAGATACGCATTACTTGCAATAAATGAAAAAGTACTTGTAAGAAAGTGCTCAAGTAACAAAGGATAATGACATTCAATATTCACGAGCTAAATAACCACCAAAATAACAAGTACATGAAATAAGAAAATTGCGAGTAAATTTGTGATGTGAAGGTGCTCTTGGTTTATTTTATTAGTAGAATTCTAAAACAATTTTCAACTTAACTCCTGTCCCCAGACCTCACCCTCGCCCGAAATCCAGATCTCACAATGAGGAGTCCACAGGGTTGGAGGTTCCCTAATGTCTATACAACCAACTTAAGTTGGAGGTAAATTTTTAGAGATGCAAGTCTAGCATGCAAAGTGAAATGCCCAAATGATATGAAAGTGAGTTTGCAAGTGCGATGTAAAAGATGGGGATGATCTAATTAAATATGCTTCATAGTTAGAACAATAACTCAAGTTGCCATAAATTGAAAGTGCTATGCTTCTTTACTTGTAGTATATTGTGAAACTTATCCAAATGAGAGATAGATCACAAAATATAAGTAAGTGATGGCAAATGAGATTGCAAACTAGGAAATTTAAAAGACTATGTGATCTAAGCATTTAATGAAATGAAAATATGAGTTACTCACATGCAACTAAATTAGATTAGCAAATGAAATGATGAATGCAAGTGATTTAGTTGAGAAAATAAAAAAAAGGAAAGAAAGTTAACCACTCAAGAGGATTTACTCCCTGAGTAGGTGAGATACCATGGGAAAAACTTCCCAAGCTCCCTCAAGAAAAGTCAGCTCTTTATTAATGAAAGTGAGGCCCTCTTATAGAAATGAGGGGATTGGGAAGAGCTTACAATATCCGTTTTAAATTTGCTCTTTCCCAAAGTTACAAGTGTAAGATTTTAAAAAAAAAATTACTTGTGAGATGTTCACAAAATAAAGGCTTAAAGCCTTGAGGTGAATGGCAGTTACAATTCCTCAAAAGAATGAGGCTTTAGAAGTAGAGGTGAAGTGATAAGGCGGAACTTGGATTTGAGGTTCCAAACGGAAGAGTGTTCCTTAGCCTAAGCTTTAGCTCCCTTTCTTCAAAACTTAGATTGCTTCCAAGCACACCTATAGGCAAACAAGCAAAAGAGTTAGAATGCCAAAGAAATAGTTAGGAACTCAATGCAAGTATAAAATACAATTTATGTTACAAATTCCCTCACTAAGAACAGCTTGAAAGAGTTGATTTAGTGAGTGAGAATTAGGATTTAAACCCAACAACTTAGCTTCAAATGCTAGATAAAATAGATATGTGCACAAATGAGAGAAGAAATATATGAAATTTTTTTAGAGATGGAATAGAAGCAAAAGGCGCTCATGAAACCCCCTTTTAAATAAATCTCTTGATGTCTTATGAGATTGTTGGCTTGAACAACTTGTGAGACCTCTGATATCCTTGGAGCTGACTTATTCCAACCGAAGAAGTCTTCACACTCCAATGGACTTGGCAACCTGTCCTTTGAACACACAAATTTCTGCAAACCAATTGTTAGTGCAAAAGAAACTCGGCATATAGAGGCCACGTTGAGCTTGTCATTTCATCGAAAATAACAAGCTACAACAAGAGCACAAAACATACCAAGTCCAAAGGAGATCTGAGATAACTACAAATCTCCCCTCCCTAGACAATAGTGCCTTCAGGCAAATGCAAAGAAAAACAACTAGATTGCAATAAATAACAATATCAAATGAAACAAGTATACCTCATCAACCAAAGAATGCACCACAAGAGAAGCTAGTAACCCCAAAGACTTTTCTTTATTCAGCTCAATAACAATTTCGGCATAGTAACAATAAGCACAAGCTTCAAAAATCCACCCTTACAATGAGAGCCCAAGGCTCATTTAAATAGAACTACGGGAGCAAATCCCAATGAAAAATTAAATGACAAGTGGCCAGAGAGAGATGATCCCAATGCAAAAACGAATTTGCACAAGTGGCTGCTTGCTTTCTGTAGATTTCCAACAAACTGCTATAGGTGGTGAAGACTGGCTGTGTGTGCTCCCTTGAAGATCAACGCTGATTTTTTTGGAAACCTGTGTGTATCTTCACTGTTGTCCAAGTGTTTGAACGCTGCTAGAATGAGGAGAGCACTCCTTAATTAGCCGCTGTAAACTCCAGTGCATTTCCAACAAATCTGCAATCTCAAATCTAATCAAACTAGCTTATGCGTGCTTGCTGTAAGTGACTGGCAGCGTTGAGAATAATTTGTTGAGAGTATTTGATGGACTGAACTGCTGTAACGTACAAGTGTAAGGTGACTTGGAGTGTAGTGAATATTGTTGGAGACATATTCCACTTTAATCTCAATCAAATATTTTGTAATACGATTTCTCAAGTCTGCGTGGAAATTCCCTTTGCTGCGTTGATTTCTGAGTGCCAACATGTGGGGACAAGTGGGAGACAAAGTCTGTCCCATGTGGCAGTCTTGTCCCCCTTTTAATTTGACACCAAAGCGGTAAGCAATACATGCCAAAAATTTGCTGTACGTTGCACTTTAATTTGTTTTAATCCATATACTATGGAAAGTGAGTTGGCTGTACGTAGAGCTTTTATTTTGGCATGTGCACTTTAATTTGTTTTAATCCATATACTATTGAAAGTGAGTGGGGTCCACTCCCTTTCACTAACTTTGCCTTTGCACCTTTATAACTTTCAATTAAATGAAACGCTGAAACTTTGGCCATACTCAATACTTCATGACTTCATCATGAAACAATTTGACTGCCTTCGACTTGGCATTTGACTTTGACTTGAGTTGTACCTTATGTGGTGGGCCCCACATAGGTGCCACATCATCTTTTACCTCTCCACATAATTGCCATGTCAAAATTTGATTTATTTTGACTTTGGAAAATTTTCCAAATTTTTCCAATTATGAATTTTTTTGAATTTTTTCTCATTTTTTCCACTGACATCAGGAAAATCGGCTTTTGAGGGACCATAAGTCATTTTTTGACCCTCAAAGTGGGTCCTAGGATAATGTTGGGTCTCTAATGATGAATTTCGACTGGTCACACGCCCCAGACATTTCCTAAGGCCACTTATTTACATCATTACATAGAAATTAATTAAAAAATCCCATTTTGCGGGGAATTTTTAATTATTAAAAAATCCTACTTAGACTTAGTCAAATTCCGTGAAATTTCAGAGATGACCTAGCATGGTAATATACATCGACTCTAGACACTAAGATGCGTTAGGGGCTCAACCTTCAAGCCGTCACCCCGGCTTTGGGGTAATGCAATGAGTGAAAAAACCTAGAAAATTATTCGCCGCTAAAAAGAAGGAATAATTAACCAATTAAAAAAAACACTCCAAGGTGTACTCGCTTGCTGATCGAGTCCCAACATCCTAGGCCTGTTACATGGCTTTATTCATCATGCTAGTGACATTTATACAATATCCCCGAAGGGCTGCGGAATTTGAAGACTGAAGAAGAAAATGATGAGAAGAAGAAGTAGAGTTTAAAAACTTTGTTGAACATGATGATATCTGATGGCACACGTGTCTTCTGGTTCATCCTTGGGCATGGAGTCTTCACATTATCATCAGGTGCCACTCCAGTGGTCAACAGGTTCTTGATTAAGTTTTAATCTTGGCCGTAAGTGCTCCGGATTATAAGAAGAAGACGATGGGCACTTGGAGAACACACCAAAGACAATTGGAGAATTTGATTTTCCAGAGTAGCAATAGTCAGTTGGCAGAGAGTTCGAGCTTCAGTGAGGAAGCAGAGACAGTGAGGTGCAGGGATGATGAGGCTGGAGGAAGTTTTCCAGATTCATTGAATGCATTTACAGAATGGCCAAGATTTCTCGAGGAGGCTGCGCAGAGGCAGTGCAAAGCCTCAAGAAGGCAGTTCGATTTACTGGGAAGGAAGATGTTTTTAGTTCTAGAGGTCGGGCAAAGGTTCCAGAGTGTCAGAAAGACGTTGTCCCAGTCAGCAGCAGGAACAACCTCTAGACTAGCAGGTAGTTCGGGCAACAGTTGCAGCAGGCAACACCAGGTTGACATAGAGCATGAACAGGCCTAGTTGGACGACTTGATTTTCAGACGCAGTCCAGTGCCGAAATTGCTTGGAGTGAGGGTAAAATGCCTCCCTAGATTTTTGCCAGCATTTTCTCTGCAAGGTAGCCAAGATTTGGCTTCCAGATTGTACTCAGAATTTATCACTGTTGCTTAATAATCAAATTCTTAGTGGCTGCACCGGTTTTCCTAAGTTGGGTTTTTCTGGGGAGATTTGTCCAAAAATAACGGTGTCCTTTTTATGTGTGTGTGTGTGTTAGACTTTGTCACATTCTAGCGCTATTTTTCTTTCACAGTTTATTTGTGATAATCACAGTGTGAATTATTTGGTATTTGCTGTAGCAAACTACAAATAAATTGTTAAATAAAATTAACAATTAGAAAAATAATTTCTCGTTGTTGTGATAGATGAAATTTTCACATGGTATCAAAGCGTAAGTGATTAGCTGTGAACCTCAAAAGCGAAGGAGAGAATCTCTCGAGGGATCAAGTCTTTCGAGGTCAAACCTCTTTTTTGAGTGCACAACTTGAGGAAAGGTTTGCACCTAGAGAGATTTGGTTCCTCTTGGCGCTTGATAGATCCGGAGTTAAGAAGATGGATCTAGTGTTAATATATATCGTGATATATTGATATCTATTATAATATAACAAATTTAATACTGTATTAATCCAAAGTTATTAAATTTAATAATATTAATATTAATATTATAAAATATTAATATGAATATTAGATTTAATAATAATCTAGTGCAAGAAATAATAGAGGGATATAATAATCTAGTGCAAGAAATCAAATATATTAGAGGGATCAAATTTAGTGCAAGCAATGAAATATAATTAGAAATCAAATATATACACCATATAGCCCAAATCTCATGAAGGACCCCTAAACATGGCGTAAACACTTTCAGAATAACCCCAAAAGCTAACAAGAGGTTTTGATAGGCTTTCACCTATAGGAGGTTGTTGGGGGAGGACCTTATCTTCCATGTCCCTATGTACTATGAGATAGGGAGGAGGTTCTGTTTTCTTTGCAGAAGTTAGAAGAATCTCTCATTACTTTTTTCTTCTACTTGGACTAGAGTGTTAGTTTTTGTACCATCGGATGTGTTCTGGTCACGAAACTTGGTGAAGAAGCTAGAATACATGAGATCTCCAAAACCCAAAAATCGTTTCTGGAAATTCCACCCTAGAAATGGCCTAGTTAAATTATTAGCTGTTTTTTAAATATTTCCTATGTCTAAACTTAGGAATATGGTTAATTAGTCAGAATTAATTAATTCAAGGTGATAATTCTCAAGAAACTCATACGGATCGACAGAAGATTAATCTGGCCCTTGATTAAGTTTTAATCTTGGTCGTTGGTGCTCCAACATGTTGAGATTTTGTGTTGTTGGGTTTGCATCGGGTGTGTTCTAGCCCTGAAACTTTATGGAGGGGCTAAGAAACACATCAACTCCAAAACCCAAAAAGCGTTTGGAGAAATTTCATCTGGTGTTGAAGTTATTCAAATAATTAATTTTTTTAATAAGGACCCTAAGTCTAAACTTAGGAAATTCGAAAAATTAAAGTGAATTAATTAACACATGTGCTGAATGTTCTAAGTGACGCAGATCAAGCAGTCTTTTAATCTCAGCCGTTGATAAGTGATTTAATCACGACCGTTGATGTGTTCAACGAAAAAGTATAAGAGAAAGGCTTGAGGGTCAGTTGGAGATAGACACACGGAGGCGGAGTTGAGAAACTAAGTTAGAATTCTAGGGCATGGTTTGCTACGAATTTCCGGAGGAGATCTCTGCAGCGAGGGGTAGTATTGGCTGAGGGGATGATCTGAACCCGGAGCCAAGAGTCAGCAAGAGGCAGAGGAGCAACTTTCAGGGTCAGCGCAGAGGAGCAAGGCAACAACAGCGACAACTACGCAGTAGCTGCGCAGTGCAGCTTCAGCTGCTACGCAGGCCCAGGAGGGGTAGCGCTGCAGCTTCAGAGAGCTTCCAGAGTTATGCAGGGGCCTCTAGAGGTAGCGTAAGGACTATGTCACCCACTCTGGGGTTACACAGTCCCCTTCTGAGCAGCGCAGAGGCACGCAAAGCCTAGCAGGGCTGACATTGGGGCTTCAAGGGCAGCGCTGGGGTTTCTAAGGCCAGAATCGGGCTGATTCTTGTAAATCCCATTTGAGGGTGTGGATAAGTTAGAATCTTCGTCACAGAACAACAGGTTAGCTGCAGATCTACTTTTTCTCTGTCGGGTTAACCAGATTTGGTGTCGAGATTTGCTGTACTCAGATTCTACTTAATAATAATAAACCCTCATATCTGCTGCACCGATTTTCCCGCATTGGGTTTTTCCGGGGACTTATGTCCAAAAATCAGTGTTGCACTTTGTTTGAATGAGAGTAATATTCAGTAAATGATTTGCATGTGTGTAGGTTGTTAGTTGTGTTTACTTCGGTATTTTCTGAAAATAACTTGTATAACTTAATTACAAGTAGGAGAAGTAAACCATGATACTATAGTAGAATTTCTGCATAACTGTATTCAAGAATTTTCACATGGTATCAGAGCAATAGCAGATCAAGTTGAATTTCTAGCAAATCAGCTGAAGAATATTTTTTCTACAGGACATCAACAGAAATCTGGAAGGGGCAGCTTGGCAGCAGAGATTCGAAAGGGGCAGCTTGGCAGTAGTAGGACGTAGACGCAGGAAGGGGCAGCGCTGCAGCTACAGAAGGCCAGCAGGCTTATGTAGAGCCTTCCCAGGCCAGCGTAAGGACTGCATCACCCAGTCTGGGGTTACGCAGTCCACTTCTGAGTAGCGCTGAGGCTACGCTGGGCCAGTTAGTGGGACGCAGTCCAGTCATTCTTCTTGTTGCAAAGAATTCTTGCCAAGATCCGGAAGCAGTGCGTCAAATCTTCAGCAATGCTGGTGTGGTGGAGATTCTATCGGTGCAGAATTGTGCCTAGCTAAGTCAACAAAGAGCGAGAGGAAGACAATCACTGAGCAGATCTGAGATTCGATCAGGGGGATCGGAGAATACTGTCCAATTGTGTTTGGCTGAAGATTTCCAGGAGGGATATCAGTTGTTGGAGGGAGTAACTACTATAGCGGATTTCTAATCACCAAGAAACCCAGATCTAGCATTTTTTTTTTAGTATTGCAAAAGAAAGAGTGAGAAGAGTATCTGTTCTGACAGATCTAAGCAGATGGTGCCATATGGACTGAGAGATCAGGATAGGTTGGACAGTATGTCCAACTTCGTTATCTGGCGGGCCAAGATCCTATCAATCCTAGATGAGTATCGCGTCAAGGACCATGCAAAGAAAGTCCTAATTGTGCCAACTGATGCAAATCCTCTAAAGAAGTACGAGGAAAATCAAGCGCGTACTAAGCTTTTGATTATGGACGGAGTCAAAGACCACGTTGTGCCTCATATTGCTGGAAAGAATACGACAAATGAGATGTGGGTAGCATTGGACACGATGTATCAGGGAGGCTTTGTCCAAAGAACGATGCTTTTGGAGAATCAAATGTGGTTGTTCCAGATGCAGAAGGGTGAGGAGATAGATCCATTCCTCTTCAGACTTCAGAGTATCCGGGATCAATTGATTGCCATAGGTGCAAATCCAGATGAGGGGCTCCTAGTGAGGACTGCCCTAAATGCAGTTTCTGAAGAATGGGAAACGTTTGTCCAAAGCATTTTGGGCAGGGCAGCGTTACCATCATGGGCAGACATGTAGGCAATCCTTCGTTAGGAGGAAATCAGGAGATTCACCAAGAGGCAAAGCAACGGAAGTAGATAAGCCAGAGTGAAGAAAGAAGAGGAGGATGATGCAACCCTTGCATCAAAGGAATGAAAGAAGCAAGGGAAGAAGAAGAGGGATCTTTCTAAGGTCCGGTGCTATAACTGTGGCGAACTTGGACACTTCGCCAACACTTGTCCTAAGAAGAAGGACAAAGGATCTTTTGAATCCAAGGCTGCAACAGCAAAGGATGATGGCTCTGATGATGATGCAACCATGAGTGCTCATGTGCCTCGAGAGAAGAGGTGGGGTGACATGGATTTGTAGAGTAGCTACAGATCAAGTTGGCAGGATCCTTGAGTCATCCCTACTCTTGGATCACATACGAGCTATGGGAGCCTTAAAACGGTAGCAGAATAAGTCGGGAGATGGTTGCAGAAGGTCACAGTGAAGCAGAGGGCAGTTCTGAAGAGCTGGAGAGGGAACAATGTAATGCAGAGGCAACAACAACGTAGAGGCTAATGGGACTTCAACAATGCAGAGATGCAGTGCTTATGCAGTGCAGAGCTATAGCAGATCAACAACTCAAAAGGATAGCGTAAATCAGCAGCCAAGAGAGCTTCAGTGATGGGATGCAACCTGACTTGTCTATCAACGATTGGGCAGGAGTCTTTCAGTTGCTTACTTCTCAGCAACTGTGTTGTAGTGCAACATTTAGCAGTGGCAGTGCTATAGGCAGCATGATGCAACAATTTGAGAGGGAGTTGCTGTACAGATGTGGCAGTGTCAGTGGCAATGACATGGGCAACAATATAGAAAGAAGAAGTGCAGTGGATGGAGGGCAGCAAGCCAAGCATCAACAACACAAAAACCAATACCAAGATCTTGCGATACATGGTGTGGATGTATTGCTAGAGCACTCTCCGTGCTAAGAGGGAGTGTTGAGATTTTGTGTAGTTGGGGTAGCATCGGGTGTGCTCTAGCTCTGAAACTTTGTGGAGGGGCTAAGACACACATGAACTCCAAAACGCACTTGGAGAAATTTCATCTGGTGTTGAAGTTATTCAAATAATTAATTTTTTTAATAAGGACCTTAAGTCTAAACTTAGGAAATTAGAAAAATTAAAGTGAATTAATTAACACATGTGCTGAAATATTCTAAGTGACGCGGATCAAGCAGTGTTTTAATCTCAGTCGTTGATAAGTGATTTAATCACGGTCTTTGATGTGTTCAACGAAAAAGTATAAGAGAAAGGCTTGAGGGTCAGTTGGAGATTAGACACATGGAGGCAGAGCTGAGAAAATAAGTTGTAATTCTAGGGCAGGTATTACTAAGAATTTCCGGAGGAGTTTTCTGCAGTGAGGGGTAGTATTGGTTGAGGGGATGATCTAATCCCGGAGCCAAGAGTTAGCAAGAGGCAGAGGAGTAGCTTCCAGGGTCAACGCAGAGGAGCAAGGGTAGGAGCAGCAGCTGCGCAACACAACTTCAGTTGCTACGCATGCCTAGGAGGGGCAGCACTGCAGCTTCAGAGGGCTTCCAGAGTTACACAGGTGTCTCCAGAGGCAGCGTAAGGACTGCATCACCCACTCTGGGGTTACGCAGTCTGGTTCTGAGCAATGCAAAGGCATGTAGAGCCTAGCAGGGCTGACGCTGGGGCTTCAGGGGCACCGTTGGGGTTTCTAGGGCCAAAATTAGGTTGATTCTTGTAAATCCCGTTTGAGGGTGTGGATCAGTCAAAGTTTTGGTCACATAACAACATGTTAGTTGCAGATCTACTTTTCCTTTGTCGGGTTAACCAGATTTGGTGCCTAGATTTGTTGTATTGAGATTCTACTTAATAATAATAAACCCTCATATCTGCTGCACTGGTTTTCCCGCATTGGATTTTTCCGGGGACTTATGTCCAAAAATCATTGTCTCACTTTGCTTGAATGAGCGTAATATTCAGTAAATGATCTGCATGTGTGTAGGTTGTTAGTTGTGTTTACTTAGGTATTTTCTGAATATTTTTTTTCTGAAAATAACTTGTATAACTTAATCACAAGTAGGAGAAGTAAACCATGATACTACAGCAGAATTTCTGCATTAATTGTATTCATAAATTTTCACACAACAAAGGATTATAAGGAAGAAGTCGATGGGCACTTGGAGAACACACCAAAGACACTTGGAGAATTTGATTTTCTAGAGTAGCAACAGTGAGTTGGCGGAGAGTTCGAGCTTCAGTTAGGAAGTAGAGGCAGTGAGGGGCAGGGACAGTGAGGCTGGAGGAATTTTTCTAGATCCAACGAATGCATTTGCAGAGAGGCCAAGATTTCTCGAGGAGGCTGCGCAGAGACAGTGCAAAGCCTTAAGAAGATAGTTTGATTTACTGGGAAGCAAGACATTTTTAGTTCTAGAGTTTGAGCAGAGGTTCCAGAGTGCCAGAGTGAATTTTTCTCAGTCAGCTGCAGGCATGACAACTAGACTAGTAGTCAGTTCGGGCAACAATTGTAGCAGGCAGCATCATGTTGACGTAGATCCTGCGCTGGCCCATGTTTTCCCTCACTAGATTTTTGCCAGTATCTTGTTTGCAGGATAGCCAAGATTTGACATTTGGATTGTACTCAGAATTTCTCATTGCTGCTTAATAATAAAACCCTTAGTTGTTGCACGTTTTCCCAAGTTGGGTTTTTCCGGGGAAATTTGTCCAAAAATAGTAGTGTCATTTTTATGTGTGTGTGCTAGATTTTCTTTCACAGCGTGAATTATTTGGTATTTGCCATAGAAAACTGCAAATAAATTGTTAAATAAAATTAAGTAGGAAAATAATTTTTGGTTGCTCTGATAGATGAAATTTTCACATGGTATTAGAGCGTAAGTGATCAGCCGGGAAGCTCAAAAGCGGAGGAGAGAATCTTGCTGCTCAGAGGTGTGAAAATTTCAAATATGAAATTCTAGTGCAGTTACAGATTTATTTCTCCTACGTATTTTTCACAATATGTTATTTACGACGGACCCTTCAGTAAATATCAAAATAAATTCTATTACAGTTATCACACAATTACATAAGAAAAGAACAATGAAATATAAGCACAAGAATCAATCACATCAACACAGTTATTTTTGGACATTTGTCCCCGGAAAAACCCAATGTGGGAAAACCGGTGCAATAGATGAGGGTTTATTTATTAATCTTCAGTAACAATTTGTTTACAAGGAATGACTAGTAGAATAACTGAGAAATTTCCAAGAAAACACCTAAGGTATTTTGCTCCTGACCTCCGGAGAAGTTCTGACACTTGAGAGGCTCTTTGGCCTTCACTGCGTCACCTCTGTGTGATCCTCTGTGCAGAGACTCTGTGAGGACTGCGTCACCACTATTCTGCGTCCTTCTTCCTCGAGCTCTGACTACTGCTAAAACCCTCCTCTCCTCCGCTCTGTAACTCTCCCTCTGAAATCGAATTCTAAATTATGAAGAATCGACTTCCCTCGGGTTACTGAGTGTTTGCCCGACTTGTCTTCAACTGACCCACAAGTCTTCATTTATACTTTTCCTGTTGATAAATAAACGACTATGATCTAATCTTTAATCAACGACTAAGATTAAAACAAACTTTATTCTTGTCACTTAAAAGGTTCTCACCCACATTTAAGTTAATTGACTTTAATTATTTTAATTCCCTAAGTTTTAACTTAGGCTTCATTAAAATAATTAATTATTTGAATAACTTGCATTCCGGGTGGAATTTCTCCAAACAATTTCTGGGTTTTGGAGATCTCGTTTGTTCTAGCCCCCCCACAAAAATTTGGAGCTAGAGCACATCTGATGCTACACAAAAAATCAACACTCCCTCTTAGCGAGGAAATTGCTTTAGAATTACTTCCCACAAGAAGTATTACCTTGATCCACGTCATCGGTCCTCTGCGTCGTTGATGCTTGGTCTAATACCACCCCTCATTTGCTGCGCTGGTGCTATCTGTACTATTTCCCATGATACTATCACTATCACTGCCTCATCTGTACTACAGCTCCTCAGATGCATCAATCTTCTTCCAGTGAGTGATCATTGGAGTAGCCATGGGTCTATAGTCCTGCATCCTGAACCTCTTCAGGATTTCTGTAGTATATCTCCTTTGTCCAAGGAAGATTTCACCCTTCTACTGCCAAACTTCCAACCCCAGAAAATAATGCATCAATCCCAAGTCCTTCATGTCAAATTCTGTAGCTAGGTTCTCCTTGCAATCCTTGATGAGCCTAGATGAACTTGTCAGGAATAGGTCATCTACATATAATACCAGAATTAGAGGCTTATTCCCTACTGTCAAATAGTAGAGATTAGGATCTGCGTCACTCTTGACGAATCCCATCTTCTGTAAGTATCCATAAATCCAACCGTACCAAGCTCTAGGTGCCTGTTTAAGTCCATACAAGGCTTTCTTAAGCCTGCAAACATGAGTCTTTTGCTCATGTGTCTCAAAGCCCTCTGGTTGTTCAATATATACTTCTTCCTCTATCATCCCATTCAAGAGAGTAGTCTTGACGTCCATTTGGTGAATCTTCCACCCCATCTGCACTATAAGGGATATCACAGATCTGATAGAAGTATACCTGGCTATTGGGGCGAAGGTCTCTTCGTAGTCTATCCCTTCCTTCTGAGCATACCCCTTAGCCACAAACCTGGCTTTGTATTTTTCCACGCTGCCATTTGCAACATATTTGATCTTGTAGATCCATCTCGAACTTACAACCGATCTATCCTGAGGCCTGGGTACCACTTCCTAGAGATCATTGGTCATAATGGAACTGTATTCTTCCACCATTGCATCTACCCATACCTGATGCTGAGATGCCTCTTGGAAGCTAGCAGGTTCTTCAACCTGTGCCACTAAAGCTTAGTACTTGTCAGGTTGTCTATGCCGCCTCTTCTCGTTTCTAGGAGCTTCGACGAAATCCTCTGCGTCTCTCAGAATCTATCGCAATTCTCGACTCGTTCTTCGACTAGGTGGATCTACCTGCTCCTCCTCTTGCAAATCTTCCTGAAGTAAGCTTCTTGTTTCGGCTGGACCAATGGATCATCCTCTGACTGCGTTTCGGAAGGCATCTCCAGGGATTTCCTAAAAGCTCCATCCTCCATGAACTTTACATCCCGCCGTACTGCAATCTTCCTACTTCCAGGAATGTAGATTCTATATGCCTTAGCATTCTCGCTATATCCCAGCAGATATCCCTTTTCTGCAGTCTAATCCAAATTCTTCCTCTTTTCTTTGGGTATATGGCAATATGCCAAACTACCAAAGATCCTGAAATGACTCACCTCTGGCTTCCTGCTAGTGAAGACACTCTATGGTGTACTCATACCTAGTTCTTGGTGAGGAATCTTGTTCTGAACATACACAGTTGTACTGCATGCTTCCGCCCATAGAAATTTGGGCATATCTTGATCATACAACATTGCCCTCGCTGCTTCAACAATAGTTCTATTCTTTCTCTCTGCAATTCCATTATGCTCTAGATTATATGGAGCGGTCCACTCTCTTTTAATACCTTCCCTTGCACAGAACGCTGTGAAGTTTTTATCAATATATTCTCCACCATTATCTGACCGTAATATCTTTATCCTCTTTCCTGTTAGATTCTCAACTAGAGCCTTAAACTCTTTGAATCGATAAAAGACCTCATCCTTGGTCTTTAGAAAGTAGATCCACATTTTCTTGGAATGGTCATCAATGAAGGTGACGAAACATTCGGCACCACTAAGAGCTCTGGTGGACATTGGTCCGCAGATGTCTGCGTGTGTTAATCCCAACACACTCTTAGCACTATTGTTGCTTTGGCATACTTAGCTAGTACGCATCCTCTGCACACATCATCTTGTTTGGTGCTCAACTCTGGAACTCCTGTGACGGTCTTTCTGAGAATTCTTAGAGCCCCATGGTGTAAGTGCCCCATCATTCTGTGCAACAACTCATTCAAATCTTTCTCACCACTACTGCCTATCAGTGCCATTGGAGATTCAAGTTGTAGTTTATACAATTTGGTTCTCCTGACTCCAATTTGTGCTTTCTTCTGCCAACTCGGGTGTTTGACATATACTCTTTTGCTAATGAAGTATACGTCATAGCCCTTGTTTTGTAGTTGAGATACAGAAAACAAGTTCATCCTCAATCCAGGCACATGCAGCACATTGGTAGCCTGAAGTCGGTTTCCTGCTTAAGTTTGAAAAGCTACGGTACCTCTTCCAACAGGGGTATATTTCACCTTATTTCCCATGGTGATCTTGAAGTTCATCTGTTTTTCTTGATAGCTTGAAAAACATTCTCGTATTCCCGTCATATGCGTAGAAGCTCTGCTATCAATATACGAAACCTCTGAGGAAGTAGAGCTTGACACACAAGCAAATTCTTCTTCCAATTTGGAAGCCAATACAAAGATGTCGTGATCCATCCTTTCTCTCATGCTTTCGTCTTTCTCAGGAGAATTGCGTGAACCCTTTTGAGTTGCTTCTCCAGCAGCATTAAGACTTCGTTCCATTGCAGAATCGCCAACCCTGTTACCTGATCTCTACTCTGATACCATGTGAAAATTTAAAATTTGAAATTCTATTGCAACTACTGATTTATTTCTCCTACTTCTTTTTCACAATAAGTTATTTACAACGAACCCTTCAGTAAATATCGAAATAAATTCTACTACAGTTATCACACAATTACATAGAGAAAAGAATCAATCACATCACAAGAATCAATCACATCGACACAGTTATTTTTGGACAATTGTCCCCGGGAAAACCCAATGTGGGAAAACCAGTGCAGCAGATGAGGGTTTATTTATTAATCTTCAGTAGCAATTTCTTTACAAGGAATGATTGGCAGAATAATTGAGAAATTTCCAAGAAAACACCTGAGGTATTTTTCTCCTGACCTCCGGAGAAGTTTTGACACCTTAGAGGCCCTCTAGCCTTCACTGCGTTACCTCTGTGTGATCCTCTGTGCAGAGACTGCGTGAGGACAGCGTCACCACTGTGTTGTCCCTCTGCGTTGTCTCTCTGTGCTGCCCCTCTGCTGTTCTGTGTCCTTTTGCAAGCTCTGATTGCTACTGAAACCCTCCTCTTCCTCTGCCCTGCAACTCTCCCTCTGAAATCGAATTCTAAATTCTGAGGAATCGACTTACCTTGGGTTACTGAGTGTTTGCCCGGCTTGTCTTCAACTGACCCACAAGTCTTCATTTATACTTTTCCTGTTGAGAAATCAACGACTGTGATTTAATTTTTAATTAACGGTTAAGATTAAAACATACTTGATCCTCGTCATTTAGAAGCTTCTCACCCACATTTAAGTTAATTCACTTTAATTATTTTAATTCCCTAAGTTTTAACTTAGGCTTCATTAAAAATAAATAATTATTTGAATAACTTGCATTCCGGGTGGAATTTCTCCAAACGATTTATGGGTCTTGGAGATCTTGTGTTTTCTAGCCTCTCCACAAAATTTTGAAGCTAGAGCACATCTGATGCTACCCAAAAGATCAACAAGAGGGAGCAACAGGCTGAAATTCTCAGAGGTTGTGCAGTCCTTGACAGGTAGGTCAAATTGTTGGGCCAGAAGTTTGATTTTCAGTTGTAGGGCTGCAAAAAAGTCGAATTGCTTGGGATAGTAATTTTAACAGTCAGAGGGAGTAGCAGGAGCTCAGATTTTCGCTGAGCAAATTTTTGGTTAGACGCAAAGGGTTTTGCAGCAGTAGAACCAACGTCGGGTGAAAGAGAAAAGCACACACAATAGAGGGAAAATTTCTCTCAAGGAAAATCAAGGCAGATTGGTAGTAGCAGCTAGCAAATCTTTGCAGTCCAAAAGGGTGTGTGAGTAGGAGAGCAACAACCGAGTAGAGGGAAAGAGGGAGTTTTCGACTTGATCAAAGATTGCCACAACTGGGCTTATGTTGATATTTTGGGTAGCATCAGATGTGCTCTAGCTCCGAAAATTTGTGGATGGGATAGAACACATGAGATCTCCAAGACCTAGAAATCGTTTGGAGAAATTCCACCCAGTGTAAAACTTATTCAAATAATTAAATTTTTTAATGGGGACGCTAAGTATAACTTAGGGTAATTGAAAAATTAAAGTGAATTAATTTACACATGTGGTGAGAATGTTCTAAGTTACGTGGATTAATTTTTTTTCTAATCTTTGCCGTTGATTAGAGATTAGATCACGACCGTTGATTTCTCAACAAGAAAAGTATTAAAGGAAGGCTTGGGGTTAGTTGGAGAACACACACATTGCAGTAGCACTTGAGCTAAGTTGAAATTTTGGGGCGCGGTTTGCTGAGAATTTTCGAGTGAGCTTGCAGTGCTGGTGAGGAGTTGATCGGTAAGGGATATTCTGATTCGAGGCCGAGAATACATAATAAGAGAGGCAGATTCGTACTAGGTAGCGCAGAGGCCAGCAGGATGGATGCAGCCCAGCCAGGCTGATGCAAAGGCAGCGCACGGGCTGAAGCAGAGCCTTCAGGGTGACGCTAAGGCAGCGCTGAGCCCACAAGGGTGACGTAGGGGCAGTTTGTGTTGCGCGGAGGCTACGCTAGGCAGGAGAAGCCGACACAGAGGCTGGAGGGACAATGCTAGGGTTCCAGTGGGCCAGAAAGGGCTCGTATTCAGTATTTTCCAGAAGAGTGACTCTTCGGCTGAATCAACCATATTTTCTATCTCTGAGTGATAAGGTAAAACTGCCGTGAAATTCACTGTCGGGAAAACCACTATTGGTGCCCTTGATGTATTCAAATTTTGCTTAATAATAAAAACCCTCTAAGAGCTATTGCACCGGTTTTCTCGCATTGGGTTTTTCCGGGGACATTTGTCCGAAAGATCATGTGTGTCCTTTGTCATACTGCGCTATGTTTTAGTAAATGATCTATATGTGTAGGTTGCAGATTGTGTTTGCTTTGATATTTTTCTGAATATTCAGTTAAATAACTTGTTAATTAAATCAAAGTAGGGGAAGTAAATGAATATGCTGTAGTAGGGTTTCTGTGTTCAGAAGTTTTCACATGGTATCAGAGCGATTGCAGATCAAGCTAAAGCCATGAGCAAGAGGCTGAATAATTTTTGTTGTAGGAGGGCAACTGAAGCTCACAGATCCAGGAAGAGGCAGCGCAGTACCAGAGGACAACGTAGACCCAGTAGAAGGGTGACGCAGACCCAATGTGCTCACACAGGCCGTAGTGGGTGACGCAGGCCCTAGAGGGTGAGACAATCCAAGTTGGAGTGTTGTTGCGCCAGTTGCCAAGGCTGGAAGTGCAGTTTCAAATCTTCAAAGTTGTTGGTGGGGCATCGGTTCTAATGGTGAGGAACAGTGCCTAGAAAAGTTGACAAAGTAAGGGGAATCAGTCCCTCAGCAGATTTTCTTGCCTAGAAATATGAGATTCAATCAGGGGGAGTGATCGTAGAGGGCTGATCCAGGAAGAGGCAATGCAGTACCAGAGGACAACATAGACCCAGTAGAAGGGTGACGCAGACCTAGTGTGCTGACACAGGCCGTAGTGGGTGACGCAGGCCCTAGAGGGTGAGACAGTCCAAGTTGGAGTGCCGCTGTGCCGGTTGCCAAGGCTGGAAGTGCAGTTTCAGATCTTCAAAGTTGTTGGTGGGGCATCGGTTCTGATGGTGAGGAATAGTGCCTAGCAAAGTTGACAAAGTAAGGGGAATCAGTCTCTCAGCAAATTTTCTTGCCTAGAAATCTGAGATTCGATCAGGAGGAGTGATCGTAGAGGGCTGATTCGGCATAATTCGCAAAGGATTTCTGGGAAGGAAATCATTTTTCAGAGGAAGCATACTCTCTAGAGGATTTCTATCCCCAAGAAACCCTGATCTGGTCTTTTGTTGAATGTAGCAACAGTAGAAGGGAGAAGAAAAATTGCTTCGACAGTTTGAGCAAAGGTGGCCCCATATGGACTGAGAGATCAGGATAGGTTAGACGGTGTTTCTAACTTTGCTATCTGGAAAGCCAGAATCCTGACAGTCCTTGAGGAGTATGGCATCAGAGACCACGCTGAGAACGTCTTGGCTGTGCCGACTGATGTTGATGCTTTGAAGTTCAATGAAAATCAGGCACAGGCTAAACGCTTGATCATGGATGGAGTGAAAGATCATGTGGTTCCACACATTGCCGAAAAGAAGACGACAAACGAGGTGTGGACAACATTCACCACGCTGTATCAAGGTAGCTCCATCTAGAGGAAGATGCTTATGGAGAATCAGATGCGGATGTTCCAGATGCACAAGGGTGAGGAGATCTATCCCTTCCTCTTTAGATTGCAGACTATCTGAGATCAACTGATTGCCATGGGGGAAACTCTTGAAGATGGACTCATGGTAAGGGCTGCCTTGAATGCAGTCACCGATGAATGGGAGACCTTTGTCCAAAGTATCTTGGGCAGGGCACAACTCCCAAATTGGGGGGACATGTGGGAAATCCTTCATCAGGAGGAGATCAGGAGGATAACCAAGAGGGAATTCAACAGCGAAGGAGTCAAAATTAAGAAAGAGGAGGAGGAATGATCCGGGTAAATTCCTGATACCCTTAACCGAGACCTTTTACTTTGGCTAATGTGTTAGGATTACAATTTATTAAAGTGTTAATGAACATAAATGAACATCTGCATGTTGTAAAGAAGAGGAACATAACAAGCATGGGCAACATAAGACATTGATAACGGAGTTCGTCTAGGAGGGACTACATCTCCGGGCCTCGGTGTCAAAATGGTGTAGGCCGCTGCATTAAGTGTTGTAAGGAGTAAATATGTACATGGATGGTGTTTTATCTGTCGTTCCAAGAAAATGCCCTCACGTAGGAGTGGCTGGACCTCTCTATGAGATGTTCCATTATAGGAACTCTCAGTCACAAAAAGGACTCCTATCAGTATGGCAATAACTCACACATAATGACTATGAGTATCCTACCAACATGGCAAACAAAGGGATCTCTGTAATGAATAAAATAATATAAATAATGATTAAATTAGTTAACTAGTAACTAGGTTGAAAGGCCATGTCAGATGAGACATGACCTTTCGTGAAGAGGCACCTGCCTAGGTATATAAGCAAGCCTCATTTGTAATTCTCAATCATCTCATTCATACTATTTAATATAATATTTGTATCCTCAATGGATATTCTGATATTCCAAGTCTTTTGGAGTATTTAACTTGAGAAGGAACTTTGTTCACTTCATTTGGTATCAGAGCAGTTCGAGCCTTTGGTCGCCTAACTGCTACACAGAGCCACGCTCTCTGTTGACAGAGCAGTCGACAGAGTCATCATACTTCAATCTCAAACAACATACATGTGACAATGAGTATCCCACCAACATGGCATCAAAGGGATCTCAGACATAATACAAATCCATGATAGAAGGTACATCTCACATCAAGAACAAAACAAGATCCCACATCAAACATCAACAAATATCTGTACAACACTATCCATCTCAGAGACAAATAAGTACATGAAATCAACGCATCATATACCTCACACTGGAGATGACTGAAGAATGAGTTGCTCTGCTGCTGGATCTGAAATCACCATCACAATCGTGGCGTCGAAAGGTGTGAAATCGATTGCTCACTCACTGAACGCTGACACTTGCAACTTCACTTCAAAAAGTGGCCGAAAAATATAAAGCTCAGATGGAAAATCTGAATATGCCATCAGATTTGTGACGTTGAATAGTGCAAAATCAACTGTCAAATTTCTGAATTCTGACAAAGTGAAAATCTGGGGCAAAAAGGAATCCTTTAGATTCCCCTAGATTCCTCAAAGATGCTGCTCCATTGGTGGATTCGAAATATGCAACTCAAAAGGCGAATCCCACCTCGCCATTGTGTTCCCTGCGAAAAACCGTGAAAAATGATTGTAAACTTGACTATATTTCGACATGGAGAAAAATTACCTCCCCGGGGAAATTTCAAGGATCATGGTTTCGCTCCCTGTTTCTGGGCATACTCATGGTTCCGCCTGTAAAAACTCAGTCTCGAAAATCGTGCTCCATCCTCCGCTGCCTTGGCCTGGGCACACTGTAGAAGAACTGGGTTTATATTAAAATTTCGGCGGAGTTAACAAACAAGCCCATTGGGGCGCGTTGGTAAGTTTCTGACTCAGTGGGGAGGAGGTTGGGCGGTCAAACCCCGCCTCCTCCCAAAATAGTGGTGCATAGTTTATTTTACAACAAAATGTATATCAATTTTGGGGGGTCGGACCCGCATCGGGCGGCTCACCCATCTCTGCCGTTACGGTGGTATCATATATGGTGTGGGGAGGCCAGGTCCATCGTCGGTGGCCTACCCCCCATTTGCAATGTTTATGGTATATGGTTGCGGTGTTGGCTCCGTTGGGGTGTAATATTCCCAATTAGCCTTGCTAATTGGAATATTTCATTTTTGTTTAATTTTGCCGCTTTAGTTGGAAATAATAAATAAAGTGAGAAATAAGAGGGGTCACCTCACTTTAGTCACCTCACTTTATAAAATAAAGTGTTTTCCTAGTTGATTAACGTTATAACTTAAAGAAGGGGCCTTGGGGGTCCACACGTATATGAGGGGAGGCCTCACGCTGACCCAAGGTAAACTGCGCAGGTCAAAGGAGAGTTAAGTTTTGGAGGGAGTTTGGCATTATAAAAGGAGAGGTTCTCACCTCATTTGGATCATTCATGATTTGATATTCTTATTGATAGTTCTAGACTTTGTCCGTCTTAAAGACGCCGGCGTTGTTTAGCTCGTCACAAGACCGTTAGTGCACGTAGCGGCCCTGGCCTCTGAGATCTCACCCTTGTTTCCGGGGACTCCCCGAGTGCCCTGCCCCCGGTAAGGTTTTTCTGCTCTCACCCAGCCAGACGCAGTGCCCGCCCTAGTAAGGTTTGTCCTGAGTATACTTTTCAGTTCCAGTAGCAGCAGCAGCAGTTTCTGAAGCATATCTGAGGAGGAGAAAGCCCTCTTGTGGCTGCGCAGAGCAAGAGAAGGAAGGACGCCGATTCTTGAAGGAGAAGGACGCTGTCTCATCTGGAAAGAGGACGCTGATCCTTTCAGGAGAGGAAGGACGCTGTCCAAGGAGGACGCAGTTCTGGTTTGGCAGAGAAAACGCTGTTTAGGGAGGCAGAAGGACGCTGTCTAGCCCTAGAGTGAGGACGCTGTCCATTCCTGAAGGTAAGGGTTGCAGATCTGAAGGCTTATTGTTAGATCCAGCTTTGGGAAGGATAGATCTTGCAGATCTAGTCTTGTATGTTGCAGATCTAGTCTTGTATGTTGCAGATCTGGAGGTTTAGCACTAGATCCAGCTTGAGGAGTGACAGACCTGAGGAGATATTGATAGATCTAGTCCAGATCTGAAGGGATAACACCAGATCTAGCCCTAGAGGCTGTAGATCTGAGGAGATAGTTCCAGATCTAGCATAGATCTGAGGGTTTGGCAGCAGATCCGGTATTGGAGGACGCAGATCAGGAAGGGAAGGACGCAGATTTGATTGGAGGTTTCAGATCCATCAGGTGGGACGCAGATCTGAGGAGCAGACTATTGTGAGAGGAGCTCAACAGCGTTTTCCAGTATTCTGTAGCTGGTTCATCTGTCTGGAGGGTTGAGGGGCTTGTGCTTCACCTGTTTCTGCGCTGTCACTAGCAGAGACAACGTTTTCCATTTGTGAGGGATTGCAGCTTGAGATCAGCCCTAGTACCAGCGCAGTTCATCTTCAGTCTTCACAGCAGCTAGGACGCTGTCCTTGTTGCAGCCATTTTTCTTGTATGGGAGGGTCATCACTTGCCTAGGGCAAGGATAGGTGCACGGATTCTGATTTACTCCTCTCTATGTACTTTCTGATTAATAAAATGGCTCAGTTTCTGGTATTACATGTGTCATGATTCAGTGATCTGGTTCAGCATTGCATTTTCTATATCTGTCTGGCATATTTCTCGTTTATTATCAAGTGCTTTCCCTTTGGGGATATTGCATAAAGGGTATCGTAGCATAATTCTGGCTCATGTGATGTCTATGACATTAGAAAGGAGATCATACGAGCAGCAAAGCAGCTTGCACCGAAACGCGCTGGAAAAAGGGCCAAAATAAAAAGGGTCAAATTTAAAAGTTAAGTGTTTAATTAGAAAACGCTTTTCTGGCTCTTTTCCTGGTTTTAAGTAGATCACTTTCCCAAATTCCTAGAATTTTCCGAGT
This sequence comes from Pinus albicaulis, assembly GCA_034641835.2. Taxonomy (NCBI): domain Eukaryota; kingdom Viridiplantae; phylum Streptophyta; class Pinopsida; order Pinales; family Pinaceae; genus Pinus; species Pinus albicaulis. Next base: position 2,025,471,581 of record CM076575.1, on the reverse strand, counting down.
CGTTTTCAGTGGGTAAATCGAAGGTCGAAGTTAAGCAGCAGTATGGCAGGAGATGTGAGTCCAGCTCGATATGCAGCCGTTTTTGCAGATTGGCAGAGACCCTATATGCCCACATTCACACCCGAGGACACAGAGACAAGAGTGCGGAGAGGTGCACAGAGGGATAATCTAGCTCAACATGCGGCTATATTTGCAGATTGGCGGAGCATGGGACAGGAATTCATGGATGCTTTCCCTTTTAATCAATATATCCAGTTCCGATGTGGTATTAAACCCCCTGAGCAGCACCAGCACAAAGGGCACGGATACTACCATGATGACCACCGCACAGCTAGTAGAGATTATGTTCAGCCCCAGCATGATAGTAGACCTCACGACTTTCACAGAGGGAACAAGCCCTCACATGATCAGGGCTTACAGCGCAGAGAGGACAGATTCCATCTACCGACATTTGACGGGTCATCAAGGCGCTCAGGAAGAGCTTGGGTGGACCAGTTGGATACCTCTTTTCAGCTTGACCGAGTATCGGAGAGGAAAACCATTAAAATGGTTACCTCGCACTTGGAGGATGAGGACCCACAGGATTGCAGGGAGTTCGAGGATACACCTAGTGAGACACAGGACTCACCATCATTAGAGACCTCCTTGACCGTGCCGGTTGATATCATAGTGGAGGAGATAGAGCCTACCCCGGTAGAGCCATCCATCGAGGTGATGACTGGAGCCGTGTCCGAGTCTTCGGATGGTAGCGGCACACGACAGATGGGTGAGGTATCAGGAGATATATCCATTATCGATGAGGCACTAGGGGATACAGAGGTATCGGATGATGGTCGCAGACAGCGGTATCATCGGCTTCGGACGGACCTTCGAGTTTTGAGGGAGAAGGCCGCGTCAGTACGAGAGACCATTTTGTTGCAGGACCAGGAGCTGGAGGGTATGAGAGTGACTTGTGCCAAGTCGGCGGCCAAGTTGGTCCGCATTGGGGAACAGCTGGATTCCCTGATGGTACAACCTGAGGGCACATTGCAGCATCAGATCATTCCCCTTCAGGTATGCATGGATGGGACTAGCAGTGTTGTTGGAGCATCTCCTTCCGTTGGAGAGAGAGAGGCAGAGCCACCTAGTCAGGTCTCATATGTTGACTTGGATAGTGGTATGAGACGATCAGAGTTGTACAGGGTACAGCAGCCACGTGTTGAGATTGGATGGCGAGAGGTTTTGAGTTGGTACTCGGTGGAGCAGACTATGGATGAAGGGGAGGTCTCAAGGAGAGATCTCACTAGAGATGCACTTCGACACACCATGGGGTGCAATGACTTTCTTCCCTTCTCACAAGAGCAGATAGAAGATGGGGGACATCTTCGGATGGATAACATCTCTCATGCTTGTGTTGGACATTCCTTGAGCCACACACATCATGATGGGAGGTTTTTGCCTACCACCTATTTGATTCTTGAGAGGGTCTCATTGATCCTTGAGAAGTTTATACTTCAAAATCCCATGAAGTGCAAAATCAGAAATTTGATTTGGGAGGATGGTAGCCCTCATGGGAGGAGTACCAAGATGAGGAGAAGGAGGCATCCACAATGTATTGAGTGGATGTGGTTGATGAGCAAGGAGCGAGGAGGCTATTTGCAGATCTATGACACCAGGCAGCAGGAGGCTTCGCTGCGCTGGTTACTCTTGAAAGAGTTTGGCCATCACTTGGCAAACACTCTTCCTAAGAGTAGGAGGATGGGGAAAAGAGGGATGGATACTTGCATCATTGAGCAGCGTAGAGTATGGATGCATGGTGTTGATGTGTTACTCATATCATTCATTGTGTCTTCATCATATGAGTTGGTTGATGGAGGTATGGAGAGGCAACACAATGTCTTGTTGCTTGGTTTGTTTCGAGGAGAGCAAGGGCAGATCTGCTCTCACACTTTGTATGATGTTGCAGGAAGAGGAGATGGCACTATCTCCATGGTCTTTGATGATGATTGGGAAGCACTTCCATCTTGGAAGGTATTCCATATTTATTGCAGCATTATTAGAGGAATCCTTGACAAGGAGCATGTCAAAGAACAGAGTCTTGTATTGACAGGAGATTATTTGCATGAGCTCACAGCGTTGTCACTTTGGAGCAGAACATTACGGATGAAGTGTGCGCAGCAGGGATATGGTAGATCTATAACCCATAGGTCCCAGGATCACTTCATATTTGTTGCACTTACAAGAAGTAATGATTATAGAGACATCTATGGCATATTCTTCTTGACTTGGGTTTCCAAGCATAAGGAGGATTATCTTCTTGCACCACATGAGACATTCGGCATTTCCTTCATTTTGTTGCTGATCATGTCTTCATTTGCTGATATATATCAGATTTCTATGGGAGGCTTGATTATGAGGGAGACACATGAGCTGGATGTGTCCGTGAGTGGGAAAAATTCTCACAATTTCTGCACTACATGTTCTAATGGGAGCATGGGAGGAGGCATGGCCACCACTACTATGTATGCGTTCTCTTTTGATGTGGGCCATGAGACTGATATTTACAGCCATGGGCAAATGTTTGGACCTATGTTGTTGTCATATCCAGCCATTTACTATCCATTAGTAGATGTGATGGATCTTGTACATTGCTTGCCATGTGACTTTCTGAGGTTGCGGTGGATGAGACTACGTTGTATCCTTGTGAGAGATTGTTTGCATTATGTATCCTCATGTAGAACCTTTAGCAAACATCTCATTAGGGTGATCCGTGATGACCATGTCATATTCTTCATGGATGGTTTGTTTTGGGCCAGCTTGTTCTTCATTGATGGAGGAACCTTCTATGGTGGATTGTTTTTCACTTTGCCATTGGAGGGCAATGATTTTGCAGCCCAGGATCAGCATAGACTCTACACTTGTCATGAGTGGAGAGGAGGACAGCATGGGGTAAGCTATGATGCTTGCCAAGTTCATATTTTCAGCCCACCTTCATTACCAGAGCTTGAGGTGGAAGGAGATTTTCAGGAGTTGCCTGGTTGGGAGGTGGCTCATTTTGTCTGGGTGATTGCTTGGAGATGGAGGATCCACAGGAGGGAGATATTCCTCATTATATTTTCGACTCCATGCCTTGATGGGAGAGAGATGATGAGCTGGTGCACAGTCGATGGGACAACTTACACAGCCATAGATGCAGAGCAGCAGCGGTCATGGTCTTCAGTCATAACTAGAGGCAGGGAGCAGTCCGAGCCATGGGGCTTGTACGATTATTGGCCACAGTGGCGATGGTATCTGGGAGGACTATTGATTGGCTGGTACCATGAGAGGCCAGTTTGGGATCCTGGCATTGAGATATCCCTTCATGTCAGGGTGATGCAGGAGACAGAGAGGTTTCAGTGGGACCCAGGCACATTTTGCAGTATCGGCAGGGAGCATCAGCTAGAGAGTAGGCTTGTCCCAGCATTGCTTGAGAACAAGCAATTTTTGCCGGATGAGGATGCCACTTGGGAGAGCGAGCAGACCTTACAGCATCCATCACTTCAGTTGCTTGAGGACCATCACTTCAGTTGCTTGAGGACAAGCAACGTTTTGCCGGGGGAGACTGTAATAGTCCCAATTAGCCTTGCTAATTGGAATATCTCATTTTTGTTTAATTTTGCCGCTTTAGTTGGAAATAATAAATAAAGTGAGAAATAAGAGGGGTCACCTCACTTTAGTCACCTCACTTTATCAAATAAAGTGTTCTCCTAGTTGATCAACATTATAACTTAAAGAGGGGGCCTTGGGGGTCCACATGAGTATGATAGGGGAGGCATCAGGCTGACCCAAGGTAAACTGCGCAGGTCAAAGGAGAGTTAAGTTTTGGAGGGAGTTTGGCATTATAAAAGGAGAGGTTCTCACCTCATTTGGATCATTCATGATTTGATGTTATTATTGAGAGCTAGACTTCTGTCTGCTTCAGCACGCCGGTTGTTTAGTCGGTCTGCAGCACTGTTTAGTGCAACCGAGTGTCTCCGGTCGAGGTCTCACCCTTGGCCTCGGGGCTTCGGTGCACACCTTTTTGGTAAGGACACACGGTTTACCCTTGGCCCGAGAGACAAGGTGCCCGCCCTAGTAAGGGTTTTCTGGGCGCGGGTTCCGGTGGCGAGCGGTTGCAAGCTTGTATACGAGGAGAGAAAGCACATAACGACGGGCGCACGACAAGAAGGAAGGACGCTTCCCAGTTCTTGAAGGAGAGGACGTGCTCGTACGGAGAAGAGGACGGTCCTTGGGAGGGGGGAAGGAGCCGGCGGCCAAGGAGGACGCGATTGCGGTGCCGCGGCTTGACGTTTGGGGAGCGAGGAAAGGGCCCATCTGTCGGTGGGGGGCCTTTGTCCATTTAAGAAGGTAAGGTTGCGGATACGAAGGCTTATTGTTAGATCCAGCTTTGGGAAGGATAGATCTTGCAGATCTAGTCTTGTATGTTGCAGATCTAGTCTTGTATGTTGCAGATCTGGAGGTTTAGCACTAGATCCAGCTTGAGGAGTGACAGATCTGAGGAGATATTGATAGATCTAGTCAAGATCTGAAGGGATAACACCAGATCTAGCCCTAGAGGCTGTAGATCTGAGGAGATAGTTCCAGATCTAGCATAGATCTGAGGGTTTGGCAGCAGATCTGGTATTGGAGGACGCAGATCAGGAAGGGAAGGACGCAGATTTGATTGGAGGCTTCAGATCCATCAGGTGGGACGCAGATCTGAGGAGCAGACTATTGTGAGAGGAGCTCAACAGCGTTTCCAGTATTCTGTAGCAGGTTCATCTGTCTGGAGGGTTGAGGGACTTGTGCTTCACCTGTTTCTGCGCTGTCACTAGCAGAGACAGCGTTTTCCATTTGTGAGGGATTGCAGCTTGAGATCAGCCCCAGTACCAGCGCAGTTCATCTTCAGTTTTCAGAGCAGCTAGGACGCTGTCCTTGTTGCAGCCATTTTCTTGTATGTGAGGGTCATCACTTGCCTAGGGCAAGGATAGGTGCACTGATTCTGATTTACTCCTCTCTATGTACTTTCTGATTAATAAAATGGCTCAGTTTCTGGTATTACATGTGTCATGATTCAGTGATCTGGTTCGGTATTGTATTTTCTATATCTGTCTGGCATATTTCTGTTTATTACCGGTTATTTCCCTTTGGGGATATTACAGTGGTATCGACATAGTCCCAGCTCGGCTTTGTGGTCTGTGACATTAGAAAGGAGGTCATGCGAGCAATAGCGATTCCCAATTCTGAAACAGGTTGGAAAAAAAGAACCCAAAAATAAAAAGGGTCAAATTTGAAGTTTGGAATTGGAAAAACGTTTTTGAGTTTTTCGGGTTTTGAAGCGGGGATCACTTTTTAGATTCCTAGAATTTGCCGAGTCGTTTTTCGGTGGGTAAATCGAAAAGGTCGAAGTTAAGCGAGCGGTATAGCGGGAATGTGAGTCCGGCTCGATATGCAGCAGTTTTCTTGCAGTTAGCGGAGACCCTATATGCTGCACATTCACGGGGACACGGAGAGGCAGTGCGGAGAGGTGCAGGAATGGATAATCTGGCTCCAGCATGGTCAGCATGCGGCTATATTTGCAGATTGGCGGAGCATGGGACAGGAATTCATGGATGCTTTCCCTTTTAATCAATATATCCAGTTCCGATGTGGTATTAAACCCCCTGAGCAGCACCAGCACAAAGGGCACGGATACTACCGTGATGACCACCGCACAACTAGTAGAGATTATGTTCAGCCCCAGCATGATAGTAGACCTCACGACTTTCACAGAGGGAACAAGCCCTCACATGATCAGGGCTTACAGCGCAGAGAGGACAGATTCCATCTACCGACATTTGACGGGTCATCCAGGCGCTCAGAAAGAGCTTGGGTGGACAAGTTGGATACCTCTTTCCAGCTTGACCGAGTATCGGAGAGGAAAACCATTAAAATGGTTACCTCGCACTTGGAGGATGAGGACACACAGGATTGCAGGGAGTTCGAGGATGCACCTAGTGTGACACAGGTCTCACCATCATTAGAGTCCTCCTTGACCGTGCCGGTTGATATCGTAGTGGAGGAGGTAGAGCCTACCCCGGTAGAGCCATCCACTGAGGTGATGACTGAAGCCATGTCCGAGTCTTCGGGTGGTAGCAGCACACGACAGATGGGTGAGGTATCAGGAGATATATCCATTATCGATGAGGCACTAGGGGATACAGAGGTATCGGATGATGGTCGCAGACAGCGGTGTCATCGGCTTCGGACGGACCTTCGAGTTTTGAGGGAGAAGGCCGCGTCAGTACGAGAGACCATTTTGTTGCAGGACTAGGAGCTGGAGGGTATGAGAGTGACTTGTGCCAAGTCGGCGGCCAAGTTGGTCCGCATTGGGGAACAGCTAGATTCCCTGATGGTACAACCTGAGGGCACATTGCAGCATCAGATCATTCCCCTTCAGGTATGCATGGATGGGACTAGTAGTGTTGTTGGAGCATCTCCTTCCGTTGGAGAGAGAGAGGCAGAGCCACCTAGTCAGGTCTCATATGTTGACTTGGATAGTGGTATGAGACGATCAGAGTTGTACAGGGTACCGCAGCCACGTGTTGAGATTGGATGGCGAGAGGTTTTGAGTTGGTACTCGGTGGAGCAGACTATGGATGAAGAGGAGGTCTCAAGGAGAGATCTCACTAGAGATGCACTTCGACACACCATGGGGTGCAATGACTTTCTTTCCTTCTCACAAGAGCAGATAGAAGATGGGGGACATCTTTGGATGGATAACATCTCTCATGCTTGTGTTGGACATCCCTTGAGCCATACACATCATGATGGGAGGTTTTTGCCTACCCCCTATTTGATTCTTGATAGGGTCTCATTGATCCTTGAGAAGTTTATACTTCAAAATCCCATGAAGTGCAAAATCAGGAATTTGATTTGGGAGGATGGTAGCCCTCATGGGAGGAGTACCAGGATGAGGAGGAGGAGGCATCCACAATGTATTGAGTGGATGGGGTTGATGAGCAAGGAGCTAGGAGGCTATTTGCAGGTCTATGACACCAGGCAGCAGGAGGCTTGGCTGCGCTGGTTACTCTTGAAAGAGTTTGGCCATCACTTGGCAAACACTCTTCCTAAGAGTAGGAGGATGGGGAAAAGATGGATGGATACTTGCAGTGAGCTTGCAGTGCTGGTGAGGGGCTTGCAGTGCTGGTGAGGGGCAGATAGACAAGGGATATTCTGATCCGAGGCCGAGAATACATAATAAGAGAGGTAGATCCCTACCAGGGAACGTAGAGGCCAGCAGGAAGGACGCAACCCAGCCAGGCTGACGCAAAGGCAGCGCAGAGGCCAACAGGAAGGCCAGTGACCCCATAGTTTGTAGGCTTTGTTTTTGAACTGTAGAGGCCATTTAAAGCCTCATTGATTATATATTTTGTTCCCGACATGTATTGCACATGGTGACATTTTGATATATTCACATTTACATGGTATATATTTGAACAAACTTTGTATGACACACTACTAGGATAGGATAGAATGTGGGCTGACTTGCAACAGGAGGAGTTGATGCGGGCTCTGTTAAAGAGCTCCATCAGTGGCAACAGTAGCAACGGATCGAAGGGTGTAAAGGAGGAGGAGAATGTGGCCCTAGCATCTAAGGGTCCCAATCAGGGGCAGGGGAGTAGAAGTGTTGAGATTTTGTGTAGTGGGGGTAGCATCGGATGTGTTCTAGCTCCCAAAATTGGTTGAGGGACTAGAGTACACATGATCTACAAGACTTAGAAAGGGATTTGGGAAATTTCATCTGGTTTGGGAGATATTTAATTAATTAATTATTTTAATGTATTTCCGAACTCTGAACTTAGGAAAATTAAATAATTAAAGTTAATTAAATTAAACATGTGATGAAATTGTCTTAAGTCACAGGGATCAAGCTTTCTTTTAATCTTATCCATTGATTCAAGATTTGATCATGGTCGTTGATTTCCAACGAGAAAAGTATAAAGGAAAGGCTTGGGGTCATTTGTAAAGACACACACAGAGGCAGAGCACTGAAGCTAAGCTAAGATTCTAGGGCGGGGTTTGCTAAGAATTCTCAGAAGTCTTTCAGCTGCAGAGAGGGGAGTTTAGGCAAAGGGGATGGTCTGATCCCAGTGCCTAGAATCAGCAAGAGGTAGAGAGTAGCTTCCAGAGGCAGCGTAGAGAAGCAGGAGTAGCAGCAACAAAGAGGGCAGTAGCTGCGCAGCGCAGAAGCAGCTTCAGCTACGCAAGTGTTGGGCAGTCTCTCCCAGCGTTAGGCAACAGGAGACCCTCAGGGGCAGTGTAGGGTTTGCATCACCCAGTCTGGGGTTACGCAACCCTCTCCAGGCCAGCGCAGAGGGACACGGAGGCTGCAGAGGCTGACGCAGGGGCTTCAAGGGCAGCGTTGGGGTTTCTAGGGCCAAAATCTGGCTGAGTCCTGTAAATCCCGTTTGAGGGTGTGGATCAGTCAACATTTTGGCTTCAGAACAGCAGGTGAGCTACAGATCTATATTTTCTCTGTTGGGTATTCCAGATCTGGAACCCAGATTTGTTGTATTCAAAAAACTCTTAATAATAAAACCCTCCAACATCCAGCAGACCGGTTTTCCTGCATTGGGTTTTTTCGGGGACTATTGCCCAGAAAATCCTTGTGTCACTTTGTCTATGTGTGCAAGTATTTTTTCTAGATTTGAATTGGTGAAAGTCTGTTATGTGTTTTGCTTTGATATTAATCTGATTTTTTAGCTTAATAACTTAATTAAGTAGGAGGAGCATAACCATATCTAACAGTAGATTTCAGCATAAGTAACATTTAGAAATTCTCTCATGGTATCAGAGCAATTGCAGATCTAGGAGGGTCACCAGTAGGAGGCTGAAGGATCTTGCTGCAGAAAGCAACAGGAAGTGCAACAGCAGCAAAAGGGCGGATCTGAAGGGACAACGCAGTTTCAGAGAGAGTAGAGTTACGTAGAGGGCAAGGTGATGCAGTCTTACGCTGTCTCCCAACAGGCCCATGGAGTTACTGCATAGAGGCAGCGTAGAGACAACGCTAGGATTGTCTGAAGCCAGCCAGGGTGACGCAGATCTGAAGCTGTCAGATCCAGAAGTGCCTGAAGCAGAGCCGCAGTACTTCAGAAGGCGCTGGTGGGGTTAAATTTCTGAAGTTTTTAGAATTTTAGCCTAAGCACTAGTGACAAATGTTACATTGTAATAGTTTGATCACCATTGATATTATTCATTCGAATCAGAAAATATTTATACAGCGGATAGTTGGGTATTATAACTGAACTCTGTAGTTGGTTATAATTGAAAATTAATTAAGTTTCCTAACTGTACAGGAATCCCGTAGGAGAAGTCCCATAGAATTACAACATTTCCCCCCTTAATTCGAAGGGACATTTGACATACCAAGTAAAGATCTTAATTTTTCAAAATTTTCACGCCCCAATGCTTTGGTAAAAATATCTGCAATTTGTTCTGAAGTTGGACAATGTGTCAGATGAATTGTTTTGGCCTCTACATGATGTTGAATCAAATGATACTTGGTGTTGATATGTTTGGTTCGATCATGGAACTTTGGATTCCTGGCCAACTATATTGCAGAAGAGTTGTCGACAAATAGAGTTGAAGCTCTTTGTTTCTCCTGCAAATCTTCGAGTATTTTTCGAAGCCAAATGATTTCCTTAGTGGCTTGAGCTATTGCAACATATTCAACTTCGGTGGTAGAATCAGTAGGAATAGATTGCTTGCGTGATCTCCAACTGATGGCTGTTGATCCAAGATTCATTGAATATCCAGAAGTTGAGACTCCATTTTCTTTATCTCCATCAAAATCTGAATCTGAATAACTAGCAAGATGGAAGTCTAAAACTTTGGAATATTTGATGCCGTAAGTTTGAGTTACTTTTAAATATTTCAAAACTCTTTTTGCTGCTACCCAATGCCCCTCACAAGGATGATGCATAAACCGGAAAGTATTCCGACAACAAAGGTTATATCAAGATGACTAATAGACAAATAAATCAAACTTCCAACAAGTTGCCTGTACTTTGCTGGATCTTCAAACGACTTTCCTTCTTCAAAAGTGAGTTTCAAATTCTGCTCCAATGGAGTAGCAACAGGCTTACATTCCGTCATACTATATCTGTTCAATAACTTATCAACATATTTCTTCTGAGAGATGAAAATATGTTGTGGTTTTTTATCAACTTCAATTCCAAGATAATAATGAAGTAAACCTAAATCTGTCATATCAAAAACCTTTTTCAATTCCTTCTTTATAGATGATATATATTCATCATTGTTTCCCGTGATCATCAAATCATCAACATATACAACTAGATATACAACTAATCTTCCAACTTTCTTAACGAAAAGAGTTGCATCATCTAGGTCAAAATATTTATAGTTTAATTTAAGAAAATGTTCAGTTGGCTTCTCATACCATGCTCGTGGCACTTGCTTCAAGCCGTATAAAGACTTCATTAGTTTGCAAACCTTTTGTTCTTTCCCTTTAATGGAAAAACCTTTTGGCTGAAACATGTAAATATCTTCTTTCAAATCTCCATTTAAAAAGGCAGTTTTGACATCCATATGATGAATTTTCCATTCTTTCTGAGTTGCAATAGCAAACAAAGATCTAATAGTGCCCCATTTAGCTGTAGGAGCAAAAGTCTCTATATAGTCGATACCCTCTTTCTGTGCATATCCCTTCGCTACAATTCTTTCTTTGTGTTTGTCTAGTGAACCATCAGCTTTATACTTAGTTTTATAAATCCACTTGCAACCAATAGGTTTGATGCCAGCAGGAGGATCCACCAACCTCCATGTGCCATTTTTTATGAGAGCATCATATTCCTTTTGCATTGCATCTTTCCACTGTTCATAACTAGCAGCGTCTTCAAAGCAAGTAGGTTCACAATCCACATAAAAAATAAATTCACAATGAGAATAGTTACGTGAGGAACTTCCAGCCTTAAACTCATCACATTTCCTTGGAAATGTTCGAATACGAGTTGACCTTCACAAAGGTTGTGTAGGAAGTTGTTCAGGAAGTTGCAAAAGTTGCTCATCTTCTTCATTTGGCTCAGTTCTTGCCATTTCTGTCATTGTTTCTGTAGAAACACTTGCATCAACCAATTCCTCATCAGCAGCAACATAATTATCATCATCAACCAATTTCTCATCATTAAGAGAAGGAAACTCCATAGACTGATCCAATATAGGAACCCCCCCTTCAGGATGGGGAAGTATATTATCTGATTCATAATAAAAGTTTTGAGGCACAAACTTTTCTATATGATTAAGTTGTCTATCAACAGTGAGGGAATCTTTATTAGTTTCAAGAAAAAATACATCTCTTGACAAAATAAACTTTTTGTTCTCTTCATCATACAATCGATATGCCTTAGAAGTCATGGAATACCCTAAAAATATACATTTTCCGCTTCGTTCACTCAACTTATTCCTCTGATGTTTAGGGATTAAAGCATAACATTGAGAATTAAAAACTCAGAAATGTTTAACAGCAGGAAGATGACTATACCACATTTCATATGGAGTTTTGTTGTTAATGACAAAGGAAGGGCACCGATTTTTAATGTATGTTGCACAGAGCATGGCTTCTCCCCAAAACATTAATTTTACATTCTTAAAAAACATCATTGGCCTTACCATATTAAGCAATGTTCGGTTCATTCTTTCAGCAACACCGTTTTGTTGCGGATTATATGGTATTGTGGTATGGTGTTTGATGCCATTCTCTTGCAAATATGTTTCAAAAGCACGTGAAGTATATTCTCCTCCATTATCAGTCCTTATAGTACCAATAGTGAGTTGTGCTTCATTTGTTATCAAGAGATGAAATTTCTCAAACACATCAAAAACTTGTGATTATTCTTTAAGCAGATAAACCCAACACATCCTCGAATAATCATCAATAAAAGTGAGTATGTATTTATTTCCATTTGCAGTTCATACAGGCATTGGAGCACATAAATCAGAGTGTATGAGGCTTAATTTTCTTGTAGCTCTAGACTTAGAATTCTGAAAAGACTGTTTGTGATGCTTGCCCAATACACAAGCATTACACGGGGTTAATTTTCTGGGAACTGTTGGAAGTCCCTTAATCCCCTGTTGTTTCATAATTCGAATACTTTCATAATTAACATGACCGAAGCATGCATGCCATAATAAAGAAGAGGATAAAGTATCATTTTGCTGACCCAAATAAGTTGTGTTCAATGCAACAGACGACATACCATGCAACTTCAATAATTTATCTTCTTCCACACCAGTCATTACAATTTTATTGTCAGCTGCTCTTCTAATTTCTACTTTACCATCAAATATGTGAATGGAATGTCCCTGTTGTCTTATTTGTATAAGAGATAACAAATTTCTTTGGAACTGCGAAATGTAAAGAACATCATTCAAAATATAATTTGAAAGTCCAGGAATTTTTAACTGAATTGAACCAATCCTCGATGGTTTGATTTGGGACTTATCAGCAAAATACACTACTCCGTCAATATTATCATTGAATTGATCAAACAAATCTCTTCAAAAGGTCATATGACACGTGGCACCTGTGTCTCGAACCCAGCTGTCATACCATGAAGAAAAAGAAGTACTAAAAACATCTTCCATGTGGAAATTACAATGAGCGACAACATAATGTGCATTCTTAGAAGACTGTCCTCTGTCTGGAATTATATGATCTTTCTTTTCAAGCAATTGTTCTCTTTTTTCATTAATTTTCTCCCTGGGAATAATACAATTTGCAGCAGTATGTCCAAGTTTTCCACATCTAAAGCATTTATAGCTGGTTTATCAGAAAAATTTCTTTGTTTTTCATTCTACTGTCTATCTCCCTGAATATTTATGCTCCCTGCCTCTATAATTCTTCCTACCTCGACCTCTATTACCCTTAGTATTTTTGAAAGATTCCTCTTTAGATTTTTGGTCTTTTTGAGTAAGACATAGTGTTTCAGTATTAGAACTATGTGATGCTTCTTTCTTTCCAAAAGCCTTCTCTCTTTCTACAATTTCCCTACTAATTTGTCAAAATCTAAATCTTTTAATTGCCCACTAGCTTGGAGAGATTCCAAGTAGTGTGAATAACTAGGGTAAAGAGCTTTTATAAAGGCAGTAAGCAGCAAATCAACTTTAACTCCAGTAGATTCAATTTCATGATTGATGGCTTTAATTTCAGAGGCAAGTTTTAGAGGATCATTATCGCTCATTTCCATATTAAATAACTTCAACAATCACTGAACTATCTCCAATTCAAAATGTGAATCATAAAGCTCTTTTAGTTTTTTTATGGCATCATAAGTTGTTTTACTCTAAGTGATGTATCTGCTTACCTTTTCTGAGACGGAAGTGGAGATTAAGGCAAAGCCTTTTTATCCTTACTTTGCCAGATTGTTAGTTGTTTCTGCTGATCGGGCTGCTCTGGTGCATCCTCTCCTTTCCTTCACAGACTCCATCCCTTAAATAATTAAAGATAAGAATATTTTTAACTTTCCTAAACCACTCCTGGTAATTTTCCTTTCCGGAAAGGACAACCCCAATTAAAGACACCAATGAGTTCATCTTGTTCAGATAATCTTAAAAAAAATCTGTTTTAACCCTTTTAAGACACAATTTTTATTTTCTAAAAAGAAATGTTTAAAATTGTTACTTACTGATCCCCAAAACTGACACTGGCAAAGAAATCTGTTTTAACCCTTTCAAGACACAGATTTAACTTGCAGATTCAATCTGTTTTAATCCTTTCAAGACATAGATTTACCTTTTAAAAAATGTTTAAAATTGTAGCTTATTGATCCCCAAAATTGACACTAGCAGAGAAATCTTCACAATTCGAATTTTTTCTCCCAAAAATAAAATTCGCTTCCGGGGTTCATGTTGGCAATCACTTTCTCCACAACGAACATAGAAAAACTCGTTCCTCCACAACGCTGGAGGTTATGCTTGCCCACCAAAACAATTCCTCGGTTCAGCGCTCCGTAGGAGGTTACGCTAGTCCACCAAAAACAAACATCGACAATCCACTAGCAGTGCACAGTTCTAGCCATCTCTCCACAGCGATGGTGAACAACGTCTCTCCACAGTGATGGTGAACAACGACTCTCCACAGTGATCGTGAATAGCGACGGGGTCTTCACACGGGGGTTCCACAGCTATGGTTAGCAACAACGGTCCTCTTGCACAAATTGCAGGGGGTCTTCTCTCACTGGCCTCCAATCGCATATCACACGCATCGAAGGAGGGTTCCTGGATCACGCCTCGCCCTGATACCACTTTTACATTGTAATAGTGTGATCACCATTGATATTATTCATTCGAATTAGAAAATAACTATACAATGGAAAGTTGGGTATTCTAACTGAACTCTGTAATTGGTTATAACTGAAAATTAACTAAGTTTCCTAACTGTATAGGAATCCCATAGGAGAAGTCCCGTAGAATTACAACAACAAGAGCGGGAGGAGATTAGCTTCTCAGAGGGTTTCTAGCCAAAGAAACTTGCAGATCGATCAGAGGATCGAAGAGAGCTGAATCATTGTTGATTTGGCCGATTTCCAAGGAGGGAAATCAGTTGTCAGAGGGAGCAGAGGGTGCCCATTTCGCAAAGGACCCAAGATTCAGATCTCTAGCAGAGAGAAGAGAAGCTCCGACAGATTTCTGAGCAGATGGCTCCTCATCGACTGCGTGATCAGGATAGATTAGATGGCCTATCCAACTTTGCAGTTTGGAAGGCTAGAATCCTGATAATCCTAGAGGCATATCATCTAAGAGACCATGCAAAACAAGTTCTGGCCACGCCAAGCGGAGCTGCTTACGCAGAGTATAGTTGCAACAGCATGGAGGCTTCAAGAGGACAGTGCAGTGCAGCAACAGCTTGAGATATTTCAGCACAAGGGGCTCATGTGACTTCAGTAGTGCAGAGGGAGTCTACTTACAAAGTGCAGAGCTGTAGTTGTGCATGAATCTCCAGATGACAGCACAGATCAACAATTGATGGAGGTTCAGTGATGAGGTTGCAGCCCAACTGACTTGTCTGTCAAATATTGGGCAGGAGATTCAGTTGTTTCTCTTAGCAACTGAAGATGCAGTGCAGCAGGTGGCAGCACAGATGCAACAGTTTGAGAGGGAGCTGCAGTACAAATGTGGCAATGGCGGTGACAGCGTCATAGGCAACAGTTAGAATGGCAGCAACGGTGCAGTGTTGAAGGGCAGGAGGCCTAGCATCAACAACAGAGAAACCAATGCCCAAAATCTTGTGATACATGGTGTGATGTATTGCTAGAGCACACTCTGTGCTAAGAGGGAGTGTTGAGATTTTGTGTAGTGGAGGTTAGCATCGAATGTGCTCTAGCTCCCAAAATTTGTGGAGGGACTAGAGTACACATGATCTACAAGACTTAGAAAGGGATTTGGGAAATTTCATTTGGTTGGGAGATATTTAATTAATTAATTATTTTAATGTATTTCCTAAGTCTAAACTTAGGAAAATTAAATAATTAAAGTTAATTAAATTAAACATGTGATGAAATTGTCTTAAGTCACACGGATCAAGCTTTCTTTTAATCTTAGCCATTGATTCAAGATCTGATCATGGTCGTTGGTTTTCCAACGACAAAAGTATAAAGGAAAGGTTTGGGGTCATTTGTAAAGACACACATAGAGGTAGAGCACTTAAGCTGAGTTGAGATTCTAGGGCAAGGTTTGCTAAGAATTCTCAAAACTGTTTCAGATGCAGAGAGGGGAGTTTAGGAAAAGGGGATGGTCTGATCCCAGTGCCTAGAATCAGCAAGAGGTAGAGAGCAGCTTCCAAAGGCAGCGCAGAGAAGCAGGAGCAGCAGCTGCGTAGCGCAGAGGTAGCTTCAACTATGCAGGTGTTGTGCAGTCTCTCCCAGGGCAGCGTTAGGCAGCAGGAGACCCTCAGGGGCAACGTAGGGTCTGCGTCACCCAGTCTGGGGTTACACAGCCCTCTCCAGGCCAGCGCAGAGGGACATAGAGGCTGCAGAGGCTGATGCAGGGGCTTCAGGGGCAGCGTTGGGGTTTCTAGGGCCAAGATTTGGCCGAGTCCTGTAAATCCCGTTTGAGGGTGTGGATCAGTCAATATTTTGGCTTCAAAACATCCGGTGAGCTGTAGATCTATATTTTCTCTGTCGGTATTCCAGATCTAGAACCTAGATTTGTTGTATTCAGGAAACTCTTAGTAATAAAACCCTCCAATAGCCAGCAAACCAGTTTTCCCACATTGGGTTTTTCCGAGGACTATTGTCCAGAAAAACCTTGTGTCACTTTGTTTATGTATGCATGTACTTTTTCTAGATCTGAATTGGTGAAACTCTGTTATGTGTTTTGCTTCGATATTAATCTGAATTTTCAGCTTAATAACTTAATTAAGTAGGAGGAGCATAACCAGATCTAACAGTGGATTTCTATATAAGTAACATTCAGAAATTCTCACAAGAAGAAGAAGAAGGACTTATCGAAGGTCAAGTGCTTAAGGTGTGGTGAGTTTTGTCACTATAGTAGCCAATGTCTTCTCCGGAAGAAGGACAAGACGAAGAAGCAGGACCAGTAGGCAGCATCCGCGAAAATAGACAAACTTTCCTCTAGGCTAGAAGAAGGGCTTGCTATGTTCGCAAATATACCTCTAGGAGTGAGGTAGGGTGATTTGGTGGTGTAGCCCTAGAGAGCTACATAGTTGGGTAGGGTCCTCGAGGAGTCCACCTCATGGATCATTACCTGGATATGAGGGCCCATAATATTCAATAACAGGATGTATCAGTGGTGGTTGATGCAGTCAATACCAAAGTGACAGTTGTAGACTAGTCGCAATCAGGTGTTGGGGAGCGCAGTGTAGAGTGGCACAGTGCAGATTCTTCAATGGAAGTGTAGAAGCTAGTAGCAATCAGAGAGTCAGGAGACAGATGCATCATACTGAACACAGTTGATTCAGTATTTCAGATGCTTCTCAGTTGCAGTTGTTGAAGTTGTAGCAACAACATATGAGAGGGAGTTGCAGTGTAGATGCAGAGTTGGCAACAATATGGCAGTGTTAGCAGCAGCACAGATGCAACTTAAGAGTAGCGCAATGGTTGGTGGGAAGTATGGCCAGAGATTAGCAGCAGGATAGAGGATGATACAGAGACGATGTTTTGGCAGGGTGTGCAGCACTAGAACATAATCCTCGCTTAGAGGGAGTGTTAGTTTTCGTAGCATCAAATATGTTGTAGTCACAAAACATGGTAAAGAGGCTAGAATACACGAGATCTCCAAAACCCAAAAATCGTTTCTGGAAATTCCTCCTAGAGATGGCTTAATTAGATTATTAGTCTTTTTAAAGTATTTCCTAAGTTCAAACTTAGGGAATATGGTTAATTAATAAGTATTAATTAAGTCAAGGTGATAATTCTCTAGAAACTCACACAGATCGACAAAAGAGTAATCTGGGCTCTTGATTAAGTTTTAATATTAGTCGTTGGTGCTCCAACAAAGGATTCTAAGAAGAAGTCAATGGGCACTTGGAGAACACGCCAAAGACACTTGGAGAATTTGATTTTCCAGAGTAGTAGCAATCAATTGCTGGAGAGTTCGAGCTTCAGTGAGGAAGCAGAGACAGTGAGGGGCAAGGACAGTGGGGTTGGAGGAAGTTTTCCAGATCCAACGAGTGCATTTGCAAAGAGGCCATGATTTCTCCAGGACGTTGCACAGAGGCAACGTATATCCTCAAGAAGGCAGTTTGATTTGCTGGGAAGGAAGGTGTTTTCAATTCCAGATGCCGGGAAAATGTTCCAGAGTGTTAGAGAGACGTTTTCGCAGTCAGCAACAGGAAGGACGGATAGACTAGCAGTTAGTTCGGACAACTTGCTTTTCAGAGGCAGTCCAGTGCTGAAATTGCTCGGAGTGAGGGTAAATTTCCTCTAGATATTTTTGCCAGTATTTGCTCTACAGGATAGCCAAGATTTGGCATCTAGATTGTACTCAGAATTTTTCACTGCTACTTAATAATAAAACCCTCAGAGGCTGCACCAATTTTCCCAATTTGGGTTTTTCTGGGGACATTTATCCAAAAATTACGGTGTCATTTTTTTGTGTGTGTATGTGTGCTAGATTTTCTTAGATTCTAACGCTATTTTTCTTCCGCAGTTTATTTGTGATAATCACACTGTGAATTATTTGGTATTTGTTGGAGCAAACTACAAATAAATTGTTAAATAAAATTAGCAATTAGGAAAATAATTTCTAGTTGCTATGATAAGATGAAATTTTCACATAGAGATCCCTAGCTCTTTTCCTAAGTGAAGTAGTAGGTTTTGGTAGATATTTTTGTAAGGTTTTGCCCATGACAAACATTATTAGGATGACCACTTCCTTCTTTCCCTTGATCTTTATGGTCGATGAACTTAAGTGACATGTAGAGTCCAACAAAACATGAACATCTAGATTATTGTGACTCCATACTACTTATAGGATTTGTCTAGTAGATTGCTTCCTACCATGGTCATGAGGAGGCTTCGATCACAACATAGTTCAATTTCTTGCTCCTTCTCTATCTCTATCACATGAAGCCCCATCTCTAGTCTTTCCAATGGCCTTAAGTGCAAGGAGATTTGCAATAGATGGTTGACTTTCACTAAAGATGAGAGATCCTTGTCCCTTTAGTCTACGTTTCTCCTTAGGGGAGATTGTCTTTGATTGATGACTTGGTTGGGCATTGCCTTTTTCTTCCTTCCCTCATTCTACTTCCGTCTCTGATGTGCCTAGAGATATTCCTTTGATGACTAGCCATTTTTTTGGGTGAACATATTATATTTGGAATGAACGATTTATTTATATTGTTTATTTTTGCTATTATTTACCTCTTTGGCTATTTTAAAAAAAAATTGTAAATTAGGGATAGGAATTGCATTTTCACTTCCACCATGGACCTCAAAGGATTGTATTTTTGAGTCACATTGACTTGTTGTTATGTTAATTTATTGGATTTATAAATGGCATCATCTAAATTGTCTAATCTTCATGTGTTCTTGGCAGTGTAGCACAACTCTTATAAGACCTGCGAGTACCCGACGGTCTTGACGGGTTCTATAGCGAGATGGGTCCCTCGCATAGGACCCGCGGTCTCTACCCATACTCGTCCAAGCCCACATAGAACCCGTCTACTCGTATTGAACCCGCATATGACCCGCATATGACCCGCATAAGACCCGTGGACCCACTCAAAATTCATACTGGTCGTTCCCAAATCTTATATGGGTCGCTGAGTCAATAGCTAGACCGATTCTTATACGAGTACGAGTCGTTCAACATTGGTTCTTGGTCATGTTATTTAGTAGCTTTATTATTTTTTAAGGAGTTTAGGTGTAGACTGATGACATGACATTGATTTTGGTGAGCATTATTTTTATAGCCTTTACTTTTAATATTTGAATACTTAATTTGAGGTGGCATTTGTTATAATTTTAGGAAGAAAGACTTCAAAGATTGAAGGATCGTGTAGAAGCTACATTTGATCCTAATAGAGAAGATCACCAGGTACTATTTTCTGATATCATGTCATGTTATGAGATGCAACTTTTCTTATTAAATTTTTGGCTTTCCACATTGCTATGCAGCTGAGAATTATATCTCTACAATGTTTTCTATGTTTTTGATGGCTGTTCTAGCTTCCATGCACAAAAGGAATGCAAATCACCATCATTATCTCTTTTGTTTGCTCAATTTTTGGATTTGAGGAGCACGCTAAAAATAGACAAGATATAGTCATATTCATTCTTCATGCAACAATAGTGGAATATTTTGATCAACTTGTGTGAAAACTGAAAGTGATGCATAAAGTTCAATGTAGAACTTATGGTAGAACTCTCAATGAAGTCAATTGTAATTTGTTCTTTGCTAGAATCCATTTTTTAGCTGGTACAAACATTAGGTAACTTGTTTGATTCTGTAATGTTGCGAGTCTGTTCATTAATAGAGCTTAAGATTGTTATATCTTCCCTGTTCATTAATAGAGCTTAAGATTGTTACAAGTTGTTCTTTCTAAGAAATGCCACATTCCAACCTGTGTGGACCAGTTTGTTGATTGCAGTGATGAGGGAGGCTCATTGGTTAAGGCACAATAGATGGATCTACTGGAGTAATAGTAGTAGTTATGTAGACAGTCAGTGGGTGAGGACATATGCATGGAGCTTGCTGTTAGCTTTTGGGTTGCTACACAAGTGTTTACACCATGCTAGGGGTGCTTTCAATTAATGTGAGGTGCTAGCCCCTTAGTTGTATCTTAAATCCTATGGTTGATGTGTTGGAGAGATTTCTATAGGTGGTTTCTTGAACTTGGACTTGGTTCTAAATGTGGCACACTCCATGATAAGGTTGTTATGTTACGTGGCATTTATATCTTCTACATGGTGCACATGTTGAGGAGGATGGTTGCTTGCATGGGTGTTGGATCTACCTTGGAGGAGTACTGGACACTAGGAAGGAGGGCGTTTAGCCATAGGAACATCGAGACCACTTTGCATGCCTTGGGAGGTTGACTACTTGACTTGAAGATGCTTTGGTTGAGGGCACGTTGCTTGGGGTTGTATGTGGACCCAACGCACAAATGTCGAGAAGGAGCATTGGAGCATTGGGTGCTCATCTTAGAGAGTGAGAATCATTGTGATTAGGAGTGCTTGACATATGGTCCCATGCTTGGAGAGAACACCATATGAGAAGCCTTGTCTTGACATGTGTACACCTTGGAGAGAGAGTGCTTCACTTGGACATGTTATCTTGAAGATTAGATTCGATTAATTATGGACTTAGTCCACTTTGCTATTGTTGGTCTCTCTCACCTATTATATATAAAGGAAGGAGAGTGTCTTTAGTTGTAATTATGTAGAAAGCATGTAAGAGATCATTAGATCATTGTATCTTGAAGATAAATTTGTTTTATGTCCTTGTACTTGTCTTTATGCAAGAGAGAGAGAGAGAGAGAGAGAGAGAGAGAGAGATTCTGGCTTGTGAGAGGAAAAATCTAGAGGAGACTTGAAGTGACAGGGTTGAAGTCCTTGTGTGAGAAGGACCTAGGTTTTGTGGCAAAGAAACCTAATAGAGGACTTGGAGCAGTTTGCTTAGAGAGTTTGTGTGAGGCAAGCTTGCAGAAAGAGCATTTTGTTGAGCCTTTGGAGTGTAAAATTTCCACTACGATTTTTTCCCAAAATGACCAACAAATTCTGAGTTTGTTATTTTCATTCAATGTAGCCTCTTAAGAAACATGACACAATTACACTGCTGTAGGTAATATGTTTATTGGCACTAATTGCAACACAGTGACAAATATATATGGAAATAGCAACTGATATTTAATTCTAAACTCAGAAATTGATCAAATTACCGAGGGACCTGCATAACACTGATGTTCTGAACAGCATACAACATTCATTCTCAATACATGAAATAATATTATAATACACAACAGGAAGATTGACGTGAAACCTGGTGTACAATGGCTGCCCAGTGCCAGTAGAGATAAGTGATGCTCCGCTTTGTGAACTCTGGAATGTGATGCCCAGGTAAAACGCAGACAGTTTAGACTTCAAATTTAAGCACACATCCAGTCAGCTAATGGTGGTAGATGGGACCACCCAGGATGGCCTTTTTCTGAGATATGACCAGTGTGTTACTCAGAAATTGGGGATGTACACATGGGTAAAATCTCCAGCTCCCATGCAGTCCAAGACAACTCCAGCATGCACCCAACTTAGTCAATCTGATATATACGCACAGGTAGTGTCTCTGGCCTCACAACAGAGTTGTATTTGTCTCTTAAATGCCGAGATTCGACCCAGGGAACTGGTAGCATGTCCAGCAGCAAGTGTAAAGGGAAATCGAATCCATCTTCTCAAGGAAACTCGTACTTGCTATAGCCGCTGCCCAGTAAATAAATTTTGTCATAACTTGGTTCACTAATGGGTGGGAATTGTGCCACTGGTGGATGGAAACTCGTTCGCCTAACCCTTCTTTCAAACTCCAGTCACGTGATGCTCTACGCTTTTCATCTGTGAGACATATTTGGACTGGCCCCCACAATAAAATATGCAGACTCCTTCAAATAACTCGTGGGCCGCAAGAAGCTGGAGTAGTAACTTCTCCTGTACACAATCTCTCTCTATTGGCTCATACTGGGACTTGTGTGCTCAATGTTCCATGAATCCTTTAACCTGTAAAAATTGAACAGAAAACACCAAATAAGCCTCTAAAATCAACTGATAACGCATGAATATCTCAATACTTACGGAAATCTTGTTCTCCATTGAATTCAGTGGTGAAATATGAGTGATTTCACTCTCATATCCCAAACTAGAGTGTCTAGTTTCAACACCTAAGTTTGCTATGGCAGCTAGGGTTCCAAGACCATAAGCTTCTCTTTCAAGCTGTCTGCAATAACTCTTTCTCCAAACTCACAAATGCACGAATGAGAGTCTCTTCATTTACTTTCTTTTATGAGTTTAGGGTTGCCATTTCACCTTCCCTTTTTATTAAATCAACTTTTATAAAGTCACTTTATGATATTTCACTTTATAAAGTTAAAGTGGCTTTCACTTTCCTAGGAAATATCACTCTTTCTCCTTTTTGGACTTTATAATATTTTCCTTGGGTGATTTAAGTCCCCTTTATTAAATATTTCCCCACTTTAGCCTTTGGGAACCACTTTAGGCTAGCGGACTCTGTCATAAGCTTCCTAGGTGGTTGGCGACATTACAATCCTCCTCGCCCAAGATTGCTTGTCCCCAAGCAATTTCAATTCTGGATTTTGGAGCACCTGTTCACCCTCCCAAGTAACATCTTCAACTGGTAAATCCTTCCACGTTATCAGGTACTCCTTGATAGTTTGATTTCGCAGATTCCTCTCCTGTGTATCTAGGATCTTTTCAAGAACCAAGACCAATTCTCCTTCCTCATCCAACAATGAAAGTTCTGTGGAAAAAACAATGTGCTGCTGCAAGGCCTTTTTAAGGCATGAGACATGAAAGACGTTGTGAATTTACATCCTTCTACAAGCTCGAGTTCATAGGCCACTTCTCCAATGTGTCTCAAAATCTTGACTAGCTCGTAGAACCTTGGTTTCAACTTTTCCGCCCCTTTGGTTTTCAATGATGACTGTCTATGAGGCAAAAGAGCGAGGTATACCATATTTCCCGCTTCAAAGTTGCGCTCCACCCTATGCTTGTTTGCATACAATTTCTGTTGATTCTGAGCTATATGTAGATGTCCTTGAGGGCTTTTAAAATGTCATGACTGTCCTGGATCCAATCTTTGGCCAGTGGTGCTCGACTGTCCCCAAATATCTTGTTTGCAAAAGTCGGGGCGTCATACCCATATAATGCTTTGAAGGGAGTCATGCCAATGGACATGTAGAAAGTGGTATTGTAGCAATGTTCTCCCAGATGCAACCACTTCACCCATGTCATTTGTTGGTTGGTCACATAATTCCTGAGATAGCCTTCCAACCACTTGTTGACTATCTCTGTGGGTGGTAGCTAGTGCTCGGAGTTAGCTCGATTCCCACAAGTATGATAAGCTCCTGCCAGAAGCTGCCAATAAACCTGCTATGTCTGTCACTAACAATGGTTTTCAACAACTCATGCAATCTGAAGACCTCCTCGAATAATAGCTCGCCCACTTGCGAAGCTGAATATTTTGACGATATGGCAAAGAAATGGGAAAATTTTGTGAACCAATCTACCAACACATATATACAATCTTTTCCCTTTATCAGAGGTAAGCCAGTGATAAAGTCCATGGAAATTCTCTCCCACTTCTGCTCCGGGATTGGGAGGGGCTGCAACTAACCTGTTGGGTGGGTGTGCTTTGTCTTGTTTTGCTGGCAAGTGTTAACACTCCTTCACAAATTTTAACACATCCATCTTGAGGCCTTTCCAGGTGAACCTCTCCCTAATCTTCCCATAGGTCTTTAGATATTCCAGATGTCCTGCCAAGGGTGAGTTGTGAGCTGCCTACATGATCCTCTCTTTGAATTTCGATTTTGGCACAAGATATATCTGATCCTTATAGTAAATAATGTCATTCATAACCCGATAGGTATCATCACAGATCAATCGTTCCAGAACCTCACAAGCAAATTTATTTTTTGAATATTCTACCTACAACAGTGTCTTCCAATCTTTTGTCATCTCTATGAGTGATAAAGTGGATGGCATCCTTGATAGGGCATCAACCACTATGTTATTCTTGCCCTTGACATACTCTATCTCAAAGTCGTAGGCCTGCAACTTGCTTATCCACTTTTGTTGCGTCTCACCCAATTCTTTTTGCCCGATGATGTACTTCATGTGAAATTTTCAATCTGAAAAGTCTACAGTTGCCGTGATAGATTTCTTCCTCCTACTTATTATTTCAATACGTTATTTACAAATATCTATCGGTAAATACCGAAATAAATACTATTGCAACATTCACAAATATATATGCAGAGAAGTAAACAGTAAAGCACATAAGCACAAAAATCAATCATATGTACATAGATGTTTTTGGAAAATTGTCCCCGGAAAAACCCAATGCAAGAAAATTGGTGCAACAGATGAGGGTCTTATTAAATTCTTCAGCAAATGATTCTTTACAAGGAATATACTGGCAGATAAAATCTAAAAACACTTTAGACAAAATTTTCGGCTCCTCCCGACAAATCCCTGACACCCTGATCAGCCTCTGGTTTCTCTCTGTGCCTATCTGCGTGTTTCTCTGCGCAGTCCCTGCGCTAGACTGCGTAAGTCTGTGTAGGCTCTGCGTGGGTTCACTGCTTCTATAGCCCTGTGTTGCCTCCTGTGACCCACTGCGTCTCTCTGTCCCTGACCTCAATCACTACTGACTCCCTCCTCCTTCTGCTTCTACAACTCTCCCACTAAGATTGAATTCTATTACTTTAGAATTGATCTCCTTCGGGTATTGAGTGTATGCCCGGCTTGTTTTCCAAATGACCCTCAAGCCCTCTTTTATAATCTTTTCATTGATGAATCAACAACCCAGATTAGAAGTTTAATCAATGGCTAAGATTAAAAATTGACTTGATCTTTGTTTTCTAGAAGATTCACACTCTGACTTATTAATATCCTTTAATTATTTCATTTCCCTAAGTTTAGACGTAAGGTCTCCATTAAAATAATTAATTATTTTAATACGTCATGAACTGAGTGGAATTTCCACAAACTGTTTTTGGGTTCTTTGGAATACTGATGTCCAAGCCTCCTTACAAAGTTTGAGACTTGGAACACTTTCCGATGCTACAAAAATCAACACTACCTCTTAGCGAGGAAGGTGTTCCAACAATATGCCTGCTGCATGTTGCTCTGCTTTTGAAGCACCCTCTGCGTTGTTGATCTCTAGTCGCTGCCCCTCATCTACTGCCTTCTATACTGCTGCCCATGACATTGCCACTGTCACTGCTGCATTTGTACTACAACTCCTTTTGAATCCCGATCTTACCCACTCCTGCTACTGGAATGGATTCTTGATCATCCCCATCTTCTCTCTGAAGTAGACAAACGTAGTCTTTCCCAGAGCTTTCGTGAGAATGTCTGGCACCTGTTCTCCTGGCGGAGTGTACTGCAACTGAACAACTCCACGTTGTACACAGTCCCTGATGAAGTGACACCAAATGTCAATGTGCTTCGAGCGATCATGAAACACAGGATTT
This sequence comes from Pinus albicaulis, assembly GCA_034641835.2. Classification (NCBI taxonomy): domain Eukaryota; kingdom Viridiplantae; phylum Streptophyta; class Pinopsida; order Pinales; family Pinaceae; genus Pinus; species Pinus albicaulis. Next base: position 2,025,445,861 of record CM076575.1, on the reverse strand, counting down.
TCAGAGAGCTTGATACAACTCTGATTATCGCATAAGATATTGGTCACTTCCATTTTCTCCTTTAGTAGGTTCACAAGCAGTTTTCGAAGCCATATGGCCTCACACAAAGCTGTGCTAGCTGCCATATATTCTGCCTTTACTGAGCTTAGTGCCACGGATTTATGTTTCCTACTGCACCCTCTGCGCTGTTGATCTCTGGACGCTGCCCCTCATTTGTTGCGCTGTTGTCCTCTGTACTGATGCCTTTGACATTGCCACTGTCATTGCCACATCTATACAACAACTCCCACTGAATATTGATCCTATCCATTCCTACTACTGGAAGGGATTCTTCATCATCCCCATCTTTTCTCTGAAGTAGATAAACTTAGTCTTCCTTAGAGCTTTTGTGAGGATACCTGCCACCTGTTCTCCTGTTGGAGTGTACTACAACTGAATAGCTCCACGTTGTACACAGTCCCTGATGAAGTGACACCTGATATCAATATGTTTCGACCAGTCGTGAAACACAGGATTTTCAGAGAGCTTGATGCAACTCTGATTATCACATAAGATACTGGTCGCTTCCATTTTCTCCTTGAGTAGGTTCACTAAAAGTTTTCGAAGCCATATGGCCTCACATGAAGTTGTGTTGGCTGCCATTAACTCTACTTCTGCTGAGCTCAGTGCTACGGACTTTTGTTTCCTGCTGCACCAGGAAGTCATTCCTGATCCTAGACTGAAACAATACCCATTGGTACCCTTCCGATCTACTGGACTCCCAGCCCAATCTGCGTCGGTGAATCCACTCAACCTAACATCACTACTACGGGTGTACTTCAATCCAAGCTCGATTGTCCCTTGAAGGTACCTGAGAACATGCTTGGCCGCTGCCCAATGAGCCCTCTTAGGTTCTACCATGAACTGGCTGAGGGTATTTACAGCATAACAGATGTTTGGCCTTGTGTTTACCAGATACATCAACGATCGTATGAGCTGCCTATACAATGTAGGATCGACCTCATCATCTTCGGACGTGTCAATTTTCTTCCAGTTGGTGATCATTGGAGTCATCATGGGTCTACAATCCTCCATCTGAAATCTCTTCAGAATCTCTGTAGTATATCTTCCTTGACCAAGAAAGATCTCCCCCTTCTACTGCCAAACTTCCAACCCCAAAAAATAGTGCATCAGCCCTAGATCCTTCATGTCAAATTCCGCAACCAAATTCTTCTTGCAGTCTGTGATGAGCCTCAATGATCCCGTCAAGAATAGATCATCTACATATAAAACCAGTATCAGGGGCTCACTCCCTACCCTCCAATAGTAGAGATTGGGATCTCCATCACTCTTGACGAATCCCATTGTCTGCAAGTAGCTGTCAATTCGACCATACCAGGCTCTAGGAGTTTGCTTCATTCCATACAAAGTTTTCTTTAGCCTGCACACATGTGTCTTCTAATCATGCGTCTCGAAGTGTTCTACTTGTTCTATATACACCTCTTCCTCTATCACCCCATTCAGGAATGTTGTCTTGACGTCCATCTCGTGAATCTCCAATCCCATCTACCCAGCAAGGGATATCACGGATCTAATAGAGGTGTATCTGGCTACTAGGGCGAAGGTTTTTTCATAGTCGATCCCTTCCTTCTGAGCATACCCCTTAGCCACAAACCTATCTTTAAATTTCTCAATGCTGCCATCTGTAGCATACTTGACCTTGTAGATCCACCTTGATCCTACAACTGATCTTTCCTGAGGTCTGGGGACCACTTCCCAGACATTATTTGTCATGATGGAACTATACTCTTCCACCATTGCATCTACCCCAGCTGCTTCCCGAAAACTGGAAGGTTCTCTAACTCGAGCAACCAAGGCTTGATACCTCTTAGGCTGCTTACTGTTAAATTTGGACAACTAGGTCCAAACTCCATGTTGTGATGCTCAGATTAAGTGGCTAGTATTTTTGTTGGATTCCTCTTTCGGAGAGGTGTAAAATCCATATAAAATATATCTTAATCCGATGAGCAGAACATTTATTTTGAATTTATTATTTATAATAAATTATATGTGTAGGTCGGCCTTAAGGTTTCACACCCCCAGCAGATGTGTCACACACCCCAATGATGGATATAAATACGGGCAAAGTTGGAGAGCATTTCACCACAACTCAACACACATCTTCTTCTCTCATCTGATTTAGTACGAGCTCATTGGAGGACAAGTTCAGCCCACACGTGTGAAGAAGAAGGAGGACGAATCTGTACGGCTGAGCTGAAGGACGAATTTCTGCAGCTAGGGTTTTGCTGGAAGTTTGACCAGTGTTGACTTTGGTCAACGCATGGTCCGAAAGGGCTGAAACTTGTTGGAAAGTTCGATTTTGAGAGGCCGTACACTTTGGCACAGAAATCGAGGTCAAAGGGTTGACCAAACTGTTGCTACGTTGACTTTTAGCTTGCTGCCTTGCGTTGACTTTTCTGGACAACGTTGACTTTTTTGGAGTTGACTTGGGTTGACTCGGTTGCTGATTGGAGGACTGTTGTGACACATTCTGGGTTGGCTGACCAAGGAGACTATGCTGGTTGAAGCATCCTGTTGACCGCCGTAACGCACCATCACATTTTTCTGTTTCTGGTTTGTCTTCTATAAGATCCACTTATATGTTCTATCAGCATTTTACTTAACTATTTGTGTGATTGCTGTAAGAAAATTAAAGTTGCTTCAAGCATAGAACATCTACAAAAATTTACACTTATGCTATCTCTTCTCATTTCGGGGGACTCCGACAAAGTCTTCTGCATCTTTCAGAATTTGTCGTAGCTCCTTGCTCGTTCTTCCACTGGTGGTGGGTGGATTTACTGGCTCTCCCTCTTGCAAGTCCTCGGGAGACACGTCCCTTGTATCCCCATGCCTTGGAGAGGCAACTGAATCAAGGTTACTTGGGAGCGGGAGCGCCATTTTTAGAAGCTTCCGGTCCGGAGCGTTTTCGGGAGCGTTTTTATATATATATATATTTTTATATTTTTTATATTTTGATGCATATATGTCAACAAAAACATGTAGAATGATGAATTAGACATAAAAAAACATAAAAACATAGTTTGAATCATATAACATCAATCATCTAGAAGTTATAATCTTCATCAACCACGCCCACAAGTTGGAAGCATACAACATATTGACTCTTGAGTCTCGCGAATCGTCAATCTGAAGGTTTCAAGCTTTCAAAATTCAATATATAACATTTATCATCATTGATTTCAAATTTCAAATCTAACATTTATCATCATTGATTCATTGATTTCAAAATTCAATATACATTTATCATCATTGATATATAACATTTATCGTCATTGATTCATTGATTTCAAATTTCAATATATAACATTTATCATCATTGATATATATCATTTATCATCATTGATTCATTGATTTCAAAATTCAATATTCAACATTTATCATCATTGATTCACTGATCACCATATAACTTTCATGAAGCATCATATTCATAATTCATAATGACTTGTAAACTTATAAATGCCAACTTCAAAGTTTCACCTTTCAAATTCAAACTTCAAACTTAAATTGTCATTAAATATATGAAAGAGTCAAGTTTCAACTGTTCAACTGTCAACAACAATTAGAAAAGACTAGTAAATCTATTTTATCTACTGGCTGGCCCCTTGCCACACCCACGAGAAATGTGTAATTTGTGCGAGCCACGAGGAAATGGTGGTCTTCTAGTACTCTCAGGAGTACCACGACCATGACTAGAAGGTGGAGGCTAGATCTGCAAAGGAACAATAGTGTGATATCGAGAACTGACACTAGCACTGGCACTGGCACCCGCACTGCTACCAGTAGATGGTGGGATTGGCCTTGTGTGTGGCGGTGTTGTTGATGCTTCATCATCATCCCTAAAAAGTTCTGCTTCCAATTCTTCCATATGTACCGTGCCATCCTCCAAATTATCATCCTCTGGGTTGTTGTCCCAGACTCTGTATGATTGATCCTCATTTTCCCGATCACAGTAATGGCTCAACAACCTCAAGTTGTAATGCACATAAACCAAGCTTTCAGCTCGGTTTTCATTCAGCCTGTTTCTTCTCACATTGTGTATGAAGTTGTAGGTGCTCCAACACCTCTCTGCAGAAGAAGTGTTCACAACCTGTGAGAGAACTTTTTTAGCCAACTTTGGCAAAATTCCCATGCCGCCATATGCTTCCCACCATGTGAGAGCATCAAATCTGTCCCTATCTTCCATTGCATGGAAAGAACCAAAGTTAGCAGTGCAACTGAAGTATTTGCCTAATTCAAGGCGCAATCTAGCACACTCCTCCCTGTTAGGTACCAACTTGTCCAATGCCTTCATGTACCCCTCTTGTACTTCTGGATTTGTGTGAGCATAGTTATTAAAACCGGAACCGGTGACCGAACCGGTGGACCTAATGAACCGGGTTTCTAACCGGGAGCTGTCAGATCTCAATGAACCGGTTTTAAAAAAAATACATTAAATAATTATTTTTTAATAAAAAAAACTATTTTAAGATTTGCAACCATGATTCCAAGCCAATAGAGACAAAATATGCAAAGTTTGCTCATTTATATACCATGCAAAGGTGAATATATCAAAATGGCACCAAGTGCAATACATATCATTGAAAAATACATAAGCAATGAGGCTCCAAATGGCCCATAAAGTCCAAAAACAATGCTACAAGCTATGAGGCCATTGGCCTAATACAAGACTACATATTAGTGATCAACAACATGATCACTCCTCATCATGATCAAAATCATCACCACTACTAGACAAGGGATCATCAACATGAGCTACATAGATAATATGGCTCAAATTTTGAGGACTCCTAAAACTCCTCTACAACTTTAGTGGTAGTAGTAGTAGCAAAAATAGACATCAAAACTACAAATCACTGAGCAACATGGTCTCTCATGAATCTCATCATTGATTCATCGCTACTAGAAATGGGATCATCAACAAGAGATACATAAACATCATCTAGCTCAAAGTCTTCAAACTTGGATTACTCAACCTTTTAACATGATATAAATTGAAAAAGTTTAACATGCCTAACCAATGATTTTGGTTTGAGTGAAGGGTTCATCTCCTCAACCTTAAAATGTGGTAGAAAAAGATTAGCATGCCTAACCAGTGGTTTTCCTTTGATTGAAGGGTACATCAAGGTTCTTAAAGGACTTCATGCTCTTGATCAAATGCTAATATCATACCCTTACACATGATAGAATCAAATGGAAACATTGCAAATTCCCAAACCATGAAACCCTGAAAACCATTAAGTCTGCTGAATTTTGAGTGAAACCTAAAATTCTAGTTTCTCCATATGAAATCCAATGAGGTCGAAACCACTCTTAAACATCCTGAGTCATTTCATGGTAATGTTAAAAATTTAAGTAAAAGGATGAAAATGAAAAATGCTTCTCTTACCTCCACATCAGCCCTAAAACCCATTTCTGGCCCTAAACAAATCGTTTTTTCATTGAAAAAAATTTCCGCCCAGCAGGAAGCGTTTTTTTGTTTCGGGGAGCGTTCGGGAGCGAACGCTCCCTGAGCGCTTCCGGCGTTTAAAAAACGCTTCGGAAGCATTTTTTAAACGCCGGAAACGCTCAAGGAGCGTTCGCTCCCGAGCATTTCCGGAAACGCTCCCAGGGCGTTTTATGATTCGACGCGCTCCGGCAGCTCCCCTCGGAAGCGTTTTGGGAGCGCGTCCCAGCGCTCAGCGCGGAGCGCGTTTGAGCGAGGAACGAGGGGGGGGGGGACACTTCCCCGCAACCTAGAACTGAATTCTCTGCTGTCGATTGTTGAAGCTGAACCAGTGGATCCTCAGACTGTGTAGTAGAAGGCAACTCGCAGGATCTTGTGAAGGCCTTCTCCTCCATGAATTTCACATCCCTCCGTACTACGACTTTCCTGCTCTTAGGAATGTAGATGCGATATGCCTTTCCATTCGCACTGTATCCTACCAGATACCCCTTTTCTGCGGTCATTTCTAACTCCTTTCTCTTCTCACTGGGCACATGGCAGTAAGTTGTACTACTGAAGATCTTAAAGTGACTCACTTTAGGCTTGCTGCCAGTGAAGACACTTTTCGACGTGATCTTTCCCAATGCAGCATGAGGAGTCCTGTTCTGAACATAGACAATTGTATTACAAGCTTCAGCCCACAGAAATTTGGGCATGTCTTGATCATACAATATTGCCCTTGTCGCTTCAATAATAGTCTTGTTTTTCCTTTCTGCCACACTATTCTACTCCGGATTGTATGGAGATGTCCACTCTCTTCTGATACCTTCCCTTGCGCAGAACCCAGTCAATTCCTTGTCTACGTATTCACCACCATTGTGTGAACGCAACACCTTGATCCGCTTTCCTGTCATATTTTCTACCACAACTCTAAACTCTTTAAACCAACTGAAGACTTCGTCCTTGGTCTTCAAAAAGTAGATCCAGGTTTTCCTGGAATGGTCATCAATAAAGGTGACGAAGTTCTCGGCACCACTAAGAGCTCTAGTGGACATTGGTCCACAGATATCGCAGTGTATCAAGTCCAATACACCCTTGGCCCTATTGTTGCTTCTCTAATACGCTGCCTTGGCATATTTTCCAATACACACCCTTTGCAGACATCGTCCCGTTTAGTGCTTAGTTCTAGAGCTCCTATGACAGTCTTCTTGAGAATTTTTAACACCCCATGATGCAAATGTCCCATTCTTCTGTGCCATAGCTCATTCAGGTCCGTTTCATCAGTGCTGCCAACTAGTGCCTCTGGGGATTCAAGTTGCAACTTGTAAATTTTGTTGGTTCTTACTCCGATCTATGCCTTCTTCTTCCAACTGGGGTGTTTTACGTAGTTCCTGTTGCAAATAAAGTAAACGTCATAACCTCGGTTTTGAAGTTGAGACACTGAGAGCAAGTTCATCCCCAACCCGGGCACATGCAGTACATTAGTGGCCCGGATCTTATTTCCAGCCTCGGTCTAAAATACTACGGTACCTCTCCCAATAGGGATACAGTTCGATTTATTACCCATGGTTATTTTGAAACTCATATGCTCCTCTCGGTAGTCTGAAAAACATTCCCGTACTCTCGTCATGTGAGCAGAAGCTCCACTGTCAATGTATCATACATCAGAGGAAGCAGTGCTTGATACGCAAGCAAATTCTTCTTCAAGTCTGGATGCCAGAACAAAAACATCGTGATCCATCGGTTCTATCATGCTTCTTTCCCTCCATGGAGAACTGCATGAACCCTTCTGAGTTGTTGCTGCAAAGTCAGGCTCCTGTCCACTAGTCGATTCTCTGTTCCTGTTACTCATCTCTGGCTCTGATACCATGTGAAATTTTCAATTTGAAAAGTCTACAGTTGCAGTGATAGATTTATTCCCTCCTGCTTATTATTTCAATAAGTTATTTACATAAATCTATTGGTAAATATCGAAATAAATACTACTGCAACATTCAAAAATATATATGCAGAGAAGTAAACAGTAAAGGACAGTTTTTTTTGGACAATTATCCCCGGAAAAACCCAATGCGGGAAAACTGGTGTAGTTGATGAGGTTTTATTAAATTCTTCAGCAAATGATTCTTTACAAGGAATATACTGACAGATAAAATATGAAAACACTTGAGACATAATTTTCGGCTCCTCTCGACAAATCCCTGACACCCTGATCAACCTCTGCTTCTCTCTGTGCCTGTCTGCGTGTTTCTCTACGCAGTCCCTACGCTGGACTGCGTAAGTCTGCGTAGGCTCTACGTGGGTTCACTGCTTCTGCAACCCAGTGCTGCCTCCTGTGACCCACTGTGTCCCTCTATCCCTGACCTCAGTCACTGCTGACTCCCTCCTCCTTCAGCTTCTGCAACTCTCCGCACTGCAACTCTCCCACTGAGATTGAATTCTATTACTTCAGAATTGATCTCCTTTGAGTACTGAGTGTATGCCTGACTTGTTTTCCAAATGACCCTCAAGCCCTCTTTTATAATCTTCTCGTTGATGAATCAACGACCCAGATTAAAAGTCTAATCAATGGCTAAAATTAAAACTTGACTTGATCTTTGTTTTCTAGAAGATTCACACTCTGACTTATTAATACCCTCTAATTATTTCATTTCCCTAAGTTTAGACTTAGGGTCTCCATTAAAATAATTAATTATTTTAATAAGTCATGAATCGAGTGGAATTTCCATAAACGGTTTCTGGGTTCTTTGGAATATTGATGTCCAAGCCTCCTTACAAAGTTTGAGACTTGGAACACTTTCCGATGCTACAAAAATCAACACTTTAGGCTGTTATGGCTTGTTTTTATCTTAAATATGCTCCCGACCAGATACTGCTTGAATTTGGCCAATGCATGCATTATGGCCAACATTTCCTTGTCATATATCGAATATTGCAACTGATAATCTCTAAGCTTGCGACTTTCAAACGCTATGGGGTGTTGATTTCGCATAAGAATTGGTTCTATTCTTGTCCCTAAAGGGTCACATTCCAGCACGAATGGCTGGGTGAAATCAGGTAAAGCAAGCACAGGGCAAGTGCTCATCACCTCCTTCATCCTCTCGAATGTTTCATGTGCTTTCTCTGACCTTTTTAGTGAAGTCTCTAAGAGGAGATGTTAATTGTGAAAACCGCTTAACAAATTTCCTCTAGTAAGTGCAAAGACCAAGGAAGCTCTTCAACTCTGTGACATCCTTTGGGGTGGGCCATTCATTGATTGCCCAAATTTTCTCCGGATGCACCCGTACCCCATCATGACCAATCACGTGCTCGAGATAGAGTGTTAGTTTTTGTAGCATTGGATGGTGTTCTAGTCTCGACAATTCTTAGAGCTAAGAAACACTATGACTCTAGAACCCAGAAAAGGTTTCAAGAAAATCCTCTTAGAGATGCCTTAATTAAGTTAATTATTCAATAATTAAATTTTTCTTAAGTCTAACTTAGGGAAAATGATTAATTAACAAACATTAATTGAAGAAGGTGAGATTTCTCTAAAAACTCTGACGGATCAACTAGGAAATAATCTAAGTCATTGATTAAGTTTTAATCTTGGTCGTTGGAGTCCCATCTGGAGATTATAAGAAGTCGATGGGTAGATGGAGGAATACACTAGAGATCAATTTCAATGGGCAGTTCGATTTTCCAGAGAGCAACAACATTCTGCTAGAAGAGTTCGAGCCAGAGAGGGGATGCAGAGACAGAGAGGGGCAGAGACAGTGAGTCCAGAGGAAGTTTTCCAGTTCTGAAGAGTCAGAAAGAGGAGGCCGAAAATATTCTACAGGAGGTTGCACAGACTCTAGAGTCTCAACTGAGCAGTTCGATTCTGCTGAAGGGGAGGGCATTTTCAGGTCCAGAGGTCAGGAAGATTTTCCAGAGAGCTGGAGAAGCATTGTCATAGTCAGAAACAAGCAATACGACTAGATTGGCAGTTGATTCAGGCAGATTCTGTTGGAAATACTGAGAGGGGGGTGAATCAATATTTCTTTTCAATTGTTAATTTTACCAGTTAGATCACTAATATTTACAACACAAAATGAACAATGATGAAGTAAATACTTTTATTAATTTCTTCTTTACAACAAGTAAAGTACAATAATGATATAGGGCTCCAACCCTAAATGAAGACTCCAATCTTCCAGGCTCCAACCTGTATTGTGCCAAGCACCGACTTGGTCTTTCCAAGGCTCCAACCTTGTCAATTTGAGGCACAAACCTCTAGGGCTCCAACCCTGTCAATTTGAGGCACCAACCTCTAGGGCTCCAACCCTATCTCTGGTACAGGCTCCGACCTGGTTTCTTGAGGCTCCAATCCTCTATGGCTCCAACCCTATCTTCCAAGGCACCGAACTTGTCTCTATGAGGTTCTAACCTCTTTGGCTCCAACCCTCAACTTCACATCGTCAAAATATGTTTGGTTATTATTTACGGCTCCTAATGTCTTCTTCAATGAGCCCTGGCAATCTTCAACTATCCCCTCACTTAGTCTCCATTTCACATCATCAATGACAACCTTGATCTTCACATGAAGGTGTCTCCGCTGTCCTTCATGGTACCCAATCAAATCCTCCAAGTTCCCTCATGATGGTTAATGCATCATGGTCTTCAACATTATCTCCACAAGGTCTTCAACGCATGTATCTAAGAATAGTATCTCCAAGGTCAGTCAAGGCTACTGCAAAAGGTATTCTTCACTAACCTCTAAAGCTCAACTTTAATGGTATTGAAGGTGTATTCAACTCTGTCTCAAGACTCCCAAAATACTTTCCTCAAAACATTGATACTTCGTTGCTTAAGACTTAAGATATGTATAGTAACCCAAACTTAGCCTAAGTCAATTATTGACTTGTCCACCTGAGCTTATTTGAGTGTCTGAAATAGGTGACCAGGACTATCCTGAAGCTTGCAGCTTCTCCACAAATGAAACTGAGGTGAGGTTTAGCGATGAATTTCTTCAATCCAAGGTGGCTGCAACAAGTTTGAATTCTTTGCAAGTTGCAAACAAACCCCAGCAGATGAAAAGGTCCAAGCTGCAATTTTGTTAAGAATTTGGGCCTCCACAAGCCTTCCACAGTTGTAAGCTTCAGATCCAAGGCTTAAATACACTTCCCAACAGGCTGTAGTGGCCTTCTTCCTACAGTTGCACCACCCTACAGCAGCTCTAACACTCTGTCTTTGGAACTACATATATCTTTATTTGAGCTTCTAACTAAAACATGTTCTAGAATTCAGCTAACAGCAATTGCTGAATTCTGATGTCGAACAAAGAACAAATTCTGACAAAAATTCCAAGATTGTTGTTGCAACAGATGCAAAAGTTAGAGTCAACTGAAAATTGCAGTTTTGAAATTTACTGTTTCTGTTGCCATTGTGTTTGATGGGTCTTTCATTTGTTTGTCCTTGCACAAGTCAAGACTGGGATGATGAAACTCTGTAAGTGAAATTACAGTCATAATTGTCTGAGGGATTGGTTTTTATAATTTCATACTTGAGTGTAGTTGATCTTTATTATTGATTACAGGAGGCATTAAAGGCTCTATGGTTTGCTTGCTTTCCTGGACGAGAGTTTCATGGTTTGATTTCAGAGCAGTGGAAGGACATGGGATGGCAGGGAAAAGATCCATCCACTGATTTTAGGTATTTTTATATTACCAACAGTACTTCTGTTTCATTAGATTTTTTCTTATTTCCTTTATTCTTTTCTTCCTTCAAATTTTTTTACTGTATATATAGTTGGTGGCCTTTTCTTAGCTAGCTTTTGTATGTAATACTTGGTGGTTTTCATGCTGCAGGGGAGCTGGCTTTATATCTTTGGAGAATCTGCTTTTCTTTGCAAAGACATATCCTGTATGTTTTTGGTTTTGTACTTTTCTATTTGCATTTATAGTATAATTATCTTGTTCCTTTTGCCTTTTGAATCTTGTCTCATGTTGAACCTTACTCTATCATCGTAAAATTGGAAATGCTAGTAAAAATGCGGAGCTAGCCTTCAACCACTCAGTCTGATCAGTGGGCACCACATTTGGCTGAGCCAAACTTCACATGGAAATGGATGTTTTTGTTTGATAAACCATTTGGCATTTGTTCAAGCTTTCAAGTAACATAACCTTGTCGTGACTTTATAGCCTAGGATAGGTTCGTTCCCAACCTGTTAGGTTGACCTTCTTTGGAACTCTTAACTAGTGTATTGAAACAGAATATGGGTGATTAGAGAAAATGATAATGGTTGGTTTTGAGTTAAAATAATAAATTGCAAGGATTAACTTGTAATATCCATGGTCAAATAGCACTTCTTTTGTGTTAGTTCAAGTGACCAGTTCTATGAGAACCAGGATAAGGTCATGTCAATGAAATCGTTAGGTCGTTAATGCACAGTATGCTGAATGGTGTTGTCATTTGATGCCAACATTAGTTAATGAACGCTCTTAATATTTGTCTAAATTACATCAAGTTGGAAGCTCCACTGAAGGATGGCTGGAAACACTAGCTCTAGGGTTTGGGTTCTCTAAACCAGTGTTGCGAACATCGCGGTTTTTTCGTGATGTTGATTTAATCGCATGATAAAATCGGCAATTTTTTTTATTTGAAAAAATTGCGAGCCGAAGGGAAAAAAATGTCGGATCATGTGGGAGAGTGATTTAAAAGCTAATTTTTTGGTTTTTTTCTCTCTCATTATGCAGACAGAGGGCAGAGGTAAGAGTTAAGGAGGAGGAGAACTCATCTACAAGGGAAAGAGAGGAGAAAAGTGAAGGAATGCAGCATCCCAAGCAAAAACATTTCAAGTTTGGACGAAGTTTCTTCAACAGGGTGTGGTTTTCAGGTATGGGTATCATATTTGACCCTATCTTTTTTGTTTTTTTCTTGTTTTTCCTTGGGTTTCTATCACCCATATATTTTCCATAATTTTTTCTTGGATTTTAGTGTGTTTTTTTTGGCATTTTTGTTGCATTTAGTGGAGACGGTTTTTTTTGGTAAAAAAATGCAAAATTCTGTTTGTTAGTTTTATTTGTTTGATTTCTTCTTGTGCCCTAGTTTTTTTCCATGATATTTGCTGGGGTTTGAATGTGTTTTTTTTTCCATTATTGTTGCATTAAGTTGAGGGTTTTTTTTCTTGGAAAGTGTAACTAGGTTCGGTCTTCATATTGACTATGTAATTATGTATTTATGTAATGAAGAAGACAAAGATAATACAATGTATTTTTGTTATGCTTGCTTCATGGGTTTCATGAGCAAGGTTTTTATTATAGGTCAAAAGACTTCTTCTTGATGCTTTTAGGGATTTGTCATCTTGTCATAAATGTGCTAATTAAGAGTCATGTATATGAAGAGTCTAGTCAAAAGATTATGCCTCAAGACCTTGTCATATAAGCGTGAAGAAATGGCTCAAGTATGATGCTCAAAACAGCCCTCAAGACAACCTCCATCACGCTGGAACATAAGCTCTTCAAGTCGGCCTACAAACAGATTGTAGGGTCGGCCCAAACCCTGAAAGAAGTGCACTATATAAAGGATTGTCTGCGACTCATTTACGGAGAAATAATTGGGACAAGCTTTGATTTTTTCAAGATTAAGATATAGTACGAAAGGAGCAGAACAAAATTGCAGATTGAAGCCTAGAAGGACAGATCAACAAGAAGGTAACTCGGATAAAAGGGTCTGTCATATATGCGAAATTGCAGGGTTATTCTTTGGTGCGGAGGAAGGACAAAGTTACAGTAAAGTGCAAATTAAGGTAAGCACTGCTCAAGTGAAGTATACAGTACAAAGAGAAAGGGATATCGATACATTGTGAAGAAGACCTGTTATGAGTACGATCTAGGGCTGCATGTAAAGAATAGGTACAAAAATATTTACCTATGTCTTGGACATAAAAGTTAGATAATAAGAAGCCAAGAAGGATCCAAGGTAAAGGAGAAATCGAAGACTAGAGACCGGGCTCTCTAAGGTTGGTGCTAAAAGGTGCAGATCGGTGCAGGAAGGTGCAAGGAAAGAAGGATCAACTCAAGGAGTAATTGACGAAGCAATGACAAGGTCTTGAAGGCATATAAAGGTCAAGGGTCTGTGTCATGGTCATGGTACTTGTCATCTGAAAGTCTATAAGAAGAATTTCTTGTGGTTTTTCCTCTCCAAGAGGGAGAGGTTTTGGCCCTGGCTTGAAGAGGCTAAATTTGTCTCTTGTATTTTTGATAATTGACTTGATGAAAGATATAATAAGCTAAGAAGAAAAGACATAAGCAAAAGAAGTAAGCTCACAAGTAATTATCAAGTAGAGAATTTGAATTAATCACCACCCTACCAAATTCTCAACATGGTATCAGAGTTAAGGTGCTAAAGACAAGGGCTACTTAGCAAGGAGGCACTCAAGGAAGCAAGAATCAAAGTCAAGGTCAAAGTCTGAGTTGAAAAGTCAAATCAGTTTGCAAGGAAGATACTTGTTAATCAAGGTTGTCATTGATGGCAACATGGCTTTGACTGAGATGTCAATATTCTTGAGATGCTTGGTTCTAGATGATGATGTCATGCCCTAAGAAGTTGCCCAATGTCTGATTAGTGATCTAGTCCCTAAGTACAATTCCATGATGTGAAGAACTATACTTAATGAAGCCATACTTGTGATGATGCTATACTCTTATATGACCACACTTAATGATGGTTTTTTTTATGAAGATTGGAAGGCTGAGAAATGACGTGATTGATGATTGAAAGAGACCTTCCTAATGATACTGCATATAACATATCATTGCGCCACTATATAATACACTCATTGCTGATGTCCTACCATGATCCTATGATGAAGGTGTTAAACAATGAAGAAGCCAAAACCATGAAGAAGCCTAACAAGAGAAGCCTATCTGCCCTACCTCAAATTCTGCACTACCTAATGACCAGTCACATTAAAAAATGTTTTTTACTATCTTAGAGGTAGCCTCTCAATTTGATACCAATGCCATATTTTAGAGCATAATTTTGTCTTTCCAATGAGCTTTTACTTGCCCCGAAACTCCCAGCGGTTTGTGAGAAAATGAATTTTTAAGTTTAAAAGTAATATTTTTTAAGGCTAGCCGACCCACACTCAGACATTCATGTCGGCCTCCCTCCAAGAGACGTGTCCCTTTATTAAAGGTCGAAGTCCTATATAAATATGACATCCAGCACCTCATTTCAACCATGAATTCAGTCAAGATTTCAGAGAACAAGTACAGAAGGATAAAGGAGGCCGAGGAGGTTTTTTAAATCACTGTTTGGGCTAAAAAGATTTATGTTTTAGGATTAAAACGTCTTGAGGACAGTTAAGGATATATTTGGGAAAATATCTTTATGCTTTTCTTCAAAGTCAGAGTTGAAGAAAACTACTGTAACTGTGGTAATACAACTGCTGTTCCAAATTTGTGGCATGAAAGTGTGGTCAGATAGTTTGCTGGAGGACTGTAATATATCACAGTTTGGACCTCTGTTTTGGATCATCTTTGGTTGCTGATTGTCCACTGAGCATATAGTTTGAGGAGAGCTATATTCCTAGTCACATTTGTGAGGAGTCAAAGGTCTGTTTGGAGAACTAAAAACAGTCCAGAACTTAAGCACATAGGAGCAACACTAACATGGAAGCCAGTTGCAGCAGTTAGGAGGCAGTTTGGAGGAGTTTAAGTACACTGATGTGGACAGTCATCTTGCCCTAACCAGTCAACCCAATCTACAACAAAAAGACATCAAATTCGAATCTTTTAAAAGCAGTCCCTTTGACATAGAGTTGGAAGAAATTGGAGATATCATTAATCTCAGTGACCATTGTTTGAAGCCTTATTGAAGTAGTTCTTGAGAGAGCGTTGTTTGGAATTGCATTCAATCTTTTTGGAGAAGAAGTTGGAAGACCTTGTTGAGTGCTTAAAAGACTTGTTATAGACCCTTGTTGAAACAGACTTGTGAGCAGACTTCTAGTGTTTTGGATCTGTGACACTTGATTGGGAGTTTTGGGTATCTTTTGAGAAGCAGTTCATTGAGCATTGTTCAGAGGAACCTTAACAATCTTTTGCTTGAAAAGGATCATTGTAAAGTAGCCCTTGAACCCTTGAAGAGGTATTGAAGACTTGATCTAGGTAAAGCAACCTAGAGACATTCTTGAAGACATTATTATGCATTGTTGAAGATCCATTGAAGAAGCCCTTGTAGAGGCCTAGAGCAGGTGTAGAATTTGGGCTGCCCATTAAAGACACCTTGAAGGATACTTGAAGATATTTGGAAGACTTATAGAAGCTGATCTTGAGGATACCTTGGAGTGTCATCTAGAAGCCTATTGGAGATCATGATGCATTGGTGATGTCATCATGAGGTAAATTGGAGAAATTGTTTGGGTACGATGAAGAGCAGCGGTGACACCTTCTACGAAGAAAAGGTTGTCATTGATGACGTGATGTGTAGATTACAGTGAAGAGTAAGCTGAAGATTGTCAGGGCTCGTTGAAGAAGACATTGGGAGCCGTAAGTATAACCAAATATATCTTTGACGAAATGAAGCAGGAGGTTGGAGCCTCATAGAGACAAGGTTGGTGCCTTGGAAGATAGGGTTGGAGCCCTAGAGGATAGGAGTCCTCAAGAGACCAGGTTGGAGCCTGTACCAAATATAGGGTTGGAGCCCTTGAGGTTGGTGCCTCAGAATTGACAAGGTTGGAGCCTTGGAAGTCCAAGTCGGTGCTTGGAAAATATAGGTTGGAGCTTGGGAGATTGAAGATTGGTGTCTTCATCTAGGGTTGGAGCCCTACATATATTGTACTTGATTTATTGTAAAGAAGAAATTAATAAAAGCATTTATTCTTATTGTTCATTTTGTGTTCTAAATATAGGTGATCTAACTGGTAAAATTAACAATTGAAAAGAAATACTGATTCACCCCCCTCTCAGTATTTCCAACACTCAAGCCATTTCAAGAAAGATCTTCAATCTCATTCAAAGGATCCACTCATCAAGAAAATAATCTTGGTCATCAAAGATTTATATTCAAGACATTATTGGAAGAAACATCATCTTTTTGGAGACATCATTTATCATCAAGGATCCAAGAACTCCTACATTGGAGAATTCAATCTAAGAGGAAGTTCCTCACTTCATCTTCATCATCATCAAAGAAGTTGCTAGAAGGAGGAAGTTGCTCTACTCAAGTAAGTATCTATGGCCTTATCTAAATCTGTCAAAATGACTTATTGCAAAGAGAGCAACAAATTGGTTGGGTCATCAAACTTTAGTGCATGGAAGAAGAAGACAAATCTGAAACTATTTGAGGACGAAGTTATGGGCTACATCGAAGGATCTACAATTCAACCCTCAAAAGAAGATGCTCCGAATCACGCCAAGTACATGAAAGGAGAAATCAGAGCCTAGAGGATTCTCATAGAATCCATTAAAGATTCACTCATACCCCATGTATCAAAACTGAAAACTGCAAAAGAAATATATGAGAAAGTGGTGGAGCTATTCTCTGTTAGTACAGCAGGAGAAGCAATCTCTCTAAGACAAGAACTATACAAGATGAAATTGTCAAGAGAGGAAGGAACCACTTCATATTTTATGAGGATTTCTGAAATAAGAGACCAACTGCAGGAATTGGGAGAAGTAATGTCTAATAGTGAGATGACTACAGTAGCGCTGAATGCTCTACCGGAAGAATAGGGAAACTTCACTTCAAACTTATACGAGAAGAAAGAAGCAGCACCATTCCACGATCTATGGTCTCTCTGTAAAATAGAAGAAACAAGATTAAAAGCCAAAGTTGATACAGGATCAAGTGAAGGGAATCAAGCCTTTGCAGCCATGTCTAGGAAGAAAGGAATATTCGGTAAATTTGGTCCTTAGAATAAGAGAATAAATATGGACAAACCACGATGTTGTGGATGTAATGATTTTGGGCATTATAAACGAGATTTTCCTAAATCTAGAAAGGACAAGAGGAAAAGGGAAGAAGCCCATGTCACAGATAAAAGGGAAGAACCTGATGCCAATAAATCTAAGAAAGAAGAAAGTGAAAGATCTCTATGATCATCTTTCTCCTCAAGAGATTTATGTTGGTTGTAAAATAATAGGAAGCAATGTATATTAATAGCATCATGATAGAAGCATGGAAGGAGCACTTGGTGAAGCAACTCCTGGAAACCTCATTGATAAACAACATTGATGGAAGGCAGTCATCAAGATCAAGAGTCATCATTCAATGATCAATATGGAAACAGGTGCTGACATTTTCTAATGGAGTTCTCTATGAATTCTCTAGTTAGAAAGAAAGTAAAACGTTTCATCGAGAATTTTATGTTACAAAATTCTGGGATTAGGATATGATGACATATTGATGAAGCATGCCAAGGGAATGAAGTTCTTCATTCTAGTAAAAATTGCTACACGATGATTCAAAGGGAAAATTATGAGGTATATATACATATATATTTATATGTTGACATTGGATGTTGTGAAGTCATGTCATGTGGTTGTAGGTGATGAACTTCTATGATCTATGGAAGGAAGATCTCTTTTGGAGCACAGGTGATGAACTTCTATGATCAAAAGACTTCTTCTTGATGTCTTTTAGGGATTTATCATCTTGTCATAAATGTGCTAATTAAGAGTCTAGTCAAAGGAATATGCCTCAAGACCTTGTCATATAAGCGTGAAGAAATGGCTCAAGTATGATGCTCAAAACAACCCTCAAGACAACCTCCATCACGCTAGAACATAAGCTCTTCAAGTTGGCCTACAAACAGATTGTAGGGTCGGCCTAAACCTTGAAAGACGTGCACTATATAAAGGACTGTCTGCGGCTCATTTGAGGAGATACAATTCGGACAAGCTCTGAGTTTTAGTGCGAGTTTCAGGACTAAGATATAGTACGAAAGGAGCAGAACATAATTGTGGATTGATAGAAGGACAAATCAAGAAGAAGGTAACTCGGATAAAAGGCTCTGTCATATATGTGAAATTGCAGGGTTATTCTTTGGAGCGGAGGAAGGATAAAGTTACAGTAAAGTGCGAAGTAAGATAAGGGTTGCTCAAGTGAAGTATACAGTACAAAGAGAAAGGGATATCTATACATTGTGAAGAAGACCTGTTATGAGTACGATCTAGGGCTGCATGTAAAGTATAGGTACAAAAATATGCACCTTTGTCTTGGACATAAAATTTAGATAAGAAGAAGCCAAGAATGATCCAAGGTAAAGGAGAAATCGAAGACTAGAGACCGAGCTCTCTAAGGTTGGTGCTGAACGGTGCAGGAAGGTGCACAAAAGAAGGATCAACTCAAGGAGTCGTTGACAAAGCAGTGACAAGGTCTTGAAGGCATATAAAGGTCAAGGATCTGTGTCATGGTCATGGTACTTGTCATCTGAAAGTCTATAAGAAGAATTTCTTGCGGGTTTTCCTCTCCAAGAGGGAGAGGTTTTGGCCCTAGTTTGAAGAGCTTAAATTTGTGTCTCTTGTATTTTTGATAATTGACTTCATGAAAGACATAATAAGCTAAGAAGAAAAGACATAAGTAAAAGAAGTAAGCTCACAAGTAATTATCAAGTAGAGAATTTGAATTAATCACCGCCCTACCAAATTCTCAACATGGTGTGAGAGCTAAGGTGCTAAAGACAAGGGCTACTTAGCATGGAGGCACTCAAGGAAGCAAGAATCAAAGTCACGGTCAAAGTTTGCGTTGCAAATTCAAATCAATTTGCAAGGAAGATTCTCAAGCCATTTCAAGAAAGATCTTCAATCTCATTCAAAGGATCCACTCATCAAGAAAATAATCTTTGCCATAAAAGATTTATATTCAAGACATTGTTGGAAGAGACGTCATCTTTTTGGAGACATCATTTATCATCAAGGATCCAAGAACTCCTACATTGGAGAATTCAATCTAAGAGGAAGTTCCTGACCTCATCTTCATCATCATCAAGGAAGCTACTAGAAAGAGGAAGTCACTCTACTCAAGTAAGTATCTATGACCTTATCTAAATCTGTCAAAATGACTTATTGCAAAGAGAGCAACAAATTGGTTGGGTCATCAAACTTTAGGGCATGGCAGAAGAGGACAGATTTGAATCTAATTGAAGACGAAGTTATGGGCTACATCGAAGGATCTACAATTCAACCCTCAAAAGAAGATACTCCAGCTCATGCCAAGTACATGAAAGGAGAAATCAGAACCCAGAGGATTCTCATAGAATCCATTAAGGACTCACTCATACCCTATGTATCAAAACTGAAAACTGCGAAAGAAATATATGAGAAACTGGTGGAGTTATTCTCTGTGAGTACAATAGGAGAAGCAATCTCTCTGAGACAAGAACTATACAAGATGAATTGGTCAAGAGAGGAAGGAATCACTTCATATTTTTATGAGGATTTCTGAAATAAGACACCAATTGTAGGAATTGGGAGAAGTAATGTTTGATAGTGAGATGACTACAGTGGTGTTGAATGCTCTACTGGAAGAATAGGTAAACTTCACTTCAAACTTATACGGGAAGAAAGAAGCAACACCATTCCATGATCTATGGTCTCTATGTAAAATTGAAGAAACAAGATTAAAAGCCAAAGCTGATATAGGATCAAGTGAAGGGAATAAAGCCTTTGCAGCCATGTCCAGGAAGAAAGGAAGATTCAGTAAATTTGGTCCTCAGAATAAGAGAAGAAATATGGACAAAGCACGATGCTTTGGATGTAATGATTTTGGGCATTATAAACGATATTGTCCTAAATCTAGAAAGGACAAGAGGAAAAGGGAAGAACCTGAGGCAAAGAAATATAAGAAAGAAAAAAAGTGAAAGATCATCTTTCTCCTCAAGAGATTTATGTTGGTTGTAAAATAATAGGAAGCAATGTATATTAATAACATCATGATAGAAGCATGGAAGGAGCACTTGGTTTACTTCTCCTACTTGTGTTTTTAAATTTACAAGTTGTTTTCAGAAATATTGAGAAAACAACGAAGTAAACACACTGCAGATCTACACATACATATAGATCAAGTGCTGAAGAATTAAGCACATATGACAAAGGACACACAAGATTTTTCGGACAAATGTCCCCGAAAAAACCCAATGCAGGAAAACTGGTGCAATAGCTCTTGAGGGTTTTATTATTATGTAGAATTCTTATTAGAAACAAGGGCACCAGTAGTGGTTTGCCCAACATAGAAAATCTCAGTAGATGTACCTCTATCTCTCGAAGAAAGATAATATGGTTGGTTCAGTTGAGGATGAGAAACCCCACAGGTGCCTACGCAGTCACTGCGTCACCCTTTAGTGTGGCTACCTCACCCCTTCTGGATTTGCTGAAAACGAGCCCTCTCTGGCCCACTAAAACCCCAACGTTGCCTTTCACAGCTCTGCGTCAACCCCTCTTGCTCTGTGTCACCCTTTTGGGCCTACGTGAGGCTTTGTGCTGCCTCTGCGTGAGCCTGGCTGGGCAGCGTCACCCCTGTTGGGTCTCTGCGCTGCTCTGGTACGAATCTGCCTCTTTCTGCCAATGTATTCTCGGCCTCAAATCTGAAATCCCATTGTTGATCTGCCCCTCACTGCACCGCAAGTTCACTCGAAAATTCTCAGCAAACCGCGCCCCAGAATTTCGAATTAGCACAAGTGTTGCCACTCTGTGTGTGTTGTACAACTGACCCCAAGCCTTCCTTTAATACTTTTCTCGTTGAAAAATCAACGACCGTGATCTAATCTCTAATCGACAACTAAGATTAGAAAAGACTTGATCCTTGTTACTCTGAAAATCTCAATCCTGAAAAATACTTATGCAGTGATAAATTTATTTCTCCTACTTATTTTTTACAATAAGTTATTTATAGAAATCTTCCAGTAAATTTCGAAATAAATACTACTACAGTTATCACTCAAGTATATGCAGAGAACAGAACAGTAAGAAATACAAACATAAGAGTCAATCACATAGACACAATTATTTTTGGACAATTGTCCCCAGAAAAACCCAATGCGGGAAAACAGTGCAGCAGATGAGGATTTATATATTATTCTTTAGCAATGAAATTCTTTACAAGGAAAAGATTCACAGACTTGTTTGGAAAACACCTGAGATAATTTCTCACGAACCCTCTTGAGAATTTCGGACACCCGGGCGACTCACAAATCCTCTTTGCGTCCCTCTGTGTGTCTCTCTGCGCAGAGCCTGCGTGAGACTGTGTCACCCTACGTGAGCTCTCTGTGCTGCCTTCTCTGGCCTTCTACGTCTTTCTTTCTTCGACACCCATCACTGTTGATGCCCTCTTCTTCCTTTGCCCTGCAACTCTCCCTCTGAAATCGAATTCTATTCCTTCATAATCGACCTCCTTTGGGGTACTGAGTGTATGCTTGGCTCTCTTTCCAAATGACCTTCAAGCCTTCTTTTATAATCTTCTCATTGATGAATCAACGGCCCAAATTAAAAGTCTAATCAATGGCTAGAAGATTCACACTCTGTTTTATTAATACCCGTTAGTTATTTAATTTCCCTAAGTTTAGACTTAGAGTCTCCATTAAAATAATTAATTATTTTAATAAAACATGAACCGAGTGGAATTTCCACAAACAGTTTCTGGGTTCTTTGGAATACTGATGTCCAAGCCTCCTTGCAAATTTTGAGACTTGGAACACTTTCTGATGCTACAATAATCAACACTCCCTCTTAGCAAGGAAAGTGTTCTAGCAATATGCCTGCTGCATGTTGCTCTATCTTGAAGCATCCTTTGCGCTGCTGATGCCTGGCTGCTGCCCCTCATCTGTTGCCCATGACACTGTCACTATCACTGCCTCATCTCTACTGCATCTCCCTCTGAATCCTGAGCCTATCCATTCCTGCTACTGAAATGGATTCTTCATCATCCCCATATTTTCTCTGAAATAGACAAACTTTGTCTTTCCCAGAGCTTTCGTGAGGATATCCGCCACTTGTTCTCCTGTTGGAGTGTACTGCAGTTGTACAACTCCCCGTTGGACACAGTCTCTGATGAAGTGACACCTGATGTCAATGTGCTTCAACCGATCATGAAACACAGGATTTTCAGAGAGCTTGATGCAACTTTGATTATCACGTAGAATGTGTGTCGCCTCCATATTTTCCTTGAGTAAGTTCACAAGCAATTTTCGAAGCCATATGGCCTCACACGAAGCCATGCTTGCTGCCATAAATTCAGCGTTTGTTGAGCTCAGAGCCACGGATTTTGGTTTCCTTCTGCACCAGGAGGTCATTTCTGATCCAACACTAAAACAATACCCACTGGTACTTTTCCGATCTATTGGGCTCCCAGCCCAATCTACGTCAATGAACCCACTCAACTTGATGCCATTGCTTCGGTTGTATTTCATCCAAGCTCGACTGTTCCTTGTAGATATGTGAGAACATGTTTGCCTGTTGCCCAATGAGCCCTCCTCGGTTCCACCATGAACTGACTGAGAGTGTTGACAGCATAACATATGTTTGGCCTTGTGTTGACTAGATATATCAGATATCTTATGAGCTGCCCATACAAGGTAGGGTCAACCTCATCATCTTCGAATGTGTCAATTTTCTTCTAGTTGGTAATAATTGGAGTAGCCATGGGTCTACAGTCCTCCATCTGAAACCTCTTCAGAATTTTTGTACTATACCTTTCTTATCCAAGAAATATTTCACCCTTCTGTTGTCAAACTTCCAACCCTAGGAAATAATGCATCAGCCCTAGATCCTTCATGTCAAATTATGTAGCTAAATTCTCCTTGCAGTCCTTGATGAGCCTAGATGATCCTGTCAGAAATAGATCATCTACATACAACACTAGTATCAGAGGCTCATCCCCTACTCTGAGATAGTAGAGATTGGGATCTACGTCACTCTTCACAAATCCCATCTTCTACAAGTAGTTGTCAATTCGACCATACCAAGCTCTAGGGGCTTGCTTCAGTCCATACAAGGCCTTCTTGAGCCTGCACACATGAGTTTTCTGCTCATGCGTCTCAAATCCCTTTGGTTGTTCAATATATACTTCTTCCTCTATCACCCCTTCAAGAATGCAGTCTTGACGTCCATCTGGTGAATCTCCCATCCCATCTGCGTAGTATGGGATATCACAGATCTAATAGAAGTGTATCGGGTTATTGGGGCGAAGTTTTCTTCATAGTCTATCCCTTCCTGTTGAGCATACCCCTTAGCTTCAAACCTAGCTTTAAATTTCTCAATGCTGCCATCTGCAGCATATTTTATCTTGCAAATCCATCTCGAACCCACAACTGATCTATCGAGAAGCCTAGGAACCACTTCCCATACATCATTTGTCATGATGGAGTTCTATTCTTCCACCATCGCATCTACCCATACCTGATGCTGAGTTGCCTCCTGAAATCTAGATGGTTCCCCAACCTGGGCTACTAAGGCTTGGTAGCTTTTGGGTTGCCTGTGCTGCCTCTTCTCATTTCTGGGGGCTCCGACAAACTCCTCTGCGTACCTCGGAATTTGTCGTAATTCCCTGCTCGTTCTACCACCGGTAGTGGGTGGATCTACCTGCTCTCCTTCCTGCAACTCCTAGGGAGATGTATCCCTTGGATCCCCGTGCCTTGGAGAGGCACTCGTATTACCCTTCGCAGGTCGTTGCGATTGGACCAACGGATCCTCCTCAGACTGCGTAGCAGAAGGCATCTCCCAATATTTCCTGAAGGCCCTTTCCTCCATGAACTTCACATCCCGCCGCACTACAATCTTCCTGCTCTCAGGAATGTAAATGCGGTAAGCCTTTGCATTCTTGCTATATCCCACCAGATATCCCTTTTCCACAGTCTTATCCAGTTTCTTCCTCTTCTCTTCGGGCACATGACAGTATGCCACACTGTCAAAAGATCTTAAAGTGGCTCACCTCTGGCTTCCTGCAAGTGAAGACACTTTCTGGAGTGATCTTACACAATGCACTATGAGGAATCCTATTCTATACATAGACAGTTGTATTACAAGCTTCAACCCACAGGAATTTGGGCATATCTTGATCATACAACATTGCCCTTGCATCCTCGACAATAGTTCTATTCTTTCTCTCTGCAATTCCATTTTGCTCCGAATTATACGGGAGCGGTCCACTCCCTTCGATGCTGTCCCTTGCGCAGAATTTTGTGAAGTCTTTATCGATGTATTCTTCACCATTGTCTGATCGCAGTGTCTTTAACCGCTTTACTGTCAGATTCTCTACCAGAGCATTAAACTCCTTGAATCGATCAAAGACTTCGTCCTTGGTCTTCAGAAAGTAGATCCAGGTCTTCCTGGAATGGTTATCAATAAAGGTGACGAAATATTCAGCACCACTAAGAGCTCTAGTAGACATTGGTCCACAGATGTCCGAGTGTATTTATCCCAACACACTCTTAGCGTTATTGTTGCTTCTATGGTACGCTGCCTTGGCATACTTCCCCAATACGCACACTCTGCAGACATCGTCTCGCTTGGTGCTTGTTGGGTCTGTTTATTGGGTAAACTAACACAAGTATTTTATTATAAATCCGGGTTTGTAAAACTTGGAAGAATCTCCAAAATATATCGATTTCAACGACAGTCAAGTTTAGAAGATGAATTATTAAATTTAAAGGAAATGCATATTACAAATATAAAACTTAACTAAATAATTTCTAATTCATTATGTAATAAGGAGAAGAAGAATCTCCTAACTTAGGAGAACTTGGTTGACCTTCTCTACAATACTACATGAACAGAAATCAAAATTACTAATGAACAATAGCTCAAGATCCATAAAAGAATAATAGAAGAGGCTCCTAACTAAGGAGGTCCTTGTTGCCCTTCATTATAAATTCATTCATCATTAATGGCATTGTTAGAAAACTGAAAATTCAGAAAATCACTTAAAAGCTAAGAAACCGGATTTGTCCCCCAAGGTGACCAAATCCCGAATCCGGTGAATCGGATACGATTCGGCTGGATTTGTACTTGATTCACCGGGTACGGCCGTATCTGTACAGGGTACGGCGTATCCCAACCGTAACCTGTATGGATACGGCCGTACCCCGTGAATCGGGTACAACCGGACACGTTCGCCCAAAAAGTCTGAATTTTTTTTTATAAAAGTGCACTTCTTGTTCTTTTTTCTCACTGATTTCATTTTCTCAAGTGAGCAAGGAGCTAGGGTGAGCAAGGAGCAAGTGTGAGCAAGGAGAAAGGGAGTTCTTTCGAAGAGATTCGAGCATCCGGTAAGTGCACTGTCCCTCTATATCTTTCTTTTAGTTTGTTGTTAGTGTTTGCATGTGCATATGTTTTATATATTTGGTTATTTTTGTTTATTTTTTACAATATTCATGGCTCAATCAAAGGCAGCAAGACAAGGGCAAAGAAAGGGGAAGAATGTCCCCATTGGAGATGCCCCTCCTGTCCCTGTTTCATCAGGGTCTGCAAGTATTCCATCCATTGGAAGTGGGGCTGCCACAGCAGCTTCAAATGTGCAGGGAAAACAAACTGTTGACCCCAAATACCCATTGTGGAAATATGTGACAAGAGAGGGAGGGGCAGGAAAAAAGGGAGGAGGAGGAAATTGTTCATGGAAATGCAATTTTTGCAACGGCCATTTCACTTGCACATATTTCCGTATGAAAGCTCATTTGTTGGGTATTCCAGGTTGTGGCATTAAATGTTGTACAACAATTGAATAGCACAGAGGAAGGAATTGGAGAAAGAGCAATATATTGGTGAGGAAAATGTGGCATCAAAATTAAAAAAAAACAAGAATGATGACCCCCTTCCATTCTTAAGGAAAAGCAGCAACAAGTTCCCTTTTGAGACTTTTAGTAGAGGAGAATCAGCAAAGAGAAAGGCAATTGCCCCTCCTGTCTCTGTTTCATCAGGGTCTGCAAGTATTCCATCCATTGGAAGTGGGGCTACCACAGCAGCTTCAAATGTGCAGGGAAAACAAACTGTTGACCCCAAATACCCATTGTGGAAATATGTGACAAGAGAGGGAGGGGCAGGAAAAAAGGGAGGAGGAGGAAATTGTTCATGGAAATGCAATTTTTGCAACGGCCATTTCACTTGCACATATTTCCGTGTGAAAGCTCATTTGTTGGGTATTCCAGGTTGTGGCATTAAATGTTGTACAACAATTGAATCAGCACAGAGGAAGGAATTAGAGAAAGAGCAATATATTGGTGAGGCAAATGTGGCATCAAAATAAATAAAAAAACAAGAATGATGACCCCCTTCCATTCTTAAGGAAAAGCAACAACAAGTTCCCTTTTGAGACTTTTAGTAGAGGAGAATCAGCAAAGAGAAAGGCAACTGCAGTTGGTCCAATGGACAAGATTTTTCAAAAAGAGAAGAGGGAAGAGCTTGATCTCACCATTGCATTTTTTTTCTATCAGAACTTCATATCCTTTAATGTTGCACAGTCACCTCTATTTATTGAGATGTGTCGAGCTCTTAGTCATGGGGCTCCATCAAGGTATGTGCCTCCTGGGTCAGAGAAGCTCAAAACCACATTGTTGACAAAGGCAAAGAAAGAGGTGGACAAAATGCTTGAGCCTATTAAATCAGCATGGCCAACATCTGCGGTTAGCATTGTTTCTGATGGATGGACAGATCCAGCATGCCACCCACTCATCAACTTCATGGTGTCATCCTTGAATGGTCCAGTTTTCTTGAAATCAGTGGATGCACTTGGACAGTACAAGGATGCACAATATATGGGTGAGTTATTTATTAAAGTTATTGAAGATGTAGGTGTTGATTCTTGTGTGCAAATCATTACAGATAATGCAACTGTTTGCAAGGCTGCTGGCATGATTGTGGAAGCAAAATATCCACAAATATTTTGGACACCTTGCATTGTCCATTCATTGAACTTGGCACTAAAATCTATTGCTTCTGATGTGCTTTGGATTGGAGCCATTATTGAGGATGCACGGCATATCCGCAACTTTGTACAAAACCATACAAATGCCCTCACTATCTACAAGGAGTACAGCAATCTATCATTGTTGAAGATTGCAGATACACGGTTTGCCACTTCATTCATCATGTTGAAGAGGTTGAGGGAGGTCAAGACCGCTCTTGGGTCCATGGTTATTTCAGAGTTTTGGTCTTTTTGGAGAAAGACGGATCAAGCAACCTCAAAGAAAGTGAAGGACACAGTGTTGGATGATATATGGTGGGAGAAGGTAGATATAGTTATTCAGATCATGGAGCCTATCATTTCCTTGCTCCAATTTGCAGATACAGACCAACCCATCCTAGGAGAGGTTTATGAGGGATGGGATTCCATGATTGAGTCTGTGAGGACCATTGTTTTACAGAGTCAGTGCCCAGAGTATGAGACATCACCTGAGGCCTTCTTCACCGACATACAGAATATTCTTGTCAGCAGATGGGACAAGAATTGCACACCTTTACATTGTTTGGCTCACTCCTTTAACCCAAAATACTACAGCCATGAGTGGTTAAATGGTGGACCTTCCCGCAGATTCCCTCCTCACATGGATGGTGAAATCTCACAGGGGAGGAAAGATGCATTAAGGAGGATTTTTCAGGATAGGGCATCCCATGATGAGGTGGAGGATGCCTTTGCAGATTTTTCCACTAACACTGGGCGATTTGTAGGCTATGATGTGATTCGAGACAGGGGGGCTAAGAAGCCCTATTCTTGGTGGGCAACTCATGGGGCAACAAGCCCTCCTCTACAGCAGTTAGCCATGAGGCTCCTCTCTTAGGTGACTTCATCCTCTTGTTGCGGGAGGAATTGGAGCACATATGGGAATTTGTATAGTGTGAAGAAGAGCAGGCTTGAGCAGTCCAGGGAAGAGACAATGGTGTATGTGCACACCAACCTTCGTCTCATCTACAGGCAGAGGGAGGATTGGTTGAAGGGAAAGACAAAGATGTGGGATGTCTTTCCTAATGATATGGGTCTGGAAAGCAGTGTTGAGTTGGCATTGGCCAACTTGGATCTCAATGCGCCAGTGCTAGAGCCTGTCAGATTTGATGATGGAGTAGAGGCATCATCCTCCACACCAGCAGATGCAGAGATGATAGAGGAGGAGGATGCATCAGAGCCAGAGGAGAGCAGTGGTGAGCATGATGATCGGGATGAGGACAGTGATGTTGATTATGATGATGAGGATTGATGACTCATTGACTCTAAGTCTCTGACTCATTGAGGCTTCAGGCTTGTAGTCTTGTAGACTGTAGTTTTTTTGTATTTTGTTTTCTATTTCTATTTGCCATTGGCAGTGTACTTATGTAACACATTTTGATTCTGATGACTTAATGAGAAAACTATAGTATCTTACTATCTTCAATCTTGTCTTTCTAAGTAAATTTGACAAATGTATGATGTATCAATGTATCAATGATCATGTATGAGTATCTAAGATGATAGATCTTAAATCTATGTTTGAATCAATGAATTTTGTATGAATTTGTGTAAAAAATATCTAATTTTTAATATATATATATATATATATATATATATA
Organism: Pinus albicaulis; assembly: GCA_034641835.2. Lineage (NCBI taxonomy): Eukaryota > Viridiplantae > Streptophyta > Pinopsida > Pinales > Pinaceae > Pinus > Pinus albicaulis. Next base: position 2,025,416,891 of record CM076575.1, on the reverse strand, counting down.
TATATATATATATATTTTAATAAAATAATATATAATGTATCGTATCCCAAAAGTATCCTGTTCCGGGGTCACCGTACCCGAATCCGATTCCTCGAATCCCCGTATCCCCGTATCCCCATATCAGGTGACTTAGACAGTAGGGTTTCTGTAATAAGGATTCACAAATTTCACCGGAGGATGTTCTGAGGAGTATGGCATTTGCCTAAGGAATAAGGGGGAGAAGACATATTTAACCGGTTTACTTCAACATCTTCCTTCCTATTCAAGAGAGAAAATGGGAGAATGTATCTATGGATTTTATCACAGGACTTCCAGCTGTTTAGGGTTGTGATTGCATATATGTGGTATTGGATGGACTGAACAAGTTTTCTCACTTCTTTGCCATTCCATCCAGATCTTCAACCTCACAAATAGTCGAGCTCTTCTTCAGGGAGGTATTTCGGTTGCATGGTAACGGTGATCCCATATTTATGGGGGGCGTTTTGGCAGAAGTCATTCAGATTGGTGGGCACTAAGCTCACCCCTAGCACTAGCTACCACCCCCGACAGATGGCCAGACAGAGATTTTGAATAAATGGTCGGAGCCTGGAGTGGTATTTGCAGAATTGTGTGACGGGGTAGCAGTGCGCATGGGTGAATTGGCTTCACATGGGAGAGTATTGCTACAACACCACTCACCATATGTCTATCGATATGCCACCTTTCCATGCCCTCTATGGTTATGATGCATTGTCATTTGCTGACATGTTTTTGGAGATAGTCGAGCCCCGAGAGCAAAGGATTGGATACAGGGGAGCCAGGAGATCCTAAGGGATCTCAAGGACAACTTGCAGACAGCGCAGAATCAACAAAATATGTATGCAGACAGGCATTGTGTGGAGAGAGATTTTGAGGTTGGGGACTTGGTTTTCTTGTGTCTCCATCCATACACGTTGTCCACACTGAAGCAAAAGGGAGCCGAGAAGCTCAAACCATGTTTTATGGGTCATACATGTGAAATTTTCAATCTGAAAACTATACAGTTGCAGTGATGAATTTATTCCTCCTGCTTATTATTTCAATAAGTTATTTTCAGAAATCTTCTGGCAAATATCGAAATAAATACTACTGCAACATTCACAAATACATATGCATAGAAATGAATAGTAAAGGACATAAGCACAAGAATCAATCACATGTACACAGTTATTTTTGGACAATTGTCCCCGGAAAAACCCAATGTGGGAAAACCGGTGTAGCAGATGAGGGTTTTATTAATTCTTCAGCAAATGATATCTTTACAAGGAAAAATTCTGGTAGATAAAATCTAAAACACCTCAGACAGAATTCCCGGCTCTCTCGGACAATTCTCTGACACCCTAATCAGCCTCTGTTGTCTCCTGTGCCTGTCTATGTGTTTCTTTGCGCAGTCCCAACACTGGACCGCGTAAGTCTGTGTAGGGTCTGCGTGGGTTCTCTGCGTTGCAGCCCAGAGCTGCCTCCATTGACCCACTGCTTCCCTCTGTCCCTGACCTCGATCACTTCTGACTCCCTACTCCTGCTTCTGCAAACTCTTTGCCCAGCAACTCTCCCACTGAAATCGAATTCTCTTACTCCAGAATCGATCTCCTTCGGGTATTGAGTGTATGCCCATCTTGTTTTCCAAATGACCCTCAAGCCTTCTTTTATAATCCTCTCGTTGGAGAACCAACGGCCCAGATTAGAAGTTTAATCAATGGCTAAGATTAAAACTTGACTTAATCCTTGCTTTCTAGAAGATTTCCTTTAATTATTTCATTTCCCTAAGTTTAGACTTAGGGTCTTCATTAAAATAATTAATTATTTTAATAAGTCATGAACCGAGTGGAATTTCCACAAACGGTTTCTGGGTTTTTTGGAATGTTGTTGTCCAAGACTCCCTGCAAAGTTTGAGACTTGGAACACTTCCGGATGTTACAAAAATCAACACTCCCTCTTAGTGAAGAAGGTGTTCCAACAATATGCCTGCTGTATGTTGCTGTGCTTAAGAAGCACCCTCTGTGTTGTTGATCTTTGGACGTTGCCCATCATCTATTGCGCTGTTGTCCTCTGTACTGCTGCCTTTGACACTGCCGCTGTCAATATCGCATTTGTACAACAGCTCCCTCTGAATACTGATCCTATCCATTCCTACTACTGGAAGGGATTCTTCATCATCCCCATCTTTTCTCTGAAGTAGATAAACTTAGTCTTCCCTAGAGCTTTTGTGAGGATACCTGCCACCTGTTCTCCTGTTGGAGTGTATTACAACTGAACAACTCCATGTTGTACACAGTCCCTGATGAAGTGACACCTGATATCAATATGTTTCGATCGGTCGTGAAACACAGGATTTTCAGAGAGCTTGATGCAACTCTGATTATCACATAAGATACTGGTCGCTTCCATTTTCTCCTTGAGTAGGTTCACTAACAGTTTTCGAATCCATATGGCCTCACATGAAGTTGTGTTGGCTACCATATACTCTACTTCTGCTGAGATTAGTGCTACGGACTTTTGTTCCTGCTGCACCAGGAAATCATTCCTGATCCTAGACTGAAACAATACCCACTGGTACTCTTCCGATCTACTGAACTCCCAGCTCAATTTGCGTTGGTGAAACCACTCAACCTGACATCATTGCTACGGTTGTACTTCAATCCAAGCTCGATTGTTCCTTGAAGGTACCTGAGAACATGCTTGGCTGCTGCCCAATGAGCCCTCTTAGGTTCTACCATGAACTGACTGAGGGTATTTACAGCATAACAGATGTTTGGCCTTTCATTTACCAGATACATCAATGACCCTATGAGCTGCCTATATAACGTAGGACCAGCCTCATCGTCTTCGGACGTGTCGATTTTCTTCCAGTTGGTGATCAATGGAGTTTTCATGGGTCTACAATCCTCCATCTGAAATCTCTTTAGAATCTTTGTAGTGTATCTCCCTTGACCAAGAAAGATCTCCCCATTCTGCTGCCAAACCTCCAACCCTAGAAAATAGTGCATCCTTCATGTCAAATTCCTCAGCGAAATTCTTCTTGCAGTCTGTGATGAGCCCTGATGATCCTGTCAAGAATAGATCATCTATATACAAAACCAGTATCAACGGCTCACTCCCTACACTCAGATAGTAGAGATTGGGATCTGCGTCACTCTTGACGAATCCCATCTTCTGCAGTTAGCTGTCAATTCGACCATACCAGGCTATAGGAGCTTGCTTCAATCCATACAACACTTTCTTCAATCTGCACACGAGTCTTCCGATCATACGTCTCGAAGCCCTCCGGTTGTTCTATATACACCTCTTCCTCTATCACCCCATTCAAGAATGTCATCTTTACGTCCATCTGGTGAATTTTCCATCCCCTCTACGCAACAAGGGATATCACGGATCTGATAGAGGTGTATCTGGCTACTGGGCCGAAGGTTTCTTCATAGTCAATCCCTTCCTTCTGAGCATACCCCTTAGCCACAAACCTACCTTTAAATTTCTCGATGCTGCCATCTGCAGCATACTTGATCTTGTAGATCCACCTGGATCCTACAACTGATCTCTCTTGATGTCTGGGGACCACTTCCCAGACATCATTCGTCATGATGGAACTGTACTCTTCCACTATTGCATCAACCCACACCTGGTGTTGAGGTGCTTCCCAAAAACTGGAAGGTTCTCCGACTTGAGCAACCAAGGCTTGATACCTCTCAGGCTGCTTACATTGTCTCTTCTTATTTTTGTTGAGATTTTGTATAGTTGGTGTAGCATCAAGTGTGCTCTAGCCCTGAAACTTTGTGGAGGGGCTAAGACACACTTGAACTCCAAAACCCAAAAAGTGTTTTGAGAAATTTCAGTTGGTGTTCAAGTTATTCAAATAATTAATTATTTAAATGGATTTCCCAAGTCTAAACTTAGGAAAATTAAATAATTAAAGTGAATTAATTAACACATGTTTTGAAATGTTCTAAAAGACACGGATCAAGTAGTCTTTTAATCTCAACTGTCGATGAATGTTTTAATCTCGGTCGTTGATGAGATGAATGAAAAAGTATAAGAGAAAGGCTTGAGGGTCAGTTGGAGACACACACACAGTTGCAAAACTGAGAGACTGATCTGGAATTCTAGGGCAGGGTTTGCTAAGAATTTCCGAAGGAGTTTTCTACAGTGAGTAGTATTGGCTGACGGGTTGATTTGATCCCGGAGCCAAGAGTGAGTAAGAGGTAGAGGAGCAGCCAACAAGGACAGTGCTCAGGAGCAGAGAGCAGCAACAGCCACTACAAAGGCCAAGGAAAGGGCAACGCTGCAGCTCCAAAGGGTTTCTGAATTACACAGAGGGTCTCCAAGACCAGCGTAAGGCCTGCATCACCCTCTCTGGGGTTACGCAATCCCTCTCTGGGCAGCGCAGTGGCACTCAAAGCCTAGCAGGGATGACGCCGGGGCTTCAGGGGCAGTGCTGGGGTTTCTAGGGCCAGTTTCGGACTGAGTCTTGTAAATCCCGTTTGAGGGTGTGGATCAGTGAGATATTTGGTCTTGGAACAATAGCTTAGCTGCAGATTTCTTTTATTCTCTGTCGGGTTTTCCAGATCTGTAACCTAGATTTACTGTACTCAGTATCTACTTAATAAAATAAACCCTCATATCTGCTGCACCGGTTTTCCCACTTTTGGGTTTTTCCAGGGACTTATGTCCAAAAATCCATGTGTCACTTTGATTGAATGAGCGTAATATTCAGTAAATGATCTGCATGTATAGACTGTAGTTGTGTTTACTTCGGTATTTTTTGAATCTAATTTCTAAAGATAATTTGTATAATTTAAATCAAGTAGGAGAAGTAAACCATGATACTGCCATAGAATTTTCACAATTTCGGGGAATTCCGACAAAGTCCTTTGCATCCTTCAGATCCTGTCAAAGTTCACTGCTTGTTCTTCCACTGGTGGTGGGTGGATTTACCGGCTCTCCCTCTTGCAAATCCTCGGGAGACACGTCCCTTGGATCCCTATGCCTTGGAGAGGCAACTGAATTTTCTGTTGCTAGTTGTTGGGGCTGAACCAAAGGCTCCTCCTCAGACTGCGTAGCAGAAGGCAACTCACGGGACCTTCTGAAAGCCTTCTCCTCCATGAACTTCACATCCCTCCGCACCACGACTTTCTTGCTCAGGAATATGTAGAAATTTTAGCCCAACCCCGGTTATCAGTTTCTCATTATTACTCCCATGTAGTTAAATGCTCATTCCCATGACCATACATACAACAAGCTAGAAATAATAAATATTTCTGAAAACACAAATTCTGGAAATTTCAAAGTGCTGAAAATGCAGAAATAAAAACTCAGAAAATATATCAGCCACACACACAAAAAATGACACGTTGATTTTTGGTCAACATGACCCTGGAAAAACCCCCTACAACTCTTGGGGAAAACCAATTCGAAAGCTCTTCTTTATTTCTGGAAAATGTTTTTACAGAGAAGTGAAATATACAAAAACATTCTAGCAAACAATGTACAGACTTATCTCATTTTCCGTGCTTGCCTCCACCTCGGAAAATGTGCCAAATCAGCAAAACAGTAATAACAGAAATTTATTACAGCAAGAGATAACAACATTTAATGTTGTACATCCTCCTCGAAAACCATGCCAGAAATTTCGTACTGTTGTACGGACTGCACGGAAATTACAACAGCCTCTTTCAACCTTGAAAACCGTGCCAACTCAGCCTCAAAATGTGTGCTACCCACTGTTGCTTCACGGACCTCGAAAATCTGTGTTGTACGGACCTCAAAAATCGTGCCCACTGTTCTTGTACGGAAATCTGCCTCGAAAACTATGCTGATTTAATGTTGTATGGACTATTGCCTCGAAATGCGTGTAGCCTCTATCCACTGTACTGATTTACTGAACTGCTCCTCTCCTTCACTTTCTCAACCCAGAAATTTCTCCAACTCTCTTCTCCTCCTCTCAATCTGCTCATGAAAGATTGATTGATCTTTTCTCTCCTTTTCCTCCTTTAACCTAACCCTAAGTGACTTTTGGGGAATCCCTAAATCCAATGGCTGAGATAGCTTTAGATCTAGGGCTAAGATTAAATGTGCATTTAAATCTCACTTTCTATTTTTTAATTCGCCCCACTTTAATAAAGACCCTCTTAGTCATTTATTTCCAAAGTCACTTTTCACTTTCTAATTTCACATTGACTTTATTAAAGTCACTTTAAAATTAGACTTAGTAACTTTATCACTTATAAAGTCACTTTTAAATTAGATTTGACTTTACCAGTTATAAAGTCACTTTAGGAGAAAAGGTTAAATTCTTTTGGACACTTTTCCCTAGGCCAAAGATCAAAGCCTTAAGGAACCACTTGTCCTCTGGTACCCAAATTTTAACAGAATATAGATGCGCTATGCCTTTTCATTCTCGTTGTATCCTACTAGATACCCTTTTTTTGCAGTCATTTCCAACTTCTTCCTCTTCTCACTGGGCACATGATAGTAAGTTGTACTGTCGAAGATCCTAAAGTAATTCACTTCAAGCTTACTGCTAGTGAAGACACTTTTTGGCATGATCTTTCCCAATGCAGCGTGAGGAGTCTCGTTTTGAATGTAGACAGTTGTATTACAAGCTTCAGCCCACAAGAATTTGGGCATGTCTTGGTCATACAACATTGCCCTTGTTGCTTCGACAATAGTCCTATTTTTCCTTTCTGCCACACCATTTTGCTCCAGATTGTATGGAGTTGTCCACTCCCTTTTGATACCTTCCCTTGCGCAGAATCTAGTGAATTCCTTATCTATGTATTCACCACCATTGTCTGATCACAATACCTTGATCCACTTTCCTGTCAGATTTTCAACCAGAGCCTTAAACTCTTTAAACCGACTGAAGACTTCATCCTTGGTCTTCAAAAAGTACATCCAGGTTTTCCTGGAATGGTCATCAATGAAGGTGACGAAGTACTCGACACCACTAAGAGCTCTAGTGGACATGGGTCCGCAGATGTCTGAGTGTATCAAGTCCAATACACCCTTGGCCCTATTGTTACTTTGATACGCTGCCTTGGCATATTTTCCCAATACGCACCCCTTCCAGACATCATCTTGTTTAGTGTTCATCTCTGGAACTCCTGTGATGGTCTTTTGGAGAATTCTTAATGCCCCATGATGCAAATGCCCCATTCTTCTGTGCCATAGCTCATTCAGGTTCGTTTCATTGAAGCTGCCAACCAGTGCCATTGGAGACTGAAGCTGCAACTTGTAAAGTTTGTTGCTTCTTACCCCGATCTATGCCTTCTTCTTCCAACTGGGGTGTTTGACGTAGACTCTATTGCCAATCAAGTAGACGTTATAACCTCGGTTTTGAAGCAGAGACACTGAGAGCAAGTTCATCCCCAACCTAGGCACATGTAGTTCATTAGTGGCCCGAATCCTATTTCCAGCCTCGGTCTGAAAAATTACGGTTCCTCTCCCAACAGGAGTGCATTTTGCTTTATTACCCATGGTTATTTTAAAATTCATCTGCTCTCCTTGGTAATCGGAAAAACAGTCTCGTACTCCAGTCATGTGAACAGAGGCTCCACTGTCAATAGACCAGACATCAAAAGAAACAGTGCTTGATACGCAAGCAAATTCTTCCTCAAGTCTGGATACCAAAACAGAGACATTGTGATCCATTTGTTCTGTCATGCTTCTTTCCTTTCCTGGAGAACAGCGCAAACCCTTTTGCGTTGATGCTGCAACATTAGACTTCCATTCACTAGTCGATTCTCCCTTCTTGTTACTCATCTCTGGCTCTGATACCATGTGAAATTTTCAATCTGAAAACTATACAGTTGCAGTGATAGATTTATTCCTCCTAATTATTATTTCAATAAGTTATTTTCAGAAATCTTCTAGCAAATATCGAAATAAATACTACTACAACATTCACAAATACATATGCAGAGAAATGAATAGTAAAGGACACAAGCACAAGAATCAATCACATGTACACAGTTATTTTTGGACAATTGTCCCCGGAAAAACCCAATGCGAGAAAACCGGTGCAGCAGATGAGGGTTTTATTAATTTTTCAGCAAATGATATCTTTACAAGGAAAAATATTGACAGATAAAATCTAAAACACCTGAGACAGAATTCCCAGCTCCCTCAGACAATTCTCTGACACCCTGATCAACCTCTGTTGTCTCCGGTGTCTGTCTGCGTGTTTCTCTGAGCAATCCCAATGCTGGACTGTGTAAGTCTGCGTAGGGTCTGTGTGGGTTCTCTGCGCTGCAGCCCATAGTTGCCTCCAGTGACCCACTGCTTCCCTCTGTCCCTGACTTCGATCACTTCTGACTCCCTCCTCCTTCTGCTTCTGCAAACTCTTAGCCCTGCAACTCTCCCACTGAAATCGAATTCTCTTACTCCAGAATCGATCTCCTTCGGGTACTGAGTGTATGAAAGGCTTGTTTTTCAAATGACCCTCAAGCGTTCCTTTATAATCTTCTTATTGGAGAACCAACGGCCCAGATTAGAAGTTTAATCAATGGCTAACATTAAAACTTGACTTGATCCTTGTTTTCTAGAAGATTCACACTCTGACTTATTAATACCCTTTAATTATTTCATTTCCCTAAGTTTAGACTTAGGGTCTTCATTAAAATAATTAATTATTTTAATAAGTCATTAACCGAGTGGAATTTCCACAAACGGTTTCGGGGTTCTTTGGAATGTTGTTGTCCAAGCCTCCTTACAAAGTTTGAGACTTGGAACACTTCCAGATGCTACAAAAATCAACAGTACAGGGTGATCCTACCAGTTGGAGCTTCCCCCAGGAAGTAAGGTGCATAATGTATTTAAGTGTCTTGCCTGAAAAAGGCCTTGGGACAACAAGTTGCAATCGTCACAGAGTTGCCACCCTTCAATGACGAGGAACATTTGATTTTGATACCTGAGGCCATACTGCAGGAGAGTGAGAAGAAGCTCAGGAATAGGACTATCAAAGAATATCTTGTCAGGTGGAAGGACCTACCAGAGGAGGATGCCACTTGGGAGGGAGAACAAATTCTACAACATCTAGCATTGCAGTTGCTTGAGGACAAGCAACATTTGGGAGGGGAGGACTGTCACATCCCCATTTTATAATTTTGCCAAGGGGATTCTCAATTTTGCAATTTTGGAGATTAATATAATATTATGATAAATAAAACTTAGGAAAAGTAGGTTGTGGATGTTTTAATTTAATTTTGGAGAAAAGGAAGGCTCAACTTAGGAAAAGAAAAGTTAAAGTGGCATCAAGTTGTGGGGGTCAAGAAAAGGGAAATCAAACTCCCTAGGAAAATCAAACCACAAGGAAAAAGGGGTTGAGAAAGGGGGGTCGAATTGGTGGATCCCACAAGCAAAGGGTGAGCAACAATTATAAAAGGAAGGGAAGAGCCTCATTTTAGCATCATTTGGCATTTTACTTTCAAAATTGGACTGGGAAAAGCCACACGTAAATTTTGGGGCTTCAGTGACTTGTGGATTCAGCTTGAGATTTTTCTGGCTTTTGTTGGATTGGGTGTGAGGAGCCTTCTCCTAATTTTGCAGAATTTTTGGAGTAGTTTTGAGGTGTCATTTTACAGTTTGCCTCTAGCAGCAGCAGAATTTTTTGGGCAGTTTGTTTGGGCAGATTGAGCCATTTCAGTTAGAACTTTTGCTTAGATCTTCACCTGGGTATTGCATGCTTGCATTAGCAAGCCCAAGTTCTATCATTCCACTCTATTGTACTCAGTTCCAGTTGGAAAATTAATAAAATGGCTCAGATGGCTGTTATTTCATGGTTCACCGATCTATTTCTGCTTGTGAAAATTTGTGCTTGCATGTTTGGATTTCCTACTAGTAGCTTAGTGCATGTCTTTGATATTCTTTGTATTTCTTAATTTGGGACATTACAAATTCCCTTCGTAAAATGTATAGCAGATCAAGTACCAGAAATAGTATTTCGTGAAGATGATCAAGTAGTTTCTGAGAATCCCAAGTTAAAATACAATTGTAAATGAATTTCACAGGATTTGCTCATAATAGTTCATCTTAAAAGACTGAAATATTTGCATAACTTGCTTGCAGAAATCCTTTCAACGCCTCCTTCAAAAGCAGAAAGGAAATAGAGCCACATGGGAGTATCCATTTGCTGTAGCTGGTGTAAACATCACATTCATGCTCATTCAGATGCTTGATCTTCGATCTAGTAAGCAACACTTCTCTTTTTAAATTTGTCAACGTTGATGGAAATTTTAAAATTGTTCTGTAGTCAAATTTGTTTAGTTGAACTTGGGAGCAATTGTTATGTTTGGTCTGATATTTATTCTTTCTCGAAATTCCATCCAGTGGTTTCCCTTCAAAGGTGCTTCTGTACATTTATAAGGCCTTTGTATAGCCTCAACAACAAGAGGGTAATTTAGTTGGTTTCCTGCTCATTAATGTATCCCTTTGTGTAACATTGTATGTTTTGGCAATCTCCAATATGTACAGCTACTAAACAGTTACATCTTGATTCGGTGGAAAATTTTTCTTTCCGTTGGTCATTTATAAGTTCTTTGGTCATTGAAGTAATTTTGTGAAGCCATGATATTTTTTGGCATAGCTTGAGCCTTTATGTAAGTTGTTTCAAAATTCTCTGCTATCTCCAGTAATATCTTTTAAATTTTATCAGGGAAAAAATTCCTTACATGTCTGTAACATTTGCAGAAAAACCTGGCACATTATTGGGGACAATCTTCTTAAAGATGCTTGCAGGTATTTTTGCCCTACATACCACCATGATATAGACCCAGAAAACAGACTAGTTGCTCAAGATAAAGTATGCAAGAACATTTGTTGAAGAGTAAACTATTTTTCATAATATTTTGGTATATATTATCCTTCATTGAATGTACTATTGGTATTTGCTGCCTGCAACCTGTCCAACACAGGCTACTGGAATGATTTATTTTTATGTAGATTTCATATTTATAAGGTATTTTATCATTATTTCTGATGTTTTCTTTATGAAACAAGAGAGCTTAGAGCTAATAATTGCTTTAATTTGCAGAGAATGAATGGGCATTTGACTTGCTTTACTGCATTACATTCGAAATGATGGATGCACAATGGCTTGCGATGCAGGCTTCTTACATGGAGTTTAATGTGTAAACTCATTCTTTGATTGTGATTATATTTTAATTTCTATTTTCTGAATGCACTATATCAACTGTACTTTAGGTCCTGTTTCAGGCTTACATCGAGCATTCATTTTTCTTATTCATGTCAACTGCATTGTCTTTCAGGCTGTTATGAAAGCCACTCGCTCTCAGCTTGAAAGAGAGTTGCAGATGGAGGATATTTTCAGACTAGAAGACATGCCATCCTACTCTTTGCTGTCTCAATAAGAATTCGACTTACTCCTATTTTATATCTGCTCCTTGGTCAAACAGCTGCTGTGATTATGAGAGCTCAATTTCATTTTTAAGGAATTTTTTCCTTTAGCTATGGTTGCACGGTAACCATTTTTTAGCTCCCACCATTGCCTATACAATTACTTCAATTCATTTCCTTTTTAATATTATTTAGGTCCCTGTGAACAAAGATGAGATATGGGACCTTAACAAGACATAATTAGCGATGTCTTGTGGGGTTCATATTGAACAAGAATCTTGCGTCAGTTCAGACCACTGTTTGAATGCAAGATAGAGTTTGGGCTGAATTTTCCAGTTATTCGACTTGTAACCGAAATGGAATAATATTTGCAGGTAATGCTTTTCATCTCTATAATGCATGGAATGTATGCATGTATGCCATGCGGAACAGTTGGACCTTCCCCAATTGAAAGGATTAATATAAATGTTAATGAAAAAATCTATAAAGGCGTGGCCTTCAGAATGTAAAACTGAGGTGTGTTATCTGAACATAGTCATATTTGTATCAGCGTAGGCTTTATGACATAATCCATTAAGCACCAGTGCTAAACACCACTGGTGTATAAAGCCAACACAATATTAAAAAATAAAAAGGGTCCATTGATTGCGATCTTTGCTGCATTCTGATAGGAGAGTTTGACTAAGTATGGCGTTGCTTGAACTTTTAGTGATTTTAAATTCCCTGAAATATATGTTCTTTGAGACCGAGGAAAACATTACAATTTAGCTTGGACACCTCTTCGGTATTACATTATATACTCAGCAGTAGAACACTTGGGCACAATCTATTGTAATGTCAATTGGCTTAGTTTTGTCCATCGCCTGAGCAATATTGAGAATGGAATCTAAGACTTGTAGCTAACATTTTCTGCACTCTGCTATCAGTCAATGCGTCTATTTTGAAATTTTCATGAAGCACGGAATGGTTACGTTTTGTAACCAAACATATCCAACAGTTTATTTGTTAGGGAGTTGTCTACCCAGGCAACGGAATAGCTCAGACGGTAATTTTTTTGTTAGAATCCGGTCAACTAAAATTCAAAAAATCAAGTAGTTGGAGTGTTTGGAATCCATTTTTGATAGTGGAAATGGATTCAGCACTATCAAAAACCCTTAGACACATTCTGATAAAATCTTTGCCAGATTCTGGACCAAAACGTTGCCTAGCTAGACTGGATTTGTTAATTATAGTTCCATGTTTTACACCTAAACTGTCCATGGTTAATAACCTAGATTTTTATTCACTGCACTCACCCAACCTTTAATATATGTAAAATAGTCCCTGAACGTACTCGATGATTAAGACGTGGAGAACAAATTTGTTAATTAGTTAAAAGTTTACTACACCGAGTCCAAGTCCAAGTCTATATCTTGAGTACATTAAATCCTATTTTAAATCCTCACCTAAAAACCCTAAATCCGTGTAGCTCATTAATGAGGATCTTGATGGCCCTAGATTACGTAGGTTTTATTTGGATGGCCATTTCGGTTTATAAATGAAGTTGATTGTCTTGATTGTCTTTATGTATTGTAATGGGTGAATCCATGAAAATGGTTTACTATTAAATGAAGTTGATGGTCTCTATGTATTGCAATGGGTGAATCATGAAAATGGCTTGTTATTAATTTTGTTTTTTTATATTGTAAAATGTTGTTTTGATTGATTATTTTTGTAAGAAAGATGACTGGTAAAGATTTTATTAGCTTTATCTTCAATATATTTGTGAAATTTTTTTATCTACAGCACATTTGTATTTTTTTTTTTTAAATGCTGATTTAACATTTAATGAATCAGATTAGCACATTTATAATATTTTTTAAAAATGTTGATGTGTGAATTTCATTGTTTTTCATATTAAATTGTTGTTTTGGGTAAAAATAATCATGATATTCTACATGGATTATACTATTGGTTTACTATTTCTTTTTTGTTATTTATTGAATGAAAAAAATATTGGTTCATTGTTTTTCTTAATTGAGAACAATTCAAACAAAAAATTGTTACATTATTTTTGCACTTTTATGGATTTCAGTTATTTTTTATATTCTGATTAAATAATAATAATAAATTAAATATTATTTTAAAGAAGATGATCCAATAGTGTGCATCTAGTTTTTACAATATTTTGTTGCCTATTAAAGAGTGAATATTTATTTGATAATGAGATTTAAGCAAAAAAAATTACAAGTTTTAGAATATAATTTATTTAAATTTGAATATCATTAAAAAAAAAAAAGTACAAAAAAAATTATATAGGAAAATGTAGACATCACCTAAATCTAATTTTGTTAAGTTTAATAGAAAATTTACATTTTCCATTATTTAATCCCTCCAAAATTAAAGAAACCTAGAGAAGCCTTGCAACTATGTTGTTGCAAAGTTGATTGTTGTTTTTGTTTGAATGATTTGTTCAAAGAAAATTAATTATAGTGTTTAACCAACAATATATTTTAATTGAAAACATATATATATAGGTTGAGTTATGTTGTACCTTAAGAGACAATCCCTTAGCTTTGATAAGGAATCAGTGCTTAAGACATTCTCTGATTATGTCACAAATGAATATATATTTGTCTTTGTCTTAGAAACCCTTAAACATTGATTATGTAACCCTTAAATATCAAATCCATGCATGTTCTGCAATGCTATATTTCACTTATGCTGAATTGAATGAACGGAAGAAAAAGAGAAGAGGATTTCAATCTGATATGTTGTTTCAAACAGAATCTATCATTTTAAAATCCTGAAGAATTAACTAAAGATAAAGTTAAAACAGAGGAGCGCACATTAAGTTTTGTTTAACTCTTAAATACATATGTATAGAGAGACCTGCTACTCATTACTCTATTTTATTCACAGATAAGAAAACATTGTGTAAACTGGAAAACTTTTCAGCATAAATAGAATGATAGAAACTCACATACTCATTCATTAATTTTCCATTCTTGAGTACAAAAATTTGGCTTCAAGGTTCAAAACTCGGAACCTTTTCCTTTCTTGGAATCTTCTTTAAATACAAAATCACAAAACAGTTTCCAGCGATGAAACTAACTCTAACTGCTTTAACTACTTACAGTTACGGAGGTACATGCCTCAAAAAGGTCCTATTACAATTTACATGATTTTGAGAAAATAACATAACGTGAAATTGAAAATTCCTAATCTATAGGAATCGCCGCTTCTGATATAGTTGCTGAGTCAACGGCTACTTTTTGTTGAGATGCTGGAATTCCTTTTGCTGAGTCCATTGAGAATGTTTTGCACTTTTTCCATATCTCACTTTGGGTTGTTGATGAATTCTTGAAACTATGATATTCCAACCTGAATGCAACAATCTGACTGTGTGTAGGTATTTCTGTGAAGAGAGTCTTCACCATCCATAACAAATTGAAATGCCTTTGCAAGAAATTAAACATTGTTTCTCCTTTTTGGTTTTCAAATTCCTGTGGTTTTTGTTTACTGGAGAGTTTGCCGGATTATCCAGTCTCACGAAACCCTTGTTGACGTTTCGAATCCCAATGGGGATCCATCTTCAGGAAATCTGCGTCTTTTCATGCCTATTATCCATCTTGCTTTTTGCCAGTATTAATGAATCTTCATAAAATTTCCATGACAGAAAGTTTCCTTTCTCTGTCCAACATGAAGGTAAACCTATTTTTGTCAATTTATCAAATGATATATCAAACTTGTTCACTGTCTCTTTGATTTCCAGTAGTCTCTTTTCTGTAATTTTTCGGAGATCATTCCTAATTATCATCTTATTAACCTCCATAGCATAGAAATATCTATCATTTATTCCAATGTCTTCTAATTCCTCATTTGACTTGGAATTAATAAAGTTTATGAACTTGCTAGCCCAATTGGCTCTCTTAATTGTTGTTTGCTTATCAGATAGGATCTCTTCTTCATTTTCTGCGATAAGGCTTTTCTCCTTTGCAACTATATTCAAGAAGTTCCAATTGGACTTCATTTATGAGATAATTTCACCCCAAATGATATCTTTAGGCCTTATAAGTGAGATATTTCCTTTTAATTTCTCTTTGAGATCTTTAATCTCAGCTTCATCCTTTTGTAAATTCAGTTTATTCTGATCAGCTTCATTTTCTAGTGACTGTATGATTTTTGTGGCCGTTTCTAATTCTGCTTGAGCTTGCTTGTGATCTCTTTCTGCCATCTTCATTTCTGTCTTGAGTTGAGCAATCTGTGCTTGGGGATCTGTATCACCTGTAGGAAAAACAAAGGTACAAGTATGACTTTCAATGTGATTTTGTAAAGAGATGACAGTCTGCTTTATTTTAGACAATTCTTCATCTTTATGCAACAATTGCTGACGGAGTTCCTCTTTCTCTTTCTCCACCTCTGCCACTTCTGCAGCCATTGAATGCTCTGCAGCAGGTAACTTCAGCTTTTTCCTCAGGGTGGATATCTCTATTTCAGCGTTCTCCATGAACTTCTGTACTACAGCTTTTTCACTAGGATCTACACCAACCTTTATGATAATCTTTTTCAACTCCTCATTTTGAACTAATAAGGCCCTTGAATTGGCCTTCTCCAACTTGAGCTGCTTGATAACCTTTGCTAGCATATTTTCAGCTTTAACAGCTGTGACATTGGTCTTAGTTAGATCATTGACAATTAATTGTCCAGTCTGTGTATGTAGATTCATCTTATCTAACAGTGGGATCTTCTTAACATCCATAGTTATATCTACAACATTGAAACCACTTGAGGATCCAAGAGACATCCATGTTGGATGTGTTAAAGCCATTCTGAACTTATCCTTCTCGAGATCCATCATAGTTAGCAACCTAGTCTGATTAGTAGCTATGTGATGCTCTGCCTGAGCCTCCCTATTAGTTCTTATTCTTTGATTCTTCTCTTTAATTTGTGTAAACACCTGTTTAACTGAGGGCACCTTTTCTTGGTAAAGCTCATGACCTCCAGGAGAAGAGGGAGCATTTTGCTCTTCATTTAAATGGAAGGTAAAACCTAGTGAATTTGAAGAATGATCTTCAGCCAACTTAGTTCTTTTCTCCTCTCTTGGCTCTTCATCATCTAACTCAACAACAGAATCCTTACTTCTTTTATTTATCTTTTCAGTTATAATAGGTGTCTGAATGCTTGTTTTTGTTGAATTTACTTCTCCTGGGTTTGCCAACTTTTCCTGCTCAGGTCTGCTTTCGTGAGTAAAATCAAAATATCTGTTTTCAACTCTCCTTTGGGAAATCACTCCATGAGGATCATATGACCATTTTTCACCCAGTAATAGATGTGTCTCTTCCAACAACTTAGACACTTCACCAAATGCTTGTCTCTTATTTACCACAAAGGGTCCCACACTCATGGGCAACTTATACATGAGACCTTTCTTCATGGGAACAAAATGCACCTGATCTACGTTGAGACTCTGTCTGATGAATTCAAGGGCAAAAAGCCTCATAGGCACAAAAGTTGGGAGCCTGTAAGGCTCAATATTAGTTCCATACAATCTTATCTCAGAATATTCCTCAAACACAAACCAATCCCCAAACCTGCAACTAGGTCCCAAATGTAAAAACTCCCTAGATTTTGGTAGAAAACAAGGGGGAGAAACCCCATTCAATATTCTATAAGCAATTGACATATACTGACTGGCAAACTCAAACAACCCTGTTTCATTTCCCTCTCTTCTAATTATGTCAGTCCAAAATATAACTGACTGCTTATGTTTGTTGACATCCATTATATTTAACCCCAAACTCATAAATTCTTCAACATTTTGATATAAGAATAAATAAACAGTCAATGAGGGGAATTTAAAGGAACCTGTGAGAGAAAAGCTCATCAACTGAGAGTTGACAGTCTCTTGCCAGAAAGATGGAATAGCCAGAACTGTCCCTGGTTTCATCATCATTGCGTACATTCCTAACACTAATTTGTCAACTGTAAGGTCATTATCTTTGCTCAGAATTTTTGCAATACAACTCAGAACTAGTCTATTCTCAGCGTCAAAAATCTCCAAATTGAATTCTTCACCTTCTAGTTGAAATTCTTTTGAATTTGGTCTCAAATGAAACATACACTGATTAAATTCTTCTCCTGAAAGGTTTTCAAAATAACTTGCCAATGAGTCTTCTGAGAATTGAAGTGATGACTCGTCTTCAGAGAAACAAAACGCTTGGCGAATCAACTACGTCGACACCTGTAGAACATTCTCTCCCTGCGAATTCATTATAAAGCACTTACCGGGATACATTGAAGAAACCAGCCAACAGATAAATTTGGGAAAGAAATGAGCTTTTGGGATACATGCAGACAGGACACCGGATTTCTTCATGGCAAATAAAACTGGGGAATTCTCGGCATTTAGGGTTACTTAATGATAAAATAAGGGATGGTTTACGGAAGACACGATATCTTGGATGTCTCTCTAATTGTCCATGAGAGAAATGTGGCTAGTCAAATCAGGTAGCGAAAATCGCTTGGCCATGGCTGTACAGACAACAGAAGCAATCCGTAAAGTAGTGGAGAATGAAAAGGTGGCAACGACACGGCTCAAAGGGGAAAACAATCACAAATGATTTGAAAATGTGATAAAGATCAATTCAAAAGCCCCGCAATCCCGTAATAAATTCCTGAAATGACGTGTAAAAAGTTGTTGACAAGGTTTATCGTGGATTACAGCTGTCTTCCACTTTGCTTCATGACGTCATTGCGGAGGTTCCTGGAGTACGACAGCAAACTTTGGCTAGTCCCCCCGCAATGAATCTACACCGTTGATCGTTGTTTACCCCGCGGTCAAACAGGTCAACTGCGAGGGCACTTGATTCAATAACTCACGAGCTCTTTGCGCCTCCGTATTTTATCATTCGGTTATAATCTTCAACACTTGCTACTTCCGCTCGGAGACTTGCTCGACGTTTAAACATGAAACTATAATATACATCCAAATAAAGTTTAACAATAAACTTAATTTGCATCGAGATTTTAGAAACATTTCTTTTTTTTATGTTACAGTATAAAAAACATCATACTATAGCATATACTTTTTCTGAATTTCAGATTTATTTTTATTTTATTTTTTATTTTCAAAATAAAATAGAAAATGATATGCAGATGATCCACAACATCTGGCTTCACCTGGGGATAGTGTTTTTGCCACGAAACACTAAGAACCTGCAGATCAGTGCCTTCACTTCTGGCATGGTGTCAAAAATTGCTAAATGAAAAATGTACAATGATAAAACCAGATATATACAATGATGGTCAAATAGCTCTTAGTGTTGGAAATAATGTTTTAGATATTGCCCATTCACAGGCATATCTATTACTTCTCCTTCAAGACTTTCCAACATGAAGGTATTATTCATCCTGGCCTCACTAATTTTGAACGGACCGTACCTCAAAGGATCAAATTTGCCATGTTTCCCTTTATCTTCCCTCTGTGTATCCCATCTTAATACCAGATCTCCATTCTGAAACATGATTTCTTTTGCTTTCCTGTCAAATATTGTCTTCATTTTTTGCTGATAAGTAAGCAAATTCTCTCGAACTTTATTTCTGCTTTCACTTAACTCCATTACATTATTCATTGTTCTAATCATGGCATTAGGTTCTTCTTGAGCATCTTGAAGGAAAGAAATCACAGGTTTCACCAACTGGGTGGGAAACAATGCCTGAGTACCATATACTAGTTCATAAGGTGACTTACCAGTGGATCTCCTAGTGGTCATCCTTGTTGCCCATAGAGCAAAAACTAGCTTTGAATCCCAATTCTTCTGGTTTTCATTTATTGTCTTCTTCAAAAATTTTACTAATGTTTTGTTAGAAGATTCTGCCAATCTATTTCCTTGTGAATGATAAGCTGCAGAATGAGACAATATCACACTATAAGTCTGACAGAAATTAATAAACCTGATTGAGTTGAAAACTTGGGCATTATCTGTCACAATCTTTACTGGACATCCAAATCTGCTAAAGATATTTTTTTCTAAAAACTTCATAACAACCAAATCATTTGCCTTCTTGATAGGGATTGCCTCTACCCATTTTGTAAAATAATCTGTAGCAGTAAGGATCCACTTAAATTGCCCACTAGATGGTGGATTGATTTCTCCAATGAAATCCAATCCCCATTGTCTGAAAGGTTCTTCAACAAAAACAGGGAGAAGAGGTAAAGGGGCTAACCTTTTCTTTTCTGCGAACACCTGGCATTTTTGACAACTTCTGACTGTTTTATATGCATCAGCAAATACAGAGGGCCAATAAAAACCTGATTTGAAAACTTTATGAGCAGTTACCTTCCAACTGTAGTGACCCCCGCACAAACATTCATGATATTCTTTAATTACTTCTGAAACTTCCTCCTCTGTCAAACATAACAATAACACACCAACGGGATCTTTCCAATATAGCTTTGCTTCAATTATGACATAAGGTTGAGCCTTGAGTTTTAAAGCTCTGTATTTAGCTCTATTTATTGAAGGAGGACAAGAAAGAAAGCATAAATAGTGAATAATATCCTTGTACCAATCTGAGCAGAGGAATTTATATTTAATTGCTAACTTTGACTGAATATTACCTTTTTCTCCATTGACTTCCTCTACAGGTGCCAATAAATTAATTCCCAGTGCTTGGAAATTTGACTCTGTTAATAATTTGGCCAGTCCCAATCCTTTGATCAATTTTGTTGGTTTAACATCCAGGTTGTATTCTTGGATTTTAGCAATCCATTTGCCTCTTTTCCCTTCTACATCGCTATGTACTAAAACATCCTTTACAGTAGAATTAGGAACATATGCTAAAATTTGGGAATGAAGAATATAGGTTCTGAATGCTTTCAATGCTTTCACCAGAGCATATACTTGTTTCTCCAATATATTATATTTTAATTCTACATCTTGGAGCACCTTACTGAAATATGCTACAGGTTGTTCACACTTTTCTTCATTTCTCTGTAATTGTTGAGGAAGACGCAAATGAGAAAATTTGAAATGGCTTCAAATAATCTGGACTAATTAGAACAGGTGCTTCCTGTAGAGCTTCTTTAATCCTTTGAAAAGGTTCCCTTACTTCTTTGTCCCACTTCACCTCAGCATCCTTTTTCAACATGTCTGTTATTTTCTTGACAATCTCTGCGTAATTAGGAACAAATCTTCTTAGAAAATTAATTTTTCCAAGAAATCTCTGAATATCTTTCTTACTTCGGGGCAGTGGAATTAACTGTATTGCTTCGACCCTTGTTGGATCAATCTTCACTCCTTGTTTGGAAACAATATGGCCCAGCAGTTTACCCTCCTCCAGAGCAAACAAATATTTTTTAGGATTCAGCAATAATCCATATTTCCTACACTTCAAGAAGGCTTTTTGCAAATGCTGTAGATGTTCCTCATCAAAGTTTGAAAAAATTGTGACATCATCCAGATAAATAACCACAAACTTATCTCCTACAAATGCAATATCCATTGCTCTTTGGAATGTGGCCCCTGCATTCATTAGGCCAAACGGCATCCTGGCATACATGAATGTTCCCCAGGGTGTAGTGAAAGCAGTTTTCTTTTGATCTTCCTTCTCCATAGCAACCTGGTTATACCCTGAAAAACCATCTACCATAGATAATTTGTAAGCTCCAGTCACTTTTTGCAAGACAAAATCCATTTTCGGCAAAGGATAATTATCTTTCAATGAAGACCTATTCAAGTTCCTGAAATCTACACACAGCGTTATCTCTCCATTTTTCTTTCTGACTGGTACAAGATTGGAAACCCAATCTGAATATATGAGAGGAACAATTATTTTAGCCTGCAGCAATTTCTTTACCTCCTTTTCAATCGGGGCCAACAACAATGGATTGATTTGTCTAAGTTTCTATCTATGTGGTTTGACTCCATCTTTCAATGGGATTTTATGTTGAATACTATTCTTATCATAAGTCTTCAAATCATCATATGACCAAGCAAATACATCCTCAAATTGTTTGAACAGATCTATGTACCTTTGTTTATAGTTCTTCGGAACACCTTTGAACAATTTGACCATTTTAGGCTCATATTGAGTTCCTAAATTACAATCTTCCACATTCACATCTTGATGTGCTTTCTTCTAATTCACTGCCACATCATTAGCATCAAACAGTCTTTCGAGAGGTACCAAACCTCTTGGTAAAATATTGTCTTTCAACTGAATAATCTGCTGATCACCAATCTTCTTTTTCAAAATCTTAGACATATCAGCCAAGTCATTTTCATCAGTTTCCAAATCAATCTGATGATCTTCAAAATCTTCAATCATCAACAAAAATTGCTTAATTTGTTCATCATCCGCAAAAACCTGCCAATGTTTGATATTGTCAGGGATCGAAGGTCTGTGTCTCATCTCAATTTCATATCTCAGTCTTGGATTGATCGGAGGTTTGAATGTACTAGCTGCAACTGCTAAAGAATCAGCCATTCTATTCTCTTCTCGTGGGATAAATTGTAGGTGAAAGCTTCAAAGTAGTTTTCAATTAAATCCCATACCTCATTCCTATATGTTCTTAACCTGGGATGTTTAGTTTGACACAAATTCTTAACTTGTCTTATGATTAATTCAGAATCACCAAACACGGTCATAGACTGAATTCCCATTTGGTTAGCTGTCTGCAGACTAATGATTAATGCTTCATATTCAGCTACATTATTGGTGGATTCAAACTCCAATTTGAAAGAGAAAGGTACAAGGTTACCTTCCGAAGATACAAAAATGAAACCAGCTCCGGTGCCTTCTTTAGAAAACGCACCATCAAAATAGCACTTCCAAAGCTTGTTTGAATGCAGATCCTTATGTACAATGGCTGAAGGGAGCTGCCCTTGTGACTCTTCAGCAAATTCTGCATCTTCATGCAGCATGAAGCAAGAGAGGTCCTCCTTCTCTTGGCCATAAATAGGTGAATTACCTGCATCTTTCTTGGTAGCAGTTTTTTGAAATCTAGTTTCTCTATACAACCTCCTTTCTTCCCCATTAAAAACATGAATGATGGCATATGTAAAATCTAGCTTCAAAACTCCTCCAAGCTTTGCCCCCCAAGATCTAGATAATAACATACCATATCTGGCTGGAATATCTGCCACTACCACATCCATCATAATGCTCTTGGCTGGGATTTGAGCCAATGAAACAACCATATCCTTAATAAGACCCACACACTTCACCCTTTTTGAATCAAAAGAATAAAGGTCTATGAATGGCTTAGTGATTTGTAAATTTAACTCTTTCATCACACACAATGGAATCAGATTGTGGGATGCGCCAGAATCTAGCATACAATTATGTAAAACAAAATCATGTAACATAAGTGATATATAAAAAGGAGGGACAGACGAATCTACCTCTTCAACATGAGGCCCAAAAGTAACCACTGGTTTTTCTTCTTGCAGATTTACTATATCGCCTACTTCATCAGACTGAGATAAATTGATAAATTTTGCAATATCCTTCTTATAAACAGGTGTTTTGATTAACTCAAGAAGAGGTATTTGAATTTTCACTTTTTCCAACTCTTTCGACAAACTGAAAGTTTGATTTTGTTTTGTCAACTTTTCAGGTTCTTCTTGATTTTTATTGGAATTTAGATTTTGATTAGAAATAGTAACAACTTTCTCCAAAATATTAGGATCCTTAATCCTTGTTTGAGAAACCTCAACTTGCTGTTTTTCCTTCTCTTTTTCTTCATTCATGGGCTGTTTCCCCTTATCTGATTTCTTAATCTGGTTTTTCTGTAATGGAGTCGCCATTGGAGCAGGTACTGATTCTGGTTCTTTTTCATCATCATCTTGAGTTCTTAACCTCTTCTTTGACCTCAAATCGTATTTTTTATGTAATTTTGATTGCATGAAGTCCGTAAATTGTTTGCAATAATCATCCATCTCTTCTTGATCGAATGAAAGATCAGTTTCTTCATTTTCTTCACTCTTTCTTCCTCAGTTTCTTCTTCTGTTTCATCATCTTCCATGTAGACAGCAAAAAATTGAGCATCATCTTCTTTTTCATCATCATCATCTGCTGAACGGGATGGAGATGCCTCTATATACAAAGGTGCTTGTACATGATCTTGATCTTTCCTTTCTCTTTGTAGAATCTGCAGGGGTTGTTTTTTAAATTGGGGATTAAAAACCCCTCTACTTTGTCTTGCAGGCTTATTATTATCTATTTCCAACTTCACCAATTTATTAGACAAATTTTTTATGACTTTAGTCATATCGTCAATTCTCTGATCTTGAGATGAGGCTTCTTCTTTAACTTTTCCTTTATCTTGAACTTTACCAGCAACGGACATATTGGCCTCAATCTCCAGAGCATCAGTTTGAATATGATCCAAAGTGGGGGACCTTCTTTCTCTCAATGTGAAACTGAAATCTGGTTCAAATGCACCAGCGAAAACGACCCTTGCTCCAATAGGAGGAGGTTTCATTTCCAAAGGCAAGCTGTTATACAATTTGTTAAATCTTTTCACAAAATCATTCATATTTTCATTAGATTTCTTTTTTATTGCATTGAATTCTGTCAAAGAATAACCATGATCCCTTTTTTCACCCCATCTCTCGGTGAAACGTCTTTCTAGTTCATCCCAATTATTTATTGAACCAACAGGCAATCCTTTAAACCATTTCATTGCCTCTCCACTTAGAGACTGAACAAAAAGTCTCATTACAACATCTAAATGCTCAACATTGAAATTCTCAGCAAATGTGCAAAACAAGGGCAAGTGTTGTTCTGCAGTTATTTCATCTTCACCAGTAAATCGAGGGAGTAACTTGAGATACTCCTGAGGCATTGCATTCATTGGTTGGGGTAGATTTAATGGTGCATATCTATTCATCAAGAAAGCAGGGGCCACCATGTTTATGCCCTGGTAAACTGCTCCTTGAGTGGGGGTAAAATGAATACCAGGTGTAGGTGGGGGTGAATGAGGTGGAACAACTGATATAGGGATTGGTGTATGAACAATTGCAGAAGAGCTGGCAACTATATGAGGTTGAGTTTCTATAAGAGGGAAAGACACAAACTCAAAATATTGTTCTTCTAATGTAGGTTCTTGAAAATGAATGGGTGATGGTGAGGATTATTTTTCCGAGAAAATGAGTTTCTTGGAAATATCCTTCGATGAGAAAGTGCGTGAACTGCTGCCTGGTGCAAGCAGTGTAACGTCTGGTGTATCAAATATTTTTGGTTTCTGGCCCTTCTTTGAAACAAGCTTCTCAGGATCAGACAAAACAAGAACTTTTTGCTGAAAGGTATCTGACCTCGTGTGAGGTTTCTTAGGAGCCAGAGCTATTTTAAAACAAACACAGCTTATTATTTCCTCCTCTATGAACAACCAGAGGAAATGTAAAATAAAACCCAGGGAAAACTTTCGAATCTTCGTTCCCCGACAACGGCGCCAATTTATGTTGTACCTTAAGAGACAATCCCTTAGTTGTGATAAGGAATCAGTGCTTAAGACATTATCTGATTATGTCACAAATGAATATATATCTGTCTTTGTCTTATAAACCCTTAAACATTGATTATGTAACCCTTAAATATCAAATCCATGCATGTTCTGCAATGCTATATTTCACTTATGCTGAATTGAATGAACAGAAGAAAAAGAGAAGAGGATTTCAATCTGATATGTTGTTTCAAACAGAATGTATCATTTTAAAACCCTGAAGAATTAAGTAAAGATAAAGTTAAAACAGAGGAGCGCACATTAAGGTTTTTTTAACTCTTAAATACATATGTATAAAGAGACTGGCTGCTCATTACTCTATTTTATTCACAGATAAGCAAACATTGTGTAAACTGGAAAACTTTTCAGCATAAATAGAATGATAGAAACTCGCATACTCATTCATTAATTTTCCATTCTTGAGTACAAAAATTTGGCTTCAAGGTTCAAAACTCGGAACCTTTTCCTTTCTTGGAATCTTCTTTAAATACAAAATCACAAAACAGTTTCTAGCGATGAAACTAATTCTATCTGCTTTAACTACTTACAGTTACAGAGGTACATGCCTCAAAAAGGTCCTATTACAATTTACATGATTTTGAGAAAATAACATAACGTGAAATTGAAAATTCCTAATCTATAGGAACAGCCACTTCTGATAAGGTTGCTGAGTCAACAGTTACTTTTTGTTGAGATGCTGGAATTCCTTTCGCTGAGTCCATTGAGAATGTTTTGCACTTTTTCCATATCTCACTTTGGGTTGTTGATGAATTCTTGAAACTATGATATTCCAACCTGAATGCAACAATCTGACTATGTGTAGGTATTTCTGTGAAGAGAGTCTTCACCATCCATAACAAATTGAAATGCCTTTGCAAGAAATTAAACATTGTTTCTCCTTTTAAAATCTGCGTTTTTTCATGCCTGTTATCCATCTTGCTTTTTGCCAGTATTAATGAATCTTCATAAAATTTCCATGACAGAAAGTTTCATTTCTCTGTCCAACATGAAGGTAAACCTATTCTTTTCAATTTATCAAATGATATATCAAACTTGTTCACTGTCTCTTTGATTCCTAGTAGTCTCTTTTCTGTAACTTTTCGGAGATCATTCCTAATTATCATCTTATTAACCTCCATATCATAGAAATATCTATCATTTATTCCAATGTCTTCTAATTCCTCATCTGACTTGGAATTAATAAAGTTTATGAAATTGCTAGCCCAATTGGCTCTCTTAATTGTTGTTTGCTTATCAGATAGGATCTCTTCTTCATATTCTGAGATAAGGCTTTTCTCCTTTGCAACTATATTCAAGAAGTTCCAATTGGACTTCATTTCTGAGATAATTTCACCCCAAATGATATCTTTAGCCTTTATAAGTGAGATATTTCATTTTAATTTCTCTTTGAGATCTTTAATCTCAGCTTCAGCCTTTTGTAAATTCAGTTTATTCTGATCAGCTTCATTTCCTAGCGATCGTATGATTTTTGTGGCCGTTTCTAATTCTGCTTGAGCTTGCTTGCGATCTCTTTCTGCCATCTTCATTTCTGTCTTGAGTTGAGCAATCTATGCTTGGGGATCTGTATCACCTGTAGGAAAAACAAAGGTACAAGTATGACTTTCAATGTGATTTTGTAAAGAGATGGCAATCTGCTTTATTTTAGACAATTCTTCATCTTTATGCAACAATTGCTGACGGAGTTCCTCTTTCTCTTTCTCCACCTCTGCCACTTCTGCAGCCATTGAATGCTCTGCAGCAGGTAACTCAGCTTTTCCTCAGGGTGGATATCTCTATTTCAGCATTCTCCATGAACTTTTGTACTGCAGCTTTGTCACTAGGATCTACACCAACCTTTATGATAATCTTTTTCAACTCCTCATTTTGAACTGATAAGGCCCTTGAATTGGCCTTCTCCAACTTGAACTATTTGATAACTTTTTCTAGCATATTTTCAGCTTTAACAGCCGTGGCATTGGTCTTAGTTAGATCATTGACAATTAATTGTCCAGTCTGCGTATGTAGATTCATCTTATCCAATAGTGGGATCTTCTTAACATCCATAGTTATATCTACAACATTGAAACCGCTTGAGGATCCAAGAGACATCCCTGTTGGATGTGTTAAATCCATTCTGAACTGATCCTTCTCGAGATCCATCACAGTTAGCAACCTAGTCTGATTAGTACCTATGTGATGCTCTGCCTGAGCCTCCATATTAGCTTTTATTCTTTGATTCTTCTCTTCAATCTGTGTAAACACCTGTTTGACTGAGGGCACCTTTTCTTGGTAAAGCTCATGACCTCTAGGAGAAGAGGGAGCATTTTGCTTTTCATTTAAATGGAAGGTAAAACCTGGTGAATTTGAAGAATGATCTTCAACCAACTTAGTTCTTTTCTCCTCTCTTGGCTCTTCATCATCTAACTCAACAACAGAATCCTTACTTCTTTTATTTATCTTTTCAGTTATAATAGGTGTTTGAATACTTGTTTTTGTTGAATTTACTTCTCCTGGGTTTGCCAACTTTTCCTGCTCAGGTCTGCTTTCGTGAGTAAAAGCAAAATATCCATTTTCAGCTCTCCTTTGGGAAATCACTCCATGAGGATCATATGACCATTTTTCACCCAGTAACAGATGTGTCTCTTCCAACAACTTAGACACTTCACCAAATGCTTGTCTCATATTTACCACAAAGGGTCCCACACTCATGGGCAACTTATACATGAGACCTTTCTTCATGGGAACAAAATGCACCTGATCTACATTGAGACTCTGTCTGATGAATTCAAGGGCAAAAAGCCTCATAGGCACAAAAGTTGGGAGCCTGTAAGGCTCAATATTAGTTCCATACAATCTTATCTCAGAATATTCCTCAAACACAAACCAATCCCCAAACCTGCAACTAGGTCCCAACTGTAAAAACTCCTTGGCTTTTGGTAGAAAACAAGGGGGAGAAACCCCATTCAATATTCTATAAGCAATTGACATATACTGACTGGCAATCTCAAACAACCCTGTTTTATTTCTCTCTCTTCTAATTATGTCAGTCCAAAATATAACTGACTGCTTCTGTTTGTAGACATCCATTATATTTAACCCCAAACTCATAAATTCTTCAACATTTTGATATAAGAATAAATAAACAATCAATGAGGGGAATTTAAAGGAACCTATGAGAGAAAAGCTCATCAATTGAGAGTTGACAGTCTCTTGCCAGAAAGATGAAATATCCAGAACTGTCCCTGGTTTCATCATCATTGCGTACATTCCTAACACTGATTTGTCAACTGTAAGGTCATTATCTTTGCCCAGAATTTTTGCAATACAACTCAGAACTGGTCTATTCTCAGCATCAAAATCCTCCAAATTGAATTCTTCACCTTCTAGTTGAAATTCTTTTGAATTTGGTCTCAAATGAAACATACACTGATTAAATTCTTCTCCTGAAAGGTTTTCAAAATAACTTGCCAATGAGTCTTCTGAGAATTGAAGTGGTGACTCGTCTTCGGGGAAGCAAAACGCTTGGCGAATTAACTGCGTCGACACCTGTAGAACATTCTCCCCAGCGAATTCATTATAAAGCACTTACCAGGATACATTGAAGAAACCAGCCAACAGATAAATTCGGGAAAGAAATGAGCTTTTGGGATACATGCAGACAGGACACCGGATTTCTTCATGGCAGAAAAAACTGGGGAATTCTCGGCATTTAGGGTTACTTAATGATAAAAGAGGGGATGGTTTACGGAAGACACGGTATCTTGGATGTCTCTCTCATTGTCCATGATGGAAATGTGGCTAGTCGAACCAGGTAGTGAAAATTGTTTGGCCATGGCTGTACAAACAACAGAAGCAATCTGTAAAGTAGTGGAGAATGAAAAGGTGGCGACGACACGGCTCAAAGGGGAAAACAATCACAAATGATTTGAAAATGTGATAAAGATCAATTTAAAAGCCACGCAAACCCGTAATAAATGCCTGAAATGACGTGTAAAAAGTCGTTGACAAGGTTTATCGTGGATTACAGCTGTCTTCCACTTTGCTTCATGACGTCATTGCGGAGGCTCCTGGAGTACGGCAGCAAACTTTGGCTAGTCCCCCCGCAATGAATCTACACCGTTGATCGTTGTTTACCCTGCGGTCAAACAGGTCAACTGCGAGGGCACTTGATTCAATAACTCGCGAGCTCTTTGCGCCTCCGCATTTTATCATTCGGTTATAATATTCAATACTTGCTACTTCCGCTCTGAGACTTGCTCGACGTTTAAACATGAAACTATAATATACATCCAAATAAAGTTTAACAATAAACTTAATTTGCATCGAGCTTTTAGAAACATTTCTTTTTTTATGTTACAGTATAAAAAACATCATACTATAGCATATACTTTTTCTGAATTTCAGATTTTTTTTATTTTTTTTTCAAAACAAAATAGAAAAGGATATGCATATGAACCACAACAAGTTAAATGAAGAAATATCCATAATCAAACATTTAATGGAATTTTTGCAATTTCACCTCATTCTTGAGGTTTCTTGGATTTATTTCCTATGAATTTCAATGTTGGTCGAATCTAAAATATTAAATTTTGATAGTTAATACTTCACTTTTATACAACCAAATTCGCTAGACAACCCAAGAAAACAAACACTAAAGAAGTGTACTTCAATGTAAACATGTTACACCCCTTAGGATGCACTTCCCAAGCGAATTACAAATATGAAATTATTTTGTTTCAATTTACTATATCAATAAATTTGTTCATTTATCTTTCAATTGTGTTAAATTACTTAAGCAATAGGGACTTAACAGCAATTCAAGTCATTGTCATGTCAAATTTGCTTGCATAACCAAGGCTAAAATCTACTCAATCATTAAGAGAGCGTGAGTTAAAATCGAAATTTGTAAAATTTGAATACCTAAAATCTTCATATATATATATATATATATATATATATATATATATATATGAAGTAAATACATACCATTGTGTTATCACAACATTGGTACAAATCAAACTATCCACACCCTAACTAAGGAAACTATTAATAAAAATCTAACCACCAACTCTAGTGAGGAATCACTCTCAACTAAATTTGGTCACTCCACTAAATAACTTTAACAAGCTAGTATCAACATTAGGATGCTCTAAATTCGCTCGTACACTAGGCTTGAATCACACAAACACTCCACGCTAGTGCTTGGTCTTTTTTAGGCTTTATAAATCCTACTCATGATACATTATACAAATACATGTCAAGACAACTCTATTGATAGCCTCCACATCTAAATGTCCATTTTAGGGTTTCATTTGTCAAATCTTGGGTATTCAATTTTTGCATCAACACAAACACCAAGTCCATGTAACATCAAAAACACAATAACCAAGTTTTCTTGCAAACAAGGCATCACACCGAGCTCAAGGCACATCAAGCTAAGTTCTACAAGATCTTTCCATGGTTTGCATGCATCACGTGATAACAATGCTACAAAATCATCCAAGGCATTATCCCATCTCTTAATGTTTTCCATTAGGGTTAGAACCATAGCATTACAACAAAAACCACAAGAGGAATCCTCATCACTTTCATAGTTATGTTCTTCTTTAGGGTTTATTTATGTAACAAAAACCCTAGCATCTCATAAGAGCAAACCCTCCAAGAATATTCAAGATGATAGTCTTATTATCTTGTCTTAGGGTTTACTCATTAACCTTATCACGTTGCTCTCTACAAAATCTCTCACCTTCCTTTATATACACAATAGATGAAGAAGGTTAACATAAACAAGGTGTTGTGTCCATACAAGTAACCAACAAGGTAACCCCACATAGAGCACTCTTCAATACAAGAACGTACAAGTGCCATACTAGGATTTATCTAACCCCGAAAATAAAACATCCTCCAAGTATGACTCTCCTAAGGCTCAACGAACCTCATCCGTGATTATGTGATCTCTAATAAAATGTTAGTCCAACATTCCTCTTCCATAGTGGTATCAAGTATCCTCATGCAATGTGTTCCTTCTTTGATTGTGTTCCACATTTCCTCTTGTGCCAATGCTCTTTTGATGAGTGCCAGTGTGATTACCATGTTCCAATGCTTTTCAATAAATATGTTTAGGTCCACAACCCACCCCTATGAAGCATACTCCTCAAACCTAGTGTCCTTGAGTCAAGTGTCCAAACTCGAAGGTGAATATGACATGTTCCCAAGATCCCAATGCAACCTTCCCTCCTCCAAGTGCCTAGCACTCCTCTTAGGGATGTACCTCTCTTAATCAAGCAACCAACTCTCCAATTTTCTGCACCCAGTGGGATAGTCATCATACCATTTAGAGTAACAAACTCCAGGGTAAGGGCGCTAAGCTAAAACTCTAACCAAGGTCAACCATCCATCCAAATTGAACCATACATATATCTAGGAAGCATCACTAAGGACTTTAGGAGACCTAGTGCTCTCCTAGCAAACTAAAACACAACGGTATAACCTCAAAATTTAACACTCTCTATATACAAGAAAAGGGTATTTTTGTAACACTAGTGAACTCCCTTTAATATTGCATCTTGCAATTGCAATGCCTCTACAAAGTTGAAAGAACAATCATCCACCATGATATATCATATTGAGAGTCATACTTGCAAGTAGAGGTCCTCATACCTTTGCATATGAACAATCACCATTCATAAAGGTGTGTCTTTCTCCATGCAATTAGCAACTTGATGTTTGGATGGTGAATATGTAAGGAGAATGCAAGAAAGCAACTTGGTTTACACCATCAAACCAAACTCTACTATTAGCAATGAGCATATGTGAAACTAAAGGAACGTAGCCTTAGACTAATACTCTCTATAGTACTCTAAAATCACTTCAAAACAAGCATGATATCAGACGGGCCTTGAAATTGTCATCTTTTCCATTCTCTCTTCTCTATTCTTAATTCATTTTCACTTGTGCGACCTCATATTAGTCCATTCTAATGTTTATATGTGGGTTTCATACATAAAGTGTTTTCCATTGCATTTAGTAAATATTTTACATGAATTTATTATTAAACATTGGAAAAATATCATATTTGTTTTCACCTTCGAGTTAATGTGCAAGGATGAAGTGCAAAAAAGGTAGTTGTGCAGGTTGTAATGTCGCCATAGGGTGTATCTTAGTCATAGATGTTTTTACTTAATTACTGCAATTTATTGTTGCAACTTTGGTGCTACAACTTTAGTGGTGCAACTCTTTGTTGCAACTTTGGCGGTGCAACCCTCTGTTGCAACTTTGGTGCTGCAATTTCGGTGTTGTGGCTCATTGTTGTAACTCTGGTGTTATAACTCACTATTGCAACTCTTGGAACTGTGATTCAACATCATAACCATGATCTAAAATATATCTGAAATATGACTGAAGTAGAACTAAATATTTGCCAATAGTGAATTGATTGTTAACTTGATCGCTTAGTGTGGAAGACTGAAGGAAAGAAATTGATTTTACGACTTAATCCAGAACTTAAGAAGCATAATTAAACATGAATTTGCAGCAAATAATAGAGATAGAAGATATCAAACATTTATTACGGAGTTCATCCCTGGTGGACTACGTCTTCGGGTCCGCTTTCAAGATGGGCGTTCGTTTTATTAAGGATTGATCCAAGGAAGTCTTTACACAAAAATTCATCAAACTGAACATGCTCGTAGGCACCTTTGGTCACTGTCAATAGAAATATCTCTCTACTAGCTTTCCAACACCTGTCTTTGTGCCCAATTCTGCCTCCGGACGACCAAGATACACCTAAAAGAAAATTGTCTCTCTTACAGAATTCAAACTACAAGTCTTCAAAAAGACTCCTCCCTTCATCATGAGCAATGGTTAAATTTATAATGCAGGTTCAGGTCGAACTTGGGCCAAAAATGGCATGTGGTTGAATGAATTAGGTGTGATTAGGTTCTCGGTCATATAAGAATGTCACACCTAGTGGAGTTGTTACATGGTGGATATATTAAAATTGTGCTTATTTAATTTCAAAACCCAAAATAAACCATAGGATAAAAATAACCCCGACGGTTTCTGCAAATAGCGGAGAGCTCTGGCGGTGCAGTTATCTGGTCCATGTGACAGGTCGGCGGACTAACCATGGAATGCCACCTCGCAGGTTAGGTCCAGCGGCTTCAGGCTGACTAGCGGTCGATTGTCCATGTGACAGCACAAACCCGACGGTTGCGGTCTTCTCAGCGGTCAACTTCCGAAACTGCATGGTAAATGGTGAAATGTTCAACCCCGATCACATGTTGTCTGCCTCCACCCGACGGTTAACTTCCCGCACCATTAGAATGTGTTATAATATATTGGTTTTATTACATAGTCCGAAAGGTTTTAATCATAGTTTTGGTAACATTGCATTGACACTAGGTCTCCACCATAGGTTTATGTGCTAGGTTTAGACTTTAGGATTAGGACTTAGGTCACACATCATAGATTTAGCACCATAATGTAGCGTTATAACATTACACCCACACCACTTAAGGTTTGGACCTTAGGATGATTATTTACATGTTTTTAACACCACTTTCACCTTAGCTTAGGTTTTATAACATGAACATGTTTAACCACCATAAATTCATTTCCACACCATAAACATTTAACCATGACTGAAGGACTCTCTTTCATCTGGAACATCACTGAAGAAACTAAATATGAACTGGACTTCCTTGTCGATTTGAACTGATGCAAGATCCTCTTGGATCAATCCTCTCCACTTGAAAGCTTTTGGACCAACAAAAGTTTGAATTAAGCAGATATCAGGTGAGGGTACAGCTCCCTCACTCTTTTTATCTCCATCCACCTCGCCTTGCTAGGATCAATGCCCTTGAGTCCCACTCGAAGATATTAAACATCTCCATGCCTTGAATTGCGAACCTTCCTATCCAAGATGGTATCTTCCTACAACTCATTCATATACTCAGGTGCCAAATCATCAACGGTAGGAATTTGTGTATCTCCCTTTGGATCAATGATCATTGGAGGTTCATACAACTTCAAATTTTCTACATTTACAATTGAATAAATACGCATGTAAGGAGGTAACCTAACCAGAATGCATTATTTCCAACCTTTTCCACAATCTTGAAAGGGCCATACCTGATGGGTTTCAGTTTCTTACCTTCACCTTTCAACCTGTCTTTATTGATATACAACCATACCTTATCACCGACCTGAAAATGATGATCCACTCGACGCTTTTCATGGCACATTTTGTACTTGGCCTGACTCTTCTCTAACTGATCCTGCATTGCTTCATTTATCTGTTGTATCTGTTGAATGAACTTAATTGCTTGATTTGAATTGTCGTGTCCATCCACTTTATCTTCTTCACCAAACATGAAATCCATTGGTGACTTTGGTAGATACCCAAAACATTTTTCAAATGGCGATCACTTAGTCGAAGAATGTAAGGCTCGATTGTAAGCATGTTGCAAATAAGGTAAAGATTCATCCCACAACTTAGGATGTTTGTTGCAGTAACCTCGGAGAATATGTATCATTGTCTTGTTCACCACTTCTGTTTGTTTGTCGATCTGTGGATGAAAAGTTGTGATCTTCTTTAGCTTTGTGTCCATGAGTCCCCACAAAGTGGACTAAAAATCTCCTACAAAGCGAGTGTCTCGGTCGAAAATGATGGAAGTAGGTAACCCAAAATGAACCCATACCTGTTGAAATAACATATGTGCAGTCTATTCAGCAGTCACTTGCTTTTTTCATGGAACAAGAATGCGCATCTTGCTGAAACGATCAACCACGACATGCATGTAATCATGCCCTCTCCTGGACATAAGAAGTCCTCCAACAAAGTCCATGGAAATGCTATCCCATGGTCGCGAAGGAACTAGAAGTGGCATATACAAGCCAATCTTTCGATTTCTTGGTTTGCTTGTCAAACACATAACACATCCTTTAATGTACTTAACAACTATTTCATACATGCGAGGCCAGTAGCAATACCTTTGAATTTTCGCCATTGTCTTACATACGCAAAAATGTCCTGAAATGCGAGAAGAATGTGCTTCCCGAATAACATGCGCCCTTTCTTTCTGTAGTATGCACAACTTACCCAGATGATATAACAACCTGTCATGAACATGAAAATTGACTTCTTCCACCTGAGTACCATGAGTTAGTGATTCATAAATATTTTTGAAATCAACCTCTGGAATGTATTGTTCTAAATAACTTTCAAGTTTTAAAGAACTATTCTTCAACACTATTGAAGCATTCAAAGATGGTCTAGACAACATATCAGCTACTTTGTTTGTTACACCTTTATTGTACTTAATTAATAAGTGAAATTGCTGAAGAAATCTCATCCATATGTAATGGCGAGATTGTTGCAACTTAGTCTAATACTGAAGGTACTGAAGCGGTTGATGATCTGTGTGAATCATTGTTTCCTTACCCATTAAGTAGTGTTTCCATTTCTTAACACTTTCAACCAAAGCAAACAATTCTTTATCATATGTCGGATAATTTGCAACTGCCTTAGAAAAAAAAATTGAATGAAAACAAGTAGGTTTCCCTTTTTGAAGTAAGCCTTGCACCCATTGCATAACCACTAGCATTTGTTTCAATTTCAAATGGTTGTTGAAGATTTGGTAAAGCTAAGATTGGTGTTGTGACAATTTTATGCTTAAGTGTATCAAAATATTTTTGTTGTTTCCCTCCCCACTGAAAGGAAACTTTAGAACCTGTTAAAGCATGTAACGGTGATGCAATCAAAGAAAATTGAGAAATGAATTTTCTCCAATATTGAACTGCGCCTAGAAAACTCCTAACTTCATTCACATTCTGTGGTCTTGGCCACTTGACAATCACATCGATTTTAGCTGGATCTATTTTCAAATGACCACCTCCAACTATGTAACCAAGATACATCAATTAAGTTTTCCCAAACTCGCATTTGGACAGTTTAAGGTACAATTTTTTCCTTTACAACACTTCAAAGACATGTTTAACATGCCTAACATGCTCTTCCATACTGGAATTGAAAATCAGGATATCATCTAAGTATATTATGACAAAAATATCAAAGTATGTGTTAGGACCCTATAATATAGGTATCTGTTCTCCAGTTATAAATTTGAGAATTATTCTGATTATGGTTGAAAATTTTTCATTATAAGGTGCTTAGCAGCAAGGGTTTAATGGATTACCAAATGTCTCAATTCAGGTAGTCATTTATTTGATGTGTTGTCATCGGAAGGGTTGGAATTACCATGCAATCACATATTTGTGTCTTATCCCTCATGCATTTTCTGCTTATGGACGATGAGCTTTGATTAATATCAACGGTTTAAATTCATTTTAGGACCCCTTCAGCGCTTAGAAGTTTAATGGATAAGGGGGGTCTGAAAAGCACAGTTTTCAAATCCAAGTCTGGACCACGTGACAAGTTGTGGGGAGTTCGCACCCCCTTATTCGAAACTGCTTACCACTTGTTGGGCCCTCCAAAAAGTTGTGTCAAGACTTTATGTGAAGACAGTGACCGAGGAAGTTCTTCGCACCATTGTCAGCCATCAAATTACAGTGGTATATCCAATGTATCAAATAAGACATCACAGGGTAGGTTGGAAATGTTTTCACATGAGTTTTGAAGGTTTAAAATGGCCAAGTATGGTGTTTCCATGAATTTGGGTATGATCTAATTTTTGTAGAAAGTCTGACTTTCGGTGGCTGAGGAGTCAGAATATTTTAAGGGTTAGCTACCGAAATTTAAAGCTTTCGGTAGCTAAAAGCAGTTAACCGCACCTATTTCTAACTGCCACAAGTACCGAAAGTCAGACTTCACCAACATAATGTCAAGTTGAAAAATAGGAAAAAATTTTAAGGTTTAAACTCATTCACAAGAAACTTAAGCCTCAATCTCATCACACACTTGATTCCCTAGCTCAAGCTGCCCTTGAGTTCAGTGGAAGTGGCGATAATTAATGCATCAAGGTCGAAGGACAGCGCAGCAAATTTTGGTTAAGTTCAGAAGAAAATATCGTTTTTTTCAGCTAAAGGCCATTTAAGAATCTCCAATTAGATGCCAAAAATCATGCCCAGAATAATTGACAGCTAAGCATGCTCTGTTCAGCCTCCTTAGTTTCCGAAAGTTCTGTTATAGATAAAAGACATCCAATCTCCTCAAATCAAGGCTAATCGACTTCTATAGGGTCTCCAAAGCCTCCAGAGCAATCTTATAATTACAACTCAGCCTCAACATGTTGTTGACACCTCATTTTTATCAGATTGGACCTTAAAGAAAATCAAACCAAATCTAGTTTTATGAGAATTTTGTCATTTTTTCCAGATTCGATTTTGTAATCAGCAGACAGCTTTGGCTGTTTTTTCCTCTTCAGTATTGGAGATCGAATATTTTGTAATAGATTAGGAGATATGCCATGATTGTAAAAGAGATCAAATCTCTATTTTGGGTAGAAAACAAATATACATTTTCCTGAAATATCTGAGATAGTTAAAACAGAGATTTGAATCATCTTGATCTGTAGGATATGAAATGTAATGGAGAAATATTATAAAAGATAAGATGTAATATAGGAAAAGGGTTGTTAGACCTGGAGGGAAGGCTATTGTAAAGATGTTTCAACTGGATGTAAGCAATTTTTTTTTAATGAATGAAAGGACCTTGTGGTTTTCCAGATTCTTGTGTCATGTTTTAATGGTGTAGTTCCTCTTGATGCAATCTGCTTTTCTTTTATTTCGCCATTGCTTTATTTCATTATTTTTTATAAGAAAAAAAAAATAAGGATTTGTCAATTAGGACACCCTGCTTAGGCTTTAAACAATATTTATGTTTTCTTATGAAGTTTGAATGTAGAATTCAGATAAGGTCTGCTCTACATTTAGATGGAATCTTAGTCTTTTCTTCTCTGCCACTCACAAATTGTTAAGATCCACTGACATGACTATCTCACCTGGTTGCACACGATCTCATTCACTCATTCATTTAAATCGGCTTTGACCTTTTGACTCCATTAGCCCAATGGTCCTCTTCTGTTGTCTAAACCACAAATTTCAAACAAACCCCTCTGCCCTAGTAACTAGCCTAAAATACCTAATCAAACAAAGCTACATCTAATAGAGAGATCCCTCTCTGAGTCTAAAGGGGTCAGATCCTAGGCTCAAAGCGGTTTTGATGTTTCCTTCGGGATTCATTCCTTCAACCTTAGAATTACGGAGCGCTAACATAGTGGCGACCATACTGGGGACCTTGAACGTAGTTTCAAGTTCCTCAGTAACAGTTGTCAACTTCAAATCTGGTTGATGATGGTGGACAAACAACCAGACACAAGGAGGTTGAAATCATCCACCTGGTGACTCCACTGATTTCAGTTGATTTAAAGACTTCACTGGTAGAAGAATCCAGAATTGTTGTGAATTTATGGTGACTCCATTCTCTAGTTGATTGGTTGTCAAGATGAATTCAATAATACAACGCATGTATGCTCCTTTGGACAGATCAAAGATCCCAGGTTTTCCAAACCCTATGCCAAACATTGATTGGTTAAAATATCTTTCGATGTTTAAAGATAAAAAAGGAGATGATGTTGTCATACATTTGTTAAGGTTTCGTATGCACATCCATAGGTTCAAAATCAAATTTCCAGAAGATTGTATTATGAAAATGTGTGTGGCGAGTTTAGAAGATAAATCTAGATCTTGGTATGAAGATCTACCAGCTGCGAGTCTACCTTCTTTGAAGTGTTTTCATGTTGTGTTTTTTGACAAGTACAAAGAATATTATCCATACTTGTCACTAGTTCAAGACTGTTGTGATAATTTTAAAAGATTTATTGAATATCTGGAGGATTATTATGACGATGACCAGTTTATGAATGATGAAATGCTAGAAGCTTTAGAAGAAATACCTTTTCAGAAAGTGGAAGTCTTGTTTGAAATGTCTTCTCATCATGAAAAAAGAAATGGTATACAATGTCTATAGGTTCATGAAGGTTCACCACATGAGACATTCCTTGCAGCACAAGGACAAACTGATCACCAAAAGGTTAAGGAATAACTTCAACTCCCTGAACCTGATCCAGTAGAGGACAGCAGTGAAAACCTACAGCAGTCGGATGATTCGAAAGAAAAGGTAAAAAAACCTAATAGTCCTGATTCACAAGAGCATCTTCAGCCAGCAATGTTTTCTTCATAAATTGAATACCAATCAAGTTTTCCAAGAGAAGACCAATCAAATTCTCTTTCTAATTTTACAGACCTTGAAGAAAAACATAAAAGTTATCCATCATTAATTTCTTCTTGGGATGTTAATGAAGTTGCACAACATATTGATATTAGTCATGATCCTTTGCCCGAAATGACTAAGATTTTGCAACTCCCTTGTAAGTTTCTGTATAACAAAGGGAATGATGAAGGGTGCACACAACAGTTGATTATAATGGACAATGAAGAAAAACAATTTGCCTCTTAACTGTTTGAAAACAATCAGTTTCAACACGAAATCAAAGTAGCAAGCTGGGATGAGGTTTGTTTTTATGTCACAAAGCATCTAAAATATCTCATGTTGAATGTTTACCTCAATCCTTTGAGTAGTATATTACAGCTATCAGTAAAGGAAGAATTCACTAGGTTGATTAACAGAGTTATTGAATCCAGTGGAAGAATTAAGTTGCCATGTTTTAGATCCATTTTTCTGCATACATAAATGGAATGCCAATTTCAGTTAAGCACTCATTTGCTTGACTGGTTGCATTAGAAGTCTGATTATTACTTGATGTGGTAATTTTTTTTAATCAGGTTAGAGTAGAGAGTGCTAATAAGTTTGTAAGACAAGCATCTTTTATTTTTCAGATTCTACTTCTACATTCAGGTTTTCAAGATGAAGCAGTGTAGTTTCAGTTCATATTCATAGGATGAAAATAAACTTGATGAGCAAGTATGTGGTGTGCAGTCACTTAATGGCAGCACAGATCAAGAAGCAGGTTGAGGGATCAGCCCAATGGATAAGGCACTGGGTTACGAAACCAGACATCTGGGATTCTTGACACCTCCTCCGGAGCTACTGTAATGAATAAAATAATGTAAATAGTGATTAATTAGTTAATTAGTAATTAGGTTGAAAGGCC
This sequence comes from Pinus albicaulis, assembly GCA_034641835.2. Classification (NCBI taxonomy): domain Eukaryota; kingdom Viridiplantae; phylum Streptophyta; class Pinopsida; order Pinales; family Pinaceae; genus Pinus; species Pinus albicaulis. The sequence continues at coordinate 2,025,376,904 of CM076575.1, read as the reverse complement.
ATGTCTGATGAGACATGACCTTTCGTGAAGAGGCACTTGCGTAGGTATATAAGCAAGCCTCATTTGTAACATAATCATCTCATCTCATTCATCATACTTTCTAATATAATATTTGTATCCTCAATGGATATTCTGATATTTCAAGTCTTCTGGAATATTTAACTTGAGAAGGAATTTTGTTCACTTCATTTGGTATCAGAGCAGTTCGAGCCTTCGGTCGCTTAGTCGCTGCACAGAGCCACGCTCTTCGATCCAGTTCCTTGACCGTCAAATTTGTCAACATTGTTGCCGTTGAAGCGTTTCGTTAAACCTTTGGAGTTTCTCCACTGCTGCTGAGTTCATCAGAGGCCTTTGGCCATTTTTTAAAAAGGAGAAGAAGCAGCAAAAAAAAAGTCTAATATATTTATAAACAAAAAAAGAGTTAGAAAAAATATATATATAAAAGAGCGGAAAAAAATAAAATCAAGAAAAAAAATAGATAAAAAAAAGAAAGTGTATAGTTAAAAAAAGAAAAAATAAAAGAAAAGTAATAAAGAAAAAGAAATTAAAACTATAAAAAAGAAAGACTATAAAAAAGCGATATATTAAAAAAAAAAAAATATTAATAATAATTGAAGATCAAAGTGAAAAATTGAATATATATAAAAAATAAAAGTTATATAATAATAATAATAATAAATAAAACCTACATACGGCTAATCCAAAGTACAGCACTTCCTTGCCTCATTAAATAGGCCACCGGAGGCAACCACTGCCATCGTTTTTTTTCGTTGATTTCTGCTGATGTCCCTCCACTGCAGCTACATCCACCCTTTTCATTGGCTATTTGACCACCTTTGGTCTACATAGCTGTCGCAGACCTCTCTGCGCGCTACCACAGTCTAGTCAGCTGTCGTTGAATTCAACGCCACGATTTCTGCCTCACGTTTCCACCAACGTCCGGAGAATCACCGCAGTGTTGCCACCATAATTTGATCGACCGCCTGTGCTGCCACCACAACTCGATCAACATCTTCCTGTGCTCAATCACTGACTGTTGCACGCCATACACTCGACTAGATCTGCAACTGCTGTCATTCCTTGTATCTATTTCCTTTAGCATTTCCGCAAACTGTCTTCTTCAAACGCGCTACCATCTACCCATTAAAATTAAATTACCAAGGAAATTTGAAGCCAAAAGGGGAAATGCTCTAAGCGGTTGATAAAAATAAAAATATTCTGCAAATAGAGCATATAATTGACTCGATGCCTACACAAAATAACAAAAAAAGAATCAAGTTTCTACAAGCACTTTCCAAGTCACGTCCTTAGCAACCGACACGTTCCATTAACAAGGAGGTACGATCTATTATCAGTGGTAATTAAGTTATTGATATTAAGATCAAATTTACGTTGGTTACTTAAAGGAAAAAGGAAGAAGTAATCCTATAGTGGTTTCCATAAAGGTCATTTTTATAAAAGGGTTTAGAAAGTGGAATATTATTTAAAAGAGAAAGGAGAGTAATTTAATTAAAAATAGGAAAAAAAGGGATAAGTGAAGGTTAAAATTACCAAAGAAAAATAGAAAGTTTAGGTTAAAAAAAATAAAATAAAAATAAAAGTTATATATAAGGAAAACAGAAAAGAAAAGTATTATAAAGGTGAAGATTTTTATACAAAGGAAAAGTTGTTGGTATAATATATATATATATATATATATATATATAAGAGACAAATTACAAAAACAAAAAAACACAAAAAAACAACAACTATTATACTCCTAAAAGTATATAAAGGGAAGATTTACCAAAAAAAAAAAGAAGAATTAAAAGAGATTTCAAGTATAAAAGTACACTTTAAAGGAGGAAATTCAAGGAGTTGCCTTTAAAAACTCAGTGCATCGACGAACAGGAAGAGAGTTAATTTTTGGAGGAATTTGAAAATAATGAAAGAAAAAAAAATGGAGACCAGTAATGAAAGGTTTCCTAAAACGTTTAGTAAATGTGTTGATACACTGTTTAAAATTAAAGGATCACTGGCAAGAAGAGATATTATATTCTCTATCAGTCCTACTGAAAGGAGTAATTATGTTAGTCCACAATGTGCTAACCAATTAGTAATTCCTGAATCGAATATAATTCAAACAAACTTTTGTGATACAAGCGACAAAAAATACGACATAAATAATCTACAACTAAGTATTGGGGATTATACTTTTATCTCGCAATTTACCGTGAAATCCTTATTTTATAACGATGGTGACATTGTGTTGGGTTCACCATGGATGGAAACCCTAGGGTTGTTTATCTTAAATACGAAAAATAATTTTTTAACATTCTCCCACAAAAAGAAGAAAATAATGTTACAGGATGTTAACTTGAAGCCAAATTCAGTGACGCCTGAAGACACACAAGAAATCTCAAAAGTAATTTTTCAAGAAAGTAAAAAGACGAACGAAAATATGCAAAAGGAATTTGACAAAATTACAACTAACAAGAATGAAGAAGTTTCTCGCCTCAAGGACCACAACAACAAATTACTAGTGCAAATTAAGAAGCTGAAGAAAGACAAAAAGTCATTAGAAAACAAGGTGCAACAACTTGTCGAAAAGGAATCATCGAAACCTTCAAATGTAAAAGTTCAAGTTGAAGAAAAAACGAACATTGATCCAGTGAATGTCACAACTCAAGAAGCAGACAAGCAAGTTGCAAAAAATACAAACTTGAGAACAGACGAGGAACATTCTAGGTGAAGGTTCTGTAACCAATTCAAAACATCCTCGCTAGAATAAAATCAAAGAAGTCAAGCCAAAAAAGTTCCCTATCGACATCCAAATCACGGGAGTAGACAACTCGACCGAGCTATGTATTCAGAACAAAAACAACAAGATGATTTTTTGAATAAACCCAAGAAATACAACCAAAGAAGAGAGGAAAGTTTGAACAAGAAATCCAGCCAAAGAAGAGAGGAACTCCCTCACAGGAGTTGTCTTCTCCAAAAACCAACAAGAGGAAAAGGAGGGCACTGTCTCCTGTGCAAACAGTCACCAAAGCTTCTCCCTCAGCATCCAAGAAATCCAAGAAAAGGCTAGAGTTTGAGAAAGAGACAGAGGTTCAAGTTGAAGCTACAGGTGCAGAGATTCAAGAGGAAACTATAGAAACCAATATTCTTAACCTACCATATTCAAATTCAGACTCTGATCCATTAGCTGCAGAAAAGGAGGCAGAACCATTAGCTGCAGAACAGAACCAAAATATTTAGCTGCAGAAATGGGAGGAGAGCCATCAGTTGTAGAAACATAAACCCATGGAGAAGTCGCAACATCATCACAAAAGAAGGTCAGAAAAAAATCTAAGACACAAAAGTTGCAGGAAGAAAATAATGAGCTAAAAGTATTGGAAATATTGTTGAAGACAGCGAATGAAACCCTTAAGCAGTCATCAAGCAAGATCAATTCAGCACTTGATCAAATGGCCATTAAATATGAAACAATCAAGCATAAGAATAAAAGGCTTCGCCAGCATAATGTCAAGTTGAAAAATAGGAGCAAGGTTTTAAGGTTTAAACTCATTCACGAGAAGCTTAAGCCTCAATCTCATCACACACTTGATGCCCTAGCTCAAGCTGCCCTTGAGTTCAGTGGAAGTGGCGATAATTAATGCATCAGGGTCGAAGGACAACTTAGCAAATTTTGGTTAAGTTCATAATAAAATACCTTTTTTGTCAGCTAAAGGCCGTTTAAGAATCTCTAGTTAGCTGTCGAAAATCATGCCCAGAATAATCGACAGCTAAGCGCGCTCTGTTCAACCTTCTTAGCTACCGAAAGTTATGTTATAGACAGAAGGCAGCCAATCTCCTCAAATCAAGGCTAATCGACTTCTACAGGATCTCCAAAGCCTCCAGAGAAATATTATAATTACAACTCAGCCTCAACATGCTGCTAACACCTCATTTTTTATCAGATTGGACCTTAAAGAAAATCAAACCAAATCTAGTTTTATGGGAATTTTTTCATATTTTCCAGATTCTACTTTGTAATCAGCAGACAACTTTGGCTGTTTTTGCCTCTTCAGTATTGGAGATCGAATATTTTGTAATAGATTAGGAGATAGGCCATGATTGTAAAAGAGATTAAATATTTGTTTTGGGTAGAAAACAAATAGACATTTTCCTGAAATATCTGAGATAGTTAAAACGGAGATTTGAATCATCCTGATCTGTAGGATCTTAAATGTAATGGGGAAATATTATAAAAGATAGGATGTAATATAGGAAAAGGGTTGTTAGACCTGGAGGGAAGGCTATTGTAAAGATGTTTCAATTGGATGTAAGCAATTTTTTTTAATGAATGAAAGGACCTTGTTGTTTTCCAGATTCTTGTGTCATGTTTTAATGGTGAAGTTCCTCTCGATGCAATCGGCTTTTCTTTTATTTCGCCATTGCTTTATTTCATTATTGTTTATAAGACAATTTTTTTCAGGATTTGTCAATGAGGACACCCTGCTCAGGCTTTAAACAATATTTATGTTTCTTCTGAAGTTTAAAATAGAATTCAGATAAGGTTTTCTCTGCATTTAGATGGAATCTTAGTATTTTCTTCTCTGCCACTCAAAAATTGTTAAGATCCACTAACATGACTATCTCACCTGGGTACACACAATCTCATTCACTCATTCATTTAAATCGGCTTTGACCTTTTGACTCCATTAGCCCAATGGTCCTCTTCTATTGTCTCAACCAAAAATTTCGACCAAACCCCTCTGCCCTAATAACTAGCCTAAAATGCCTAATCAAACAAAGCTACATCTAATAGAGAGATCCCTCTCTAAGTCTAGGAGGGCTAGATCCTAGGCTCAAAGTAGTTTTGATGTTGCCTCTGGGATTCATTCCTTCAACCTCAGAATTACGCAGGGCTAACAGTATAGATGGAATACATCATTCATAACCGCATGAAAGTTGTTGGCACATTACACAAACCAAAAGGCATCACTAACCATTCAAATAGAGGGCCTGCCTAGTTTTAAATGCAGTTTTCGAGATGTCATTTTCTGCAATACAAATTTGATGATAGCCACTACGCAAATCCAACTTAGTGAAATAGACATCATTTTTCAACTGGTCAAGTAAATCATCTATCCTGGGAAGAGAATACTTTTTCTTGATTGTGATTTTGTTTAAGGCCCTAAATTCGACACACATTCTCCATGTCCCGTTTTTCTTAGGAACCAAAATTATGGGTGAACCACATGGAGATGAACTAGGTCGAATGAAGCCTTTTTCAACTAGCTCTTGGATTTGTTTCTTTATTTCTTCATTCTCTATGATTGACATGTGATACATTCCGACATTAGGAAGAGGGGCACCAAACATCAATTGTATCCCATGTTATATTTCCTGTTTAGGAGACAGATGTTTTGGTTCTTTAAATAGACTCTGAAAATAATCTACCACTGTAACCAAACTATCTTTAAACTAAGATTCACAACCTGAAAAAAGCATCATGTTGATCCTTATGTTGTTCCTTTAAAACCATGAGTACATATCTTTTACTTGAACTTATTATCCTCTTCATATGATTAGCAGTAACTAAATCCAAGTGTGTTTTGATTTTATGTGCCCTGACAATGTATTCAATCCCATCTTTATTAAGGTGATATTTATGATCTTTCCTATGAAACACAGCATCACGGTCATAGAGATAAGGACTTCCTAGCACTACTCCACATATGTCTAATGGAATGACATCTAAATCAACTTCATCAATGTAATTAGTTTTGATGGAAAATTTTAAACGACACTGGTTTGTGACATTAATCTGAGTCTTTTCTTTTAGCCAACCTAATGGGTATGGTCTTGGATGATTATGTGTCTCCAAACCCAATTTCTTAACTAATTCTTCAGATATTAAATTTTTCTGTGATCCACTATCAAATAATGTGTCAATTTTTGTGTGGTTATAAGTTACCATTATGTGAAATAAGTCAACTCTTTTATCCTCATCCAAATGATTTATGTTTGAAGAAGATGCAGAAGTAATAGAACGTGAACTAGTGTCAGAACTTTTACCTGTCGAAACCATTGTGATTATTTTCCTTTCATCACCTGAGTCGATGCCTAAATATTTTTGGATTGTTGTATTAGCCTTCTTTTCACCTTTATTTTTCTGGAACTTCTTTGGTCTGAGTTATGGGTGAAGTTGCCAATATTTGGCTTCATCATGTCTGATCCTTTGGAAGTGAGTACAAGTAGGTCTTTCACTTTCCTTCTAAGTTGTCATTGTTTTCTTTCCCTTCGAACTACTCTTCCTCTTGTTGTCTTTAGAATCCCTGATTTCCAACTGTTTTGATGCTTTCTGTGAAAATTTGAACAGTCTGCCACCTGATTCAAAATGTATGGCTTGAACACACACTTCATCAAATTCAGTGGGATTAAACATCAATAACGTATGTTGTAAATAAGAACGTAAACTACCAATGTACTTTAATAAAGTTTCACGTGTATCCAATGGAATACCAAGTGCCAAAGCTTTCTTCCTGAACTCTTGAGTAAACTCCTGAACATTATGCCCTTTACCTTGCCTCAAATGTTGCCAATCAATAACAGCTTGTTGCATGTATCCCAAAGGATAGAATTGTTTTCTAAGAGCTTTTGAAAACTTAGAACATGAAGAGATGACTTTACCTTTCCGCTTTAAATCTACTTGAGTTTTACTTTCCCACCAAATTAAAGTTGTTTCCCCCATTCTAAGTGTAGCTAACTAAATTTTTTTTCTTTCATTAGAAATGTTCTGAATTCTACAATACACTTCTAACTGTTTAATCCAGTTATCTAAATTTTCAGGATTCATTTCGCCATCATAAATAGGTAGTTCAAATTTTACATCAAGTTTCAAAAGAGACGATTTATGAGGTTTCTTTTCTGTTTCAGAATTTGAACTGGAAGAAGAAGAAGAATAAGATGAAGATGATGGAGGAGAAGGAGGTTTATCAGCTTTTCCTTTTCCCTTTTCTTCTTCATTGCTCTCGAAGATGAAGTTGCATCTCTCACCTTCTTATCTTCATAGATTTCTCCCAACATCCGTTGCATGTTCAAAAACATTTTCTGAATCTGTTCATCGCCCATGACCTTCACTTCAGGAGTTTCACCTACATCGGATCCTCCCATTGTAGATTGTTAACTGAATTTCCGCTTTCCAAATTTTGGGTCTATCTCCTCGAGCGTTCCTTTCTCCACGTCGCAACCTGGACCTGGTTAACATTCACTGGAAAAAATCCTACAAAACACAACCTGCTATGTTACCAAAATATACGATCTAAAATAGGAATGAAGTAGATGTTAGGATATTCCGACACATAGGAAATATTTAAGAATAACTTAGTCTAGTGTAGAGTTAGGTAAAGTGTGTTTCTTTACCATGTACATTTGTAACTTATAATCCGACGGTCACGATTTGTAGTGATCCGACGGTTATCTCTCACCTCGGTATTAACAACACTTGATCTGTGGCTTAACACCCAACTGGTCCATGATCTCTATTTAAATAGCATGGAGGGTCATTTTTCCGGTAACCATTTATGAGAGAAACATATATAACTTTTCTTTTTATATTAATAAATTTCCTGAAGTGGCCGCGTTGGCTCAGGCTGTGGATTGTTTCCCTCTTTGAAGGTTTTAACCACGTGATTATACTGGTGTACTGATTTGTGATCTGTTTGTGAGCGGTGACCATGGTTCTTGATCTAAGAAACTTACCCTGTAAATTCCTACATGGTATCAGAGCTATTTTTAGGGCCGCGTCCGTTGTTGATCAAAATCCGAAGCCGGTTTGACTGCATACGAATGTCGTTTTGTAGATCTAATATTTCTGAACATTTTTGGGCTTGGAGAACTGCTCGGTTGTGTCCAGAGCATCTGTTATAGTGAGGAACGCCTTTCGTTTCATGCGAAAAGGTTTCCGGTTGCCCAAGTTATGACATTTTAGATCTGGGGGTATAAAGCATATGTTTTGCAGTTATATTTGTTAATAGTTCTGGTTATTTTGGTTCCCTCTTTTCATTTTCGGTTTTTAGGTTTTATTTATTTGCCGGATCTATACCCTCTTCTCTGTGTATGCTCTTTGTTGTGCGCTGCGTGCGATCTCGGCAAATCAGAAACAGGAAAATGGATTTTTTTTTTGCTACAATGCTCTTTCCCCGCGTCTTTGTGCGATCTCGGGAAATCAGAAATAGTGAAAAAAGTGATAGTTGCCGGTAAGGCTAACTGAAAATCTAACATTCTGCCGTAAGGCTGTGCATTTCATTTTTTTTGCTCAGTTTTTGTGTTTTTTTGTGCAGGAAAAGGCACGCACACCGAAGAGTAAAAAAAAACAAAAAACAAAAAAAAAACTTCCTCCTTTCATACAATAACATGATCCTTTTACTATCTCACTTGGTGAGGGGTTAGATTATGAGAATAGAGGACTTGGGTTCAAGTCTCCTTCTCAAGCTTCTTTTGTAAAATAAAATTGTTAAAAGGGGCAATTTTTTTTTTTTTTAAACCGCACTTCATCCCATTCCCGTAACTATTCGGCATCTACAACTCAAATTTTTCAAAAGGCATAACTTCTTCATCCGGAAGTCGTTTTTCGAGTCGTTTTTTTTAAACAGCCTAATTTTTTGAGATCTTTCCATTGGAGTAGTTAGTTTCACCTTTTCTCAGCTTCAAATTTTTTTTTAAATGGAAAGTGCATGCCCGATTATTCTTAACAGCACCAATTATTTCCAATGGCTACCTCACATGGTAGATATACTTAGAAGTAAAGGGATTTATATAATAGCCACAGGACAAGAAAATAAACCTTCTGATGATGATAAAGCTGCTAAATGGGAAAATAAACAAGATCAAGCACGAGGGTTGATAGGAATGTCCATTGCTCAAGATATTTGATTTCATATCCTTGACATTGACACCCCTGATGAAGCCCTGGAAAAGCTAAAAATTGTTTTCAGCATTCAAAATCAAATCAAGGCCCACCAGCTTGAAAATGAGTTGCTTACTTTGGACCCCAATAATTTCTCCTCCATTGAAGATATTTTGTCCAAATTTAAGACCCTCGGAATTCTTTTAGAAGCTTGTAAGATCAAAAAGGACGATGATAGCCTCATCTATTGCATTCTTGCTAAGATTGGCCCTGCATACTTTGTATTTGTTTCCGCCTTCCATTCCACTAGAGAAGCCATCATTTCTTCAGGAACCACCTACAAGAATCCCTCTTTTGATTCCTTTTGGCGATCCTTTGATAAGAGAACAAGAAAAATTTTTACACCTTGGTCTTATCACTGCTGGAAACGCTTCTAATAAAGCTTTAGCAGCCCAACAACAACCATATCAAAAGAATCCCAAGAAGCAGTATCTTAAAAAATATGGTCCTAAACCAAACAAGGGCCCTAAGCAATTTCAGCTGCAAACTGAAAAATCAAATCACCAAAATAATAAGGCAAATCAAAACAAAGGGAAGAAGACAGATAGACATTGCAACTTTTGCAATTGGGATGGCCATATAGAGTCCAAATGTTTTAAGAATATGGAAGCCTTAGAAGCAGCAATGAAGAAGCACAACATCAATTTGGAGCACTCTTCACCTTCATCTTCAGGCATGGCACTTTTTGCTTGTGGTTGTCAAGCATCAATATTTGGTTATGCATTAAATGTATCTTCTTCTTCTTCTTCTCATGAGTGGCTCATTGATTCTAGAGCTTCTTAACACATGGCTAAAAATAAACCCATGTTTTCTTCTTTAAATGATTGTAACACCAAACATATTTATGTTGGTGATGATAGATCTCTTAGTGTTGTAGGATCTGGAACCATTCATCTGGATAATGGTCAATTTAATGATGTACTATGTGTTCCTACCTTGTCATGCAACCTTCTATCTGTTTATCAAATAACTCATTCAGGTGAAGGGAAAATAGTAGAATTCTTATCTCATGATGTTGTAATAAAGGACCTCAAAGATCCTAAACATATTTTAGCTACTGGAATTGTTGATGATTCCACAAGGTTGTATCAGTTTGACAACTTTGGGTCATCATGTCTTCCCTCTGTTTTTGTTGCTCATAATGATGATGTGAGCAAACTTTGGCATGAACGATTTGGTCACTTAAACTATCGCTCTCTTCAAACTCTACGTAAGGAAAATATGGTGACTGGCCTTCCTATGGTATCTTTCCAACATGGTGTTTGCTCCGGATGTGTACTCAGAAAACATCATCAGGATAGTTTTGACAAACGTGCCTCTTGGCACGCTTCAACCCCTTTGCAGCTTGTGCACAGTGATGTATGTGGTCCACTTCCTGTTGTTTCTTTCTCTGGTTGCAAGTACTTCTTAACTTTCATTGATGATTTTTCCAGACACACTTGGTTATATTTCTTAAAACTCAAGAGTGAAGTTTTTAACATGTTCTTGGCCTTTAAGGCCTTTGTTGAGAAACAATCTGGACATCAAATTCTTAAGTTAAGATCAGACAATGGCGGAGAATATGTTAACAACAAATTTATCAACTTCTACACTGAGCATGGCATTCAATTACAACATATTGTTCCATATACTCCACAAAAAAATGGTGTAGCTGAAAGGAAGAATCGCACCTTAAAAGAAATGGCTAATTGTATGCTTCAATATAAAGGACTTGGTCTCAATTTTTGGGCAGAAGCCATTAACTGTGAAAATTACATAGTAAATCGCACTCCTACTAAGGTTTTAAAGAATATAACTCCAAAAGAAGCTTGGAGCTCAATCAAACTAGATGTAAGTCACTTTCGTGTTTTTGGAAGTGATGCTTGGGCCCATATTCCAGATGTGGAACATAAAGCCTTAGAACCTAAGAGTGAAAAATGTATTTTTGTTGGATATTATGAAGATGTCAAAGGATATATACTTCTTCAACAAAAATCCAAAAATATAATCATTAGAAGAGATGTAAAGTTTGATGAAAATATATTGGCCTAGGAGCCTAGTTCGACGAGTGTGCCACCTTTGGCCTGCGAGCCTGATTCGGCATATGTGCCACCTCTCTCTCTCTCTTCTATTTTTAATAGCATTCCTTCTAGTTCAGATGATGATAGCAAGGATGAAAATCCTCCTCCACCTCTTGAAATTATTCCTTATACTCCACCGCTTCCAAGATGGGTCCGCTCTACTTGGGATGCAGCAGGTTCTCTTGCAGGTGACCCTGCCGATCGACGACGTACACGTTCTCAGTTCGAAAGAGATTCTTCCTTATTGGCTCAAGTTCCAAAAAATCCTGATCCAGAAACCTTTGAAGAAGCCTCCGGTCATCTAGCTTGGGATGAAGCTATGAATGAAGAATATCATTCCTTATTGGCGAATGATACTTGGGATCTTGTTCCTCTTCCAAAAGGAAGAAAACTTGTCAGATGCAGATGGGTTTACAAAACAAAGTTTGGACCAGATGCAAAAGTGGATAGACATAAAGCTCGTCTTGTCACTAAAGGATTTTCACAAGTTGAAGGCATTGACTATACTGAAAACTTCTCCCCTGTTGCCAAAATGAATTCTATCTGCCTTGTTCTTTCCCTCGCTGCTTCCTTTAAATGGGAAGTCCATCAGATGGATGTTAAATCTGCCTTCTTACATGGAGATTTACATGAAGAAATCTACATGGAACAACCCCCTAGCTTTATCCAAAATGACTCTAGCCTTGTTTGTCGCCTTAGGAAGTCTCTCTATGGTCTCAAACAAGCTCCTTGGGCTTGGTATGCCAAAATGGATAGATTTCTATTACATAATGGCTTTTCTAGGTGTCATTCTAACAACAGTGTCTACACCAAGAAAGTGGGTAAGTCCTTCACCATCCTTGTTCTTTATGTTGATGATCTTATCCTTACTGGTAGTGATCCAAACCATATAAACCATGTGAAGTCTAGCCTCAAAAAGAAGTTTGAAATGATAGACTTAGGACACTTGCATTATTTCCTTGGTCTTCAAGTCTTGCAATCCAAGGAAGGCATTACCCTCTCTCAGTCCAAGTATGCCTGTGATCTTCTACACCACTTTCACATGGAAGACTGTAATCCAACCCCTTCTCCCTTTCAGTCTGGAGTCAAGCTTTCAGTCACTTGTACTACCCCTGAATTTGATGCTACCTTATACCGTCAACTTGTTGGTAAACTTTTGTATCTAATCCACACCCGTCCTGACCTTTCCTTTGTCATTGGTCTGCTCGGTTTATGCACCAACCTCATGAAATTCACTGGAAATCAGCTAAAAGAAGAATACTTCGATATATTCGAGGTACAATTCAGTTCAGGATTCATTACAGTGCAGGAGCATCTCCATTGTTGATTAGTTTCACTAATTTTGATTGGGCTGGTGACCCTGATGATCGAAATTTTACTGCAGGATATGTATTCACTCTTGGTTCAGGACCTATTACTTGGTCTTGTAAGAAACAAAGTGCCATCTCTCTTTCTTCAGCGGAAGCAGAGTATCGTGGTGCATTTGAAGCCAGCAAAGAAGCCATGTGGCTTCGTCAAATTCTGTCTAAATTTGGTCTTCATCAGCAACATCCAACTACACTTTGGTGTGATAATCAGAGTGCCATTCAGCTATGTAAATATCCAGTTCAGCATCAGTGTATGAAACACATTGAACTCCACATACACTTCATCAGAAAGTTCATTCATAATCATGTTCTTGAAGCGCAATACTGTCCAACCAATGATCAAGTAGCTGATATCTTTACAAAGGCTCTCACAAAAGAAAAGTTTACCAAACTTTGATCCATGCTTGGAGTTCAAGAAAGTTGTCATTAAGGGGGGATAGGCTCTAATGCCTCCTTCCTTCTCCTATTGTGTCACTTTTGTAAATCCTTCAATCCTATCCCAATTTGTTCTTAAGGGGGGATGTTAGGATATTTCTACACATAGGAAATAGGCTCCTTTTGTGTCACCTTTGTAAATCCTTCAATCCTATCCCAAGTTGTTCTTAAGGGGGGATGTTAGGATATTCCGACACATAGGAAATAGTTAAGAATAACTTAGTCTAGTGTAGAGTTAGGTAAAGTGTGTTTCTTTACCATGTACATTTGTAACTTATAATCCGACGATCACGATTTGTAGTGATCCGACAGTTATCTCTCACCTCGATATTAACGACACTTGATCCGTGGCTTAACACCCGATTGGTCCATGATCTCTATTTAAAAAGCATGGAGGGTCATTTTTCCGGTAACCATTTATGAGAGAAACATATGTAACTTTTATTTTTATATTAATAAATTTCCTGAAGTGGTTGTGTTGGCTCAGGCCATGTATTGTTTCCCTCTTTGAGGGTTTTAACCACGTTATTATACGGGTGTACTGATTTATGATCCATTTGTGAGTGGTGACCTTTGGTTCTTGATCTAAGGAACTTACCCTGTAAATTCCTACAGTAGAATTGAATATTTGCCAACAGTGAATTGATCGTTAACTTGATTTCTTAGTGTGGAATACTGAAGGAAAGAAATTGATTTTACGACTTAATCCAGAACTTAAGAAGCATAATTAAACATGAATTTTCAGCAAAGAACAGAGATATAAGACAGAAAACATTGATTACGGAGTTCTTCCCTGGTGGACTACGTCTTCGGGTCCGTTTTCAAGATGGGCGTTCGTTTTATTAAGGATTGATCCAAGGAATTCTTTACACAGAATTTCACCAAACTGAACATGCTCGCAGGCACCTCTGATAATTGTCAACATAAATCTCTCTCTCTTAGCTTTCCTACGCCTGTCTCTGTGCCCAATTCTGCCTCCAGATGACCAAGATACACCTGAAAGAAAACTGCCTCTCTCTTACAGAATTCTGACTACAAGTCTTCAAAAACACTCCTCCCTTCATCATGAGCAATGGTTAAATTTATAATGCAGTTTCAAGTCAAACTTAGGCCAAAAATGGCATGTGGTTGAATGAATTAGGTGTGATTAGGTTCTCGGTCATATAATAATGTCACACCTAGTGGATTTTTTACATGGTGGATATATTAAAACTGCGCTTTTTTAATTTCAAAACCCAAAATAAACCATAGGATAAAAATAACCCCGACGATTTCTGCAAATGGCGGAGAGCTCTGACGGTGCGGTTATCTGCTCCATGTGACAGGTCGGCGGACTAATCGCGGAATTCCACCTCGCAGGTTAGGTTCGGTGGCTTCGGGTTGACTAGCAGTCGACTGTCCATGTGACAACACAAACCCGATGGTTGCGGTCTTCTCAGTGGTCAGCTTCCAAAACTGCGCAGTAAACGATGGACTATTCAACCCCGATCACATGTTGTCTTCCTCTGCCCGACTGTTAACTTCTCGCGTGGTTAGACTGTGTTATAGTATATGGTTTTTATTACATAGTCCGAAAGGTTTTAAACATAGGTTTTGTAACATTGCATTAGCGCTATGTCTGCAGCATAGCTTTATGTGATAGGTTTATACTTTAGGATTAGGACTTAGGTCACACATCATAGATTTAGCACCATAATGTAACGCTATAACATTACATCCACACCACTTAAGGTTCAGACCTTAGGATGATTATTTACATGTTTTTAACACCACTTTCACCTTAGCTTAGGTTTAATACCTATTAGACGGACGAATCCCTCTTGCGGACAAGAGCGATCTCCCTAGTATCTTAAGGATATCTAGAAACAAACAGACAGATGTAGACCATTTTCTCTAGACTATTTTGCTTACGAAGTCCAACGCTTATTAGATATTCAATCCAGTCGCTCCAGAAGATATCAAACTAGCATGTAAGATCTGCAATCAAAGACAAGCGAAAGGGATCAAAAGCATCTGCAAGATATAATAATTCAAAAGCATAAATCTATCTTAGTGATCAAGGAATCCAAGAATTAAATTATCCAAAAGATACATGAACAACTTAATGAGAAAATAGAATCCATTTGTATTAACTTTGAATAAAAGAAGAAACCTTACAACCGTGACGCCTTGATGTTCGTACAGGTTCTTCTGGGGTCCCGAACAACCTTTTTCCTCAGTTTGACAAGACTCCGACTCTCTTTATCAGCATAAAGCTATGGCCATGAGTTTGTAATCTCTCGCATGCCAATGATGCAGGATATGAAGAGTATGTTCACTCAGCAATTCCTCTCAAAACTATTGAGTTCTAAGTACTCTCTCCAAAGCAAGAAGCAAGCACTCTAAACTCCCTATATGATAAGTATTAAGTACAATCTACCCTTGAGACTGAAGCTTGGCCTCAATTTATAGCAGAAGGGGGGTATTTTCAGCTCCAAAAAGGAAGGGATAAAGCCCTCTCATCATGGGATTTCAGCTCCAAAAACCAAGGGATTACTCCATTTATGAAGGGATAAAGGTTCATGAATGGAAGGGGCGAAGCTCAACCAGATAATGCTTCTAGAAGGCCCCAGCTGGGAGAATATTCAACCAGCTGGGCATCTAGAACTTAATTTCTCTTTATTTTACCTTTTACAGGGGTTTGCAGTTTTAATGAGCTTTACGTGCAGGATGTACCACATTTTTTATATCAATTAGCCGCGGTACCGCAGAGAATGGCTAGGAAAAGTGCGGGAGTAGGCTTTTCAGGATTTTTCAGAGCTTCTTTTAGTTCCAATACTTGATTTGGGGAACTTTATGTTTTTAGACTTCTAAGGAAGCAATGAATAGGTAATGATGAACACATATAGACAACTCAGGATTTAGGCGAACCTTATAATACCTACATCTCATAAAAATCGCTCGTAAGTGAGTTGGATGATCTTCTCTTCATAATGAATGAGCAGGTAAATCATCGAGATAAGGTTGCACAGTTTGTTTAATGTCATGAAAAGCATAGGACATAGCCCTTTGAAAAGTTTCCCCAGCATTCTTTAATCCAAAAGGTAGTTTACAATATGAAAATGTTCCCCAAGGACAAATAAACGTTGTTTTTGGTTGATCGGCAGGGAGTATGTTTATTTGATTGTATCTGGAAAATCCATCCATAAATGAATACATTCAATTTCAGCACAATCGTCAATGATTTGGTCGAAATATTGGGTCGGATAATTGTCTTTAGGACAAGCTTTCTAATATCCCTATAGTCAACACATACTCGTATTGTTCCTTGTTTTTTAGTAACAGGAACGATATTAGATACCCAATCCGTTAACGGGATAGGATAAATAAAACTTGCTTTCAATAATTTCTCAACTTCGGCTTTGATAGCGGCAGCCTTTCGTAGATGTATTGGACGTAATCTTTGTCTGATCGGTTTAGCATCCAAGTAAGTTTTGATTTCATGAACGAAAATTTTGGGATCAATTCCTGGCATTTCTTCATAAGACCAGGCAAATATGTCGCGAAATTCTTGAAATAGGGCCTTATATGTAGCAATTTCATCTAACGTACAAGAGGCACCTATATGAATGTTTTCAATAATTCCTGGTTTCACTGATATGTCAATAGAAATCGTGGAAGAAATATTCCCCAAATTCACTTCAGAATCTGAATTTGTGATCGATATCAGATTCTAGGGTTCCTTAACATAGTCAATTGTAAAAATAGATGAAAAAATATTTTCGAATCTATCAAGCTCAGGTAAAAATGATGACCTATGATAGAGATCGTCCCATGGTAAATCATCTATTGACAGGAATTCACGAATGCTTTCGTTAGTATAAAACACTTCTTTAAAAGGATCCAGAATTGATGTTATAGCTGAGTTTGAAAGTGAGAATGATTCTTCATTGACCACATTCATTAGGTCAGAATCAGTTGATGGTGAATTGGAAAATGACTGTACTGCTTGATATGCTAATTCAAACGGACTCAAAGGCATCGCGCCATCAAACGAATCCAATTCTGATTCTAAAGGCACTATCCAAGGATCATCAAATGGAATAGTTCTTGATGTAATCATATTGATATTAGCGATAGTACACGGTACATTAGGTGGAGGCATAGAAAAAGTTCCCAACAAAGGGGAATCTTTGATTAAACCTACTCCTACATCCTCATAAGGGATAGTCCTTTTTCCAACGTGTTGAATACTATCCGTAGAAGCTGGGTCAGACGAATAATATGAGAGCTAATCAACTTTCACAATCTTTCATTGATGAGGAAACATGATTAATCGAAATACGGAAGACATGAAAACAGTCATAGCATAAGACCAACTTCGACCCAGAAGAAGGTTGTAATCTAGAGGGGCATCAACTACTTCCACATCTAAATTAACGGTTTTACCTTCGACCTCTATAGGTACATCCTGAAAATTTCAAATGGGTGGAATCCTCTTCCGTCAAAAGCTTTGAGAATTGTCGGTGCTTATTTAAGTGTCGGAGAACCAAGTGATTTCTAGCAATTTAACGACATAATACACGTAGAAGCCCCTTCATCAATAACAGTACGAAAGCAATGTCTGTTTTTTAACAGTACTGGAATTTGAAAGGCCATTTGATGAGGGAGTCGTGGTATAAAATTTTCTAAATTGAAGACTATAAGGTTTGAATCCTGAAGATCTACAGCTCCGATTGTTGATAAGAGTAATTTTCTTTGTGCTGGGCATGATTGCAGCACTTCCAAAGCCGACATTGTTGAAGGAGATATTGCTAAATCCTCGATAATGTTGTAATTCTAAGCATCTCTCGCATGTGGATTAAAAGTTGATTTATGAAGTACACCCTTAGGAGGCGGTTTGATTACTAGATCAGGATTCAGTTTCTCGATGTGAAGCAGATTGGAAACCGAAGGAGATGCAGCTAGTGCAGAATTAGAATTTTCTATTTCTTTACCAGTAACAGGATTTTTACTACCATAATCTTGCGATTGAGTCGCAACCATTACTTGAGACATCATCAAAATATCTTCTAATGTATTAGAAGAAGATCCAATCATTTTACTATCTTGAACCGGAAAGGGATCCTTCAAGACAGTTGGAGTGGGTGAACCTTTGACAAACTTAGATACCTCAGCCCTATGTGGACATTCCTTCGTGAAATGATCCTCGTCACAGATAAGACAAGGATGACGAGGTTTCCGTTTGTCATCAGTTGATTCAGTTTTATCATTTTTTTTCTTTAGGAGATGAGGTCTATTTATTCTTCTTCTTCCCTTTCTTCTTGTTTCCGGATTTCGACTTTGTAGTAGATGAATCTAGAATGTGAATATCGGCAGTAGTTTCCAAAGAATATTCTCCTTTTGGTGAATCAAGTAAAGTTATTATAGGAGAAGTGACCTTTGAAGATTTCTTCTTACTCTTAGTTGTACTAACTAAACCAATTACACCATCAGTGGCATGAGACCCTGAAGGAGTTGTTGTTATCTGACCAGGACACGGTAAATCGGGAATTTTCTCGTACAAAGTACCGGACTGGGTATATACCAAGTCTAGACACTGAGCTTGAGCAATAACTTATTCTTTGGTGACAACTCCTGCTTTGGCTACATCTTGAGTGATTTTTGGTAGCAATGATTTGACAAACCATTCTGCCAATATTTGATCCGGGATAAAAACTTTTACTAAACGTCTTTTACGTCTCCATTCATGAATATGATCTGATATGTATGTAGACGTAGATTGTTTTAGTGAAGTTAATAATTTCGTGCCATTGTCGTATCTGACTGGCAACTGAAAATAAGTTAAGAAGGCATTTGCTAGGGTGTTGAAATTGTTAAACGAGCCTCATGGAAGTTCAATGTACCACTTAGCAGCTAATCCTATTAACGTTCTCTGAAAAATTCTAAGTCGAATGGAATCGTCAATTAATGAGTTAGATACGCACCAAAGGTGGTAAGTCATAACATGGTTAGAAGGATCCTCTCCCGATTTTCCTTCAAACTTCGGGATATCACTGGGAAACTTATGAGGCATTGGTGGCCAATACGGATGATAGTAGATGGGATCATGCGTAAGGCAAGATAAATATGGTAAATCCAAAGTTTCTATGAATGGCAATCGACAGGTAGGGTCTTGTGGATAACCTTGTGAAACTAAACCAGTCCCAGGAGGAGGATATCCAGGATAACCTGGAATAGGTTGTGCATTTGGAATCGGATTGTCCCCTGGATAACTAGGAATAACCGTACCATACTGGGGTTGAACAGGTGTCTAATATGTATACCTAGGGTACGGTTGTTGCGGGTAGACTGAAGTTTCTGGAACAAGTCCATATTGGTACGGCCCCTGATACTATTGATAAGTAAACTGAGGTTGACTTGTTATAATTGTACTTGTACCAGGTTGTCCTGTGGGCATCTGAACAGTAGTCTGAATTGTAGGTCCAGACTACGGAATAGAAACCTGAGGAATCTGTACTGATGTTTGAGGGGCAGATGTGATAGGAGCTGTAGACACTGCAGGAATAGGTGTGATAGGTTGAACAGAAGTCTGAGCAGTTGTTTGTGGCGGAGTGGTAGGTGTACTCGGACCAGGTTGCTGAACAGAACCAGATGTAGGTGTTGGAATTGAAGTTTGGACTGGTTGTTGGGGTTGATTATAACCAATAGGTTGTCCATCTTGATAATAAGGTACTTGCATATTTGGTTGTAAACTATGTTGGACTTGAGATGGATCCCACACCATTCCGGGATATGAGGGTCCCATCGAAGGTTGTACATAAGACGGCCCGTAAATAGGTTGAACATATGGTTGATAATTAGCCGGATAGTTTCCACCTCCTTGTAACATTTTTTGTTCTGGATAGAACTGTTGTGCTAAAGGAGGTTGCAATCCTTGAGCTGGATACTGCCCTTGAGGTTGATATTGACCTTGAGGCATGTACTGACTTTGAGGTTGATATTGGCCTTGAGGTAAGTACTATCCTTGAGGTTGATATTGACCTTGAGGTAAATACTGTCCCTGGGGTTGATATTGACCTTGAGGTAAATACTGTCCTTGGGGTTGATATTGACCTTGAGGTATGTACTGCCCTTGGGGTTGCCCCCTAGGCTGTAAATTACTACCTCGAGATGCGGGGTTTGGAATATTTCCAGACATCATATAAACTTGTTCATTGTTCAAAGTTCCAGTATTTTATTCATTCAGGCCAGATGATGACATTGGTTTGTTGGGAAATGGAGATGCTCCTGAGAATGTCCCAGAGAGCGACTGATAGCCTGCAGGAATAGACGGACCACCATAGAGAAATGTTTCTGGCGATTCAATAAACATAGATGACTCACCTGACATGTTTATCTGAGGTCTATAACCTATGGGTTTAGAATAGAAAGGAATTCGAGGTGGCGAATACTGAAGACCTACGTTTTGTAGAAAATATTTCAATGAAGAATACCAAGCGTCTTGTCTAAAAGGACTGTAAAAAATTGATTCACGTTCTCTAAGTTCTAAATTTTCCTGAGTTGAAGGAAGAACAATCTCTTCCTCTATATCAATTATTTATTCAATACTAATGAGACCAAGAGGAAGATCTTCTGTAATTCGATTCCTCAATCTGGGTGAATCAGGATAATCAGGAGTTGGAGTAGTGAATTTTAAAGTAGAATCTGATGTAGCAGGTTCAGTTTCCGGTTCAGAAATTTCAGGTTCTTCTGGTGATAATTCACTTGTTGTAGAAGCAACTTCATTAATTCGGAAATTGAAACTGTTTGTGGAGTATGTTCTGCTATTTGCGGTTGATCTACTTCAAAATCAGGATGAACAACTATAGATGATTCTTCTTGTTCCATTAATCCATTTCTACCGATAGTATTCAGTATAAAAGATTTAATTCTTTCTAGTTGGCTTGGTGTGTACTCAGGGGGTTTCCCCTGAGTTCTACGTGATCGTCTCAGTAATTCATCCACGATTAAAACTTTTAACACATGCAAACAAAGAAAAAATTCAAACAAACCCTAAAGTTGCTAAGGAAACAATCAAATGAATCACATGCCTAAAAAAATCTAAAAGATCAATCCACACACAAACAGTAGATCCCCGCACTAAAAACACTAGTTGGTGATGAAATCCAACAGCGTAGAATTTTAATGCATAGATGGCGGTTGGAACAGTTACCCCGACAACCTGCTTAATGAAACAAACCAGTGCAAGTTTCTCCACTTTAACCATCTCGAGTGAAGATAACCCTTTGGAGAGTCCAAGTGATTCTAGTCGACGTCTGCTCTAGGTATAGTGGGACCTCCCCTCCACCGTCACCTTGGGAAATAATCCTAAAGTTTATGGCCACTAAGGTCACCAACGGGAACACATATACTTGGGGGAACAGTCTACGATCCGATATACATGCAAGGGCAGAGTAACAAAGCTCAATCCCCTTGAAGGCTCCTTGACAATGGTCTATCCAAGGTTTACCGACAAGTGACCCTAGGCTCCACGAAAATGATCTATCTGAGGTTTACCATTTTTAATACATGCACATCTTCTATCGTTCCCAATGAGATAGGTATGATTACCTCACTGGTTTCGGATATGATCTTGTGCTTGACTCCTTTAGGAGGAGCTTCCCAGAGCATACATGCTACAATTGGATTTTCCTACAGCAAGATCGACTACTCATTTGTTTCTACTATCTCGGAGAGTTAACTAAAACCTATTCCAAGACACTAGCCTGAGCTATATTGGTGAAAAGAGCCCTAGAAAATATAAAATTTCTAGATCGATTTTAATTAAGCGTTACTTTTAATTGGCAATTTCTTAGGAAAATGGGTATGGAAATGAAACTTGATGATGTTTTAATGACCCGACTCAAACACTCTACAATGCATCTATATGATAATCACTCATTTCTTTTCAATGAAATCTAACTAGAGGAAAGAGTTGAGAGATTTTCAATAACTTTCAAAACATCATTTTTCCTTCCTTACATGAGAAACTTTGAAAAGAAGGCAATTTAGAGAACTCAATTTCAAAAAGATCTTTTGCTCAAAACGAAATTCCCTATATCATTTAGATCAGAAACAAAAACAAAATTTTTCCAAAAGAAAACTAAAAGTCCTAAAATTATAAAATTCAAAAACTAATAGAAAAACTCTAATCTCGAATTCTATGTAAAATTTGGAGGATGTTTAAGCCTGGTTTGTAATCTAACCAAGAATTTTCCGCTTATTCCAGCAAGAAATCAAAGCATCCAAGAATAGTTTTAAAATGAAACTCAAACCTTATCAATCTAAAGGTTTTACAAGTTTGCAAATGAAAATAAAACCAAATTTTCATAAGAGTAACAACTGCATCAAGTTCAATGGCTTAACAGAAAAGCAATGAAATACCAAGTAGCTGAGGTATACAAAAGTTTCTGATTCAGAGCAATGGGAGGACTAGGCAAATCATTTACTCATAACATGCAAACTAACTGAATAAATCACTTCAACACAGAAATTTCTGAAAGAAGCCTAAACAGAGATCTTTGACAGTCAAAACAGATTGGGATGATAACAAAATATCAAGAAATTAGATTCTAGAAAACATAATTTCTACTTTTTCTAAAATTTTCCAGAATACCGCAGTTTCTAATGGGACAAGGTGTGGTACCACACTTTATTATATTAAAAACAGTGGAGCCTACCGCTCTGTTTTAAAACAAAAAGTGCAGAAAGCAGGAAAATTAGAGAAAAAATAAAAATACAGATTTACAGTCATGGATCCTATTTAGTCTTGTACCCAACCCAGTTTTAAGCTAAACAAAGTCAAAGAAATTTCAAAAGTCAAATTGAAAATAAACAAGGAAACCAAGTTCGTTTTTCTTCCCCAGTGGAGTCGCCAATTTGTTAGACGGACGAATCCCTCTTGTGGACAAGAGCAATCTCCCTAGTATCCTAAGTATATCTAGAAACAAACAGACAGATGTAGACCATTTTCTCTAGACTATTTTGCTTATGTATTATTAATTAACTATGGAGAGATGCTCCTACCTGAAGTCCAACGCTTATTCGATCTTCAATCTAGTCGCTCCAGAATATATCAAACCAGCATGTAAGATCTGCAATCAAAATCATCTGCGAGATATGATAATTCAAAAGCATAAATCTATCTTAGTGATCAAGGAATCCAAGAATTAAATTATCCAAAAGATACATGAACAACTTAATGAGAAAATAGAATCCATTTGTATTAACTTTGAATAAAAGAAGAAACCTTACAACCGTGACGCCTTGATGTTCGTACAGGTTCTTCTGGGGTCCCGAACAACCTTTTTCCTCAGTTTGACAAGACTCCGACTCTCTTTATCAGCATAAAGCTATGGCCATGAGTTTGTAATCTCTCGCATGCCAATGATGCAGGATATGAAGATTATGTTCACTCAGCAATTCCTCTCAAAACTATTGAGTTCTAAGTACTCTCTCCAAAGCAAGAAGCAAGCACTCTAAACTCCCTATATGATAAGTATTAAGTACAATCTACCCTTGAGACTGAAGCTTGGCCTCAATTTATAGCAGAAGGGGGGTATTTTCAGCTCCAAAAAGGAAGGGATAAAGCCCTCTCATCATGGGATTTCAGCTCCAAAAACCAAGGGATTACTCCATTTATGAAGGGATAAAGGTTCATGAATGGAAGGGGCGAAGCTCGACCAGATAATGCTTCTAGAAGGCCCCAACTAGGAGAATATTCAACCAGCTGGGCATCTAGAACTTAATTTCTCTTTATTTTACCTTTTACAGGGGTTTGCAGTTTTAATGAGCTTTACGTGCAGGATGTACCACATTTTTTATATCAATTAGCCGCGGTACCGCAGAGAATGGCTAGGAAAAGTGCGGGAGTAGGCTTTTCAGGATTTTTCAGAGCTTCTTTTAGTTCCAATACTTGATTTGGGGAACTTTATGTTTTTAGACTTCTAAGGAAGCAATGAATAGGTAATGATGAACACATATAGACAGCTCAATGTCATGGTGAAAAATTTCAGTGTAATAATACCATGAACATTTTTAACCACCATAAATTCATTTCCACACCATAAACATTTAACCATGATTGAAGGAATCTCTTTCATCTGGAACATCACTGAAGAAACTGAAGATGAACTAGACTTCCTTGTCGATTTGAACTGATCCAAGATCCTCCTGGATCAAACCATGAGCCATCGAAACTCATTATTGCAATTCTTAGAACCTTAAGTCGACACTGAAACCATTAGCCATCAAAACCTTGAGTTGATCAAAAACTCGAGTCGATGTTGTTACACAGTCATTGTTCCATTATCTCAATTTGGATTAATATTATATATGATTAATTGAATTGTTAATAAGTATTTTGGAATTATGTGTGTGACATTTATTGTTTGCTAATTGTTAGCAAACCACGTAAGAAACTTGTGGAGACATTTATTGTTTGCTAATTGTTATCAAACTATATGAGAAACTTGTGGAGACATAATTGTTTTTAATTGTTAACGAACCACATGAAAATTGTGAAAATAGTTTCATGGTTTGTTAATTGTTAGTAAACCACATGAGAAAATTGTGGATCTCATTTATTGGTTGTTATCTTATTTTTAAACAAAATTTATATATAGAAAGAGTTATTGTTTCATTCCACATGGAGGATTCTTAGAGCAATCTTTGAATCATAATGAAATAATTTAATTATTAAGCTTTTATTTTAATTGTAGTTTATAATTTCCATAGTTTAAGATTTGATTAATTAATTTAATTTATTTTTGTGCATATTTATGAAATAGTAATTTCTTTTAATTACCTTAGTTAATTAATTTAATTTATGTTGTCAATGTAACAATTGTTAATAATATTAACACTTTGTTTTATGAAGGTTTGTTTTATGGAGGCAGGGCCACTTCAATAGAACAGAATGTTGTGTAGTTAAGGTAGTTCTCTTTTTTGGTTGTGTAATTTAACTCCTCAGTTATTTATTCATGTAGAATTTATTTTATTTACTTTTGTAATTATTTTTTGGTCGTATGATTTTATCTATTTATACAATTAATTATTCATACATGGTGGTATTTATTTATTTAATTACTCATTTGACGTGTTGCATTTCAGATTGGTTTGAATTAATCTATGTTGTTAAATAAATATGTTGGATGCAATAATTATATATGTTGGTCTCAGTAAATCAAGGATTATCTTGGTAAGGATTAGTCATTTCATTCATTTTGGTTAATGTGATTTATTTTTGGCCACGGTGATTTATTCTACCTGTATTGGGGGTTACATCAATAAACTTCCTAAGTCCACTAGATACAAGTGTGTTATTTATATTTTGCAAGTGTGTTTCTTTTGTTTCCAACATGTGTGTTTCTTTTTTTGTGGATGGTTGAAAGTAGCACAAGTGACCCATACTTTTTTGCAAGTGTTTAATTACCTACAAGCGTGTTTATTTACCTGCAAGTGTGTTTAAATCCCTACAATTAGATTTAATCACTTTACTTTTGAATTTGTAGAACCTTATCAAGCTTGTGAACCATTTATATTCCATCTATGAAAGCAATCAACTACAACCATAAAACAAATTAGTTGAAGTATAAAGTGTAGATTGCAAGTACAATGCATGGTCACTCGCAAGTTCCATACAAGCCTTGAGTTGACAATCAAATGCACAATCTTTTAGTTATTTTTTAGATCAATTAGAAAAGAAATTAAAAGGCCCATCAATGTCAACAGTAACCTTTCAAAACACTAACATCTCTAACATCATCACATGCCAAAACCTTTTGACACAACATGAACAATTTTGTAGAAAAACTTGCTAATATAATCACATCAACTTTTTTAGTCCAAAGCACTTACCTGACCAACTACATCCATAACCGATAATTTCTTTCACAGATTTCACATATTCAAGGGTTCCTTCACACTTGGCCAAATTTCCTTAATCTTTCAATTATTAAAACTCTTAAAAAATATCTAAAAACTTGGTATTTTCTTCCTTGTTCATTCTTCATTCCAACCCAATTTTTGAGCACTCTATTCACATGGTCAACTTTTACCTTGGTTAATTTCCAGATCAAACTTGATTTCGCCATCAATCCCCTTGTTCATCATTCAAAGTGCTTGCCTTAGTCAAATTTTAAATCAATCTCAATGCCATCATTAAGACCATAGCTCATTGTTCAAATTGCTTTCCTAAGCCATTTTCTATATTAATCTTGATCCCCCCATCAAGTTCCTTACTCACCATTCAAAGGGTCCATCCTAGTCAAATTCCAAATCATGTTTGATGCCCCCATCAGACCCCTTACTCATTTTTTGAATAGTTCAACTCAATCAATTTACAAATTAGACCCAATCTCCCCATCGACCCCATTACTCATTGTTTGAACTATTGCTCCAACTGAGTTCTAGATTTTGAATATATCCAAAGGTAAATGAAGGTTCATACTCCAAATATAAAGGTTTCCCTACAAGAAGAAGACACCTAGATAGGAATCTCCACATATGAATCATAAACATTTTCAAGGTTAAATTCTCACACATCACCCTAATTTCTTGGGATTAGAAGAGAGTGGGCACCCCTAACTGTGAGTTAATAGTTAAACAACCCAAAAAATTAAAGAATTAAGGGATGTTAAGAGGCCCAAGGTGCTTTGAAAACCAAACATTAGGTGCACTTTTTCCGTAATAGTATATAAGTAAAAGGATTGGCACTTTTACACATGAGTTTTTTTCATTCAAGAGCTTATTTTTTTAGTAGATGGAGACATAAAAATTTGAAGATCTATCCAAATAATCACAATTTTGTAGCAACAAATGGTTTTCTCTTCCTTCCACTTCTCATCTCCTTCATTCCCTTTTTTATTGTAATAATTCTCTAAGTAGCAGTTATCTGAACGAAATGAAATATAGATATAAAAAAAACACAGAGTATAGTGAAAACAAAACTTCAATTCATCAATAAAAAAGTACTAAAAAATGTTTACGTGCATAATGGAAATAAACTAGCTCATGTGATGGTAGCTTATCTTTGAGAAGAGATGTGGCAGCTACATGCCTTCTGAACTTTGTTACAATGAGGCTCAGAGGCCTATTTATTATTACAAAACAATGGAAAACCATAAACATCCAAAAACCAAACACTCTGAGATGAAGCACCAAAAGTATGTGGGCCCCATTGGGGTAAATTGGTACATCAACTTCCCAGGGTCGTAACTTTGGCATACGATCTCAGTTTGACGCGTATGATACCTTGTTAGAAATATATATCTGAGGACTACAACTTTCGACTACAAACCAAAACCCTATGCGTACGATACCTTGTTAGAAATATATATCTGAGGACTACAAACTTTCGACTACTGCAAGTTATGGTTTTTACCGTTTTCCATAAAAACATCGTTTAGGACTTAAACAACTCTAGAAGTTCAGGACCCAAAAAACTACCAAAAATAGTAAGTTGTGCTACAATTAAGGAAACTAAAAGAAAAAATGGTGGGGGCCCAAGTGGAATAGGAAGGTGGCTACCAATATCCACCTAGATCAGTCCTCCCCTCTAATAGCGGGGTAAAACCCACAGTCCTTGTTTACTCAAAATTTCAATCTCAATCTGTGTGTAAAGTGCCTCCAAATTTCCTTTCATGCCCAAGAAATTCACAAATTGGGCAAACTCACACTGTTCTAATTTCTTGGTCTGGAAAATTAGACAAATAATCTGAGGCTTTTTAATATCTCAATCTGAGATTGAGATATTAATTCAAATTTCTTCTTCAGTTGCGAACTCCCCAAGACATACAAAAATACTCTCTTAATAGCAACCCCACAAAAAGAACCGGTCTTGTATCCAAAACCTTCAGCGCACTTTATAGACATACATATATCGACCACCAAGGTTTATGCGTTCGCAAGATCAACGCTCCTAAGGTTCAAGCCCTTACTTAACCCACATGTATGGCTACACTCATACCTTCGGTTCCAACCTTACTCAACCCTCGACAGACGCATATATTAAACCACGTTCATTACATCACATATTTCATGTTTCTCCCACTTCGCATATTCAAACATCCTCTATTAACCCCGCAAACCTTATTTTGAAAAGTCCCAATCAATATAATTTAAAACTAGGCCCCATCGCCTACGACCCTTCCACATCCAACAGCGGATAATACGCCGCACTGGCCTCGACAATCCAACGATCCAACTGGATATTGCATGAGTTACTTGCACGATCGTTAACTTGCGATGAGAGTGGTTTTCCAAAATCTCTTAGGGACACACTTCACCCAGTGTATGGGATCGCGCTGATTTCTTAAATAATGCTTACCGCCTTTGCAACTCGCGATATACTGATGGGTTAGCTCTAAACCACGTTCACTGTTCACACTCCACGTTCCGGTTACTTCTCTGACCTCAAGGTTCCGCTTCCCTATTCACACTATTCGCCTTCACCTTTTAACCATGATTCATTCTACTCCAAACTTACAGTTGAGCGCTCCTTCGCAAGGTTTGACTAGTCCACAACTGAATCTTACACGCAGAACTCCGATCAATCTTCGCCTTAATTGACGATGCAAGCCCCTCCAGAGTCATGCTCCATAGTCCTACGCCATCATCATTTGATATGGGATCTCACCCAATTCCCAACGAACCCTTTCCTTAATGAGGATTCAATACTTAGCACAGGCCCATTGCCAGAGTTCGACACACATAAATGAACTGAATTATCCTTTCGGTCTCGGTCGGTCCTCTACACAGTCTATGTAACTAATCATGGGGTTCTTATTCGTCCTTCTACACAAATATTCCTATTATAGATTGTACAGAATTCTATCACTCTGCTCATATCCTTTCTTATGGGATTCGAACTTCAATTACACAGAAATCAATCATCATTCATCAAGAGCTCATATACTCACACAGGATTTAAATCGACAAGGGCACAAATATACTGAAACATTTTTTATTTACACAGTGAATTAACTTACAAGCCTTTTAGCTGGCCAGATATTTGATTAATTGGCCTTCTCATCTAATTTGTCTCCACTACAGTCCTATGCAGCCTATGCAGTTCTCTATGCAGGTCTATGCAGGTCTGTGCAGATCTCTCGGACTCTATCACAGAGTTTTATTTTTATACAAATTAGGAATCAATCGATTCAGCTTTCCTAATGACTCTTGGAATCCTAAAAATAGCCTAACTTCTGAAACTGACTCAACTCCTCTAACACTCAAAAATCTTCATATCTCTAACTCTAACCCTCTGACAGACAGAGACGGACTGTCTCTTCCCATGCCCACTAATCATTCGGGCAGTTACATTATTTTCCTCTCTACTAAAATAACTCAATTATGAATATTTACATGGGGGAAAAAAAACATGAGACCCCCCTTATGTTTATTTATGTACAAAAAGTGTCTTGGGCCTAATGCCCCTGCATCACCCTCTTAGGAAGCAATGGTCCCCATTGTGTTGCGTTCATCCATGAGATGGGGAAACTTTTGTTGAACTTGGTCCCTAGTGATCCACTTCCCTTGGTGCATAGTTGGTCAACTTTGACAACATAATATAATTGGATATTCTTTTGGCAATTGTTCTTGATCTGCGTGTCCATGATCCGATCACTTGTGGCTTGTTCCATGCAGTCTGGGTTTAGCTTTGTTGGTGTTAATTGTTTTGCAATGTCAGACATGTACAACAATGGTGGAAAGTATGGCCGAAGGCGGTCCACATTGAACACTGGGTGCAGGAAAAGGAATGGGGTATTGTTGAGCTCAAAATAATTATCTCCCATGGCCTTGGTGATGGTGTAAGGCCTGTATCGGAGTGGCATGAGCTTGTAATGGGCTCCAGTAAGGCGTTATTTTTGCAATTATGCAACCAAGCTTTATAGCCCACCTAAAACTTATGTGGCACCCGATGTTGATCATGTCATTGCTTTTACTTGGCATTGGACTTTGCGAAAATTTCATCTATTGCAGCAACTCGAAAATATTCTTCTAACTGTAAATTTAATTATGCAGTTTATTTGCTATGACAAATAACAAATAAAATCACAACTACAAATTTCACAATAAAATTACTATGGAAAATAAAATATTGAAAACTGATAAATTCTATCACACACACATTCCACTGCAACTTTTTGCCCTCGAGATGGATCCTCTGCCTTCACACTAGAGCATCTGCGTCACTCTTTGCGCAATGACCATGCATAGCACATGTGGAATTCACTCTCCCTCACTCTACCTCTTCCAAAATCTAGAAATATTCCTCCTGGAATTTTGCTGCTCCCCTCTCTCACCTGCTACTCACCCTCTAGATCTATCTCCACTGCTGAATCACATCCACTGAGAAAATCGAACTGCCTCGGCAACTGAGTAACTGCACTGGTGTATTCTCCATATACCCATCGACTTCTTCTTATAACCTGTTATTGGAGCACCAACGGCCAAGATTAAAACAAAATTGATGGCCCATATTAATTCCCTATTGATCCGTGTGAGTTTCTAGATGATTCTCAACTTATATTAATTAATATTGATTAATTAACCATATTCCCCAAGTTTAGACTTAGGAAATATTTTAAAATTGGTTAATAATCTAATTGAGACACTAAGCCCCAAGGGTTAGCTCAATTGGTTGAGTCCCCGCTTGAAGTATTCCCAGATTGAGAGGTCACGGGATCAAATCTCCTAGACGCCCGCGCGGTTAGGCCTCAGTGTTAGGCCGACAGTAATATCCCTTTGGGTAGGATTTACTACGATTTCTTAAGACCGTGGATGTAGCTAGTACATGTGTGCAGGCACATAGGAACGTGAACCACTAGGGAAAAAAAAAAATCTAATTGAGACACTTCTAGGTGGAATTTCCAAAAATGATTTATGGGTTTTGGATAACTCATGTATTATAGCCTATCCACAAACTTTCGCGACTAGAACACATCTGATGCTAAAAAACTAGCACTCCCTCTTAGCGAGGAATGTGTTCTAGTGCTACACCTGCTGCCACAACACCCTATCTCTGGACCATCTTCTGTTACGTTTTCGATGTCTGGCTACTTCTTCCCACCAACCACTACGCAACTATGATATGAATTTCATATGTGTTGTTATTGACCCTGCTGAACTGCTGCCAATATTGCATCTGCACTGCAACTCCCTATCATTTGTTATTGCTACAACTGCAACATCCGCAACTGAGAATCATTCAAAATAACTTGTCCCTACTACTGAAATAGGTTCTCCACCATACCCATATGTTCCCTGAACTAGACGAACTTATCTCTCCCTAGAGCTTTCATGAGTATGTTTGCCACTAGCTCTCCTGTGGGAACATATTATAGATGGACTGCCCCACGCTGCACATAGTCTCTAATGAAATGAAATCTAATATTTATGTGCTTCGACCTGTCATGAAACACTAGATTCTCGGAGAGGTTTATGCAACTCTGATTATCACAATAGACGTTGGTTGCTCCCATCCTCTGCATGAACAAGCTTACAAGCAGCTTCCTAAGCCATATAGCTTCGCAACGTAGTTGTTCTAGTTGCCATATACTCTGCTTCTGCAGAGCTCTGTGCTACTAAATTTTTCTTCCTGCTACAACAAGAAACCATCCCCGATCCAACATTGAAGCAGTACCCAGAGGTAATTTTCTTGTCCACTAAACTTCCTGCCCAATCTTCATTTGTGAACCCACATAGTCAGACGTCGTCCCCTCAAGTATACCTCAACCCATACTCGATTGTGTTGCGCACATACCTTAGAATGTGTGTCGTTTCTATCCAGTGTACCCTCTTCGGCTCTACCAATGACTGACTTAGGTTGTTGACTATGAAGCAAATGCCTAGCCTAGTGTTGACCAGATACATGAGAGACCCAATGAGTTGTTTATACAAGGTGGGGTCGACTTCCTTGTCATCTAATGCATCTTTCTTCTTCCAATTTGTGATCACGGGTGTATTCATGGGTGTGAAATCCTAAATTATAAACCTCTTCATAATATTTGTAGTGTCTTCATTTTCCAAAGAATATCTCCCCATTCTTTTGCCACACTTCCAATCCTATAAAATAGTTCATCAACCCAAGATCCTTCATGTCGAATTTTGCTGCTAGGTTCCCCTTGCAGTCACTCTGATGATCCTGTCAAAAAGAGATCATCCACATACAAAACGAGAATGAGTAGCTCTCCTTCTACCATCAAATAGTAGAGGTTGGGATATGCATCACTCTTCACGAATCCCAACTATTGCAAGTAACTGTCAATCTGAAAATTACCAAGCCCTGGGAACCTGCTTGAGTCTGTATATATCTTTCTTCAGTCTATACACATGAGTGTGACTCTCATGAGTTTCGAATCCATTTGGTTGTTCTATGTACGCCTCTTCTTCTATTACCCTGTTCAAGAATGTTGTCTTGACGTGAATTTGGTGAATCTTCCATCCCATCTAAGCTACTAGGGATATAACTGATATGATAGATGTGTACCTAAAAACTGAGGTGAAGGTCTCCTCGTAATCTATTCCTTCTTTCTTTGCATACCCCTTTCCCACGAACCTAGCCTTGTACTTCTCCACACAGCCATCTGTAGCGTACTTGATCTTGTACCATCTAGAACCTACAAATGATCTATCTTCTGGCCTCAGCGCTACCTCCCAAACATCGTTTGTCATGATAGAACTATACTCTTCTGCCATGGAATATACCCACACTTGATGTTGTGTGGCTTCCTGAAAGTTGGAAGGTTCTGCAACTTGAGCTACCAAAGCTTGATATTTGTCAGGCTTTTTGCGTTGTCTTTTTTCCATCCTAGGAGTTCTGATAAACTGCTTTGCATCTCTCAATGTTTGACGAACTTCTTTGTTGGCTCTTCCACTAGTGGTGGGAGGCTCAACCAGATCCTCATCCTGTCCATATTGCTCCATCTATTGAGAACTCCTTGGATCTCCTACCCCTGAGGAAATACTATTACTAGTCACTTCACTCAAACCCTATGACTATCCTCCTGTCGGTCCCATTGGCTGCCCCTGCTGCTGGACTAATGAAATTTTTGCTGACTAATTCTGATCTACTTCATGCATCTCTCGAGATCTCCTAAAATCTCGGTCATCCATGAATTTTACCTCTCGTCTCACTATAATCTTCCTACTTCTAGTAATGTAGATCATGTATGTCTTTGAGGTCTCACTATACCCGACAAGAAATCCCTTCTTTGAAGTCTGATCCAATTTGCTACATTTTTCATCTAGCACGTGGAAGTAATCCACTCTCCCAAAAATCCCCAAGTGGCTCACTTCAAGCTTCCTCTGTTGAAAAGTCAACAAGAAATGTGTGTCTAATTTAATTTTCCCTTAATTAAATTGGACAATAAAATGTAATCTTATCTCATAATCACTTGTAATAGTTAACTGAGTGTGATAAACTCAGTTAGCTCATGAATTTTGAGTTGAGGGTGGTTGGTGAGGCATGCAGAGTGATTCTATTAGTTATTGAGTCCAAGTTGCAGTTAGTGCATTAGTTTAATGCATGAGAAATCAGTTAACTCAATTAATTGAGTTAAAATCAGTTTAACT
This sequence comes from Pinus albicaulis, assembly GCA_034641835.2. Classification (NCBI taxonomy): domain Eukaryota; kingdom Viridiplantae; phylum Streptophyta; class Pinopsida; order Pinales; family Pinaceae; genus Pinus; species Pinus albicaulis. The sequence goes on along the minus strand of CM076575.1, from coordinate 2,025,343,506 downwards.
AGTTGAAACTGTTTGTTGCACTAGTGATAGGCCAAGTGAATTAAATCAGATTTAATTCACATGCAGTGGTTTATCAAGTAACAGATGATTTACTATTAATAGCTACATGCATGTCAATTCTGATGAAGACCCGGTTGAGACAAAGATTAAAGGGATATTAACTATCAGTTGTATTATTAGAAGGATTCCCGCATGCAGTAAAACAACCATAGGATTGCCCATGAGCATTGCAAAATTTTGGAAGGTTGAATTTCCTAAATAATAGGGATTGCATTCCACATGAATTGTGCAAGCAAGGCAGGCTAAGCAGAGGCTGAAAATTGGCTAAGTGTTGGTCGATTTTGTCTGGATCAGTGTGAGACATCTATGAGAGTGCATGAGACTCTTGTGAGAAGAGTGCATTGTAATTGTTTCATGATTCCTTGGTGAATATACAATAGAAGATAGAGGGGTTTTGAGCAGCAATCTTTCCCCGGGAAAATATTTGTGTTGTGGTTTGATTTGCGTATTTCTTTACTTGTTGTGATTGGCGATCGTGTTTATTTTTCAAAATTGATTTGTAGAAGGATTCAGTATCTTGCTTTAGCATATCGCATGATTGGATTGAATCCATCGGTATACATATTTTTTGCATAATTTCTACATGGTATCGAAGCGCAGGAAATCACTATAGTGAAGAATAAATTGAGTTTGTGTTGAATAGCATTTGAATTTGCAAAAGTATTCTTTGGTGCGATAGGCAGATCAAGATCAAGATGGATTTCAATGTCTTGAGAATGGAATATGCACTCGAGGGAAGTTCCAATTATAGTGCATGGAAAGAAAGGATGGAGCCAATTCTGGAGCACAATGGGTTGAAATAATTCATTGATAATGACATTCCCAAACCCGCAGCAGCAGATGCAACTCTTCTTGATGCTTGGCAAAAGAAGGTTTCAAAGGCGAGGAGGATCTTATTGGAGGGAGTACGAGACCACATTGTCTCAAGTCTCCATGGAAAAGCGACTCCATATGCAATGTGGAAGGCTTTGACAGATCTGTTTCAGAGTAGCAGTGACCACAAAAAATTGTCACTAAAGGACCAGCTCAGGAAAATCAAAATGGAGAAAGGCGAAACTATTCCAAAATATTTAACCAAGTTTGTGAAATGTCGAGATGAGCTTGGGAGCGTCGGAATTATTGTAGCGGATGATGACTTGGTGAACCTAACTCTTCTAGGCCTTCCCAAGAGTTGGCATAGTTATCAGGACTCTGTCAATGGGAGGGAGAAGTTGCCATATTGGGAACAACTTTAGTCGGATTTTGTGCAAGAATAATTTAGGTGAAATACCAGGGATGGATCCTCATCCAAGACGGATGATGAGGAAAATTTTGCCATGGATGGTGAGGCAAAGAAGGGGAAGGGAAAGAAAACCTATTCCAAATATGAGACCAGCAAAGAAGGCAAGAAGCGCGACATGTCCAGAGTGAAGTATTTTCATTGTCATGAGCATGGACCGTATGCCACTCATTTTCCACAAAAAAATAAGAACAAGAAGTCTTCAGGATCTGCAGCAGGTGTGGCTTTGGCCTCGCAATTTGAGTTGGACTTCTCCCTCATCGCATGCATGGTGTCTTGCGCGATGGAATCAATGTGGTACTTGGATAGTGGTGCATCTTTCCACATGACGGGAGACAAAGAACTTTTCAGTAGCTTGGAGGAGAAGGATCTCCAGATGCATATCAAAATGGGTGATGAACGGAGGTACAGCGCTACTGGGATTGGCACAATTACCTTCCAGAGACAGTCAGGTAAACCCTTATTATTAAAATATGTCATTCATGTAACAGGTTTGAAAAAAAAAATAGTTTCAGTTGCAATGTTGGAGGATAGAGGTTATGATGTGGTTTTCAGTGAAGGGAAAGATTTCCTTCAACACAAAGCCACAGGACAAGCCAAGAATATTGGGATTCATGTGATGAATCTCTACAAACTTGATGTAGATGGTTTTGCAGCATTGATGGGTAAAGCATACAAAGTGGTGAGTCGGGATGAGGGTGAGTTATAGCACAGGAGATTGGGCCATCTAAACCACGGTGCCTTGAAGGTCATGCAGCAGATTTATATGGGGCTTCCAAAGGGTAATATTGCGCAGATAGACACATGCAAGGGATATACCATGGGGAAGTATGAAAAGGCCACTTTTCACAAGAAGGATAACCGAGCAGCGGGAATCCTTGAGAGAGTTCACTCAGACGTGTGTTGATCATTATCTACAGCTTCGACAGCAAAGCACAGGTATTATGTGATCTTTGTTGATGATTTTTCTAGAAAGTTTTGGATCTACTTCATGCATAAGAAGTATCAGACGTTCTCAAAATTTTGTGAGTTCAAAACACTGGTGGAGAAATACACGGGGAAGTATGTGAAGGCTCTTAGGAGCGAAAATGGTGGTGAGTACATCTCCAATGAATTTAAGAACTTATGTAGCAAAGAAGGAATTCAGAGATAGTTTATTATGCATCATAACCCACAATAGAATGGGGTCACAGAAAGAAAGAATAGAACAATTGTGGGTGCGACTCGAGCGATGTTGCATGATCAAGGCCTACCATTGCATCTGTGGGCATAGGCATGCAACACAACTGTATTTGTGCAAAATTGTAGTCCTCATCGAATATTGGCATGAGTACACCAAAGGAGACTTTTCCTGGTAAGAAACCTGATGTTTCATATTTTAAAATTTTTGGCTCATCTGTATATTTCCATGTGACCAAAAATTCCAGGAAGAAGCTGGAACCAGAAACTGATATTGGGATATTTTTGGGGTACATTGATACTCCCCACAACTATCGGGTGTATTTTCCAAACAGCAAGATGACTGTTGTGAGACAAGATATAAAATTTGATGAGGATAAAGCCATGTGATTGTCCCTTGAGAGGGAGATTGATTTGCATGCATAGGAGGAATTATTGGTTCCAACGAATGAACCTCAAGATGTGGAGAAACCACATGCGGAAGATCATGGAGTGGCAGAAAACACTCTTGCATAGCCATCCACTAGACATGGTAGAAGGCGCACCACGGAAGTTGATAGATTGAGACTTGATGCGGCAGAACATGTAGGAGCACCTACTTCACTACGCAGATAGAGACAGTCTCCAGACATGTTTACTAGATACATGGCTCTTATGAGCAAGTGTATTGTGGCAAAAACATCCTCCTTTGAGGAAGCAGTAAAGCAACCAATTTGGGTTGATGTCGTATTTGAGGAGTATGAATCCATCATCAAGAATAGTGCATGGGAAGTTTTCCCAAGACCAGTCGTAAAATCAGTGGTTGGATCGAGATGGATCTATAAGGTGAAGCAGGCGGCAGATGGGAGTGTGGAGAAGTACAAGGCTAGATTTGTAGCCTGTTGATTCTCACAAGTTGAGGGGATTGACTATGAGGATACTTTCGCACCGGTTGCGAGATACTCATCAATTAGATCTATCCTTGCACTCTCAGTGCAGATGGGGTGTCAAATACATCAGATGGATGTGAAACCCACGTTCCTCAATGGAGTTATTGAGGAAGAAGTGTACCTAGAGCAGCTAGAAGGTTTTAATATCTTTAACAGTGAGTCGCATGTGTGCAGACTCAAGAGAGCACTATATGTGCTGAAGCAAGCACCTCGTGCTTGGTACACTAGAATTGACAGCTATTTCACTGGGTTGGGCTTCACAAAGAGTGAAGTGGATGCGAACCTGTACCAGATTGTGGTTGATGGTAAGCTCTTGATTATCGTACTTTGTGTTGATTATCTAATTTTCACAGGTAATGAGCAGCTCATAATTTCTTTCAAAGAGGATCTTGCAAGAGAGTTTGAGATGAAGGACATGGGACTCCTTCACTATTTCCTTGGTTTGAAAATATGGCAGGATTGTGAGCTATTTGTTTCTCAAGGCAAGTATGCCAAAGAGATTCTGAGTAAGTTTCACATGGAGAGCTATAAACCCATGGAGACTTCTCTTCTAGGAAACTAGAGGAAGGAGGATGCTACTTCAGGTGAGGTAGTGGATGTTATTGTTTACAGGAAGCTTGTGGGTTCACTGATGTACTTGGTGAACACAAGACCAGACATTTGCTACGCAGTTAACCAACTGATTCAAGCTATGGTTAAGCCGACCAAGCTCTTTTGGAAGGCGAGGAAGCATGTCTTGAGATATCTCAGGGGAAATATAGAGTATGGATTATGGTACAGACAAACAGAGGGAGTGAAGCTTCATGACTTCACTGATGCAGATTGGGTAGGTATTCCATCAGACAGAAAGAGCACATCAGGAGCGATATTCAGCATAGGATTGGCAGCAGTTTCTTGGTACAGCAGGAAACAAAGATATGTGGCACTCAATTCAGCCGAGGCAGAGTACATGGCAGATAGTCAGGCTACATGTGAGGCCATCTGGATGAGGAAGATTCTGGTTGGTTTGTTTCTTCATCAGATGGATCTGACGGTGATACATTGTGATAACCAGATATGCATTAAACTCTCGGCTAATCCAGTATTTTGTTGGACATTGGATAAACCAATGCTCCCCGTGTGTTTCGCGACATGGACTAACCGCCTTTCATGGATCCTTATCTCTGGCGATGCGATCGTTGACTAACACCTGCAGGTTTTGGTCTAACGGCAATCGTGATTCTCAACAAGTGGTATCAGAGCATAGGTCACGAGTTCGATACACACTCAGCTCGCGTTCGGGGGGAGATTTTTGGACATTGGATAAACCAACGCTCCCCGTGTGTTTCGCGACATGGACTAACCACCTTTTGTGGATCCTTATCTTTGGTGATGCGATCGTTCACTAACACCTACAAGTTTTGGTCTAACGGCAATCGTGATTCTCAACATATTCCATGATAAGTCCAAGAATATAGACATTCGGTACCACCATCTCAGAGATTATTTTCAAAGGCACATTATGTTACTTCAGTACATTCCCACGGAAGATCAGGATGCAGATATTCTGAGGAAGGCACTGGCCAGGACAAAATTTGAATACCATAGAGGCAGGATCGGGGTAGATGATAATCCCTTTCTTGTTGAGAGGGAGTGTTGAAAATTCAACATGAAATGTGTGTCTAAATTAATATTCCCTTAATTAAATTGGACAATAAAATGTAATCTTATCTCATAATCACTTGTGATAGTTAACTAAGTGTGATAAACTCAGTTAGCTCATGAATTTCAATTTGAGGATGGTTGGTGAGGCATGTAGAGTGATTCTATTAGTTATTGAGTCCAAGTTGCAGTTAGTGCATTAGTTTAATGCATGAGAAATCAGTTAACTCAATTAATTGAGTTAAAATCAGTTTAACTCGTTGTAACTATTTGTTGCACTAGTGAGAGGTAAAGTGAATTAAATCAAATTTAATTCACATGCAGTGATCTGTCAAGTAACTGATGATTTACTATTAATAACTACATGCATGTCAGTTCTGATGAAGACCCAATTGAGACAAAGATTAAAGGGATGTTAACTATCAGTTGTATTAATAGTAGGTTGCCCGCATGTAGTAAAACAACCATATGATTTCCCATGAACATTGCGTAGTTTTGGAAGGCTGAATTTCCTAAAGAATAGGTATTGCATTCCACATGAATTGTGCAAGAAAGGCAGGCTGAGAAGAGGCTGAAAATTGGCTAAGTGTTGGTCGATTTTGTCTGAATCAGTGTGAGACAGTTGTGAGAGTGTAGGAGACTCTTGTGAGAAGAGTGCATTGTAATAATTTCATGATTCCTTTGTGAATATACAATAGAAGATAGAGGGGTTTTGAGCAGCAAGCTTTCCCCTGGAAAATATTTGTGTTATGGCTTGATTTTCTTCTTTCTTTACTTGTTGTGATTAGCGATCGTGTTTATTTTCCGAAATTGATTTGTAGAAAGATTGAGTATCTTTCTTTAGCATATCGCATGATCGGATTGAATCCATTGGTATACATATTTTTTGTATAATTTCTACATCCTCCCTTTGAAGACTCCTTAAGGTATTTTCTTCCCCAATGCTCTAAGAGGAGTTCAGTTTTGAGTATACACTGTCGTGTTACATGACTCTTCCCATAAAAATATGAGAAAATCCTAATCATACAACATGGCATTTTCAGCCCTAACTATAGTTATGTTTTTCCACTCCACTACCTCATTATGTTGAGGATTATATGGAGTTTTCCATTCTCTTTTTATGCCTTCTTTCGCGAAAAAAAATATGTGATTTTTTTATCAATGTATTCTCCACTAATATCTGAGCGAAATAACTTAATCTTCTTCCCTATCACATTCTCTACAAGAGCTTTAAACTCTTTGAACCGATCAAAGACCTCATCTTTGGTGTTTAAGAAATAGATCTGGTTTTTTCTGGAATGTTCATCAAAAAGGATGACGAAGTATTTGCCACCACTACGAGATCTAGTGGACATCAAGCCATAAATATCTGAATGTATAAGTCCTAACACGCCATTTTCTCTGTTGTCACTTCTAGGCAATGCTTCCTTCGCATACTTCCCAAGTACGAATCCTCTGCACACATCATTGTGCTTCGTTTTAAGTTCTAGAACCCCTATTATAGTTTCTTTGAGCATCTTGATGCCCTGTGGTGTAGATGTCCCATTCTCCTATGCAATAACTCATTTAGCTCCTTCCCACTGCTACTTTCATTACCTATTAGTGCCATTGGAGAGTTGAGCTGCAACTTGTATAACATGTTGCTTCGAGCTCCAATTTTTTTCACCTTCTTCCAGCGCTAGTGTTTGACATACACTTTCTTCCCCACATAGTGGACATCATACCCATTATCCTGCAACTAGGATACTGAAATCAGGTTCATACAATGTTAGGTTCATATATTACTAGTGTAGTCTGTTATTTTTGTTAGTGTAGCCCCCTTATTGTTATTGTTGTACCCCTATAACCCCCGTATTATTATTATTGTGCCCTTACATTATTATTGTTAGGTCGGCTCAAATTATATTGTGACCCCTTAGACTCCTATATATAGAAAGCAAGTTTTTTCATTTGTATCATCCAAGATTTGTTCATTTATGTAATGTAAAGGAGGTTTCCCCCTCGAAGTGGCTTATTTCTAAGGTGTTCATCTCTATTTTCTTCTATTTTTGGAGTTGGTTTCATAACATTTGGTATCAGAGCTTTGGATTCTAGGGTTTCACTGCTCCAAACAGGTCATCATGGAATTTTAGCTATAACTTTGTTTCTACAAAGGTTCATAAGCTAAAAAATTTACCACGCGAAGCCGAAATCCGGAGGAACTTCGTGTAAAAATTTCAGATCTTGGTTCGCAATATTTTTGGAGATATGATCTATGGAAGTTAGGGTTTTTCAAGGCTCCCAAATTTCATCTCAAAGAGGTGACCATGGGAAAATCGTCATAACTCTCTCTCTCTGAGAATCAAATTGTAAATCTGTAAAAATTGGTCGAAATTACATAGATTGTAGTTTCATGTTCATAAATTTCATAGACGAAGGAGGAAACAATGACACATGGCACGCTGTACAAGTTCGCTCTATTGCACCATGCCATAATTAGGTCATTGTGGGAGATTGGGCATAACTTTGCCTTGAAGAATCGAAATCAGGTCAGACTTGTGGCATTCGAAAGAAGATTCAGAGGGCTACTACAAGACCAAATTTCAGATATTGAAGATCTGAAATCACCGAGATAATTCAGGTTTAATATCAACCTCCTAAAAAGCAAGAAAAATTTGTGTATTTGTTTTTTAAAATTGCATAACGTTTGTTTGAAAAAGAATTTTGAAAAGATTCCAACGGCATATTGAAGCTTTTTTATCAGTATTGGGTTCTATAATGCCTCCCAAAAATAATTCCACACCCATTAAGCCCTCAGAAATCTCTACTATGACGCATGAAGAGGAAGAATTGCAATATCAGATATCAAATTTACTGTACCAAGTGCAACAAATTCCAATCTTACAAAGAGCAATCAAAGATGACATAGATGTTTTAAAAAAAAATGGAGGCTAATTTGGACGGTTTGAAGGATCAAATGAAAGCTAATATGGATGATAAAGTAGTGGAAGATCACATCGAGCGTCAACAACAAGTTCTCCAACTCTCAAAGGATAACCTAACTTGGGTGCATAATCAAATGAAACAACAGGAAGATCAACATCGCAGTGAAAGAAGTTCTGAAGCATTCATAGAAACAAGAACTTCACAACTACCAAATCGATCAATTTCATAATATCTCATCAAGTGGCAGAACTTACCCGTTGAAAATTCCACATGGGAGGATGAGAAGTTTATACAGAAGCATCCAAAAATAATCAAGCGTTGAGAGCAACACTTGTTTGAAGGAGAGGGGCATGTCAAGTCCATATATTACTAGTGTAGTCCATTATTGTTGTTAGTGTAGCCCCCTTATTGTTATTGTTGTACCCCTGTAACCCCCATATTGTTATTATTGTGCCCTTACATTATTATTTTTAGGTCAGCTAGGATTATATTGTGACCCCATGGACTCCTATATATAGAAAGGAGGTTTTGTCATTTGTATCATCCAAGATTTTTTCATATATGTAATGTAAAGGAGTTTTCCCCCTCGAAGTCGCTTATTTCTAAGGCGTTGATCTCTCTTTTCTTCTATTTTTGGAGTTGGTTTCATAACATACCCAATCCTGGCAGATGCAATACATTTTTAGCGCTGGTGCTAGCTCGTAAATCCCTCTAAAAATATATGGTGCCTCTCCCTACTGGATTACATTTTGTTTTATTTCCCATAGTAATTTGGAAGTCCATCTGCTCCTCCTTGTAGCTAGATATATATTCTCTAAACCCTGTCATATGAGCTGGTGCTCCACTATCTATATAACAGACACCTGGTGAAGCTGATCCGGACAAGCAATAAAATTTGTCCTCCAACCTGGAAGACAAATCTGAAGCCTCCTGACTATTAATTATTTCCATGGTCATGATGAATAGTTTAGTGTGCTATTTCTCTTCCTCTCGATGTTGATTCTACTCTAGCAAATTGTTGCAAAACTATTGCGTCCATCTAGTTATCTGCTCTGCGAAAAATACTGGGTTGCTCCCTCTGCCTCTTGAGTTACTCGATCTGGAGAAATCAGATTGTTCTGTCGCTCTATCAGAAAAAATGATTCTCCTCAAGTGACTCAGCCTTTCTACAAGGTGGTTGTGTTACCCTCTGGGGTTTCGATCTGTTGCTCACAATGAACATCGAAACTCCTTCTGTATTTGTTATAGAGATCTTCAACTGATCATATCTACTCTGATACCATGTGAAAATTTCATCTATTGCAACAATTGGAAAAAATATTCTTGTAACTGTAAATTTAATTATGTAGTTTATTTGCTATGGAAAACAACGAATAAAATCACAACTGCAATTTTCACAATAAAATTATTGCGGAAAAAATAAATAAATAAATATTAGAAACTGAGAAATTTTAGCGCACACAAGAATATTAACATTTTATTTTTGGAAAATTGCCCCAGAAAAACCCAACTTGGGAAAACTGGTACAACAGATGAGGGTTTTCTTATTAATCTTCAGCAACAAATCTGAGTACAGAAATTTTAGATGCCTACTGGAAATCTAAACTGAGGAAAATACTGAGAGACTTTTTGTGATAATTTTCTCACATTCCACTGCAACTTTTTTCCCATGAGATGGACCCTCTGCCTTGACGTTGGAGCCTTTGCATCACTCTTTGCGCACTAACTGCGCAGAGCTCCTATGGAATTCGATCTTCCTCACTCTGCCTCTTCCAGAATCCGAAAATCTTCCTCCTGAAATTTTGTTGCTCCCCTCTCTCACCTGCTACTCACCCTCTGGCTTTATCTCCTTTGTTGAATCATAGACATTGATAAGATCAAAATGCCTGGGAAATCGAGTAACTACACTAGTGTGTTCTCCATCTACCCATCAACTTACTCTTATAATATTTTGTTGGAGCACCAACGGCCAATATTGAAACATGATTGATGGCCTGGATTAATTCCTTGTCGATCTTTGTGAGTTTCTAGATGATTCTCACCTTATCTTAATTAATATTGATTAATTAACCATATTCCCTAAGATTAGACTTAAGACATATTTAAAAATTGGTTAATAATCTAACTAAAACACTTCTAGGTGGAATTTCCATAAACAATTTCTGGGTTTTAGAGAACTCATGTATTCTAGCCTCTCCACAAAATTTTGTGGCTATAACACATCCGATGCTACAAAAACTAACAGACTTATCCAAGATGTCATGCACCTGCTGGTAGATGTGTTGGATGCATTCAACAAACTGGATTTCTTTATCAGCCTCGGAGAATACATGTGTGGATTATGTTTGTGTAGTCGCATGAGTCACGAAAACATCAATCAAACACAATGGTTGAAATATCAGACCCACTGGAAAAGGACTACAGCTTGTCGAGTTATGGAGAGCTCTGTTATAAATGTGGTGCACATAAGAAAGGTTCTCATCTCAGGTTCATGGATGCTTGGAGTTGTACATGCGTAATATGTGCACTATCATCCTGTTGACGACCTTTGTCTAGCCATAGGTATGAGGATGGAATGCATTCAACTTGGTGAGCTTAGCGTCCAATAATGTCTAGAGGCTTGGCTGGAATGTACTTAGGATCTTGTTATCCCAATCTGATATAATGGTTTGTGGGATCCCAAAATGTAACCATACTTGTTCAAAGAATAGTTTGACAGTGTCCTCCATTGTGATACTCTTCTTGCAAGTCGTCAATATAGCCATCTTAGAAAAAAATTCCACGACCAAAAATACACAGTCATTACCATGGTTGGTAAAAGGGAGGCCCAACTGATAGTTCGTGGAGATGGATTCCCAGGGCTGGTTGGGAGTAGGAAGAGGAGTGTAAAGGCCTTGCTTCTTGATGGTTAGCTTGGTGATGGCACATGCAATGTAAGATGTGATATATTTTTCAATGTCTTGTAAGATTTTTTTGCCAATAAACAAACTTCATTAATACAACCACATTTTTCGCCTCCCAAATCACCTTAGCATGCTTACTTGAAGCAACACAAAGGTGGCCCAGTTAGCATAATAATTTGTTTAGGAGGTGGAAATCTAGAACTCTCCATCCACTAGCATCTAGTATGTGGTGGCGAACTTTTGATCATTTTTGTATAGATGCGGCCATCCATAGGTCTCATGGCCACAAGAGTTGAGAACAATATTCAGTGTTGTAACTGGGGACCGACTGAGAAAATCTACAACATGATTGGTTCTTCCCTTCTTATATTTAATGTTCAAGTGGAATTGTTTCAGATATGTAGATTACTTTTGATGTTGATCTTTCTGCAACTTCACTTATGTCTGGATAAACTAAAGAGGTCGGTGATATGTGTGCATGATCGTCTCCTTACCCACAATGTAATGTTTCTATTTTTTACACGTATGCACGATAGAATACATCTCTTTATCATAGGTGGGGTATTTCTACATTTTATTGGAAAGTGTCTCTCTGTGATAAGTCACTAGATGCCCTTGTTGGGTGAGAACTGCACCAATAGTGTAGTTGGAGGTGTTTGTCTCAATTTCAAATGGTTTTTGCAAGTCTGTTAATGTGAGTACAGGGGAAGATCATAGGTTGTGCTTTAGCTCAACTAACATCTTATGTTGGGACTCGAACAAAAAAAAAAAATATTTTTATTCGCCCTTGGTAACCTGAATCAAAGGCCAAGTGATATGAGAGAATCCCAACACAAACCTCTGATAAAAATTGGAAAAGGCCAAAAAGTTGTGAAGCTCTATTAGATTGGCCAGGGCTGACCAATCTCGAATGACTTGCATCTTAGCTGGATCCAAATGCACACCTTTCTCATCATTGATGTAGCCTAGATATTAGACCTAGCTCATGCCAAAGGTGCATTTATCCAAGTTGGCACATAGTTTGTGCTATCGCAGGGTTTGAAGGATCTGTCGAATGTGTTGCAGGTGCTCTTCCCAACTCTTTTTTAAGATGAGGATGTTGTCTAGATATACAACCACTTGAGTTGGTGAGGGGCTGCAAGATGTCATCCATCAACCTCATAAAAATTTTAGGGGCATTTTTCAACCCGAAAGGCATGACCAACCACTTGAAAGGGCCCTCCTTAGATTTGAAGGCGATCTTTCATACATCTATGGGTTCTATTGGCACTTGGTGATAGCCAAACTTCAAATCGATCTTGTTCAAATACTTGTCCCCCTTGAGTTGGTCAAGAAGGTCATCGATCCATGGGATTGGATACATGTTCCTGACAGTGGTTTTGTTTTATGCTTGATAATCAATCCAGATCCTCCAAATTCCATATTTCTTTTGTACAAGTACAATCGAGCTCCCACAAATTGAGGAACTTGGTCGGATGTGCCCTTTTTCCAGCAACTCATGGAGTAGCGATATATCGTCTCATTGGGTAGAGGTGCTTCGGGATTTAGATCGATCAAATGCTTGACTTGACAGTGCAAAGGTATACTTGTGGGTGAGGAGAAGATGTCCCTATATTCTTCCACGACCTTACCATATGCTTATATTGCGTGGGGTAACCCTTCCTGGGGGCCATGGATGTGGCCACTATCTTCCCATTGCTTTGAGAGCTAATAAAAACAAAAAAACAAATTTCATATTCTGGGAGATGATCTTACTGCATTGTGTGAAATTTTCAGATCTGGAAATTATTACTGCAATGATTGTTTTATTTCTCCTACTTATGAGATAATTTATTTATAGATGCTTCAACAAATTCTGAAATAAACACATTTTGCAGTACTTCACTCTTAGAAAAAGCATAAGAACAGAAATTACACAAGTAGCACAATAGAAAAAACCATATGAACACAGTTATTTTTGGACAATTTTCACCGGAAAAACCCAATGTAGGAAAATCGGTGCAGCAAATGAGGGTTTTGTATTTATCTTCAGTAACGAAAAGTTCATTTACAACAATCCTGATGAGAAAAGTAAAATTAGCATACACCTGGCTTAATTTTCTGGAACCTTCAGAAGTATTTCAGACCCTCGGGGTGACCTCCTACACCCTATGCCTCATCCAGCGTGTGAGCTTTGTGCAGTCCCTCCCTGGACAGCGTAACTCTGAGTGGAGGGGTTCTTGCTGCCGATCAGCTCACCCTTCCCTTCATCCTCCAAACTTCTGCTTCTCCGTTAATTGAATCCTCTATCCTCCTGCTTCTGCAAACCTGCCTCTACAGACTCACCCACTGAAATTGAATTCTCTTGCTTCAAAATCGATTTCCTTCGAGTACTGAGAATGCCCTCGACTTGATTTCCAAATGACCCTCAAGCCCCTTCTTATAGTCTTGTCGTTGATGAATCAACGGATAAGATTATATCGTTAATCAATGGCTCAGATTAAAATATGACTTGATCTTTTTTTTCTAAAAGATTCACACTTTGTTTTATTAATACCCTTTAATTATTTAATTTCCCTAAGTTTAGACTTAGGGTCTGCATTAAAATAATTAATTATTTTAATGAAGCCATATCCGAGTGGAATTTCCACAAACAATTGTTGGGTTCTCTGGATAACTGTTATCCAAGTCTCTCCACCAAATATGAGACTTGGGACACTTCCCGATGCTATAAAATCAAAACTCTCTCTTAGTGAGGAAAGTGTTCAAGGAAGATACCATTGTACTTCTTTAAATCTATAACATCTGCTACACTGATGTTGTCATGGCTATTGCCCCTCATCTCTGTGCTGCTGCCCTCTGTACTGCTGCTTGTGACACTATCTTTTCCATTGCTTCATTTGTAGTGCAACTCCCTATGTTTCTGTAGATCACCCTTCCCTCTAATGGAATGGTTTTTCGACCATCTCCATATTCTATCTGAAGTAAGTGAACTTAATCTCACTCAGAGCCTTGGTGAGGATATCTGCCACCTATTCCCTTTTAGGAGTGTACCGCAACTGTATTTCTCCCCTTTGGACATAGTCCCTAATGAAGTGGCACCGAATGTCAACGTGTTTCGACCAGTCATGAAACACAGGATTCTCAGAGAGTTTAATGCAACTCTGATTATCACACATAATCCTGGTTGGTTCCATTCGCTTCTTGCGTAGGTTCAAGAGTAACTTACGAATCCGTATGGCCTCGCATGAAGTTGTGCTTGCTGCCATATACTCTGCCTCGGCTGAACTTAGTGCTATGGACTTATGTTTCTTGCTGCACCAAGGGGTCATTCCTGATCTGAGACTGAAACAACACCCACTAGTACTTTTCTGATCCACTGTGCTTCCAGCCCAATCTGCATCTGTAAACCCACTCAATTGGACCTCATTGCCCTTGGTGTACTTCAACCCATACTCAACTGTCCTCTTCAGATATTTGAGAACATGTTTTCCTGCTACCCAGTGAGCCCTCCTTGGTTCCACCATGAAATGACTAAGGGTATTCACTGCATAACAGATGTCTGGTCTAGTATTGACTAGATACATCAATGATCCGATGAGTTGCCTATACAACGTGGGATAAACCTCATCATATTTCGTTATGTCTATGTTCTTCCAGTTAGTAATCATTGGCGTGGCTATGGGTCTACAGTCTTCCATCTGAAATCTCTTCAGGATTTATGTCATGTATCTTCCTTGCCCCAGGAAGATTTCCCCCTTCTGCTGCCAGACTTCTAATCCAAGAAAATAGTGCATCTGCCCCAGGGCCTTCATGTCGAATTTTGTAGCCAAATCCTCCTTGCAGTCCTTGATGAGCTTAGATAATCCAGTAAGAAATAGATCATCCACATATAATACCAGAATTAACGGCTCATTCCCTACTCTCAAGTAGTAGAGGTTGGGATCTACATCACTCTTAACGAACCCCATCTTCTGCAAGTAGCTATCAATTCGCCCATACCATGCCCTGGGGGCTTGTTTTAGACCATATAAGGCTTTCTAAAGCCTGCAAACATGAGTCTTCTTCTCATGTGCCTTGACGCCCTCTGGTTTTTCTATGTACACTTCCTCCTCTATCACCCTGTTCAAGAACGTTGTCTTGACATCCTACTGGTGAATATCCCATCCCATCTGCGCTGCCAGAGAGATGACGGATCTGATAGAAGTGTAGCGAGCTATAGGGGTGAAGGTTTCCTCATAATCGATGTCTTCCTTTTGTCTGTACCCCTTAGTTACAAATCTAGCCTTGAACTTCTCTATGTTGCCATCTGCAGCATACTTGATCTTGTAGATCCACCTGGATCCTACAACTCATTTGTCATGTGGTCTAGGGACTACTTCCTAGACGTCGTTTGTCATGATGGAGCTATACTCCTCCACCATGGAATCTGCCCACACTTCATGCTGAGATTATTTCCGAAAGATGGAAGGTTCTCCAACCTGAGCTACTAGTGCCTGGTATCTGTCAGGTTTCTTTCATACACTCTTCCCATCTCTAGGGGCTCCAACAACTTCTTTTGCATCCTTCAAAATTTGTTGAAGTTCTATGCTCGGTCTCCCATCAGTGGTAGGCGATATCACCTGCTCTTCTTCTTGTTCTTCTTCGGAGGAACTCTCCTCAAAATCCTTGTGCCTTGGAGAGGAACTTGACCAATCCTCTGTAGGTTGTTGAGGTTGTACTAGTGGATCCTCCTCAATCTGCGTATCTATATCCATTTCTTGGGATTTCGAGAAGGCTCTCTCCTCCATGAATTTCACATCCCTCCTTACTATGATTTTCCTACTCTCTGGAATATAGATGTGATATGCTTTCTCATTTTCACTATAGCCCACAAGAAAACCCTTTTTTGCAGTCTGATCCAACTTCTTCCTCTTCTCATCTAGAATGTGGCAGTACACCATGCTGCCAAATATCTTGATGTGGCTCACCTTTGGCTTGCTTCCTGTGAACACACTCTCAGGAGTCACCTTCCCCAATTATCTATGGGGAACTCTGTTATGCACATATATCGTTGTATTGCAGGCTTTTTACCATAATAATTTGGGCATATCTTGGTCGTACAACATTGCACTTGCAGCTTCTATTATGGTCTGATTCTTCCTTTCTGCAACTCCATTTTGCTCTGGATTGTATGGAGTTTTCCATTCTCTCTTGATGCCTTCCTTTGCACAGAAATTGGTGAAGTCCTTATTGATATATTCTCCACCGTTATCTGATCGCAGCTTCTTGATATTCTTTCCTGTTGATTTTTCTACCAAAGCTTTGAATTCTTTGAACCAATCAAAGACTTCATCTTTGGTTTTCAGAAAATAGATCCAAGTCTTCCTGGAATGATCATCAACAAAGGTAGCAAAATAATTTTCACCACTAAGAGCGGTTGTGGACATTGGACCGCAAATATCCGAGTGTATTAATTCCAATACACTCTTAGCCCTGCTATTGCTTCTTGGAAACTCTTCCTTAGCATACTTCCCTAATACGCACCCCCTGCAGACTTCATCTTCCTTCGTGCTGAGTTCAAGAGTTCCTATGACAGTATTATTGAGAATCCTCAAGGCTCCATGATGTAGATGCCCCATCCTTTTGTGCCACAATTCATTCATATCTTTGTCATCCGTACTTCCAATCGGGGCCACCGGGGATTCAAGCTGAAGTTATATAGCTTATGAATCCTTGCTCCAATTTGTGCCTTTTTGCTCCAACTAGGATGTTTGACATACACCTTATTTCCAATAAAGTATACGTCATAGCCCTTGTTCTGAAGCTGAGACACTGAGAGTAAATTCTTCCCCAACCCTGGTACATGCAGAACATTCATGGCCTGAATCTTGTTTCCCATAGTTATCTGGAAATCCATCTATTCTTCTTGGTAGCTCGAAAAAAATTCTCAAACCCCCATCATGTGAGAAGATGATCCATTGTCAATATACCAAACACTTTGAGGAGTTGTGCTCAACACACAAGCAAGATCCTCCTCTATTCTGGATGCTAGCACTTTCATGTCATGTTCCATCTGCATTTCTGCATGATCTGGAGGACTGCGTGAGTCCCTCTAACTAAGTGAACCCTTCTGGATGTCGGATATTTGGTCCATGGCAGATCCTCCCTTTCTGTATTTAGCCTTTTTCTCTGACACCATGTGAAATTTTCAGATCTGAAAATTATTACTACAATGATTGGTTTATTTCTCCTACTTATGAGATAAGTTATTTACAGATGCTTCTGTAAATTCTGAAATAAACACATTTTGCATTACTTCACTCTAATCAAAATAATATGAACATAAATTACACAAGTAGCATAATAGAAACAACCATATGAACATAGTTATTTTTGGATAATTGTCCCCGGAAAAACCCGATGTGGGAAAACCGGTGCAGCAGATGACGGTTTTGTATTTATCTTCAGTAACGAAAATTTCATTTACAAGAGTCTTGATGAGAAAATAAAAATTAGCATACAACTAGTTGAATTTTCTGGAACCTTCATAAGTATTTCAGACCCTTGGGGTGATCTCCTACACCCTCTGCGTCATCCAGCGTGTGATCTTTACGCAGTCCCTCCCTGGACTGCGTAACTCTAAGTGGAGGGGTTCTTGCTGCCGATCAGCTCACCCTTCCCTTCATCCTCCAAACTTTTGCTTCTCCCTTAACTGAATCATCCCTCCTCCTTCTGCTTCTGCAAACCCGACTCTACAGAATCACCCACTGAAATCGAATTCTCTTGCTTCAAAATCGATTTCCTTCGAGTACTGGGAATGTCCCCGGCTTGATTTCCAAATGACCCTCAAGCCCCTTCTTATAGTCTTCTCGCTGATGAATCAACGATAAAGATTATATCGTTAATCCATGGCTCAGATTAAAATATGACTTGATCTTCGTTTTCTAGAAGATTCACAATCTACTTTATTAATACCCTCTAGTTATTTAATTTCCCTAATTTTAGACTTAGGGTCTGCATTAAAATAATTAATTATTTTAATAAAGCCATATACGAGTGGACTTTCCACAAACGATTTCTGGGTTCTCTGGATAACTATTGTCCAAGTCTCTCCACCAAATATGAGACTTGAAACACTTCCTGGTGCTATAAAATCAACACATTTCTTAGCATAGATCAAAGAGATGGAGGTAAGTGGGGCTACCTCTGTATCATGTATAACTTATTGCCAAAAGTGATAATAACAGTGTGAGGCCTAGACTCATACATAGCATGACACTTCCACAAGTATTATTGGCCTAATAACACATCACAAACTTCAAGGGGAGCAACATAACACAGTACCTCATATGTGAAGGGCTTGATGTCGTAGGGAAGGTGGCACCGATGACTGATGAAAATATCTCATCCTTGGTGGAGCCACCCGATGGTGTATAGTTGCGGGTATGGTTTGGTCGGTAGGCCCAACCTCTTCATGACCTCTAGTAAAATGATGTTCTTTTGGAATTTTTTTTTCAATAATTAGCTATAGTAGAGAACCCTCCACCCACATCTATGAGTGGAAGATACGCACCCCCTCCTATATATATTCAGGCTCAGCCTTCTAGACCTTAGTGGTGGAAATGGTGGCGTTGGATTTTGCATCAATAACCTCCTTCCCCTCCTCGGGTTCTGGCTCATAATCAGAACATGCATCAGACTCTGAAACTTTCAGCTCGTCAACCAATGAATGGTTGGCACGACACTCATTTGTGTTGTGAGTGGGCTCTTGTGAAACTCACACCACTTTCATGTGTCCTTCATCTTCGTGGTGCCATTATTTTCTTGCGGCTTTGGTTGTCCTAAGTTGTTCCACCTTGGCTTTGTCCTTTGCTCTGTAGTTTTGGGGTTCTCTTTCCCTGCTTCTTATTCGCAGATTCAAATTCACGCTTGTTTTGTTTAAATTTTTGTTCAATCTTGGCAACATATTGATATGTTGCACCAAGCGAGGATATGTCTAGGAACTCAATTTCTTCCTGAATTCATTTGTGAAGATAGTTGTGATACTTGAGCACCATATGTCTCTTAAAGTCTTTGATACCCAACTTTGTGTCTAAAGTATGAAAAATACTTGTGAACTCATGCACATCTTGGTCCCTTTGTTGTCGTAGTGTGGCCCATTGTATGTACTTGTCCTCATAGCTCCCCATGGGGTAATAATTTTCCTTGACAGTGCCTTGGAAAGAGTTCCAAGAGGGGGGAGTTGTAAACAGAGAGGGTTCCTCAGCCCCTTTCTCATAGTAAATTTCCCACCATTCCTTGACATGGGGGGAATCTTTAAGCAGTGTTAAAGTAATATTTTCTCTATCGTAGAAACTATGGACCGAAAAATAACCTTCCAATAGATTTATCCACTTATCTACAACATATGCATATATTTCTCCTTCAAATATACGGATATCGAAGTTCACTTGTACCTTGAAGGGGACGATGCCTCCGAGGTGTGTTATGCGGATTAATCCCTCTTACAGACAAGAGCGATCTCCTTAGTATTCTACGAATATCTAGAAACAAACATCCATTTGTAAATCGTTTTCTCTAGATTATTTGCAATTTAGAATTATTGTAAACAAAGAAAGAGGACATGCCCCTACCTTGAAATCGAACATTCGATGCAGTATTTTATCCAGTCGCTCCAAAGAGGCTTCTCCAATAAGTAGAACCTGCAATCAAAGATAGACAAAAGAATCAAAAGCACCTACAACATATAATAATCAAGAAAATATAATCCAACTTAGTGATCAAGGAGTATAAGTATTGATGTTATTCAATAAGCACAAGAACAACTCAATGATAAAAAGAGATTCATATGTATTATCTTGAATGAAAAGAGTAACTTTACAACCTAATGCTTTGATGTCGTACAAGTTTCTCCCAGGGTATTGAACAATCGTTCCTCCTTCAGTTTGACAAGCCTTCCTCTCTTTGAACAAGCATGGAGTTATGGACATAAGGGTGTGATCATTCTCATGCCAACAACAACTACTGTAGATAGTATGCTCTCTTGAGAATTTCTTCAGCAACTAACATGTATGTCTACCATCTACCCTTGAGACTGAAACATGAGCTCAATTTATAGGGAAATGGAGGTAGTTTCAGTTCCATGAAGAGGGGGATGGATTCCTCTCATGAAGGGATTTGAGCTCCATAGACCAAGGGATAAGCTCCATGAGTGGAGGGACAATGCTCGAACTGATCGCGCCTCTAGAAGCTTCCAGTTGGGAGAATATTTGACCAGCTGGGCTTCTAGAACTTACTTTTTCCTTTATTTGACTTTTACGGGGGTCCTTAGGTTTTATTAGTAGAACGTGCGGGAGCTACCGCAGGCTATAGAACATGTGTTCGCGAACCCGCAGGAAAAGGCTAGGAAAAGTGCGGAGTTAGACTTTTAAGGGTTTTAATGAGCAAGCTGGAACTGATCACGCCTCTAGAAGCTTCCAGTTGGGAGAATATTCGACCAGCTGGGCTTCTAGAACTTACTTTTTCCTTTATTTTACTTTTACGGGGGTCCGCAGGTTTTATTAGCAGAACGTGCGGGAGCTGTCGCAGGCTATAGAACACGTATTCGCAAACCCGCAGGAAAAGGCTAGGAAAAGTGTGGAGTTAGACTTTTAAGGGTTTTAATGAGATTTTCTTCAATTCCAAGATTTGGTTTAGGAAAATTAGGGTTTTTTACTTCTAAGGGAGCACAATATAGGTAGTGATAGACCTATATGGACAGTCAAATTCCATGGTGACAAAATAACATGTAACAGATTGCCCCCTAAAGTGCGAAGTCTGAGGTTATGCCGAAGAGTGAAGTGCTTTATCATTCTGAGGATTAGATTGCGGACACACCGGTCAAAAACTTGTAAAAAATTTCAATGCAAACATATATATATATATATATCATCGCTGAGGTAGGCATTCCCATACTCAGATCAAAACTAACTACATGTTCTAGTACATATATGATTTTAATATTACATCAAAATTAGACACATTATGGGCGCAACCATCTATCATGAGTAGTCTATTGTATCATGAATAATAAAATTCCTCGCATCCTGGATGGTGGAAACTAGATCCAGGGTCTTTATTTCCGCTTCCCGAACTAGTACGATTCTATCCATGCGATTGATTGTGTCGAAGTCGAACATGGTAGAAACCACTTGATTACCATTCAATGATGTGAACTGTTAACAAGTGTGAGAGAAACCACCAATAATGACAATGGCTCTCAAAGTACTCAGTACAATCCATGAAGTGTGAATGAATGATTTTTAGTCGAACACTTCATAGAATCATTCGATCGAAGGTCAATGATGCAACCTGTCGTCGAAGGCGAGAAAATTGCCATTAGGACTTGCAAATCCCAAGGTACTGATAGGATTCTAGATCAAATTTCTAGGTGATGAGTTGTCTTCGATAGAAATCAACCCGTCACTGGAAAGCCCACGACACGAAACCATTATATCAAGTTTTGAAGAAATATTTACAAGGACTGACTCAGTAATGGTCAACGCGAATGGAGACAAATGTTTGCAATTAATGGTTTATTTGAACTATCTGTTTAACACATAAAGAAACTGCAGATGGTTTGGTTGCATTTGACCTAAAGCTAATACCTAGAAACTGGCTGAAGACTTTCAATATGGTTTGATTAAGTGTTAGACAAAGGATTTCCCAACCCAGGTACAAATGTGACAAAGTGTCGTGTTCAAGAGTGGTATACTGCTTTTAAAACAAGGGTGACAACTGGATTCTTTTTCTCTCTTTTTCCCCACCATTACTGGCAAGTACCTCTTTATTTTTTACAAGCTTGAGGAGGATAACATTTGCTTGTTTATATAAGCTCATCCTTCGGATGAGTCCATATTAGAATTAAAATCGAACCCTAAGAAGGAGTGATTCGGTCCTGTTGTAATCGACAGGTCCTTTATTGTTAAATTTTAACGAGTCCAGTATAGGAGAAACTCAACGTTTTTCAGTTTTAGGGAGTCAAAAGAAAAACATAAGTAAACTTTGTGGTTGTTATTTTTCATAAATTTAGTCTCTCAAGCCCAAAAAAGGATAAAATAATACAGGAGAGAACTCTATTGACCATGATTAGTCAACGTATACCTTTTTCGTAATTAGTCCATTTCATTCCGAAAAAGGGGTAAACTTATACTAAAGGGATGACCGTGTTAGGATACTTCGACACATAGGAAATATGCTCCTTTTGTGTCACTTTTGTAAATCCTTCAATCATATCCCAATTTGTTCTTAAGGGGGGATGTTAGGATATTTCGACACATAGGAAATAGGCTCCTTTTGTGTCACCTTTGTAAATCCTTCAATCCTATCCCAATTTGTTCTTAAGGGGGGATGTTAGGATATTTCGACACATAGGAAATAGTTAAGAATAACTTAATCTAGTGTAGAGTTAGGTAAAGTGTGTTTCTTTACCATGTACATTTGTAACTTATAATCTGACGGTCACGATTTGTAGTGATCCGACGGTTATCTCTCACCTCGGTATTAACAGCACTTGATCCATGGCTTAACACCCGATTGGTCCATGGTCTCTATTTAAAGAGCATGGAGGGTCATTTGTCCGGTAACCGTTTATGAGAGAAACATATGTAACTTTTCTTTTATATTAATAAATTCCCTGAAGTGGCCGCGTTGTCTTAGGGCGTGGATTGTTTCCCTCTTTGAGGGTTTTAACCACGTGATTATACTGGTGTACTGATTTGTGATATGTTTGTGAGCGATGACCTTTGGTTCTTGATCTACGGAACTTACCCTATAAATTCCTACAGACCGTTCATTTACTTTAACGAGTTCAAATAATCAAGTCCTCAGAAATATTTTCATATTTAGAGAGTATGAAAAGGGGTTAAAAGAGAACTCCAGGGTTTCACTTTTTTGTAATTTTCAAGGGCCTGAAAAAGTGATAAAATTATACTCAAATGGTTGAATTTCAATTTTATTTAGGAGCAGGAAAAGGCGGAAAGAACTCGACATTTACATATGTTTTACAAGAATGAAAAATAGAAAAATAATATCGGGATTTTCATGAGTTTAATGAGTCTTTAAAATAATAACCAAAATGGACTCAAGATAGGTTTCATTTTTACACAAGCTTGAAATAGAGGAAAACTATGCTTGAGAGTGGTTTCATTTTTACACAAGCTTAAAACAGAGAAAAATGTACTTGAGATTGGTTTCATTTTTACACAAGATTGAAACAGAGAAAACTGTGTTTGAGAGTGGTTTCATTTTTACACAAGCTTGAAACAAAGGAAACTATGCTTGAAAGTGGGTTTGTTTCATTTTTACATAAGCTTGAAACAAAGGAAAATTCATGCTTGAGATAAGTTTCAATGCCCCACAAGCGTAACCTGCAAGAGCATATATGCCCCCCAAGCTTCATTTCATTCAACTAAGTAGACTACTGGTTACTAATAGCTAGATGGAATGAAGGTTCATTTACGAGATCAGATGAAAGACTCGACTTAATTAGGAGAGTATTTGTTTCATTTTTTAACGAGCTTGACACAGGAAAAGAACTATGCTCATGGGCCTGTTTCATTTTTTAACGAGGTTGACATAGTAAAAGAACCATCCTCGTGAAGACATGTTTCATTTTTTAACGAGGTTGACACAGTAAAAGGAACTTTCCTCATGGAACCTTGTTTCATTTTTTAACGAGCTTGACACAAGAAAAGGAACTATGCTCATAGTATCTATTTCATTTTAACGAGGTTGACAAAGTGAAAGAACCATCTTCATGGAACCTTTTCATGGCTTCTAACTGGAAGAAACACATGTCAAGGGACACTCCTCGAGGTCTTCATCAGATGGAAGAATAGTTCTCTGGAAGAAACACATGTCAAGGGACTTAATAGGGATAAGAAAATCACCTTCAAATAATCCCATAGGGTTTTCCATGTCAATTACTGGATCTAAGTCAAAGGAAGTTGAGAAAACAGTGAGAGGCTCGCTTGCATAGGTAACTGAAAACATGGGACTGGTTGACACATAATTGACATGTGGCTAGGTAGATACCACTTTCATATAAGGAAAATTCAGGGGTGTTGGATTATTGGTAATCGAATTAAGACTAACGAACGAAAGCTAGTCAACAGTCACAATGTTTCCATTGTGAGGGAAAGACATCGCCCAAGGAGAAAATTGAAATCCAAGGGGCCTCGAACTACAATAAGATCAATACAGACAGATTTACCTTCCAAGGTAATAGGAAACTTAGGAAGAATCCCTAAAGGTTCACTAATGGTTCTGTTAAAGGCTGACAGATTCTGTGTAACAGGCACAAGCTGAGGGGAACCCAAATATTTCCAAGCAGTTGAGGATAAACTACTAATAGAAGCACCTTCATCAACATACAATAATCAAGAAAAGCTAATCCAACTTAGTGATCAAGGAGTCTAAGTATTGATGTTATTCAATAAGCACAAGAACAACTCAATGAGAAAAAGAGATCCATATGTATTATCTTGAATGAAAAGAGTAACTTTACAACCTTATTCCTTGATTTCGTACAAGTTTCTCCCGGGGTCCTGAACAATCGTTCCTCCTTTAGTTTGACAAGCCTTCCTCTCTTTGAACCAGCATGTATTTATGGACATAAGGGTGTGATCATTCTCATGCCAACAACAACTAGTGTAGAGAGTATGCTCTCTTGAGAATTTCTTCAGCAACTAACATGTATGTCTACCATCTACCATTGAGACTGAAACATGAGCTCAATTTATAGGGAAATGGAGGTAGTTTCAGTTCCATGAAGAGGGGGATGGATTCCTCTCATGAAGGGATTTGAGCTCCATAGACCAAGGGATAAGCTCCATGAGTGGAATGATAAAGCTCCATGAGTGGAGGGATAAATCTCGAACTGATCGCACCTCTAGAAGCTTCTATTTGGGAGAATATTCGACGATATGGGCTTCTAGAACTTACTTTTTCCTTTATTTGAATTTACAGGGGTCCGCGGGTTTTATTAGCAGAACGTGTGGGAGCTGCTGCAGGCTATAGAACACATATCTGCAAACCCGCAGGAAAAGGCTAGGAAAAGTGTGGAGTTAGAATTTTAAGGGTTTTAATGAGCAAGCTCGAACTAATCGTGCCTCTAGAAGCTTCCAGTTGGGAGAATATTCGACCAGCTGGGCTTCTAGAACTTACTTTTTCCTTTATTTGACTTTTACGGGGGTCCGCGGGTTTTATTAGTAGAACGTGCAGGAGCTGCCGCGAGCTATAGAACACGTATCCGCGAACCCACAGGAAAAGGCTAGGAAAAGTGCGGAGTTATACTTTTAAGGGTTTTAATGAGCTTTTCTTCAATTCCAAGATTTGGTTTAGGAACATTAGGGTTTTTGACTCTTAAGGGAGCACACTATAGGTAGTGATAGACCTATATGGACAGTAAAATTTCGTGGTGACAAAATAACGTGTAACAAGGTGACTGTTGGATGAAGATGTGTTGTCAGTGGGCATCCATCGAAGGATCTGGCAAAATTTGTCCATCATCTCGTTCCTTTGTCGCTTGATGGCTTCTTAGAGCAACAATTTGATAGGATATCTTGCTCCCTTGTCTTTCTTTTTTCCTCCATGGGAGTTCGTTGGTGTTGGTGGGGATAGTCTTGCAAAGGATCAATGAGTTCAAGTCCCAACTCCTTATACCTAGACCTCATTGGGGACATGCACACAAAAATAGAGAAATAGAAGACTACTCTGATACCACTGATATAGATTTATGAAGGAACAAAATGAAATGAGGAGTCCACTGATATAGATTTATGAAGAAACAAAATGAAATACAGATATAAAAAAAAACACAAATATACAGCGAAAACAAAACTTCAATTCATTAATAACAAAGTACTGAAAATTATTTACATGAAAAATGAAAATAAACTAGCTCGGGCAATGGTAGATTATTTTTGAGAAGATATGTGATATCTACATGCCTTATGAACTATGTTACAATGGGGCTCGTAGGCCTATTTATTATTGAGAAATAATGGAAAATCCTAAACATCAAAAAACCTAACCCTAGGAGATGAAGGGCCAAAATTGTGGGCCTTATTGGGGTAAATCGGTACATCAACTTCTCGTGGTCGTGACTTTGGCATAGGATCTATGTTTGACGCATATGATACCTTGTTATAATTTTATATCCTAGGAAAATTAGGAACATTAGGGTTTTTGACTCCTAGTGGTTTGTCGTTTTCCAAAAAAAATGTCGTTTAGGGCCTCAAAACAGCTCTAGAAGTTTAGGACCCGAAAAACTGCCAAAAACAGTAAATTGTGCTACAATTAAGGAAACATAAAGAAACAATTGTGGGGGGTGAAGTGGAATAGTCGGGTAGCCACCAATATCCACCTAGATCAAGTAGGCTATGTAGAGGGAAGCAAGAAATATATAGACAATGGTTTTTCAATCCCAACCATTGGTACAATTCTTTTATTAATGTATTGGCTATTTCAAGTTTTATACTTGTAATTTTACTAACATCGAAACCATTGCTTGATTAACGACCTGTTGAATTTATTATGAAGTTGACATGGAGGTTGTTGCCATTAGTCAATGTTTGTTTTCTCTTCTTCATTTCATGTCTTATTGATCCATAAATGTTGGGCTTATGGCCTATCAATTTTTTCAACACAAATCCTTGCAGAATTAATTTTATTTATTTATGTAAGGGATCAGCCCCAATCTCCAAGCATCTATTGAAATTTTAAGTACATTATGCAGATCCAACATCCTTAGGTGCCACCTTTGGCTATGTCAAAATTATCAAATAATACACCTTTGCAAAAAATAATTTTAACCTCTCTAGTTCTTCAAAACCAATCAACAATACATTAGTTAAGTAAGCAACATCCCCAGCTTCTTGATATTTTATAAACAAAAATAAAATAAAAAAATCTAGTAAGGATTAGAGCACTTTGGTTATTGCAATCTTTGACCTTCTACAATTCATTTCAACAATCACCAATTATGTAGAACATATGTTCTAGTGATCACACCCTTCAATTCACTGTAAGTATTTAAGAAATACATCATATTTGGATAACACGAGCACTATGGTGATCATAGTTTATATTTTTCTAAAATAGAAATAGAGGTCATCAACGAGAGATGAAAACCCTCTCATGATCAAAAATAATAAACCCAAAGCTATTGGAAATCCCTTTGACTATTTTGAACAAGAGCACCAAATCTCAATACCATCAGTTCTCTAAAATACTAAATCATCATTTTTAGTGGTTTCGATGGAAGGGTCAAATCTTAAAACCCCAAATGGTATAGAAAACCAAAATCCCTATGACTTTTGGATACAACTACCAAACTACAAGGGCTATATTTGGGGCAATACATAAGCTAAGAATGTGTTAAGTCACAAAAAGAGATGGATGTATGGGTACACAACATGTTTTGTTATTGTTATCTTGCATATAATGCAGGGGAAGATAGGATTATGCTATGTGTTGAAGCTAATGGTAAAATAGAGAGAAAGGATGGTGGAAGGAGAGTAATTACAACTTATATAAAGCATATATAATAGTTCCAAGCAAGCTTGAAATTCCACAAATCAATAAAAAAGTTGTAACATTGGGTATATGAAGTTAAACTCAAGCTAGGTATCCCTCAAATAATCATTTCCATCAATATTATAAAATAGGCATGGTTTCCCTAAGGGATTTTTGTCACTTCCAATAATAGGAGGGTAATTTCGGAGGGTCAAATAACTATATGTCTTGTAATTTCACTATATATATACAAGACATGCAGTTATTTGATGTGATATAAGCTTAATCAATTAATTTGATTAACTATTTAATCAAATTAATTAACTTAAATTTTTTTTCATTTCTATAAGTGCTTGATAATATTCATTCTCATACACTTAATATCATCTTTCAAGATTGCATATAAAAGACATAAATATATACCCGGGATAGAGATAGGTATATATACTCCTTTAGCTTGTTTTCACTCCCATTCATCCAAGTCATAGTTAGTTATAAATACCACACATCAACCCAATTATATTTCTTGGGAAATTGGTCCCATCATCCTGAGTCGGAGCTACTATTCCAAACAGAAAAGGGACGGTTTCCAAGTCCCCGACTGGGTGGTTATCCCCGTGTTGTGCAGCAATTTTCGAGGCATCAACATTTTTGGCACTAGAAGTAGGGAAAATAGACTATGAATGGCATTAAGATCTAATCCTAAATCTAAATTCCACCAAAAGAGTCAATTCCCCTCCAAATCTCCTACAACTTCAAGGCCATTCTCAAAGTCTCCTACCTCTACATATGAAGTTGTTCAATCACCTCTTAAATCTCCTAGTTCAATTCTAAAGGAGCTTTCCCCTGATTATACTTCCGAATCACCTGAAGTCCAGACTTTTATAAATAAATTAGAATAAATGTTTATTTCAGCAAAGAATCATGTGCTTTCTGAAGCCTCTAAAGGAAGTGTAACCTCCATCCTGCAAGGGACTGGCGTGTTAACTTGATCTCAAAGTAAAAAACTTGGGATAGCTCCATTTGAGTTTCCTCGTCATTCCCATCAAAGGAAGAATCCTACATCAAAAACTCAAACATCTGCTACAGAGATTATATCATCTTCTCCTCCACAAACCCCATCATTCATTCCTCCTTCATTTCCTTCTTCCCAACCAATCTTCTCATCGATTCATATCTCTTCGTCTCAATCAACTAGTGTTGCCTCAATCAGTACTATTTCAGCGGTTGTTTCTTCTATCACTAAATCAACCTATGGAACCACTACAATATCTTCCAATCCTACAGCTCATATGATGGCAATATACCATGGACTAATCCAGGAATCGTTCAATTGGTTAGACCTCTTCATGATTTACCTAAGCACCCAGAAAAATGGTTGCCTAAGTATAATCCCGATGATGGACTCCCTGTTGAAGAGCACCTACATAATTTCATGCTTGCCATGAACCTCAATGTAATATCTGAAGAAGATTGTTTAGTTAGATTATTCCCTTATACTTTCCAAGGATCAACAGGATCATGGTACTTTTCGCTACCATCAGGCACTATAACTAGTTGGGATATCTTTGAAGAATGGTTTTTAACCAAATTTGGTGATTACCACACTACTTCTACTCTTATAAATGATCTTTCCAATCTCAAAGCTAATTCAGGAGAAAATATCAAAGACTTTAATAGCAGGTTTATTAAATTGTTAAACAAAATCCCAACTACATCAAAGACTGGTGTTGATGTACAGATTGAATGGCACATATCCTCTCTTCCTTCTAATATTGCAATTTTTGTAGATAGGTCCAACAAATCAGCTTTAGTTGAGAACATGAAAGAATCATTGTCAGTTGAAAAGAGATAAATTGCATTAGAGAAGAAAATCGCTCAAGAAGAAAGGAAATCAAAGAAGGTCACATTTAAGGATGTGCCAAAAAAGAAAACTCCTAAATATCCTTTTGATCTTGAATGATTACAAAAAGTCCTTAAATCTATGTCAAATGAGATGGTATAAATAAAAAAGAAGGTGGTTGAGTCTTCTTCTATGAAACCTTTTATATCTTTCAAGAAAGCTTAAACATATAATCCTCAACCACCTAATATTATATCCAAAATTGAATCTGACCAGGATGAGGACGAAGATGAAACAATGTTATCTGCTAAAGAATTTCAAGATGAGGAACTTGTCGAAGTACATGGATTATGGGATCTCATACTCCCTACTTCTGATAATGAATATGACCATGAACCCTTACCTATTAGCACCAGAAGTAAAGGTCCTATTGATTCATCACAACCAATCCAAAAACATAAACGCTCATCCCTTGCTACTAAAGATAAAGTTATCACTAAAAAATCTCCTTCCACGTCATCTCAATTAGTCCCATCTTCTTCATATTCTCCCTCTAAATCAAAGACCTTGGTAGTCTCTGACACCATCGAATACAATATAGTCGAAGATATGAAGAAAATCAAAGCAAATATCTCCATACATGAGGTAGCTAAATTGAAACAACAGCAGAAATTTCTACAAAGAATTAAATGCAATCCCCGCTTCTCCTTTACCTGCTTCTGTTACATCCAAAGCCTCTAAAGGAATAGGTAAACCTCCTAATGATACATCTAAAAATATTGGTTCCTTGGATGCCATTTTAATTGGAGATAGATCCAATTCACGTAGTCCTCCTTTCCTTTTGACTTTTGAAGTTTTCAATAAAAATGTGCACAATTTCCTGCCAGACTCTTGAGCTTCTTCAAATATAATTCTATATTATGTTTGTTTGAAGTTAAACATCTTACCCTAAAATTTTGTTGTTCACATTGTTCAATTAGATATAGCCAAAGTCAAAGTTTTAGGAGAAATGGATTTTGTCCTCATTAGACTTGATTCTAATTCAAAAGTCCATCAAGCAATTAACATTATAGTTGATGATATCCCTGACTTTTATGGTTTGATTCTTAGTAGAGATTGGTCTGAAAAGATTCATGGTTATTTTGTCACAGACTGGTCTCATATGCGGCTTCCTTACAATGGTAAGCCAAACCAAATTCGATTTGACCATGAAAAACACATCAAATACTCAGTAACTGATTTTGAGAGTGAAAATGAACCAATGGCCTTTACCAATAACATCCTTGGGAACTACTCTGATGAATCATTCTTGGGTAATTTCAATGCACAACAATCTCCATTTCTAATCAATTCGATTACTTCTAAAATCGAAAACTTTTCACAATCAGATTCTTTTAAATGTGTAAATATTGTAGAAAAGCCTTTTGTTAAATCTTTATTTGGACTCTGTATTTTGATAGATCTAGATCTAACAACGGTATAGGAGAAAGTTGTATAATAATCTGTCCAGAAGGATTAAAAACTATGCTAGCCTATAGATTAGAGTTTGAATGCATAAACAATACTGTTGAATACGAGGCATTGGTCCAAGGATTATATAAAGCAATAGATTTGAATGTCAAATATATTCAAGTATTCAGAGATTCTGAAATTATTGTAAAGCAGGTAAGAAACACCATTCACTGTGTTTATGCCCATTTAAAACATTATCTATCTCTGGTTCAAACAGTCACTTCTCATTTCTTGGCATTTAACATCTTTCCTATCCCAAGACTTCAAAATGCCATCATTGATTTTCTGGCCAATGTAGCATCTAGACTTATACCATCTGAATATTATAGTTTGGACAGATTTTCCATTGAATTATTTTTTCGACCATCCATCTGTTATGAAACCAACTCCAAAAATAGAAGAAAAGAGAGATCAACGCCTTAGAAATTGGCCACTTCAAGGGGGCAACCTCCAATACATTACATAAATGAACAATTCTTCGATGATACAAATGACAAAAACCTCCTTCTATATATAGGAGTCCATGGGCCCACAATATAATCCTAGACGACCTAACAATAACAATGTAAGGGCACAATAATAACAATATTGGGGTTACAGGGGTACAACAATAACAATAAGGGAGCTACACTAATAACAATAAGGGACTAAACTAGTAATATAGGGACCTAACATGCCCCTCTCCTTCAAAAAAGTGTTGTCCTCAACACTTGAGTAGCTCTGGGTGCTTCGGTATAAAATTCTCATCCTCCCATGTAGAATCTTCAGTGGGTAAGTTCTTCCACTTGATGAGATACTCTAAAATTGATCGATTTCATAGCTATTGAGTTCTTGTTTCCATGACCGCTTCAGGTTCCAATATGATTTTTCCTTCCTCATCAAGTTCTGGAAATATTGTTTGAACTGGAAGATTTTCACCTATAACCTTCTTTAAGTATGAAACATGGAAAACTTGATGCACTCGCGAAGAAGCAAGAAGCTCCAATTTGCATGCCATAGTACCAATCTTTTGCAACACCTTGTAAGGACCATAGTACTTTGGCGATAATTTATTATCCTTCTTAGCTTGCTTGAGGGACATTTGTTTGTATGGTTGTAGCCGTAAAAATACCCAATCTCCTACATCAAAACTTCTCTCACTGCGATGTTGATATGCATGTTGTTTCATTCGATTTTGTGCCAAATTCAGGTTATCCTTTAAGAGTTGGAGAACTTCTTGCTGATGCTCGATGTGATCTTCCACTGCTTGAACCTTCGAATTTTCCCTTAAAGATGATGTGATGGATGGTGGATGATATCCATAAAGTGCCATAAATGGGGTCATTTTTGCTGCAGTATGGAAGGAAGTGTTATTCCACCATTCAGCGAGAGGTAACCACTTGACCCATTGTGTTTGTTTATCAGATACAAAACAATGAAGATATCCTTCCAAACATTTATTCACTATCTCAGTTTGACCATTTTAAATGGATGACATAATGCACAAAAGTGTGCATACTTGGTAAGTCTATCAACTACCACCATGATGACACTCTTTCCTTCGTACTTAGGTAAACCTGTGACAAAATCCATTGAAATCTCCTCCCAACGTTGACTTGGAATGTATAAAGGTTGTAGAAGACCCAGGGTCTTAATTGTCTCAACTTTATTTTGTTGGCAAACCAAACATTCCACCACAAACTTTTGAATATCAGATTTAAGGCCATCCAAAAAAAAAAAAAAATCACCCTGTGGTAAGTTTTTAAAAATCCTGAGTGTCCTCGTAAAGGAGAAGTGTGCAATTCCAAAAGAATCTTTTGTTTTAGTTGGGAATTCTTACAAAGATATAAGCAATCTTTGTACCATAAGGAATCATTTTTCCAACTAAATGTATCAGATCTAATAGGATCTTGCTGCAACTTTTGAATGGGTGTCCACACTTCTTCATCCTTCTTCCATTCATCCCTTGCTTTGGTTATCCAATCTGGTTGGATAATAGAAATGGCACAAAGCAATGCTTCCACCTCTTCATTCTTTCTTGAGAGTGCATCTGCAACAACATTTAGGTTCCCTTTTTTGTAGATTATTTCAAAGTCATAACCCAACATCTTTGTCACCCATTTTTGTTGCTCTTATGAAGATAGTCTTTGTTCCAAAAAGTGTTTAAGACTATCATGATCAGTTTTTACCTTGAAGTGTATTCCCATTAGGTAAGGTCGCCATTTCTTTAGTGCTTCTAGTATTGCTAACATTTCCTTCTCATAAATAGCTTTATGTAAATACTTTCCTTTGAT
Organism: Pinus albicaulis; assembly: GCA_034641835.2. NCBI lineage: Eukaryota > Viridiplantae > Streptophyta > Pinopsida > Pinales > Pinaceae > Pinus > Pinus albicaulis. The sequence continues at coordinate 2,025,310,444 of CM076575.1, read as the reverse complement.
TGAATGATTTTAAAAAGCAATGGGTCTTCCTTCTTGCATTAAAACAGCACCAATTCCATTTCCTGAGGCATCACATTCCACAATAAAGGTTTTTGTGAAGTCTAGCGTAGCTAAGACCGGTGCTAGGCACATTGCCTCTTTAAGATGTTCCAAGGCCTTAGTTGCTTCAGGAGTCCATGAAAATGCATCTTTCTTCAATAATGTTGTTAGAGGTGCTGCTATTCTCCCATAATTTTTAACAAACTTGCAATAATAACCTGTTAACCCGAGAAATCCTCGCAACTGCTTTATGGTTATGGGGACTTTCCATTCCTTAATGGCTAAAATTTCGTTAGGGTCTACCTTAACACCCTCGTGAGATACAATCTGACCCAGATATTCCACCTCTTGTACTCCAAAGAAACTTTTGGATGTTTTTGCATATAATTGTTTCTCCTCCAATACTTTGAGCACCCTGTCAACATGTTGAACATGATCCTTCCAAGACGTGTTGTAGATTAGTATATCATCAAAAAATACTAGCACAAATTTTCTAAGGAAGGGTTTGAAAATGGAATTCATCAACCCTTGAAATGTAGAAGGTGCATTGGTAAGGCCAAAAGGCATGACCAAAATTCATAATGATCCTCATGAGTTCGAAATGCTGTTTTTGGAATATCTTTAGTCTTCATTCTAATTTGATGATATCCTGAACGAAGATCCAACTTGGTAAAATAAATTGCTCCATGTAATTCATCCAATAATTCATCAATCACAGGAATGGGAAATTTATCTTTAATGGTGAGCTTATTAAGCTCCCTATAATTTGGACACATGCGCCATGATCCATCCTTCTTGTGCACCAATACTGCTGGAGCAGAGAAAGAACTTTGATTAGGTTGAATTATACCATCCTCTAACATTTCTGCAATCATACGTTCAATTTCTCTCTTTTGGACATAAGGATATCCATAAGGCCTGATGTTTGGAGGAACACTTCCTAGAATCAAATGAATAGCATGATCATGATCACGAATAGGTGGGAGTCCTTTGGGAGTTTCAAACACCTTGGAATGATTGTCCAATACTTGTTGCAGATCTGCAAAAATAGATGATTTTGATGTTGGAAATTCTAGTGAGCATAATTGTGCAATTACGCCTCGTTGTTCTTTCTTCAGAAGCTTTGTCATGACATTAGAGCTTATTATCTTTCCCGGCTTCCCTGCGATACCCCGTAATTTGACTTCCTTTACTTCTGAAAAAAAATTCAAGAAAAGTTCTTGAAAATTAAAAGCTACCGTCCCCAAAGATTGTAACCATTTTACTCCTATTACAACATTAGCACCTCCCATAGAATGGAAAGCATTGGACTATTCAATACATATTCCCCCATGGTTAGCTTGATATTATGGAATTTTCAAGAGAAATTTATAGTTCCTCCATTTGCAACCATCACTTGACATTCTGGTGCTGGGTATAGGAAACAATTCAATTCCTTGGCTACCTTACAGAATAAAATTATGGGGACTACCTGAATCAATCAACACTATTACCTTTTTCTTCTTGATATGTCCTTCTATATTGAGAGTTTGAGGAGTGGTAATTCCTGCCAAAGTATTACACGATATGGTCGGACTCATTTCTTCCTCTTCTAGGGTTGGTTCCTCATGTATATCTTCTTCTTTTGAAGATTCTTGTTCATTTTCTTCTTCCTTTTCAAAATCTATGTAAAATATTTTCTTCTCAGCACACTTATGACCTTTAGTGTATTTGCTATCACAACTGTAGCAAAGCCCTTTTGCTCTTTTTTCTTCCAATTGTTGTGGTGTCAACCTTGTAGGTTGTGGAAGTCTAGGAGTAGCAACACTTCCATATTTATATATGTGAGTGGTAGGCTTCCTTGTTGCCATAATTTTACATTCAATTTATCTTGCCAACCTAAATGCATTTTCCAATGAATCAGGTTCCCAAACGTGAACTTCATGTTGGATGTTATCCTTTAAAGTCCCTATGAAGACATAAATCCTGTGTTCCTCTGGAATATCAGTTACCCTTATATTCAATTTTTGGAAGTCCTCAATGTGCTCCGCCACTGAACCCTTTTGTTTGAGATTTATCAATTGGCTAAAGAAGGTGTTGTTTTTTGTATCCTCATAATGTGCTATCATTTCCTTCGTAAAAATTGACCAAGTGACATTTTTTTTACGGGATCAAAGCCATCGATACCATACAAATGTATTTTGTTCTAAATGTAAAGTTGCAATGCGTACCTTTTGTGTGTTTTGCACATTATTGAAATCAAAATATTGCTCCATCTGTAGTATCCATGTTATGAGATCCTTGCCATCAAACTTCCTCATATCCATCTTTGGAATATGGTGGTTCTTCCATCCAACATTAGAGTTTATGAAATCACGATTAAAATTTATTTTGTTCTCATCATGAGTTTCCACTACTATATTTTCGCCATTAGGAAGCATTTCTTATATCAACTTTGCCAGATAATTCTTCATGTTTTCCATGTTGTCTTTCATTTTTTCATCGATCTTAGCTTCCATGTCATCCATCTTAGCTTCCATGCCATCCATCTCAGCTTCCATGCCCACTTCCATGCCATCCATCTTAGCTTCCAAACCATTCATCTTAGCTTCCACGCCTTTCTTCAAACCATCCATCTTAGTTTCCATGCTTTTCTTCAAAACTTCCATTTCATTTTTTGTTTCTCTTTGCGATAGCGAAATTTGGTGCACATGCTCTTATAATTTTGATATCTCATGTTGTTTTTCTTTGTCTTCATGAGTCATAGTAGAGCCTTCTGAAGGCTTAATGGGTGTTGAATTCTTTTTAGGGGGCATTTGAGAACCCAATACTGATATCTATTCTTCAATATGCCCTTGGAATAAATTCAAACTATTTTTTTTTCAAACGAGACTTATGTAATTCGAAAAACATACACACCTTTTTCTTTCTTTTGAGGAGCTCGATATTGAAACCAAATTATCTCTGTGATTTTGGATCTTCAATATCTGAAATTTGGCCCTAAATTGGCCCTCTGAATCTTCTTTTGCATGCCACAGGTATGACCTGATTTGGATTCTTCAAGACAAAGTTATGCCCAATCTCCCACGATGACCTAATTATGGACTAGTTCAGTAGAGCGAACTTGTACGACTTTCCGCATGTCACTGTTTCCTCCTTCGGCTCTGAAATTGATATTTCGATAACTATAGTCCGTGTAATTGTGGCCACTTTTTACAGAATCATAATCCGACACTCAGAAAGAGAGTTATGACATTTTTCCCACGGTCACCTCTTTGAGATGAAATTCAGGAGCCTGAAACAATCCTACCTTCCACTGATCATATCTCACAAAATATTACGAACCAAGATCTGAAATTTTTACAGGAGGTTCCTTAGGATTTTATCTTCGATTTGTGAAAATTTCAGCTTCTGAACCCTCGTAGAAAAAGAGTTATAGCTAAAATTTTGCGATGACCTGTTTAGGTTAAATTCAGGAACCTACAAAATGCACTAACTTCAACAGATCATATCTCCGAAAATATTGCGAACCAGAATCTGAAATTTTGCAACGATGTTCCTCAGGATTTCGGCTTCACGCTCTAAAAATTTCAGCTTCTGAACCTTCGTAGAAAAAATTTTATAGCGAAAATTCCACGATGACCTGTTTGGAGCAGCGAAACCCTAGAATCCAAAGCTCTTGTACCAAATGTTATGAAACCAGCTCCAAAAATAGAAGAAAAGAGAGATCAACGCCTTATAAATAGCCACTTAGAGGGGGGAACCTCCAATACATTACATAAATAAACAATTCTTCGATGATACAAATGACCAAAACCTCCTTCTATATACAGGAGTCCATGGGCCCACAATATAATCCTAGCCGACCTAACAATAACAATGTAAGGGCACAATAATAACAATATTGGGGTTACAGGGGTACAAAAATAACAATAAGGGGGCTACACTAATAGCAATAAGGGACTAAAATACTAATATAAGGACCTAACACCATCCCAGAAAATGTCACCAATTGGCGTGTGTTCAATGATGATGAAGAAATTTTGACCTTTTTAACATCTGAAGGATCATATGATGATCAAATAGTTGATGAGGATGAACATGTGACATAGTTAATACAAAAAACAGAAGAAAACGCTCTACCTAAATATGTGGTTTGTTGTAGCTCCTAGAGACAGCCTAGAGTTGCAATAGACCAGTGCCTAGGACATCTTAGCATAGCAAGGAGCATATAATGTAATGTGTGAAGTTGTCAGCTTCAGCTCACATGCTATCTCCTGTAAATAGGTAAATGAAATAGAATGGGACCAAACTCTCAGAAAGTGACACAGGTAAAGGGATACTGCAAAGGCAAAATGTAGAACTCTAAATACAAAAGCAACAGACAATTCAGAGACAGTTTACTGTAAAGCGGGCCAATTCAGAGATACCTCACAGACATAAATTATCAGAAGGTGTATGCAATGAAAGAAGTGTTGAGAAGATACTAGTTAACATTGAGCTGATACCCAGATATATAATACCACCATGCATGGGCTTACCAATCTAAGAATCCATACATGATAATAGCATTTTAAAAGCACCCTCCCAAAGCAACTAATATAGCAGAAGTGTGGTCAGCTGAATAATGGAACAGAATATCATGCATGAGCCATATTTAAAGCGCTTGACTGATCTAAGTATGGGCATCAACTAGGATGAATCCTTACCAGCAATCAGTGAGCCACTTTCATTCCAAAACATGATACAGGAAAGATGGGTGAGATGGAATGATATATTAAATTACACATAAAAGAGTTACAGACTGTGAAATACCAAAGACCAGAATCCTCTTCGACAGATAGAACTCCTCCTCACTGAGACCCTATGGGCTCTGAGCCTTCATACAAAGTTCTACAAAATTTATACACAATGCCCTTCACTGCATAATTTTATGATAAAAATCTGGAACGTTTACAATGCGTTTCTTCATGGTTTTTATAGAAGAAACAAAAACCTAGTAAAAGAGGCAGGTGACGAACATTTAATTGTATCATTAAAACAAAATGGTGGAGAAGTGCCCGCCCATACTGCTTGACGGCGCTGTGCTGTTTGTACTATGCTGCCTGACTTCTGAAGTAAATGCACTGGGTGAAAATTTCTTCAGGAGCACGATATAGGGATAACCATACCAACATTTTGTCCTTTCCTGAAGGAAAATTCGGCTGAAATAAGACCTGGAGAGTATTGTTGTTTGTGCATCGTACCCTTTTCCGACTAGACCCTGAATTAGGATTGAAGATCTTCAATATTGGACACTGAATTCCTGGATCTACCACTGATACTCTTTGCCACAACATTAATGTCTTCACCTGCAAAAAGTTGTGCTTTGAATAACTCCGGAGGGTTTGATAGATTTTAGCCCTGCCTCTTTTAATGAAATTCGTGTCGTAACATCTTCCCAAATCCTTTTTCCATAAATTTTTCCTCTGAAAAATTGTCCTTGGACGCGACCTCTATCACAGCGATTGAGACTATGAATCATAATAGTTCTTCTCGGCTGTAACCTTGAAAAATCCACAAACTTTGTTTAGAGAACAAAGGCACGGGAGGGAGGATGCAGTGGAGATGACTGTGTAGCATAGCGACGTGATGAAATGGTAGAACATGCAGGGTGGCGACGAAAGCTATAGTGGAACGATGGTGAATAGCCGGGTGGAGAATTTTGACCAGAAACAATAAACTTAGCTTGTGGACGAGACATATAAGGGGCGGAGGAAGAAATGCGAAGCACACGTGGTAAGGGTGACATGGAGGAAGACCTGGTCAACCGCTGGTCATGCAAATGATCTGGACCATACAATCTCAAACAAGATAAATGGTTAAAACTGCATCGGAGGTAAATGAGACGGTGGGCCAGGAGTACGATGGGCTTCGACTAAACATCGTGCAGCTCCGGAGCGTGGTGGCCGTCGGATGAAGGCTCCCAGATTGGACAGCGGTGATGAATATCGTTGTGCGTCTTTGTCCGAATGATAATGCGCGATGGAGAGCGGTATTAGGGCCGTACGCAAGGATGCGTGGCAGGCGTTGAATGGAATCACTGGCCGTGGAGAATTACCGCCTACCGCCGAAAGGCGGTGCGATATAAACCGCTGGTTTTGGGGCAGTGTTTGGAGCGCGGGGACCACCAAGGATAGATAGACTGCGGACCGTTGATTTCATCATTTGATCGGATGACAGGCAGGTGGGTTATGGGTACGACAGAGATGAATAATCGTCGTCCAATCTGTATAGATTGACGGCTCGAAGAGCGCCCGATATTCATTTGATCAGCGCCTATAGAGCTTAGCACTCGATCGAGTGCCTGGGTTATATGGAGCAAAAACCTGAGGGGCTAAAGATCGAAAGGGGTCGTGCCTCAAATATTTTTAAGTATGCATTTACAGCCTTTGATAATGTGTTTTGGAGGCGGGAAATGGTAATGATAGGCTTTGAGAATGGTTCTCCTAGGCTACAAGGAGGAATTTGAGAGTCCTATGCCAGATTGCCTGTGAAATTTTGCAGGAAGAGGATTATGATCAACATGGTTAAACTTGAAGATCTCTATGATTTGAAAGACAAATTTAAGAAGGTTACTAATTCCAAACTTCAAATTTCAAATTTGAGGTTTGAACTAGTAAAGCTTGGAACTGATATCAAACCCAAAAACATAAATCTAGGTCTAGGTCTCTCACGTGATGAGATATTAGCTATCATTCATTTATTAAAAAGATACAATAGTGTTTTCGCTTGGAGCTATGTAGATCTTAGAACATACGACACCTCCATTATCCAACACACTATCCCAATGATATCTGATGACAAATTTGTACAGCAGAAATTAAGGAAAATTCACCCCAACCTTGAAAGTCAAATCAAATCTGAGCTGAATACACTCCTTAAAGATAAAATCATTTTTCCTATTAGACAATCCAAATGGGTATCAAATTTAGTGCCAGTCAGGAAGAAAAATGGTCACATATGCATTTGTATAGATTTTATAAATATGAATAAAGCTCGCCAAAAGGATAATTCCCCATTACCACCCATGGAACAAAATTTACAATCAGTTGCACGTTCTGAGCTCGTGTGTTTTCTTGATGGTTTTTCAAGATACAATCAAATCCTAGTTCATCGAGACGATAGATTGAAGACTACATTCACGACTAAATGGGGAACTTATGCTTATCATAAAATGCCTTTTGGTCTAATAAACACAGGAGCAACCTTCCAAAGAGCTATGCATATAGGTTTTAGAGGACTAATAAACAAGACAATTGTTGCTTACTTGGACGATATAACAATCTACTCCAAGAAAAAAAGCAGTCATTTCCATGACCTAAAGCAAATCTTTCAACGTTGCCAAAAATATCAGATTTCATTAAATCCCAAAAAGTCTTCTTTTTCTCTTAGTGAAGGAAAAATTTTAGGATTCATTGTATCCAAAAAAGGCATTTGTATTGATCCTGAAAGGATTAAGGCAATCTCTGAAATTTCTTTAACCCATAACAAGAAATCCATGCAGTCCTTTCTAGAACAGATAAATTTTGTTAAGATATTTGTTCTTGACTTTTCCCAAATTGTTCCTCCATTACAAGCTATGATCAAGAAAATATAAGTCTTTAAGTGGCGCCTCGATGAAAGAGAAGAGTTAGATTCAATCAAACAAGCCATTATAAATGCTCCCTCTTTAAATACCCCAAATTTCTCTAATCATTTTATTTTATATACTTTCGCTTATGAAACATCATATGTTGTTGTTTTAACACACCTTAATGATCGACAAATTGAGGCACCCATCTCATTATTTAGTTCAAATTTTCAAGGTACTGAATTAAATTACTCTGAGGTGGAGAGACAAGATTTTGTTGTCTTTAAATCCATAAATCACTTCAGGCCTTTTCTCCTAAAAACACACACTAAAGTGATAGTCCCACTTCTAACAGTGAGACAGTTGCTTGTCCAAAAAGAACAAGGAGAAAAAATGGATAATTGGGTTACAGTTCTACAGGAATATGATATTGACATTAAACCATCTAAAATTGTCATAGGACATGGTTTTTGCAGATTGAAAACTGGAGTTTCCAACATACCAATCGATGAGGATTCAAGTAATATTGTACACATTTATGAGGTAAGCCTAATTGTTAGTATGAATCCTTTGTCGAAGTGTACGAAAAAGGACCACTTTAGCTACACATAACTAATAGCCCTAACAACAAAAGTGGCTGCCAATATCTTCAGATCTGCTATTAGTTGAACAAGAAAAGAGCTGCAAGAACCAGATCTATGCATGAAAATACATTAAGCATTAAAAACAAGGGTTTGCTCCATATACCAATAGACAAGACAAGAACAATTTTTGAAAGAATTTTTGTATTAATTGGGCACCTGGGAGGAAAACAAGAAGGCGTATCCAATTCTCCTCAGTGGGATGGGTTCTTGGAAGTCCTCAGCACTTCGGATCTAAGATTTCTCTCTCTTGTTGGTGTAGAAAACCCAATGCAAAGAATAGAGCTCAATGGGAGCTCACACAGCAAATGATGGAAAAATGGGACCAAGTGTATAGATCCAGAGTGATCTAATAGGCAACAAAAGGTGAAGAATGGTAGGAAAAAACCCTCCTATTTATAACAAAATATTGAGTCATTCTACATCTTGGTGTATGGGTTAACCAGATCTAGATCCACTTTTTATGGAATATTTTATTATATTTGTTGGAGGGAAAAGGTATTTGACTTGGGTCAAATCCCTTGATTTGTCAAAAATAAATAAATAAATGATTTATTTATCTTTTTAAGGAGGCGGTTAGAAGATAATCAAATAAATAATGATTTATTTAATTATTTAAGGAAGTGGTTGAAAGATAATTAAATAAATAATGATTTATTTAATTATTTGTGGGTGATTTGGTCATATTTAACAAAGAATATTATCTAAATAAGATTTAAATAATTATTCCTAGAAAATAATAAGATAAATAAAGGTTTATCTAATTAATTTCTTTGTTTTTGAGTTAAACATGACTGGGAATAATAATTAAATTATGGTTTAATTAATTATTCCATGAGGAAAATCAAACAAATATAGGTTTGTTTAATATTTCCTTTTGGGGTTTTCTGTTTAGACCATAAATAACCTAATAAATGTGGTTTATTAAGTTATTTAACATAGTGAAGGCAATTTTACTTAGGGTAAAATTGGTCTTACATGGTGTACTTGGGTCCATCTAATGATAATAGGTTAGATGACCAAAAAATTGTGTAACAGATTGCCCCCCAACGTGCGAGTGTCAGGAGCAAATCGTATGATCGAAGTACGTTGTAAGAACTCAATCACCAGACAACAAAAGGGAAGTCAGAGAGAGAAATGCAAGGTAGATAGTGTGCTGAAGAACTAGACCCTGAAAAGACGAGACTCGCAGGTGCAACAAGTCTCTTTTTATGAGAGGGTACCTGTGCTGAAGGCAGCGGGGGAGGCATACCTATGCCCGCTGAGACAAAGTACAAAAGAATAGTGTGTCCAGTAAACAAGAGACCGAACCATAAAGTACAACCGGCATAATCATGAGCCAGATAAAAATACAAGGAGGAATCCCATATACATGATGTGCCTGGGATAACAGCCAGGACTTGTACAATAATATCTGAGTACATGAGAGATAAATACAACCCAAATGCCCCCTATAAATGGGCAAGGGCTCACAAAATCTGACTGATACATGCAAATCAAAGAGGCTCTGCAAGTGGCTAAGGCCAACATCATCAAATATCTGGAGCTGCATCGAAGGCTGCAAGGAGGAGGTCATCCGGGCATGTGGGGGGCTACCTGCAGGGCCACCCCCTCATGAGGGTTGAGATATCTCACACACACCCATGAATCATCAAGAGCTGCTGCTGTATCAATGAACCATCAAGTATACGACGGATCTCGGTCATGCGAGAAAAGGGTACAGGTGGAGAAACAATCAAGTCAAAGAAATGAGAGAGTCCCTTTGCCGTCAAGACACTTGAACAGAGTGGAAGCTGGAACCAAGGTACACCGCCCTCTAGACCTGGCTTCTGGAATGAATGAGATGATGTCGACAGAAGGAGGTCTGCCATAGGTGAGGCAATGAGAGATCCTCAACTAAGGCACGAGAGAAAATAGCAGAGCGTCGGACAGACTGACACTAATGATGATAGTGAAAAGGAAAGAACTGAGTAGCGAATGGACGACTTCCCTTGTTAGAGCATAAACGGCATGAATGACATGGCAAAGACTAACACAATATCATAAGGGATAGGGAACAGTGGGACTGAAGGTCATAATGTGCGACACAAGAGAGAGACCAAACAATGAAGGATGGAGGGCTATAGTGGGGTACAAAGGGACTCGGGATAGACTCCATGAATGCGATGATGACTCAACTTGGATGCTCTAAATAAGGGCGACTCGATGGTCTTTATACAGAAATACAAAGTAAAGGCCCAATGGGGGACCATGAAAACATGAGTACAAGATGGTAACTCATGACGAAAATCGACACGAACAAAGACAAGTAAGGAGGAAGTTCGATTTGAAGGAGAGGTGAAGTGATCCTTCTTGGACAAAATAGCTCCTGGCGAAGGATGAAAGTACAAAAAAGATGCTGGCTATCTAACAGAACATAAAACACGCATCTCAGAAGGGAAATGCTAAGGGTAATATTTCTTAAGATAGAGTGCATTGCGAGGATTAGGAAGAGGATTTCCTTCAAAGTCCTCTAAAAGGTATGCCCCCTTACCAAGATCCTTACTGATGACGTAAAGGCCTAGCCATAATGAGTCGAACTTCCCATGACCAAGGACATCATGGGCTTGGTCACATACTAGAACAAGGTCGCCTTTGTGAAAAGGACGAGGCTGGACTTTTCGGTCATATTTAGCATTGGTGCGTTTCTTGGCCGCTTCCATGGTTTGCAATGCAACACGGCGGTCTTCAGAGGCACGCTCAGGCATGATAAGTCGTTGTTATAGAGGTTGGGTGTCAGGGAGAAGTTCAACAGCCAGATGAAGGGAAGGGATGTCACACTCGATTGGTAAGACAACCTCCTCTCCAAAAACGAGGTGAGGAGGGTTATGGTTGAGGGGCATAGGTGCCCCCGAGCATGGTGTGGTCATGCCAAAATGTATTTAGAAAAAAGGGGAATCTAAACACATTTAAATGATGTGGTGTGCCATTTGTTCTCGTTATGGTTATGCAGTGTGAGAAAGGAAATGGAGGATTACCAATCTCTTTTGGTACTACATATAGGGATCAAATGGACTTTAAGTTTCCGAGTTGGCATACCTGGTGTCACTATCCCAAAAAGAGGATTTGGAGATAATGAACTGATGCTCTCGTAGAAAAGCTATAGGTTGGTCAACAATAATGTCTAAGAGACTGGGTTGTTGATGTAAGATGAGGGAACGATAAGGGGTATCATCCCTAGAGTGATCTGAAGTGATATGGGACTCTAGAGGTTCTTCAAAATGTGGAAGAATACTGGGACTAAAGTCAACACAACCAGATCCACTAGGAGAGTGGTGGAGAATTTCTTCTCTTGGTCTCTCAAATGTGGGTGCCCCCTTACCCAAACAGTGGGTTTCAATGTAATGGCCACAAGGTGGATGTGGTGTGAACGCATGGGTTCGATGTAAGGGGGAATAGATAACGTCAGGGGTGGGGATTTTTTCCATAATGTCGTCATTGCGATAGAAGATGGGGTGACTGGTGGAAGAAAGACCACCTGACGTGGTGAAGTGACTTGAATCATCATCATGAGAAGAGAGGTTCACATGCGCATCGTCACAAGGGGTGACCGAAGAGTAAGTAGATAAAGGATCTACCGATGTTGAGCCCAAGATGATCGCTGAAGGAAGGTCAAGCGAAACAACAGGGGAGGATTCAGATGGAATGTTCCCAGAGGGTCTCATGGATGATGATAGGTAAAAAATGTTGGACGAAGGCTCCGTCATCTCGACATCAGGAGGGGGAATGTCAATGGGAGCAGTCATATCTAGTAGTTCTGCTGAAGCAGAATGCGCAAATAGGGGAGAGGTGGACTCATTGTGCTTGGCCTTGAATTGGTGGACCGCGGCGATAGAGGTGCGGAAGTCCTCGAGGCGGGGACAAAGATGGGTGTAATGGCCATGGAGATCACACAAAGCACAGGAGTGGTTGGTGTGAATAGTCTTGGGGTTCTTGGCTGCGGTCGCGGAAGGAACAGAGGCTTCTGGGACCGCGGACTCAGGGAACGTGACATTAACCATGGGCTTGAGATGAAGCAATTCAGGACAGGTATGGGAGGCGTGACCGACAACATCACACAAAGCACACTGGATGGTATGCTTTGGAGGCTGAGGAGGAGCAGGGTTTGTCGGGGCAGCCTTGTCCTTTGATGCCCCCTTGCGATTTTCCCTTCTTACCCGAAGCGGTCACAACAGGAGGTGGTTCCTGTTGAGGTGACTGAGGCACTGATGCAGCGGGAGAAGTCATGGGGACCGGTTGAACCGGGGTCAAAGCAATATAAGGTTTGGGTTGACTAGGCAAGGTGGGGGCTGGAGGATCAAGGTACCAAACGGGAATCCCAAGGGTCAAGTTAGGAAGAGAAAGGGTGGCCATGACCGGTACCGTGTACACTCCTGGTGGGGGAGCTAGGAACGGTATCTGCCCAGCAGGGTAATGACCAGGAGGGACATCTCCGAGATGGTTAAGGCCAAGGGGAACCGATCTAGGAGGATAAAGGGGTTCAGGCATACCAGCTGTAGGGGGAGGGCCAGAAGGAGGAGGTCCAGCTGGCTGAAATGAATGGCTAGGAGCGGGTTGCGGAGGGCGAGGGGGAGGTTGCTGACTAGCCGAAGCAGGTCGCTTAAGGGCAGCCTGAGACGATTGCATCATGCAAACATTCGATAAGCTGGGATCAGTGATAGGAGGAGGAGGGAGATTAGGAAAAGTTCCAAGCAGGGAGGAATCCTTGTAAACGCCGGGGGAGACACTGGTCAAGGAATCGATGGTTTTCTTGTTGGCTACAGAAGAGATGGTCGTCTCAGGCGAGGTCTGAGATTTTGGCTCATGATATGTCAACTGGTCAATGGTGACTATCTTTCCATTATGGGGGAAAGACATCTTGCGGAAAACTGCAGATGGGACAGCAGACATAGCATAGGTGTAGCTTCGCCCCAATAGAATGTTGTAGTCTAGCAGGGCGTCTATGACTTCGACGTCAACGCAAACAGTCTTACCGGCGAGGGTGATAGGACAATTACGGAAAAGGCCAATGGGCTGTGAGGCATGGCCGTCCCACGCTCGAAGGGTGATCGTGGAAGGGGCCAACTCAGGGGATCCGAGTTGCTTCCAAACCGAAGTGGACATCACGCAGGTGGATGCCCCCTCATCAATTATACATCGGGAGACGTTGGCGTTCCGGATTTTGACTGGGATTTGGAAGGCGACGGAAGCAGGAAGAGGAGGATGTTCTGATTGATGGGCGTCGAACACAATCATTTGGTCATCAGCAGGATCTACAGCGCCCACGGCAGATAGTAGAGCCTTCTTTTGGGAAGGGCATGACTGGAGGAGTTCCAGTGTGGAAATGGCAGTAGGAGATTGCGCCAAATCATCTACTATGCTATACGAATGAGCAGCTCGACCAGAAGAAGCATTTCGACGTAACGGTCCTTTAGGAATCTTGGTATGGACCTCAACTTTGGGGTGAGGGATATGTAAGGGACCATTGGTTGTCGAAAGAGGCTCTGTAGAACCGGAAGAAGGGGACTCGGGGGCAGACTGAGCGGGAGGCTTGGGGTACTGGCGAGACCGAGTTTTAAAGTTAAGGTCGGCGGTTAGAGGTGGATCAGAGTTCATCATGAGGATCTGGTAATTGGAGGAACCAGAAGGGGAAGGTGGAGTGGCCACCTGTCCGTCAGGTGGTTGGGTAGCCATGAATCCCTGCTGTGCATCCACCTGCTCTTGAGGGGGCGGTGACTGTTGTTGCAGGGGTTGAGAAGGCAAGGGAGGCAAAAGCGCATATGCTGGAGGAGCTGGCGCACCAGGCTGCGGATAAGGGTAATGGTTAGGTTTGGAAACATTGAGGTAAGCAGGAGGTTGGGCAAAAGGATGAGGCATGCCGTATCCTGGATGCGTGCTACCGAGAGGGGGAGAAGTGCAGGAAGTGGTGCCCCCTCCCCCAGGAAAACAATAGCTCATGAGAGGTTGAGCGGATGGATGAGAGATAGATCCAATGATACTGTCGGCGGCATGAGGTGCCCCCGGTGTATGGGCATCACCGGGTCTGGGGAGATCAGGTAGGACAGTATGATCATAACCTGTCTGAGCGTAGATCAAGTCATATTTTAACGCCATTTGGAGGGCATCTTCTTCGGTTTGAGGAAAATGTGATGCGACATCTTTCCCGATAGGGGACAAGAGAGATCTAAGGAACCAGTCCATGTAGACACGGTCTTCGAAGGTAGGAGATTGACATAGGCTCTTTCTTCTCCGCCATTCCTGGACATGATCGGATAGGCGGGTCGCAGATGATTGACGGAAAGAAGTCAAAAGTTCGATACCAGTGTCATAACGAAGGGGGAGCTGGAAGTAAGATAAAAAAAGCTCGGGCAAGAGTTGCAAAGGTGGTATGGGAGGAAGTGGGCTGATCAACATACCACTTAGAAGCTTCGCCTGTAAGCGTGCGTTGGAACAATCTAAGACGAATAGAGTCATCAGTAATGGAGGTAGATGAACACCACATGTGGAAATATCGAACATGATTTGAAGAATCTTCTCCAGCACGGCCTTCAAACTTTGGGATGTCGGAAGGGAGCTTTGTCGGCATAGCAGGCCAACTAGCGTCATGGTGTATAGGGTCGTTTATCAACCGGTCCAAATCGGGGAGACTGAGGCCTTCCAAGAAGGGGAGCAAGGGTGCAGCCGAAGTAGTTCCTGTGGTGGTTCCGCTAGTAGTAGTCCCGGCATTAGGGCCGGGATTCCCACTAGTGTTAGGCCCTGGACCAGACATAGTGGAGGTGACAGGGGGAGAACCAGAAGGAAAAGGAGAACCCAAAGAATCAGAAGAGGAGTCGGAGTGCGGACTCGGAGGAGGATTGGCTCGACGACGGCGGGACGGAGCAGGTCAATCGACCGGAACCTGAGGGTGAAGGCCAAGAAGTCTCCGGGAAGTGTGCCTTGGGGGCGCAATGATGACAACACAAATACGCACAAGGGGAAGAAGAGCGACCACAAGGGCACGGAGTGGTAGAATCAAGCGATTACAATGTCGAAACAAGGGCAGATAGGTGCAGTATCAATTTATTTTAAAGTCTTTGCCTGGCGGTGTAAACCAGGCTCTTCTTCGCTTAGGGTGAGTGTGTGGCGTGCGTTAATTTTAATTTTTAAACCCATTTCGTTTTGAGAGCAAGAGAAAAAAGTGTGCTGCGTAACTGAAAATAAATCTGCAGAGAACAGTATATAATGCTGAAATAACAGAAAATTAACAGCTACTATTGCATCGTTTCAACCCAAAAAGGCGGGTCTCTCAAAACTAATCTAAAAGAGGGAAAAAATCTAATCAAAACACACTAAAAAGAGTCCAATAGATCTAGGGTCAAAAGGGACAGGGATCTAAAGGAGAAAGTTGCTGAAAAGAGGTGCAGATCACAGCCAAGAGGCAGAGGCAAGGTGGCTGGAAAAAGGAGGAAATCAGCAAAAAGCGGGAGGGACAGGGAGGAGTTCCTAAAGGGAGGTCCAAACAAAACTACAAGAGGTGATTTGAAAGGAAGAAAAGCTGATTTAAAGGGATCTGAGGATGGCGTATCAGATCTGAAAAAGGGAAGGCTGAAACTCTGAAAAATCAGACACCTGAAACAGCTAAAACTCTTCCACCAAAATTGGAGGGTACTGAAGCCCTAGGGGGCTAGGTTCCCACTTATATGAGCAAAAGAAGATCAGAAATAGGTCGAAACGGGCTGAGACAAAGGCTGGAAAACCCTGACAGAAGCTTCAGAAAAACCCAGAAAAATTTCAGAAAAACAGCAGAAAAATGTCCAGGTCGCAGTTTTTGACCTGTTTTTCGCTCCGGTCGCAGTTTTGGGGCTGTTTTCTACGACCTGAAGCTCCAGGTCGCAGTTTTTGGGCCAAAAAGTGCGACCTGCACTTCCGGCACTCTCGGCGGCAGATTTTAGAAAAAAAAAAAGAAGAAGAAGAAGTCGTCTCAGCTGCGGCTGATGTCTATCACCTACGCAATAGGGCCAGAAACACGCGGAAGTTAGAAATTTTAATGTTTTAGGGTTTTATGTGAGAAAAACAACATCAAAATAGGAAAAACAAAAAGCTGAAAAGAAACCCTAGGGTCTGAAGTAGCTGGATATGCAGGAATATGAAAAACGACAGCGGTCGAAATTTAAAACCCGTGTGGAGTCGCCATTTGTTAGTATGAATCCTTTGTCGAAGTGTACGAAAAAGGACCACTTTAGCTACGCATAACTAATAGCCCTAACAACAAAAGTGGCTGCCAATATCTTCAGATCTGCAGTTAGTTAAACAAGAAAAGAGCTGCAAAAAACCAGATCTATGCATGAAAAGACATTAAGCAGTAAAAACAAGGGTTTGCTCCATATACCAATACACAAGACAAGAACAATTTTTGAAAGAATTTTTGTATTAATTGGGCACCTGGGAGGAAAACAAGAAGGCGTATCCAATTCTCCTCAGTGGGATGGGTTCTTGGAAGTCCTCAGCACTTCAGATCTAAGATTTCTCTCTCTTGTTGGTGTAGAAAACCCAATGCAAAGAATAGAGCTCAATGGGAGCTCACACAACAAATGATGGAAAAATGGGACCAAGTGTATAGATCCAGAGTGATCTAATAGGAAAAAAAAGGTGAAGAATGGTAGGAAAAACCCTCCTATTTATAACAAAATATTGGGTCATTCTAGATCTTGGTGCATGGGTTAACCAGATCTAGATCCACTTTTTATGGAATATTTTATTATATTTGTTGGAGGGAAAGGTATTTGACTTGGGTCAAATCCCTTAATTTGTCAAAAATAAATAAATAAATGATTTATTTATCTTTTTAAGGAAGCGGTTAGAAGATAATCAAATAAATAATGATTTATTTAATTATTTAAGGAAGTGGTTGAAAGATAATTAAATAAACAATGGTTTATTTAATTATTTGTGGGTGATTTGGTCATATTTAACAAGGAATATTATCTAAATAAGATTTAAATAATTATTCCTAGAAAATAATAAGATAAATAAAGGTTTATCTAATTAATTTCTTTGTTTTTGGGTTAAACATGACTAGGAATAATAATTAAACTATGGTTTAATTAATTATTCCATGAGGAAAATTAAACAAAATAGGTTTGTTTAATATTTCCTTTTGGGGTTTCCTGTTTAGACCATAAACAACCTAATAAATGTGGTTTATTAAGTTATTTTACATAATGAAAGCAATTTTACTTAGGGTAAAATTGGTCTTACATGGTGTACTTGGGTCCATCTAATGATAATAGGTTAGATGACCAAAAAATGGTGTAACACTAATTGACTCTGAATCCCAATATGATGATCTTAACTTTTAATTAAATAATGTTTATGCTCCTCATGAACTTAATTACAAAATAAAAAGAGCTTTAAGGTTAAAATCCAATCGATATGAAATCATTAATGATGTGTTATTGAGAAAAACTATGACTCTGTATTATTAAGATGCCTTGAAAACTCTGAAGCGTAGAAGGTTTTGCAGGAACTCCATGTTACACTGAAATTTGTCACCATGACATTTAGCTGTCTATATGGGTTCATCATTACCTATTTATTGCTCCCTTAGAGGTCCAAAATCATAAAGTTCCTAAATCGAGTCTTGGAATTGGAGAAAAACTCATTAAAACCCCTAAAAATCCTAACTCCGCACTTTTCCTAGTCATTGCCTGCGGTACCGCGATTTATTGCTCTAAAACCTGCAGCACATCCTGCACGTTCTGCTCATTAAAACTGTGGACCCCCGTAAAAGGTAAAATAAAAGAAAAGTAAGGTCTAGAAGCCCAGCTGGTCGAATATTATCCCAGTTGGAGGCTTCTAGAAGCGTTATCTGGTCGAGCTTCGCCCCTTCAATTCATGAACCTCTATCCCTTCATTAATGGATCTATCCCTTGGTTTTTGGAGCTAAAATCCCTTTATGAGAGGACTTTATCCCTTCCTTATTGGAACTGAAACTACGTCCCTTCTGCTATAAATTGAGACCATGTTTCAGTCTCAAGGGTACTTAGAACTGGGTTGTTTAGAGGTGAATTTCTGAATAAATTATACTCTCCACATTTGGCATCATTGGCATGAGAACGATTACATACTCATGTCCATAGTTTCATGCTAATTTAGAGAGTTGGAGTCTTGTCAAACTGAGGGAAACAATTGTTCGGGACCCCGGAAGAACCTGTACAAACATCAAGGCATCAAGGTTGTAAGGTTACTTCTTATCATTCAAAGTTAATACAAATGGATTCTATTTTCTCATTAAGATGTTCATGTATCTCTTTGAATAATTTAATTCTTGGATTCCTTGATCACTAAGATAGGTTATTGTTTCTGAATTATTATATCTTGCAGGGGCTTTTGATCCCTTTTGCTTGTCTTTGATCACAGATCTTACATGATGGATCAATATCTTCTGGAGCGACTGGATTGAAGATCAAATAAGCATTGGACTTCAGGTAAGAGCATCTCTCCATATGTAGTTAATTAATAATTCTAAAGCATAATGGGCTAGAGAAAATGGTTTACATTTGTCTGTTTGTTTCTAGATATCCTTAGGATACTAGGGAGATCGTTCTTGTCTGCAAGAAGGATTTTTCCGTCTAACAAAATGGCGACTCCACTGGGGAAAATCTGAACTTAGTTTTCTTTTTCTTTTTCAGTTTGATTTTTGAAAGTTTTCCTTGAGATTTCTTTGATTTTGATTAGCTCAAAACTGGGTTGGGTAGAAGACTCAATAGGATCCCTGACTGTAAATCTGTATTTTTATTTTTTTCTGTACTTTTCCTGCCATACGCACTTTTTGTTTAAAAACAGAGCGTTAGACTCCGCAGATTTCAGTGCAATATAGTGCGATACCGCACCTTTTTCCATTAAAAACTGCGGACTTCTAGAAAAATTTTGTTTTCTGGAATCCAATTACTTGATTCTTTGTTATTATCCCAATTTGTCTTGACTGTCAAAGACCTCTGTGTGCGTTTCTTTCAGCAATTTTTGTGTTTGAAGTGATCTTTTTAGCTAGTTTGCATTTTATGAGTAAGTGTTTGTCTTGTCTTCATGTTGCTCTGAATCAGAAACTTTCATATACCTTAGCTATTTGGTATGTCATCGTTTTATCTGATTGAGTCATTGAACTTGATACAAGTATTACTCTTATGAAAATTATCTTATATTTTCATTTGCAAACTTGGAAAACCTTTAGCTTGATAAGGTCTGAATTTCATTTTAAAACCGTTATTGGATGTTTTTGGTTTTTTTCTAAGATAAGTAGAAAGTTCTTGGTTAGATTACAAACTGAGCTTAAGCATCCTCCAACTTTTAGATAGAGTTCAAGATTAGAGTTTTTCTTTTAGTTTTGAATTTTATAATGTTTAATACTTTTAGCTTTCTTTTGGAAGAAGTTTGATTCTTGTTTCTGATTTGAATGATATAGGGAATTTCATTTTGAGAAAAAGATCTTTTTTCTATGAAATTGAGTTCTCCGAATTGTCTTCTTTTCAAAGTTTCTTATGTAGGAAAGAAAGACTTAATGTTTTGAAAATTATTGAAATCTCTCAACTCTTTCCTCTAAACAGATTTCATTGAAAAGAAATGAGTTGTTTCTCATATAGATGCATTGTAGCGTATTTTGAGTCGCATCATTAAACATCATCGAAGTTTCACTTTCGTGCCTTTTGTCCTAAGAAACAGCGAACTAAAAGTAACGCTTAATTAAAATCAATCTATAAATTTTATATTTTCTAGGGCTCTCTTCCACCAACATAGCTTAGGCTAGTGTCTTGGAATAGGTTTTAGTTAACTTTCCAAGGCCGCAGTCAAAACAAACAAGTAGTCAATCTTGCAGTAGGAAAATCCAATTGTAGCATGTATGCTCTGGGAAGCTCCTCCTAAAGGAGTCAAGCACGAGATCATATCCGAACCAGTGAGGTAATCATACCTATCTCATTGGGAAAGATAGCAGATGTGCACGTATTAAAAACGGTAAACATCGGATATACCATTGTCGAGGAGCTTGGGGTCACTTGTCAGTAAACCTTGGATTATGTCAAGGAGTCTTCAAGGGGATTGAGCTTGTTACTCTGCCCTTATGTGTATATCAGATCGTAGACTGTTCCCCTAGGTATATGTGTTTCCGTTGGTGACCTTAGTGGCTATAAACTATAGGATTATTTCCCAAGGTGATGGTGGAGGGAAGGTCCCATTGTACCTAGAGCATATGTGGACTAGACTCACTTGGACTCTCCAGAGGGTTATCTTCACTCAAGATGGTTTAAATGGAGAAACTTGCACCAGTCTGTTTCATTAAGCAGGTTGTCAGGGTAACTGTTCCAACCGCTATTTCTGCATTAAAATTCTATGATGTTAGATTTCATCACCAACTAGTGTTTTTAGTGCGGGAATATACTGTTTGTGTGTGGATTTATCTCTTAGATTTTTATAGGCGTGTGATTCATTTGATTGTTTCCTTAGCGAATTTAGGATTTTTATTGAAATTTTCTTTGATTGCGTGTGTTAAAGATTTTAATCGTGGTTTAATTACCGAGACAATCATGTAGAATGCAAGGGAAACCCCCTGAATATACACCAAGCCAATTAGAAAAAATTAAAACTGAAAAACGACAAACATCAGGGACTGGATCAACAGAACGGGAAGAAACATCTATTATTATTCATCTCGATTACGAATTAGATCAATCGCAAGCAGCAAAGGATACACCTCAGAAAATTTCTATTTTCGAACTAGTTGAACTTGCCTCTACAACAAGTGAATTATCACCTTCTGAACCTAAAATTTCTAAGCCATAAACTGAGTCTGCTACATCAGAACCTACTTTAGAGTTCGTTACTCCAACTCCTAGTCATCCTGATTCACCTAGAGTGAGAGATCGGATCACAGAAGATCTTCCTCCTAGTCTCATTAGTATTGAAGAAGTTACTGGCGCAGAGGAAGAAGTTGTTCTTCCTTCAACTCAGGAAACTTTAGCACTTAGAGAACGTGAATCAATTTTTTACAGTCCTTTTAGACAAGACGCTTGGTATTCTTCACTAACAGAATTTCTACAAAACGTTGGTCTAAATTATTCGCCACCCTGAATTCCTTATTACCCTACACCAATAGGTTATAGACCTCCATTAAACATGTCTAGTGAGTCATCTATGTTTTCTGAATCTCCAGAAACGTTTTTGTATGGTGGTCTGTATGTTCCTACAGGATATCAGTCACTCTCTGGTACTTTCTCAGGAGCATCTCCTTTTCCCAACAAACAAATATCGTCATCTGGCCCGAATGAATCAAATACTGGAACTTTGAACAATGAACAAGTTTATATGATGTCTGGAAATATTCCAAACCCCAGACCTCAAGGTAGTGATTTACCACCTGGGCGGAAACCTCAAAGTAGTCAAATACCGCCTGGGGGGAAACCTCAAGGATAGTACATACCTTATATGCCTCAAGGTCAGTACATGCCTCAAGGTCAATATCAACCTCAAGGGAAATACCCAGCTCAAGGTTTGCAACCTCCTTTAGGACAACAGTTCTACCCGGAACAGCAAATGTTACAAGGTGGTGGAAATTATCCAGCTAATTATCAACCATATGTTCAACCTAGTTATGGTCCTTCTTATGTAAAACCTTCAATGGGACCCTCATATCCCGGAGTAAATATGGTGTGGGATCCATCCCAAGTCCAACAGAATTTACAGCCCAATGTGCAAGTACCTTATTATCAAGTTGGACAACAGGTTGGTTATAATCAAACCCAACAACCAGTCCAGCCTGCCATCCAATACCTGCATCTGGTCTTGTTCAGCAGCCTGGTCCGAGTACACCTAGAACTCCACCACAAACTGCTGCTCCAAATTCTGTTCAACCTACCACACCTATTCCTGGAGTGTCTACAGCTCCTATTACTACTGCCCCGCAAATATCGGTACAGATTCCTCAAGTTTCTTCTCCACAGTCTGGACCTACAATTCATACTACTATTCAGATGCCTACAGGACAACCTGGTACAAGTACAGTTATAACAAGTCAACCCCAGTATGGTCTAGTTATTCCTGGTTATCCAGGGGGCATTCTGATTACAAATGCACAGGCTCTTCCAGGATATCCTGGATATCCTCCTCCTGGAACTGGTTTAGTTTCACAAGGTTATCAGCGATACCCTAACTGTCGATTTCCATTCATAGCAACTTTCGATTTACCTGATTCTTCACGCCTTACGAATGATCCCATCTATTATCATTCGTATTGGCCGCAAATGCCAAATAAGTTTCCCAATGATGTCCCGAAGTTTGAAGGAAAATCAGGAGAGGATCCTTCTAACCATGTCATGACTTACCACCTCTGGTGTGCATCCAACTCATTGATCGATGATTCCATCCGACTAAGACTTTTTCAGAGAATGTTAATAGGATTAGCTGCCAAATGGTACATTGAACTGCCACGAGGCTCGTTTAACAATTTCAATGCTCTAGCAGCTGCTTTCTTAACTCATTTTCAGTTGCCGGTCAGATACGACATCGCACGAAATTATTAACTTCACTAAAACAATCTACGTCTACGTACATATCAGATCATATACATGAATGGAGACATAGAAGACGTTTGGTGAAAGTTTTTATTCCGGATCAGATATTAGCAGAATGGTTTATAAAATCATTACTACCAAAAATCACTGAAGATGTAGCTAAAGGAAGAGTTGTTACAAAAGGACAAGTCATTGCTCAAGCTCAGTATCTTGACTCGGTATACACCTAGTCAGGTACTTTGTACAAGAAAATTCCTAGTTTACCGCATCCTGGTCAGATAACAAAAACTCCTTCAGGGTCTCATGCTGTTGATGGTGTAATCGGTTCAGTTAGTATGACTAAGAGTAAGAAGAAATATTCAAATGTTACTTCTCCCATAATAACTTTACTCGATTCACTAAAAGGAGATTCTTCCCTGGAAACTTCTGCCGATATTCACATTGTAGATTCATCTACCACAAACTCAAAATCTGGCAATAAGAATAAAGGGAAGAATAAAAGTAAACAAACTTCATATCCCAAGGAAAAAATTGAGAAAAATGAGCCGACTAATGATAAACGGAAACCTCGTTATCCTTGTCTTATCTGTGACGAGGATCATTTCACCAAGGAATGTCCGCATAGGTCTGAGGTATCCAAGTTTTTCAAGGGTTCACCCACACCCACTGTCTTAAAGGATCCTTTTCCTGTTCAAGATAGAAAAATGATTGGATCTTCTTCTAATACATCAGTAGATATTTTGATGATGTCTCAAGTAATGGTTGTGACTTGATCACAAGACTATGGAAGTAAAAATCTTGTTCCTGGTAAAGAAGTAGAAAATTATAATTCAGCACCAGTCACATCTCCTTCAGTTTTTTATCCACTTCATATCGAGAAACCCAATCCTGATCTAGTAATCAAACCACCTACTAAAGGTGTACTTCGTAAATTAGCTTTCAATCCACATGCGAGAGCTGCTCAGAACTACAACATTGTTGAAGATTTAGCAATTTCTCCTTCAGCAATGTCGGCCTTAGAACTGCTACAAACATGTCCAACAGAAAGGAAATTACTCTTATCAGCTATTGGAGCTATATATCTTCAGGATTCGAACCTTATGGTCTTCGATTTAGAAAATTTTACACCACATCTCCCTCATCAAATGGCTTTTCAAATTCCAGTACTAGTCAAAAACAAACGTTGCTTTCATATTGTTATTGATGAAGGGGCATCTACGTGTATTATGTCGTTAAACTGTTGGAAATCACTTGGTTCTCCGCCACTTAACCAATCCCTGACAATCCTCAAAGCTTTTGACAGAAGAGGATTCCATCCATTCAAATTTTTGCAGGATCTACCTATGGAGGTCAAAGGTAAAACCGTTAATTAAGATGTGGAGATAGTTGATGCCCCTCTAGATTACAACCTTCTTTTGGGTTCAAGTTGATCTTATGCTATGATTGTTGTACTTTCATCCGTCTTTCGATTAATCATGTTTCTTCATTAAGGAAAGATAGTGAAAATCGATCAGCTCTCATATTATTCGTCTGACCCAGCTTCTACAGATAGTATTCAGCATACTGGAAAATCAAATATCCCATATGAGGATGTTGGAGTAGGTTTAATTAAATATTATGCTTTAATGGAAACTTTTTCTATGCCTCCACCTAACGTACCGCGTACTATTGCTAATATCAATATGATTACATCAAGCACTATTCCATTTGGTGATCCTTAGGTAGTGCCTTTAGAGTCAGAATTAGATTCATTCAATGGCGCGATGCCTTTGAGCCCTTTTGAGATAGCATATCAAGCAATACAGTCATTTTCAAATCCACCATCAACTGATTCTGATCCAATTAATGTGATCAATGAAGAATCGTTTTCACTGTCAAGCTCAGCTATAACATCAATTCCTGATCCTTTTAAAGAAGTGTTTTATACTGATGAAAGAATTCGTGAATTCTTGTCCATATATGATTTACCATGGGATGATCTCCATCATAGGTCATCATTTTTACCTGAGTTTGATAAATTCGAAAAGAAATTTTCATCTATTTTTACAATTGACTATGTCAAGGAACCCCAGAGTCCAATATCGATCACAAATTCGGATTTTGAAGTTAATTTGGGAAATATTTCTTCGACGGTTCCCATTGACATATCAGTAAAACTAGGAATTATTGAAAACATTCATATAGGTGCTTCTTGTACGTTAGATGAAATTTCTACATATAAAGCCCTATTTCAAGAATTCTACAACATATTTACCTGGTCGTATGAAGAAATGCCTTCTTTACTGCATCTTAAGAGAATAGTTCTTACAGCTTATCATATATCTCTTTGATATCTCCAATCCTGCTATATAGGGATGAGAGGACCTTTATAAGAATCCTTTGAGCCCTTTAATCCCTTTCCATGTATTAAGATAATGCTTGACCTTAGAGACTTTTCCATAGATATGATCAATGACTTCGCTTTCTTCCAGGACTATATCTTTCCTTTTTTTCATGCAAGGAATTTTGATGACCCAACTAGCTTATAGATCTCCTTGTAAACACGAAGTCATTTTATCAAATTTGATTATAAAATGAAAGATACTTACTTGAAGACGAAATCTTTTGCTTGATCATTTTGATGGTGGATGAGGAAAATGATCTTCTCCCAGTACAAGGAGAGGATCCTTGCTTTAATGAGAGGTAATCTTGCCTTTTGATGTCAATACCTTTTAGCCTTCTATCCTTATAACTTGAGATCGTGTCAAGATTTATGGTTAGACCTACTTATTGTTATATTGCTGAGACCTTATTTGTGAAAATACCGAGATCCCTTTCTTACTTCTGTCGAGGTCTTATTATGGCACTGAAATCTTTTAAGATAACATAACTGTTGAGAACTTTGTAGGACTTGAGATTAATACAAAAATTCTCTTCTTGATAATTACTTGTGAGCTTGCTTATGTATTCTCTTCTTTAACTTAGTTAATCTTTCATCAAGTCAATTATCAAAGTACTTAGTCAAATGTAGAGACAGAATTATTTTCACTTGTAACTGAATATCTTGAAATGTAGTTAGGAAGGTAAATCTTTGATTTACCTTCCCCACTTTCTACTACCTTGAGATCACTGTCTTGTCTTTTACAAATTCTTTCCTTAGATGCTTTAAACTTATAGATGTCCTTATTGTACCCTTCATGCACCTTCCACATTTTGCTGCACCAATCCTGTACCTTATTGTACCTATCTGCAAACTATACCTTTAGCAATCTATAACCTTCAGTCACTTCCGCAATCTATACCCTTCAGTCACTTCCGAAATCTATACCCTTCAGTCACTTCTATTTCAGATAAATCCGCGTTTCCTCATGTCCTTATATCTGCATTTGAATACCCTCTGAACTACGTAGTGTTGTTTTTAGAATAGTCCGCAATTTTAATTTATTACAAATGAGTTGTACGTCAGGATATATATATGGCATGCTTCCTTCCTTTTAAGCTGACCATACAGCAAGATTGTAGGCCGACATTCCCTATGTATTTATGCTAACTTCATCACTAATATTCAACATTGAATATGGGCTGGCTTGAGAGAGGTGTTCTTCATGGTTTATATATCTTGACTTCCATCGATATTTGAGAGCTGTTTGCTTGACTTCCATTTTTCTACAAGGTCTTGGAGCATGTATTTCTAGACCCTTCATATATGATACTTATTACATAGTCAATATGAAGACCGAACTAGTTACACTTTTCAACGCTCCCTCTTAACTAGGGAGGTATTGATACAGGTACATGGTCACTTTCAAACTAAAGAATCTCATAAGAAGAATCGGATTGGTAATCCCATCTGTATAGCATCATATCAACCAACATTGTCCTAGTGCAAGGCGTTGACTAACAACCCCATCTCTTAACGAGACAATGTGCTACAATGCTGGCGAGACACATGACTTATAGACACCTTCGTCATTGTCTCTCCAAGGTACATACTCCACTCGGGTGTTCCCAGAGTATGACCTTCCTGGACTATTCTTCTCTTAGGTAGCTAGCCCTCAAAGAATATCGGTCCCCGACTACTCTTATCTTGAATGCCCTAACACATTCTCAAAGAGTATCAAATGCCAGATGATTACCCAATCCTCCATTCTGTCTTACCAAGACCAGAATGATGTGTCTATCTCTCCCTCTCAACCAGGGAGGACCTATTCCACAAGGGAATGTACTCATTCCTATACGAGGAATGTACTGGACCACAAAGATAATGTAACCGGAGCATTACCATAGTTAACTACTGTAGCGAAGCCCCAAGTGGATTTCCAAGAGCAGATTGCCATTTCGCACCACCTTTTCGACCATAAGTGGTATTCCTGGAGCGGCAGCGATTCCATAGGATTGGGGACACGTGTCCTAAGAGGTATTGGAAGACACTGGTTAAAGTGCGCCATCGCGTGTTATACCTCGACGGAAGACGCCGAGCGAAATTGTTATCGAACGTTGATCTGGAAGCTCGACATCGAACGGTGATTGCGCGTTGAACTTAACCGGAGTTTAATCAAAGCACGTGGAGGATAGTCAGGTATGATATGAGCATTTGATTGGCCGATTTATCGTAGAGGTGGGGCCCAGAGTCACGGGGTTATCACAAAGTTAAATATTTATAAAGTGCTGGACTATTAACCTAGAGTCGAGGATATTATTAAATTGCCTAAGGTCATTATAAGCGTTTATTTAAAAAGGGCATGGAGTATTAATATAAGTCCGAAACGTTGGTTATAAGGGTGGTGGTGAAATATCAAGTCGAAATATAATATAACATTCGAAGGTTGAGAATATATGGTTGTTTGTCAATTTCTCTGAAATTGACAAATAAACCCTTACAAAGGGAAAACGGGGTTCATCAAGAGAAATGGTGACCAAGCTACAAATTTGTTGACCATCCCTCCATTGGGTGCGGACTACCCAAGTTGCTGTTGAAGCATCAGGTACCTTTGCTTATAGATTCCTACCCTTTGGGTTATGCAGTGCCCTAGCCACCTCCCGAGAGATGTCATGAGCATATTTTCTAAGTTAGTCCATGACTCTGTCGAAATTTACATGGATTATTTCACACCATATGGGGATGACTTCCAGAAAGCTCTCTCCAATTTGGGTAAAGTAATAAGAAGGCGCATTGATATGCATCTCTTGTTGAGCCCAGAAAAGTGTGAATTCCTAAAGAAAATAGGGGTTGTATTAGGGCACTCCATATCCCAAGCAGAAATACAGGTAGACCCAAACAAAATCACTATCATCAAAAGGGTACCTGCTCCTTAAAAGCAGAAAGATATCAGGAGTTTCTTAGGCTTGGCTAGTTACTATAGAAGGTTCATCAAAGATTTCAACAAGATGGCTTCATCATTATTTGGGTTATTGGCCAAAGATTCTGAGTTTATTTGGTTTGGTCCTTGTCAAGAGGCTTTTGAGCTCATTAAGAAGCAATTGACTATCGTCCTCATCCTCCAAGGTCCAAATTGGACTCTCCCTTTCCACATCCACACTGATGCATTCGACAAAGCTCTAGGGGTAGCATTAGGACAACTAGAGGACAAAATCCCTTATGTCACTTATTTCATCAGCAAGAATTTGTCCAAAGCTGAGCCGAATTATACTGTTACTGAGAAGGAGATGTTGGCCATTGTCCATGCATTGAACAAATTCAGGTATTATGTCACTGGATATCAAACCTTTGTTCACACTGACCATACAAACATCAAGTATTAGTGAAGAAACTAGGTGTTAATGCTAGAATAATTAGATGGTTGTTACTTTTGCATCAATTTGATTTGACTATTGTTGATAAACCTGGAAAGGAAAATGTTGTTGCATATTTTTTGTCCAGGTTAGTTCTCCCTGCAAGTGAAGGAAGAATGGGGGATGACCAACTGCCAGATGAACACCTCTTTGCCATATCATCACTCTCACCATGGTTTGCTGATATAGCCAACTACTTGGTTGCTAGAAGACTCCCTCCTAATATTTCATTCAGGGAGAGGAGTATAATCATCAAAAAAAGTGCCCCTTTCACATGGATTGGGGGGAATCTCTTCAAGCTAGGCCCTGATGAAATCCTAAGAAGATGTGTGAGTGAGGAAGAAGTTTTTGATATCCTCTCTGAATGTCATAACAACCCATGTGGAGGCCACTTTGCTGCAAAGAGAACTGCTTACAAAGTTTTGCAAACGGGTTACTATTGGCCTACCCTTCACCAAGATTCCAGAAGATACACCAGCAAGTGTGACTAGTGCCAAAGAATGGGGAAACTCACACAAAGGGATGAAATGTCTTTACACCCTCAGGTGGCTCTTGAGCCATTTGACAAGTGGGGCATGGAATTTGTTGGACCATCGATCCACCATCCGGACAAAAGAAGCATATCATAGTCTGCACTAATTACCTGACAAAGTGGGTCGAAGCAAAAACATTGAAGGTAGCAACCAAAGAAAAAGTAGCAGAATTTCTGAGGGAGAATGTGTTTTACAAATTTGGAGATCCCAGAGAAATAGTCACTGATCAGGGATCATAGTTCACCTCTCACCTCATCGAGAATATTTTGAGGAAGCACAGGATTAAGCATAGAAGTTCTACTACCTATCACCCTCACGTGAATGGCCAAGTAGAAGTAACTAACATAGCTTTAGAGAGCATCCTCACCAAGGTTGTGAGCAACAACAGAAAAGATTGGGCAGATAGATTGGTAGAAGCTACTTGGGCCTACAACACCACTTGGAAGACAACAACAAGGTTCACTTTTTATGAACTAGTCTATGGTAAGAAGCTCTAATTGCAGTTGAGTTTGAATTCAATACTTTAAGAATGGCAGTTGAATTAAATCTAGATCTAACAAATGCCCAAAAAGAGAGGTTGTTGCAACTAAATGGATTGGATGAGTTAAGAATGCAAGCACTTCTTCACACAGAGTTAGTTCAGCTACAAAGGAAGGTATGGCATGACAAGAACATCAAAGAAAAGACCTTCCAAGAAGCATATTGGGCACCATTGTATGATTCAAGGTTTAATACTTCGAAGGCAAGCCGATGACAAGATGGTTGGGACCTTACACAGTGGAGAAATGCTTTGATAATGGCGCAGTTAAAACCGTGACCATAGATGAGGAAGGGATCCCCTTGCTTGTCAATGGTCACAAAATTAAAATTTACAAGAAGCCTTTGTCAAGGGCATAATTCATCAATTCAATAAGTAGAGAGGTGTATGCGATGGGAAACTCCATAGTTTCCCACACCTCGTGATTAAAAAAATAATCGTGGGTTGAAAACCTTGATGGAGGCAGCTCACTTGCTAAAACAAAGGGAGGGGGGGGGGGGGGGAGAATAAAGATCCATGGGTGAAAACCTCTCTGAGGCGCCCAAGGCAAGTTTGTGGGTTGAAAACCTCCATGGGGCACAACCCACTTTCTTTCGAAAAAAAAAAAGAAATAAAAAGAACAAAACCAAAAAAAATCATCTGCATCACTATGTTTTCTGTGTTTTTGTTTGCAGGATGTTACTGGTTTCTGGAAAACACAGGGAAGCATTCACTTTATTTTTCCTTCTTCTATATTTTCGTCCATACCATCATTCACTCCATTCATCTTCATAACTTCCTCCATCACCTCCATACACCACACTCCTCCATTCCTTAGCACAATGTAGCAAGAGAAGCAACACACAAACAGACTGCTACAAACATCAGGAAGTTCCTTAAAAAACAAAGTTGTTCATGGACTGACAAGAAGGAAAACAAGGGCAGTTACACAATAGACTACAAGAGAACGATAATTCTAGCCATGGCATTTCAAGCACTTCCTTCATTGCATATCTCCACTCTTTATCTTCATTGGCTTCCTTGAAATTCAAAGGTTCTATGACATTCATAACTTTAGTCATTAAGGCATAATATTTAAATATTTCTGGTGGTTGATTTTGATGAGATTACCATCTTGATACTTTGCTACTTTAATCTCTTCTCTTACTTCGTGGTGAATCATCTTTTCCTCTCAATGTGTTGTGGATATTAGAGGTGTCCATGTCACTGGATTCTTCCTCCTATTTTTGTTCCTGCTCATCATATGCTTCCTATTTGACACCATCATACTCATAATGAATATTCCATGCATTATACTTGTCATTCATGTGGCCTTTATTTGTAAGCTCATGAAATAATGCATCTATACTTGCAAAGAATTTTCAAGTGCATAGATCAAACAACTTATAAGCTTTATGAACAAAACAATAACCTATGAAGATACATTTGATAATTTTCACATCAAGTTTCCTCGTCTTCTTTTGGAACATGAGATAATTCTTTTCTAATGAAGATTCTCAAATGGCTTACTGCTGGTTTATAACCATAAAATGCTTAAAAAGGAGTCTTGTGTTCTAGAATTTTAGTTGGACTTCTATTTTTTAAGTAGAAAACAATATTAATAGTTTTGCCCCAAAGGAATTGGTAAGATTTTTACCTTTGAACATGCTTCATGCACATTTGACCAGGGTTTTTTTCTTCCTTTCAGCTACTCCCTCATTATGCTACAGAGTGTATGGTACTATGTATTCTTGTACAATTCCAGGGTTTTATAGTACTTGATGAACTCATTTGAAATATATTATCCCCCTTTATCAGATCGAAGGATCTTGTTGTATTTTTTTGCTTTCTTTCAACCATAGTTTTGAACTCCTTGAAATATTCAAATACATCACTCTTCTTTCTCATGAAGTATACCCATTTATATTTCGTACACCAATCAATAAATATCCAGAAGTAATATGCTCCACCTAATGATCTATTTTACATAGGACCACACACATTTGTATGCACAAGTTCTATAACATCCCTTTTCCTTTTATCTATACGATTAGGGAACTCTCCTTGTGCATATTCCCTAATGCACCCCCTTCACATGCTAAACATTCATTCATAAGTATTAGAAGCCATTCTACCATTCCTCGTTTTTGAAGTAGTAATATATCACGATAATTAATGTGGCCATAACTTGATTCCAAAGAGTCTTTGTTGTCATTTTCGTGGATGCCAATGCTTGATGATTTTTAGTTGTCACATTGAGCCTATACAAACCTTCGATTCTAACTCTTGTTGCAATGACCTTTAAGTGATCCCACATGTCTTTCACTACACAACATTAATTTACAAATTCAACCTTCAAGCCCTCATCAATTATAATAGAGACTAAGATTAAATCCTTCTTAATACCAGACACGTACATCACATTGTGGATTAGTTTAACACAGTCGTTGGGTAATTTCACTTGAAAATCATCATACCCTTTAATTTCATGTGCACGATCATCTTTAAGATATATATTCGTACCATTGTTAGTTTCCTGAAAATTCTCAAACCAATGCCTATTACACTACATATGGATGGAGGCTCGATAATCAACAATCTAATTATTTGGATCATCCATTTCAATAGATAGTGCAACATCTGTAACAAATAGTCTAAAGTTTTTAACACTATCATTCATTGTTTCTAGAGTAGTGTCCAAACTTGCCACAATAATGACATCTAAGATTGACCTTCAGAGATGTCATACCTAGTTTTTATTTTGCAAATGGCGGCTTACCAAATGATTACTTTCCTTGTGGTGAATTTCCTCCTTTATTACCTTCCCAAGGCTTCCTCCTGAAATGTGGTTTCCCTTTTGCCATCAATGCTAAGTCAAAAGTTTGAGGCTTAATATTCCTTTGCCTTTATTTCTCTTGCATGAGCATACCTCACAACTCGTCAATACTGGGAGCCTTCCCCCTTGTTGCAAGACATGTGATGAACATTTGATGCTCATCTAGCATTCCATTTAAAGTTATAATGACTAGGTTAGTCCCAGATACAGCTTCGCCAATATATTCAAGATTATCTTTAAAATTTTTAATTCTTGAAATAAAATTGTCGATGCTTTCATGTTCTTCCATTTTAATAGAAATACTATTACTCTTCAGGGACATAAGTCGATTTGTATTATTCGATTCGTACAAGTCCTTTAGTGATCCAGATTTATGCAAGAACGCAACAAAATACGAATATAACCATAAATACAAAGATGAAACTAAAATAACACTTCATTTCATTAATATCAAGGAACTGAAATATGCTTAAAGACAATGGAAATAAGCTAGCTCGGGCGATGGTAGCTTATCTTTGAGATGTGACGGCTACATGCCTATGAACTGTCTTACAGTGACGCTCGAAGGCCTATTTATTATTGAGAAATAATGGAAAACCCTCAACATCCAAAAACCTAACCCTAGGAGATGAAGCGCCAAAACTATGGGCCCCGTTTGGGTAAATTGATACATCAAATTCCCGGGGACTTAAATTTGGCATACGATCTCTGTTTGACGCACACAATACCTAGTTAGAAATATCTATTCGATGACTATAAATTTATAGTGACCAACATCGGTTAATCACTCATATTGCTCCTTGTTTTTCCAAAAAATGTCATTTAGGGCCTCAAAATGGCTCCAGAAGTTCAGGACCCGATAAACTGCCAAAAATAGTAAATTGTGCTACAATTAAGGACACTAAAATACTGAAAGAAAAAAATGGTGGGGGTGCAAGTGGAATAGGTAGGTGGCCAACAATATCCACCTGAATCATTCCTTCCCCCTTAGGAAGCAATGGTCCCAATTGTGTTGAGTTCCTCCATGAGATATGCAATGTCGGATGTGTCTAGCAATATTGGAAAGTATGGCGAAGGCGATCCACATTGAACACTAGTTGTCAGCAAAGTAATGGGGGAATGCCGAGCTGAAATAAATTGTCTCTCACAACCTTGATAATGGTGTAAAGCCCATAGCGGAGTGGTATGAGCTTCTCATGAGCTCCGGTTAGGCGTTCTTTCTGCAAATGCAACCAAACTTTGTTGCCCACCTGAAACTTGTGTGGCACCCGTTGTTGATCATGTCGCTGCTTGTACTTGTCATTGGACTTCTCCAAATGTCATGCACCTGCTAGAGGATGTGTTGGACGCGTTCAATAAATCTTGTTTCTTTATCAGCCGCAGACAATACATGTGGATTATGTCTGTGTAGTCACATGAGGTATGGTAACATCAATCAGACACAATGTTTGAAATCCTAGACCCACTTGAAAGGGATTGCGACCAGTCGAGCTATGAAGAGCTATGTTGGGTAGAGGTGCTATGGGAGACAGATCGATTGGATGCACGACCTGACAGTGCAAGGGTACCCCTGTGGGTGAGGAGAAGATGTCCATGTATACCTCCATGACTCTGTCCATCTGTTGTTGCCGCGCAAGTGATGAGCTCCATCATTAGACATATTTGGAAGGGTTAATAGTCACATTTTTGCCTTCTTACATCTCTTTTTCTTGCATTTTTATTATTATCTGGGTTTATGATGTTAGTATAGGTGGTGATTGAGGGTAACATACTCTGAGTGCCTAATATAAGGTTGAGTGCAGAGAATCCTGATTTATTAAGCATTTTTATAAAGATGTTATCACAAAGACTTGGAGGAGATAGCAAGGAGAAATTATAGTAGTATTTTCCACCCTCAAAGGTAGCCGAAGGATCCCAAAGATTCTCTCCAGCAATTCGAATTCCAGAGGCAGCCGAGCAACTCAAAGAGGAGAGCACTCAATCTTGGTTTACTTGGAGTCCAATGGAATCAATCACCAATTGGATTTGTGGATCACAATCGTACATTGAAGCATAGTGACTAAAACTTTGTTCACAGCCTCAACCTGGCCATTGGCCTAAGGATAATACGGTGTTGAGCTATCGTGACGCAAACCCAACCTATAAGTCAACTCTGCCACCATATAATGCCAAAAATGGGAACCATGATCGGTAACGATGGCTTGAGGGACACCAAACCTAGAAATGATGCGATTGAATATGAAATGAGCTGTTGTCTTACCGTCAACGGCAAGTGTAGGCATTGATTTGGCCCATTTGGTGAAGTAGTCAATGGATACGATAATATAAGCATGCCCCCTCAACCGAGTGAGGGTTACACATCATAAAATTGATGCCCCACATTGCAAAGGGACCAATGGTAA
This sequence comes from Pinus albicaulis, assembly GCA_034641835.2. Taxonomy (NCBI): domain Eukaryota; kingdom Viridiplantae; phylum Streptophyta; class Pinopsida; order Pinales; family Pinaceae; genus Pinus; species Pinus albicaulis. The sequence continues at coordinate 2,025,275,555 of CM076575.1, read as the reverse complement.
TGACAGGGTGCAGATGTGCAGGTGGCGCGTGCATCTTGCTCTGATAGATTTGGCAATCATGACAGTTATGGACAACAACAATGCAATCCTTGAAGATGGAGGGCCAGAAATACCCAGCACGAAGAATCTTCTGTGCAGTGGCATAACCAAACATGTGCCCGTCACAGGCACCACTATGGAAATCATTGAGAAATTTCTCAGCCTCCTTGAAGGTCAAACACCGATGGAGAATGGAATCTACTTCGACACAATAGAGTGTGTCTCCGACTATACGATAAGGTTGCGACTGATGACAGATGCGTCAGCGAGCATCCTTCGTCAACTCAGATCTAAAATTAGAAGTCTGAAGATAGACGATGATATCACCGCACCAAGGATCGCGGGTGGAGATCAGAAAAAGCGTATCATCTGGAATGCGTTCTTCAAAACTAGACAGAGCGGATTCAGAGGGAAGGGAGCAGATCAATCAACAAAGACGAGTGATTTTTTTGACTTGGTAGTAGTAAACACCAAATCGAACTCTTGGAGGATAACAATCCACCTTAAGTATTTGCTCCCAACAATTTTCGAGATAATATATAGGTCATAGGGTTGCATTATGAAATAACAGTCATAATACGCGAAAGAATATAATGATGAAAACGTTGAACTGCTTGAACTGCAGCTAACGCGAACTTCTCGATATGGGCATAGTGCGTTTCGATATCGAGCAAGTTATGAGAGAGGTAGTAAACAACATGCTCGTCACCATCATCATCATCTTGAACTAGAACCATGGCAATGGTGCTAAAAGCGACAGCTAAATAGAGGGAAAAATCGATATGATAATTCAGAGGATGCAACAGAGGAGCATTGACCAGCAACGTCTTCGAAGCATCAAAATATTTATGGGCGACCTCATCTCAAAGGAACGGGACACCCTGCTTTAGTAACCGCATGAATCCTTTAGCTACTTCATCATAGTTAGGTATAAAACGACGTTAAAAATTAGCCTTCCCCTGTAGACTCTACAGCTGATGTAACAAATATGGAGAGGGGAGATTAATAATAGCATTGACTTTGAGCAGATCAAGGTGAATCCCGTCTGTGGACATGAAAAACCCTAAGAGTCTACCAAAATCAACGCAGAAGATGCATTTGTGCAGATTGAGTCGAATATTGTAGCGTTGACAACGAAGAAACATCTGACGAAGATGGTCAGGATGATCCTTACACTTAGCTGAATGAGCCGGAAGGTCATCCAGATAAGGCTAAACGATGTGCTTAATATCGTGAAAAGCGTATGTCATCGCTTGTTGAAACGTGGACCCAGCATTCTTCAAGCTGAAAGGAAGCTTATAATACGCGAAAGTACCCCAAGGATAGATAAAAGCGGTCTTATGCTGATCAGTTGTGAGAATGTTAATCTGGTTATAGCCAGAAAAGTCATCCATGGGGGAAAATATCTCACTCCCAGCACAGTCATCAATGATCTGATCAATAAAGGGAGTAGGATAATTATCCTTGGGACAAGCCCGATTGATGTCACGATAATCAACACAGACTCAAATGGTACCATGTTTCTTATCTACAGGGACAATGTTGGACACCCATTCTGTCAAGGGAATCGGGTAAATGAAACCAACGTTGAGAAGTTTTTCAACTTCACGTTAAATGGTGGTGGCCTTCCGAGGGTGCATAGGATGAAGGTGCTGACAAACATGCTTCGAACCAGGGTAGGTAGGAATCTCATGCACCACAATACTGGGATCAATGCCAGGCATTCCTTCGTAGGACCATGCAAAGATGTCACGAAACTCGCAGAAAAGGCTAGTATAAACCTGAACTTCATCTGAAGAACAGGTGACCCTGAGATGGATGTTCTCGACAATTCACGGTTTGACGGAAATGTCAATAAGCATCATTTACGTAATGTTACACAAGTTACCCTCTGTAAATACTTCATATGTCAGAATAGGTGTTTGAAGCAGAGGAGAAGGAACCTGAGATGCGAACCTCTTAAGACACGTAGACATGGCCCCGAGGTCAGGCATGAACGAGGAACGATGATGGCCATCATCCATGGAAAATTTGTGAGATACCATCATCCCACGGCAAATCCTTGAGAGACATAGTTTCCACCATGGCTTCATCAGAAGGAAATATCTCTCACAAGGGATCGGATGAATCTGAATCGACGAGCCAAGGGGATTGAGAATAAGCGTCGAGAGACATGATCAAAGGAGCATGATCAGAAGGCAGAGGATTCGAAACCGCAAGAAGTTCACAATAATCAATCTCAATCGGACTTAAAGGCATCGAATCTCCAAAAGAATCAACCTGTTCAGGCGAAGGGATAATCCATAGGTCATCAGACCGAGAGATCATATTGATCTGAACAATGTTAAGTGGAGGAAGAGGAAAAATACCCATGAGTGCAGGATCTTTAAAGAGACCCAGCCCAATGCTCTCGTAGGGAATATGGATATTATCCAAATACGAAACATTGTTCTCGGAAGAAGAAGTGAAGAATGACAATTGATCAACAGTAACAATCTTTCCTTCGTGCGGGAATTTCAGGACACGAAAGAGAGTGGACGGAATGCACATCATAGTGTGAGTCCAACTACGACCGAGGAGAAGATTGTAATTGAGCTTGGCGTCAACTACTTCTACCTCGACATTGACTGTCTTCCCTTTCAATGTAATCGGTAAACTAGCGAGAACACCCAAAGATTTTGATTCTCTTCCATCAAATGCTTCAAGGGCATTTGGTGATGAATTCAAAGCTGGAGAATCAATGGCTTTATAGCAAGAAAATGACATGATGCATGTAGACGTACCTTCATCCACAACCGCTCGATGGATATCAAGACCATTAATGACAACTTGTATAATGAGTGCAATCTGGTGTGGGAGTTGTGGAATGAAATTCTCTAAATCAAAAGCGAGAAGGCTAGTATCACCAGGATCAATCCCACCAATCGCAGATAACAAAGCCTTCCGTTGAGACAGACAAATTTGAAGTAATTCTAGTGCAGACATTGTAGATGGCGCCTGAGCCAAATCCTCAACAATACTGTAATGTTGAGAAGCACGAGCATTTGGGTTATAAGAAGACTTGCGAAGTACACCTTTGGAAGGTGGTCGTACTATGGGCTTAGTACTAGGCCTTTAAATCTGAAGAGGGCCAGAAGCAGGCAAAGGAGGAGGACCATCAGTGATCTCTTTCCTCGCTGCCTGACACGATTTGGTGTAATATTTCGATCGAGTAGAAATAGAAATGGATGCAGAACCGTTCATCATGAACACCTGAGAGCCAAATGGGGCAGAGGACTAAGGTTTCTCTACCATCTGGGTCTGCTGAGATGGAAAAGGTTCTTTAAGAACAGTTGTAGTTCCCTGAGTGCCTTTGAGAAATCTACTTACTTCAGCCCGTCGAGGATAGTCCTTGGTGTAGTTCTCTTCATCACAGATCAAACAAGGGTACTTCGGCTTACGCTGTTGACCATCATCAGCATGACATTTTGAAGAATATGGTTTCGGGGTATCAGATTTCTTACCTTTACCCTCCTTTTTCCCCTTGGAAGTTTTGTCCGTTGGATTGGCCTGAACAGAATTGACATTCGAGGTTTTACCAGGATTCAGAGTGGGATGAGAAGTAGCATCATTGGAAGAATTAGACTTTTGCTTCCCAGGATTTGAAGGAGAATACTTTCGAGAAGTCTGAGACATAGAACCAATAATACCTTTGACGGATGGGGTCGTCGGTGCTTTAGAATTTCCAGGTCGAGGGGCATCAGGCAAGATATCGTACAATGTGCCAGACTGAGAGTACACAAGATCAAGGCACTTGGCACGAGTAATGGCTTGTTCCTCGGTTACACATGCTCCCATAGTTATGTCTTTCGCAATCTGATTGACAAAGGAGGTAGTGAACCAATCAGTTAGAAGTTGATCAGGAATATCAAACTTAATCAAGCGACGACGACGTCTCTATTCATGAATATGATCTGAGATATGAGTAGCTCGGTCATGTTTCAAGGATGTGAGGAGGTGTGTGCTGATTTCATAACAAACCAGTAACTGAAAATGTGTAAGGAATTCCATGGCAAGAGATTTGAAGTCTTGAAAAATGCCACGAGATAGCTCAATGTACCACTTTTCAGTGACACTAGTAAGAGTCTGTTGGAAAAGACAGAGTCAGATGGAATCGTCAACCCAAGAGTTAGAGGAATACCACAAGTGGTAAGTCATAACATGTGCTTGGGGGTCTTCTCCGGACTTGTCGTCAAACTTAGGACAATCACCAGGAATCTTAGTCAGAACCGAAGGCCAATACAAGTTATGAAGAATTGGATCGTTCGTTAACTTTGACACACCAGGCAGTTCCAACGTAGCGAGAAATGGTAATTGAGGATAAAAAGGCATTGGCGGTCTCTGATAAGGACTCGTGTTAACATTCCACCCAGTCTGCAAGAAATTATGCCCCCATATGTTTTGTCTCAGAGGATTCTGACCATAGGGTTATAAGCCTGATAATTCTACTGATATTGGGGTTGAGGACCAAGATACTGATTCTGAGCATACCATTAAGGTCCTTGCTGAGCAACGTATGGATTTTTTTGTGGAATGTAAGCATGGCCTTGAGGTTGATTATACACCAACTGAGATGGATTTTGAAGGTAAAAAGTGAAACCTTGGGGCGCACTATATACAGGCTGATATTGACCTTGGGAATAATAAGCGCCTTGGGGTTAAGCAGGTGGACCCTGCTGAGTAAGTTGAGCGGGTTGCTGAACAGGCAGACCCTGCTCAGTTGGATAAACAGGTTGAACCAGCTACTGAGCAGGTTGACAGGCTGTTGAATAGATTGAACTGGTTGTTGAACAGGTTGAATCAGCTGCTGAGCTGGTTGAGCAGGTTGCCCCTGCAGAACAGGTTGGCCTGGATAATTAGGGCCACCGGGTTACCCTTGTGGAAGAGGTTGGCCCGATGTAAGAGATGGGCCAGGTTGTCTCTGATGACTAGGTTTACCCGGAGCAGGACCATAGGGTTGTCCTTATTGCACAAAATTTTGGCCATATTGTACATACGGTTGCTGTTGTTGTACAATAGGTTGTCCCTGTGGGGGATACATGGGCCCACCAACAACATACAACATTCCTGGTTGAAGCTGAATTGAAGGACCGGAGGGTTGTCCTTATTGGATCGAAGGTTGACCTTGCGGACCGTAAGGTTGTCCCTCAGGACCAAGGGATTGTCCCTGCCGAGCTGAAGGTTGTCCCTGTAAGGGTTTTCCTTGTAAGGCTGAGGGTTGTTGATGAGTGACGTTCTAATAAGGATCAACAGGAAATGAATAGACGAGGTTTCCGACAGCATCATAGTGATGGGAAGGATTGACAGGATCTTGGGGTGGTCGAAAACCCTAAGAGTTGAGTTGCTGAACAACCAACAAATACTCTTCAAAAGTAAGGTTGTCAGGGATCATAGGGACAACCAAGGTCATGCTAGAAGAAGACGGGGCCTCAGGGGAATGAGCATCGAGAGAAGGAGCATATCGTCGGTGAATGTCTAACATGTGCTCATCCAAAGTATAGGTAGAAACCACAGGCATAGTCGTAGCCGCACTAGCAGGTGCAGTCTCCAGAACGCGAGCTTGTGATCTGCTGGGATCCTAATTGACAGGCCACGTAGGATTAAGTAAGATAGACCTATGAGTGTGAAAAGACTATGACGATTGTGTTGTAACAACCGTCGTAGACGAAGCTACATAGGCGGTAGGTTGGACTAGGACAGTTGTAACAATAAATGACGAACTCAGTGTCGAACGTGACAGTCCCAACGAAGGGAGGACCAAACTCCTAGGGGGCGTTGATGTACTGGATTGTGCTATGGATGTAACATCAGACATAATCTGACTCAAATTCCGATAATCAAGTGGAAGTGACAACGATTGAGGATAATATTGAACAAAAACATGGGGGAGAGCTTCAGGGAAAAGTTGATATTCTCTTGTAGAAACATGCATTCCTTCACTGTCAATAGGACTCGAAGAATCCATATCTGACAAAGTCGTAAGATCGTCAAAAATTCGATGAGGAAAAGGAGGTATAACAACAGCGACAAATGGTGATCCCAAAGTAAGAGGTGGGAATTCTTCCTCATCACCAAAACCAGACCAAGCACCTGGAGGAGGCCAATTGAACTCGATTGACTCTTCAGGAGGAGACCGAGTAGTGAGAGGTAAAACAGTCGGGAGAATAGGCTGCAAAAAATCGGCAGACCTAATGGAATGAGGGGTTTCGTAAGAAACTTTAGGAAAGGAACTACCACTAGGAGGTAGTGAGGAAGACGACGAAACTGGTGGTTTTGCCACTATGACCATATTTCAAAACAGAAAAGGAAAAAGAGATAGCCAAAATAAGGCTTCAAGACATAGGCCTAAGGAAAAACAAAAACAAGCCATGTAAAAAACTTTTAACGGGCATGTGATCGTGGGTAATTAATTTTATGACATCGAAACCAGACTTTGTTGTTTCATGTTTTAATAGTCGAGAAACAGACAAAAGATGACTCTAGTCACTTTCAATTTTAAATGAGTGTGAAAGGACAAGTGCTCGATGATCTCTTCTCTTTTTAAAGATTCACGTAAAGATCGAAATTACTACTCTGGTAATCTAAGAAAGAGGGTGTACCAAGTTTCCATGAACTTCAATATACACCATGGTTATCAAATGATAGAGAAATGACCAAGGACTTTCCGTATGTGCAGGTAGTCTCCCTGAATGTTGTGTTCAGTGTATCATGGTTACAGGGCGACAAACTCGGCTTCCTATGGATAAAGAATTTGAACCTATGGGGGTCTCCCTTATATACTCGATGGTACGGGGAGCAAAAGTGTGTACTATCACTGTCTAAAGCTAAAAGGCGAATGACAACTACTAGGTTTTAAGACGCTGGAACACATCTCTAGCCTAGACCACTAAAATGTTTGCGTTACGTTCCAATGTTTCCTTAGGTTAATTGAATTGATTTTATAGTTGATATTGAATTATGTTTCAATTTCAAGGCCCTACCGAATGTCGATCTCAAATTTCCTAAATGCAAACTATATGCAAATGAACATCATTTTCCATTCAATGAACACTAATTAAGAGAAGGATAGAGATCTTTCAAACAATAGCAATCGATGAAATCAAACGAAGAAATCCGCTAATGCATCTAATTCAATCAAGCGAAAAATGAAAATTATTTCCTAGTTAATCAAGCACTAGTTATGTAAAAGAACTTTCCTTTTTCATGCAAATGAAAGAATGCAATCTTTTGATTTTTTCAATGAAATGAAGCACACAATGCACTAATGACACGAAAAAACAAAACAAGCACTAGTTCAAGGATTGCGAATGTAAAGAGCTAAACTGACTGATTCGATGAAAGCAACACAAACATAAAGATGCACTCAAACCAATGGAGCACTCTTCCAAACAAAGAGAAAGCTTTGAAACGATCCAAACAAGCAAGGTGATCTATGCTTGGAGCAGCAAGAAGAAAAATTAAACGAAACCCGAAATGATCATTCAACTAAAACAAACGCTCAAAGGATAAAAAAAGAACGAAACGCAATTGATCAAGAGATGTGACTAACAAGAATCAAAAGACTCGACTTTCAATAAGAAGGCTCAGTGAGCTAAGACACTCATAAACCCTAAGGCCATAAATTGCACTGATAAGTAAACAAACGTACAACTAAGAAAAAACAAGTCTATGACAGTCAAAACAATCTCAAAAAAACAATTTCAAATCATAAATCCACCCAGAGACAAGCACAACTCACCAAAAAAACTCAAAATGAAATTCAATCCAAACCCTATAGGATTCGACGCGACTGTAAGGCGGTAGTCTGCGCCAAACAGGGGTTGGTGCTAATGCAACACAAGCAACATGCGGCAATCGGCGCGACTATTCAATCAAAAAACGCACCAAGCCGGATATCTATGGGAGAATGGGAAATCCAATGAGCATAGGTCAATCTTGACACTCTGGAGCTGAACAAGAGGACTCTAAACAATCAAACAGACCAGAAAAGATATACAAACAAGCAAACGATCGAAGTCGACTTGACAAGGGCAAAAAGACAAACTCATACTGATCCCCAGTGGAGTCTCCATTTTTTTATGTAGGTAAATCCTCTCTGCAGACAGAGACGATCCCTCTAGCCCTAGAGTGGTTCTAGTAACAAAAGGACAAACCAGAGTGTAGGCTCCTAATTGTTGAATGAAATAGACGCGGTAGATCAACCTACTTGGAGTCCAACGCTGTCGTTGTGGCTGTTGTAATGGTTGCCTCTCGATTCTTATCTCGGAAAGTCATCATACTTTTGCAGCAATGCTTGGATACTTGCACAAGATCAACAAAAAAGATCAACATATGAAACAACAATCTCATTCATAATTACTAACTAGTCAAGAAGGGTTAAGCATATTGCATCAAATAAAACACATCAACGCAAAATGGGAACTAGACAATAGTTATACATATGTATTAATAGAAGAAAGAGTTATGACCAAGCCTTGATGTCGCAGCCTCCTTCAACGGGGTTCAGTTGCAGCGCGTCTCGACGAATTTCAGGGAATTCAGACAGGATGAAGGCACAAGCCTAAGCTCTCTCAATAAGGGACTCTTTCGTTCTATCTTGAATAGAAATATCTCTAACGTTTCTGCTATAATATCTTCAGTTCAACTGGCTTCATCAATTAAGGATGGCTATATTTATAGAGGAAAATGAGGAGGTTGGGATCCATACTATGGTGGAAGGGAGGCCTTATCCCATGGGAGGTTTCCCCAAAAGGTGGAAACAAGAGGCCAAAGGAGGAAGGTCGTGGTTATTTAGTCGAACCACTCCCCATGACTCATCCACGAAGTTGTTATGATCGAAACTTTGCCTCTATTTTTAAAAAACTTTCCATAAACAGATTGGCACAGACAGCTAACTAAGACAGAGCGCCAGTTGGCGCGAGGGCCAATGTTATTTTGCCTCATCGGCACGAGGGCATAACTAGCTACCAGCGCCAAGGAAAAAACATGTGTTTTTGGTGGTTTGTTCAAGAAGTGGTCAACAGAAGGAATGTTAGACTCATGGTAAGGGATGCAATGATGGTATTTGCAAGGCATGACACTTTATTTTGTTCACAGAAATGAGCCTCCAATGTGCAGGATGGGGATTGCAGGGATAGTGACAAAATGTTGTGTAACACTCCTTCAGCAAGTTGCTCACTCAGAGAACAGGAATATGGTGAAGAACGTAGCATCTAAAAAGGCTTGTCTCAAACCTCCAGCTCCTGCAACCGCCTTGGAAACAACAGGTAAACTCGGGTATAAGCTCTCACCCCTTGCTACGAATTCATAATAGCCATAAATAATTTATTTGCATGCTTAGTTCGAGGGGCAGAAAGGTGGCCAGTTAACTGGACCACCACTGTGAGGTATGGTTGGAATAAAACTGGGAGTATACACCACCTGGGAATGCAAAATATTTTTTTTAAATAAGTGGAGTAGAGGAGAATGAGGGGAGGAAAATGTGCAGTCCATCTTGAATTAACAGGGAGGAGGAACCAATTGTCTACAACAGAACTAGAGCTGAGCAAAGTTATATTGGCACTCCAAATTTAGTTGCGTCATCTAATAAAAGGAGATATCCTCTCATCCAAACTAGTTAATTGACAATTTTTAAAGGGAGAGGACCGACGGAAGCACGCAATGCTTGAAGAAGAAGAAGAAGAAGAACCAGGAAGAAAAAAAGAGAAAGAAGAGGAGGAAGAACCAGCAAAAACAAGAAGAACCAGAAGAAGAAGAGAGAGAGAGAGACAAAGGGCCAAAGAAAAATAGAAGAGATCGCCATAAAAGTCATAGAGATAGCAGAAAGTGGGCGAGACATAGACTCACAACCCAACGTCACATCCCCTCACTACAAAAACATAACTGCCACCATGGCTCCTCTGAGCGCTAAAAGAAAAAGGCAGACCTCTAGGTATTTTGGAGCTGACAAGAATCAGAGAAAGCCAGAAACTTCTCCCCTAAGCCTGATCATCATTGAAGAATCACCAATGGGGAAGGGAAGAATCGAAGAAATATCTCTGAAGGAGCGGCTGCAGAAGGCACAGGTAGAGAATGTAGCGCTAAAGGAGCAATTGCAGCAAAAATAGGAGTAAGTAGCCACCATGGCAAACTTATGCACATAAGCCCTTCAACATAGATTTCCCTCTGACTCGTATGATGTGTACCTCAAAGAACAATGGCTTCTATTTCAAATCAACACTCTAGCCTCCCATGGATCGCTCCCTTTCCAAGATTGTAGGCAATTCATGAAGTTCTACAAGTAAGCGAACATAAATAATCAGGCAAAGACGACAGAGTTTTATATGCATAACTTTGTGTTGACAAATCTGAAGATTTGGGACCCCAATCCTACAATGGGGGATATGCAGTTAATGGCTCTAACATCTTGTATGGTGAATGAGGACAATAGAGCTAGAGAGATATGGAAGGTCTTGGGAAGAAGAAATAAAGAACCCTTATATCTCAGACCAAAAGTGCTCAACCCAAGAGGAGCCATCCTTAACCATTGAGAGATTGAAAAGGACCCTGCACTGGTTAAAAGCTACCTTCATACTCAAAGCCAGGTGATAGGCCACTTTGATTATGTTTCTAGGCAAATAGAAGAGGAGAGCCTCAAGAACAGAGAGTATCATACTCCAGAAAGTCTGAGGGGTGCATTGGAAAGGGCACCATTATATAAGAGGGGCATGCAGGCCAAAAAGATCCAATGGTTGGGACTAAATCTCAGCCCACCTTTGTTGCTGGGGCTGACCGATGAAGAGGACACAGATGCACAAGATAGAGAATGGGAGAATGCAGAAAATAATGATGGATTTTACCCCCTTAGGGAAACTCCCACACTTCTTCCTCAGGAAACCAGGGGGGTTATCAAAGCTTTGAAGGAAATGGAGGGGGAGGATCAATTGCTCAGAGGATGAACAACCATTCAGTAGGGGGGTGATGATGAGCTCCATCATTAGACATATTTGGAGGGGTTAATAGTCACCTTTTTGCCTTCTTAGATCTCTTTTTCTTGCATTTTTATTATTATTTGGGTTTATGATGCTAGTATAGGTGGTGATTAAGGCTGACATACTCTGAGTGCCTAATATAAGGTTGAGTGTAGAGAATCATGATTTATTAAGCATTTTTATAAAGATGTTATCGCAAAGACTTGGATGAGACAACAAGAAGAAATTATAGGAGGATTGTCCACCCTCAAAGGCAGCCGAAGGATCCCAAAGATTCTCTCTAGCAATTCAAATTCCACAAGCAGCCGAAGGATCCCCAAGGATTCTCTCCAGCAATTTGAACTCCAGAGGCAGCCGAGCAACTCAAAGAGGAGAGCACTTGGTCTTGGTTTACTTGGAGTCCAGTGGACTCAATCACCATTTTATAGGGAGTTGTTGGTAGTTGCCCTGTAGAATAAATAGAGCAGAGCTAGATGTAGGGAGAGTTAGACTATCCTAGTCTCACTTCCATTTAGAATTATTGTTGTGAACTATTGAAGCTTTTTGTTTTATTCAGGGATCGAAACTTTCAGAGATGTATGCAGTTATTCTTTTATGCAAAAGCAGATTGATTTCATTTTATTGATTTAATTTCAGAGGGCTAGACTCGTGGGTTAGAGCCTAATCCATGTACCTCAGCTTCTCTGTTGTTATTATCTTTTCCTTTCTGTCATTTAGCTAGTTTTGTTTCTGTCATTTAAGTTAGATCTACTTCTGATAAGTTTCATTGATATTTAGTTTTTGTGATGTTGGAGTTTTAATTGCTTATGCATAGTGAGATAGAGGAAAAACTCCAAAACTGTGGTCAAGTCTCCCTCCCCCTCATCTCTGTCAATAGAGTTCGAGTAGGGGCAGGCCTTCCCACAGGCCAAAATTTATTTATGTTCAAGTTCAGGGAAGAATTTGTATTATAAAGTCCAAGCCTTTCCTTCACTATTTCAAACCGCATTTTTGTCTGTTTCTCGTACATGAATCTACAGGTGTGCTTCACTTATGATCATTGCTCTTATGCTTCCATTTCCCTCCTTTACTTCTCACCTTAGCACTGCACTTACCTTATTTCGAACACCCTTAAGCTCTTCAGCCTTACTTCTATGTTTTTCTCCGTTCACGATTGCCATACCCTTTTTACAAAAAACACGTGAAAAACCATACAAAACCACCGAAAACCCAACCTATGCCTTTGCTTTTCGAGATTCCCGCCACCGTATGTCGCACTTCGCAATCACAACATTTAACGATTACCTTAACACTTATCGCCCATTCCTTGGGATTGCGATATTGCGAAACCACAAATCGCACTTCGCACCAGTTACCTTCTATCGTTAACACTCACCGCTCATTCTTTGCGATTGCGAAATCGCGACTCTTAGCTTTTTCCACCGCCACGCCATCCCCATCACACATCACATCCCGTAAAACTTACCACATCGCAAATCGCATTTTTCATAGCTTACGACATCGCAAATCGTATCCCGCAAAACATACCACATCGTAAATTGCATCCCGTAGAACTTATCACATCACAAGTCGCTGCCCGCAACCTTTACCGCAACGCAAATCGCACTTATCACATTTTAGTTTATTCTCGTTAATACTTACCGCTATCCTTGTAAACTTGCGATATTGCGATTCGCGACCCGCCACATCACTCTTCGCACTTCGCACTTCACACATTTTAGTTTATTCCGGTTACTCCTTACCGATATCCTTGTAAACTTGCGATATTGCGATTCGCGACCTGCCATGTCACTCTTCACACTTCACACTGTGCACCATTTAGTTTATTCATGTTAATCCTTACCGCTATCCTTGTAAACTTGCGATATTGCGATTCACGACCCACCACATCACTCTTCGCACTTCACACTGCACACCATTTAGTTCATTCCGTTAAGGCCTTACTGCCATCCATTTAAACTTGCGAAGTTGCGATTGCGACATTGCACATCGCAACTTTTTCCATACATCACATTTTTGAGTTCTTCTCGCTCCGAATTCATTTCTTGTGTTATAATAAGGCTTCCTAGGGTTTAACCCCCTATGTTCACTCCAAAGCCATTTCTCACGCTATCATAAAATTTTTGAAGGGTTTAACCCCCTCTTTCCGCTTCCAAACCTCATTTCACGTGTTAAACTCCCCATTAGCTCTCTTAGCTCTTTTTCTTCGCTCTAAGCGGCAAATTAATTATTTTTTAATTAAAATTAAGGCATGGATAGTTTAGTTGCATGGATAGGAGTATGGTAGATAGATCATAGGATAGGTAGAGTGTATTTAGCCGTTTTGCCAAGTTAAGGGTGGCTTAGGGTTAATATCCTTTATGCTATCTGTTTTCTGAAAATAAAATTAGTTTCTAGGCATTCCTTTCCAGCAATTTAGTTCAGTTTCCTTTCTGTCATTTCCTTCCAGAAATTTACTTTCCAGTTGTTCTCATAATTTAAGAAATAGCACCCTTTGTGAAGCAGAAGAGGATGACATGAACATAATGCATCTGCTGTGTATATAGCACTATCACCTCAAAGTTTGTACGAACCCCGAGTTGATAAAGAAAAGTAGGGAAGCCCCTTGGAGTTGCAGCATTCTTGGTGCAATACTAGGGCTCACCGGCAGGGGATCCCTGTTTGGAGGTTGTTGCCGTGCAAGGGAGCCTTGTGACCACAATCGACCACAATATTATGCTTGCCATATGGGAAAATCGTAATGAAAACAATTTTTTTGGTCCAGGAAACAATCTTACTGCATTGCTTTATAGTACTCGAAGAGATGGAAGAAGGCGGTACTACCTCCGGTGTCCTGTACATCTTATTTCCCAAAGTAATAATAACACAACGAGGCCTAGACTCATACACAACATGTTGCTTCCACAAGTATGGTTGGCCTAATAATACATTAGGCACGTAAAGAGGAGCAACATCACACAATACCTCATCCGTGAAGGGCTTGATGTTGTACGAAAGTCGGCACTACTGGCCGACGCAGAGATCTCTTCCTTGGTGAAGCCACCCGATGGTATACGGCTCCAGGTGTGCTGTGGTTGGTAGGTTGAGCCGCTTCATGACCCCTGTTGAAATGAGGATCTTTTGGCTTCTGCTATCGACAAGTAAATGTGTTGGAGAACCCATCACCCACATCTCGGAATGGAAGAGACACCCCCCCTCCTCTGGATCCTCGGGCTCCTCCCTTTAGAGCTTGGTGGTGGCAATAGCGGCACCGGGTTTTGCATAAATGATTTGCTTCCCTTTGTCATTTCCCTTGTCTAGTTTTGACTCAAAATCAGAACATGCATCTGATTCGGATGCCTTCAGTTTGACCACCAACGACTGTTTGGCCCGATACTCACTTATGTTGTGAGTGGAGCTCTTATGAAACTCACACCACTTCCTCGTGTCCTTCTTTGTCCTTATGTTTTTGTTTTGATTCGCCCCGATTTGGATTTTCCCCTTGTTCTGTGATTCAGGGGTGCCTTTCCCTGCTTCAGATTCACGGATCCAAAGTCTCGCTTCTTCTGCTTAAATTTATGCTCGATCTTGACGACATATCAATATGTCGTGCCAAGCGAGGTAATATCGAGGAACTCTATTTACTCCTTAATGTATTTGTGCAAACAACTACGGTACTTGATCACCAAATGTTTCTCTGAATCTTTAATACCCAAATTTTTGCACAGGGTATGGAACAAATTAATCAGCTCATGCACATCTTGATCCCTTTGTTGCCACAACATGGCCCATTGGATGTACTTGTCCTCATAGCTCCCCACAGGGTAATATTGTTCCTCGATGTCGTCTCAGAACCAATTCCAAGTGGGTGCAACCGAGAATAGAGAGGGTGCCCTCTTGTCCTTTTTCTCACAGCAGGTTTCCCACCAATATTTGACATGGGGGGCAACTTTGTGGAGTGAAAAAGTAATATTTTCTCAGTTGGAGAAATCATGGACTAAGAAATACCCTTCCAGAAAATTCAACCATCGATCTACAACGTCTGCATCTATTTGGCCTTCAAATACAAGAATGTAGAAGTTGACTATTACCTTGAAATGAGTGGCGCCTCCAGAGTGGTTTTTGGATGCATATGCGTCGCTGGTGGGTAGCCGTTGAAGGATCTGGGAAAAGTTACCCATCATCACGTTCCTTTGTTTCTCGAGGGCCTCCTTGAGCAATATTTTGATATGATCTCTTGCTCCCTCGTCTTTCTTTTCTTTCCCCATGGGAGACCGTCGGGGTTTGCGAGGCTGATCTTGCAAAGGTTCAACTAGATCGAGCCCTAACTCCTTATACCCCGACCTCGTTGGGGACATGCAAAGAAGGATTGAGAAAGAGCAGACCGCTCTGATAACACTGATCCGGATTTATGCAGGGATGCAACCAAATACAAATATAACCATAAATACAAAGATGCAACATAAATAACACTTCATTTCATTAATATCAAGGAACTGAAATATACTTATAGACGAAATGGAAATAAACTAGCTCAAGCGATGGTAGCTTATCTATGAGAATATATGTGGCGGCTACATGCCTTTGAACTGTCTTAGAATGAGGATCTAAGGCATATTTATTATTGAGAAACAATGGAAAACCCTTAACATCCAAAAACCTAACCCTTGGAGATGAAGCACGAAAACTATGGACCCCATTTAGGTAAATTGGTACATCAACTTCCCGGGGAGGTAAATTTGGTATACAATCTTCGTTTGATGCGAACCATACCTTGTTAGAAATATATATCCGAGGACTGTAACTTTCGAGTGACCAACATCAGTCCCGTGTTTCCCAAAAAACGTCGTTTAGGGCCTCAAAATGGCTCTAGAAGTTCAGGACCTGAGAAACTGCCAAAAATAGTAAATTGTGCTACAATTAAGGAAACTGAAAAAAAAAAAAAAAAATGAAAGAAACAATGGTGGGGGTCCAAGTGGAATAGGCGGGTGGCCACCAATATCCACATGGATCATTGGGTGTCTTCCAGGTCTCCTTCGACATATTTTAGTCTCTAATATGTAGTATAATGTTGTTTTTACAGACATTCGTAGCAATACTTTCACATTAGTCTCTTGCTTCTTCCAATCTTGAATTGATGCAATTGTAGCTCCTACAGCTGTCTCTGCCTTCACTTCATCACCACTCACTATCGACCAGGCATTGTATCCCTCCATCAATGTTTGCATCTTAAATTTCCAATTCACGTAATTGGTGCCATTCAACTTGGTTGCTTCATTTAGGTATGATTATGTTAGAGGATTAGCCATCTCAATTTTTTAAGCACCTTTACAAAAATAAAAATGCACAAAATAAAAGTTCAAGAAATATAAAAACAAATTTATGCACTTTCGTAGCAATAGATTCCAAAGTAAACACAACAACATCACACAACACTTTAATTATAAATAAGAGGAGAAAAAATTAGTTCATGTGATTTGCAAATCATTTGAATGCACCTATTTCAACACCCTTAGTTATGGTGGACAATCCCATGCACAATAGTCCCAATGGACGTCCCACAAATTCTTTACACTACTTCAATATGCTACATCACAGTGTTTCCACACTTTGAGTCACAAGCTTCTTGGTGAAGGTCACTGTTGATGGGTTAATGATTGAATATTTTATGAAAACCTGCTTGAACCATTTAATTACAAGACTCCTTCTCCACCTAATCTGGAGACCTTTGCTGGTATATGAGACTTTGTACACATACTTCTACTAATTCCAAACTTTATTTCAAAGGGTTGGAATTCAGACCAGTGAATTAATAATAATAATACATGGTTCTGTTGGAATATGAGATACGGTACCAAATATGAGAGAAGTGTTTTAATATGTGAATGATAGGTGTTTTAATTATCCTTGTGTACCTTATTCAAATATTTGTATCTTTTGGATCAATTGTGGAAATCATACAAGACTCTCCATGCAACAACCTACAACTAACACACTGGGCACATTCGTTGTCCACCTCTAAATAGGACAATCGTGTAGGGAGGAGGCCCCTCTCCCTCGAACTTTGATTGATTGAATTTTCAATGGGTCGAATTGACATTACAATCAAAGCAAACAAGATATAACACACTAGGCTCGATCTTTAAACTTGACCTCCTAAAAAAGGCATGCTAGTGAGCTACTCAAACAACAACATGTTCTCCTCAACAACTAAAAAATGGAAGACAACACAAACTTCACTCTTCTCAGCCTGCCAATGCACTTAAATTTCAATGCACAACTTCCACAGTTCATTCACTTGCTAATCACAATGTGAAGCTTGGCCTCCTTGCACACCAAACTTGCCCCATAGCTCGTCTTTAATGTCAAGGTGTGCACAACTCCTTCCATGCTCGCAAAACCTGTAATAGCCTCACCAACACGATTTCACCACACGAGACTTACTTGTTCGAGTCTCATGACCCTCAGTCTCACAACCTCGCTACAACACCGACACAGAAATAGAAATACATAATTGAAGAAGGATGCAGGTCTCTGGTGAGACAATCGCTCACTCAACACTCTACACCACACACACAGTTACATTCACCTCGCCAACAAACTATTACATATAGGATTAAATTATTGTTGAACAAATTCCTAGAATATAAGAACTGCCAACCAATAAAGTCTAATAAAGGCAAACAATTCTAACAACACATAACATGTTCTAATTATGGGAGAATCTTCTAGAGATTTCTTTATTATTCCAATGATTAGATTCTCCATTGTCACAATGCAAAATTACAAATAACAAAATATATCAATTTACCAATGAGTAAAACCTAAATTAAATAGATTCTAAACCTTAACACTAACTTAAATTCAATATTTTTACTTTAATTTAACTATATTTAAACTAAATACTAACTATTATATAACACTAATTTTTGAATACAAAATTAATATAAATTTCTTTAGATATTTTATGTTTTTACTTTAATTTAACTATATTTACATTAAAATACTAACTACTCTATAACACTTGTTTGTGTATAATACTGGTTTTTAAATACAAAGAGTATAAATGGCTTAATGACCTTACAATAAAACACGCGGAAATAGCCAGCCATGTTCTGCGTGCTCCGTGGTGCCGTTGATCTTGCCGCACATTCTAGGATCACGGGTTGTATACCAGCCAGCATATTTGGGCAATTTCATCAAACCTCGCTTTAGTTCGACCAGCCTAACATTCTAGGATCACGGGTGTGTTTAGTTTTTTAATGTGTTCAACTAAAAACCTCGATATTTGAAAAAGAAAATACACAACCTCAAAATATACCTTAAGTTCAATTAACGAGTCGGTGACCGCATGTAGGACCCCCAAGTGTATGTCCTAGGTTTTTATCTTTTTTCGGGATGGATTCAGGGTTTTCTTTCAACTGGAAATTTCAGGTTTGAGTTTAAGCTCGGAGAGGGAAACTTGCGAGCTTCAGTAGACTGTGAAAGGTACTGCTGGTCGGCGATGCCAGTTTTGAGACGGAAAACCATGGCGGAACGTGCGGTGAACTTCTCAGAGGAAGATAAAGAGGTAACACATATTTTTCTTTGAATAATCAGATTTCACGATATCTAATTTAGGCTCCTTCACTCATTATTTGGTTCCCATAACAGGTCTTCATTGAAAACATAGTTTTTTGCCCTTAGTGAAGGGCAAAACTGGTTGTATACCAACCAGCTTATTTGGGTAATTTCGTCAAACCTCGTTTTAGTTCGACCAGCCTAACGTTCTAGGATCACGGGTGTGTTTAGTTTTTTAATGTGTTCAACTAAATACCTCGATATTTGAAAAAGAAAATACACGACCTCAAAATATACCGTAAGTTCAATTAACTAGTCGGCGACTGCATGTAGGACCCCAAGTGTAGGTCTTAGGTTTTTATCTTTTTTGGATGGATTCAGGGTATTCTTTCAACTGGAAATTTCAGGTTTGAGTTTAAGCTCGGAGAGGGAAACTTGCGAGCTTCAGTAGACTGTGAAAGGTACTGCAGGCCGGCGATGCCAGATTTGAGATGGAAAACCATGGCGGAATGCGCGGTGAACTTCACAAAGGAAGATAAAGAGGTAACACATATTTTTCTTTGAATAATCAGATTTCGTGATATCTAATTTAGACCCCTTCACTCATTATTTGGTTCCCATACCAGGTCTTCGTTGAAAACATAGTTTTTTGCCCTTAGTGAACATGCATCGAGCCTTCAGAAGAAATACTGTCAATACGCCTGGGTTCATAGATTGTCCAGTATATAAACTAGTCATATCAGGTTTGTCTGATAACAAAAATATTGACATTGATAACTAGCTTCGCTATTTATGTCTTCCATGGTTGTGATCGATGATATCACTTGGTGCTACGGCCTCTGTCTTGTTTGTTCCGTTCATTGTCTTCGCCTTAGTTTATCCCAAGGCGCTGCAGTGTTGGTTCCAGCATTGTTCCTTGCACAGCCAGTTGATTCTCCAAGACGGTGTGGCAGAGGACTTTTAAAGAGGATTACCATTATAAAGTGAACCATTCTAGGGCTGGTACTTTAAGATTGAGGGATTGGTAATTTGAACCTAACAAACCAATTCTAATGTAGTGGACATTAGTCATTGACCAACACTAGGACACGCATGACTTAGAGTGTTTGATGCACAAGTGATATGTGCCCTAATTAGGAGATGTTTTCCTTGAGTGTCTTAGGTTAGACTCGATGACACATGACACATGTCCTATAGGAGAGAGTTCTATGACTTGGGGACAACACCAACAAGTTTGACCAAGTAAGACAACAATGACAATCATACATATAGAACTATGAACTATAGTTTGCCATCCAAATGTATTAGAAAGATACGATGATGGATGGGAGTGCCAATGGAAAATAGTAAATAGGGTAGAAGAATTTCACTACTCGTCCTCATGGATCTGATAAACAAAAGTATGAGTTTCACCACCACTGACACTACATTTGCACTCTCCTTCCTTCTTGAATGTATTTAATTCAGATGCTGCTTCTGTCGGTGTGGCAGAGAACTCTTAAAGAGGATCACCATTATCAAAAGTGATCCTTTACAGGGCTGGTACATTAAGATGGAGGGATTGTTAATTTGAACGCAACAAACCAATTCTAATATAGCGGACTTTAGTCATTGGCCAACATTGGGTATGCATGACTTGAGTGTTTGACGTATCCAGATGCTGCTTCTGTCGGTGTGGCAGAGGACTCTTAAAGAGGATTAACATTATAAAGTGATCCATTGTAGGGCTGGTACTTTAAGATTGAGGGATTGGTAATTTGAACCTAACAAACCAATTCTAATGTAGTGGACATTAGTCATTGGCCAACATTGGTTACGTGCATGACTTGAGTGTTTGATACACAAGTGATATGTGCCCTAATTAGGACATGTTTCCCTTGAGTGTCTTAGGTTAGACAGGATGACACATGACACATGGCCTAAAGGAGAGAGTTCTATGAATTGGGGATAACCCCAACAAGTTTGACCAAGTAAGACAACAATGACAATCATATTTGATAATCAAATCCAAGTTGCATTGAAAGGGAAACAAAAGCAGATATGAAAAGGTGGGGAGAGACATATACAGAAAGATTTCAGAAAAACTGAATACGAAACAGCGAGGAGACAAATATCTATTTATCTGTATGTTCATCTGCGTACGCTAGGCATGGGGGATCATGAGTTAGTAACATACATGTTTCCAATACCAATAGATAGAGTGGTATTGTGAATGCAGTGGCTCCAAATATTAGGCACCTTTGCTATTGAGGCTAAACAAACTTTTCATTAGGTTCAAGTTAGACAAGAAATAATAACTTAATGAGTTCATACCTTTGCTCTCTCAAGTCATAAGTTTCCCAAAATTTGAGGGAGAACAGAACTACAAGGCACTGGAGTTATAGATGTTCTCAAATAATATCATAAAATACGTAATGAGCCATAAAGTCTTTGACTTAAGAGACAGTAGATATCAGGTCCAACATCAATCCACCAAATATCAGACTCTATATGTGTAGTAACTAATAAAAGATATGAATTGAGAGGTGGATTCAATATGCAAGCATAAAACAAAGCACTTGCTTGTCACCCATGATATTGGTCTAGAAAGAGAACTGTTTTCCATGTAGCTCCAGAGTTCAAGAAGTTATAGATCAATTGCAGTCAACACTAGAGGTCTTGTGTATTCTCAAGGATAACTCTCAAATGATGAAACAACAAGATGTTCAAATGCAACTAGAACTAAAAGGTAACTTCAAACCCTCAAGAATAGAAATGTCTGATACCAACTTCTCTCTCCTATAAGAAAAGCACTTGGAAAGTATTGAGCATTGGCATGCTCAAAGGAGGCCCAAGAGATAATGTTTATAAGTTTAGAGGTTCACTTTTAGGGTTCAAGTTAGTAGAGATGCCTTAAGGTATTTTTTCCCTTTTTTGGTGGGTGTTTTTAATAAATGTTTTCAGCTCAAAACACAGCTGTATATGTTTGAAATTTTTTCAGAAATCACAACTTTTCATGTGAGGGCCAAAACAACTGGTTTTTGGATGTTGAAATGATGTTTCTGAAAAATGGAAATGACACTGCAATGTTTCAGTTGTGTTTTAATGATGTTTCTCCTTTCATTTTAATAATCAAAATGTGGAACGGTGTTCATGGGACCTCTAAAGATGTTTTCAGTAACTTAGAATCAACTGAAATTTGATACACAACTAAACTGTAATTTTTTCTAGGTGACTTCTGTCCTAATTTTCTCCCATTAAATGACTCAAACATAATTTATTTAGCAACATAAAATTAAATTTCTGAAAATTGCATCAATCACACAGTAGCTGAAAAATGTATAGTGGAAGAATTAAAACACAGATGCAGGGATTTCTCCTTGCTCTGATCAAAGCTGAAAAGGTAACTTGTGCAGCTTGCTTGAACAAGCAACTATGTGGTCAATAAAATCACCTCAATCAACAGTGTATGGCTTGTGTAAAAGAGGGTACAACTACAGCAGCAGGGCTTTCTTCTTTTCTGCCTTTCCTGGACAGTAAACCACTCTTCCTCTCCTCTCAATACGAAGCATACTCCAACAATTCATACAAGATTGTGTATCGCTAGATTTGAAGGTCTATGACCCGTGCATACATAAATAACAACTATAACTGTGGTATGGCCTATACGGTCTGCTGGTATCTTGCTGGTCACTTCAGCAATGTGCTCTTCTTTTCCTTGAGTGCACTCTCCCTTCTAGCTCTCTTTCTCTCTTCTCATATGAGGTTGAGCTCTTCCATATTGTCCTTTTTATGTTTTTGAGAGAAATAACTAATTTCCTCCATCCTAGCTGCCACCTATCTCAATATTGGGATTTAAAGCTAAAATTAAATCATAATCTAAGTCACCAATGTTCTAGAACTTCTGGAATGATTCAGTTAGATTTCTAGGACTAAGTTAACTTCAAAACATTGAACTTTCACTTTTATTATTTATTTTTCAACTGAATTTACAAGATGAGATTAGTGACCACCTTTCCAAGGTGGTCACCAATAAAGTGTTTTGTACTACTTTTGCATGTTCATATTGAACATGTGCAAGAAGTTCTCGCTCAAGCTACATCTCTAAACACTTCCTCTTAGCAAGGAAACAATTTTGCACCAATCCAAGTTGTTGAAACTTGGCAGCTCAGGGATGAATTTTCCTTATCTAAAATCTCATTTATGACAATTATGGACTGACTTTCTAAAAATAGAAAGTCATGTCTATCATCTCAAGTATGACTTTAAAAAAATAGCAAATCACCCTGCATGAATTGCTAATCAAGTATAGTTGATGGAAATTTACTTAACTTATCATTAATCAATCCTAATAGTTAGATCTCAACTTAATCATTAATATTATTATTATTACTTATGATACTATTATATTATTATTAAAATAAAATTCATGTCTCTCAATGTAATTTCCTCCACTAATTGATGACGAATGGACTTAGTAGCCTATCCGCCCCCGTAGGCTATAGTCCTTTATAAAGGGGATAAGAACCCAAAATACCCATTGTTTGGCAAGTTTTGGGTCAGCTGGGGTTTGTTGAAAAATCCAGGGCATTTGCATTAGGTGATTTCTCTTGTTAGTGACTGTTTGTGAATGCTTTTTACACCTTTAGATTAGGATATTCTTCTTTTTAGTTTATTAGTGTTCTTTCTTCATCAAACAGTAACCAATGCATAAACATAAATAGACAAGAGACACAACATGTAGGCTATGAGCCAGGGCTAAAATCTCTCACTCATTGAGAGGAAAACCCACACAAATTCTTCTTATAGAGATTCCAATTGACGAATACCAAGACCATGACCCTTGACCTATTTAGCCTCTCCAAGACCAAGACACAGTCAACCTATCTTTCTTGATTTGATTTCCACTTCTTCGATCTTCCTCAAACTAAGATCATCTCTTCATGGCACTGAAACATATCAATGTGAGGTCACCAAATCATGACCATTGTAGCAATATCCAAACGCAATGATCCACCACCGAGTTGTGGTTCCTTTCCTGTAAGACATCATGAAACTGTGGTACCATGTATCATACCATTATAACATCATTTCAGCATCAAGTAGCACCGAGCATCTGATCATCACTGTAGTACTGAGCATAGCACCAAGTAACACCGAGAAAAGGGAAAATGTCACTGTGATGTCACCCATATTCTGTGTTATAATCCGCACTTGTGATCACTGTGTTTCCTGAGATAACATCCGAACTTCTTGCTGTCTTACCCATTTGAAATCTCAGATACACACTGAACTGTTATACCCATCTGAAAATCACAGGGATAGATGATCGAAATTTTGTGCTTGTAGACTGAGCCGAGGTTTCTATTTATAGTGGTTAGGCTTCCATAAATAAGCCGACATGACTTCTTGAATGGATGCGTCCTATTATGTGAGCCGACATGTCATCTTTTATTTATCTTGAGGCCGACTTAGCAATAGGAAGACTGTAAGCTTGTCATTGGAAGACTACTTAGACATAGACTTATATACAGGACATAGTTCAAGAAGAGCTGCTTCATACATGACATTTGACTGTAAATGATAAATCCTAATGCTCTCAAATGAGAAGCCAACTAAAATCACTTTCTCATGAACCCCAGAACCAAGGCTTGTAAAAATAATTTCATTTTTTTATTATTATATCATTTACACAAGTCACAATTACATGTCATAATGAAGACCGAACCTAGTTACACTTTCATCACTCCTCTTAACTAGGGAGGTATTCATAATGGTACTTGGTCATTCTCAATATGAAGAATTTCTCATAAGAAGAATCGATTGGTAAAACCATTCGTATAGCATCATACCAACTAACATTGGCACATAGCAAGGCCTTGACTAACAACTCCATCTCTCCACGAGGTCTTGCCCCCAATGCTGGCAAGACCAATGATTAATAGACACCTTCGTCATTGTCTCTCTCGGAACATACCACACTCGGGTTCCCTCATGTTATGTTCAGGACTATTCTTATCTTGGATTCCCAGTCCTCAAAGAATATCGGTCTTTTCATGACTCGTCTTATCTTGGATGTCCTACTACACCCTCAAAGAGTATGGGATGCCAGATGATTACCCAATCCTCCATTTTGTCTTCCCAAGTGAAGACTAGAATGATGTGTCTATCTCTCCCTCTCAATTAGGGAGGACATATTCCAATAAAGTAATGTACTCATTCCCACACAAGGGATATACCTAAGAACCCTCTTGGCTTAGGAATTTCCAAGTTTCTGCCAAGTAAGAAACTTGTTTCCAGACTCCTTCTTAATCAGGGACCTACAACAGCTCCTTAGGTGGAAATAATGGGACAACCAGCTTCTCTAAAGAACTCCTTCCTTCGATGTCATGAATTTCTTCTTCATTATTGACTCTTCAACTTTTGGGACCTCTTCATAGGGCACAGACCATCCATCACTTTCATCCATGAGTCGTGTCATCATTCCTTTTCATCGAAGAGTGATCCACCAATATTTTATCTGACCTTGCTTCATGTCATGCTGCTATCTTTATATACCACATTTCTTCGAGGATCTTTCATCCTACCACATGGTTATTGATGGTGGAAGACATCCACTTTCCTTTGGCAGCCCTACATAAGTCCATACAAATATTTGTTCAAAATAAGCAATGAACACTTAAATCAGATTTACCTTTGTGATGTTCTTTCATCATGACATCTTCCTGTAGGTATCAACATCCTGTATACATGTTGACATATCTCCCAAAGATATCCATTGTCAATGATCTCCATTTTTTTCAGACTTCTATCAGAGTCTTTATATCTTTTCGGGAGATTTCCTAGTCAAGTCTTCTTGGTCTTCTTGGATGTTGATTGCTTTTACCATGGTTGCATAGCTCATGGTATCTTCCTTTATTTCTTCACATATTTCATTCCAAGGAGCTTCCAATCAGATTTCCTTGATTGTAGTCAACCACCTCATACTTCATATGAGGACATATAATGTTGATTTCATCCAGTGTGACCTATGCCTTCCTGCATCCTTTCAGAGGAGGAGATCCTTTTCCTTTGATCATGCTTCTCAAGATAGAAGTAGTGATCCATGTTATCTGCAACCATACGACATGACATTATAATATTAAATACAAGCATACATACCTCATTTACCTTTAGGTCATCTAGGCTTCTTTCAACAGCTTCCTTGATTGAAATATCTTCAACCCCTTGATCTGCTTAATCTCTTATGTCATCATATCATCATCTCATGAATTCCACAAGTTGAAGCTCCTAATGAAACACTTGCTTCCTCTCTGGATCGATGATTCTTCCAATGAAGATTCCATCAAGAGAATCTTGAGGATCTTGCATATCCTTATCCGGCAAATGTTTACTTCTTGATGTATGATGAGCCTTGTCCTCGATGACTTCTTCCTTTTCTTCAATATCCAGTGAGGTTCCTAAGAGCTATATCCTTCATATGTGATTGCCATGGATTTTGTTCCTTCTGTCCTTTATGATTTCCCATGGTGAAGTCACGAGCTCTTGTTTCTAATGCTTCCATGATGCCACATTGCATCTTATTATTTATTATAGCCATATTCTATAACAAAAGATTTAGGAGCTATGACAAGACCTTTTGTGAGGGAGACTATCTCAATCATAATAGAGATCTCTTAATCTCTTCTTTCCTTGGTCTTCTTCAGCTTCCTCCATCTATCTGGTGATATGAGCTTCCTTTCTGTAATGTCCATAACTTTTCAATAACACTGTCTTTTCCTAAACTTCTCTTTTCTTCCTTATTATTTAGAACAATGATGATTGTCTTCTTATCATCTCTCCCAGATCTCACAGTTGATATCTTATGAAGATATCCATTCATTCTTATGTAGATCAAGTCTAAGTGATATGACCTTCTTTACTACATCTTCAGAGAATAGTTCTTACAGCTTATCATATATCTCTTTGATATCTCCAATCCTGCTATATAGGGATGAGAGGACCTTTATAAGAATCCTTTGAGCCCTTTAATCCCTTTCCATGTATTCAGATAATGCTTGACCTTAGAGACTTTTCCATAGATATGATCAATGACTTCGCTTTCTTCCAGGACTATATCTTTCCTTTTTTTCATGCAAGGAATTTTGATGACCCAACTAGCTTATAGATCTCCTTGTAAACACGAAGTCATTTTATCAAATTTGATTATAAAATGAAAGATACTTACTTGAAGACGAAATCTTTTGCTTGATCATTTTGATGGTGGATGAGGAAAATGATCTTCTCCCAGTACAAGGAGAGGATCCTTGCTTTAATGAGAGGTAATCTTGCCTTTTGATGTCAATACCTTTTAGCCTTCTATCCTTATAACTTGAGATCGTGTCAAGATTTATGGTTAGACCTACTTATTGTTATATTGCTGAGACCTTATTTGTGAAAATACCGAGATCCCTTTCTTACTTCTGTCGAGGTCTTATTATGGCACTGAAATCTTTTAAGATAACATAACTGTTGAGAACTTTGTAGGACTTGAGATTAATACAAAAATTCTCTTCTTGATAATTACTTGTGAGCTTGCTTATGTATTCTCTTCTTTAACTTAGTTAATCTTTCATCAAGTCAATTATCAAAGTACTTAGTCAAATGTAGAGACAGAATTATTTTCACTTGTAGCTGAATATCTTGAAATGTAGTTAGGAAGGTAAATCTTTGATTTACCTTCCCCACTTTCTACTACCTTGAGATCACTGTCTTGTCTTTTACAAATTCTTTCCTTAGATGCTTTAAACTTATAGATGTCCTTATTGTACCCTTCATGCACCTTCCGCATTTTGCTGCACCAATCCTATACCTTATTGTACCTATCCGCAAACTATACCTTTAGCAATCTGTAACCTTCAGTCACTTCCGCAATCTATACCCTTCAGTCACTTCTGAAATCTATACCCTTCAGTCACTTCTGTTTCAGATAAATCCGCATTTCCTCATGTCCTTATATCTGCATTTGAATACCCTCTGAACTACGTAGTGTTGTTTTTAGAATAGTCCGCAATTTTACTTTATTACAAATGAGTTGTACGTCAGGATATATATACGGCATGCTTCCTTCCTTTTAAGCTGACCATACAGTAAGATTGTAGGCCGACATTCCCTATGTATATATGCTAACTTCATCACTAATATTCAACATTGAATATGGGCTGGCTTGAGAGAGGTGTTCTTCACGGTTTATATATCTTGACTTCCATCGATATTTGAGAGCTGTTTGCTTGACTTCCATTTTTCTACAAGGTCTTGGAGCATGTATTTCTAGACCTTTCATATATGATACTTATTACATATTCAATATAAAGACCGAACTAGTTACACTTTTCAACGCTCCCTCTTAACTAGGGAGGTATTGATACAGGTACATGGTCACTTTCAAACTAAAGAATCTCATAAGAAGAATCGGATTGGTAATCCCATCTGTATAACATCATATCAACCAACATTGTCCTAGTGCAAGGCCTTGACTAACAACCCCATCTCTTAACGAGACAATGCGCTACAATGCTGGCGAGACACATGACTTATAGACACCTTCGTCATTGTCTCTCCAAGGTACATACTCCACTCGGGTGTTCCCAGAGTATGACCTTCCTGGACTATTCTTCTCTTAGGTAGCTAGCCCTCAAAGAATATCGGTCCCCGACTACTCTTATCTTGAATGCCCTAACACATTCTCAAAGAGTATCAAATGCCAGATGATTACCCAATCCTCCATTCTGTCTTCCCAAGACCAGAATGATGTGTCTATCTCTCCCTCTCAACCAGGGAGGACCTATTCCACAAGGGAATGTACTCATTCCTATACGAGGAATTACTCATTCCTATACGAGGAATGTACCTAGGCTCATTCTTAGGAATTACCAAGTTTCTTCCAGTAAGAAACTTATCATCAAGCTCCCTCTTAACTAGGGACCTCCAGCAACAATGGTGAGACACCTAGTTTCTCATGAAGAATTCCTGTCCTCGATGTCATGGATTTCGATATTGAGGAATCTCCAACTTTTAGCTTCATAGGGCACAGATCATCCATCACTTTCATCCTGAGTCATGTCAGCTATTAGAAAGTGATTCATCAGACTTCCTTATCTGGTCCACTGTTATGCCATGCTGCTTTCCTTTGAATCATCTCCAAGGATCATGCGGTACCAAATATGAGAGAAGTGTTTTAATATGTGAAGGAGAGGTGTTTTAATTATCCTTGTGTACCTTGTTCAAATATTTGTACCTTTTGGATCAATTGTGGAAATCATACAAGACTCTTCATGCAACAACCTGCAACTCACACACTGGGCACATTCGCTGTCCACCTCTAAACAGGACAATCGTGTAGGGAGGAGGCCCCTTTCCCTCGAACTTTGATTGATTGAATTTCCAGTGGGTTGAATTGACATTAAAATCAAAGAAAACAAAAAATAATGCACTAGGCTTGGTCTTTAAACCCGACCTCCTCCAAAAATACACGCCAGTCAGCTACTCGAACAACAACATGTTCTCCTCAAAAACTAAAAAATGGAAGACAACATTGACTTCACTCTTCTCAGCATACCGATGCACTTAAATTTCAATGCACAACTTCAACATTTCAATCACTTGCTAATCACAATGCGAAGCTTGGCCTCCTTGCACACCAAACTAACCCTCTAGCTCGTCTTTAATGTCAACAGGCGTACACAACTCCTTCCATGCTCGCAAAACTTGCAATAGCCTCACCAACACGATTTCACCACACTAGACTTACTTGTCTGAGTCTCATGACCCTTAGTGTCGCAACCTCGCTACGATACCAACACAAAAATAGAAAGACATAATTGAAGAAGGATGCAGGTCTCTGGTGAGACAATCGCTCACTCAACACTCTGTACCACACATGCACACTTACATTCACCACACCAACAAACTATTACATATAGGATTAGATTATTGTTGAACAAATTCCTAGGATATAAGAACCACCAACCAATAAAGTATAATTAAGGCAAACAATATTAACAACACATAACATGTTCTAATTATGGGAGAATCTTCTAGAGATTTCTTCGTTATTCCAACAATTAGACAACAATTGGATTCTTCGTTGCCACAATGCAAAATTACAATTAACAAACTGCATCAATTTACCAATGAGTAAAACCTAAATTGAGTAGATTCTAAACCTCAACACTGACTTGAATTCAATTTTTTTACTTTAATTTAATCATATATAAACTAAAGTACTAACTATTATATAACAATTATTCTTAAGTACAAAATTAGTATAAATGTCTTTAAATATTTTATGTTTTTACTTTAATTTAACTATATTTAAATTAAAATACTAACTACTCTATAACAATTGTTTTTGTATATTGTATAACACTACTTTTTAAATACAAAGTTAGTGTAAATGCCTTTTAGGTATTTTATGTTTAGTTTTTTTAATGTGTTCAACTAAATACCTCGATCTTTGAAAAAGAAAATACACGACCTCAAAATATACCGTAAGTTCAATTAACTAGTCGGCGACCGCATGTAGGACCCCAAGTGTAGGTCTTAGGTTTTTATCTTTTTTGGATGGATTCAGGGTATTCTTTCAACTGGAAATTTCAGGTTTGAGTTTAAGCTCGGAGAGGGAAACTTGCGAGCTTCAGTAGACTGTGAAAGGTACTGCAGGTCGATGATGCCAGATTTGAGACGGAAAACCATGGCGGAACGCGCGGTGAACTTCACAGAGGAAGATAAAGAGGTAACACATATTTTTCTTCGAATAATCAAATTTCATGATATCTAATTTAGAACCCTTCACTCATTATTTGGTTCCTATACCAAGTCTTCGTTGAAAACATAGTTTTTTGCCCTTAGTGAACATGCATCAAGCCTTTCACAAGAAATACTGTCAATACGCCTGGGTTCATAAATTGTCCAGTATATAAACTAGTCATATCAGGTTTGTCTGATAAAAAAAATATTGACATTGATAACTAGCTTTGCTATTTATGTCTTCCATGGCTGTGATCGATGATATCACTTGGTGCTACGGCCTCTGTCTTGTTTGTTCCGTTCATTGTCTTCGCCTTAGTTTATCCCAAGGCGCTGCAGTGTTGGTTCCAGCATTGTTCCTTCCACAGCCAGTTGATTCTCCAAGACGGTGTGGCAGAGGACTTTTAAAGAGGATTACCATTATAAAGTGAACCATTGTAGGGCTGGTACTTTAAGATTGAGGGATTGGTAATTTGAACCTAACAAACCAATTCTAATGTAGTGGACATTAGTCGTTGACCAACACTGGGACATGCATGACTTAGAGTGTTTGATGCACAAGTGATATGTGCCCTAATTAGGAGATGTTTCCCTTGAGTGTCTTAGGTTAGACTCGATGACACATGACACATGTCCTATAGGAGAGAGTTCTATGACTTGGGGACAACACCAACAAGTTTGACCAAGTAAGACAACAATGACAATCATACATATAGAAATATGAACTATAGTTTGCCATCCAAATGTATTAGAAAGATACGATGATGGATGGGAGTGCCAATGGGAAATAGTAAATAGGGTAGAAGAATTTCACTACTCGTCCTCATGGATCTCATAAACAAACGTATGAGTTTCGTCGGTGTGGCAGAGAAATCTTAAAGAGGATCACCATTATCAAAAGTGATCATTTACAGGGCTAGTACATTAAGATGGAGGGATTGTTAATTTGAACGCAACAAACCAATTCTAATATAGTGGACTTTAGTCATTGGCCAACATTGGGTATGCATGACTTGAGTGTTTGACGTATCCAGATGTTGCTTCTGTCGGTGTGGCAGAGGACTCTTAAAGAGGATTACCATTATAAAATGATCCATTGCAGGGCTGGTACTTTAAGATTGAGGGATTGGTAATTTGAACGTAACAAACCAATTCTAATGTAGTGGACATTAGTCATTGGCCAACATTGGTTACATGCATGACTTGAGTGTTTGATACACAAGTGATATCTGCCCTAACTAGGACATGTTTCCCTTGAGTGTCTTAGGTTAGACAGGATGACACATGACACATGGCCTAATGGAGAGAGTTCTATGACTTGGGGATAACCCCAACAAGTTTTACCAAGTAAGACAACAATGACAATCATATTTGATAATCAAATCCAAGTTGCATTGAAAGGGAAACAAAAGCAGATATGAAAAGGTGGGGAGAGACATATAAAGAAAGATTTCAGAAAAACTGAATATGAAACAGCGAGGAGACAACTATCTATTTATCTGTATGTTCATCTGCGTACGCTAGTCATGGGGGATCATGAGTTAGTAACATATATGTTTCCAATACCAATAGATAGAGTGGTATTGTGAATGCAGTGGCTCCAAATATTAGGCACCTTTGCTATTGAGGCTAAACAAACTTTTCATTAGGTTCAAGTTAGACAAGAAATACTAACTTAATGAGTTCATACCTTTGCTCTCTCAAGTCATAAGTTTCCCAAAATTTGAGGGAGAACAGAACTACAAGGCACTGGAGTTATAGATGTTCTCAAATAATATCATAATATACGTAATGAGCCATAAAGTCTTTGACTTAAGAGACAGTAGATATCAGGTCCAACATCAATCCACCAAATATCAGACACTATATGTGTAGTAACTAATAAAAGATATGAATTGAGAGGTGGATTCAATATGCAAGCATAAAACAAAGCACTTGCTTGTCACCCATGATATTGGTCTAGAAAGAGAACTGTTTTCCATGTAGCTCCAGAGTTCAAGAAGTTATAGATCAATTGCAGTAAACACTAGAGGTCTTGTGTATTCTCAAGGATAACTCTCAAATGATGAAACAAGAAGATGTTCAAATGCAACTAGAACTAAAAGATAACTTCAAACCCTCAAGAATAGAACTGTCTGATACCAACTTCTCTCTCCTATAAGAAAAGCACTTTGAAAGTATTGAGCATTGGCATGCTCAAAGGAGGCCCAAGAGATAATGTTTATAAGTTTAGAGGTTCACTTTTAGGGTTCAAGTTAGTAGAGATGCCTTAAGGTATTTTTTCCCTTTTTTGGTGGGTGTTTTTAGACCACCCCTTCGTGCTCAAACACACTGTCGTGACATACAATTTTTTCAAATCACAACTTTTCAAGAGGGCCAAAACAATCAAGCTGATGTTGAAATGATGTTTCTAAAAATGGAAATGATGATCAGAATGTTTCTCAAATGTGTTTTAATGATGTTTCCTTTTCATTTTAATAATCAAAATGTGGAACTGTTCATGGACCTTCTAAAGATGTTTTCAGAATCTGGAATCAATTGAGAAATTTGATATTACCGACTAATCAGATTTTTTCTAGGTGACTTATGTCCTAATTTTCTCCCATTAAATGACTCAAACAGATAATTTATTTAGCTACATAAAATTAAATTTCCAAAATTGTATCAATCACACAAGAGTTTAAAAATGTATAGCGGAAGAATTAAAACAGAGATGGTGATTTTTGCAATCGGCCTTTTCATTCTCTGATCAAAGCCTAGTGCTGTAACAAGTGCAATTTTGCTTGAACAATTAACTATGTGGTCAATAAAATCACCTCAATCACCGAAGTGGTATGGTTTGAAACTAGATGGGATAACTACAAGCAGTTAGTTGCCTTTTTTCTTCTGCTCGACAAGAACCACTCTTCCTCTCCTCTCAACACGGAAGCACACTCCGCACAACTGTGGCAAGATTGTGTGGATTACGATTTTAAGGGTCTATGACCCGCATACATAAATATTTGTGCTAATCGGTATGGCTTATACCCGTTCAGAGCCCACACAAAACTTCTAAAGAATGTGCTCTTCTTTTCCTTGAGTGCACTCTCCCTTCTAGCTCTCTTTCTCTCTTCTCATATGAGGTTGAGATCTTCCATATTGTCTTTTTTATGTTTTCGAGAGAAATAACTAATTTCCTCCATCCTAGCTGCCACCTATCTCAATATTGGGATTTAAAGCTAAAATTAAATCATAATCTAAGTCACCAATGTTCTAGAACTTCTGGAATGATTCAGTTAGATTTCTAGGACTAAGTTAACTTCAAAACATTGAACTTTCACTTTTATTATTTATTTTTCAACTGAATTTACAAGATGAGATTAGTGACCACCTTTCCAAGGTGGTCACCAATAAAGTGTTTTGCACTACTTTTGCATGTTCATATTGAACATGTGCAAGAAGTTCTCGCTCAAGCTACATCTCTAAACACTTCCTCTTAGCAAGGAAACAATTTTGCACCAATCCAAGTTGTTGAAACTTGGCAGCTCAGGGATGAATTTTCCTTATCTAAAATCTCATTTATGACAATTATGGACTGACTTTCTAAAAATAGAAATTCATGTCTATCATCTCAAGTATGACTTTAAAAAAATAGCAAATCACCCTGCATGAATTGCTAATCAAGTATAGTTGATGGAAATTTACTTAACTTATCATTAATCAATCCTAATAGTTAGATCTCAACTTAATCATTAATATTATTAGTATTACTTATGATACTATTATATTATTATTAAAATAAAATTCATGTCTCTCAATGTAATGTCCTCCACTAATTGATGACGAATGGACTTAGTAGCCTATCCGCCCCCGTAGGCTATAGTCCTTTATAAAGGGGATAAAAACCCAAAATACCCATTGTTTGGCAAGTTTTGGGTCAGCTGGGGTTTGTTGAAAAATCCAGGGCATTTGCATTAGGTGATTTCTCTTGTTAGTGACTGTTTGTGAATGCTTTTTACACCTTTAGATTAGGATCTTCTTCTTTTTAGTTTATTAGTGTTCTTTCTTCATCAAACAGTAACCAATGCGTAAACATAAATAGACAAGAGACACAACATGTAGGCTATGAGCCAGGGCTAAAATCTCTCACTCATTGAGAGGAAAACCCACACAAATTCTTCTTATAGAGATTCCAATTGACGAATACCAAGACCATGACCCTTGACCTATTTAGCCTCTCCAAGACCAAGACACAGTCAACCTATCTTTCTTGATTTGATTTCCACTTCTTCGATCTTCCTCAAATTGAGATCATCTCTTCATGGCACCAAAACATATCAATGTGAGGTCACCAAATCATGACCATTGTAGCAATATCCAAACACAATGATCCACCACCGAGTTGTGGTTCCTTTCCTGTAAGACATCATGAAACTGTGGTACCATGTATCATACCATTATAACATCATTTCAGCATCAAGTAGCACCGTGCATCAAGTAGCACCGAGCATCTGATCATCACTGTAGTACTGAGCATAGCACCAAGTAACACCGAGAAAAGGGAAAATGTCACTGTGATGTCACCCATATTCTGTGTTATAATCCGCACTTGTGATCACTGTGTTTCCTGAGATAACATCCGAACTTCTTGCTGTCTTACCCATTTGAAATCTCAGATACACACTGAACTGTTATACCCATCTGAAAATCACAGGGATAGATGATCGAAATTTTGTGCTTGTAGACTGAGCCGAGGTTTCTATTTATAGTGGTTAGGCTTCCATAAATAAGCCGACATGACTTCTTGAATGGATGCGTCCTATTATGTGAGCCAACATGTCATCTTTTATTTATCTTGAGGCTGACATAGCAATAGGAAGACTGTGCTTGTCATTGGAAGACTACTTAGACATAGACTTATACACATGACATAGGCTCAAGAAGAGCTCTTCATACATGACATTAATTCTTTGATTGTAAATGATAAATCCTAATGCTCTCAAATGAGAGCCAACTAAAATCACTTTCTCATGAAACCCATGAACCAAGGCTTGTAAAAATAATTTCATTTTTTTATTATTATATCATTTACACAAGTCACAATTACATGTCATAATGAAGACCGAACCTAGTTACACTTTTCAACAGTCCCTCTTAACTAGAGAGGTATTCATAATGGTACTTGGGCATTCTCAATATGAAGAATTTCTCATAAGAAGAATCAGATTGGTAACCCATCTGTATAGCATCATATCAACAAACATTGGCACATAGCAAGGCCTTGACTAACAACTCCATCTCTCCACGAGGTCTTGCCCCCAATGCTGGCAAGACCAATGATTAATAGACACCTTCATCATTGTCTCTCTCTGAACATACCCCACTCGGGTTCCCTCATGTTATGTCCAGGACTATTCTTATCTTGGATTCCCAGTCCTCAAAGAATATCGGTCTTTTCATGACTCGTCTTATCTTGGATGTCCTACTACACCCTCAAAGAGTATCGGATGCCAGATGATTACCCAATCCTCCATTTTGTCTTCCCAAGTGAAGACTAGAATGATGTGTCTATCTCTCCCTCTCAATTAGGGAGGACATATTCCAATAAAGTAATGTACTCATTCCTACACAAGGGATCTACCTAAGAACCCTCTTGGCTTAGGAATTTCCAAGTTTTTGCCTAGTAAGAAACTTGTTTTCAGGCTCCTTCTTATTGAGGGACCTGCAACAGCTCCTTAGGTGGAAATAATGGGACAACCAACTGCTCTAAAGAACTCCTTCCTTCGATGTCATGAATTTCTTCTTCGTTATTGACTCTTCATCTTTTGGGGCCTCTTCATAGGGCACAGACCATCCATCACTTTCATCCATGAGTCGTGTCATCATTCCTTTTCATCGAAGAGTGATCCATCAATCTTTCATCTGGCCTTGCTTCATGTCATGCTGCTATCTTTATATACCATATTTCTTCAAGGATCTTTCATCCTACCACATGGTTATTGATGGTGGAAGACATCCACTTTCCTTTGGAAGCCCTACATAAGTCCATACAGATATTTGTTCAGAATAAGCAATGAACACTTAAATCAGATTTACCTTTGTGATGTTCTTTCATCATGACATCTTCCTGTAGGTATCAACATCATGTATACATGTTGAAATATCTCCCAAAGATATCCATTGTCAATAATCTCCATTTTTTTCAGACTTCTATCAGAGTCTTTATATCTTTTCGGGAGATTTCCTAGTCAAGTCTTCTTGGTCTTCTTGTATGTTGATTGCTTTTACCATGGTTGCATAGCTCATGGTATCTTCCTTTATTTCTTCACATATTTCATTCCAAGGAGCTTCCAATCAGAGTTCCTTGATTGTAGTCAACCACCTCATACTTCATATGAGGGCATATAATGTTGTTTTCATTGAGTGTGACCTATGCCTTCCTGCATCCTTTCAGAGGAGGAGATCCTTTTCCTTTGATCATGCTTCTCAAGATAGAAGTAGTGATCCATGTTACCTGCAACCATACGACATGACATTATAATATTAAATACAAGCATACATACCTCATTTAACTTTAGGTCATCTAGGCTTCTTTCAACAGCTTCCTTGATTGAAATATCTTCAATCCCTTGATATGCTTCATCTCTTCTGTCATCATATCATAATCTCATGAATTCCACAAGTTGAAGCTCCTAATGAAACACTTGCTTCCTCTCTGGATCGATGAATCTTCCAATGAAGATTCAATCAAGAGAATCTTGAGGATCTTGCATATCCTTATCCGGCAAATGTTTACTTCTTGATGTATGATGAGCCTTGTCCTCGATGACTTCTTCCTTTTCTTCAATATCCAGTGAGGTTCCTAAGAGCTATATCCTTCATATTTGATTGCCATGAATTTTGTTCCTTCTGTCCTTTATGATTTCCCATGGTGAAGTCACGAGCTCTTGTTTCTAATGCTTTCATGATGCCACATTGCATCTTATTATTTATTATAGCCATATTCTATAACAAAATATTTAGGAGCTATGACAAGACCTTTTGTGAGGGAAACTATCTCAATCATAATAGAGATCTCTTAATCTCTTCTTTCCTTGGTCTTCTTCAGCTTCCTCCATCTTTCCGGTGATATGAGCTTCCTTTCTGTAATGTCCATAACTTTTCCATAACATTGTCTTTTCCTAAACTTCTCTTTTCTTCCTTATTATTTAGAACAATGATGATTATCTTCTTATCATCTCTCCCAGATCTCACAGTTGATATCTTATGAAGATATCCCTTCATTCTTATGTAGATCAAGTCTAAGTGATATGACCTTCTTTACTGCATCTTCAGAGAATAGTTCTTCCAGCTTATCATATATCTCTTTGATATCTCCAATCCTGCTATATAGGGATGAGAGGACCTTTATAAGAATCCTTTGAGCCCTTTAATCCCTTTCCATGTATTCAGATAATGCTTGACCTTAGAGACTTTTCCATAGATATGATCAATGACTTTGCTTTCTTCCAGGACTATATCTTTCCTTTTTTTCATGCAAGGAATTTTGATGACCCAACTAGCTTATAGATCTCCTTGTAAACACGAAGTC
Source organism: Pinus albicaulis (assembly GCA_034641835.2). NCBI lineage: Eukaryota > Viridiplantae > Streptophyta > Pinopsida > Pinales > Pinaceae > Pinus > Pinus albicaulis. Next base: position 2,025,237,632 of record CM076575.1, on the reverse strand, counting down.
ATTTTATCAAATTTGATTATAAAATGAAAGATAATTACTTGAAGACGAAATCTTCTGCTTGATCATTTTGATGGTGGATGAGGAAAATGATCTTCTCCCAGTACAAGGAGAGGATCCTTGCTTTAATGAGAGGTAATCTTGCCTTTTGATGGCAATATCTTTTAGCCTTCTATCCTTATAACTTGAGATCGTGTCATGATTTATGGTTAGACCTACTTTGTTTTCATAATGTTGAGACCTTATTTGTGAAAGTACCGAGATACCTTTCTTACCTGTCGAGGTCTTTATTATGGCACCTAAATCTTTTATGATAACACAAACCGTTGAGAATTTTGTAGGATTTGAGATTAATACAAAAATTATCTTCTTGATAATTACTTGTGAGTTTGCTTATGTATTTCTTCTTTAACTTAGTTAATATTTCATCAAGTCAATTAATAAAGTACTCAAACCAATGTAGAGACAGAATTATTTTCACTTGTAACTGAATATCTTGAAATGTAGTTAGGAAGGTAAATCTCTGATTTACCTTCCCCACTTTCTACTACCTTGAGACATTGTCTTGTATTCTACAAATTCTTTCCTTAGATGCTTTAAACTTAGAGATGTCCTTATTGTACCCTTCATGCACCTTCCGCATTTTGCTGCACCAATCCTGTACCTTATTGTACCTATCCGCAAACTATACCTTTAGCAATCTGTAACCTTTAGTCACTTCCGCAATCTATACCCTTCAGTCACTTCCGAAATCTGTACCCTTCAGTCACTTCTGTTTCAGATAAATCCGCATTTCCTCGTGTCCTTATATCCGCATTTGAATACCCTCTTAACTATGTAGTGTTGTTTTTAGAATAGTCCGCAATTTTACTTTATTACAAATGAGCTATACGTCAGAATATATATATGGCATGCTTCCTATCTTTTAAGCCGACCATACAGCAAGATTGTAGGCCGAAATTCCCTATGTATATATGCTGACTTCATCACTAATATTCAACATTGAATATGCGCTGGCTTGAGAGAGGTGTTCTTCATGGTTTATATATCTTGAATTCCATCGATATTTGAGAGTTGTTTGCTTGACTTCCATTTTTCTACAAGGTCTTGGAGCATGTATTTCTAAACCCTTCATATATGAAACTTATTACATAGTCAATATAAAGACCGACCTAGTTACACTTTTCAACACTCCCTCTTAACTAGGGAGGTATTCATACAGGTACATGATCACTTTCAAACTAAAGAATCTCATAAGAAAAATCGGATTGGTAATCGCATCTGTATAGCATCATATCAACCAGCGTTGTCCTAGTGCAAGGCCTTGACTAACAGCCCCATCTCTTCAACGAGACAATGGGCTTCAATGTTGGCGAGACACATGACTTATAGACACCTTCGTCATTGTCTCTCCAAGGTACATACTCCACCCGGGTGTTCCCAAAGTATGACCTTCTTGGACTATTCTTCTCTTGGGTAGCTAGCCCTCAAAGAATATCGGTCCCCAACTACTCTTATCTTGAATGCCCTAACACATTCTCAAAGAGTATCGAATGCCAGATGATTACCCAATCCTCCATTCTGTCTTCCCAAGACCAGAATGATGTGTCTATCTCTCCCTCTCAACCAGGGAGGACCTATTCCACAAGGGAATGTACTCATTCCTATACGAGGAATGTACCTAATCTCATTCTTAGGAATTAACAAGTTTCTTCCAAGTAAGAAACTTATCATCAAGCTCCCTCTTAACTAGGGACCTCCAGCAACAATGGTGAGACACCCAGTTGCTCATGAAGAATTTCTGTCCTCGATGTCATGGATTTCGATATTGAGGAATCTCCAACTTTTAGCTTCATAGGGCACAGATCATCCATCACTTTCATCCTGAGTCATGTCAGCTATTAGAAAGTGATTCATCAGACTTCCTTATCTGGTCCACTGTTATGCCATGCTGCTTTCCTTTGAATCATCTCCAAGGATCATGCGGTACCAAATATGAGAGAAGTGTTTTAATATGTGAAGGAGAGGTGTTTTAATTATCCTTGTGTACCTTGTTCAAATATTTGTACCTTTTGGATCAATTGTGGAAATCATACAAGACTCTTCATGAAACAACCTGCAACTCACACACTGGGCACATTCGTTGTCCACCTCTAAACAGGACAATCGTGTAGGGAGGAGGCCCCTTTCCCTCGAACTTTGATTGATTGAATTTCCAGTGGGTCGAATCGACATTACAATCAAAGAAAAATAAAAAATAATGCAGTAGGCTTCATCTTTAAACCCGACCTCCTCCAAAAATACACGCCAGTCGACTACTCGAACAACAACATGTTCTCCTCAAAAACTAAAAAATGGAAGACAACACTAACTTCACTCTTCTCAGCATACTGATGCACTTAAATTTCAATGCACAACTTCAACAGTTCAGTCACTTGCTAATCACAATGCGAAGCTTGGCCTCCTTGCACACCAAACTAACCCTCTAGCTTGTCTTTAATGTCAACAGGCGTACACAACTGCTTCCATGCTCGCAAAACTTGCAATAGCCTCACCAACATGATTTCACCACACTAGACTTACTTGTCTGAGTCTCATGACCCTTAGTGTCGCAACCTCGTTGTGATACCAACACAAAAATAGAAAGACATAATTGAAGAAGGATGCAGGTCTCTGGTGAGACAATCGCTCATTCAACACTCTGTACCACACATGCACACTTACATTCACCACACCAACAAACTATTACATATAGGATTAGATTATTTTTGAACAAATTCCTAGAATATAAGAACCGCCAACCAATAAAGTATAATCAAGGCAAACAATTTTAACAACACATAACATGTTCTAATTATGGGAGAATCTTCTAGAGATTTCTTCGTTATTCCAACGATTAGACAACAATTGGATTCTCCGTTGCCACAATGCAAAATTACAAATAACAAAATGCATCAATTTACCAATGAGTAAAACCTAAATTGAGTAGATTCTAAACCTCAACACTGACTTGAATGCAATTTTTTTACTTTAATTTAATCATATATAAACTAAAGTACTAACTATTATATAACACTTATTCTTAAATACAAAATTAGTATAAATGGCTTTAAATATTTTATGTTTTTACTTTAATTTAACTATATTTAAATTAAAATACTAACTACTCTATAACAATTGTTTTTGTATATTGTATAACACTGGTTTTTAAATACAAAGTTAGTGTAAATGCCTTTTAGGTATTTTATGTTTAGTTTTTTAATGTGTTCAACTCAATACCTCGATCTTTAAAAAAGAAAATACACGACCTCAAAATATACCGTAAGTTCAATTAACTAGTCGGCGACTGCATGTAGGACCCCAAGTGTAGGTCTTAGGTTTTTATCTTTTTTGGATGGATTCAGGGTACTCTTTCAACTGGAAATTTCAGGTTTGAGTTTAAGCTTGGAGAGGGAAACTTGCGAGCTTCAGTAGACTGTGAAAGGTACTGCAGGTCGGCGATGCCAGATTTGAGACGGAAAACCATGGCAGAACATGAGGTGAAGTTCACAGAGGAAGATAAAGAGGTACCACATATATTTCTTTGAATAATCAGATTTCTTGATATCTAATTTAGACCCCTTCACTCATTATTTGGTTCCCATACCAGGTCTTCGTTGAAAACATAGTTTTTTGCCCTTAGTGAACATGCGTCGAGCCTTTCACAAGAAATACTGTCAATACGCCTGGGTTCATAGATTGTCCAGTATATAAACTAGTCATATCAGGTTTGTCTGATAACAAAAATATTGACATTGATAACTAGCTTCGCTATTTATGTCTTACATGGCTGTGATTGATGATATCACTTGGTGCTACGCCCTCTGTCTTGTTTGTTCCGTTCATTGTCTTCGCCTTAGTTTATCCCAAGGCGTTGCAGTGTTGGTTCCAGCATTGTTCCTTGCACAGCCAGTTGATTCTCCAAGACGATGTGGCAGAGGACTTTTAAAGAGGATTACCATTATAAAGTGAACCGTTGTAGGGCTGGTACTTTAAGATTGAGGGATTGGTAATTTGAACCTAACAAACCAATTCTAATGTAGTGGACATTAGTCATTGACCAACACTGGGACACGCATGACTTAGAGTGTTTTATGCACAAGTGATATGTGCCCTAATTAGGAGATGTTTCCCTTGAGTGTCTTAGGTTAGACTCGATGACACATGACACATGCCCTATAGGAGAGAGTTCTATGACTTGGGGACAACACCAACAAGTTTGACCAAGTAAGACAACATTGAAAATCATACATATAGAACTATGAACTATAGTTTGCCATCCAAATGTATTAGAAAGATACGATGATGGATGGGAGTGCCAATGGAAAATAGTAAATAGAGTAGAAGAATTTCACTACTCGTCCTCATGGATCTCATAAACAAAAGTATGAGTTTCACCACCACTGACACTACATTTGCACTCTCCTTCCTTCTTGAATGTATTTAATTCAGATGTTGCTTCTGTCGGTGTGGCAAAGAACTCTTAAAGAGGATCACCATTATCAAAAGTGATCCTTTACAGGGCTGGTACATTAAGATGGAGGGATTGTTAATTTGAACGCAACAAACCAATTCTAATATAGTGGACTTTAGTCATTGGCCAACATTGGGTATGCATGACTTGAGTGTTTGACGTATCCAGATGCTGCTTCTATCGGTGTGGCAGAGGACTCTTAAAGAGGATTACCATTATAAAGTGATCCATTGTAGGGCTGGTACTTTAAGATTGAGGGATTGGTAATTTGAACCTAACAAACCAATTCTAATGTAGTGGACATTAGTCATTGGCCAACATTGGTTACATGCATGACTTGAGTGTTTGATACACAAGTGATATGTGCCCCAATTAGGACATGTTTCCCTTGAGTGTCTTAGGTTAGACAGGATGACACATGACACATGGCCTAAAGGAGAGAGTTCTATGACTTGGGGATAACCCCAACAAGTTTGACCAAGTAAGACAACAATGACAATCATATTTGATAATCAAATCCAAGTTTCATTGAAAGGGAAACAAAAGCAGATATGAAAAGGTGGGGAGAGACATATACAGAAATATTTCAGAAAAAATGAATACGAAACAGCGAGGAGACAACTATCTATTTATCTGTATGTTCATCTGCGTACGCTAGTCATGGGGGATCATGAGTTAGTAACATATATGTTTCCAATACCAATAGATAGAGTGGTATTGTGAATGCAATCGCTCAAAATATTAGGCACCTTTGCTATTGAGGCTAAACAAACTTTTCATTAGGTTCAAGTTAGACAAGAAATACTAACTTAATGAGTTCATACCTTTGCTCTCTCAAGTCATAAGTTTCCCAAAATTTGAGGGAGAACAGAACTACAAGGCACTGGAGTTATAGATGTTCTCAAATAATATCATAAAATACGTAATGAGCCATAAAGTCTTTGACTTAAGAGACAGTAGATATCAGGTCCAACATCTTTCCACCAAATATCAGACTCTATATGTGTAGTAACTAATAAAAGATATGAATTGAGAGGTGGATTCAATATGCAAGCATAAAACAAAGCACTTGCTTGTCACCCATGATATTGGTCTAGAAAGAGAACTGTTTTCCATGTAGCTCCAGAGTTCAAGAAGTTATAGATCAATTGCAGTCAACACTAGAGGTCTTGTGTATTCTCAAGTATAACTCTCAAATGATGAAACAACAAGATGTTCAAATGCAACTAGAACTAAAAGGTAACTTCAAACCCTCAAGAATAGAACTGTCTGATACCAACTTCTCTCTCCTATAAGAAAAGCACTTGGAAAGTATTGAGCATTGGCATGCTCAAAGGAGGCCCAAGAGATAATGTTTATAAGTTTAGAGGTTCACTTTTAGGGTTCAAGTTAGTAGAGATGCCTTAAGGTATTTTTTCCCTTTTTTGGTGGGTGTTTTTAATAAATGTTTTCAGCTCGAAACACAGCTGTATATGTTTGAAATTTTTTCAGAAATCACAACTTTTCATGTGAGGGCCAAAACAACTGGTTTTTGGATGTTGAAATGATGTTTCTGAAAAATGGAAATGACACTGCAATGTTTCAGTTGTGTTTTAATGATGTTTCCCCTTTCATTTTAATAATCAAAATGTGGAACGGTGTTCATGGGACCTCTAAAGATGTTTTCAGTAACTTAGAATCAAGTGAAATTTGATACACAACTAATCTGTAATTTTTTATAGGTGACTTCTGTCCTAATTTTCTCTCATTAAATGACTCAAACATAATTTATTTAGCAACATAAAATTAAAGTTCTGAAAAATTGCATCAATCACACAGTAGCTGAAAAATGTATAGTGGAAGAATTAAAACACACATGCACGGATTTCTCCTTGTAATCAGCTTTTCATTCCTCTGATCAAAGCTGAAAAGGTAACTTGTGCAGCTTGCTTGAACAAGCAACTATATGGTCAATAAAACCACCTCAATCAACAGTGTATGGCTTGTGTAAAAGAGGGTACAACTACAGCAGCAGGGCTTGCTTTTTTTCTGCCTTTCCTGTACAGTAAACCACTCTTCCTCTCCTCTCAATACGAAGCATACTCCAACAATTCATACAAGATTGTGTATCGCTAGATTTGAAGGTCTATGACCGTGCATACATAAATAACAACTATAACTGTGGTATGGCCTATACGGCCTGCTGGTATCTTGCTGGTCACTTCAGCAATGTGCTCTTCTTTTCCTTGAGTGCACTCTCCCTTCTAGCTCTCTTTCTCTCTTCTCATATGAGGTTGAGCTCTTCCATATTGTCTTTTTTATGTTTTTGAGAGAAATAACTAATTTCCTCCATCCTAGCTGCCACCTATCTCAATATTGGGATTTAAAGCTAAAATTAAATCATAATCTAAGTCACCAATGTTCTAGAACTTCTGGAATGATTCAGTTAGATTTCTAGGACTAAGTTAACTTCAAAACATTGAACTTTCACTTTTATTATTTATTTTTCAACTGAATTTACAAGATGCGATTAGTGACCACCTTTCCAAGGTGGTCACCAATAAAGTGTTTTGTACTACTTTTGCATGTTCATATTGAACATGTGCAAGAAGTTCTCGCTCAAGCTACATCTCTAAACACTTCCTCTTAGCAAGGAAAATTTTTTGCACCAATCCAAGTTGTTGAAACTTGGCAGCTCAGGGATGAATTTTCCTTATCTAAAATCTCATTTGTGACAATTATGGACTGACTTTCTAAAAATAGAAAGTCATGTCTATCATCTCAAGTATGACTTTAAAAAAATAGCAAATCACCCTGCATGAATTGCTAATCAAGTATAGTTGATGGAAATTTACTTAACTTATCATTAATCAATCCTAATAGTTAGATCTCAACTTAATCATTAATATTATTATTATTACTTATGATACTATTATATTATTATTAAAATAAAATTCATGTCTCTCAATGTAATGTCCTCCACTAATTGATGACGAATGGACTTAGTAGCCTATCCGCCCCCGTAGGCTATAGTCCTTTATAAAGGGGATAAGAACCCAAAATACCCATTGTTTGGCAAGTTTTGGGTCAACTGGGGTTTGTTGAAAAATCCAGGACATTTGCATTAGGTGATTTCTCTTGTTAGTGACTATTTGTGAATGCTTTTTACACCTTTAGATTAGGATCTTCTTCTTTTTAGTTTATTAGTGTTCTTTCTTCATCAAACAGTGACCAATGCATAAACATAAATAGACAAGAGACACAACATGTAGGCTATGAGCCAGGGCTAAAATCTCTCACTCATTGAGAGGAAAACCCACACAAATTCTTCTTATAGAAATTCCAATTGACGAATACCAAGACCATGACCCTTGACCTATTTAGCCTCTCCAAGAACAAGACACAGTCGACCTATCTTTCTTGATTTGATTTCCACTTCTTCGATCTTCCTCAAACTGAGATCATCTCTTCATGGCACCGAAACATATCAATGTGAGGTCACCAAATCATGACCATTGTACCAATATCCAAACACAATGATCCACCACCAAGTTGTGGTTCCTTTCCTGTAAGACATCATGAAACTGTGGTAGCATTGGAACATAGCAAGACCTTGACTAACAACTCCATCTCTCCACGAGGTCTTGCCCCCAATGCTGGCAAGACCAATGATTAATAGACACCTTCATCATTGTCTCTCTCGGAACATACCCCACTCGGGTTCCCTCATGTTATGTTCAAGACTATTCTTATCTTGGATTCCCAGTCCTAAAAGAATATCGGTCTTTTGATGACTCATCTTATCTTGGATGTCCTAATACATCCTCAAAGAGTATCGGATGCCAGATGATTACCCAATCCTCCATTTTGTCTTCCCAAGTGAAGACTAGAATGCTATGACTATCTCTCCCGCTCAATTAGGGAGGACATATTCCAATAAAGTAATGTACTCATTCCTACACAAGGGATGTACCTAAGAACCCTCTTGGCTTATGAATTTCCAAGTTTCTGCCAAGTAAGAAACTTGTTTCCAGGCTCCTTCTTAATCAGGGACCTGCAACAGCTCCTTAGGTGGAAATAATGGGACAACCAGCTGCTCTAAAGAACTCCTTCCTTCGATGTCATGAATTTCTTCTTCGCTATTGACTCTTCATCTTTTGGGACCTCTTCATAGGGCACATACCATCCATCACTTTCATCCATGAGTCGTGTCATCATTCCTTTTCATCGAAGAGTCATCCATCAATCTTTCATCTGGCCTTGCTTCATGTCATGCTGCTATCTTTATATACCATATTTCTTCAAGGATCTTTCATCCTACCACATGGTTATTGATGGTGGAAGACATCCACTTTCCTTTGGCAGCCCTACATAAGTCCATACAGATATTTGTTCAAAATAAGCAATGAACACTTAAATCAGATTTACCTTTGTGATGTTCTTTCATCATGACATCTTCCTGTAGGTATCAACATCCTGTATACATGTTGACATATCTCCCAAAGATATCCATTGTCAATGATCTCCATTTTTTTCAAACTTCTATCAGAGTCTTTATATCTTTTCGAGAGATTTCCTAGTCAAGTCTTCTTGGTCTTCTTGGATGTTCATTGCTTTTACCATGGTTGCATAGCTCATGGTATCTTCCTTTATTTCTTCACATATTTCATTCCATGGAGCTTCCAATCAGAGTTCCTTGATTGTAGTCAACCACCTCATACTTCATATGAGGACATATTATGTTGATTTCATCTAGTGTGACCTATGCCTTCCTACATCCTTTCAGAGGAGGCGATCATTTTCCTTCGATCATGCTTCTCAAGATAGAAATAGTGATCCATGTTACTTGTAACCATACGACATGATATTATAATATTAAATATAAGCATACATACCTCATTTACCTTCAGGTCATCTAGGCTTCTTTCAGCAGCTTCCTTGATTGAAAAGATCTTCAACCCCTTGACCTACGTCATCTCTTATGTCATCATAACATCATCCCATGAATTCCACAAATTGGAGATCTTGATGAAAGACTTGCTTCCTCTCTGGATCGGTGAATCTTCCAATGAAGATTCCATCAAAGAATCTTGAGGATCTTGCATATCCCTATCCAGCAAATGTTTTCCTTGATGTATGATTTGCAGCTTGTCCTCGATGACTTCTTCCTTTTCTTCAATATCCAGTGAGGTTCCTAAGAGCTATATCCTTCATATTTGATTTCCATGGATTTTGTTCCTTCTGTCCTTTATGATTTCCCATGGTGAAGTCACAAGCTCTTGTTTCTAATGCTTTCATGATGCCACATTGCATCTTATTATTTATTATAGCCATATTCTATAACAAAAGATTTAGTAGCTGTGACAAGACCTTTTGTGAGGGAGACTATCTCAATCATAATAGAGATCTCTTAATCTCTTCTTTCCTTGGTCTTCTTCAGCTTCCTCCATCTTTCCCGTGATATGAGCTTCCTTTCTGTAATGTCCATAACTTTTCCATAACACTGTCTTTTCCTAAACTTCTCTTTTCTTCCTTATTATTTAGAACAATGATGATTATCTTCTTATCATCTCTCCCAAATCTCACAGTTGATATCTTATGAAGATATCCCTTCATTCTTATGTAGATCAAGTCTAAGTGATATGACCTTCTTTACTGCATCTTCAGAGAATAGTTCTTCCAGTTTATCATATATCTCTTTGATATCTCCAATCCTGCTATATAGGGATGAGAGGACCTTTATAAGAATCCTTTAGCCCTTTAATCCCTTTCCATGTATTCATATAATGCTTGACCTTAGAGACTTTTCCATAGATATGATCAATGACTTTGCTTTCTTCCAGGACTATATCTTTCCTTTTTTTCATGCAAGAAATTTTGATGACCCAACTAGCTTATAGATCTCCTTGTAAACACGAAGTCATTTTATCAAATTTGATTATAAAATGAAAGATACTTACTTGAAGACGAAATCTTCTGCTTGATCATTTTGATGGTGGATGAGGAAAATGATCTTCTCCCAGTACAAGGAGAGGATCCTTGCTTTAATGAGAGGTAATCTTGCCTTTTGATGGCAATACCTTTTAGCCTTCTATCCTTATAACTTGAGATCGTGTCAAGATTTATTGTTAGACCTACTTATTGTTATATTGTTGAGACCTTATCTGTGAAAGTACCGAGATCCCTTTCTTACTTCTGTCAAGGTCTTATTATGGCACTGAAATCTTTTAAGATAACACAACTGTTGAGAATTTTGTAGGACTTGAGATTAATACAAAAATTCTCTTCTTGATAATTACTTGTGAGCTTGCTTATGTATTCTCTTCTTTAACTTAGTTAATCATTCATCAAGTCAATTATCAAAGTACTTAGTCAAATGTAGAGACAGAATTATTTTCACTTGTAACTGAATATCTTGAAATGTAGTTAGGAAGGTAAATCTCTGATTTACCTTCCCCACTTTCTACTACCTTGAGATCACTGTCTTGTCTTTTACAAATTCTTTCCTTAGATGCTTTAAACTTAGAGATGTCCTTATTGTACCCTTCATGCACCTTCCGCATTTTGCTGCACCAATCCTGTACCTTATTGTACCTATCCGCAAACTATACCTTTAGCAATCTGTAACCTTCAGTCACTTCCGCAATCTATACCCTTCAGTCACTTCCAAAATTTGTACCCTTCAGTCACTTCTGTTTCAGATAAATCCACATTTCCTCGTGTCCTTATATCCGCATTTGAATACCCTCTGAACTACGTAGTGTTGTTTTTAGAATAGTCCGCAATTTTACTTTATTACAAATGAGTTGTACGTCAGGATATATATACAACATGCATCCTTCCTTTTAAGCCGATCATACAGCAAGATTGTAGGCCGACATTCCCTATGTATATATGCTGACTTCATCACTAATATTCAACATTGAATATGGGCTGGCTTGAGAGAGGTGTTCTTCATGGTTTATATATCTTGACTTCCATCGATATTTGAGAGTTGTTTGCTTGACTTCCATTTTTCTACAAGGTCTTGGAGCATGTATTTCTAGACCCTTCATCTATGATACTTATTACATAGTCAATATGAAGACCGACCTAGTTACACTTTTCAACACTCCCTCTTTACTAGGGAGGTATTCATACAGGTACATGGTCACTTTCAAACTAAAGAATCTCATAAGAAGAATTGGATTGGTAATCGCATCTGTATAGCATCATATCAACCAACACTGTCCTAGTGCAAGGCCTTGACTAACAACCCCATATCTTAACGAGACAATGAGCTACAATGCTGGCGAGACACATGACTTATAGACACCTTCGTCATTGTCAAGGTACATACTCCACTCGGGTGTTCCCAGAGTATGACCTTCCTGGACTATTCTTCTCTTAGGTAGCTAGCCCTCAAAGGATATCGGTCCCCGACTACTCTTATCTTGAATGCCCTAACACATTCTCAGGAAATAAACCAGATACCGGATGCTCGGACCAGCATCCGTGCAGCTCCTTCCCAAGACAGAACAGTGTGTCTATCTCTCCCCTCTCAGCCGGGAGGACCTATTCCACAAGGGATATTACTCATTTGTCTGTGAGATGTGCACTAAACCATTCTTGGGGTACCAGAAGTTTTCTTGATAAGAAACTTATCATCAAGCTTTCTCTCTTAACTAGGGACCTCCGGCCAACAATGGTAATTCCAGTTGCTCATGAAGAATTCCTACCCTCGATGTCATGGATTTTGATATTGGGGAATCTTCAACTTTTAGCTTCATAGGGCACAGATCATCCATCACTTTCATCCACGATTCATGATAGCTATCAGAAAGTGATTCAACAGAAATCCTTATCTGGTCCACTTTATGCCACATGCTGCTTTCCTTTGAATCATCTCCAAGGATCATGCGGTACCAAATATGAGAGAAGTGTTTTAATATGTGAAGGAGAGGTGTTTTAATTATCCTTGTGTACCTTGTTCAAATATTTGTACCTTTTGGATCAATTATGGAAATCATACAAGACACTTCATGCAACAACCTGCAACTCACACACTAGGCACATTCGCTGTCCACCTCTAAACAGGACAATCGTGTAGGGAGGAGGCCCCTTTCCCTCGAACTTTGATTGATTGAATTTCCAGTGGGTCGAATTGACATTACAATCAAAGAAAACAAAAAATAATGCACTAGGCTTGGTCTTTAAACCCGACCTCCTCCAAAAATACACGCCAGTCAGCTACTCGAACAACAACATGTTCTCCTCAACAACTAAAAAATGGAAGACAACACTAACTTCACTCTTCTCAGGATACCGATGCACTTAAATTTCAATGCACAACTTCAACAGTTCAATCACTTGCTAATCACAATGCGAAGCTTGGCCTCCTTGCACACCAAACTAACCCTCTATCTCGTCTTTAATGTCAACAGGCGTACACAACTCCTTCCATGCTCGTAAAAATTGCAATAGCCTCACCACACTAGACTTACTTGTCTGAGTCTCATGACCCTTAGTGTCGCAACCTCGCTGCGATACCAACACAAAAATAGAAAGACATAATTGAAGAAGGATGCAGGTCTCTGGTGAGACAATCGCTCACTCAACACTCTGTACCACACATGCACACTTACATTCACCACACCGACAAACTATTACATATAGGATTAGATTATTGTTGAACAAATTCCTAGAATATAAGAACCACCAACCAATAAAGTATAATCAAGGCAAACAATTTTAACAACACATAACATGTTCTAATTATGGGAGAATCTTCTAGAGATTTCTTCGTTATTCCAACAATTAGACAACAATTGGATTCTCCGTTGCCACAATGCAAAATTACAATTAACAAAATGCATCAATTTACCAATGAGTAAAACCTAAATTGAGTAGATTCTAAACCTCAACACTTACTTGAATTCAATTTTTTTACTTTAATTTAATCATATATAAACTAAAGTACTAACTATTATATAACACTTATTCTTAAATACAAAATTAGTATAAATGTCTTTAAATATTTTATGTTTTTACTTTAATTTAACTATATTTAAATTAAAATACTAACTACTCAATAACAATTGTTTTTGTATATTGTATAACACTGGGTTTTAAATACAAAGTTAGTGTAAATGCCTTTTAGGTATTTTATGTTTAGTTTTTTTAATGTGTTCAACTAAATACCTCGATCTTTGAAAAAGAAAATACACGACCTCAAAATATACCATAAGTTCAATTAACTAGTCGGCGACCGCATGTAGGACCCCAAGTGTAGGTCTTAGGTTTTTATCTTTTTTGGATGGATTCAGGGTATTCTTTCAACTGGAAATTTCAGGTTTGAGTTTAAGCTCGGAGAGGGAAACTTGCGAGCTTCAATAGACTGTGAAAGGTACTGCAGGTCGGCGATGCCAGATTTGAGACGGAAAACCATGGCGGAACGCGCGGTGAACTTCATAGAGGAAGATAAAGAGGTACCACATATATTTCTTTGAATAATCAGATTTCGTGATATCTAATTTAGACCCCTTCACTCATTATTTGATTCCCATACCAGGTCTTTGTTGAAAACATATTTTTTTGCCCTTAGTGAACATGCATCGAGCCTTTCACAAGAAATACTGTCAATACGCCTGGGTTCATAGATTGTCCAGTATATAAACTAGTCATATCAGGTTTGTCTGATAACAAAAATATTGACATTGATAAGTAGCTTCACTACTTATGTCTTCCATGGCTGTGATCGATGATATCACTTGGTGCTACGGCCTCTGTCTTGTTTGTTCCGTTCATTGTCCTCGCCTTAGTTTATCCCAAGGCGCTGCAGTGTTGGTTCTAGCATTGTTCCTTGCACAGCCAGTTGATTCTCCAAGACGGTGTGGCAGAGGACTTTTAAGGAGGATTACCATTATAAAGTGAACCATTGTAGGGCTGGTACTTTAAGATTGAGGGATTGGTAATTTGAACCTAACAAACCAATTCTAATGTAGTGGACATTAGTCATTGACCAGCACTGGGACACGCATGACTTAGAGTGTTTGATGCACAAGTGATATGTGCCCTAATTAGGAGATGTTTCCCTTGAGTGTCTTAGGTTAGACTCAATGACACATGACACATGCCCTATAGGAGAGAGTTCTATGACTTGGGGACAACACCAACAAGTTTGACCAAGTAAGACAACAATGAAAATCATACATATAGAACTATGAACTATAGTTTGCCATCCAAATGTATTAGAAAGATACGATGATGGATAGGAGTGCCAATGGAAAATAGTAAATAGGGTAGAAGAATTTCACTACTCGTCCTCATGGATCTCATAAACAAAAGTATGAGTTTCACCACCACTGACACTACATTTGCACTCTCCTTCCTTCTTGAATGTATTTAATTTAGATGCTGCTTCTGTCGGTGTGGCAGAGAACTCTTAAAGACGATCACCATTATCAAAAGTGATCCTTTGTAATATTCCTAATTAGCACCGCTAATTGGAATATTTCATTTTTGTATAGTTTTTCCACCTTTAGTTAAATTAATAAATAAAGTGAGAAATAGGGGGTCAACTCACTTAATAAAATAAAGTGCTTCCTAATTGATGAACGTTGTAACTTAAAGGGGAAGGCCTTGGGGGTCCACATGCACATGAGGGGAGGCTTCACGAAGGCTCCTAAGGTAACTGCGCAGGTCAAGGAGGAGGTCAAGGACGCAGTTAGGGTTTTTGAGGGAGCTAGCACTATAAAAGGTGGGGTTTTCACTCCATTTGGCATTATTGATATGTTATTGATATTGAGAGCTAGACTTCTGTCTACTTCAGCACGTCGGTTGTTTAGTCGGTCTGCAGCACTGTTTAGTGCGAACTGAGTGTCTCCGGTCGGAGATCTCGCCCTTGGCTCCGGGGGACTTCGAGTGCCTGCTCGAGCAAGGTATTTCATTCAGTTTCTGTAGGTGATTTGCAGTGGATTTTGGGTGGACGTTTGCAGAGGAGCAGCCCCTTGGAGTGACTGCGCAGTTCAGGAGAGAGGACGCAGTTTCAGCAGGGAGGACGCAGTCATTGTTGTGCAGCGCAGTTGTGAGGTGATTTGGTGGTGGTTTTCAGCGTTTTTCAGTCTTGGGAGATTGTTGTTTCAGCCGGAGGTTTTGCAGGAGGATTTTGGCCCCTTTCCCAGCGTTTTCCTTGAGCTTCTGCGTTGTTCCTGGGAGAGACAGCGTTTTCATTGAGGAGGGGTTGTTTGGTGGATTTTCGGAGGTGGAGCACTTGCTTCACGGTTTCTGGGTTTTGTCCGGAGGGTTGAGTACAGCTAGCCTTCCAATTTTCAGCTCATTCCGGTGTGGGGATCAGCCCCTAGTTCCAGTACATTGCAGCAGCAGTTTTCCACGGCAGTTTTCTCCAACAGCTAGGACGCAGTCTCTGTTGCAGCCATTTCTTATTCTGAGAGGGTCTCCACTTGCCTAGAGCAAGGATAGGTGCACTCATTCTGATTATCTTTTGTACCCATATACATGTATTCTCAGATTAATAAAATGGCTTAGCATTCTGGTATTTTATGTGTATTTGTTCCATATTCTAGTTCCGGCATTTTGTTCTATATAGCTGCTTGTTGTTTTGCTGTGTATTACTGTTTATTTCCCGTTGGGGATATTACATCCTTTACAGGGCTGGTACATTAAGATGGAGGGATTGTTAATTGAACGCAACAAACCAATTCTAATATAGTGGACTTTAGTCATTGGCCAACATTGGGTATGCATGACTTGAGTGTTTGACGTATCTAGATGCTGCTTCTCGTAGGTGTGTGGAGGACTCTTAAGCAAGGATTACCATTATAAAGTGATCCATTGTAGGGCTGGTACTTTAAGCTTGAGGGATGGTAATTTGAACTTAACAAACCAATTCTAATGTAGTGGACATTAGTCATTACCTTGTGACATTGGTTACATGACTGGTGAGTGTTTGATACACAAGTGATATTGCCTAATTGAATGTTTCCCTTGAGTGTCTTAGGTTAGACAGGATGACACATGACACATGGCCTAAAGGAGAGAGTTCTATGACTTGGGGATAACCCCAACAAGTTTGACCAAGTAAGGCAACAATGACAATCATATTTGATAATCAAATCCAAGTTGCATTGAAAGGGAAACAAAAGCAGATATGAAAAGGTGGGGAGAGACATATACAGAAAGATTTCAGAAAAACTGAATACGAAACAGCGAGGAGACAACTATCTATTTATCTGTATGTTTATCTGTATGTTCATCTGCGTACGCTAGTCATGGGGGATCATGAGTTAGTAACATATATGTTTCCAATACCAATAGATAGAGTGGTATTGTGAATGCAGTGGCTCCAAATATTAGGCACCTTTGCTATTGAGGCTAAACAAACTTTTCATTAGGTTCAAGTTAGACAAGAAATACTAACTTAATGAGTTCATACCTTTACTCTCTCAGGTCATAAGTTTCCCAAAATTTGAGGGAGAACAGAACTACAAGGCACTGGAGTTATAGATGTTCTCAAATAATATCGTAAAATAGGTAATTAGCCATAAAGTCTTTGACTTAAGAGACAGTAGATATCAGGTCCAACATCAATGACAGTGATCAATCCACCAAATATCAGACTCTATATGTGTAGTAACTAATAAAAGGTATGAATTGAGAGGTGGATTCAATATGCAAGCATAAAACAAAGCACTTGCTTGTCACCCATGATATTGGTCTAGAAAGAGAACTGTTTTCCATGTAGCTCCAGAGTTCAAGAAGTTATACATCAATTGCAGCCAAAACTAGAGGTCTTGTGTATTCTCAAGGATAACTCTTAAATGATGAAACAACAAGATGTTCAAATGCAACTAGAACTAAAAGGTAACTTCAAACCCTCAAGAATAGAACTGTCTGATACCAACTTCTCTCTCCTATAAGAAAAGTACTTGGAAAGTATTGAGCATTGGCATGCTCAAAGGAGGCCCAAGAGATAATGTTTATAAGTTTAGAGGTTCACTTTTATGGTTCAAGTTAGTAGAGATGCCTTAAGGTATTTTTTCCCTTTTTTGGTGGGTGTTTTTAATAAATGTTTTCAGCTCGAAACACAGCTGTATATGTTTGAAATTTCTTCAGAAATCACAACTTTTCATGTGAGGGCCAAAACAACTAGTTTTTGGATGTTGAAATGATGTTTCTGAAAAATGGAAATGACACTGCAATGTTTCAGTTGTGTTTTAATGATGTTTCCCCTTTCATTTTAATAATCAAAATGTGGAACAGTGTTCAATGATCCACCACCGAATTGTGGTTCCTTTCCTGTAAGACATCATGAAACTGTGGTACCATGTATCATACCATTATAACATCATTTCAGCATCAAGTAGCACCGAGCATCTGATCATCACTGTAGTACTGAGCATAGCACCAAGTAACACAGAGAAAAGGGAAAATGTCACTGTGATGTCACCCATATTCTGTGTTATAATTCGCACTTGTGATCACTGTGTTTCCTGAGATAACATCCGAACTTCTTGTTGTCTTACCCATTTGAAATCTCAGATACACACTGAACAGTTATACCCATCTGAAAATCACAGGGATAGATGATCGAAATTTTGTGTTTGTAGACTGAGCCGAGGTTGCTATTTATAGTGGTTAGGCTTCCATAAATAAGCCGACATGACTTCTTCAATGGATGCGTCCTATTATGTGAGCCGACATGTCATCTTTTATTTATCTTGAGGCCGACATAGCAATAGGAAGACTGTGCTTGTCATTGGAAGACTACTTAGACATAGACTTATATACATGACATAGGCTCAAGAAGAGCTCTTCATACATGACATTAATTCTTTGACTGTAAATGATAAATCCTAATGCTCTCAAATGAGAGCCAACTAAAATCATTTCTCATGAAACCCATGAAGCAAGGCTTGTAAAAATAATTTCATTTTTTTATTATTATATCATTTACACAAGTCACAATTACATGTCATAATGAAGACCGAACCTAGTTACACTTTTCAACAGTCCCTCTTAACTAGAGAGGTATTCATAATGGTACTTGGCCATTCTCAATATGAAGAATTTCTCATAAGAAGAATCAGATTGGTAACCCATCTGTATAGCATCATATCAACTAGCATTGGCACATAGCAAGGCCTTGAATAACAACTCCATCTCTCCACGAGGTCTTGCCCCCAATGCTGGCAAGACCAATGATGAATAGACACCTTCATCATTGTCTCTCTCGGAACATACCCCACTTGGGTTCCCTCATGTTATGTTCAGGACTATTCTTATCTTGGATTCCCAGTCCTCAAATAATATCGGTCTTTTCATGACTCGTCTTATCTTGGATGTCCTAATACACCCTCAAAGAGTATCGGATGCCAGATGATTACCCAATCCTCCATTTTGTCTTCCCAAGTGAAGACTAGAATGATGTGTCTATCTCTCCCTCTCAATTAGGGAGGACATATTCCAATAAAGTAATGTACTCATTCCTACACAAGGGATGTACCTAAGAACCCTCTTGGCTTAGGAATTTCCAAGTTTCTGCCAAGTAAGAAACTTGTTTCTAAGCTCCTTCTTAATCAGGGACCTGCAATAGCTCCTTAGGTGGAAATAATGGGACAACCAGCTGCTCTAAAGAACTCCTTCCTTCGATGTCATGAATTTCTTCTTCGTTATTGAGTCTTCATCTTTTGGGACCTCTTCATAGGGCACAGACCATCCATCACTTTCATCCATGAGTCGTGTCATCATTCCTTTTCGTCGAAGAGTGATCCATCAATCTTTCATCTGGCCTTGCTTCATGTCATGCTGCTATCTTTATATACCATATTTCTTCAAGGATCTTTCATCCTACCACATGGTTATTGATGGTGGAAGACATCCACTTTCCTTTGGCTGCCCTACATAAGTCCATACAGATATTTGTTCAAAATAAGCAATGAACACTTAAATCAGATTTACCTTTGTGATGTTATTTCATCATGACATCTTCCTGTAGGTATCAACATCCTGTATACATGTTGACATATCTCCCAAAGATATCCATTGTCAATCATCTCCATTTTTCTCAGACTTCTATCAGAGTCTTTATATCTTTTCGGGAGATTTCCTAGTCAAGTCTTCTTGGTCTTCTTGGATGTTGATTTCTTTTACCATGGTTGCATAGCTCATGGTATCTTCCTTTATTTCTTCACATATTTCATTCCAAGGAGCTTCCAATCAGAGTTCCTTGATTGTAGTCAACCACCTCATACTTCATATGAGGACATATAATGTTGATTTAATCCAGTGTGACCTATGCCTTCCTGCATCCTTTTAGAGGAGGATATCCTTTTCCTTTGATCATGCTTCTCAAGATAGAAGTAGTGATCCATGTTACCTGCAACCATACGACATGACATTATAATATTAAATACAAGCATACATACCTCATTACCTTTAGGTCATCTAGGCTTCTTTCAACAGCTTCCTTGATTGAAATATCTTCAACCCCTTGATCTGCTTCATCTCTTATGTCATCATATCATCATCTCATGAATTCCACAAGTTGAAGCTCCTAATGAAACACTTGCTTCCTCTCTGGATCGATGAATCTTCCAATGAATATTCCATCAAGAGAATCTTGAGGATCTTGCATATCCTTATCCGGCAAATGTTTACTTCTTGATGTATGATGAGCCTTGTCCTCGATGACTTCTTCCTTTTCTTCAATATCCAGTGAGGTTCCTAAGAGCTATATCCTTCATATTTGATTGCCATGGATTTTGTTCCTTCTGTCCTTTATGATTTCCCATGGTGAAGTCACGAGCTCTTGTTTCTAATGCTTTCATGATGCCACATTGCATCTTATTATTTATTATAGCCATATTCTATAACAAAAGATTTAGGAGCTATGACAAGACCTTTTGTGAGGGAGACTATCTCAATCATAATAGAGATCTCTTAATCTCTTCTTTCCTTGGTCTTCTTCAGCTTCCTCCATCTTTCCGGTGATATGAGCTTCCTTTATATAATGTCCATAACTTTTCCATAACTTTTCCTAAACTTCTCTTTTCTTCCTTATTATTTAGAACAATGATGATTATCTTCTTATCATCTCTCCCAGATCTCACAGTTGATATCTTATGAAGATATCCCTTCATTCTTATGTAGATCAAGTCTAAGTGATATGACCTTTTTTACTGCATCTTCAGAGAATAGTTCTTCCAGCTTATCATATATCTCTTTGATGTCTCCAATCCTGCTATATAGGGATGAGAGGACCTTTATAAGAATTCCACAAGTAGCCGAAGGAACCCCAAGGATTCTCTCCAGCAATTCGAATTCCAGAGGTAGCCGAGCAACTCAAGGAGGAGAGCACTCAATCTTGGTTTACTTGGAGTCCAGTGGAATCAATCACCATTTTCTAGGGAGATGTTAGTAGATTCCATGTAGAATAAATAGAGTAGAGCTAGAGCTAGGGAGAGTTAGTCTATCATAGTCTCGCTTCCATTCATAATTATTGTTGTGAACTATTGAAGCTTTTTGTTTTATTCAGGGATCAAAACTTTCAAAGATGTATGTAGTTATTCTTTTATGTAATGAGCAGACTGATTTCATTTGATTGATTTAATCTCAGATGGCTAGGCTCGTGGGTTAGGGCCCAATCCGTGTGCCTCAGCTTCTCTGCTGTTATTATCTTTTCCTTTCTTCCACTTAGCTATTTTTGTCTCTGTCATTTAAGTTAGATCTGCTTCTGATAAGTTTCATTGCTATTTAGTTTTTTTGTTGTTGTAGTTTTAAGTGCTTATGCATAGTGAGATAGAGAAAAAACTACAATACTGTGGTCAAGTCTCCCCGCCTTATCTCTATCAATAGAGTTCGAGTAGGGGCAGACCTTCCCCAGGCCAAAATTCCTTTTTGTTCGAGTTCGGGGAAGAATTTGTATTACCAAGTCCAATCCTTTCCTTCATTATTTCATCCCACATTTTTGTTTGTTTCCAATACATGAATCCGTAGGTGTGCTCCACTTCTGAGCATTGCTCTTACGCTTCCATTTCCCTCCTTTACTTCTAACCTTAGCGCTGCATTTACCTTCTTTTGAACACCCTTAAGCTCTTCAGCCTTACTTCTCTGTTTTTCTCCGTTCACGACCGCCTTACCCTTTTTACGAAAAACACTTGAAAAACCATACAGAACTACCGAAAACCCAACCTCCACCTTTACTCCTTGAGACTCCTGCCACTGTACATTGCACTTCGCAATCGCAACATTTAACGATTATCTTAACACTTATCGCCTATTCCTTGCGATTGTGATATTGTGAAATCACACTTTGCACCGGTTACCTTCTACCGTTAATACTCACTGCTCATTCTTTGCGATTGTGAAATCGCAAATCGTAACTCTTTGCTTTTTCCACCGCCACGTCATCCCTATCGCACATTGCATCCCGCAGAACTTACCACATCACAAATCACATCCCGCAGAACTTACCACATCGCAAATCGTATCCCGCAGAACTTACCACATCGCAAATCGCATCCCGCAGAACTCATCACATCGCAAATCTCTGCCTGCAACCTTTACCGCAGTGCAAATCGCACTTCACACACTTTAGTTTATTCCCGTTAATCCTTACCGTTATCCTTGTAAACTTGCGATATTGCGATTCGCGACTTGCCACATCACTCTTCACACTGCGCACATTTTAGTTTATTCCCGTTAATCCTTACTGCTATCCTTGTAAACTTGCGATATTGTGATTCGTGACCCGCCACGTCACTCTTCGCACTGCGCACCATTTAGTTTATTCCCGTTAATCCTTTTATGTTATCCTTGTAAACTTTCGATATTGTGATTCGCAACCCGCCATGTCACTCTTTGCACTTCACACTGCGCACCATTTAGTTCATTCCATTAAGTCCTTACTGCCATCCATTTAAACTTGCGAATTTGCGATTGTAACATCGCGCATCGCAACTTTTTCCATCGATCTCATTCCGCCATCGCATTTCTGAGTTCCTCTCGCTTCAAAGTCATTTCTTGCGTTATAATAAGGCTTCCTAAGGGTTTAACCCCCTCTGTCCACTCCAAAGCCATTTCTCATGCTATCATAAATTTTTCTAAGGCTTTAACCCCCTCTTTCCGCTTCCAAACCTCATTTCATGTGTTAAACCCCCCATTAGCCCTCTTAGCCCTTTTTCTTCCCTCTAAGCTGCAAATTTATTCTTTTTTAATTAAAATTAAGGCATGGATAGTTTAGTTGCATAGATAGGAGTATGGTAGATAGATCATGGGATGAAAAACATTAGCCCCTTAGCTCTTCCACACTTCCATGGACTTACCTCTAAGGACCCTGACACATTCATGTTTGAATTTGATGTTATCTGTAGGACTTATGACTACACCTCTGATGATCAAAAGTTGAATCCATTTCCATCCACCCATAAGGATGTAGCCTTCCGCTAGTTCATGGGTCTGCCTTGGGATAGCATCACTACCTGGGCACAGATGGAAGAGACCTTCAACAACAAGTACAAATACAATTGTAGGTCCAAGGAAACTAAGGATGAGATATTTAGGATGACTCTAGGGCCTGATGAATCCCTAAAGGATTATGAAGAGAGGTTTTAATTGAACTATAAGAGAGCCAATTGTACTCTTGATCCAGGCTCACTCAAAGGGATTGCGACCAGTCGAGCTATGAAGAGCTATGTTGGGTAGAGGTGCTATGGGAGACAGATCGATTGGATGCACAACCTAACAGTGCAAGGGTACCCCTGTGGGTGAGGAGAAGATGTCCATGTATACCTCCATGACTCTGTCCATCTGTTGTTGCCGCGCAAGTGATGAGCTCCATCATTAGACATATTTGGAAGGGTTAATAGTCACATTTTTGCCTTCTTACATCTCTTTTTCTTGCATTTTTATTATTATCTGGGTTTATGATGCTAGTATAGGTGGTGATTGAGGGTAACATACTCTGAGTGCCTAGTATAAGGTTGAGTGCAGAGAATCATGATTTATTAAGCATTTTTATAAAGATGTTATCACAAAGACTTGGAGGAGATAGCAAGGAGAAATTATAGTAGGATTTTCCACCCTCAAAGGTAGCCGAAGGATCCCAAAGATTCTCTCCAGCAATTCGAATTCCACAAGTAGCCGAAGGAACCCCAAGGATTCTCTCCAGCAATTCGAATTCCAGAGGCAGCCGAGCAACTCAAAGAGGAGAGCACTCAATCTTGGTTTACTTGGAGTCCAATGGAATCAATCACCTTTATCTAGGGAGATGTTGGTAGCTTCCCTGTAGAATAAATAGAGTAGAGCTAGAGCTAGGGAGAGTTAGTCTATCCTAGTCTCTCTTCCATTCAGAATTATTGTTGTGAACTATTGAAGCTTTTTGTTTTATTCAGGGATCAAAACTTTCAGAGATGTATGTAGTTATTCTTTTATGGAATGAGCAGACTGATTTCATTTGATTGATTTAATTTCAGATGGCTAGGTTCGTGGGTAGGGCCCAATCCGTGTGCCTCAGCTTCTATGTTGTTATTATCTTTTCCTTTCTTCCACTTAGCTAGTTTTGTCTTTGTCATTTAAGTTAGATCTGCTTCTGATAAGTTTCATTGCTATTTAGTTTTTGTGTTGTTGTATTTTTAATTGCTATTCATAGTGAGATAGAGGAAAAACTCCAATACTGTGGTCAAGTCTCCCCCCCTTATGTCTATCAATAGAGTTCGAGTAGGGGCAGACCTTCCCCAGGCCAAAATTGCTTTCTGTTCGAGTTCGGGGAAGAATTTGTATTACCAAGTCCAATCCTTTCCTTCATTATTTCATCCTGCATTTATGTTTGTTTCTAGTACATGAATTCACAGGTGTGCTTCACTTCTGAGCATTTCTCTTACGCTTCCATTTCCCTCCTTTGCTTCTAACCTTAGCGTCGCACTTACCTTCTTTTGAACACCCTTAAGCTCTTCAGCCTTACCTCTCTGTTTTTCTCCATTGACGACCGCCTTACCCTTTTTTACGAAAAACACTTGAAAAACCATACAGAACCACCGAAAACCCAACCTCCGCCTTTGCTCCTCGAGACTCCCACCACCGTATGTCGCACTTCACAATCGCAACATTTAACGATTACCTTAAAACTTATCGCCTATTCCTTGTGATTGAAATATTGTGAAATCGCACTATGCACCGGTTACCTTCTACATTAATACTCACTGCTCATTCTTTGCGATTCTGAAATCGCAAATTGCAACTCTTTGCTTTTTCCACTGCCACGTCATCCCCATTGCACATTGCATCCCGCAAAACTTACCACATCACAAATCACATCCTGCAGAACTTACCACATCGCAAATCGCATCCTCCAGAACTTACCACATCGCAAATCGCATCCCGCAGAACTCATCACATCGCAAATCGCCGCCCGCAACCTTCACCGTAGTGTAAATCGCACTTCGCACACTTTAGTTTATTCCCGTTAATCCTTACCGTTATCCTTGTAAACTTGCGATATTGTGATTCGCGACTCGCCACGTCACTCTTCGCACTTCGCACATTTTTGTTTATTCCCGTTAATCCTTACCGCTATCCTTGTAAACTTGCGATATTGCAATTCGCGACCCGCCACGTAACTCTTCACACTGCGCACCATTTAGTTTATTCTCGTTAATCCTTTATGTTATCCTTGTAAACTTGCGATATTGCGATTCGCAACCCGCCATGTCACTCTTCGCACTTCGCACTGCGCACCATTTAGTTCATTCCATCAAGTCCTTACTGCCATCCATTTAAACTTGCGAAGTTGCGATTATGACATTGCACATCGCAACTTTTGCATCGATCACATTCCACCATCGCATTTCTGAGTTCCTCTTGCTTCGAAGTCATTTTTTGCATTATAATAAGGCTTCCTAAGGGTTTAACCCCTTCTGTCCACTCCTAAGCCATTTCTCATGATATCATACATTTTTCTAAAGCTTTAACCCCCTCTTTCTGCTTCCAAACCTCATTTCATGTGTTAAACCCCCCATTAGCCCTCTTAGCCCTTTTTCTTCCCTCTAAGCTACAAATTAATTCTTTTTTAATTAAAATTAAGGCATGGATAGTTTAGTTGCATAGATAGGAGTATGGTAAATAGATCATGGGATGAAAAACATTAGCCCCTCAGCTCTTCCACACTTCCATGGGCTTACCTCTGAGGACCCTGACACATTCATGTTTGAATTTGATGTTATCTGTAGGACTTATGACTACACCTTTGATGATTAGAAGTTCAAGCTATTTCCATCCACCCATAAGGATGCAGCCTTTCGCTAGTTCATGGGTCTGCCTTGGGATAGCATCACTGCCTGGGCACAGATGGAAGAGACCTTCAATAGCAAGTACAAAGACTATTGTAGGTCCAAGGAAACTAAGGATGAGATATTTAGAATGACTCTAGGGCCTGATGAATCCCTAAAGGATTATGAAGAGAGGTTTCAATTGAACTATAAGAGAGCCAACTGCACTCTTGATCCAAGCTCAATCCAACTTGTACTTCTTTGAGGGAACAATGAAGAGATGATAGAAACCTTGAATATGTTATAAGGAGGAGATATCTACCAACAACCCTATGAAACAATCAAAACTATCTTCCGGAACCATTCTAGGGCATTTAGGAAGAAGGGCAGAGCTAGCCAAGGTACATCCAATACCCCTTCCTCTTCCACCTTCATAAAACATGTGATTGGAAACATGCTAGAGGACTTCAAGAGTGACATGCTGCACACCTTTGCTTTGCAAATGGACACAATGCAGGTCAATACGAAGCAAGAGGAAGCCAAGAGAGCCATGGCCATATTTTGTCCTATATGTACCAGGAAACACCCAAGGAATGAATGTCCACTGAATGTCATAGATGTTTGCTTAGTCTGTGAAGGGAATCATGCCACAGACAAGTGTCCCTCCTTACCTGGACTTAAAGTTGTATATCAAGGTGGGTAAACAATGCCAGAGTAACTCTGTTTCATCAACCAGAGAACACCTCAGGGCCCTCGGCCATATCAACAAGGTATGCAAGGTGCACCTCACTCTTACTATTACAACAATCAGAGTGCACCCATGCAACATTTGTACACCGCCACTCCTCCATCCTGGTCTACACCTCCTACTTGGCCTTCCAACCCTTCATATCATCCTAAGCCAGTAAACCAACCATTTCAGCAGTATGTTCCACAACAACCTCAGTGGAACAATCCATCTTAAGGGTGGAGGTCTCAACAAAATCCACTACCTGCTCTAATGCCTCCACCCCAACCTCAACCTCAGCTTATGCTGCTCCACCTAGGCTACCTATAACTACACAGCCCAATCTGAACCCGAACAACAGACAAACATAGCAAGCTCCCAATGGAAAAACATCCCACCCAGCTTATGTTGTGGAGATACGAGAGGTTAATCTCAAGTCAGAAAGAGTACTCCCAGACAACCATCCCCCATCTCCACCTATAGAGGTTGAGGAGGAAAAGGAAGAAGATAACACTCTAATCCAACAACCTCCTTTTCCCAAGCA
Source organism: Pinus albicaulis (assembly GCA_034641835.2). Lineage (NCBI taxonomy): Eukaryota > Viridiplantae > Streptophyta > Pinopsida > Pinales > Pinaceae > Pinus > Pinus albicaulis. Next base: position 2,025,210,609 of record CM076575.1, on the reverse strand, counting down.
CTTGATCCACCCTAGTCAACACACCCGAGAGGAGGTTGAACTCCTGGGAGAATTGGAAAATTTGTGTGTAAAGATACCACTTCTCCAGGCCATTAAGGATGTCCCTATCTACAATAGGCTCATCAAAGAAAAGTGCTTCAAGAAACCTAAAAGGAGGAAGAGAGATACCCCCACCATCAATGTGGTAGGACAACTATCTAACCTGATGTTGGGGAAGGTGATATTTCCAAAATACCTGGACCCTGGTAGTCTCCCTATATGGTTTTTAGGATGAATAATATGAGTTATATAACAGTGCCCCTATGTGTACCATATATGCTATCCTTAGAGGGGGGCATCTTGATGAAGATGAACTCATCAACCATGCCATTCAAATTCAGTCCTCCACTAACACTCCTCTCGAAACCCTAGTCAAAGATTCTGAAAGCCAACCTTGGATGGAAGTGCAATCAGTTGAGACAACATCTGAAACCACCAAGGTTGTCGAGCTTGGCCCATCTAGATCTCTTAAAATCAACCCAAACCTCTCAAATGAAGAAGAGAAGCAGTTATGCCATCTTTTGAAAGAAAATCTTGAATCATTTGCTTGGGATTACAAGGACATGAAAGGGGTGCATCCTTCAGTATGCAGACATCACATTTACATCAAAGAAGGATGAAAGCCTGTGAGACAACCCCAAAGAAGAATGAACCCGGCTCTAAAGGACATAGTCAAAGAAGAGCTACAAAAACTATTGGATGTGGGGTTCATATATCCTATATCCGACAGTGAGTTAGTACCTCCTCTTGTCCTAGTCCCAAAGAAGAATGGGAAGTGGCAAATTTGTGTTGATTATCAAGAACATAACAAATACACCAAGAAAGACCATTTCCCTTTGCCCTTTATAGACCAACTCCTGGATGGCCTTGCAGGGAAGAAGTTCTTTTACTTCTCAGACAGGTCTAGTGGGTACAATCAAATTCAAATAAGCCCTGAAGACCAGGATAAGACTACTTTCACCTACCCTTGGGGTACCTTTGCTTATAGAGTCCTACCCTTTGGGTTATGCAGTGCCCTAGCCACCTCCCAGAGAGATGTCCTGAGCATCTTTTCTAAGTTAGTCCATGACTCTGTCGAAATTTACATGGATTATTTCACACCATATGGGGATGACTTCCAGAAAGCTCTCTCCAATTTGGGTAAAGTACTAAGAAGGCGCATTGAGATGCATCTCTTCTCTAGCCCAGAAAAGTGTGAATTCCTGAAGAAAGTAGGGGTTGTATTAGGGCACTCCATATCCCAAGCAGAAATACAAGTAGACCCAAACAAAATCACTATCATCAAAAGGGTACCTTCTCCTTAAAAGCAGAAAGATGTCAGGAGTTTCTTAGGCTTAGCTGGTTACTATAGAAGGTTCATCAAAGATTTCAACAAGATGGCTTCGTCATTATTTGGGTTATTGGCCAAAGATTCTAAGTGTATTTGGTTTGGTCCTTGTCAAGAGGCTTTTGAGCTCATTAAGAAGCAGTTGACTACCGTCCCCATCCTCCGAGGTCCAAATTGGACTCTCCCTTTCCACATCCACACTGATGCATCCGACAAAGCTGTAGGGGCAGCATTAGGACAACTAGAGGACAAAATCCCTTATGTCATTTAATTCATCAGCAAGAATTTGTCCGAAGCTGAGCCGAATTATACCGTTACTGAGAAGGGGATGTTGGCCATTGTCCATGCATTGAACAAATTCAGGTATTATGTCACTGGATATAAGAACTTTGTTCACACTGACCATACAAACATCAAGTATTTAATGAAGAAACTAGATGTTAATGCTAGAATAATTTGATGGTTGTTACTTTTGCATCAATTTGATTTGACTATTGTTGATAAACCTGGAAAGGAAAATGTTGTTGCAGATTTTTTGTCCAGGTTAGTTCTCCCTGCAAGTGAATAAAGAATGGTGGATGACCAGCTGCCAGATGAACACCTCTTTGCCATATCATCACTCTCACCATGGTTTTCTGATATAGCAAACTACTTGGTTGCTGGAAGACTCCCTCCTAATCTTTCATTCAGGGAGAGGAGTATAATCATCAAAAAAAGCGCCCCTTTCACATGGATTGGGGGGAATCTCTTCAAGCTAGGCCCTGATCAAATCCTAAGAAGATGTTTGAGTGAGGAAGAAGTTTTTGATATCCTCTCTGAATGTCATAACGACCCATGTGGAGGCCACTTTGCTACAAAGAGAATTGCTTACAAAGTTTTGCAAACGGGTTACTATTGGCCTACACTTCACCAAGATTCCAGAAGATACACCAACAGGTGTGACCAATTCCAAAGGATGGGGAAACCCACGCAAAGGGATGAAATGCCTTTACACCCTCAGGTGGCTCTTGAGCCATTTGACAAGTCGGGCATGGACTTTGTTGGACCCATCGATCCACCATCCGGACAAAAGAAGCATATCATAGTCTGCACTAATTACCTGACAAAGTGGGTTGAAGCAAAAATAGTGAAGGTAGCAACCAAAGAAAAAGTAGCAGAATTTATGAGGGAGAATGTGTTTTACAAATTTGGATATCCCAGAGAAATAGTCACTGATCAGGGATCATAGTTCACCTCTCACCTCATCGAGAATATTTTGAGGAAGCAGGATTAAGCATAGAACTTCTACTGCCTATCACCCTCACATGAATGGCCAAGTAGAAGTAACTAACAGAGCTTTAGAGAGCATCCTCACCAAGGTTTTGAGCAACAACAGAAAATATTGGGCATATAGATTGGTAGAAGCTACTTGGGCCTACAACACCACTTGGAAGACAACAACAAGGTTCACTCCTTATGAACTAGTCTATGGTAAGAAAGCTCTAATTGCAGTTGAGTTTGAATTCAATACTTTAAGAATGGCAGATGAATTAAATATAGACCTAACAAATGCCCAAAAAGAGAGGTTGTTGCAACTAAATGGATTGGATGAGTTCAGAATGCAAGCACTTCTTCACACAGAGTTAGTTCAACTATAAAGGAAGGTATGGCATGACAAGAACATCAAAGAAAAGACTTTCCAAGAAGCATATTGGGCACCGTTGTATGATTCAAGGTTTAAATACTTCGAAGGCAAGCTGATGACAAGATGGTTGGGACCTTACACAGTGGAGAAATGCTTTTATAATGGCACAGTTCAACCCATGACCATAGATGAGGAAGGGATCCCCTTGCTTGTCAATGTTCACAAACTTAAAATTTACAAGAAGCCTTTGTCAAGGGCAGAATTCATCAATTCAGTAAGTAGAGAGGTGTATGCGATGAGAAACTCCATAGTTTCCCACACCTCGTGATTAAAAAAAAAAAAAAAATCGTGGGTTGAAAACCTTGATGGAGGCAGCTCACTTGCTGAAAAAAAGGGGACCGGGGGGGGGGGGGGGGGAAGAATAAAGATCCATGGGTTAAAACCTCTTTGAGGCACCCAAGGCAAGTTTGTGGGTAAAATCTCCATGGGGGGCAACCCACTTTCTTTTGAAAAAAAAGAAAGAAAAAGAACAAAACCAAAAAAAATCATCTGCATCACTATGTTTTATTTTCCCAGGGAAGCATTCATTTTATTTTCCCTTCTTCTATATTTTCGTCCATCCCATCATTCACTCCATTCATCTTCATAACTTCCTCCGTCACCTCCATACACCACACTCCTCCATTCCTAAGCACAAAGTAGTAAGAGAAGAAACACACAAACAGACTGCTACAAACATCAAGAAGTTCCTTAAAAAACAAAGTTGTTCATGGACTGACAAGAAGGACAAACGGGGCAGTTGCACAATAGACTACAAGAGAACGAGAATGCCACAAATGGCATCTCAAGCACTGCACGCGACATGCACAGCAGAGAGAAACAACATACAAAGATTAGCAACTCATTCAAGAAGTTGATCCTTGTTATGTAGGTAAATCCTCTCTATGGACAAAGACGATCCCTCTAGCCCTAGATTGGGTGTAGTAACAAAAGGATAAACTAGAGTGTAGGCTCCTGATTACTGAATGAAATAGGCGCGGTAGATTAACCTACCTGGAGTCGAATGTTGTCGTGTTGGCTGTTGTAATGGTGGCCTCTCGATTCTTATCTCAGCTAGTCACGATCCTTTCGCAGCAAGGCTTGGATACCTGCACAAGATCAACAAACAAGAGCAACATACAAAACAACAATCTCATTCATAATTACTAACCAGTCAAGGAGGGTCAAGCATATTGCATCAAATAAAACACGGCAACGCAAAATGGGAACCATACAATAGTTATACACATGTATTAATAGAATAAAGAGTTACAACAAAGCCTTGACGTCGCAACCTCCTTCAGCGGGGTTCAGTTGAAGCGCGTCTCAACAAATTTCAGGGAATTCAGACGGGATGAAGGCACAATCCTAAGCTCTCTCAATAAGGGACTCTTCGGTTCTATCCTGAATAAAAATCTCTCCATCGTTTTTGCTATAATATCTTCAGTTTAGCTAGCTTCATCAATGGAGGATGGCTATATTTATAGAGGGAGAGGAGGAGGTTGGGATCCCTACTATGGTGGAAGGGAGGCCTTATCCCATGGGAGGTTTCCCCAAAAGGTGGAAACAAGAGGCCAAAGGAGGAAGGTCGTGGTTATTCAGTCGAACCACTCCCCATGACTCATCCACGAAGTTGTTACGATCGAAACTTTGCCTCTATTTTTAAAAAAAATTCCATAAACAGATTGGCGCGGGCAGCTAACTAAGACAGAGCGCCAGCTGGCATGGGGGCCAATGTTAATCTGCCTCATTGGCGCGAGGGCATAATTGGCTACCAACGCCAAGGCAAAAACATGTGTTTTTGTTGGTTTGTTCAGGAAATGGTCAACAGAAGGAATGTTAGACTCATGGTAAGGGATGCAATGATGGTATTTGCAAGGAATGACACTTTATTTTGTTCACATAAATGAGCCTCCAATGTGTGAGATGGGGATTGCAGGGATAGTGACAAAATTCTGTGTAACAGATGCCCCCTAAAGCATGACGTCCAAGAGAGAGGAAGGGGTGAAATGCTTTATGAGAACGTGTTCGAACCAAACACCACTATAGGAAGACCTGCAATTACAAGTACAACAGATATCTCTGAGACATTAACATGTGGCATGGGCGTAGCCATCCATAATAGAGTACATATATGAACTGAGATCCGAGGTATGGACGCAACCATCCAGCAGTAAGGATCAACAAATAGACTCGGGTATGGTCGCAACCATCCAATCAAAAGAATCATGTAACAAATCATGATACACCATAATATCCTGCAGCTTGGATCCTATCAGAAAAAACCCAAGGTCTTGCACTCCATCTCGATTCGAACAGGTACATATTCAAGCATTCGAATATGTGAGTTGAAGTTGAACATGCAAGAAAATCACCTGATTACCATCCAATGATGAAATTTGTTAACATGCACGAGAGAAACCACCAATAATGAAAATGGATCTACAGGTACAACAGGTACAATCCACAGAATGTGAACAATGATCTGGCGTCAAACACCCGCAGAATCACCTGTTTGAAGGTCAATGACGTGGACCTATCATTGAATGCGAAGAACCTACCATTGAGGCATGCAGGCTCCAAGTTACCTGTAGGGAGTCTGTAGACCAACTTCCTGGATAATGAGCTGAATTCGATAGGAAGTGACCTGGTCAAAGGAGGGCCATAATGTTTCCCACATCATCGACACGAGATAGAGGAACATGATGATAGTGAATCAGGACCAACAGAGAATCAGAGGGAGGTTAAAAACTGCAAAGGCAAACTTCTCTTCAACATATCAGCGACACGACTCTGGATTTGGAAGTATTTGACATCAAGGGAGCTGAGGTAATGATGACGTGGCAAAGAGCAGATAAGAGATCAAAACATACTACCCAAACCCATGAAGGCAAGAATGACGAAATGAGATGTCCTCAGCCCGACACGAATGCAGACGAGTGTCATGTTCAAGGGCGACATACTGCCAGCACAACTAAAATCTGGTTCAATTTCCCCCACCATTTTTGGCGAGTACCCCAATTTTTTTTTTTTTTTTAAAACAAACTTGAAGGGGATAGCATATGCTTGTGCTGTAATTTTTTCCTTTGGAAAAATCCATCCTAGTACGTTTTATGAGCCCTACGAAGGAGGAACTCGATGAACGTCATGGTGACGATGTCCGATGTCTTCAGGTTTTAACGAGTCTGACAAAGGAAGAACTCGGCGTCAGTTCATGTTTATAGAATTTGAAAATAAGTGGAAAATAAAATTCCAGCATGTCCCTTTTCGTCAATAATCTCTCAAATCTGAAAATGTAGAAAACAATATCTGAAAGAACCTCTTAGTCGCGATAGGCTAAGGTATTCATTTTTGGTAAATAATCTATCCTAGTTGAAAAAGGGGTAAACGTATACTGGGTAGATAACGTTTCGCAACCATTTAACGAGATCAAAACGACAAGAATCTCGACAATATTTTCAGTTTTAGAGAGCTAGAAAAAGAGTTGAAAGATGACTTCAGTAGTGACTTTTTTCGTGTTTTTAACGAGTCTGAAAAAAGTATAAAATACAACTCGTGACTTCATCATTATCTCATTAAAGACCTGTCGCTGCACAAGAAACAAACGTAAAACCCATTTCTCGAAATAACCTAATGTAATAATCGAAAAACATGTCTTAAAACCTAATCAGGGTTCTAAAAATTTATAAAATGCCAAAAATGATAAAAAATAATTACTTTTCACTTTTACCTCTTGTGGAGCAATAGTGACCCCATTTTACCTTGCGATTTTGCGGCGATGATAGCGGGAAATCCAACAGAACAATCTTGAATTCCTTACTTCCAGGTAAGAGCCGACATCCTTCCCCACATTTTAAGCATTCTTTCATTACTTGCAACCTTCAGTTTTGATTTATGAGGGGGAAATTGTGAAAATTAGGGGACAGCGGTCGACGTGGGTTTTGGGCACGGACTCGTGGCAACCGCCCAATTTTTTAAACTGGGGCACACTCATTGGCCAACTATTTCTAAGACAGTCGTGCAAATCACGCAGACCTCTTAAAAAACTTTTAATGCAAGAAAGAAGTCCTAAATTTCACAAATTTTAGCTTCGGATTTGGCTAATAATGTCCATATGAACATGTTTGCAGGTGAAAGAGTGACAAAATGGTGATAGAGTGGAAGGAATGGGAACACAATGAAGAGGATGAGCTTTTCCATGGGAAATGAGAGATGCATGGAAGCTCTCATAGACTGTGGACTGAAAATTTTCTTCATGACACCATGTCTCATAGCTCAATCGGAGTTGTTGCAATACTTGATCAGTATCTGGGATGAGGATCAAGAAAAATTCATTCTTCAATATCAGGAGCTCGAGATTGATGTTTCTGATTTCTATTTCATAACAGGACTGTCGCGGAGGGGGGTAGCACCAATCTTGACCTGCACCTGGCCCACCATGGAAAGCATGGGCATGGTGTTTGACAGGGTATGCCTGGGAGCACGGAAAGGATCAAAAAGCGGGAAGGTGGACATCCAGACTATCTCTAATTTAACACTAAGGGTAGTGCTGCACACGATCACACGAGCTGCAGGAACACAAGCACCGCACGAAGCAACAAAAACACAACTACTTCTTATTGTAGACTGCTTGTCACCGACCATCTACAACTGGGCAGAGGCAGTAACAATCAATATAAAACATCAACTGAAAAAGTGCAAGAAGGCCAAATTGAAACAAATTGGTTATGGGTCTATCCTGGTATCGTTCATTCTAGAATGGCTACCAATATTTCAGCGTCAGGAGGTGATAGTCCCAACATCACCAGCACTGGAACCACGGATGGCCTGATGGGCAGCTCTAATGGCAAGGTCAGGGGGCAGTCAAAATATGTCTTGGAGACTGGAGTTCTTTGATTGGCTCTGCTGACAGTTGATTGTCATGAAGGAATGGCCCTACTATGGCACAGATTTCACTGGTGATCTAGACCTCCCGCTCCCGTAAGGAGAGGATTAGGATGAAGCACTTGGTAAAACTCATTCTTTTTTAATGTTTATGAGTATTATGATTTTTTGGTATGTATGTTCTAAGACTTTATCCATGCATTTGCAGATGTAGGCTCAGAGAGACCCGCAGGGATGTCTTCGATAGCGAGGCAAATACCTCGTGACTTTGATGTTGCCCCTCAAGGTCAGGAGGAGGAAATCGTGCACAACTTGGAGGGAATCACCCGTGGGGTCCCAGACTATGTGCGGTTCGACGATATTCCTCGTGCTTATCAAAAACATACTGTAGGGTTGTCAAACCAAGTTCACCACTTGCTGAGACGGCTTGTCCGGGCAGTGACATGCTATCATGATCATCATGTCGATTAGACACCTAGGCTTTTATTTATGCATTTTTTTGTGAGACATGGTGTCTCAGGATGTAACAGAAACACACATATTTTTTGAAACTTATGGTGCACACTGATGCAAACCTTCGATATATATATATTCCTATTTGATATGAGTCTATCATGTGATGATGATTTTACATATTACACAAATGTCTATCTAATACAATGTTAGCCACTGTATCAGTTAGTGAATTCAAGTGTCTAGGAATGTGTTGATATGTGATATAATAAAAATGTCTTTCTAGCAAATGAACACGTAAATACAATCTTAAAATGTGTGGGTTTTTAACTAAATAACGCCCATTAAGTTGAAGAACAACAAGTTGTGAGTCTAGATTTACAACCAATGCACTAATGTCGAGGGTAATTGCCTCGGTTAACAGTTCAATGACAACACTATATTCAGCGACATTGTTTGTAGTATGTCCTAGATAAATACCTTGCAGGTCTACCAACTCACCAGCAGGATCATAAATCACCCAGGTTGCCGAAGACAAGTTCTGGGTACTACGGGAAGCAAGTCCGCGAAACCAACATAAGGGGTAATAGACATCGGCACAATAAGCAACGACCCAATAAGAAAGAAAACACTCGCAAAACACACCAAGCCAAAAAATGTACAAAAATGAAAAGAAAAGAAAAAACACCTATGTACACAAAACATGCACGAATGACTCATGCATAATACTTCTTGAGATACAACCTATTTCTGGGCTGATCTAAAGGATGAACTTCGTAATCAATGAGCTCATAGGCCCTGTTCTTCAAAACACACTTAATGATGTAAGGCCCATGCCACATGGGTTGAAATTTTCCTGTCCCTAGCTTATCATGAGCTTGATCGTACAGGAGGACGAGCTCTCCTTCTACAAAGGAGCGAGGGGAAACCGACTGGTCAAAATGGGCTTTAACCCACTTCTTCTGTGCCTCGATGACAAAAGAAGCAAAGCGGCAAGTTGCATCCAACCTCTCTAAGTAGAGAAAAATCTCTTCTTCAGATGAAGTGTTGGGCAGTAATTCAACAGCTAATTTGAGCGAAGGTATTTCACACTCAATCGGAAGGGTAACTTCCAAACCGTAAACAAGCTGGAATGGAGTGAATTCTGTCGCATCCTTGACTGAGGTTTGGTATGCCCAAAGAGCCGAAAATAACATGAGATGCCAATTGGATTTGTGGATCCCAATCGTACGTTGAAGCATAGTGACTAAAACTTTGTTCACAGCCTCAACCTGGCCATTGGCCTAAGGATAATACGGCGTTGAGCTATCGTGACGCAAGCCCAACCTATAAGTCAACTTTGCCACCATATAATGCCAAAAATGGGAACCATGATCGGTAACGATGGCTTGAGGGACACCAAACCTAGAAATGATGTGATTGAATATGAAATGAGCTGTTGTCTTACCGTCGACAGCAAGTGTAGGCATTGATTTGGCCCATTTGGTGAAGTAGTCAATGGCTACAATAATATAAGCATGCCCCCGCAGCCGAGTGAGGGTTACACATCATAAAATTGATGCCCCACATTGCAAAGGGACCAATGGTAATGACAGGGTGCAGATGTGCAAGCGGCGCATGCATATTGCTCTGATAGATCTGGCAATCATGACAGTTATGGACAACAACAATGCAATCCTTGAAGATGGAGGGCCAGAAATACCCAACACGAAGAATCTTCTGTGCAGTGGCATAACCAGACATGTGCCCGTCACAGGCACCACTATGGAAATCATTGAGAAATTTCTCAGCCTCCTTGAAGGTCAAACACTGATAGAGAATGGAATCTACTTCGACACGATAGAGTGTGTCTCCGACTATACGATAAGCTTGCGACTGATGACAGATGCGTCAGCGAGCATCCTTCGTCAACTCAAATCTAAAATTAGAAGTTTGAAGATAGACGATGATATCATCGTACCAAGGATCGTGGGTGGAGATCAGAAAAAGCGTATCATCTGGAATGCGTTCTTCAGAACCAGACAGAGCGGATTCAGAGGGAAGGGAGCAGATCAATCAACAAAGACGAGTGATTTTTTTGACTTGGTAGTAGTAAACACCAAATCGAACTCTTGGAGGATAACAATCCACCTTAAGTATTTGCCCCCAACAATTGTCGAGATAGTATATAGGTCATAGGGTTGCATTATGAAATAACAGTCATAATACGCGAAAGAATATAATGATGAAAACGTTGAACTGCTTGAACTGCAACTAACGCGAACTTCTCGATATGGGCATAGTGCGTTTCGATATCGAGCAGGTTATGAGAGAGGTAGTAAACAACATGCTCGTCACTGTCATCATCATCTTGAACTAGAACCATGGCAATGGTGCTAAAAGCGGCAGCTAAATAGAGGGAAAAATCGAGATGATAATTCAGAGGATGCAACAGAGGAGCATTGACCAGCAACGTCTTTGAAGCATCAAAATATTTATGGGCGACCTCGTCTCAAAGGAACGGGACACCCTGCTTTAGTAACCGCATGAATCCTTTAGCTACTTCATCATAGTTAGGTATAAAACGACGTTAAAAATTAGCCTTCCCCTGTAGACTCTGCATCTGATGTAACGAATATGGAGAGGGGAGATTAATAATAGCATTGACTTTGAGCAAATCAAGGTGAATCCCGTCTGTGGACACGAAAAACCCTAAGAGTCTACCAAAATCAACGCAGAAGACGCATTTGTGCAGATTGAGCCGAATATTGTAGCGTTGACAACGAAGAAAGATCTGACGAAGATGGTCAGGATGATCCTTACACTTAGCTGAATGAGCCGGAAGGTCATCCAGATAAGGCTAAACGATGTGCTTAATATCGTGAAAAGCGTATGTCATTGCTTGTTGAAATGTGGGCCCAACATTCTTCAAGCTGAAAGGAAGCTTATAATACGCGAAAGTACCCAAAGGATAGATAAAAGCGGTCTTATGCTGATCAGTCGTGAGAATGTTAATCTGGTTATATCCAGAAAAGTTGTCCATGGGGGAAAATATCTCACTCCCAGCACAGTCATCAATGATCTGATCAATAAAGGGAGTAGGATAATTATCCTTGGGACAGGACCGATTGATGTCACGATAATCAACACAGACTCAAATGGTACCATGTTTCTTATCTACAGGGACAATGTTGGACACCCATTCTGTCAAGGGAATCGGGTAAATGAAACCAACGTTGAGAAGTTTTTCAACTTCACGTTAAATGGTGGCGGCCTTCCGAGGGTGCATAGGATGAAGGTGCTGACAAACATGCTTCGAACCAGGGTAGGTAGGAATCTCATGCACCACGATACTGGGATCAATGCCAGGCATTCCTTCGTAGGACCATGCAAAGACGTCACGAAACTCGCGGAAAAGGCTAGTATAAACCTGAACTTCATCCGAAGAACAGGTGACCCTGAGATGGATGTTCTCGACAATTCACGGTTTGACGGAAATGTCAATAAGCATCATTTACGTAATGTTACTCAAGTTACCCTCTGTAAATACTTCATATGTCAGAATAGGCGTTTGAAGCAGAGGAGAAGGAACCTGAGATGCGAACCTCTTAAGACACGTAGACATGGCCTCGAGGTCAGGCATGAACGAGGAACGATGATGGCCATCATCCACGGAAAATCCGTGAGATACCTTCATCCCACGGCAAATCCTTGAGAGACATAGTTTCCACCATGGCTTCATCAGAAGGAAATATCTCTCACAAGGGATTAGATAAATCTGAATCGCCGAGACAAGGGGATTGAGAATAAGCGTCGAGAGACATGATCAAAGGAGCATGATCAGAAGGCAGAGGATTCGAAACCACAAGAAGTTCACAATAATCAATCTCAATCGGACTTAAAGGCATCGAATCTCCAAAAGAATCAACCTGTTTAGGCAAAGGGATCATCCATGGGTCATCAGACCGAGAGATCATATTGATCTGAACAATGTTAAGTGGAGGAAGAGGAAAAATACCCATGAGTGCAGGATCTTTAAAGAGACCCAGCCCAATGCTCTCGTAGGGAATATGGATCTTATCCAAATATGAAACATTGTTCTCAGAAGAAGAAGTGAAGAATGACAATTGATCAACAGTAACAATCTTTCCTTCGTGCGGGAATTTCAGGACACGAAAGAGAGTGGACGGAATGCACATCATAGTGTGAGTCCAACCGCGACCGAGGAGAAGATTGTAATTGAGCTTGGCATCAACTACTTCTATCTCAACATTGACTGTCTTCCCTTTCAATGTAATCGGTAAACTAGCGAGAACACCCAAACATTTTGATTCTCTTCCATCAAATGCTTCAAGGGCATTTGGTGATGAATTCAAAGCTGGAGAATCAATGGCTTTATAGCAAGAAAATGACATGATGCATGTAGACGTACCTTCATCCACAACCGCTAGATGGATATCAAGACCATTAATGACAACTTGTATAATGAGTGCAATCTGGTGTGGGAGTCGTGGAATGAAATTCTCTAAATCAAAAGCGAGAAGGCTAGTATCAGCAGGATCAATCCCAACAATCGCAGATAACAAAGCCTTCCGTTGAGACAGACAAATTTGAAGTAATTCTAGTGCAGACATTGTAGATGGCGCCTGAGCCAAATCCTCAACAATACTGTAATGTTGAGAAGCACGAGCATTTGGATTATAAGAAGACTTGCGAAGCACACCTTTGGAAGGTGGTCGTACTATGGGCTTAGTACTAGGCCTTTAAATCTGAAGAGGGCCAGAAGCAGGCGAAGGAGGAGGACCATCAGTGATCTCTTTCCCCGCTGCCTGACACGATTTGGTGTAATCTTTCGATCGAGTAGCAATAGAAACGGATGCAGAACCGTTCATCATGAACACCTGAGAGCCAAATGGGGCAGAGGACTAAGGTTTCTCTACCATCTAGGTCTGCTGAGATGGAAAAGGTTCTTTAAGAACAGTTGTAGTTCCCTGAGTGCCTTTGAGAAATCTACTTACTTCAGCCCGTCGAGGATAGGCCTTGGTGTAGTTCTCTTCGTCACAGATCAAACAAGGGTACTTCGGCTTACGTTGTTGACCATCATCAGCATGAGGTTTTGAAGAATCTGGTTTCGGGGTATCAGATTTCCTACCTTTACCCTCCTTTTTCCCCTTGGAAGTTTTGTCCGTTGGATTGGCCTAAACAGAATTGACATTCGAGGTTTTACCAGGATTCAGAGTGGGATGAGAAGTAGCATCATTGGAAGAATTAGACTTTTGCTTCCCAGGATTTGAAGGAGAATACTTTCGAGAAGTCTGAGACATAGAACCAATAATACCTTTGACGGATGGGGTCGTCGGTGCCTTAGAAGTTCCAGGTCGAGGGGCATCAGGCAAGATATCGTACAATGTGCCAGATTGAGAGTACACAAGATCAAGGTACTTGGCACGAGTGATGGCTTGTTCCTCGGTTACACATGCTCCCATAGTTATGTCTTTCGCAATCTGATTGACAAAGGAGGTAGTGAACCAATCAGTTAGAAGTTGATCAGGAATATCAAACTTAATCAAGCGACGACGACGTCTCTATTCATGAATATGATCTAAGATATGAGTAGCTCGGTCATGTTTCAAAGATGTGAGGAGGTGTGTGCTGATTTCATAACAAACCGATAACTGAAAATGTGTAAGGAATGCCATGGAAAGAGAGTTGAAGTCTTGAAAAATGCCACGAGATAGCTCAATGTACCACTTTTCAGCGACACTAGTAAGAGTCTATTGGAAAAGACAGAGTCGGATGGAATCGTCAACCCAAGAGTTAGAGGAATACCACAAGTGGTAAGTCATAACATGTGCTTGGGGGTCTTCTCCGGACTTGTCATCAAACTTAGGACAATCACCAGGAATCTTAGTCAGAACCGAAGGCCAATACAAGTTATGAAGAATTGGATCGTTCGTTAACTTTGACACACCAGGCAGTTCCAACGTAGCGAGAAATGGTAATTGAGGATTAAAAGGCATTGGCGGTCTCTGATAAGGACTCGTGTTAACATTCCACCCAGTCTGCGAGAAATTATGCCCCCATATGTTTTCTCTCGGAGGATTCTGACCATAGGGTTATAAGCCTGATAATTCTGCTGATATTGGGGTTGAGGACCAAGATACTAATTCTGAGCATACCATTAAGGTCCTTGCTGAGCAACGTATGGATTTTTTTGTGGAATGTAAGCATGGCCTTGAGGTTGATTATACACCAACTGAAATGGATTTTGAAGGTAAAAAGTGAAACCTTGGGGCGCACTATATACAGGCTGATATTGACCTTGGGGGTAATAAGCGCCTTGGGGTTGAGCAGGTGGACCCTGCTGAGTAAGTTGAGCGGGTTGCTGAACAGGCAGACCCTGCTCAGTTGGATAAACAGGTTGAACCAGCTACTGAGCAGGTTGAACAGGCTGTTGAATAGATTGAACTGGTTGTTGAACAGGTTGAATTAGCTGCTGAGCTGGTTGAGCAGGTTGCCCCTGCAGAACAAGTTGGCCTGGATAATGAGGGCCACCGGGTTACCCTTGTGGAAGAGGTTGGCCCGATGTAAGAGATGGGCCAGGTTGTCTCTGATGACTAGGTTGACCCGGAGCAGGACCATAGGGTTGTCCTTATTGCACAAAATTTTGGCCATATTGTACATACGGTTGCTGCTGTTGTACAATAGGTTGTCGTTGTGGGGGATACATGGGCCCACCGACAACATACGACATTCCTGGTTGAAGCTGACTTGAAGGACCGGAGGGTTGTCCTTGTTGGATCGAAGGTTGACCTTGCGGACCGTAAGGTTGTCCCTCAGGACCAAGGGATTGTCCCTGTCGAGCCGAAGGTTGTCCCTGTAAGGGTTGTCCTTGTAAGGCTGAGGGTTGTTGATGAGTGACGGTCTGATAAGGATCAAAAGGAAATGAATAGACGAGGCTTCCGACAGCATCATAGTGATGGGGAGGATTGACAGGATCTTGGGGTGGTCGAAAACCTAAGAGTTGAGTTGCTGAACAACCAACAAACACTCTTCAAAAGTAAGGCTGCCAGGGATCATAGGGACAGTCGAGGTCATGCTAGAAGAAGACGGGGCCTCAGGGGAATGAGCATCGAGAGAAGGAGCATATCGTCGGTGAATGTCTAACATGTGCTCATCAAAAGTATAGGTAGAAACCACAGGCATAGTCATAGCCGCACTAGCAGGTGCAGTCTCCGGAACGCGAGCTTGTGATCTGCTGGGATCCTAATTGACAAGCCACGTAGGATTAAGTAAGATAGACCTACGAGTGTGAAAAGACTATGACGATTGTGTTGTAACAACCGTCGTAGACGAAGCTACACAGGCGGTAGGTCGGACTAGGACAGATGTAACAATAACTGACGAACTCAGTGTCGAACATGACAGTCCCAACGAAGGGAGGACCAAACTCCTAGGGGGAGTTGATGTACTAAATTGTGCTATGGATGTAACATCAGACATAATCTGACTCAAATTCCGATAATCAGGTGGAAGTGACACTGATTGAGGATAATATTGAACAAAAACATGGGGGAGAGCTTCAGGGAAAAGTTGATATTCTCTTGTAGAAACATGCATTCCTTCACTGTCAATAGGACTCGAAGAATCCATATCTGACAAAGTCGTAAGATCGTCAAAAAGTCGATGAGGACAAGGAGGTATAACAACAGCGACAAATGGTGATCCCAAAGTAAGAGGCGGGAGTTCTTCCTCATCACCAAAACCAGACCAAGCACCTGGAGGAGGCCAATTGAACTCGATTGACTCTTCAGGAGGAGACCGAGTAGCGAGAGGTAAAACAGTCAGGAGAATAGGCTGCAAAAAATCGGCAGACCTAATGGAATGAGGGGTTTCGTAAGAAACTTTAGGAAAGGAACTACCACTAGGAGGCAGTGAGGAAGACGACGAAACTGGTGGTTTTGCCACTATGAACATATTTCAAAACAGAAAAGGAAAAAGAGATAGCCAAAATAAGGCTTCAAGACCAAGGCCTAAGGAAAAACAAAAACAGGCCATGTAAAAAACTTTTAACGGGCATGTGATCGTGGGTAATTAATTTTATGACATCGAAACCAGACTTTGTTGTTTCATGTTTTAATAGTCGAGAAACAGACAAAAGATGACTCTAGTCACTTTCAATTTTAAATGAGTGTGAAAGGACAAGTGCTCGATGATCTCTTCTCTTTTTAAAGATTCACGTAAAGATCGAAATTACTACTCTGGTAATCTAAGAAAGAGGGTGCACCAAGTTTCCATGAACTTCAATATACACCATGGTGATCAAATGATAGAGAAATGACCAAGGACTTTCCATATGTCCAGGTAGTCTCCCTGAATGTTGTGTTCAGTGTATCATGGTTACAGGGCGACAGACTCGGCTTCCTATGGATAAAGAATTTGAACCTATGGGGGTCTCCCTTATATACTCGATGGTACGGGGAGCAAAAGTGTGTACTATCACTGTCTAAAGCTAAAAGGCGAATGACAACTACTCGGTTTTAAGACGCTGGAACACGTCTCTAGCGTAGACCACTAAAATGTTTGCGTTACGTTCCAATGTTTCCTTAGGTTAATTGAATTGATTTTATAGTTGATATTGAATTATGTTTCAATTTCAAGGCCCTACCGAATGTTGATCTCAAATTTCCTAAATGCAAACTATATGCAAATGAACATCATTTTCCATTCAATGAACGCTAATTAAGAGAAGGATAGAGATCTTTCAAACAATAGCAATCGATGAAATCAAACGAAGAAATCCGCTAATGCATCTAGTTCAATCAAGCGAAAAATGAAAATTCTTTCCTAGTTAATCAAGCACTAGTTATGTAAAAGAACTTTCCTTTTTCATGCAAATTAAAGAATGCAATCTTTTGTTTTTTTCAATGAAATGAAGCACACAATGCACTAATGACACGCAAAAACAAAACAAGCACTAGTTCGAGGATTGCGAATGTAAAGAGCTAAACTGACTGATTCGATGAAAGCAACACAAACATAAAGATGCACTCAAACCAATGGAGCACTCTTCCAAACAAAGAGAAAGCTTTGAAACGATCCAAACAAGCAAGGTGATCTATGCTTGGAGCAGCAAGAAGAAAAATTAAACGAAACCCGAAATGATCATTCAACCAAAACAAACGCTCAAAGGATAAAAAAAGAACTAAACGCAATTGATCAAGAGATGTGACTAACAAGAATCAAAAGACTCGACTTTCAATAAGAAGGCTCAGTGAGCTAAGACACTCATAAACCCTAAGGCCATAAATTGCACTGATAAGTAAACAGACGTACAACTGAGAAAAAAGAAGTCTATGACAGTCAAAACAATCTCAAAAAAACAATTGCAAATCATAAATCCACCCAGAGACAAGCACAACTCACCAAAAAAACTCAAAATGAAATTCAATCCAAACCCTACAGGATTCGACGTGACTGTAAGGCGGTAGTCTGCGCCAAACAGGGGTTGGTGCTAGTGCAACACAAGCAACATGCGGCAATCGGCGCGACTATTCAATCAAAAAACGCAGCAAGCCGGATATCTATGGGAGAATGGGAAATCCAATGAGCAGAGGTCAATCTTGACACTCTGGAGCTGAACAAGAGGACTCTAAACAATCAAACAGACCAAAAAAGATATACAAACAAGCAAACGATCGAAGTCGACTTGACAAGGGCAAAAAGACAAACTCATACTGATCCCCAGTGGACTCGCCAATTTTTTATGTAGGTAAATCCTCTCTGCGGACAGAGACGATCCCTCTAGCCCTAGAGTGGGTCTAGTAACAAAATGAAAAACCAGAGTGTAGATTTATGGGTGCATTAATAGATTGCGATAATAGATTTATGGGTGCATTCTGGCAGGAGATTTTTAGGTTAGTGGTAACCGAATTGACCCCTAGCACTAGGTATCACCCACAAACCGACGGTCAGACAGAGATTGTGAATAAGTGGATTGAAGGGTATCTGCAGAACTATGTGACAAGTCAACAGAAGGCATGGATTAATTGGTTGTACCTTGGGGAACATTGTTACAACACCACCTACCACTTATCCATTGGGATGACACCCTTCAAAGCTTTATATGGAAATGATGCACCATCCTTCATCGACAAATTTTTTGGTGACAACAAGGCACCCCTTGCCAAACACTGGATACAGGCGAGTCAGGACATTCTCAAGGTACTCAAGGAAAATATACAAGTTGCTCAAAATTGACAGAAGTTGTACGCAGACCAACATCGAACGAAACACAACTTTGAGGTAGGAGATCTCGTTTTCTTGCGATTGCAACCCTATAGATAGTCTACACTTAAAAAGAGCGGCACAAAAAATTGAAGTCGAGGTTTCATGTACCCTACAAAATTCTCCATAGGGTTGATGAAGTGGCATATGAGTTGGAGTGACAATGAAATCCACAATGTATTCCATGTATCATGCCTCAAGAAGGCTGTGGGTCAGCGAGTCACCATCTCTGTCAAGTTGCCACCATTAGATGAAGAAGGACAATTGGAATTGATTCTGAAGACGATCATAGCAGTGCGGGAAAAGAAGTTAAGAGGGAGAGTAATTCTAGCTTACCTCATCGGATGGAAGAATTTATCGGAGGAGGTTGCAACGTGGGAAGGAGAACTAATTCTGCAGCACCCGAGTTTGCAATTACTTGAGGGCAAGCAATTTCGGGCAAGGGGGATTGTAATGTCCTCCATGAAGTGAGGACGAATGGACTTAGTAACCTATTCATCCCTGTATGCTATATTCCTTATAAAGGGGATAAGAACCCAAAATACCCATTGTTGGGCAACTTTTGGGTTAGCTGGGGTGTTGAGTAAGATACACTCCAGCCAATTAAGAAGATGAAACCCCTCAAGGAAGTCTATAAATAAAGGAGGATTGAATTCACTTGGATCATAAAGTGAGGATCATTTCATCTGATTTTGAGCATTAGCTCTGAGGGTTTTAAGACCCCTTTCTTTTTATCAATTTCGATGGTGAAAGCTTCCACCCTAGTTAACGATGTTTGCTCTCTTTGCTTCCTGTCGAAGCGACGGAGCGTGGCTGGCCTACGTGGACCAACATCTGCATTTTAAAAAAATTTGTCATCAGTATTGGACGATTTAAACAAAAACAAATAAAAATTAGAATTTAGAACATGTCAAAATAATTCTTACCTGAGTCATCCCACTGTGTTCCCGGAGGAAGAGACATCTCTCGATCACCACGGAAGTCTATCCCGGCATATGGGAAATCTTCTTTGGCGAAGATTTGGTTCTCCAACCAATGGAAATAAGCTGGAGTGAAACGAACAATCTCATCGCCCTCGCTATGACGGGCCATCAGTGCAACCCATCAGACCATCCGAGGCTCCCTGACTCTACCATGATCAACTGAAATAATTTGCGGGGCAAGTGAAGGAATTCTCTCCAAAGAAAATGTGACAACAATAGCTCCGTACCCAAAGTTTTTCAACTTTGAGTTCTTTGCCCTGGTCAATTAGCCTTTTACGTTGGCCAATACTGCCTCACACCAATTGAAAATGGTGCCTTTGAAACAATCAACAACAGTCTGCATCGGGATATAGTAGCAACGTGTGGAGTTGTGCTCCCACACAACCGGGTTACAGTAAACGCAACCACTTTGAGTTCAGGATGGATGATTGTTTTTATATCAATGCGTTTGTCTTTGGGATCTGCTTCCTCATTGCAAAACTCTTGCTGAAGGCTAATGACAAATTGGCCACCTACCCTAGCCCCAAACAAAGAGATTGGTTCACCTCTCTTTGATAAACTAGTAAGAAAATATATATCTTCCATCTCGATTTCGAGCTGGTGATCTCCAATTATGAAGCATTGTTCCTGGACGTCCCACTTGTTTACTAGCCATGTGAGTAAGTCTACTTGGGCCCTCATACCCTGAATAGCCCAAAATTTATATAAACCACATTCCCTCAACACACGCAATGTGGGCGCATGTACCATTGTGGCCTCATCAACCTCTTCATGTTCGCGTTCCCTCCACTCAAGCATTGTAGATATTCTGCGAGGGGAAAATTGGAAGATTAGAAACAATTTGAGTGAAAAAATTTGGTTTATTTTGGGAGAATCAATCATTTTATTTTATTCACGGTGCCTCCGCACCTTTTGCACAGAAAGAGTGCGAGAAAGTGCGAGACCACGACAATTTTCTCTTTGAAGAATTTTCGGGGTCCGCAGGTGTCATGTGTATTACCTGCGGACCCCCGTGAGCGAAATTTTGAACATATTTTTCATCTAAAAAATGAATTTAAAACCTAAATTAAGAAAGTGAACGGACAAAAATGAAGGCGGGGATGATGTGGATTACCTGGAGCTGACGATTTTCGATTCCAACAGTCGAATTTTCCGTAATCTCCTCTGGAACGTTTTTCACCAAAAGCTCTCAACTTTCACTCTGGAATCAAATGGTAAAAATGATTTAGAAAAACTCGTTTTTATAAGGTTTTTTTAATAACTGAAATATAATTTTGTTTATTTTCCACTTTGAAAAGTTGTTTTCCGAATTATTTTTATTAATCATAAACAAGTATGTTTAATTTTTGAGTTTTTGTGCAGAATACAGGATTTTTTGGGTAAAATGATCATTTTTGACAAAGGAGTATACTTTTTATCACTTTTTCAAACTCGGTAAAAATTACGAAAAAGCGAACCCTATGAGTACATTTTTATCCCTTTTTCGAACTCGTTAAAACTTACGAAGAAGCGAAATCTTGAGTTCTCTTTTAAGCCCTTTTTAGACTCTCTAAACATGAAAAGATTGTCGAGTACTTGACTATTCGAAGTCGTTAAGGGAAATGAACAGTCGTCCTTTCAATATAAGTTTACCCCTTTTCTGGACTAAAATGGACTATTTACAAAAAAGGTATACGTTGACTAATCATGGTCAATAGAGTTCTCTCCTGTATTATTTTATCCATTTTCGGACTTGAGAGACTAAATTTATGAAAAAGTACACCCACAGAGTTTTCTTAAGTTTTTCTTTTGACTCCCTAAAATTGAAAAACACCGAGTTTCTCCTATACTGGACTCGTTAAAATTTAACAGTAAAGGACCTGTAAATTACAAACAGGAACAAACCACTCCTTCTTAGAGTTCGATTTTAAACTAAGTTGGACTCATCCAAAGGATGAGCTTATATAACAAGCAAATGCTATCCTCCTCGAGCTTGTCAAAAATAAAGAGGTACTTGCCATAAATGGTGGGGGGAAAAGAGAGAAAATGGATCCAGTTGTTAAACTTTGATTAAAAGAAGTATACCACTCTTGAACACGACACTTTTTGTCACACTTCTACCTGGGTTGGGAAAATCCTTTGCCTATTAGTTAATCAAACCACATTGAAAGTCTTCAGCCGGTTTCTGGGTATTAGCTTTAGGTCAATTGTTACCAAACCATCTGTAGTGTCGTTATGTGTTCAAGAGGACAGTTCAAACAAACCATTCATCTGCAAACATATGTCTCCATTTGCGTTGACCATCCCTGAGTCAGTCCTTGCAAAATATTTCTACAAAACTTGATCTAATGGTTTCGTGTCGTGGACTTTCCTACGAAGGGTCACTTTATATCGACAACAACATATCATCTAGGAATTTGATCTAGAATCCTTCAGTACCTTGGAATCTGCATGCCCTAATGGCAGATTTCTTGCCTTCGGCGACAGGTTACATCATTGACCTCCGATCAAATGATTCTATGAAGTGTTCGACTTGAAATCATTTATTCACACTTCATGGATTGTACTGAGTACTTTGAGAGCCATTTTCATTATTGGTGGTTTCTCTCACACTTGTTAACAGTTCACATCATTGAATGGTAATCAAGTGGTTTCTACCATGTTCGACTTCGACACAATCAATCACATGGATAGAATCGTACTATATATATGTTTGCATTGAATGTTTTTACAGGTTCCAACCGGCGTCCACAAGCCAATCCTTGGAATGATAAAGCACTTCACTCTTCGAATTATCTCAGACTTCGCGCTTTAGGGGGGAATCTATTACACATTATTTTGTCACCATGACATTTTAATGTCTATATGGGTTCATCAATGCCTATATAATGCTCCTTTGGAAGTCTACAACCCTAAAGTTCCTAAACCAAGTCCTGAATTTGGAGAAAAGCTTTTAAAAATCATAAAAACACTTATATCGCACTTTTCCTTAGCCTTACCTGTAGCACCGCACCCTTTTGCTCTAAAAACTGCGGAGCCGACCATATGTTTTCTTCATTAAAAGTGCGGACCCCTGTAAAAGGTGAATTGAAGGCGAAAGTAAATTCTAGAAGCCCAGCTGGTCGAATATTCTCCCAGCTGGAAGCTTCTAGAAGGCGTTATCCAGTCGAAGCCTTACTCCCTCCATTTATCATGAACATTCATTCCTTCATAAAAGGAGCCTATTCCTTGGTCTTTGGAACTTAATCCCTTGATAAGGGGACTCTATCCCTTCCATTTTGGAGCTGTAACCACTTTCATTCTCCTATAAATTGAAGCTTTGGTTCAGTCTCAAGGGTATATGCTCATATATAAAAAAATAAAATTCTCTATCCATTTTGTATACACTTAGTACTTTCTTTGTACTTGGTAGCTACGATAGAGAAAGGAATTGCTGAAGAAACATACTCTTTTTGCTAGCTGCGAGAACGATTACATACTCGTAGTTAGGCTAGTTCAAGAGTGGAAGGGCTTGTCAGACCAAAGGAAAACGCTTGTTCCGGACCCCGGAAGGACCTGTATGACATCAAGGCGAACGCGGTTGTAAGACTCCTTATTTTATTTAAAGATAATACAATTGGATCATGTTTTCTTAATAAGTTGTTTATGTGTTTACTTGAATGACTTATTTCTTAAACTCCTTGATCATTAAGATAGATTTGTGATTTTTGAATTAGTATATGCTGCAGGTGCTTTTGATTCTCTTCCATGTCTTTGTTTGTAGATCTTAAGAGGTGACTTCTTGGAGCAACGGGAAAGAAGAATTCAACTAGCATTGGATCACAGGTAGGTCATTTCTTCATCATAGAAAATTCTTAATCATATATAATCTAGAGAAAGTAGTTTACATTTGTCCTATTTGTTTCTAGCTATCCTTGTGATACTAGGGAGATCTTTCTTATCCGCAAGAAAGATTTATCCGTCTAATAGTTTGTGATCAGGCTAAGAAAAAATTCTACTTATCTCAGCAGAAATGAAAACATCCAAAAATGCTTTGGTGTGATATCAGGCTTCAGTAAGCTAAAAGCTCTTCCATATTTTCAAATGAAAAAGGAATCAATTTTCATAAAAGTAAGGTTTGCAATGATCTTAATGGCTCAGAAAGGCAATATCATCATACCAGTAAGCTGAAGTAAATGGAGGTATCTTGTATGGAGCAACAATAAATTAGGGCAAACTCTCACTTATAAGATGCAAATAGGATGATAAATCACACAAATGCAAAAGTTGTTGAAAAGAAATTCTCACACAAGATTTGACAACTAAGATAGATTGGGGCAAACATAACTAATAAGGTAATATGGCTCTAAAAGAGAGAATTTTATTTTTTTCAAAAAATTTCCAGGGGTGCACAGTTTATAGTGGAAGACAGAGCGCATGCACACTGTTTTGAACTAGAACCTGCGCAGGTTGCTGCACTGTTTTCTACTGAAACCGCTGAGGCAAGGAAAAACTTGGAAAAAATAAATAATCAGCTTTCTTTTTTAGGGATTCTTAAAATTTATCTACCCTACCCGTTTTCAAAGAAGTCAAAATAAAAAAACTCTAAAATTCAAACTGAAAATAAAATAAAGAAAACTAAGTTCTAGTTCCCCAGTGGAGTCGCCATTTTGTTATGCGGATTAATCCCTCTTGCTGACAAGAGCGATCTCCCTAGTACTCAGCGAGTAGCTAGAAACAAACATCCATTTGAAAACCTTTTTCTCTAGATTAAATTGCATTTCAGAATTATTATAAGAAAGTAAAGAGGACATGCCCCTACCTTGAAATCCAAACGTTTGATGTAGTCTTTTATCTTGTCGCTCCAAAGTGGCTTCTTCAATAAGTAGAACCTGCAATCAAAGAGAAGACAAAAGAATCAAAGCATCTACAACATATAATAATCAAGAAAAGCTAACCCAACTTAGTGATCAAGGAGTCTAAGTATTAATGTTAGTTCAATAATCATAAGAACAACTCAATGAAAAAAAGAGATCCATATGTATTATCTTGAATAAAAAGAGTAATCTGACAACCTGATGCCTTGATGTCGTATAGATTTCTCCTGGGATCCTGAACAATCGTTCCTCCTTCAGTTTGATAAGCCTTCCTCTGTGAATACCAGCATGGAGTTATGGACACAAAGGTGTGATCATTCTCATGCCAACAACAACTTACTGGTGTAGAAAGTATGCACTCTTGGGAATTTCTTCAGCAATTAACATGTATGTCTACCTCAGCATCTACCCTTCAACCTGAAACTTGAGCTCAATTTATAGGGAAATGGAGGTAGTTTCAATTCCATGGAGAGATGGATAGATTCCTCACATGAAGGGATTTGAGCTCCATGGACCAAGGGATAAGCTCCATGAGTGGAGGGATAAAGCTTGAACTGATTGCGACTCTAGAAGCTTCCAGTTGGGAGAATATTCGACCAGCTAAGCTTCTAGAACTTAATTTTTCTTTTAATTTGCCTTTCGCGGTTGTGCGCAGGTAACAGTAGCAAAAAGTGCAGGGATTGCCGCAATTTATTGACCAAACAACATCGCATGCGCAGGGAAAGGCTAGAAAAACCGCGCAGGTAGAATTTTAAGGGTTTTAAAGAGCTTTTCTCCAATTCCGAGACTTGATTCAGGAACTTTAAGGTTTTTGACTTCTAAGGGAACTTGATATAGGTGGTGATAGACCCATATGAGCAGTCAAATGTCATGGTGACAAAATGACGTGTAACACTACCATGTGCCACTTGCCAACCATCCATTCTGCTGGCCAAAAACAGTGAATCCACTAGCTGCGTGTCACATTTGGGTGCTACCACATCATCAATTTTCCACATATCTTCCACGTCACTACCTGGGGTGCAGAACCTTAAACAATTGGAACCATGTTTGAACTGATTTACTTCAAAATCAATTTTCTCCTCATTCCTTGGGAGTTAGATGAAGTTCCATATACCGTTGGAAAGGTCTCAAAAAGAGTTATCTAACCATACATCTTTTAGACTCAATTCGACTAAATAACTATAGTAAAAAAAACTACAAAGATAGGCTAGTCAAACTAACTTCATCCATGAAATTAAGCTAGATAAACTACATTGAACAATCAATGATAACTTTACTAATACAACATGACAGTGTAATCTCAACAAGCTCCCCTTGACCTTGACATCAATGACAACACATCTAACAATTTCAGACTGTGAAGTCTAGAGGAGATAAAGAAGAGATCTATAGGTGTTTGTGGTAGAAATTTCAAACTGTGATTTGTTATATTTCATAGGTATGCCCTATTGATGTTAAGGTTACTGAATAGTCATGAAATCAACTTCAAACAGGTCAATTTGGAATTTTTGTTATAACTTATTTTTTGGGAATTTTCATACTATGAAAAATTTAGAGGTCCAAGGAGACATACAAAAGTGCCTTAGTTAAAATTTTCATAATCAAAATTGCAAAATTGGATACATGGCATGTTGTACAAGTTTGTTCTCGAGAAGAGACTAAAAACAACAAGTTTTGGGAGAAGCGAACCTAGTGAAGGCAAAAGCAACAAGCATACCTAGTGAAGGCAGAAGCAACAAGCATACCTGGTGAAGGAAGAAGCAACAAGTAAACCAGGTGAAGGAAGAAGCAATAAACAAACCTGGTAAACTCAGACTCTGCTAACAAACTTAGTGAAGGCATAAGTAGTAAGCAAACCTGGTGAAGGCAAAAGCAACAAGCATACCCGATGAATGCATAAGTAATTAACAAACCTAGTGAAGGTAAAAGTAGAAAGCGAGCTCAATGAATTAGGTTGATGCCTACAAATCTTGCAACAAAGGGGATTAATGTCTCTTGTAGGTTGGTTCCTACAAATATTTCAATGGTGGGGATTGGTTCCTATAAAGCTTGCATCATAGGGGATTAATGTTTCTTATAGGTTTGTGCCTATAAATCTTGCAACAAAGGGGATTCATGTCTCCTATAGGTTAGTACCTACAAATCTTGTAGCAGAGGAGATTGGTGCATCTCGTAAATTGATGGATACCAAGCTTGCAACAATAAATTGGTACCCACAAATTTTATATCAATAAGTTGATACTTACAAAAAAAATATATAAAGAAATTTCCATTTATATCTTGTATTCCATATGTGAGATTATTTGATTATGATTCATGAATATTTTAAAAAATAAAAAAATATTTTATATTGATTCATCTTTAGATGTATATCCAACATCATCTTATATTATTGTATTCATATGTTAAATTATCACATAATTTTTTTTTATTTAATTATCAATCTAAAACGTTATAACATTCCTGTGATCATAATTTGTTGATACAAAGACTTAGGGTAAAGCTCCTAAATTGGAATCTTAAAATCTTAAATGTCAAAGTAAAAATAATTATGATTAGTGTTAGTGTCACAATCACTTCAACTAGTTCCTAAGGTAATTGGAACATTCATAAGATTTCTTTATCACCCTACACAACAAATATTTTGTTATTTGTATACCCAAATTTGAGGAGACAATCATAAATTAACAAAGCATGAATGGTTTATATATTAAAAAATTGATGAATTTTGAAGAACCCAAAATGATTGGACATTGAAAAATTCATCTTATTTTTGTTAGACCGGGACAATATAGGGAAGTACTTTAGTTATAGGGATGTCCCCTGAGATGTCTAGAATATATTTGTTGAGATGCCTAGAATATATTTGTTAATACTAGTGGGGGTAGAGCAGAGAAGCACAAAAATGCGTGTGGTCTCGAGGAAGGAGGTGACAAAAGCTGTCTTTATTCAAACATGCCCCCCAACGACTAAACTGAATCCAAGAGGAATGTGAGTGTCCCAATAATGTTAAGCTCTATGTTGGAGAGTGTTTATTAAATTATTTGCTCTAAATTTTTAATTTTAAGACATGTATTGAGAAACTTTTTTTTTACTAGAGGGGATGGATTCACAATGAATTTTTAATTATTGATAAGGTTTTTTTTAATTGGTTTGGTGTTTAAAGTTGTAAGCTTTGCTCTTTCTTGTGTCACTCAAAGTTCTTTGACTATTTATGGACCTAATAATTTTATATAAAATACATGCTGAGGAGATTGGAAGGTGGAGTTTAGAAGTGTTTCAGACCAGTGGAGCTCGATACACAATGTATCAACAAAGTATCATAGGATGACATAATACCTTTAGTCAAAAAGAACATGGACTAGCCAGATAAATTCGAGTGGGGAGGTAATTTGGGTTCGTGATGAAGGTGCAATAATAAAATTGTTTGCTCGGTGTTTTCATAAAAGTAATAATCTTATTAAAAGACTCAAATTTTATTTTTTTAAGAAATTGTAATATTTATTATTTACAAAATTGATTTAATTTTCAAATTTAATATAAAATTTATATATATATATATATATATATATATATATATATATATATATATATATATATATATATAATTTTTTGAAATATATATAATATGGCTGGCAAAGAATGAATTATATATATATGTTTGTTTAGATTTTCAAATGGTTTGTATATATAATAATTATAATTTGTTCTCTACTATACTATAAAACAATAAACATATAAAATTAAAATAATAATTTTTCTTTTCTTTTTTAAATTATTTTTTAATATTAATTTTGAATTTGTTTATTATTATAATATTAAAATGTTATATAAGGAAGTTTAATATTTCAAAAAAAATCAACTTTCTAAAAGGAATTTGCAAAAGCTCTTTATAAAATATGAATTAAAGAAATTATGTACATTTTAAGAGTAATTGTAAATTTGTAAAATTTTCTTTTGATTTAGGTTGCTAGTGATTAAAAAAAAAAATTGAGGCTTTGGTAACCTCATTTAATATGATTTTCTTTTTAACAAAATTGTAATAATGTTTTTTATATTTCTTTATTTATTTTTAAGTCAAAATTGATAAATCACTAATTTTAAATTGAATTTTAGAATTAGTAATCAAGGACATTGAGTTACTGAATTTTAGAATTAGTAATTAGGGACATTTATTATAATGATGTTTTTTATAATGCATAATTATTGGGGAATAATGTATATGATGTTATCGTGAATTATAATATATTTTTCTTGAAAATTATGAGCCAACTCACATGGTCACATGTAGCAATAATGCATGGGATTTAAGACTTTTTGATTCCTTGGAAATGATTCTTAGAATACTGGGAAATTGAGCAAATTCAACAATATCATATAGAAGTATACGAGTATAGCACATGATTGTTTTACATATAAAGAAGATATTATTTTCACTAAATAGTAGAACAAAACAACCTCAAAGTCAATAATATTTTCACTAAATAATAGAACAAAACAACTTCAAAGTAAATATTATTTTCACTAAATAATAGAACAAAACAATTCCTTGGAAATGATTCTTGGAATACTGGGAAATTGAGCAAATCCAACAAGATCATATAAAAGTATACTAGTATAGCACGTGATTATTCTACATATAAGAAAATATTATTTTCACTAAATAGTAGAACAAAACAATCTCAAAGTAAATATTATTTTCACTAAATAGTAGAACAAAACAACCTCAAAGTAAATATTATTTTCACTAAATAATAGAACAAAACAACCTCAAAGTAGCATTAGAGATGAGCCACTGGATAAACCTAAATCAATCAATATTAGGGACTAGACCTTAATAAGAAGTTAAAGTGAGATGCATGCATGAGGAAAACACCATAAGGAGGGTGCAAACACAAAGAAGCATTGGATAGGAGCATCAGAGAAACCTAAGTCAATAAATATTAGGGATTGCATTTTAATAAGAAGCTAAGGTGAGATGCATGCATGAAGAAAATACCACAAGGAGGATGCGATGTACACTCCATGGTACAAAATAAATGCAAGACAACAAAAGTCTAAAATTTACAAATGCTTTACTCCCTCTTCCAAATGTTCATAAAGTACTCACTTTACAATAGGAAAACAATGCCCTTTACCAGATAGGCTTGGTTAAAACAAGAGTATACATGTATAGATAGAAAATTCAATGATGGAAAATTAAGCCAACATGAACTAAAAAGGAGGAAAATTATATGGAATTTATAATGTAGAAATTGATTTGAAGAGTGGACTATAGAAGAAAAAGGGGTCCAACACATATTAAGACATTGATAAGTAATAATAGAACGAAACAACTTCAAAGTAAATATTATTTTCACTAAATAATAGAACAAAACAATTCCTTGGAAATGATTCTTGGAATACTGGGAAATTGAGCAAATCCAACAAGATCATATAAAATTATACGAGTATAGCACATGATTATTCTACATATAAGAAAATATTTTGTTCACTAAATAGTAGAACAAAACAACCTCAAAGTAAATATTATTTTCACTAAATAGTAGAACAAAACAACCTCAAAGTAAATATTATTTTCACTAAATAACAGAACAAAACAACCTCAAAGTAAATATTATTTTCACTAAATAACAGAACAAAACAACCTCAAAGTAGCATTAGAGACGAGCCACTGGAGAAACCTAAATCAATCAATATTAGGGACTAGACTTTAATAAGAAGTTAAAGTGAGATGCATGCATGAGGAAAACACCATAAGGAGGGTGCAAACACAAAGAAGCATTGGATAGGAGCATCAGAGAAACCTAAGTCAATAAATATTAGGGACTGCATTTTAATAAGAAGCTAAGGTGAGATGCATGCATGAAGAAAATACCACAAGGAGGATGCAATGTACACTCCATGGTACAAAATAAATGCAAGACAACAAAAGTCTAAAATTTACAAATGCTTTACTCCCTCTTCCAAATGTTCATAAAGCTTATACTCACTTTACAATAGGAAAACAATGCCCTTTACCAGATAGGCTTGGTTAAAACAAGAGTATACATGTATAGATAGAAAATTCAATGATGGAAAATTAAGCCAACATGAACTAAAAAGGAGGAAAATTATATGGAATTGATAATGTAGAAATTGATTTGAAGAGTGGACTATAGAAGAAAAAGGGGTCCAACACATATTAAGACATTGATAAGTAATGTATAAGAATGCATCATGAAAGGAAAATGGACAAATTTAACATGTCGAAAGAAAACCATAGTACTATATAAACAACTTCATTGAGAAGAGTAGATAAAAGTGCAAAACTACTTGAGGCATAACATCTAATGGCATAAAAATAAGTCATAACACAACTAAAAGACAATTCACACGTGTTGAAATGTGAAACATGGAGATGGTAACAACCTAAGAGTCATGGGAGAAAACATTATGCCTACTATGTGAAAATGAGGAGGTGGAAATGAAAAAGAGATTTCTCCTACACTTTGCAACATACTTGTAAGTTAGGGAGAGGTTAGATTTGAATATTAGATATTAATAATTGACATTTCATGAGGATCTAATGAGAGGTACAATGAGGTATGTTGAGAGATGTAGGAAAGAAGCATAGAGTCAGGAAAGTAGTTAGTCCTTCATGCATAGTGGAGGGTACCATGTCTAGTTAAGTTGATCAAAACCATGATTTGGATCTTGCTATTATGTCACTAACTCTAGTCATTATAATTCTATGTTTTAATCTCGTGGGCAATGCCACACATAATGCAAATTATATTGTCTCGTATTGCGATCCACTCTCGTTGACAATGTAATAAAATTTATGCATGTCTCTACAGGGGTGAGAAAAATATATTTTCATCGGTCACAACTACAAACAACTCCCCTTCAACTAGTTTCGTTACATGAATAATGATCTGTGAAGGGAAAAATGACACATGCCTCATGTTATTTGGATCACAACAAAGTTTGAAGCCCTCTTACTGAGTATGGTAAAGTAATCATTGGTTTTATAAACTCAAACCATTCATGTGATCCAGGTGGATATTGGTGGCCACCCGCCTATTCCACTTGGGGCCCCACCATTGTCTCTTTCAGTTTTTTTCACAACTTACTATTTTTAGCAGTTTTTCGGGTCCTAAACTTCCGGAGCCGTTTTGAGGCCCCAAACGGAGATAGGATGCCAAAGTTACGTCCCTGGGAAGTTGAAACACCAATTTACCCAAACGGGGCCCATAGTTTTGGCGCTTCATCTCCTAGGGTTAGGTTTTTGGGATGTTGAGGGTTCTCCATTGTTTTCTCAATAATAAATAGGCCCTTGAGCCTCATTGTGACACGGTTCAAGTTTCTTAGCCACCACATCTCTTCTCAATTCGCTGCAGAGCACCTAAGCTATTTTATTTCCATCATGTTTGTAAGCATATTTATGTGATGTGATATTAATGAAATGAAGCCTTATTTCCTCTATATTTCTATGTTTATGGTTATTTCGTATTATTGCGTTCTGTATAAATCAGGATTAGTGGTATCGGAGTTGGTGCTTTTCTCGATCCTTATTTGCATGTCCCCAACAAGGTCGAGGTATAAGGAGCTAGGGCTTGATCTGGTGGAACCTTTGCAAGATCAGCCTCGCAAACCTCGACGGACGCCCATGGGGGACGAAAAGAAAGATGAGGGAGCAGGAGATCCTATCAAAATATTGCTCGAGGAGGCCCTCGAAAGACAAAGGAACGTGATGATGGATAACTTTGCTCAGATCCTTCAACGGCTACCCACCGGCGGCGCATATGCATCCAGCAGCCACTCTGGAGGCGCGACTCCTTTTAAGGTACAAGTAAATTTTGACATTCCCATATTTGAGGGTCAAATAGACGCAGATGCCGTAGATAGATGGTTGAATCTGTTAGAAGGATATTTCTCGGTTCATGACTTTTCAGACCGGGAGAAGATTATTTTGCACTCCTCAAAGCTACCCCCCATGTTAAGGACTGGTGGGAAACCTACTGTGAGAACAAGGACCAGACAGAACCCTCTCTGTTCTCGGCCGTACCAACTTGGAATTCTTTCCGAGACGCCGTCAAGGAACAATACTATCTCGTGGGGAGCTATGAGGACAAGTACATACAATGGACCACGCTGCGACAACAAAGGGATCAAGATGTGCACGAGCTGACGAATCTGTTCCATACCCTGCGCACAAAATTGGGTATCAAAGATTCAGAGAAACATTTGGTGCTAAAGTATCGCAGCTGTCTGCACAGATACATTCAGGAGGAAATGGAGTTCCTCGACATCTCCTCGCTTGGTACGGCATACCGGTATGCTGCCAAGATTGAGCAGAAATTCAAACAGAA
Source organism: Pinus albicaulis (assembly GCA_034641835.2). NCBI lineage: Eukaryota > Viridiplantae > Streptophyta > Pinopsida > Pinales > Pinaceae > Pinus > Pinus albicaulis. The sequence continues at coordinate 2,025,177,802 of CM076575.1, read as the reverse complement.
GAAGCGAGACTTTGGATCTGTGAATCAAAAGCAAGGAAAAGGTGCTTCCAAACCGCAGAACAAAGGACAGAGCCAAGGCATGGCGGCTAAAGACAACCCGTCAAAGCCACAAGAAAAGAACAACACCGTAAAGCCAAAGAAGGACACAGGAAAGTGGTGTGATTTCCATAAGAGCTCCACTCACAACACAAGTGAGTGTTGGGCCAAGCAGTCGCTAGTGGCCGAGATGAGGGCTTCTGAGTCAGATGCATGCTCCGACTCCGAATCAGAACCTGAAAAGGGGAATGAAAAAGGGAAACATATTATTGATGCGGAGCCCAACGCCACTGTTGCCACTACAAAGGTCCAGAAGGAGGAACCGAGAAGATCCGAGAGGAGGCGAGTGTCTCTTCCACTCCCGGATGTAGAGTAAAGGGTTCCCCGCTAGGTTCATTGTCGAAAATAGAGCCAAAGAACACTCATTTCGGCGGTCATCGTCGACGATTGGGCTTTCCGTCCATAGTGCACCCACAACCATACACCATTGGGTGGCTTCACCAAGGACGGGATCTCCGCGTCAGTCAGTAGTGCTGCCTTCCCTATAGCATCAAGCCCTTCATGGATGAGGTATTGTGTGAAATTGCTAGTGTTGATGTTTCTGATGTATTATTAGACCAACCATACTTGTGAAAGCGACATGTTGTGTATGAGTTGCGGCCTCACACTGTTATTGTTACTTTGGGGAATAAATTGTACATGATACCAGAGGTACCAACGCCTCCCACTATCTCTTTGGTTACTGCAAAACAATGCGGTAAGCTCATTTCCCAAACCAGGAAATTCGTTTTCCTAATGATCCGCCCCCAGGGCAAGAAGAAGACTGTGGCCACAACCTCCAGACAAGGCTCCTCTGCACGACAACAACAAATGGATAAGGTTGTGGAGGAGTACGGGGACATCTTCACCTCACCCACAGGGGTTCCTCTGCACTGTCAGGTCAAGCACCCGATTGATCTGACCCCAGGTGTGCCGCTACCCAATGGACCGATCTATCGACGCTCTGTTCTGGAAAATGATGAAATCAAGAGGCAGATTCAGGAGCTGTTGCAGAAAGGTCACATCAGACCAAGTTCATCGCCCTGTGGGAGCCCGATCGTGTTGGTACATAAGAAGGATGGGACGTGGAGACTCTGTATTGACTATCGGGCGCTGAACAAGATCACTGTCCGGAATAGGTACCCAATCCCACGGATTGATGACCTTCTGGACCAACTCCAAGGTGCAAAATATTTCAGTAAGATCGACCTGAAGTCTGGGTATCACCAGGTACCAATTGAACCCTCTGATGTGTGGAAGACTGCCTTCAAAGCTAAGGAGGGCCTTTTTGAATGGCTGGTCATGCCTTTCGGGTTGACGAATGCTCCCGCAACCTTCATGAGGATGATGGACGACATCTTGCGGCCATTCACCAACTCATTCGTAGCGGTGTACTTGGATGACATTCTGATCTTCAGCAAGACTTGGGAAGAGCACCTTCATCACATCCGACAAGTCCTCCAAACACTGCGGCAACACAAGTTGTGTGCTAATTTGGAGAAGTGCACGTTTGGCATGACCGACTTTTTCTCTGACCGAGTGTTGTGGAGGTAAATCCCAGATCAATCCCCTCTGCGGACGAGGCGATCCCTACTAGCCCGGACGGGGTCTAGAGTCTAGCAAAAATCGTTCACGTTATAGTACAGGTCCCTAATCACGGAGTTCTAATTGTGAAACAAACCAACTAGCGATGAAGGCTTACCTGGAATCCAACGCTGTCGCTTGTAGAGAAAGTAGCACTCCCGTTCCTTAGCTCCAGCAGATCACAATCCTCATGATCTCCGTGATCAGACACCTACACACGCAAGAAAAAAAACAAACGCAAGTGTAAAATCCAGTATATGCAACTATATGTCAGTCAGAGAAGACATAACTCATCATCATAAATAGCAACAAGAGTGGAACCATAACCAATAATCGCTTATCATTAATCAATCAAAGAAGAATACAACCATAGCCCTGACGCTGAATTCTCCTTCGGACGGTCGCCAGTGGAACACGTCTCGAAAAATCCTGTCGGGGATGGGACAAACCTCTCTCTTCGGTTGTCTCGACAATAATCTCCTTGCTTAGATTTGGCCTTAAGGGAATGAATCAAGGCTCTTGCAGCATAAGGCTCTAATGGCTCTTGGGAACTTGGAGATTAGCTATTCAGCCATTTAGCCATTCAGCCCCTTCATCAATGGATGAAGGTGATATTTATAGAGGAGAGGAGGAGGTTGGGATCCCTACAATAGTGGAAGGGAGGCCTTATCCCTTGGGAGGTTCCCCATAAGGTGGAAACAAGAGGCCAAAGGAGGAAGGCCGTGGTTATTTAGTCGAAACCACTCCTGATGACTCATCCACGAAGTTGTTGTAATCGAAACTTCGCCTCTTTTTTAAAAAAAATTCCAAAAGCAGATTGGTGCGGGTGCTTAACTGGGACAGAGCGCCAATTGGCGCGGGCTTAATGTTAATTTTCCCCCATTGGCGCAAGGACATAACGGGCTACCAGCGCCAAGGCAAAAACAGGTGTTTTTAGGGGTCTGCTTAGGAAATGATCAACAGAAGAAATGTTGTCCTCATGGAAAGGGATGCAATGATGGTATTTGCAAGGCATGACACTGCTTATTGGTCACTGAAACGACCCTCCAATGGGCGAGATGGGGATTGCAAGGACGGTGAAAAATTACTGTGTAATAGATGCCCCCTAAAGCATGAGGCCCAAAAGAGAGAGAGGGGTGGAATGCTTTACGAGAACGTGTCCAATTGAAAACACCGCCGTCGGAAAACCTGCGTAGAGAAATACAACTGATATCTCAGATACATGATATATATGTGGTATGGGCGTAGCCATCCATAACAGAGTATGCAATAATCCAGATCCAAGTTATGGACGCAACCATCCAGTGAGGATCGATAAATAGACTCAGGTATGGTCGCAGCCATCCAATCAGTGAGTCATGTAACTAATCATAAGAATCCACAAAATCGCAACCTGGATTATAACAGACAGGAATCCAGGGTCTTGCGCTCCATCTCGACCCGAACAAAGTACAAGTTCAAGCATGCGAATATGTGAGCTGAAGTCGAACATGCAAGAACATCGCCTGATTACCAAACAATGATGAAAGTTTTTAACAGACGCGAGAGGTACCACCACTAATGACAATGGTCCTCAAGGTACTATAGGTACAATCCACGGCATGTGAATCAATGAGCTGGCATCGAACACCCGTAGAATCACTCGATCGGAGGCCAATGATGAAAACCTCACGTCGAATGCGAAGAACCTGCCATTGAGGTGTGTAGGCTCCAAGGTACCACAAGGGAGTCTCTAGATCAGCTTCCTGGATAATGAGCTGAAGTCGACAGGAAGTGACCTTGATTGAAGGTGGGCCATAGTGTTTCCCACATCATCGACACGAGACAGAGGAACATAATGTTTTTGTGAATCAAGATCAGATGAGAATCAGAGGAAGTTTGAAATCTGCAGAGGTCAACTTCTCTTGAACATATCAGCGGCACGACAGTGGATTTGGCAGTATTTGACATCAAAATATCAAGGGTCATGATGACGAGGCGAAGAGCAGATGAGAGGTCAAAAAGGATCACCCAAACCCACGGAGGCAAGTGAAAAAACGAGATGAGATGTCCCCAACCCGACACGAACGCAGACAAGTGCCATGTTCAAGAGCGACATACTGCTGACATGACAATGATGTTGGTTCCATTTTCCCCACCATTTCTGGCGAGTACCTCTTTAATTTTACACAAGCTTGAAGAGGATACCATATGCTTGTCATATAAATTCGTCCTTCAGACGAATCCATCCTAGTACATTTAACGAGCCCTAGGAAGGAGGAACTCGAATATCGTCATTACGACTGAATCCAATGTCATCAAGGTTTAACAAGTCTGACAAAGGAAAAACTCGGCGTCTTTTCATGTTTAGAGAGTTTGAAAAGACAGCGAAAAAGTAAACTCCAACGGTCCCTTTTCGTAAATAGTTCCTCAGACCCGAAAAGGTAGAAAACTATATCTGAGAAAGCCTCCTAGTCGTGATAGGCTAGGGTATTCCTTTTTCGTAAGTAATCTATCCCAGCCCAAAAAAGGGGTAAACGTATACTGGGTAGATGTCGTTTCGCAACCACTTAAACGAGATCAAAACGACAAGCGACTCGGCAATCTTTTCATGTTTAGGGAGTCAAAAAAGAGCTGAAAGTTGACTCCTCCTGGAGGAACGAGTGGTATAAAGGGTAGCAAATGGTTCCGGTAATGGCAGAACTGCTCATAACAAGTAAAGGTTAAGAGGCTGGCTAACAAGACCACTCATCGCAACGGTTCCTCAGGAATGGGTAAAACAACCAAGTGAAGGCATATGATCGGCCAAGCAGATAATGACGATGGAGTAAGAAAACCAAGGTTCATCTGGCAAAAATGGGCTGATAAAATGGCAATCACAAGAGGTAAAATGGGAATGGTTTCATTTTTACACAAGCTTGGAATCAGGAAACTATGCTTGAAGTTGGTTTCATTTTTACACAAGCTTGAAACAAAGATAAACTATGCTTGAAACCGGTTTCATTTTTACACAAGCTTGAAACGGAAACAAAATATGCTTGAAAAAATACGCATGCCCCCAGCATGGTGACTCAATTCGAGGTACATGCCCCCCAAGCTTCAATCCATATGAAAGGCAGATGGAGTGAAGGTTCAAAAACGAGATCAAGAGAAAGACTTGATTGGGATTTTACGAGATCGTATCAAAGACTCGAATTGAACGGGAACGTGTTTCATTATTTTAACGAGGTTGACACATTAAAATAACTATCCTCATGACACCTTGTTTCTTGACACGAGACAAGGAACTCTGCTCCGACAACCTTGTTTCATTTTTTAAGGAGCTTAACACAAGACAAGGAACTCTGCTCCGACTACCTTGTTTCATTTTTTAAGGAGCTTAACACAAGACAAGGAACTCTGCTTCAACCGACCTCATCATAATGAACAGGAAGTCATCGCTTCTAAGAGTTGCCCGTCCGATGGAAGGAAAACATCTTGGAAGTCAGGACCCAATGCCCCCAGCACCTGATGCACAATGGCACTATCACTGGGTACAGGCACAGGGTAGGTAGCCACATAGTTGACCTGCGGTGGGGCAGATACAACGGGTGGATAAAAAGAGGAAGGGATGATGGCGGGCCAGCTACCACATCAGGACCAAAGAACGAAAGCTGATCAATGGTCATGATCCATCCTTCATGTGGAAAATAGACCACACGAAAAAGGGAGGAGACAAGCGCTCCCATGGCATAGGTGTAATCGCACCCCAAGAGAAGATTGAAATCCAAGGGGCCTGGAACAACCATCACGTCCATATGGACGGTTTTACCTCCCAAAGTAATAGGTAACCTTGGAAGGATCCCCAATGGTTGACTCGTTCTTCTGTTAAACGCCAACAGATTCTATGTAACAGGCGCAAGCGGTGGCGAACCGAAATCTTGCCAAGTAGTTGAGGATAGAACACTAACAAACGCGCCTTCATCTATAATGGTGCTGGGTACGACCAGACCAAAATCCTGTACTGTTATCTCGAAAGGCACATAAGCCGGAAGGCGGTATCCTGCAAATCGACTCCAATCAAAGGAAGCGACCAAACTATTCCGAGGGGCTACCATCGAACCGAGATGGTCTTCCCCTGGTGTTACGATAGAAGAAGCAGCATCCTCCACGACTTCCATCACGGAGTCGGGAAGAGTATCCTCTAACACCTCCATCACGGGAGGGGGAGGAGCCACTTCTTGAGGTACAGGGACAGGAGAATCTTTCTCCAAGTCCGAGGAATCTGAAGAAACAAGAAGAACCTGAGGGATGTGAGGTCCGTTCTCGATGGAAAAGACCTGGTGCACCGCAAACGGGGCCAGCTCAACCGATCCCACGACCAATGGTTGTCAGGGACAGATTCCTGAATTTGAATTTCCGGGGAAGTGGGATTGACCAAGGATGACTCTTGACCAATCGTAGGATCAGCTGGTGGAGGACTCAAAGAAAGCTGTTTATAACCAGCCGGGAGGCATGGTTTAGAAACAGTCGAGTTGTCCAAGACTCTTTTGGCTTCATCCATACACGGACAAAGGTGAATGGCATGGTTCCCTTCATACAACTTACAGGGATTAGTGATCTTACCCTGCTTCTTAGGAGCCTTACCAGCACCAGTTGAAGATTTTCCCCCAACCTGACTCCCGGAAGCCAAAGGCAACGGCGGACGACCATTAGACCATACTTCGAGGACCTTGGGAATGCCAGGGCAATCTCGAAGAAGATGGTCTCTTGTGCATAACATACAAGGGAACTTGACTTTCCGCGGAGGGTTGGAAGGTTTATCAAGAGGGGACTTCTTAGGCGCAATAGCCGCAGAGCAAGCCTCTCCTTTATCGAAATTCTTCTTCTTTGTCTTCTTCTTCTTCTTCTTAGCCACCTGGTTACTCGAATCCAGACTTTCACTGGGCGAAGTAGAAGAGGAAGACGGAGAAACAAGCGAAGAGGAGGAGAGGTCCACCTTGGAATCAACATGATGTTGTTCAGGCGGAGGAACTGATTGAACAGTAGCCGAGAAATTCGGGACCACCGAGGTTGAAAACAACCAGACAGGCAACCCAACAGTTAACCCAGGAAGGGACAACGTTGCCATATAAGGAGCACCAATATTCCCAGAAGGAGGAACATGACCTGGATTCCCATCGGAGGGGATTCCTTGGTTGGTGAACTCCGGAAAAGTTGCCATCAGAAACGATCTTCAGAACAACACCCTAAGGAAACTAATTTTAACCAGGAATATTTCGTGGGCAGTTAATTTTTAAAACATTGAAACAAAACTCTACCGTTTCATCTTTTAAGAGTCGAGAAACAGGCAAAAGGTGACTCTATCGCTTTCAGATTGGAAACAAGCGTGGAAGGACAAGCGCTTGATGATATTTTCAAATTTAATGAGTCAGAAAAGATCGAAATGACTACTCAGGGATTCTAGGCAAAGGGTGTACCAGATATCCGTGAATTGCAATATACACCTTGGCTCAAAAATGAAAGAGAAATCAACCAAGGACTTAACGTACGTGCAAGCAATCTCCCTGAATGCTGTGTCCGGTGTATCACGGGTATAGGGCGGCAGACTCGGCTTCCTATGGATAAATGATAGAAACCTAGTGGGGTCCCCCTTTATATACGCGACGGTACGGGGAGCACAAGTTCGTACTAGTGCTGTCTAAAGCCAAGAGGCGAACGACAGCTACTAGGTTTAAAGATGTTGGAACACGTCTCTAGCCTATACCTCTGAATATTTCGTTAATGTTTCAATGCTTCCTTAGGTAAATTGAGTAAATTTTATGGTTGATCTTCAGTCATGTCTCGGTTTCAAGGCCCTACCGTATGCCATCTGACAATCTCCTATATGCAGCTATATGAGAAAAGAAATATTTTCAATTCGATGAATGTTATCTAGTAAAGGGAAGAGCTTCAAACAGTGATGCGACAAACAACAACACTGCAAACGAAATTTCCAAAACTAGATGACTTTCACTATCCAAAAGTATTCTAAAACATTCAACAACATGAATAGTGGAATGTAATCTATGCAAAATCATCTTTTTCGAAAACTATGCAATTGTAATATATGCACAATTTCCTTTTTTTTTTAAACTATGCAATTGTAATCTATGCACAATTTCCTTTTCCTTTTCAAATGAGAAGAATGCACTCAATGCATTTTTCGACGAAATGAGAATCTACTTAATGCATGCTTTTAATAAAAGTGAATGCAATCAAAGCGATTTCTAGTTTTCAATCATTAAACAATGTAATCTAAGTTCAATGATGGATCTCAAAAAATACTTTTCAATGCAATGTGATCTAATGCATTTTAACGAAAAGCAAACTATGAGACAAAAACTAAAAGAACACAAATCTCCTTAATGAAGGATGAATGCAAAAAGGGATGCAAACAAACACTAAGAATGTAATCGTTGTTTTAAACACTTTGTAACGAAATTCTCAAAAGGTGACAAAACACAAAGAGGACTTCCAAAGCATGAGATCAAAACAAGGCATTCATTCCCTTTTACATCAAGCAATCATGGAAATAAGACATTTCAAACAATGAGCAATGTAATCTATGCTCATACAGAGAAAAGACCGGAAGGGAAAGACACACTGGTGAAGGATTCTGGGATAAAGTCTCAATTTTCACACACCTTGAAATTGGCCCGACTTTGTCATTGACAACTAGCGCCAACTGGCACGACTTGCTCACTGACAACTAGTGCGAATTCCCAATTGGCGCGATTTGCTAATTGACAACAAGCGCCAACGCCTGAAAATGAAAAAAACAAAGAATTCCTCCCAACCAAGACCAGACTCACCACTTCAAGCAGAATCTAAAACAAACCCAGAAGCAAAGTACTAACCAAAAGAAACTTCCGAACAAGGGTAAACCCTAACACTTACAGGAGATGGCACGACTGTCTGGCTGTAATTCGCGCCAGACAGGGGATGGCGCGAGTGATGAAATGGCAACCCGCGCCAATTGGCGCGACTGTCATGGTGGAAATCGCGCCAATCAAGCCAACCATGAAAGGATGAAAACTCAGAAAAACAGAGGTCAGATCTGATCCTATGGGGCTGAACCAAAAGCCAAACACTCAGAAAAGAGCCAGCCAAAAGAGCCGATCAAGCAAGCAGAATCGAGAAACAACCGAAAAGACAAGACAATACTCCAAGTGTTCAGTTCATAAACTAAACCGGAGATTGACTAAAGAAGCGTTGATCTACTTCGCTAATGCAGAGCAATAGCGTTTCGAAGGCTATTTGGCTAACTTCAGCCTCCGTCTGTAGCTTACAAAGCAGAACAACAACAAGCTAGACGATCCCCAGTGGAGTCGCCAAATTGTTGTGGAGGTAAATCCCCTCTGCGGATAGAGGCGATCCCTACTAGCCCAGACCGGGTCTAGTAACAATCGTTCACGCTATAGTGCAGGTTCCTAATTGAAAATAAACCAACTAGCGATGAAGGCTTACCTGGAATCCAACACTGTCGCTTGTAGAGAAAGTAGTGCTCCCGTTCCTTAGCTCCAGCAGATCATAATCCTCGCGATCTTCGTCATCGGACACCTGCACACGCAAGAAACAAAACAAATGCAAGCGTAAAATCCAGTATATGCAACTATATGTCAGTCAGAGAAGACATAACTCATTATCATAATCAACAACAAGAGTGGAACCATAACCAATAGTCGCTTATCATTAATCAATCAAAGAAGAAAAAAACCATAGCTCTGACGCTGAATTCTCCCTCGGAGGGTCACTAGCGGAACACGTCTCGCAAAAGCCTGTCGGGGATGGGACAAACCTCTCTCTCCAGATGTCTTGACAATAATCTCCTTGCTTGGATTTGGCCTTAAGGGAATGAATCAAGGCTCTTGCAGCATAAGGCCCTGATGGCTCTTGGGAACTTGGAGACTAGCTATTCAGCCATTCAACCATTCAGCCCCTTCATCAATGGATGAAGGCTATATTTATAGAGGAGAGGAGAAGGTTGGGATCCCTACAATAGTGGAAGGGAGGCCTTATCCCTTGGGAGGTTCCCCATAAGGTGGAAACAAGAGGCCAAAGGAGGAAGGTCGTGGTTATTTAGTCGAAACCACTCCTGATGACTCATCCACGAAGTTGTTGTAATCGAAACTTCGCCTCTTTTTTAAAAAACTTTCCAAAAGCAGATTGGCGCGGGTGCTTAACTGGGACAGAGCGCCAATTGGCGTGGGCTTAGTGTTAATTTTCCCCCATTGGCGAGAGGACATAACGGGCTACCAGCACCAAGGCAAAAACATGTGTTTTTAGGGGTCTGCTCAGGAAATGATCAACAGAAGAAATGTTGTCCTCATGGAAAGGGATGCAATGATGGTATTTGCAAGGCATGACACTGCTTATTGGTCACAGAAACGACCCTCCAATGGGTGAGATGGGGATTGCAGGGACGGTGACAAATTACTGTGTAACACCCGGGTTCAATATATGGGATACATTATTGATGAAAGGGGGGTGCATGTGGATCCAGCCAAGATCCAAGTCATTCAGGGTTGGGCAGCCCTAGCCACCCTAATAGAGCTTCAAATCTTTTTGGGTATTGCTAATTTCTACCGCAGGTTCGTGTTGGGATTCTCTCATATCACTTGGCCCTTGAGTCAAGTCACCAAGGGAGGAGCGAAAGCAAAATTCTGTTGGTCAAAATCTCAACAGAAGGCGTTCGTAGAATTGAAACATTGCCTCTATTCTGCCCCAGTGCTCACAGTACCAGACTTGCAACAACCATTTTAGATCGAGACAGATGCCTCTGACTATGCTATTGGGGCAGTTCTTACTCAATAGGGGCATTCAGTGGCATATCACAGTGAGACATTGTCTGACATAGTTCGAAAGTATCCCACTTATGACAAAGAAATGTATTCCATTGTGCAGGCTTGTCGACAATGGAAGCATTACATTTTAGTGAAGGAGACAATCATCCACACAGACCACCGACCCCTGCAATTCATACAGACACAAGGGAAGTTGCAGAACGATCGCCATCAGAAGCGGTCCACATTTCTGCAACAATTTCATTTGAACATCAAGTACAAGAAGGGTAGCACCAATAATGTTGCAAACTGCCTCAGCCGACCACCGATCATGTCCATAACCACCGTTCATGTCCATAACCACCGTTCTCAGCTCTTGTGGGCATGAGACTTCTGATTGGCCACTTCTCTACAAGATCGATCCATAATTCAGCTACACATACAAGGCACTCTTGGGGGGTATGCAAGTTCCAAATTTTCACCTCCAAGATGCACTATTATGTCACCTGGGACACCTTTGTGTTCCTTCAAGCGAGCATGCCAAGATGATATGGGAAGCGCACTACAATCGAGTTGCTGGGCATTTTGGGGTCGAGAAAACAGTGGCAGTACTACAGAAGAATTTATATTGGTGCACCTTCGACAGGATGTCAGGAAGTACATCAGATCCTGCACTACTTGTGTCATTGCCAAACCAACCATCAAGAAGTAAGGGCTCTATACTCCGCTACCTACCCCTAGTCGACCTTGGGAAACCATCTCCATGGATTACATGTCAGGCCTTCCTTCTACTAAGCATGGAAACGACTGTGTTTTTGTGGTCGTCGACAGATTCTCAAAGATGGCCATTATGGCGACCTGCAAGAAGAATATCACAGTAGAATCCATTGCTAAACTCTTCTTTGAACGAGTGTGGGTGCACTTTGGGATCCCACAGTTTATCATATCAGATTGCGACAGCAGGTTCCTCAGCACATTTTGGTCCAGCCTCTGGTCAATGTTGGACACCAAGCTCACCAAGTCCACATCTTTCCATCCCCAAACTGATGGCCAGACAGAGGTCGTCAACAAGATGATTGTACACATTTTGCGCATGTACAATTCAAAGCATCCACGCACATTGGATGAGAGCCTTCCCTATGTACAACACAGTTATAACCGGGCTCTCCACAACTCAACTGGCCACAACCCCTTTCAGGTGGGCTTGCGATTCCAACCACTATGTCCCATTGACGTAGCCATGCCATTTGCAGCTACTCAGGTCGATTCGGCTCATGTCCAGTCTCAAGCTGACAAAGCAAACAACTTCATCGAGCGCATTCAACACATCTGCCAATAGGTTCATGACATATTGGACAGAGCCAATGCTAAGTACAAGCAATGACATGATCAACATCGGGTGCCACACAACTTCCAAGTGGGAAAAAAAGTGTGGCTAGATTTGCAGAAGGAGTGCCTCACTGGACCCCACCGCAAGATTCGCCCGCTCCGATATGGGTCGTACACCATCACCAAGGCTGTAGGGAACAATGCCTTCGAGCTCAGTATTCCACCATTCCTTGGTCTGCACCCAGTATTCAATGTAGACCGCCTTCATCCCTACTTCCCACCTCTATTGGACACCTCTGACATTGCAGAGGAACTCACACCAAAAGAGTTAAACCAAGAATGCATGGAACAGGCCACCACAAACTGTATCATGGACATGTAAGTCAAGAACACTCGCCGACAGAAGATCCAAATGTATCGGGTTGTCAAAGCTGGCCAAATCCTGCACCAAGGCAAGTGGTTCACCAGGGACCAAGTTCAAAAGAAGTTTCCTCATCTCATGGAGGAACTCAACGCAATAGGGACCATTGCTTCCTAAGGGGGGAGGAATGATCCAGGTGGATATTGGTGCCCACCCGCCTATTCCACTTGGGGCTCCACCATTGTCTCTTTCATTCTTTTTCACAACTTACTATTTTTAGTAGTTTTCCGAGTCCTGAACTTCCGGAGCCGTTTTGAGGCCCCAAATGGAGATAGTATGCCAAAGTTACGTCCTTGGTAAGTTGAAACACCAATTTACCCAAACGGGGCCCATAGTTTTGGCGCTTCATCTCCAAGGGTTAGGTTTTTTGACGTTTAGAGTTCTCCATTGTTTCTCCATAATAAATAGGCCTTCGAGCTTCATTGTAACACAGTTCAGAGGTCTGTAGCCGCCACATCTCTTATCAAAGATTCGCTACCAGCACCCTAGCTATTTTATTTCCATCATGTTTGTAAGCATATTTATGTGATTTGATATTAATGAAATGAAGCCTTGTTTCCGCTGTATTTCTATGTTTATGGTTATTTCTGTATTCTGTTGTGTTCCTGCATAAATCCGGATCATCATGACTACATAGTTGGTTGGATTGAAATCAAATTAAGCAAGTGAAAAAAACTATAGTTTAGAGAGAATGTGATAACAAACTTAGATATCTAGTTAAGTGGTGCAAGGGTGGAATACATGCATATCCATCTCTAAAAATGTTGCAACAACAAAATTTTCTCTTTGAATTAATTATTCATAGTTGTAGTAAGTTATTACGAAACAACAAAAAGGGTTAAAAATTGATTATCTAATTCTATATTAGAAACCAAAACCTAAAAATAAGATTTATTTTCACATCAACTAGATATATGTGCCAAGTTTGAAAATGGACATCATCTTTGAATCAAATAAATGAAAATCTAAGCTAGTTGAATAATAAAAAATGGATGAAGGAGAAAACAAAGACTCTATCTCTAATTTCTTTCATAGTCATTGACACCTCAACTATTAGTTTCTGATCCTTAGATAAGGGGTCTGTTGCTTCAACATTTAATTCACTAAAAATATGATAGAAGGACATGATTTTAAAAGTGTAGGCTACTTCTTTAGGATGATACTCAATAGGTTTGAGAAAAAATATTTTTCATTGATCATTCCTTTCAGCTGGTTAATAAAAAAAGAAGAAACACCAAATGTTTACATGTGCTTAACCTCCCTATTAGTGCACGTTTATGCAATAATCTCAATGTCATAAGATCTACAAAGTTATTAGAAAATGAGCCTAGGATCATATCCAAATTTATGCTATGCGAATCAAATAAAAACAACACTCCTCCTACATTAGTAAACATAAGTGATCCCTACTTAGGTCCATAAGAAAAACCCAAGTTCAAGACTTTCCTATTACCAATGCTCCTAAATGGTGAGGATCCCTTTGCTTCAATGCATACATTATGTAGCTAGGAACCATAGATCAAATTTGAGAGAAAACATGAAAGGATGTAATATGCATGTCTTCAAAGACTTAAGGGTTCTTGGACAACCAAAGAACCCCATATGATTAAGAAAGATAATGCTTATAATTCTTTGAACTCTCTTTTGTTAAACAATATTCTTACACTATCCTCCACTAAGTCACCATTCCACACATTTCGAAAACTTGTAACATGCTTTGACTCTTTCCAAATCTACAAAGCATAAGGACACTTGATTAACAAATGATATATTATTTCAACCTCCATTTTGCATAATACACAAATCCATAAACATTGTCCATTTCTTCAGTGAAGGACTTCCCAAGTCAAATCCCTATTTCTTAAGGCCAGCCATATAAAGATTATTATCTTTCTGGGAGTATCTTCCATATCAGGTCCCACTATCCAATTGTCTCTTGGAATTCGTCTCTTGGAATTTTGAAAAAAACATATCTTTATACCCTAGACTTCACTTTATTCCCCGAGATCTTATTTTTAACCATGCAAGGGAATATCTTTAATCATTTGTCCTTGCATGACTTCTTTTGAGACTTTATAAATAACCATTCTATATCATTGCCTCTTCTCCTTTTGATCTCAAATTTTGAGTACTCCATCAACCTCACTGCCTAATATATGTGGCAACGAGGTCTCTTGATTGAGAGTGTCAATTACTCTTTCTTGTAAGTGACCTATCATTTCCTCTGGTAGACTTACCGTTTCTCCACATCCTAGCACTATATCAACTTTAACTCTTACCTACTCATCATTCCTAATTTTCCAAGCTAAATGGCGTCCAACCATATGAAAAGCTTGTACTAAATCCTTCCACTAAATTTAGACATTATTTATAGTCTTTCTTGGATTTCTAATCAAATAACAATGGACCCTAGAGTGAGGCTGATGTATTAAAAATCTCATACTTCACCTCATTTCGAGGATGGTACCTAGGATAAACAAGCCCCCTACTCTCATACTTCACCTCATTTCGAGGATGGTACCTAGGATAAACAAGCCCCCTTTCTTGTAAGTGACCTATAATTTCCTCTCGTAGACTTACCCTTTCTCTACACCCTGACACTAAATCAACTTTGAGTCTTACCAACTCCTCATTCCCAACTTTCAAAGCCAAATGACACCCAACCATAGAAGTAGCTTGTATTAAAGCCTTTCACTAAATTTTGACATTATTTATATTCTTTCTTGGATTCCTAATTCGATAATAATGTACCCTAGAGTAAGGTTGATGTATTAAACCCCTCATACTTCCTTTTATTTTGAAGATTGTAGTAGGGTAAATCCCGAAATTTTGAGGGCATAAGGCCAATCAACAAGAAAACACTCATGTCACTTGCAAGAGGTGGGAAGGATAACAATCATTCCTCCCAAATCCTCAAGATAAACCTAATTGACAATTAAATATAAAGTATGTAATAATATGATATAATTAAAATTTATTAATGTATACTATAATTAAAAATATCAACCAAACAATCTGGCACTATATTTCAAGGTCATGCATTTCAAGAGCATGTGTTTTTCCAATGTGGCGCTATATCTCAAGACCATACAACTTTGGACATCACTATATCTCAAGGTCATGCATTTCAAGAGCATGTGTTTTTCCAATGTGGCACTATATCTCAAGGCCATGCAACTTTGGACATGATACAGTAGGGGGCTCAAGCCCATTCCACTTTGGAGATGCTACAGTAAGGGGATACAGTAGGGGGCTCAAGCTCATGCGACTTTAGAGACGATAGGGGGCTCAAAACCAACCTTTTTGGTCTTGGAGTAAGGTTTAAAATTTCTTTTAGTTGATTCTTAAGATATAAGGAAAAGTGTTTAATGATTCACTAATGGTTCACTAAAAACATCTAATAAGAATACGAGTGTATTCCCTTACAAGTTATTAACTTATTAAGTTGTGTGATTTTCCAAAATAATGCTAATAAATCAAATCCATTTATAAATTTTTATATTTTGATTTTTTTTTTAATATAATTTTAAATTAAAAAAAAAATATTAAATAATATTTTACAGTAAAATTTAAAATTTAAATATTTTCATAATTTATATATTTAATAATTGTTAAATATTTTAATAATTTAATAATTTTGGCGGGAATCTGGTTAAAAATTGTGATTCAACGTTATTTATATTTAACAATTATTAAACATACGAGTTGTCTTTAATGGAATTTTTGAAAATGCCACTTTTTGGAGTTTTTGATGGTTTTTTTTGGCGGGAATTCGGTTGAAAATTGTGAGGTGAAATCTCGATTTGTGTTATTTAAACTGGTTTTTTCATTGTATATATGGATTCAACATTATTTATATTTAACAATTATTAAACATACGAGTTGTCTTTAATGGACTTTTTGAAAATGCTAGTTTTTGGAGTTTTTAGTGGGTTTTTTTGGTGGGAATTCGGTTGAAAATTGTGAGGTGAAATCTCGATTTGTGTTATTTAAAGTAGTTTTTTCATTGTATATATGGATTCAACATTATTTATATTTAACAATTATTAAACATTTTCAGATTTATTTTTCTGATCTAATTTGTCTAAAATCAGAGAGAAATTGATTGAAATCACAATTTTGATGGGTAAACTTTGCACAATTGAAGTGCCCTAAAAGTTTTTTAGGGTACTAAATCTATACACATCAAAATTTCACTTCAAAAATTTCAGCTAGATTCCAAAAAAACCACCGAAAACTCCAAAAAATCACATTAAAAACAATTCCATCGTGAGTAGTGAAGCGCAGTAATGACTCTGAGAGAGGCGAGTGTGTACGGATTGGTGCTTTGAGCGGTGTGTGTGTGGAGAATGTGTATATATGTCTGTCTGGTGTAGCGTGGTTTTGAATTCGAAGGTCGCTGGTTTTGCTGTTTCGCCTGCGCTTGACGTGCAGAGCCTTTGAAGTGGTGGTGGAGTGAGTGGAGTTGAGAGAGGTCCCATCTTCTTTCGTCCAGTATTAAGTGTCCGAACTCAGATTCTTTGAGTTTTGCCCTAATTCCTTTTCGCCGGTAGAAGTGGAGTCGTCCTGTATATTCTTTTTGCTGTAGCCACAGACACTCAGGGTAAACCGGTCTGTAGAGGCGGCGGGTAAATTTTGAAGCTACCTGTCAGGCAGCCTTTTTGGCATTCAGCTTTACACAGCAGGTATGCCTTTTCTAATTATTGCCTAATTATGTGGCTTCTTTTGAAGTTCAGACTTTTCTGCCTATATTCTTTCATCTGGAAATCTCAGGTTTGAGTTTAAGCTCCGAGAGGGAAACTTGCGAGCTTCAGTAGACTGTGAAAGGTACTGCAGGGCGGCGATGCCAGATTTGAGACGGAAAACCATGGCGGAACGCGCGGTGAACTTCACAGAGGAAGATAAAGAGGTAACACATATTTTTCTTTGAATAATCAGATTTCGTGATAACTAATTTAGACCCCTTCATTCATTATTTGGTTCCCATACCAGGTCTTCGTTGAAAACATAGTTTTTTGCCCTTAGTGAACATGCATCGAGCCTTTCACAAGAAATACTGTCAATACGCCTGGGTTCATAGATTGTCCAGTATATAAACTAGTCATCTCAGGTTTGTCTGATAACAAAAATATTAACATTGATAACTAGCTTCGCTATTTATGTTTTCCATGGCTGTGATCGATGCTATCACTTGGTGCTACGGCCTCTGTCTTGTTTGTTCCGTTCATTGTCTTCGCCTTAGTTTATCCCAAGGCGCTGCAGTGTTGGTTCCAGCATTGTTCCTTGCACAGCCAGTTGATTCTCCAAGACGGTGTGGTAGACGACTTTTAAAGAGGATTACCATTATAAAGTGAACCATTGTAGGGCTGGTAGTTTAAGATTGAGGGATTGGTAATTTGAACCTAACAAACCAATTCTAATGTAGTGGACATTAGTCATTGACCAACACTGGGACACGCATGACTTAGAGTGTTTGATACACAAGTGATATGTGCCCTAATTAGGAGATGTTTTCCTTGAGTGTCTTAGGTTAGACTCGATGACACATGACACATGCCCTATAGGAGAGAGTTCTATGACTTGGGGACAACACCAACAAGTTTGACCAAGTAAGACAACAATGACATTCATACATATAGAACTATGAACTATAGTTTGCCATCCAAATGTGTTAGAAAGATACGATGATGGATGGGAGTGCCAATGGAAAATAGTAAATAGGGTAGAAGAATTTCACTACTCGTCCTCATGGATCTCATAAACAAAAGTATGAGTTTCACCACCACTGACACTACATTTGCACTCTCCTTCCTTCTTCAATGTATTTAATTCAGATGCTGCTTCTGTCGGTGTGGCAGAGAACTCTTAAAGAGGATCACCATTATCAAAAGTGATCCTTTACAGGGCTGGTACATTAAGATGGAGGGATTGTTAATTTGAACGCAACAAACCAATTCTAATATAGTGGACTTTAGTCATTGGCCAACATTGGGTATGCATGACTTGAGTGTTTGACGTATCCAGATGCTGCTTCTGTCGGTGTGGCAGAGGACTCTTAAAGAGGATTACCATTATAAAGTGATCCATTGTAGGGCTGGTACTTCAAGATTGAGGGATTGGTAATTTGAACCTAACAAACCAATTCTAATGTAGTGGACATTAGTCATTGGTCAATATTGGTTACATGCATGACTTGAGTGTTTGATACACAAGTGATATGTGCCCTAATTAGGACATGTTTCCCTTGAGTGTCTTAGGTTAGACAGGATGACACATGACACATGGCCTAAAGGAGAGAGTTCTATGACTTGGGGATAACCCCAACAAGTTTGACCAAGTAAGACAACAATGACAATCATATTTGATAGTCAAATCCAAGTTGCATTGAAAGGGAAACAAAAGCAGATATGAAAAGGTGGGGAGAGACACATACAGAAAGATTCAGAAAAACTGAATATGAAACAGTGAGGAGACAACTATCTATTTATCTGTATGTTCATCTGCGTACGCTAGTCATGGGGGATCATGAGTTAGTAACATATATGTTTCCAATACCAATAGATAGAGTGGTATTGTGAATGCAGTGGCTCCAAATATTAGGCACCTTTGCTATTGAGGCTAAACAAACTTTTCATTAGGTTCAAGTTAGACAAGAAATACTAACTTAATGAGTTCATAACTTTGCTCTCTCAAGTCATAAGTTTCCCAAAATTTGAGGGAGAACAGAACTACAAGGCACTGGAGTTATAGATGTTCTCAAATAATATCATAAAATACGTAATGAGCCATAAAGTCTTTGACTTAAGAGACAGTAGATATCAGGTCCAACATCAATCCACCAAATATCAGACTCTATATGTGTAGTAACTAATAAAAGATATGAATTGAGAGGTGGATTCAATATGCAAGCATAAAACAAAGCACTTGCTTGTCACCCATGATATTGGTCTAGAAAGAGAACTGTTTTCCATGTAGCTCCAGAGTTCAAGAAGTTATAGATCAATTGCAGTCAACACTAGAGGTCTTGTGTATTCTCAAGGATAACTCTCAAATGATGAAACAACAAGATGTTCAAATGCAACTAGAACTAAAAGGTAACTTCAAACCCTCAAGAATAGAACTGTCTGATACCAACTTCTCTCTCCTATAAGAAAAGCACTTGGAAAGTATTGAGCATTGGCATGCTCAAAGGAGGCCCAAGAGATAATGTTTATAAGTTTAGAGGTTCACTTTTAGGGTTCAAGTTAGTAGAGATGCCTTAAGGTATTTTTTTCCCTTTTTGGGTGGGTGTTTTTAATAAATGTTTTCAGCTCAAAACACAGCTGTATATGTTTGAAATTTTTTCAGAAATGACAACTTTTCATGTGAGGGCCAAAACAACTGGTTTTTGGATGTTGAAATGATGTTTCTGAAAAATGGAAATGACACTGCTATGTTTCAGTTGTGTTTTAATGATGTTTCCCTTTTCATTTTAATAATCAAAATGTGGAACGGTGTTCACGAGACCTCTAAAGATGTTTTCAGTAACTTAGAATCAATTGAAATTTGATACACAACTAAACTGTAATTTTTTCTAGGTGACTTCTGTCCTAATTTTCTCTCATTAAATGACTCAAACATAATTTATTTAGCAACATAAAATAAAATTTCTGAAAATTGCATCAATCACACAGTAGCTGAAAAATGTATAGTGGAAGAATTAAAACACAGATGCAGGGATTTCTCCTTGTAATCAGCTTATCATTCCTCTGATCAAAGCTGAAAAGGTAACTTGTGCAGCTTGCTTGAACAAGCAACTATATGGTCAATAAAATCACCTCAATCAACAGTGTATGGCTTGTGTAAAAGAGGGTATAACTACAGCAGCAGGGCTTGCTTTTTTTCTGCCTTTCCTGGACAGTAAACCACTCTTCCTCTCCTCTCAATACGAAGCATACTCCAACAATTCATAGAAGATTGTGTATCGCTAGATTTGAAGGTCTATGACCCGTGCATACATAAATAACAACTATAACTGTGGTATGGCCTATACGGTCTGCTGGTATCTTGCTGGTCACTTCAGCAATGTGCTCTTCTTTTCCTTGAGTGCACTCTCCCTTCTAGCTCTCTTTCTCTCTTCTCATATGAGGTTGAGCTCTTCCATATTGTCCTTTTTATGTTTTTGAGAGAAATAACTAATTTCCTCCATCCTAGCTGCCACCTATCTCAATATTGGGATTTAAAGCTAAAATTAAATCATAATCTAAGTCACCAATGTTCTAGAACTTCTGGAATGATTCAGTTAGATTTCTAGGACTAAGTTAACTTCAAAACATTGAACTTTCACTTTTATTATTTATTTTTCAACTGAATTTACAAGATGAGATTAGTGATCACCTTTCCAAGGTGGTCACCAATAAAGTGTTTTGTACTACTTTTGCATGTTCATATTGAACATGTGCAAGAAGTTCTCGCTCAAGCTACATCTCTAAATACTTCCTCTTAGCAAGGAAACAATTTTGCACCAATCCAAGTTGTTGAAACTTGGCAGCTCAGGGATGAATTTTCCTTATCTAAAATCTCATTTATGACAATTATGGACTGACTTTCTAAAAATAGAAAGTCATGTCTATCATCTCAAGTATGACTTTAAAAAAATAGCAAATCACCCTGCATGAATTGCTAATCAAGTATAGTTGATGGAAATTTACTTAACTTATCATTAATCAATCCTAATAGTTAGATCTCAACTTAATCATTAATATTATTATTATTACTTATGATACTATTATATTATTATTAAAATAAAATTCATGTCTCTCAATGTAATGTCCTCCACTAATTGATGACTGTTAATTTCTGCTCTTGTTCTATGCCATTTCAGATTAGGGCACAATACTGAAGAAGATAGAACATACTAATAGATCGATAGAAGACAAGCCAAGACAGAGATAAGAAATGGTGGCGTTACGGCGATCAGCAGGATGCTTCTACCAGCAAAGTCTCCAATAGGTCATTCAGCCAAGCGTGTCACACATAACCCTAGAACAACCCAAACAAAGAATACGCAGCTCCAACGCCATCAAGAGAGAGAATTCCTCCACACCAATGTGTCTCAAATGAACTCCAAGTCTCTCCAATATATAGGAATCTTTGGGGGTGTGTGACACGTCCTTTAAGACATTTAAGTCAATATTTTATTCCAGGCCGACCTAGCACATAAGTGGAATAAATTCAAAGTACATTTTCTGCTCATCCGATCGAGATGATCTTTAGATCAATCTTACACCTCTCCGAAAGAGGAATCCAATAAGAATATTGGGATCGTCATCTGAGCAACACAACTCGGAGTTTGGACCTAGTTGTCCAATTTTAACACTCCCTCTCAACTAGGGAGAACTCCGTCCACTAGTGCAATCCAAACATCGTGCGTCATCCCGCCGTAACTTGCTTTGCTGGCCTCTTTATTTCAGAACAGAAGTGGGTCAGTCACAAAGACATCATACCCGGCTGACAGATTCAGCCCAGAGGTCCGAAACCTCTATAGGACTCACAAAGAGTCTCTAACCAACCCAAGGTTGGTTCATCTGACTTGAAGTCAGTTGGAGGTCCGAAACCTCACTAGGACTCAAGAGAGTCATATACTAACCCAAAGTTAGTTTCACTGACCCGAAGTCAGTTGGAGGTCCGAAACCTCACTAAACTTGATCCCAGATCAAGTGGTTGGACCGTGCCATCCTAGATAGAGAGTACGACAAGTTCTGATGCGTCCATCAGTCATTGCTACTAGTCTCTAGCCTTTCCCATCTCATTGGCCAAATGAGAGGTACTTCCCATGAGCCTTGAACTCAATGGGTAGGATGCATACGGGGCACAGATAATGAGAGGTGAACCAACTCAATAATCACAACGGTGGGGCAGAAGCACTACAAGGTTCGGCAAGCCTGGCCCTGTGAGTGCTTATAGCTCCGAGAAGCTATCCCCAAAGCCCCCCAGAGCTCCCAGAGCTCATCGTCCAACGGGACCCACATCATAGGGTCGTTTCACGATACCAAGATTCTCACGGAAGGTTAGGAACATGACCTTCCCCAAGGGCATTGTGAGAATATCCACGACCTGCTCATCAGTTCCTACATGATCGAGCCTTACGGCGCCTCGCTGTACCATATCCCAGATAAAGTGGTACCAGCCATCAACATGCTTGGATCAATCGTGGAACCCGGGATTCTATGACAAATGAATCCCCCTCTGGTTATCACAAAGGATAACGGTGGCATCTAGCACATGCTCGAACAGCTCACAGAAGAGCTTTCGCAACCAAGTGACTTCACAACGGGCCATACATGCTGCAATGTATTCGACCTTAGTGGTGCTCAAGGCCACCGTCTTTCATTTCCTGCCCGAAGCATATCTACATGAAGTAGCATCCAGATGTGCTCTTACAATCCACCACACTGCCAGCCCAATCGGCATCAGTATATCCATAAAGTGTCATACTCCCGGCAGTGTATCTCAGCCCATGGTCTTTCATGCCTCAGAGATATCTCAAGAGTTTCTTGGCACCAACCCAGTGAATGTTATGATCAACCATGTGTTGACTCAAAGTTTTCACTGCACAACATACGTCCAGACAGGTGTTCACTAAGAACATCAAGGTCCTTATGAGTTGACGATACTCAGTAGGACGGGCCCAGCAGCGCTGCCACTCAACTTCTTAAAGTTGAGTTCCATCGGTGTCGACACAAACTTACAGTCCATCATACCAGAAGCTTCATAATGTATTTTCCTTGAGAAAGAAAAATCTTGCCAGGTCTCTGCTAGACCTCCAGGCCTAGGCATCCGTCCTAGGTCCTTCATCTCAAACTCAGCAGCGAGCTCCCTCTTGCACTGATGAAAGAGAGGGTCAGCACCTGTCAGGAAGAGGTCATCCACATACAACTCATCCACATACAGCACCAGAGTGAGAGGCTTCTTTCTATTAACCTTGCAGTGAAGGTTCAGATGAGCAATACTACGAGTGAAGCCCAGCTTCATCAAGTAGCTATCTATCCTCTTGTACCAAGCTCAGGGTGCTTGTTTCAGCCCATAGAGGGCTTTCTTCAATCCTGCAGACATGGGTGTCCCGATCCTGGACTTCCAACCCCAAAGGTTGCTCCACATATATCTCTTCCTTTATTACACCATGCAGAAAAATGCAGTCTTCACATCATCTGATGAAGACTCCATCCTTGCGTAGCAGCAAGGGCTAGATCGAATGGTGGTATCTTGAGCCACAGGTGCAAATATGTCATCATAGTCTATACCTTCCTCACAGGCAACGAATCTTGCCTTGAACTTTTCAGCACTTCCAACAGATCCATGCTTGATCTTGTAGAGATGACACCAACTTTGATCGGTGGTCTAGGAACCATATCCTAGACATCACCCTCGCATCCTTGTAGACCTTGATGCTTTCCAATTTCTGCACATGATCCAGGCTCATATTGTACACATGGCAGCTAGATATCCCTGGTATTTATATGACTTCTTGGTTTTCTTCCAGAATTTCCCCCTCTGAAGCCATATGACTTTGAGCCATGAGGATCTTCCTTCGTCCAGCAATGATATTAGCTCAGATGTATCTCCCTCTTAATGTCAGCTTCTCTCTCGAGGGAAGACATCTATTTTAAATGAGGGCAACCCAGACACCAACTTCAAAAGGGGTCTTATTCTCCCAAAGTCAAAGCCATCCAAACAGGGTTTGCTGATCATGGTTCAAGACTCCAACAACGTGACTGAAGTCTGTCAAAACTTCTCAGATCACACTTCCAAGCTTCTCATAATGCTCCAATGTAAGACTGATATAGCTTACTGCTATTATAAATTTCGTAATCATGGGTGACTGTCTATGTCACTGTCATGATGACAGTGACATAGAGTGACAGATTTAGAACTATCACATTCATCACTGCTTGTTGAATATGCACTTCACTTACATCTCTTGGACTCTTGTCCTTGATGTACCAGGCAAGGTTCTCTTCCTCCTATACCTGCAAAGAGTACTGCTGCTCAATACTTCTGCCTTTAGCTGCTCACAAGGTCCTCTGCTGCTTCATATATTAGCTGATCAATCTGCCTTCTTTCAATGACAATGCTCCTCCAATGTTATGGGCCTGTATCAGAATGCCCTCTAACAGTGATTTGTCATATCATAAGTATTGTTCACAAGGCCTTTCAGCCTTCTAACAGTCCCCTTTCTGCATTAAGATGAATAGCTTGCTTACAAGACTTGCCAATACAAAGATATCTTCAGCATATGGTTTACAAGAAACCACCATTGTTTTACATCGTACTGTAAAATACAACAAGTCACACTTGAGCATGCAAATACATTCATCAATACTCAATCGCATTCCTGTAAGAGGGTATGCCTCGAAATATTTTCCATCAAATGACTGTATATGGAACTTCAACAGGCTGCTTGTTTCTTAAGATTGTCTCCAAAAGCCTTCAGACAATCCCAGCTTCAAATATGATGCCCAAACCACTGTCCAATGTCTTTGTCAGCAATCACAATTTTCCAAGCTCCAAATTCAGCACCTGCACTTGCACTCCTTTTATGCCCAGTTACTCTTTCTAGAGAATCTCCACTGTGACAATCATCTCTTGTTCCCAACAGTTTGTGAGCCATGTCCACAACAAATTCAGAATCCTTGTTGTTTGCTTCAGAATCTGTAAAGCCATTATGATGTGTATCCAATGCTCAAGCAGCATTGGTGTGAGAGTGCTGTATACACTGCAACTTAGACTGTTGTTTATATGTTATCGTCATCAATAGAGATACTGACACAACTTTAGTGGAGAAACTGTCAAGGCATTGTCACAACTGGTATTTAGAGGCAGCCAATAATAAAGGAAGCAAATATGAATTCATCTATAGCACGTCCCAGCACTTGATGAAGTCTAAAGGCTCAGATTTCTTCTCCGAAAAACAACCTTCTTTAGATAGATGACCCACTTCGCCATTTTGGATTTTGTACATGAGGAAAATAGAGACAGAGTGAAACTCTTTGATCAAAGTCCGTATTCTCCCTGCAAAATGCAAAATGAATGCTTTATGTTTGCAGAATTCACGCAGATTTTGTGTGTACAGGTCGGGAAGCGCTAAAGCCAGGAGGAGTGAAGCTAAGACTGCATCACATTCACGGGGCCTGCTCGCCTCTAAGGCCCAGCAAGTCGAGCTCATGGAAAGACACGGTCTCTCAGATTTTTGAAAGAGACCATGCTCGTTTGAATACAATTATAAGCAGGTCAAAAAAACAGCGGCAGTTATTTGACACAGAGCAATCCTCCTATTGTACCTGGAATGACATTCGGTAGAGGAGAGTATCTTGTAACAGTAGGGTTTGGCACACCAGCTAATAATTTTACGCTGATATTTGATACGAGCAGCGATGTGACATGGATACAATGCAAGCCATGTTCAAACTGTAATGCGCAGATAAATCCCATGTTCGATCCCGAGCAGTCATCTTCTTACAAACAGTTACCCTGTAATTCGGATCCGTGTACTAAATTGTCAATTGCCAATTCACAAAACAATCTGGACACCTGCAATGGCTTGGGCTGCGATTATGAATTCCAACACGGGTGTACATCGATGAGCTAGGGAGATTACAGCCAGGAGACCTTGACTCTGGGTTCCGATTCTTTCCAGGGCTTTGCCGTTGGATGCGGGCGTAACAATACACAGCCTTTGAATGGGTGTGACGGGTTTTTAGGAATGGGCCGGACTGCAGGTGGCTTACCTTCCCAGACATGGGCCAAATATGGCGGCCAATTCTCATACTGTCTTCCGGACATCCTATCCACGACAGCAACGGGCTCGTTGAGCGTCGGTCAGGGTTCGATTCCTGCCAATGCCTCTTTCACGTATCTCGTCTCAAATTCCCAATTTTCATCCTTCTATCTTGTGGGATTAACCGGTATAAGCGTCGGAGGCGTGAGGCTCCCAGTTACGCTTTCTGCTCTAGGACCCACAATTCTGGACACTGGAACCGCCTTTACTCGGCTTACCCCATACGCATACCATGCCTCGAGAAATTCGTTCCAGAGCAAAGTCCAGGGTCTTCCGAGCACAGATCCGGAACCAAATTCGATCACTGACCTCTGCTACAACCTGTCGAACATCACCTCGGTCAAGATTCCAGGGATAACTCTCCACATCGATAATAATGCGGATTTGGAGCTGAGCGGCAAGGCGATTTTGTTTCCCGTTAAGGCTGACGCATCTGTGACGTGCTTGGCATTCAGAGGTACACAGGAAGGGTTGGTCAGTTATAACATTATCAGGAACATCCAACAGCAGGAAACGCAGATTGGTTTTGACGCCGCAGCTGGAAGAGTTAGATTCGCCTCTTCATCGGCTTTGTTTTGAAAAAGACTTCTTCACGCTGAAGGTTAGGGCATAAAACAGTCCTAAATCTGCCCACGCTATCACCTGCTGTGGTGGTATTACGACACCTTTATTTGCTTTTGGGCGTTGTCTTCTCCCTAGGCTCTGATACCATGTTAATTTCTGGTCTTGTTCTATGCCATTTCAGATTAGGGCACAATACTGAAGAAGATAGAACATACTAATAGATCGATAGAAGACAAGCCAAGACAGAGATAAGAAATGGTGGCGTTACGACGATCAGCAGGATGCTTCTACCAGCAAAGTCTTCAATAGGTCATTCAGCCAAGCGTGTCACACATAACCCCGGAACAACCCAAACAAAGAATACACAGCTTCAACGCCATCAAGAGAGAGAGAATTCCTCCACACCAATGTGTGTCAAATGAACTCCAAGTCTCTCCAATAAATAGGAATCTTTGGGGGTGTGTGACACGTCCTTTAAGACATTTAAGTCAATATTTTATTCTAGGCCGACCTAGCACATAAGTGGAATAAATTCAAAGTACATGTTCTGCTCATCCGATCGAGATGATCTTTAGATCAATCTTACACCTCTCCGAAAGAGGAATCCAATAAGAATATTGGGATCGTCATCTGAGCAACACAACTCGGAGTTTGGACCTAGTTGTCCAATTTTAACAATGACGAATGGACTTAGTAGCCTATCTGCC
This sequence comes from Pinus albicaulis, assembly GCA_034641835.2. Taxonomy (NCBI): domain Eukaryota; kingdom Viridiplantae; phylum Streptophyta; class Pinopsida; order Pinales; family Pinaceae; genus Pinus; species Pinus albicaulis. Next base: position 2,025,150,523 of record CM076575.1, on the reverse strand, counting down.
CCCATAGGCTATAGTCCTTTATAAAGGGGATAAGAACCCAAAATACCCATTGTTTGGCAAGTTTTGGGTCAGTTGGGGTTTGTTGAAAAATCCAGGGCATTTGCATTAGGTGATTTCTCTTGTTAGTGACTGTTTGTGAATGCTTTTTACACCTTTAGATTAGGATCTTCTTCTTTTTAGTTTATTATTGTTCTTTCTTCATCAAACAGTAACCAATGCATAAACATAAATAGACAAGAGATACAACATGTAGGCTATGAGCCAGGGCTAAAATCTCTCATTCATTGAGAGGAAAACCCACACAAATTCTTCTTATAGAGATTCCAATTGACGAATACCAAGACCATGACCCTTGACCTATTTAGCCTCTCCAAGACCAAGACACAGTCAACCTATCTTTCTTGATTTGATTTCCACTTCTTCGATCTTCCTCAAATTGAGATCATCTCTTCATGGCACCAAAACATATCAATGTGAGGTCACCAAATCATGACCATTGTAGCAATATCCAAACACAATGATCCACCACCGAGTTGTGGTTCCTTTCCTGTAAGACATCATGAAACTGTGGTACCATGTATCATACCATTATAACATCATTTCAGCATCAAGTAGCACCGAGCATCTGATCATTGCTGTAGTACTGAGCATAGCACCAAGTAACACCGAGAAAAGGGAAAATGTCGTTGTGATGTCACCCATATTCTGTGTTATAATCCGCACTTGTGATCACTGTGTTTCCTGAGATAACATCCGAACTTCTTGCTGTCTTACCCATTTGAAATCTCAGATACACACTGAACTGTTATACCCATCTGAAAATCACAGAGATAGATGATCGGAATTTTGTGTTTGTAGACTGAGCCGAGGTTGCTATTTATAGTGGTTAGGCTTCCATAAATAAGCCGACATGACTTCTTGAATGGATGCGTCCTATTATGTGAGCCGACATGTCATCTTTTATTTATCTTGAGGCCGACATAGCAATAGGAAGACTGTGTTTGTCATTGGAAGACTACTTAGACATAGACTTATATACATGACATAGGCTCAAGAAGAGCTCTTCATACATGACATTAATTCTTTGACTGTAAATGATAAATCCTAATGCTCTCAAATGAGAGCCAACTAAAATCACTTTCTCATGAAACCCATGAAGCAAGTCTTGTAAAAATAATTTCATTTTCTTATTATTTTATCATTTACACAAGTCAAAATTACATGTCATAATGAAGACCGAACCTAGTTACACTTTTCAACAGTCCCTCTTAACTAGAGAGGTATTCATAATGGTACTTGGTCATTCTCAATATGAAGAATTTCTCATAAGAAGAATCAGATTGGTAACCCATCTGTATAGCATCATATCAACTAGCATTGACACATAGCAAGGCCTTGACTAACAACTCCATCTCTCCAAGAGGTCTTGCCCCTAATGCTGACAAGACCAATGATTAATAGACACCTTCATCGTTGTCTCTCTCGGAACATACCCCACTCGGGGTCCCTCATGTTATGTTCAGGACTATTCTTATCTTGGATTCCCAATCCTCAAAGAATATCGGTCTTTTCATGACTTGTCTTATCTTGGATGTCCTACTACACCCTCAAAGAGTATCAGATGCCAGATGATTACCCAATCCTCCATTTTGTCTTCCCAAGTGAAGACTAGAATGATGTGTCTATCTCTCCCTCTCAATTAGGGAGGACATATTCCAATAAAGTAATGTACTCATTCCTACACAAGGGATGTACCTAAGAACCCTCTTGGCTTAGGAATTTCCAAGTTTCTGCCAAGTAAGAAACTTGTTTCCAGGCTCCTTCTTAATCAGGGACCCGCAACAGCTCCTTAGGTGGAAATAATGGGACAACCAGCTGCTCTAAAGATCTCCTTCCTTCGATGTCATGAATTTCTTCTTCGTTATTGAGTCTTCATCTTTTGGGACCTCTTCATAGGGCACAGACCATCCATCAGTTTCATCCATGAGTCGTGTCATCATTCCTTTTCATCGAAGAGTCATCCATCAATCTTTCATCTGGCCTTGCTTCATGTCATGCTGCTATCTTTATATACCATATTTCTTCAAGGATCTTTCATCCTACCACATGGTTATTGATGGTGGAAGACATCCACTTTCCTTTGGCAGCCCTACATAAGTCCATACAGATATTTTTTCAAAATAAGCAATGAACACTTAAATCAGATTTACCTTTGTGATGTTCTTTCATCATGACATCTTCCTGTAGGTATCAACATCCTATATACATGTTGACATATCTCCCAAAGATATCCATTGTCAATGATCTCCATTTTTTTCAGACTTCTATCAGAGTCTTTATATCTTGTCGGGAGATTTCCTAGTCAAGTCTTCTTGGTCTTCTTGGATGTTGATTGCTTTTACCATGGTTGCATAGCTCATGGTATCTTCCTTTATTTCTTCACATATTTCATTCCAAGGAGCTTCCAATCAGAGTTCCTTGATTGTAGTCAACCACCTCATACTTCATATGAGGACATATAATGTTGATTTCATCCAATGTGACCTATGCCTTCCTGCATCCTTTCAGAGGAGGAGATCCTTTTCCTTTGATCATGCTTCTCAAGATAGAAGTAGTGATCCATGTTACCTGCAACCATACGACATGACATTATAATATTAAATACAAGCATACATACCTCATTTACCTTTAGGTCATCTAGGCTTCTTTCAACAACGTCCTTGATTGAAATATCTTCAACCCCTTGATCTGCTTCATCTCTTATGTCATCATATCATCATCTCATGAATTCCACAAGTTGAAGCTCCTAATGAAACACTTGCTTCCTCTCTGGATCGATGAATCTTCCAATGAAGATTCCATCAAGAGAATCTTGAGGATCTTGCATATCCTTATCCGACAAATGTTTACTTCTTGATGTATGATGAGCCTTGTCATCGATGACTTCTTCCTTTTCTTCAATATCCAGTGAGGTTCCTAAGAGCTATATCCTTCATATTTGATTGCCATGGATTTTGTTCCTTCTGTCCTTTATGATTTCCCATGGTGAAGTCACGAGCTCTTGTTTCTAATGCTTTCATGATGCCACATTGCATCTTATTATTTATTATAGCCATATTCTATAACAAAATATTTAGGAGCTATGACAAGACCTTTTGTGAGGGAGACTATCTCAATCATAATAGAGATCTCTTAATCTCTTCTTTCCTTGGTCTTCTGCTTCCTCCATCTTTCCGGTGATATGATCTTCCTTTCTGTAATGTCCATAACTTTTCCGTAACACTGTCTTTTCCCAAACTTCTCTTTTCTTCCTTATTATTTAGAACAATGATGATTATCTTCTTATCATCTCTCCCAGATCTCACAGTTGATATCTTATGAAGATATCCCTTCATTCTTATGTAGATCAAGTCTAAGTGATATGACCTTCTTTACTACATCTTCAGAGAATAGGTCTTCCAGCTTATCATATATCTCTTTGATATCTCCAATCCTGCTATATAGGGATGAGAGGACCTTTGTAAGAATCCTTTGAGTCGTTTAATCCCTTTCCATGTATTCAGATAATGCATGACCTTAGAGACTTTTCCATAGATATGATCAATGACTTCGCTTTCTTCGAGGACTATATCTCCCCCTTTTTTTATGCAAGGAATTTTGATGACCCAACTAGCTTCTAGATCTCCTTGTAAACACGAAGTCATTTTATCAAATTTGATTATAAAATGAAAGATACTTACTTGAAGACGAAATCTTCTGCTTGATCATTTTGATGGTGGATGAGGAAAATGATCTTCTCCCAGTACAAGGAGAGGATCCTTGCTTTAATGAGAGGTAATCTTGCCTTTTGATGGCAGTACCTTTTAGCCTTCTATCCTTATAACTTGAGATCGTGTCAAGATTTATGGTTAGACCTACTTATTGTTATATTGCTGAGACCTTATTTGTGAAAGTACCGAGATCCCTTTCTTACTTCTGTTGAGGTCTTATTATGGCACTGAAATCTTTTAAGATAACACAACTGTTGAGAATTTTGTAGGACTTGAGATTAATACAAAAATTCTCTTCTTGATAATTACTTGTGAGCTTGCTTATGTATTCTCTTCCTTAACTTAGTTAATCTTTCATCAAGTCAATTATCAAAGTACTTAGTCAAATGTAGAGACATAATTATTTTCACGTGTAACTGAATATCTTGAAATGTAGTTAGGAAGGTAAATCTCTGATTTAGCTTCCCCACTTTCTACTACCTTGAGATCACTGTCTTGTCTTTTACAAATTCTTTCCTTAGATGCTTTAAACTTAGAGATGTCCTTATTGTACCCTTCATGCACCTTCCGCATTTTGTTGCATCAATCCTGTACCTTATTGTACCTATCCGCAAACTATACCTTTAGCAATCTGTAACCTTCAGTCACTTCCGAAATCTGTACCCTTCAGTCACTTCTGTTTTAGATAAATCCGCATTTCCTCGTGTCCTTATATTCGCATTTGATTACCCTCTGAACTACGTAGTGTTGTTTTTAGAATTGTCCGCAATTTTACTTAATTACAAATGAGCTGTACGTCAGGATATATATACGGCATGCTTCCTTCCTTTTAAGCCGACCATACAGCAAGATTGTAGGCCGACATTCCCTATGTATATATGCTGACTTCATCACTAATATTCAACATTGAATATGGGCTGGCTTGAGAGAGGTGTTCTTCATGGTTTATATATCTTGACTTCCATCGATATTTGAGAGCTGTTTGCTTGACTTCCATTTTTCTACAAGGTCTTGGAGCATGTGTTTGTAGACCCTTCATATATGATACTTATTACATAGTCAATATGAAGACCGACCTAGTTACACTTTTCAACACTCCCTCTTAACTAGGGAGGTATTCATACAGGTACATGGTCACTTTCAAACTAAAGAATCTCATAAGAAGAATCGGATTGGTAATCGCATCTGTATAGCATCATATCAACCAACATTGTCCTAGTGCAAGGCTTTGACTAACAACTCCATCTCTTAACGAGACATTGGGCTACAATGCTGGCGAGACACATGACTTATAGACACCTTCGTCATTGTCTCTCCAAGGTACATACTCCACTCGGGTGTTCCCAGAGTATGACCTTCTTGGACTATTCTTCTCTTAGGTAGCTAGCCCTCAAAGAATATCGGTCCCCAACTACTCTTATCTTGAATGCCCTAACACATTCTCAAAGAGTATCGAATGCCAGATGATTACCCAATCCTCCATTCTGTCTTCCCAAGACCAGAATGATGTGTCTATCTCTCCCTCTCAACCAGGGAGGACCTATTCCACAAGGGAATGTACTCATTCCTATACGAGGAATGTACCTAAGCTCATTCTTAGGAATTACCAAGTTTCTTCCAAGTAAGAAACTTATCATCAAGCTCCCTCTTAACTAGGGACCTCCAGCAATAATGGTGAGACACCCAGTTGCTCATGAAGAATTCCTGTCCTCGATGTCATGGATTTCGATATTGAGGAATCTCCAACTTTTAGCTTCATGGGGCACAGATCATCCATCACTTTCATCCTGAGTCATGTCAGCTATTAGAAAGTGATTCATCAGACGTCCTTATCTGGTCCACTGTTATGCCATGCTGCTTTCCTTTGAATCATCTCCAAGGATCATGCGGTACCAAATATGAGAGAAGTGTTTTAATATGTGAAGGAGAGGTGTTTTAATTATCCTTGTGTACCTTTTTCAAATATTTGTACCTTTTGGATCAATTGTGGAAATCATACAAGACTCATCATGCAACAACCTGCAACTCACACACTGGGCACATTCGCTGTCCACCTCTAAACAGGACAATCGTGTAGGGAGGAGGCCCCTTTCCCTCGAACTTTGATTGATTGAATTTCCAGTGGGTCGAATTGACATTACAATCAAAGAAAACAAAAAATAATGCACTAGGCTTGGTCTTTAAACCCGAGCTCCTCCAAAAATACATGCCAGTCAGCTACTTGAACAACAACATGTTCTCCTCAACAACTAAAAAATGGAAGACAACACTCACTTCACTCTTCTCAGCATACCGATGCACTTAAATTTCAATGCACAACTTCAACAGTTCAGTCACTTGCTAATCATAATGCGAAGCTTGGCCTCCTTGCACACCTAACTAACCCTCTAGTTCGTCTTTAATGTCAACAGGCGTACACAACTCCTTCCATGCTCGCAAAACTCCCAATAGCCTCACCAACACGATTTCACCACGCTAGACTTACTTGTCTGAGTCTCATGACCCTTAGTACCACACATGCACACTTACATTCACCACACCAACAAACTATTACATATAGGATTAGATTATTGTTGAACAAATTCCTAGAATATAAGAACCGCCAACCAATAAAGTATAATCAAGGCAAACAATTTTAACAACACATAACATGTTCTAATTATGGGAGAATCTTCTAGAGATTTCTTCGTTATTCCAACAATTAGACAACAATTGGATTCTTCGTTGCCACAATGCAAAATTACAATTAACAAAATGCATCAATTTACCAATGAGTAAAACCTAAATTGAGTAGATTCTAAACCTCAACACTGACTTGAATTCAATTTTTTTACTTTAATTTAATCATATATAAACTAAAGTACTAACTATTATATAACACTTATTCTTAAATACAAAATTAGTATAAATGGCTTTAAATATTTTATGTTTTTACTTTAATTAAACTATATTTAAATTAAAATACTAACTACTCTATAACAATTGTTTTTGTATATTGTATAACACTGGTTTTTAAATACAAAGTTAGTGTAAATGCCTTTTAGGTATTTTATGTTTAGTTTTTTAATGTGTTCAACTAAATACCTTGATCTTTGAAAAAGAAAATACACGACCTCAAAATATACCGTAAGTTCAATTAACTAGTCGGCGACCGCATGTAGGACCCCAAGTGTAGGTCTTAGGTTTTTATCTTTTTTGGATGGATTCAGGGTACTCTTTCAACTGGAAATTTCAGGTTTGAGTTTAAGCTCGGAGAGGGAAACTTGCGAACTTTAGTAGACTGTGAAAGGTACTGCAGGTCAGCGATACCTTCAACAATCTGTGACCTTCAGTCACTTCCACAATCTATACCGTTCAGTCACTTCCGAAATCTGTACCCTTCAGTCACTTCTGTTTTAGATTAATCTGCATTTCCTTGTGTCCTTATATCCGCATTTGAATACCCTCTGAACTACGTAGTGTTGTTTTTAGAACAGTCCGCAATTTTACTTTATTACAAATGAGCTGTACGTCAGGATATGTATACGGCATGCTTCCTTCCTTTTAAGCCGACCATACAACAAGATTGTAGGCTGACATTCCCAATTTATATTCGCCGACTTCATCACTAATATTTAGCGTTGAATATGGGCTGGCTTGAGAGAGGTGTTCTTCACGGTTTATATATCTTGACTTCCATCGATACTTGAGAGCTGTTTGCTTGACTTCCATTTTTCTACAAGGTCTTAGAGCATGTATTCTAGACCCTTCATATATGATACTTATTACATAGTCATTATGAAGACCGACCTAGTTACACTTTTCAACAACAACGACTGAGTTCACCGAGATTACAGTGTTTGCACAAGGATCATCTTCAGTGAAGCAACACTGAATCATATATGCGACAACACCAGCAGATAGTATCCACGTGTGTGATTATAGCAATGTTGCTATAATACCAAACCTGAAGAAGCACTCTGATCTGCACCAGGTATGCCGAGAGAATCGCAGTTAGTCCGCTGAACTGCGGTTGCTAAAATACTTCTGAAATTCGCTCGAGATTACTGAGGATGATCCGAACTGCTGATCGTCGTGATATTTAGACTGTGATTGCCTCTCGAAATTTTAGAGAATCCTTCTTTGACTTGCTTAGATGCTTTGTTTGAAATTTGATCCTTGAGCTTTCTCTTAGATGCCCTTCCTTAACTGTCACCTTAGCTCTGATACCATGTTGAGAAATCTGGGGTATTTGCATTAGGTGATTTCTCTTCTTAGTGACTGTTTGTGAATGCTTTTTACACCTTTAGATTAGGATATTCTTCTTCCTAGTTTATTAGTGTTCTTTTCTTCATCAAACAGTAACCAATGCATAAACATAAATAGAAAAGAGACACAACATGTAGGTTATGAGCCAGGGCCAATGCCTCTCGCTATTTGAGAGGAAACTCCGCACAAATTCTTCTTATAGAGATTCCAATTGACGAATACCAAGACCATGACCATTGACCTATTTAGCCTCTCCAAGACCAAGACACAGTCAACCTTTCTCTCTTGATTTGATTTCCACTTCTTCGATCTTTCTCAAAATGAGATCATCTCTTCATGGCACCGGAACATATCAATGTGAGGTCACCAAATCATGACCATTTTAGCATTATCCAAACACAGTGATCCACCATCGAGCTGTGGTTCCTTTCCTGTAAGACATCATGAAACTATGGTACCATGTATCATACCATTATAACATCATTCCAGCATCGAGTAGCACCGTGCATCAAGTAGCACTGAGTAGCACCAAGCATCTGATCATCACTGTAGTACTGAGCATAACACCAATGGAGTGTAAAAACTCTGGTAAACTTGAATAAGTATATATTATTATTGATAAAAGATGAGAGATATGAGATATGATTACAATGGGGAATCACCGAGGCTTTAAATATAGCCTGATGGTGTCCCTTGGCGAAGAGGCATGATCTTTGATCATGCCCTTTCACTTAATAAAACCTAAGATAACTATATCTAACTAAGATTTAATAAAATATACATAACATTGCCCCTCTCTTAAAGATGCTTTGTCCTCAAAGCATACGTAACGATGGTCAATGTTGACGAACGCCTGGGTTTCTTGAGCGGTGGGCTCTTGCTTCCCACATTTTAAAAAGATCGTGAAGCATCTTCTCGAGCTCCATCTGTTGGTGATGTGGATAGTGACAAGATTTGATATTGACAGGGTCGGGTCCTTTCTTGACTTCTATTGAATGTTCATGTTCTTTATTAGGAGGTATTTTTATTGACAGGTCTTGGAAGACTTTTTCGTGTTTCCTAACTATTCCTTGTTCTTCTGGTGATTTTTCGTGATTTCTCTTTAGATTTAGAGGTAAGTTACCAACAATTATCGTTCGATGCAACTTCTCCTCATCATCAAACGCTTCCTTCTTAACAACCATATCTGCGACAACATTGAAGGCTTCAACAGCTTCTGGCACTGTATCAGTGGCTTCGAATGTGTTTATCTCTTCACATTTTTCTTTCAATTCCGGGGATGAAACATTTGGTTGTTTATAAGCATCTATTATTTCATGGTTTTTTTCATTTTCAATGACTATGTCTTTTGTTGCATCTGTGATAGCAGTCACGTCGAATTCTTTATGTGGCTCCTTCACCAACATTGTTTCTTTTTTTGACATTGGATTTTCATTTATATAAAAGTTCTCAATAACTTCTGTGGTTGCATTTCTGGCTTTATTAGTGGATTGAGTTGCATTTTCTTCTATTAGCTTCTCAACTCTATAACTTTCATGGTTGATTTCAGAGTCTCTGCTTCTAGGTATTTCAGCGATATAGCTTTCATATGAGCTGATTTCCAATTCAACCTCATTCAATTGCTCTTTTTTAAACATGTCATATTCATGATTATGATTTGAATTAGCTACATTGTTCAGTTGATTATGTTCCACATTTGGGAATATTGGAGGTTGTGTCTGACTTAACTTATCTATCTTATCATTTAGCTTATTGAAGAGTTCTGTGGTCTCATGATGATTTAGCCACATTTGTCTTTCTATTCGATTTGTCGTGTCATGAACCTTTTTGATGTCGTTGGAGTGTCCTGCAACTGTACCTTCAAGATCGACTAATCTTTTTCCGAATTCTTCGGAATTATTATTGATTTGTTTCTCGAGATCCACCAATTTCTTCTGGAATTCGGCTATCGACATCGATGAAGACATTGAACGTGTATGAGGTGGAGAATATTTTTCTGCCAGTTTTTCACTCTTTTTTTTTTTTTTTAAATTAATTAATTAATTAATTTTTTTTTTTTTTGAAATAATAATAATAATTTCTATTATATATATATATATTTTAAATAATAATAATAATAATAATTATTATTATTTTATTATTTGAATTTTATATATATATATATATATATATATATATAATTATGGGGAAAAAATTTGTTAACCTTGAAAAGTCACGTTGTTTTTAAAAGTCACTTTGTTTTGAAAAGGCACGTTGTTTTGAAAAGGGGAAATGGGTTTTAATACCATGGGCAATTACCATGGGCCCAAAAACCACGAGCTTGTAAACCACGAGCAATTACTCTTCCCTTTTAATTTTACTTTGTCTTCACATGTACGTATATGTACTTCTTTATATATATATATATATATATCTCTCTTTTTACTTTTTTCTTTTTCTTTTGGAACTATTTTCTTTTAAATATATATATATATATATATATTTTTTTTTTTTTCTTTTAATTTATTTCCCCCTTTGTGCTAACTTTCCTTCTCTCTTTATTTTATTAATATATATATTATATATATATATTTCTTTCTTCTTTTTTTTTTAAAAACAAATGTTGTTGCCCACAAGCACTTGGTTTTTAAAAAAATCTGCAATTCTGGAATTTTCTTGTAATTCCTTAATTCTGGGTGATCACACAGATCCCGAAGAGCGATGGCTCTGACACCAATAGAGTGTAAAAACTCTGGTAAACTTGAATAAGTATATATTATTATTGATAAAAGATGAGAGATATGAGATATGATTACAATGGGGAATCACCGAGGCTTTAAATATAGCCTTATGGTGTCCCTTGGCAAAGAGGCATGATCTGTGATCATGCCCTTTCACTTAATAAAACCTAAGATAACTATATCTAACTAAGAATTAATAAAATATACATAACAACCAAGTTACACTGAGAATCACTATGATATTATGCCGATACAGTGAGGGAAAATGTCACTGTAATGTCACCCAATTTCTGTGTTATAATCCACACTTGTGTTCACTGTGTTTCTTGAGATAGCATTCGAACTTTTAGCTGTCTTACCGACCCGAAATCTCAGATACACACTGAACTGTTATACCCATCCGAAAATCACAAAGATAGATGATCGAAATTCTGTGTTTGTAGACTGAGTCGAGGTTGTTATTTATAGTGGTTAGGCTTCCATAAATAAGCCCGACATGACTTCTTGAATGGATGCGTCCTATTATGTGAGTCGACTTGTCATCTTTTATTTATCTTGAGGTCGACATAGCAATAGGAAGACTGTGCTTGTCATTGGAGGGCTACTTAGACATAGACTTATATACATGACATAGGCTCAAGAAGAGCTCTTCATACATGACATTAATTTTTTGATTGTAAATGATAAATCCTAATGCTCTCAAATGAGAGCCAACTAAAATCACTTGCTCATGAAACCCATGAAGCAAGGCTTATAAAAATAATTTCATTTTTCTATATTACATCATTTACACAAGGCATAATTAGATGTCATTATGAAGACCGAACCTAGTTACACTTTTCAATGGGGTTTTGAGTAAGATACACTCAACTAATTAAGAAGATGAAACCCCTCAAGGAAGTCTATAAATAGAGGAGGATTGAATTCATTTGGATCATAAAGTGAGGATCATTTCATTTGATTTTGAGCATTAGCTTTGAGGGTTTCAAGACCTCTTTTTTTTATCAATTTCAGTGGTGAAAGATTCCACCCTAGTTGACGGTGTTTGCTTTTCTCTTATCTGTTCTAGGCACAGGAAAGCATTCTGGAGGCAACAAATTATGTGTTTTTTTTTTTGTTTGGGCACAGGATAATTTTTCTAAAACAACGAGCGTTTGGTCTAAGGGTGCCTCGTAGGTCTGGGCACAAAGTATCCACGACAACAAATTCTTTGCGTTTAGGGTGGCTCGTAAGCCTGAGCACGGAAAACTAAAGGGGCAACGAAGATTATGTGTGACGTCATTGCTTATGGTCTACGGTCAAAGTTCATTCTGAAAATTATCAAGGGTTTCATTGAAAAGATCGAACGCGGAAAGGCAGCGTTGCCACATCCTCGACAAATATGTGAGGGTTTTTCTCTTGAAGAAAGGCCGCAGATTATATTGACCTATAATTGATAGCGAGACTGTTGTGGTTTGACGGGTTGATTGGAATTTAATAATCAATAAAGACGAGGTCGACTTAGAGATCAAGAGCAGAGTGGACACATGTATTGAATACGATTCATAAGTTGTAGGAATTCTCGTCGTGACTCAAGAATAACCACACCAACAGAAACCTTTGTTTCCAGAATCGAACTCATCGTGGAAGTCCCTAGAGGAAGCAAGCAAATTCGTGGAAGCTAAGTTCGAAGATGTGGGGATTTTCTGCAGCGGAACCGTTGGCATCAATTTAGAGCGACTTGTGGCAACGAGTTCTAGTTGGACGTTGAATAATATTTGTGTTTAGAGTTATTTGCGATACCTTTATTAGTGTGGGGTTAGTGTGTGGATCAATACATTGCTTTGAACTTTTGAAGTAGTCATGATACATTAGCGTGGGATTATTGCATTGTGAACAAAATAACTATATTTATTGTTTGCCATATTTTGTCGCTTGTTTAAGAATTGTTCAGATTGTCACATCAATAAGAAGGTTAAGTGTAGATTCAACTAATTGCATAGAATTATTGTGTATTGGGAAAATCTGGTAAAACCCTAGCATATCTATATATATATATATATATATATATATATATATATATATAGAGTAAATAAAAATAGCCCTAGTATATTACATTGGTATCAGAGTGCAAAGCATCCTGCCAGTTGTGAGTACATAAATTTTGTATGCTACCCGCAGATACAAGCAACGTCATTGTAAGAAGAAAAGGAATACCCACCGTTCCGCCATGGGAGACAGAACAGGTTAGGGAGAACATGACCCTGGTATTCTACTTCAGGAATTGATACATGGACAACAACAAATGCATTAATAACTGCATCATCAAGGGCAACAATAGATAGCACAGGTATTGAACCAAGGGTAGCAACAAATCACATTGTTGATCGCTCACCTCACAGGACAACCAAATGTTGCTGCCACCAATAGGACTACCACAGAGGGAAGTGGAAACCATAATCTTGGTCTGCCCAACAACCAAGCAAACAATAGAAAGAGCAGCCGATCAATTCTACCACAATTCACAGATAATCATATGCCAACAACCCAAGAAGTAGTTGAGCCAAATCTATTCCTTAACAATTACTTTTAGGATTATGCAAGATTGGAAGAAAATACTCAAGCAACTATGAACTTCAACTAGTATAGCAACTTCCGATACAGGAATAGACCCTAGGGACAACTTAATGGAGAATTAGCTTGGAAGGCGGTAAACTTCCTTTACCGTCATTTGATGGATCCTCTAAATGTACAACAAGGGCTTGGGTGCAAAAATTGGACACATACTTAAGGCTCAATCCTATGGCCGACGCAGATGCAATCCAATTTGCCAGATTACATTTAGAAGGGGAAGCACAAGAGTGGTGGTATCATGGTATAGTGACCCTAGGACATGCTAACATCACTTATGAAGATTTTACACAAAGGTTGATATAAAGATTCGACCGAAAGAACCCATAAATCCACTTCAGAGAACTGACACTACTTAAGCAAACAGGGTCACATGAAGAGTTTGTTGCAGAATTTGAACGCACTGCAATTATGGTAACAAATATATCTGAAGAGATATTAGTTATGCTTTTCATTGAAGCATTAGCTGAGCCTGTACAAGGATGGGTCAAAACATTCAATCCCACCACTCTTCAAAAAGCCATCATGAAGACTTGTGACTTGGGAAATGCAGCCGCTAAAGCTAAGGCTCCGTCCAAACCTTTCATCCATCCAAAAGATAAGGAGAAGAAGCCTTTCCAACGTGATGTACCCAAAAGAGACTGACTAGATGAGGAAGCTTGAAGCGAACTAAGGAGGAAAAAGCTATGTTTTACTTGTAGGGAACCATGGGAACCTGGTCATCGCTGTTTAGGAAAGGGGAAGATTCACTACATCAAAGTGCTCTATGACGACGACGAAGAAGAAGAGGCCACTCCAACAACCAATGAAGAGCCACCGCAGAAGGAAGAAAAGGAAGAAGAGAAGCGAGGCAACTCCAAAGAAGAATCACCACAAGAGAAAAGGCCCAACGGAGAAAAGAAGACACGACCACAGGTCAAGATTGCAACCCCTTCAGGCACACCCAAGTATTACACCTTCAGGGTCAGGGGAGTTGTCAAGGGACAACACATCACAACCCTAATTGATGGAGGAGCCAGACACAACTTCATCGATGCAACACTTGTAGCTAAAAGGGGACTTCCTACCGAAGAGTTGAAGGGCTTGGATGTGATAGTTGCAGATGGATACAACTTGGATTGCACACGAATGATCCCAGGTTTGAGTGTAACTCTTGGTAACTATACTTTTACCAGTTATTTCTATGTAATAGATCTTGCAAACTTCAACATGGTACTGGGAGTTCAGTGGTTAATTTCATTGGGCAAACATACGATGGACTACCAAGTGTTGGAAATGGAATTTAGAGCACCAAATGGCAATAAGGTCGTATTAAGAGGCATGTGAAATGGTGGGCCACAGGGCCACGAGGATGGAAGCCTTTTTTAGGCATGGGGATATAGCATACGCAACATAATGTAAGGTTATGACCCAAAAGACTCGCGACAATGACAGACTGCAAGACAAGGTAGATATTCAACAATTGTTGGACAAGCACGCTCTAGTGTTTGGTGACATTCCTCCAAGATTTCCTCCTAAAAGAGGATTTGAGCATACTACTGAACTGGAAGAAGGAGCTAAGCCTGTGATCACCACACCATAACGACATCCGAAGAAGTTCAAAGACGAGATAGAAAAAACCATCTAAGAATTGTTAGCTATGGGACATATCAGACCCAGCTCAAGCCCGTTTGCATCATCTGTAGTTTTGGTGAAGAAGAAGGATGGCACATGGAGAATGTGTATTGATTACCGAGTTCTCAACAAGAATACCATCAAAAATAGGTATCCCATTCATGATACCCAAGATTGATTAATGACTAGATGAACTCCATGGGGCTGTGTACTTTTCGAAGATCGATTTACGATTTGGATATCATCAAATATGAGTCCGAGAGGAAGAAGTGCCAAAAACAACATTTAGATGTCACTATAGACACACTGAATTTTTGTTCATGCCGTTTGGTCTCACCAACACCCACGCCACTTCCCAATCATGCATGAACAGTATATTCAACAAGTAACTAAGGAAGTTTTTGTTGGTATTCTTTGACAATCTTCTCATCTACAACAAGACACGAGATGATCACTTGGGGCATTTGGATAAAGTCTTGAGCATCATGCAGGAACAATCCCTTTATGCCAAGGCATCAAAGTGCGAGTTCAGATTGACATAAATCCTTTATTTGGGACATATGATTAGCGCAAAGGGGGTACAAGTCCATCAAGAGAAGATCCAAGCAATAGTGGTTGGCCTACATGCAATACCCTAATGAAAATACGAGGGTTCCTCGAGATATGCAACTACTCTCAATGTTTTGTTAAAGGGTTCTTCCAGTTAAGTGCAACTTTGACGGACTTAACCAAAAAGGGAGCATTCAAGTGGCCAGGGGAATATGACAAGGTGTTCAACAAGCTCAAAGAAATAATGAGCTCATGTCCAGTATTGGCTCTTCTTGACTTTGGTCAACCATTCATATTGGAATGCGATGCGTCAAATGTTGAAAATTGGCAGCTCAAGGATGAATTTATAAAAATAGAATTTCCAAAAATAGAAATTCTAAAAGTAGAATTTCTAAAAATAGAAAATCTCAAGTATGACTTTCCAAAAATAGTAAATCACCTTGCATCAATTGGTAATCAAGCATTGTTGATGGAAAATCCCTTTTGATCATCAATCAATCCTAGTAGTTCAATTTCGACTTAGTCATCAATATCATCATTAATATTAATATTATTATTACTAAAAAGAAATTCAAATCTCTTAATCACGTCATATGTAATTTCCCTCAATTAATGCATATGTTACACTCTCTCTCTCTCTCTCTCTTAATGGATTCATTACTCTCTCTTGAATGCTCTTACGCACCTCTCACAATCTTACACACTTTAATGACTCTTCATAAAAAGTTTCCTCTTACACCTCTTTAATGCATAAGTTACACTTCTCTCCTAAATTCATAAGTTACACTCCTGTCCTTTATGGCATATGCTACAATCCTATTTTGGCATATGTAACTCCTCAAGGCATGTGTATTGCTCCTCCTTTATGTCAACAATTCATTGCCCCTCCTATATATATGTGTCTCATATCATCTCACCTCACTTACTTGTGCATTGTGAATTCAAACTTGACAGAAAGTTGGAGAAACTTGAAGGAGATTGTGAGAGAGAGAGACTTGGAGAGTAAGAGCAGATCTTGGAGAACCAAAGTGATTCAATGTTTACTTCAACCACTGCTATTAGAGATATTCTTCAGATTTGGGTGAACTTATTCATTCTCTCATTGTACTTTGTATCTTTGCTGAACAATTGATTTTTAATAGAAGAAGAATCTGGTTGGGTTTTCCCCTCGTCATTGACCTAACTTCTCTGTGTCTCTTTGAGTTTTTGGTTGTCTCTCATTGTGCATATAGTTTATGTTATATCTACAATTACTTAAGTTATTTTGCAACATAAAGAAGTTCTGGATTTAAGTGATTGTAACAACATATAACATCAAAATTTCAACATCAAAAGAAGGAATAAGGGTTGTCCTTATGCAAAAGGGCCATCCCAATGCATTCGAAAGCCGAATACTGGAAGATTCAAAAGGACTCTACTCCATATATGGCAAGGAGATGCTAGCTATCATGCACGCATTAGCGAAGTTCAGACAATATTTCATGGGCAATAGATTTGTAGTCAGGACAAACCACAAGAGTCTACGCCATTTCTTGATTCAAAGGGACATGAACGAACGACAACAAAAATGTGTAAGCAAAATCAAAGCTTACGACTTGGACATTGAATACGTGAAAGGAATGAAGAATGTTGTGGCCGATGCACTCTCCAAGAAACCAACTGCATGTGCTCTCATGGAAATTGCAGAAGAATGGAAGGCACACTTCTTAGTAGAATATGCCAAGAACCTGTTTGCTTGCGCCCTAATCAACAAGATCATCTAGGATGACAGGTGCAAAATAATTGATGAGGTCATTTATTATAAACACAGGGTATATCTAGTTCCTGAATCTACACTTAAGGAAAACATCTTGAAAGTTGCACATGGTATTCCTTCAGCTGGGCATCAAGGATTCTTCAAGACATATCGCGAGATTCGAGAACGATTCTCGTGGAAAGGGCTCAAGGAAGATGTGATGAAATATGTTAGGGAATGCATGACATGTCAACAAAATAAGGTTGAGCATACACATCCTGTAGGTCTCCTCCAACCGCTACCAATTCCAGAACAGGTCTGGGAAAGCATCTCGATGAAATTCATCACAAGATTACCCAAAGCCCAAGTAAAGGACTGCATATACACAATGGTAGACAAGTTGACTAAATTTGCACACTTTTTGCCATCTCAATTGATTAGTCGACCAAACAAGTGGCGAAACTCTTCTTCAAGGAGGTCTTTAGGCTACACGGGCTACCAAAGAACATAGACAATGATTGCGATAATAGATTTATGGGTGCATTTTGGCAGGAGATTTTTAGGTTAGTGGTAACCGAATTGACCCCTAGCACTAGGTATCACCCACAAACGGACGGTCAGACAGAGATAGTGAATAAGTGGATTGAAGGGTATCTGCGCAACTATGTGACAAGTCAACAGAAGGCATGGATTAATTGGTTGTACCTTGGGGAACATTGTTACAACACCACCTACCACTTATCCATTGGGATGACACCCTTCAAAGCTTTATATGGAAATGATGCACCATCCTTCATCGACAAAATTTTTGGTGACAACAAGGCATCCCTTGCCAAACACTGGATACAGGCGAGTCAGGACATTCTCAGGGTACTCAAGGAAAATATACAAGTTGCTCAAAATCGACAGAAGTTGTACGCAGACCAACATCGAACGAAACACAACTTTGAGGTAGGAGATCTTGTTTTCTTGCGATTGCAACCCTATAGACTGTCTACACTTAAAAAGAGTGGCACAAAAAATTGAAGTCGAGGTTTCATGGACCCTACAAAATTCTCCATAGGGTTCATGAAGTGGCATATGAGTTGGAGTGACCTAGTGACAATGAAAGCCACAATGTATTCCATGTATCATGCCTCAAGAAGGCTGTGGGTTAGCGAGTCACCATCTCTGTCGAGTTGCCACCATTAGATGAAGAAGGACAATTGGAATTGATTCTGAAGACGATCATAGCAGTGCGGGAAAAGAAGTTAAGAGGGAGAGTAATTCTAGATTACCTCATCGGATGGAAGAATTTATCGGAGGAGGATGCAACGTGGGAAGGAGAACAAATTCTGCAGCACCCGAGTTTGAAATTGCTTGAGGGCGAGCAATTTCGGGTAGGGGGGATTGTAATGTCCTCCACGAAGTGAGGACGAATGGACTTAGTAACCTATTCGTCCCTGTATGCTATATTCCTTATAAAGGGGATAAGAACCCAAAATACCCATTGTTGGGCAACTTTTGGGTTAGCTGGGGTTTTGAGTAAGATACACTCAACCAATTAAGAAGATGAAACCCCTCAAGGAAGTCTATAAATAAAGGAGGATTGAATTCACTTGGATCATAAAGTGAGGATCATTTCATCTGATTTTGAGCATTAGCTCTGAGGGTTTTAAGGCCCCTTTCTTTTTATCAATTTCGATGGTGAAAGCTTCCACCCTAGTTAACGATGTTTGCTTTTCTCTTATCTGTTATGGGCACAAGAAAGCATTATGGAGGCAACAAATTATTTGTGACTTTTTTTTGTTTGGACACAAGATCATTTTTCTAAAACTACAAGTGTTTGGTCTAAGAGTGGCTCGTAGGTCTAGGCACAAAGTATCCACGACAACAAATTCTTTGCGTTTAGGGTGGCTCAGAAGCGTGACCACGGGAAACCACATAGGCAACAAAGATAATTTGTGATGTCACTGCTTATGGTCTGCAATCAAATTTCACTCTGAAAATTGTCAAGGGTTTCATTGAACAAAGAGAACTCGGAAAGGCAATGCTGCTACATCCCGGACAAATACATGAGGATTTTTCTCTTGAGGAAAGGTTGCAGATTATATTGACTCGTAATTAATGGTGAGACTACTGCGGTTTGTTGGGTTGATTTTGTTGAGATTTTGAGTGTTGGGGTAGCTTCAAATGTGCTGTAGCTCCCAAACTTTGTGGAGGGACTAGAGTACATGAGATCTCCAAGACCCAGAAAGGGATTTGAGAAATTCCATCCGGTTTAAGAGAAAATTAATTAATTAATATTTTTAATTAACGACCCTAAGTCTAACTTAGGAAAATTAAAATATTAAAGGTAATTAATTTAAACATGTGATGGAAATGACTTAAATCACACGGATCAAGTTTTCTTTTAATCTTAGTCGTCGAATCAAGATTAGATCATGGCCGTTGGTTTCCCAACGAGAAAAGTATAAAGGAAAGGCTCGGGGTCAGTGGGAGAACACACATGGAGGCAGAGCACTGAGACTAAGCTGGAATTCTAGGGCGTGGTTTGCTAAGAATATCCAGAAGTGTTTCAGCTGCAGTGAGGGGTAGTATTGGCTAAGGGGTGATCTGATCCCAGAGCCAAGAGTTAGCAAGAGGCAGAGAAGTAGCAGTCAGAGCAGCGCAGAGGGAGCAGCAGCTACGCAGCGCAGAGGGCTTCAGTGCTACGCAGGCTCAGAAAGGGCAGCGCAAAGGCAACAGGAGGCCATCAGGGCTTACGCAGGCCCAGCTAGGGCAACGCAGTTTGGGGTTACGCAGGCCTCTCCTGAGAAATGCAGGGGCACACGCAGGTTAGCAGAGATGACGCGGAGGGATTTAGAGCAGCACGGGGTTTCTGAAGACAGAAAAAGGCTGAGTTATGCAAATCCCGTTTGAGGGTGTGAATCAGTCAGTTTCTTCGTCTCCAGAATAGATGTATTGCTGTAAATTTTGTATTTCTCTGTCGGGTTAACCAGTAAGGTGCCCAAATTTGTTGTACCTAGAATGTACTTAATAATATAAACTCTCCAGCAGCCAGAAGACCGGTTTTCCCTCATTGGGTTTTTCCTGGACAGTTGTCCATAAAATCTTGTGTGTCACTTTGTCTATGTGCATGTATTCGGTTTAGATCTGGATCTGTGTAGGCTGTTAAAGTGTTTACTTTGATGTTAATACTGAACATTTCAGATTAATAACTTGTATAAGTAGGAGAAGTAAATCGTGATTTAACAGTAGGGTTTCTGCATAAGTAATATTCAGAAATTTTCATAGATTTGGAATTTAATAGTCAACGAAGACGAGGCCAACTTCAAGGTCGAGAGCAAAGTGGACGCAGGTATTGAACACGATTCATAAGTTGTAGGAATTTTTGTTGTGACTCTAGAAGAATTGCATAAGCAGAAACCTTCGTTTCCAGAATCAAACTCAACGTGGAAGTCCCTCGAGGAAGCGAGCAAATTCATGGCAGCTAAGTTTGAAGACGTGGGGATTTTCTGCAGCGGAATCGATGGCATCAATTTAGAGTGACTTGTGGCCACGATTTCTTGTTGGATGTTGAATAATATTTGTGTTCAAAGTATTTTGTGATACCTTTATTAGTGTGGGGTCAGTGTGTGGGATCAATACATTGCTTTGAAGTAGTCGTGCTACATTAGCGTGGGATTATTGCATTGTGAAAACTATATTTTTTGTGTGCCATATTCTGTCGCTTGTTTAAGAATTTGTTCAGATTGTTGCATCAATAAGAAGGTTAAGTGTAGATTCTACTAATGGCATAGAATTATTGTGTATTGGGAAAAATGGTAAAACCATAACATATATTAATAATAACAAAAATAAAAATTGCCCTAGTATATTACACTCAATCATGGCTCTCTCATGGCTCTCAATAACTCCCCTCAGTTAATGCATATCTTACTCTCTCTCACTTAATAGATACGTTCCACTCTCTTACGCACTCATCAAAAGCATGGCATATTCCTCTTACACACTCATTAAAGCATGTCGTAAAAGATTCCTCTTACACACTCTTTAATGCATATGTTACATTCCCTCCTTAATGGCATGAGTTACAAAGGCATGCTTACCTCCTTAATGGCATAAGTTACAAAGGCATGTGTACCTCCCTAAATGGCATATGTAACTCCTCAAGGCATGTGTATGCTCCTTCTTTATGACCGGAATTTGTTGCTCCTCCTCTATATGTATCTCATATCATCTCATTCTCACTACTTGTGCATTGTGAAAGAAGAATTCGAACTTGACAGGGAGAGTTGGAGAGACTTGGAGAAGATTGTGAGAGAGAGACTTGGAGAGTAAGAGCAGAACCTGGTGAGCCAAGGTTGATTTAGTGTTTCAGTGTTGATTCAGTTGAAGGGAAGGTTGATTCAATGTTTGCATCTGCTACTGCTACCAGTGATCTTTATGTTACAACTTGTTCAGATTTGGGTGAACTTACTCATTCTCATGACCTCTCATTGTACTCTGTATCTCTGTTGAACAATTGATATCTAATAGAAGAAGAATCTGGTTGGGTTTTCCCCTTGTGGGTTTTGCCTTGATCATTGGACCGAAATTCTCTTTGTCTCATTTATATTCTTCGCTGTCTTCTATTGTGCATTTGGTTTATGTTCTATCTACAATTGCGTAACTAATATTGTACGAGAAAGAAGTTTTTGAAATAATTAATTGTTATAGCATAGAACTTCATAATTTTAACACTAGTTTGTCTCTAAATGCCTCAAACTTCCCTTTTGCTAAGGGCTTTGTTAGAGTATCAACCTATGTCACACAGTTCTAATTTGGCAATGATTAAGTTTGATTCAAACTCGAATTTTTGGATGAGGTTCTCATTCTTAATGCTACTTCCATCGATTCGTAGAATCCTTTATTAATTTGTCAATTTTGTCTCCTTTTTCTATTAATTTTTTCCGTTAACTCTTTTTTTCCTTTTGCCAACTTTGTTTGTGCCTATGTGAAAGAGGGTACAACTACACAATAAGGCTTTCTTTGTTTCTGCCTTTATTGGACAACATATTGCTCTCTCTCCTCTCAACATTGAAGTACACATAGTAATCCGCAAAATATTGACCAAATTTGAAGGTGTATGGCGTATGAATATAGAAAGAACAACCACAACAATGGTATGGCCTATACGACTTATTGGTATTGTTGGAAAGTGTAACTAGGATCAGTCTTCATAATGACCTTGTAATTATGAATTTATGTAATGAAGAAGACAAATATAATAAAATGTATTTTGTAAAGCTTGACTCATGGGTTTCATGAGCAAGTAGTTTTTATTATAGGTCAAAGACTTCTCCTTGATGTCTTTTAGGGATTTGTCATCTTGTCATAAATGTATAATTTAGAGTAACGTATATGAAGTAATGTTACACTTGTAAAGACAAAATATTGATGTAATTTGTATGCTCCAAGACCTCGTCAAATATGCTCCTTGAAGTCGGCCTAGAATATGCTAGAAGTCTCCTTGATAAAGTCGGCTCATACTCATAAGATCATGCCAGCCTAGAGATGGGAAACAATCCCTATATATAATGGGACTGCAGTCTCACTTGTCACCAAGCAATTCCAAATTCGGTCTGCAATAGAAGTGCATAAGGGTGACTGCAGTTTGTGCGAAGATACAAGGATAAGCAACGAAGAAAGGAAGGGTTGATCTAGCTCTGTCTAAGGTATATTTTACCTCGCACTCCTCACATAAGCCGAGAGCAATCACAACAAGGTCAAGGATTGCAGTAGGTGCGGAGGAAAGGTCTCCTTGTGGTGCGAAGAAGGAAGACTAGACAACGAAGAAAGGGAGATTACAAGAAGTGCAAGAAAGAGACAATATAAGCCTCGGTCATGGGTAACTAAATCTGTTATATCTCAGTAAAGGGCTGAAGGATACATAATGAAAAAGAAAGGGTGCTACAACAAGAACAAAGATCTCGGTTCAAGTTATCAAAGGGTGTAGAAAAGAAGGCTCATGAAGAGGTCTCTAGGAGGTCAAGACTAGACCAAGAAAATCAGAGAAGAAGCTCACTATTTAGGGCTAGGAACCGTGTTGGTGCAGTACAGTGCAGAAAGGAGTGATCAACTAGAGAAGACGAGAAGAGCAGTAACAAGGTCTTGGTGTCATACTATAGTCAAGTGTCTGAGTAATGGTCATGGTACTTGTCAATTGAAGATAGATAAGAAGTATTACTTTCGGGTTTTCCTCTCCAAGAGGGAGAGGTTTTTGGCCCTGGTTTGAAGAGACTAAACTTTGTGTCTCTTGCGTTTTGATAATTGACTTGATGAAAGACATAATAAGCTAACGAAGATAAGATCTAAGTAATAGAAGCATAATGAGTATAGCACAGACAATTATCAAGTAAGAGAATTGGATTATACACTGCACTACAAAATTCTCAACATGTATCTTGTTGGTCACTTCAACAATTTTCTTTTCTTCTCCTTGAGTGCACTCTTTTTCTTCCTACCCTCTTGCTCTCTTCTCATATGAGGTTGAGCTCTCCCATCGTGTCCTTTTTATGCTTTGAGATAAATAACTGATCTCCTCAATCCTAGCTGACGAAAGACATAATAAGCTAATGAAGATAATATCTAAGTAATAGAAGCATAATGAGTATAACACAGGCAGTTATCAAGTAAGAGAATTGGATTATACACTGCACTACCAAATTCTCAACATGTATCTTGTTGGTCACTTCAACAATTTTCTATTCTTCTCCTTGAGTGCACTCTTTTTCTTCCTACCCTCTTGCACTCTTCTCATATGAGGTTGAGCTCTCCCATCGTGTCCTTTTTATGCTTTGAGAGAAATAACTAATCTCCTCAATCCTAACTGTCGGTTATCTCTATCTTGAGATGTATGGCTAAGATTAAATCCTATTCTAAGTCATTTATGCTATATAACTTTTGGAACGTTTCATTTAGATTTCTAAGACTATGTTAACTTCAAAACAATAGACTTTCAATTTTATTTTCTTTTTTCAAGTGAAATTACAAGATGGTGTTAGCGATTAGATTTGCAAGGTGGTTACCAATGAAATGCCTTGAACCACTTCTTGCATGTTGACAGTGAACTTGTGAAAGAAATTCTTGCTCAAGTTACATATCTCAACATGAACAACTTTAGATATTAGAATGATTTCCCTAACGTTGCAAAGATGATAGAGGGCCATAATCTTTAGAAAGGGAAAGCTAGATTTGTTGTTGATATATGAGAATCAAGGGATTGATAATCACTAGTTCGGGATTGCATGTAGGACCTTAGAGGTTAAAATAACATTTGGATACTACCTACTCGAAGTACTAGGTTGATGTGTAGTCAATGCAAAATATCGTTTTTTACATGATTAGGATAGGTAGTTGAACCATACCACTATAAACAAAGAAACTACACACTTGAGTAAGGGAGATTCTAGAGGAAGTTATTGGGGAGTTCACTCTAGACATAGGTAGATATTCTTGTTTGACAACCAATTAGGTCTCAAGAGAAGATACTTTGTAGATAATAGAGGTAGTAAGAGGCAAGGTCTGTTGAAAATACAGAGAGGGGTGAATCATTATTTCTTAGCAATTAGCACTTTTTAATACTTTTCATAGCATTAGTTCTTCAGTTATTAGTAATGTTCTTCTTCAACAACAATAATCAGCAGTAGACAACACCATACATCAATGCAGGAAGATAAAACAATAGACACATGGATTTTTAGGTGGAAAACCCCCTCCGGGTCAAAAACCACCGAACACTTCTCTAGTAATTTTATTCTTCTCTCTTTAAAAGAATATTAATTATGTCAAGATTTCAACTACAAATGAGGGATGCGTCAACCCCCTAATTCACAGTCCACAACTTGTAGGATGCTACTATACCCTAATATCCTGCTGCAACCAAAAGGACGCCCCAACGCCCTGTAGATCATGCCACAACCTGATGAGTGCCCCACCACTTTGTTTACTAGCTGCTGTCGGAAAGGATGGTTCATTGCCCTGTGAGTTTATCAACCACAACTGGATGGACACCACAATGCCCTGTGCAAGTCACAACTTGCCCTAGCACCACCTTGTCGCCCCGAAGTGTTCTTAGGCCACAACCTGAAGGTGACTCCAATCACCCAGAAGAGTCGGTAGTCACGTTTCACAATTTTCACACTGGATCCCTTGTAATCTGAATCAATGTAGAATAGATGTAAGGAAAATGTAGAATAGATATCGAATCTTGGTAGCCGCTGATCACTTTTCCCACAAACTGATCACTGCACAATGCTATACATTAAGCTATCATTGTTCAACTGCACATAACTGTCACTGCACACTGTATATCACTGCCACTAGAAATAATTGCACAATTGCTGGCTATCACTGTAGGTCATTGCTCATGAATTAATAGTCATCAATGCACAATACTGAGTGTCACTCCTCGCATAGGCCACTATACATCATAACTGAACCACTGCACTACTCATCATCAAGAACTCACAATGGTGCCTACCACTACTCGTCGAATGAACAAACATCAAGGCTCATATGCTGCTACCACAGTGTATCAGGTTGCATACAATGCTGCAACCATCTGATACTTCTATCAAATAATGGCACAAACAAAGGTGCCTCATGTTTGTTGAGAATTTGGAGGGACGTAGATTAATTCAAATTCTCTTCTTGATAATTACTTGTGAGCTTACTTGAGTTACTTATGTCTTCCCTTGCTTAGCTTATTTAGTCTTTCATCAAGTCAATTACCAAAATACAAAAGACACAAAGTTAGGCTCTTCAAGCCAGGGCAAAACCTCTCCCTCTTGGAGAGGAAAACCCACGAGAAATTCTTCTTATAGATCTTCAAATGACAAGTACCATGACCAAGACTTAGACCCTTGACCTATGAAGCCTACAAGACCTTGTCATTACTTCTTTGACTACCTCCAACACTGATCCTTCTCTTCTACTCCAATCTGCACTGACCTGCATTAGAACTAGAGAACTCGGTCTCTAAGTTTCACTTCTTATTACTTAGTCAACTATTGGAGACTGACTCTTCTTCACTTTGCATACATTTGTAACTTGTACACAACCTTTAACTTGTTGAGAATTTGGAGGGCTATAGGTCAATACAAATTCTCTTCTTGATAATTACTTGTGAGCGTGCTTGTGTTATTTATGTCTTCTTTTCTTTTAGCTTAGTTAATCTTTCATCAAGTCAATTATCAAAATGCACAAGACACAGAAGTTAGGCTCCTAGAGCCAGGGCAAAAACCTCTCCCTCTTGGAGAGGAAAACCCGCAAAGAATTCTTCTTATAGATCTTCAAATGACAATTGCCATGACCAAGACTTAGACCCTTGACCTAGATATGCTTCCAAGACCTTGCTTCTTCAACTTTAATTCTTCTTTTCAGCAATTTGCTTGCTGCCTCTTCTCCTTAAGATGACTGTCTTATCTTTAATAAACTCTTTCTTCAGATCAACAAACCTGAATTAACACTTTTTTGCACTTGTCCACAACTTAGCTTGTATCTCTATACTTTCCTCAATTTCCTTTCCTGCTGCATAACATGCTGTCTCTTTGTTAACTTATGACAACATTACACTTCAATCCTGCACTGCACTTCGCATTAACCTTCAACACTTTGTATTTAACCTTCAACTCTTCGCATTTAACCTTCAGCGCTTCGCCTTGACCTTCAGCACTTCGCCTTTACCTTCAACACTTCGCCTTTACCTTCAACACTGTGGATTTAACTTCAACACTGCGTATTTAACTTCAGCACTACGTATTTAACTTCAACACTGTGTATTTTACCTTCAGCACTGCGTATTTAACCTTCAGACCTTTGCGTTTAACCTTTAGACCTGCATTTCGTATAAACTTACAGAACTTGTCTGAAATTTTATGCACTCAAATGAACCGCAAAGCAACTATATATAGGTGTATGTTTCCTGGTTTGTAAGCCGACTCACCAAGTTGACTTTAGGCCGACTTCTCCACAGTTTGTAGGCCGACATAAATAGTATTTCATTAGGTTTTTATTCCAGCATGTTGGAGGTTTGTCTTCGCTGTATAGGAGCTTGACTTTCAATGCCTTTTAGAGCTTGTCTTCCATCTTCTTTGAGGGCTATTTGTTTGCTTCTTTACAAGGTCTTTGGAGCATACTAAACTAAATCCTTCATGTATATATGACACCTAATTATATGTATTCCTATGATCTTAATAGACATCAAGAAGAAGTCTATCTACATAATAAAATCTTGCTCATGAAACCCATGAAACAAGTATACCAAAAAAAAAATATATATATTTTGTTATCTTTAACATCTTCTTTACATAATTACATAGTCAACATGAAGACCGACCTAGTTACACTTTTCAACACTCCCTCTTAACTAGGGAGGTATTCATACAGGTACATGGTCACTTTCAAACGAAAGAATCTCATAAGAAGAATCAGATTGGTAATCGCATCTGTATAGCATCATATCAACCAGCATTGTCCTAGTGCAAGGCCTTGACTAACAGCCCCATCTCTCAACGAGACAATGGGCTACAATGCTGGCGAGACACATGAATTATAGACACCATCGTCATTGTCTCTCCAAGGTACATACTCCACCTTGGTGTTCCCAAAGTATGACCTTCTTGGATTATTCTTCTCTTGGGTAGCTAGCCCTCAAAGAATATCGGTCCATGACTACTCTTATCTTGAATGCCCTTACACATTCTCAAAGAGTATCGAATGCCAGATGATTACCCAATCCTCCATTCTGTCTTCCCAAGTGAAGACCAGAATGATGTGTCTATCTCACCCTCTCAATCAGGGAGGACCTATTCCACAAGGGAATGTACTCATTCCTATACAAGGAATGTACCTAAGCTCATTCTTAGGAATTACCAAGTTTCTTCCAAGTAAGAAACTTATCACCAGGCTCCCTCTTAACCTGGGACCTCCAGCAGCAATGGTGAGACACCCAACTGCTCATGAATAATTCCTGTCCTCGATGTCATGGATTTCGATATTGAGGAATCTTCAACTTTTCACTTCATAGGGCATAGGTCATCCATCACTTCCATCTTGAGTCATGTCTGCTTATCAAAAAGTGATTCATCAGACTTCCTTTTATCTGTTCCATTGTTATGTCATGTTGCTTTCCTTCGAATCATCTCCAAGGATCATACATCCTTTCTCATGATTAGCAGCCCTGCACGAATTCATCCAGATAACCATATTCATATGAACCTTTTAAAAGTTACCTTAGTGATGATCTTTCACCATGACATCTTCCTGTGGGCATCAACATCCTTCATACAGATTGACACATCTCCTAATGATATGTTTTTGCCAAGGGTCTTCTTCTTTACCAGACTTCTGTCAGAGTCTACATATCTTCCCAGGAGATCTCCTAGTAACATCTTCTTGGCCTTCGGATGATAACTGCCTCTTGACATGGTTGTATTTCATGATATCTTCCTCTCTACACATTCTTCATTCCCAGGACATTACAAATTTTCCAATTTCTTGTTTATGTACAACTTCCTCATATTCATCTGTAAGTGCACTGAGAGATCCTCCTTCATAGATCATACTTCCAAATACGGAGGTCTATTACCGGCAACCATATGACATGACTTCACAACATCCAATATCAACATATATGTCTGCATACCTCATACCTATTTCCTTGAGTCATCCTGTAGCAGCTTCTCTTTGAATGAAGAGCTTCATTCCTTTGGCCTGCTTCATCAATATGTCATCACATCCCATAATTTTGTCACCATGATGACCCTCAATCTGATGACTGCTTTACTTTGGTAGAGAGATTTTCCAGAAGTTGTTTCATTGAGAGCTCCTTTCATGCTTCTATTGAGATGCTTCTTAATGTACATTGCTTTCTATTTTACAATCAATCAGAGATCACTTAAAGAGAAAGATGGTCTCAATCATAATAGAGATCTCTTGCTTCCTCCTTCTTGGATCTTTTAGCATCAGGTTCTTCTCTTTCATTAGTGACATGGGCTTCTTCCTTTTTCCTCTTGTCCTTTTCAGATTTAGGACAATCTCTTTTATAATGTCCAAGTTCATTACATCCAAAGCATCGTACGTTGTCCATATTCTTTCTTTTATTCTGAGTGCCAAATTTTCCGAATCTTCCTTTCTTCCTGTATGAGGTTGCAAAGGCATGATTCTCTTCACTTGGTCTTGTATCAACTTTGGCCTTTAGTCTTGTTTCCTATATTTTACATAGAGACCATAAATCATGGAATGGAGTGGCTTCTTTCTTCCCATATAGACTGGAAGTGAAGTTTCCCCATTCCTCTGGTAGAGCATTCAACACCACTGTAGTCATCTCAGTGTCAGACATCACTTCTAGTTCCTGCAGTTGATCTCTTATTTCAGAAATCCTCATAAAGTATGGAGTGATTCTTGCTTCCCTTGATAATTTCATTTTGTATAATTCTTGTCTCAGAGAGATTGCTTCTCTTGCAGTACTCACAGAGAATAGCTCCACCAATTTCTCATATATTTGTTTTGCAGTCTTTAGTTTTGATACATAGGGAATGACCCAACCAGCTTGTTGCTTTCTTTACAATAAGGCATCTTGACAGATAGGGTCATGAATACTTACTTGAGTGGATTTGCTTGCAGCTTCCTTGATGATGATTGATAATGAAGCCAAGGGTGTCCTTTCTTCAATGTTGATTGTACTTGAACCCTTGATTATAAAGACTATCTTCAGAAGTTGGGATTCTCTTCAAACAATGTCTTGAGTGCAAATCTTTGATGGCAAGGATTATTTTCTTGAATGAGTTGATCTTTTGAATGAGGTAGGAGATCTCACTTGAAGTAGTTAGATAATCTTCCTTGCAAACTGATTTGTCTTTCCAACCCAAAATTTGATCTTTGCTTCTTTGAGTGTCTTGTCGACAAGCAGCCCTTATGTTCAGCACCTTAGCTCCGATACCATGTTGAGAATTTGGAGGGGTGTAGGTTAATACAAATTCTCTTCTTGATAATTACTTGTGAGCGTGCTTGTTTTATTTATGTCCTCTTTTCTTTTAGCTTAGTTAATCTTTCATCAAGTCAATTATCAAAATGCACAAGTCACATAAGTTAGGCTCCTAGAGCCAGGGCAAAAACCTGTCCCTCTTGGAGAGGAAAACCCGCAAAGAATTCTTCTTATAGATCTTCAAATGACAAGTACCATGACCAAGAATAGACCCTTGACCTAGATATGCTTCCAAGACCTTGCTTCTTCAACTTTAATTCTTCTTTTCAGCAATTTGCTTGCTGCCTCTTCTCCTTAAGATGACTGTCTTATCTTTAATAAACTCTTTCTTCAGGTCAACAACCCTGAATTAACACTTTCCTGCACTTGTCCACAACTTAGCTTGTATCTCTATACTTTCCTCAATTTCCTTTCCTGCTGCATAACATGTTGTCTCTTTGTTAACTTATGACAACATTACACTTCAGTCCTGCACTGCACTTCGGATTAACCTTCAACACTTTGTATTTAACCTTCAACTCTTCGCATTTAACCTTCGACACTTCACGTTGACCTTTAGCACTTCGCATTTAACTTCAACACTGCGTATTTAACTTTAGCACTGTGTATTTTACCTTCAGCACTGCGTATTTAACCTTCAGACCTTTGCATTTAACCTTCAGACCTGCATTTCGTATAAACTTACAGAACTTGTCCGATGTTTTATGCACACAAATGAACCGCAGAGCAACTATATATAGGTGTATGTTCCTGGTTTGTAAGCCGACTCGCCAAGTTGACTTTAGGTCGACTTGTCCACAGTTTGTAGGCCGACATAAATAGTATTTGATGAGGTGTTTATTCTAGCATGTTGGAGGGTTGTCTTCGTTGTATAGGAGCTTGACTTTCAATGCCTTTTAGAGCTTGTCTTCCATCTTCTTTGAGGGCTGTTTGTTTGCTTCTTTACAAGGTCTTTGGAGCATACTAAACTAAATCCTTCATGTATATATGACACCTAATTATATGTATTCCTATGATCCTAATAAACATCAAGAAGAAGTCTATCTACATAATAAAATCTTGCTCATGAAACCCATGAAGCAAGTATACCAAAAAAAATATATTTTATTATCTTTGACATCTTCTTTACATAATTACATAGTCAACATGAAGACCGACCTAGTTACACTTTTCAACATAACTTCGCTTAAGTTTCAGGTTCTTTGCTTTGCTTGGTGTCACAAAACAATATGTGTGATACTTCAGTGTTATCTCCGCAAGTTCTTCCTATATGATGTCCGGAAATAGATGTTGTGATACCTTAGACAAATCTGCACCATAACCCTCTACTCGACCTCAGAAAACCGCACTTATATCCTCTTTAAAACTCAGAGGAATCTGCACTTAATAACCCAGATCAGTCCACACTTTTTACTGTAGTGAATCCGCACTTAATCCACACTTTTTCCTCTGTAGTTGATCACAGATAATCCGCACTGCTTCACTGCATAAATTACATAGATATTCGCTTCCTTTTCTTCCCTTAAGTACACAGTGTTTCTTCTTTTAAACCCGCACTGTGGACCACTGTAAACCACAGAGGAATCCACACTTTTCTTAGTCAAATAGGCCACAGGTCCAGCGTATATATATTGTTCTTTGACATGCCTTTAGGCCGACCCTACACCAAGTTGTAGGCCGACTTCCTCACAGCAAATAGGCCGACATCAACATATCATTTGAGCTTATCTTTCAGCATTGTTGGAGGGCTGAATTAAGCCATTCTTTCACGGTTTCTTTGGCAAGGTCTTGGAGCATTTCTCTAGACTAGACTAGATCCTTCTTGCATCTGTATAACATCATATCAACCAACATTGTCCTAGTATCCAAGGTACATATTGCACCCGGGTGTTCCCAAAGTATGACCTTCTTGGACTATTCTTCTCTTAGGTAGCTAGCCCTCAAAGAATATCGGTCCCTGACTACTCTTATCTTGAATGCCCTAACACATTCTCAAAGAGTATCGAATGCCAGATGATTACCCAATCCTCCATTTTGTCTTCTCAAGTGAAGACCAGAATGATGTGTCTATCTCTCCCTCTCAGCCAGGGAGGACCTATTACATAAGGGAATGTACTCATTCCTGTATAAGGAATGTACCTAAGCTCATTCTTAGGAATTACCAAGTTTCTTCCAAGTAAGAAACTGATCACTAGGCTCCCTGTTAATCAGGGACTTGCAGCAGCAATGGTGAGACACCCAACTGGCATGAAGAATTCCTCCCCTTGATGTCATGGATTTCGATATTGAGTAATCTTCAACTTTTAGCTCCATAGGGCACAGATCATCCATCACTTTCATTCATGAGTCATGTCATCTACCAGAAAGTGATTCATCTGTCTTTCTTATCTGGTCCACCTTTAATGCCATGTTGCTTTCTTTTGAATCATCTCCAAGGATCTTACATCCTTTCTCATGATTAGCAACCCTGCACAAATTCATCCAGATAAACATATACGTATGAACTTTTAAAACAAAAGTTACGTCAGTGATGATCTTTCACCATGACATCTTCTTGTAGGCATCGACATCCTTTATTCAAATTGACACATCTCTTAATGATATGTTTTGTCAACGATCTTCTTCTTTACCAGACTTATATCAGAGTCTACATATCCTTCGAGGAGATATTCTAGTCACATCTTCTTGGCTTTTGGATGATAATAACCTCTTGACATGGTTGCACTTCATGATCTCTTCCTTTCTACACATTTTCATTCCCAGGAACTTACAATTTCCAGTTCCTTGTTTATATACAACCATCTCATATTCCATATGAGGATATATTATGTTGATTTCATCTGTTAGTGCACCGTGAGAGATCCTCCTCCATAGATCATACTTCTAAATATAAATGTCCATTACCTGCAACCATATGACATGAATTCACAACATCCAGTGTCAACATATAAATATATATATATATATATATATACCTCATACCTTTTTTTTTTGAGTCATCCTGTAGCAGATTTTCTAGAATGAAAAGCTTCATTCCCTTGACCTGCTCCATCTATATATCATCGCATCCCAGAATTCTGTAGCATAGAATTCTTGATGAAATCATTCCGCTTTCTTTCTAATCAGTGAATTCATAGAGAACTCCATTAGAAAATGTCAGCACCAGTTTCCATGATGACCCTTGATCTTGATTACTGCTTTCCATCA
Source organism: Pinus albicaulis (assembly GCA_034641835.2). NCBI lineage: Eukaryota > Viridiplantae > Streptophyta > Pinopsida > Pinales > Pinaceae > Pinus > Pinus albicaulis. The sequence goes on along the minus strand of CM076575.1, from coordinate 2,025,117,058 downwards.
GTAATGTTATTAGTGAGGTTTTCCCGGAGCTATTTCACCAAGAGCTCCTGCCATGCTTTTATCAAGATGGCATCAATATCCATTGCCTCCTATCATACTATTTTACAACCAACATAAATCACTTAAAGAGGAAGATGATCTTAATCATAATAGAGATCTTTCGCTTCTTTCTTATATTTCTTTGCATCAGGTTCTTCCCTCATATCTGAGACATGGGCTTCTTCCCTTTTTCTCTTGTCCTTTTCAGATTTAGGACAATCTCTTTTATAATGCCCAAGTTCAGTACATCCAAATTATCGTACTTTGTCCATATTTCTACTTTTATTCTGAGAACCAAATTTAGCGAATCTTCCTTTCTTCCTGGATATGGCTGCAAAGGCTTGATTCCCTTCACTTGATCCTGTATCAACTTTGGCTTTCAATCTTGTTTCCTCTATTTTACATATAGACCATAAATCATGGAATGGTGTGGCTTCTTTCTTCCCATATAAACTTGAAGTGAAGTTTCCCCATTCGTTTGGTAGAGCATTCAACACCACTGTAGTCATCTCAGTGTTAGACATTACTTCTCCCAGTTCTCGCAATTGATCTCTTATTTCAGAAATCCTCATAAAGTATGAAGTGAAGGCATTAGAGCTCTTTTGTGGTGAGGTTGGGATGCAAGTAAACATTAGCAAAACCAAGATCATGATCTTCTCCTTGAAGAGGAAAAAGCAATAGGTTAATTTTATTTTTGAGGGGAAACTCTTGGAGATTGTGGAAGAATATAAGTATCTAGGAATTATTTTTCACAATAGGCTCAATTTGGAGGCATGTGGAGCTAAAAGGATTCAGGGGGGATGGAGAGCCTTTTATCTTCTACAAAACAGATGCAGGGAACCAGAACTATGGGACTAGAAGACCAAGAAAACTCTTTTTTGAGTTGTTGATTACACCGGTTGTACTCTAGGGATGTGAAGTTTGGGGGAGTAGTATGTCAGACTACAAGTGGAGGCAATTAGAAAGAATTCAAGAACACCTAATCACTAATAATTTCAAAGTCAAATCAATGGTTCCTTATGAGATTTTGCTAGCTGAGGTTGGTTTATTTCCAATGGAGGCCGAGGCAGTTTTTCGCTTGTTAAGTTACCTAAAAAGGTTGAAGGCATGGAAACACATCGTTGGCCTAAAATAGTTGTTGTGGATGAGTTAATGAGGAGGAAGAAAACTTGGGGGAAACAAAATGACAAGTGGTTGGGCAAGTGGAGCATTAAGTGGCGAGAGTGTCCTAACTCTAAAGAGGAAATAAAAAAATGGGTGCTTGAAAAATTCAGGACTACCATTTGGGAAAAACAGATTGGTCGAAAAAATCGCTTTATGTTAAAGATTTCAACCCGACATGTTCTCATGATGAGTAGATATATTTAGGGGCCAAAATCATGGGAAAGGCTAGATTATTAATAACACAGTTGAAGACCGGGTTTCATCATCTCAGATGTGAAACAGGTAAATGTACAACTCCAAAAGAAGAGTGGGAAGAAAGAATTTGCATTTTTTGTAGGAAAGGAGAGGTAGAAACAGAATGGCACTACATCATGCATTGTCCGGCTTATGAGGATATTCGTAATGAGTGTAAAAGCATTCTGAAGGTCGATTGTTTGAACAAATTGTTTGAGGAAGTGAGACTTATCAACATTGCGAACTTCTTGGTCAAGATTCATGACAGGAGAGTAGTCTTAGAGAAAAGTTTGAAGTTGTGATGGGTTGGAGTCCTAGGTCCCTTAGACTGTTTGGTGTCGTGGACGTTATTAAAATCTCTTCATTCATTCATTCATTCTCTTGACAATTTCATTTTATATAGTTATTGTCTCAGAGAGATTGCTTCTCCTGCAGTATTCACAGAGAATAGCTCCACCAGTTTCGCATATATTTCTTTGGCAGACTTTAGTTTTGATACATAGGGGATGAGTGAGTCCTTAATGGATTCTATGAGAATCCTCTGGGCTTTGATTTCTTCCTTCGTGTACTTGGCATGAGTCGGAGCATCTTCTTTTGATGGTTGAATTGTCGATCCTTCGATGTAGTCCATAACTTCGTCTTCAATTAAATTCAAATTTGTCCTCTTCTACCATGCACTAAAGTTTGATGACCCAACCAACTTGTTGCTCTCTTTACAATAAGTCATCCTGACAGATTTAAGTAAGGTCATAGATACTTACTTGAGTAGAGTGGCTTGTAGATTCCTTGATGATGATGAAGATGAAGTTAGGAGCTTCTTCTAAGATAGAAATCTTCAATATAGGTGTTCTTGGATCCTTTATGATAAATGATATCTTCAAAAGATGATGTCCTCTTCTAACAATGTCTTGAATTTAAATCTTTGATGGCAAAGATTATTTTCTTGAATGAGTTGATCCTTTGAATGAGATAAAGGATCTTTCTTGAAAATAGCTTGAGTGTCTTTCATGCAAATAGATTTGTCTTTTCAACCCAAACTTTGATCTTCGCTTCTTGGAGTGTCCTCTTTGTCAAGTAGCCCTTGTGTTCAACACCTTAGCTCTAATTCCATGTTGAGAATTTGGAGGGCCGTAGATTAATTCAAATTTTCTTCTTGATAGTTACTTGTGAGCTTACTTGAGTTACTTATGTCTTCTCTTGCTTAGCTTATTTAGTTTTTCATCAAGTCAATTACCAAAATACAAAAGACACAAAGTTAGGCTCTTCGAGCTAGGGCAAAATCTCTCCCTCTTGGAGAGGAAAACCCACGAGAAATTCTTCTTATAGATCTTCAAATGACAAGTACCATGACCAAGGCTTAGACATTTGACCTATGAAAGCCTCCAAGAACTTGTCATTACTTCTTTGACTGCCTCCAACACTGATCCTTCTCTTCTGTTCCAATCTGCATTGACCTGCACTAGTACTAGAGAACTTGGTCTCTAAGTTTCACTTCTTATTACTTAGTCAACTATTGGAGATTGAATCTTCTTCACTTTGCATACATTTGTAACTTGTACAAAACCTTTAACTTCGCTTAAATTTCAGGTTCTTTTCTTTGATTGGTGTCACAAAACAATGTGATACTTCAGTGTTATGTCCGCAGGTTCTTCCTATATGATGTCCGAAAATAGATGCTCTGATACTTCAGACAAATCTGCACCATAACCCTGTACTCGACCTCAGAAAACCACACTTATATCCTCTTTAAAAACTCAGAGGAATCCTCACTTAATAACCCAGATCAATCCAGACTTTTTACTGTAGTGAATCTGCACTTAAATCACACTTTTTCCTCTGCATTTGATCACTGATAATCCACACTGCTTCAAAGCATAAATTATAGAGATATCCGCTTCCTTTTCTTCCCTTAAGTACGCACTGTTTCTTCTTTTAAACCCGCACTGTGGACCATTGTAAACCGCAAAGGAATCCGCACTTTCCTGTGTCAAATAGGCCGCAAGTCCTGTTGAAATGTTTAACTAGGTCGATATTCATGTTGACTATGTAATTATGTATTTATGTAAAGAAGAAGACAAAGATAATAAAATGTATTTTTGGTGTACTCGCTTCATGGGTTTCATGAGCAAGATTTTATTATGTAGATAGACTTCTTCTTAATGTCTATTAGGTTTTTATCTTCTAGGAATAAATAGAATTAAGGGTCTCATACATGAAGGATCTAGTCTAGGTATTTATGCTCCAAGACCTTATGGAAGAAGCTCACAAGAGCCCTCAATGCAACGATGAAAGACAAGCCTTAATGCAGTGAAGAAATACCTCTCCAACGCTGGAATAAACTTTATCTAGTCGGCCTAATTCACCATGGACAAGTGGGCTGTATGGTTGGCCTATTTAAGGGACTGTGCCCTATATATATACTCCTGTAATACGACCATCATTCAAGTAAGTTTGCGGACATCTCCAAGAAGACATTGCAGGTAAAAGACAGTATATAAGTGTGGATAAAAGGGCAACATATAAGTGCGGATAAAGGGCAGTATATAAGTGCGGATAAAGGACAATGAATAAGTGCGGATCTGAAACAAAAGAGTAGGAAGAAAAATTGCGGAAAGTACAGGAGGTACAAGATTGCGGATGGCTGAAGCAAAGTCGCGGATAAGTGCAGGAAGGATACAGTAAGTATAACTCTGAGTTTAAGAGTGTTAGTTCAGGGTTGTTGATTTGAAGAAAGAATTTATTGAAGCTGAGACAACCATCATAAGGAGAAGAGGCAACAATAGTGAGGAAGGTAAATCTTTGATTTACCTTCCTACAATTCAAGCAAATCAAATACAAGCATATACAAGGTGAAGGTCAAGGACTCTAGTACTGATGCAGAACTAAGCAAATTGGTGAAAAGAGGAATCAAAGTTGAAGAAGCTGAATCAAGGTCTTGGAAGCATATATAGGTAAAGGGTCCAAGTATTGGTCATGGTACTTGTCATTTGAAGATCTATAAGAAGAATTCTTTGTGGGTTTTCCTCTCCAAGACGGAGAGGTTTTGCCTTGGCTCTAGGAGCCTAACTTATGTGTCTTGTGCATTTTGATAATTGACTTGATGAAAGATTAACTAAGCTAAAAGAAGAGAAGACATAAGTAACTCAAGAAAGCTCACAAGTAATTATCAAGAAGAGAATTTGTATTAATCACCAACCCTCCAAATTCTCAACATGGTATCAGAGCTAAGGTGTTGAACACAAGGGTTGCTTGTCATCAAAGACACTCTAGGAGCCTAACTTATGTGTCTTGTGCATTTTGATAATTGACTTGATGAAAGATTAACTAAGCTAAAAGAAGAGAAGACATAAGTAACTCAAGAAAGCTCACAAGTAGTTATCAAGAAGAGAATTTGTATTAATCACCAACCCTCCAAATTCTCAACATGGTATCAGAGCTAAGGTGCTGAACACAAGGGTTGCTTGTCAACAAAGACACTTAAGGAAGCGTAGATCAAAGCTTGGGTTGGAAAGTCAAATCAGTTTGCAAGGAAGACTATCTAGCTACTTCAAGTAAGATCTCCTATCTCATTCAAAAGATCAACTCATTCAAGAAAATAATCTTTGCCATCAAAGATTTGCACTCAAGGTCCTCAAACATCCACCTTGTCATTGTATAAATTGTGAAATAAATGATATAAATGGGAATCCATTTCTAGTTTTCTTGTTTATGTACATCTGTGGGCTCCAATTGTTTCAATGAATTTTTTGTTGTGGTTAAATGTAATCACGTTTAATTGTCATGCACACACGAACCATTAGCAATACAAGTCCTTTGTGTTCAAATATTGAAACAACAAATTCCAGAGGCCATTTATACTGAGGGTGCTTTTCACTCCTTTGGATTAAGACAAGTATCTTCATTTTGTTGTCAATTGATTAAGTGGTTTTACATTGTAAGGGATTTTGAGCAATTTAATTTAATGTTATGTGTATGCACATTCATGTTTAGGTGACCAATGAATTATGTGGTGGCGGTTTAGTTATTGGGATGTTTCTATCTATTAAAGCACTCATGTAAGTTTGATAAATATGCCTTAGGCAATTAGCCCTATGTCAATGCCATTTTGGAATATATCCAGTTTGGAACATTTTATAGACTTGATAACCACCCTTTTTTCTAAGGACCTATTACATGCACTTATGTTTATTTGTTCTCCATGAGCTTTTTCTAGGACCTATTACATGCACTTGTGTTTAGTTTATGCTTCGAGAGAGATAAGCTAGTCTTGATAATATCGGCGATATTTTACGAAATATCGCGAATATCGCAATATTTTCAAGCAAACGATATTTCGGTAGGTAAATATCGCAATATTTTCAGATTTGAAAATATCGTGATATTTTGAAAATCTCGGCTAAATATCGCGATATTTTTAAAATATCGCTAAATATCACCATATTTTAAAAATATCGGCTAAATATCATTATTGCTTTATATGTTTAAAAATATGAAAAAATGATATTTTATGTTTTTCTGATATTTGCCGATATTTTCGCTGATATTGCCGATAAGATGTTTTCATGTCCCTCGCCGATATTTTGCCGATACCAATATTTTCAACATTGGAAATAACTAATCTCCTCAATCCTAGCTGTCAATTATCTCTATCTTGAGATGTTTGGCCAAGATTAAATCCTAGTCTAAGTCATGTGTGTTATATAACTTTTGGAACATTTCATTTAGATTGCTAAGACTATGTGAACTTCAAAACAATAGACTTTCACTTATGTTTTTTATTTTTCAAGTGAAATTACAAGATGGAATTAGTGATCAGATTTCCAAGGTGGTTACAACTTACCAATGAAATGTCTTGAACCACTTCTTGAACGTTGACACCTAAGTTGCACGAAACGGGGAAACGGGAACGAGTTATCGAAATGTGAAGCGATACGAAACACGACCTCTCCAAATTTTGGAAACGGGGAAACATATATATATATATATATATATATATATATATATATATATATATATATGTGAAATCGTCTTTTTATAAGTTTAGAAATCCATCTAGAAACATCGAAGAGACAAAAAAACAATTAAAATAATATTAAAAGGGAAAAAAACTGAAAAAAATAAAATAAAAAAATAAAAAAATAAAGGAAACGTAGAGGAAACACAGCTGTAAGGCTGGGAAACACGTTTTCGGACCGTACCGTACGCGTTTCAGCATTTCCGTTTCATTTTTTAGGGAAATGGGCCCTAGACCCACGTTTCCTGCAACTTAGGTTTACACTGAACTTGTGAAAGAAATTCTTGCTCAAGTTACAGTTCTCAACATGAACAACTTTAGATATTAGAATGATTTCCCTAACGTTGCAAAGATGATATAGGGCCACAATCTTTAGAAAGGGGAAGCTAAATTTATTGTTGATATATGAGAATCATGTGATTGATAATCACTAATTAGAGATTGCATGTAGGACCTTAAAGGTTAAAATAACATTTGGATACTACCTACTCGAAGTACTAGGTTTATGTGTAGTCAAGGAAAGTGTCGATTTTTACATGATTAGGTAGGTAGTTGAACCATGACCACTATAGACAAAGAAACTGCACACTTTAGTAAGGGCGTTTCTAGAGGAAGTTATAGGGGAGTTCTCTCTAGACATAGGTAGATATTCTTGTTTGGCAACCAATTAGGTCTCAAGAGAAGATACTTTGTAGATAATAGAGGTAGCAAGAGGCAAGGTCCTCAAACATCCAGTTTTTCATTTTATAAATTGTGAAATCAATACTGAGAGGGGGCTGAATCATTATTTCTTTTCATTTGTAATTATAACCAGTTAGATTCTACACAAAAATCAGAGAAATGAGTAATTTTATTATAGAAAGAAGGATAATGATCTTTTTACAAATGAATGAGTACAATGATTGACAAGCACCAACTTGGACTTAATGAGGCTCCGACCTTTAGGGCTTCGACCCTATCTTCTCCAAGGCACCAACCTTGTGTTTAGGAGCTCCTACCCCAAGGACACCAATCAGCTCCAAGACTGTGATTGACTGTCCAATATATGTCTCCATCATTGACTGCATATGTCCTCACAGTAGGCTTGATGATGCCATCATAGTAACTGAATTACTGAACCTTCAAAGTGTTAAACTGAATGTTCTTCTTGGTGTTGTAGCTATCTCCTGCACAAGAATGTCCTTCACATGTCAACCACAGTCACAAGTCTGAAGGTATAATGATATGAGACACCTTCTTAGCGCTGTAGCTATTTCCTCCACAAGACTACAATACTGAGATTGTATGCACGAGCTCTCTAACCAAGATTGTACTTTCTGCACCAAGATTAACTCCAATCAACCCACTGTACTGAGACTCTTATGCCAAGGTCCGAATTCAGGTTTTAGGCCGAAATTCTCTGTTATTACAGTCACAGATTTGAGCTGTAATTGGCTACAGGACAGGGTCAATTACAGTCCTATATTCTTGCCTCGGGTTGGTACTTATAAATGACACAGATCTTATCCACCATGTCCGAGCTTTAGTGCTGCAACAGGACTTCAATACAAGATCCGAGCCATAAAGAAGTCTTGTATCTGATGCAATAGATCCGACCCTTTAACTCGAGTTTACAAACAGATCTGAGCCCTTCCTTGTCACATGTCCAAGGTCTTACAGATATGAGATATCACATATAATTTTCTTAACCCAAAACAGGTCTCCCTTTTGTATTCCCTTAGTTCACTAGATGTGAACTATATCTTATGCTGTGAGATGTTTTTGACCGAACTGTTCTGTCCAAACTAGAAGATCGAAACTCCTTTTTATAGGAATTTGTCATACAAATGAAAAGACACAGCTTTTGGAAGTGAGGCCGACTAGCATAACTGGGCATAGGTCGGCTTGGGTAACAGATATGATATTGTATCTTAAAAATTCGCGTTCTCTTAAACTATTTGGAGTTAGGAGGCAAGTGAGGGCTCATTAGAAAGCTAAAATTATGCTCTAGAGGATGGTGAAGGTCTCATAGAAAAATTCTGCCTCTAAGGTAGTGAAAAATATTTTTTAATGTCACTGGTCATTTATTGGTGCTGAAAATGGAGGTAGGGCAGAATGTCTCCGAGTGTTGGGCTTCTTTATGGTTTTATTTCTTCATTGTTTGCCTTCTTCATCATAAGGTTATAATGTCATCGTCAATGTCATCAATTCACCATGCCATAGTGATATGTCATTAATCATATGAGGCATCATGTCATCATGTAGTCCTCCATCATCCAGATCACCAAAGGACAAGTCCTTCGACAAGTATGGTCATTCATCATTATTCACCAAGGTACATGACTGACACTTCTTCATCAACATCTAGCATCCTGTTGCCATATTTATCAATGGCAACCTAGATTAACAATAAAAGGGAATTCATTTCTAGTTTTCTTGCTTATGTACATCTATGGGCTCCAATTGTTTCAATGAATTTTTTGTTGTGGTTAAATTTAATCACCTTTAGCTGTCACACACACACAAAAACAATTAGCGATACAAGTCCTCTGTGTTCAAAGATTCAAACAACAAATTCCAGAGGCCATTTGCATTGAGGGTGCTTTTCACTCCTTGATTAAGACAAGTATATTCATTTTTGTTGTCAATTGATTAAATGGTTTTGCATTGTAAGGGATTTTGAGTACTTTAATGTTATGTGTATGCACATTCATGTTTAGGTGATCAATGGATCATGTGGTGGTGGTTTTGTTATTGGGATGTTTCTATCTATTAAAGCACTCATATAAGTTTGATAAATATACAAGTCTTAGGCAATTAGCCATATGTAAATGCCTTTTTGGAATATACCAAGTTTGGAACATTTTATAGACTTGATAACTACCCTTTTTTTAGGACCTATTACATGCACTTATGTTTATTTGTTCTCCATGAGTTTTTTCTTTAACACCTTGTTAATGTTTAACTTATTGAGCACTTCACTTAAACTTTTAGCACTGAAGTAAATTTCTATACTAAGTCTTAGATGAATAAATTGCTTAAAATACTTCAAAATATTTTCTTACTTATTCATCCCTACAAGCTTATATTTATTTTGTTACTGTTACACATGCCTTTGTTGTAATATCGTATACATATTGTTCATTTTTTAAAATCTTTATTGAATCTTTATTTTTATTAAGTTTTGAATTACTTCAATATTTGGATTATGGAGTTAAGAAATGCCTTTCATAGGGCACTTCCTAATATATATTTTTCTTTCTTATTTGATATTTTAGATTCTTGTGAAAATTGTCAAATTATCTCAAGCACGTCAAATCAAGGGTTCTAAAGGAGATTGGCAGGAATTTTTAAATTCCCATGATAGTAAATTTGGTTCATCGCTTTGTGATCCTGGAAAGAAATCGTGGGATGTTTTGGCAGCTTTTGTGAAGACATTTACTGCCAAGGAAGACCTTAAGGTAACATGATTCCATTATTGTGTTCCAATATTTTGTTTGGAGTTTCACATTGTCTTTCAACTTTCAATTTTGATTGCAAAGCTTGTACAAAATGCTCATGAAATACATTGTTTAGGAAAATAGATGTTGATATTTCAATATTTGTTCCAAAACCTTCATATTTACATGTCTTGAATTTATCAAATTATGAAAACTTTAACAACCGTCCTTGTTGTATGTGAGAAGATAGAATTATTCTTCAATAAAAATAATATATCGATTGATAGAATGAATATGAATGATACAATAGCCCTCGTGGTGTACTTTATAACATTGATTACTCACGAGGTGAAAGGGTACATACGCCTTGACATTTTGTTTAATTAATTAATTAATTAATTATTAATTATTAATTATATTTATATTTATGTTTATAACATTGCTGTCCTCTCAAAGAAAGATTTGTCCTCAATGTTGAATTTTTGTAGCTATGGTTGGTCTTCATAATTTATATTTTAGCCCTTGTAATGTATAAAGAATTTGTAAGACACGTTCTTCATGTCATTATCATTGTTTACCCCTTGAAAGAATTTATATAAGACATGTTCTTCATGTCGGATTTAAAAGATAAAAAATCGAAATTTGAATTTTGAATTATTGGCTCCAAACTAGTCAAGTCAACCCTCTCTCAAGTCAAGTCGGCCCCAGTGAAAGGACACACCCATTATGGACGGGAAGATCAATATATATAGAGTATTCGACCTCCTCCTCAAGGCAGATTTGACCTCACACAAGAAAGACAATTTTTGGGCATCCAAGCGAAGGACAAGAAGGATGAATCTAACTTGCACGTGTGGATTTCTCTTTCTTCTAGCTCGCACGCGTGTTTCTGGGCTACATATTTTGGGTAGGCCGAAATTTTGGGAAGGCCAAGTTTCTGGGCATATTATAGGAGGCCGAAATTTGGCCTAGGCAGATCAAAGAGTGCAGAAGTTTGAAGGGCGAAAGTTTAACTTGAGTTGACTTGACTAGAGGGTTACTTGACCAGGTTTGACCTTAACTTGTTGATCAATTTGATCTCATAGTTAACTAGTTGCTTTAGATGTATCTCTTGTTGAATTGAAGAATTTCTCTAGGAAAAAGGTGGTTGGGGTTTTCCCCCAAGTGGTTTTTCATAAGGTCAAATCTTGTGTTCCCTTTGTGCATTGTGATCACTACTGTCCTTGTACATTTATGGTTGAATTTTTGAAGTGTAATTGCTTAATGATAATCTGGAATTGTTAAAAGAAGATGTATATCATTTGAAGTAGTTATCAATATTTCAGAAATTAGTGCTTGTCTCTATTGCACTCGAAAACTCAACATGGTACAGAGCTTTGGTGACGAAAAGTGTTATGTAAATTTTATTAATTGTTAATTAGATTTAGTTTTCTTAGGTTATTAATGTGGAAGGGCATGATCAAAGATCATGCCTCTTCGCCAAGGGACACCTTGAGGCTATATTTAAAGCCTAGGCGATCCCTCATTGTAATCATCTCTTATCTTCATCATTAATAATATATATTTATCAAGTTTACCAGAGTTTTTACACTCCATTGGTATCAGAGCCATCGCTCTTCGGGATCTGTGTGATCACCCAGGAATTCTGATTTAAGCAGTGCAAAATTAGCACCAGACTGTTCGGCAACCAATTTGGGGTGTGGGTCTTTTAATTCAACATGATAGTCTGAAAACAACAACAAAAATTCAGTAATATAAGAAATAATTCATATCCGGAAAAATCAGAATATCATTCTCTCAGTGGACGTGTTCAAGGTTTTCGGTGGAGCATTCGGTTCTGACCGAGCTCAGATTTGTTTGACGGTGATAACCATAAAACATATATATATATATATATAATTGACTTGGTTTTCTTGCATTTAGACATTGAAGACAGAGCAAGAAAAATAGTCAAGAAGATCGGATCAAAAGCGACAGTTTGAAATTCTGGAGCAGCGTTTTTTTTTTCCAAATCGAAACCAGCTTTCGTGGATTAGTGGTCTATTAACCAGTGAAAAGCCCAACGACCTGTGGTGACTCGGTGAAGGACTCGGACGTGGAAATATTGTGGATAGACCTGTGTGAAACGCGAAATTACACTCCATTGGTATCATTTACCCGCACGTCATTTTTCTTCCCGCAGCCAATTCTTATCCGCAGTCTTTTCCTTACCGCAACCATTACTTCCGCCTGCCCTACCCGTCCGTCGTTTTCTGCACTCCGCCCAACAAACAAACTTACGTTTTAAAAAAAAAAATCGTGAACAGGTGTGACTATCGATAACTCTCGGCATCGTTATATTAATAAAAATCGATTCGTTATAATTATAAGAACAGTGGTTACGGCATTAGAAGAAATCGATTAACTCCATCGACATCGTATATAAAAAAAAATCGGAACGGGCACATTTTAATGCGGTGAACGAATTGTTTAATAGGAACAATCTGACATTTAAAAAATAAATAAAAAATAAAAACCGGTCGGTATAACGTTGCACTATTTTTTATATATAACTATAATATATATATTATATAATTATACTTATATATAAAATTTATACAAATAAAATAATAATTATTATTATTTAAATAAATAAATAATTATTATTATTATTAAAAAAATATTAATTTAATTAATTAATTTAAAAAAAAAAAAAAAACAAAACAAAAAAAAAAATTTTAATTAATTAATTAAATTTTAAAAAAAAGAGAGGAGAAAACTGGCAGAAAAATACTCCCCACCTCATACGCGTTCGATGTCGTCATCAATGTCAATGGCTGAATTCCAGAAGAAGTTAGTGGATCTCGAGAAACATATTAATAATAATTTCGAAGAATTCGGAAAGAGGTTAATCGATCTGGAAGGTACAGTTGCAGGGCACTCCAACGACATCAAAAAAATTCATGATACAACAAATCGAATAGAAAGACAAATGTGGCTAAATCATCACGAGGCCACAGAAAAGCAGAGCGAACTCTTCAATAAGCTAAATGATAAGCTAGATAAATTAAGTCAGACACAATCCCCAATATCTCCTAACAAGGAACAAAATCAACAAAACAATTCCACAGATTCAGGGAACTCAGAAGAGCATCAGGAAAAAACCAATTCCCCACATCATCAAGAAGATAGTAATGCAGATTTTCAAAATAAGCAGCTCTGGAACGCATTCGCTAATCAATATCCCCTTCTTGTTCCACCATTAGCATATCAGCGCAAAGCCAAGATCGACCTACCCAAATTTGATGGTAATGAAAAGAATAGCGTTGCATGGCTTAATAAAGCGGAAGAATATTTTGAGATTTATGACATTACTAGTGATGACGAAAAAATTAAGCATGCTTCCATGAAAATGGAAGGAGAAGCATATAATTGGTATATGTGGTGGAAAAAAACGACGCTCGCTATCAGTTGGAGGAAATTTAAGGATGCGTTCTTCAAAAGGTTTCAAGGCATAAAAGAAGAAAAGTTTTTTTCAACCTTTATCAAATTACGCCAAAAAGGAGATGTGGATGAGTACACTCGAGAATGGGAGACCTTGGCAACACGAGTACCAGGATTGTCGGAATCTCGTCTAATCCAGTCTTACATCTCAGGACTTAAAATCCACATACAAGAAGAACTAGAACTACATGAAATTACGTCCGTAGAAGTAGCAAGGCAAAAAGCAAAAGCTGCTGAAAAGAAATTTGAAAGATTATCAAAACCAGAAAAAGTATATTCGAGACGACGGTTTCCTCAATTTGAAAATATAGAAGACACAAAATATGTCCCTGCCCATCTTCGTGAAGAAGAAAAATCTCGTATGGAAAAACAAAGAATGCGAGAGGGCAAGTGCAAACGCTGCGGTGAACACTGGGACCCTAAGCACAGATGTGCTAATGGAAAAGCGAAGAATCTATACAGTTGTGAAGCAACTAACGACGCTAACAGTACTGATTCATGTATAGAAGGATTAGAAGACAACTTAGAGTTCTCTCCAGAAGTGGATGGCGAAACTATTCCGCAAGTGTCATTATCAGCTATGACAGGCATATCACAACCTCAAACCCTAAGGTTAAGAGGACATATTAAGAAAAACAATGTAATGGTTCTAATAGACACAGACAGCACGCACAATTTTCTAGATTCAACCATGGCCAAAAGACTCAACCTCTTTACTTTTCCCATGCCTAATATGAAGGTAATGGTGGCCGATGGTAAGAAGATCGAACAAGTAGGAAAATGCCATAAAGTCAAATTGCGGATTAAAGACTTTCATCTAGAATCTCCATTCTACACCGTTCCATTACGAGGAGTAGATGTGGTCTTAGGAATTCAATGGCTACAAACTCTAGGTACTTATTCTGCCAACCATCAGAAGCAGTTTATAAGTTTTAAGTGAAAAGGGCAGAAACACAAGTTGTATGGATTCCAAGCCCTAGAAAATCAAGTCGTATCTTCCTCTCTGATGACGAAGATGATTCAAATAGGAGCGCCAACATCTACAGTACAATGTCATCAGTTAGAAATGTTATCTTCAAAAGGAAGCCACGAAGAGTCACCAGAAGTCAAGACAGGATCCGACCCTGTCAATATCAGATATTTTCACTATCCAGATCAACAAAAGATTGAGCTCAAGAATATGCTCCACGATCTTTTTAAAATGTGGGAAGCAAGAGCCCGCCGCTCAAGAAACCCAGCGTTCGTCAACATTGTCCATCATTACATATGCTTTGAGGACAAAGCATCTTTAAGAGAGGGGCAATGTTATGTATATTTTATTAGTTATTAATTAGATTTAGTTATCTTAGGTTATTAATGTGGATGGGCATGATCAAAGATCATGCCTCTTCGCCAAGGGACACCTTGAGGCTATATTTAAAGCCTAGGCGATCCCTCATTGTAATCATCTCTTATCTTCATCATTAATAATATATATTTATCAAGTTTACCAGAGTTTTTACACTCCAAAAAGGACATTGACATCACCCTTGGGAAGCCTTGGTAAATGGAAGAGCATTAAAGAAGACCTCATCTAAGATCTATTTGCTTGTCTATAACTATGGGTTCCTATATGCAGGAAAAAAACAAATTGGAAAGAGCTACAAACTTTAGGGCTTGGAAAACAAGGGTTGATCTTCTTCTTGCAAAGAATGAACTTTTAGGTATTAGGTAAGGTCACCGAACCTAACGATGATGAAGGAAAGCTAAAATATGAGAAGGATGACATCACTGCAAGGAGTATCATTGTAGATTCCATTAGAGATCACTTGATCCCATATGTAACAAATCTCGACTCTTCAAAGAAGATGTATGATGCCCTAATTGGTTTATACACTATCAACAATATTGGTCAAGTCATGAGTTTGAAGAATGAGCTTCATGATGATAGAATGACAAGAAATGACACTATATCCTCGTATTTCATGAGGATTTCTCATTTGAGAGATCGACTTCAAGCAATTGATGAAATCATTTCTGAAAAGGAACTAGTAACTATAACACTTAATGGTTTACCTTAATCATGGGATTCATTTGCATCAAGGATATGTTCTAGAAAAGAAGCTCCAAAGTTTGATGAATTATGGACTGCATGTACTCAAGAAGAATCAAGGCTCATGTCTAAAGGGAAGATTTAGAGCTCTGAAGAAGGTGAGTGTCAAGCATATGCAACGCGTTTCAAGAAGGGAGGAGGAAGAAAGAAGTTTGGTTTCCAAAGAATAAATGGAGGAAGAAGAAATAAAGGAAGAAGACCTGAAGAAAGAAGATTTTGTCCTCAAGGAAAGAGAGATATCTCAAAAGTTCAATGCTATCATTGTCATAAATTTGGTCGTTGTAGACACAATTGTCCTGAAAGGTCGAATGATAGAAAGAGAAAGGGAAAGCGGCAAGGCCACCGCAATAGACTTTGAAGAACTTCCGAAGAGACCCAAGAATGAAGATTAAGGTGACAAAGATTTCTTTTACTTTTTTGCTTTTATAGGTTCTAGTACAAATAGCGATGATTTGTGGCTAGTAGTTAGTGGTGCCTCAAGGCACATGATGGGAGATCATGACAACCTCACAAGGTTAATGGAAAGAAGATTATTTGAAAGTTAGAGCTTGGAGACAACAACAATTATGCAATCAAAGCCATCAGGAAGACTTCTATTGAGCTGGAATCAGGTGAAAACGTTCATCTAAGCAACATACTATATGTACCGAGTTTGAAAGAGAATTTGGTTTCCATTTCTTGCTTAGAAGATAAGGGAGATATAATAGCATTTGTTGATGGAAAAGCTCTTGTATGACCCAAAGGCTCAAATATAGATTTTGATAGAGTAATTGGAATTCATGAAGGGAGGTTGTATAGATTTTTGAAACAAATTGCTCAAGCATTTGTACATAATAACATTAATCCACGTGAGCTTTGGCATAGAAGATATGCTCACCTTCACTATAGAGCTTTCCTTGCTTTAAAACATATGGTTTCAAGTGTTCTAGGATTGCAGGTTGAGCATGAAGAAGTATGTAAAGGCTGTGCGCACTTGGAAAGAATGTCAAGAAGCCTTTTCCAAGTAGCGAAAGTAGATCCTAGGAAACTTTGGATCTAGTCCATTATGATGTATGTGGCCCAATGGCAGTGAAATCTCTTGAAGGCTTTTTGTACGATGTAACATTTATTGATGACTTCTCTCACAAGACATGGATTTACTTCATGAAGATAAAGGACAAAGTCTTTGACAAGTTTCAAGAATTCAAAGTTGAAGTGGAGAACTTGAAGGGTAATAAAATCAAGATTTTGAGATTAGATAATGGAGGAGATTACACCTCCTAGGAGCTTGTTTCCTTTTGCAAAGAAACTGGGATTAAGAGGGAGTTGATAGTCCCTTACAGTCCACAACAAAATGGAGTTGCTGAAAAACGAATAGAACCGTCAAAGAATCTGTTAAGGTAATGATGCATGATCAAGACTTGCCTATGTTTCTTTGGAGTGAAGCATCTATGATAGCTATCTACATTCAAAATAGAAGTCTTCATCGAATTCTGGAAAACGAGATTTCTAAAGAAGCATTCACCGAACATAAACCACAGGTTGGACATTTAAGAATATTTGGTTGTCCAACGTATATCCATGTATCTAAAGATAAGAGAAGGACGCTAGAGCCTTTAGGAAAGAAAATGATATTCGTTGGATATGGTGAGTCATCAAAGGCTTATTAAATCTACGTTCCAGGGCAAAGACAGTTTGAAGGTAGCAAGGACCTGACCTTTGATGAGAATGTTGCATATTGGAAGACCAAAGAAGTTTCCATGGACTCTAATAGTGAGGAAGAATGTGAAGCTCCCAAGGAAGAAGCGTTAGGTCCATCCAAACTTGTAGAACCTCCCATGGAACATCAAGAAGAGCCAGAAGGGCCTAACAATCAGGAAGAAACTTCATAGTGACATATGTAATCATGATTTTATGTATTTGATGTAAAGAGAAAATAAATTTATTAGTCATTCTTGAAGCATGGGTTTCATGCTCAAGGTAAATTTATTTATAGGTCAAGAACCCATTGAGTACTTCTAGGGCTTGTCATTGAGTTAACAAGTGAATTGAATCATTATCATGTATGGAAGACCCTTTTGGGCATGTTGTATCTTGTAAAGAAAATTATTGTATAGTCAAAATTGTCATAAAGACCGTCCAAGACCTTTTCAAACAAGCAACAACAAGTCGGCCTCATGAAGGGCTATTTGACCACCTTGTGAAGCCTGTATATAAGAACTCAACTTCACCAAAGGGACACTCATGAAGTTCGTTAAAGCACAAGAGAAGCCTCATATGTAGCGAAGAAAGGAAGAGATAAAAGGAAGAAAAAACCGAATTTGAAAGGGACTATTTTAGGGTCAGATTTCTCACATGTGCGAAAGGACTAGGGCAACAATTATTGTAGCAAGGCCGAAAATTACAGTCATACCAGAGGGCTGAAATCAAGAAGAAAAGGGATCATCTTGCAAGCCGAGTTCCAAGGGAAGAAGCAACTCAAGTGAAGGAAGAAAAAAATATATTTCACCATCTTATACCCACACATGCCAATCTAGGGTTTTTGCTTACGACCGAGTTGCAGTCCAGAAGTTGCTGGGGTTGAACTTGTTGCTATAAGCTGTGTGAGGAAAGCTCATCAAGAAGGAAGGTTGACTTGGAGGAGTCTTTTTCAAGGGTCTTAGGTCTTGGTATTCATCATTTGAAATTCTATAAGAAGAGAAGAGTTCTTGTGGGTTTTCCTCTCAAGAGGAGAGGTTTTGGCCCTGGCTTATTGCCTACATATCGTGTTCTCTTGTCTTATTATTCTTCATTGTTTGGTAGTTGTTTGATTATAGAAGAACACGAATAATAATCGAAAGAAAGAAGAAGCTAATTAAGTTAAGTAAAATACATCACAAGCTTTATCAAAGTAAGAGAAATCTAGTTGCCCTTAGATTTCTCAACATGGTTTCGGAGCTAAGGTGACAAGTCAAGAAGAGGCAACTTGAAGATCACATTATTGAAAAATGATGCATAAGGGTCGAGCACAAGGAAATCATTAAGGAGGACTAAGAAGCACCAAGGAGGAGTACTAATCTCAAAGATCACATCATCACAAGGAGAAGAAGACCTCAAGGACCCTACCTCCACTCAAAGAAAGAAGGACTACATATTTGAAGCATCTTGAAGTCTCCATATTCTACATTTCTACATCCAAAGGAGGTAAGAAGAAGAATTTCCATCATCCTCAAAGAAATCAAGGTGATCTCCCTCACATTAAAGCAAAGATCACATCTCAAACTTCCTTGTGGAAGATCATCAAGGAAGCAACATCATCAAGAAGGCATCAAGTTGATGATATCATCATCTACAAGCATCTTCACGTGACAAGTAAGTATTTTATATTTATGTCTGAATCTACTATAAAAATGACTTCATTCTACAAGGAAAGCAACAAACTGGTTGGGTCATCAAATTTCCTTGCATGGAAGAAGAGGATAGATTTGATCCTCATAGAGAATGAAGTTATTGAATATGTAAATGGTTCAATCTCCAAACCATCTCAAGAGCATGCTTAAGCACTATCGAAGTATATGAAAGGGGAAATAAGGGCTCAAAGAATCCTCAGAATCAATCAAGGATTCCCTCATCCCTTATGTAGCAAAATTGGAGAAATCAAAAGATAATTATGAAAAGTTGGTAGAATTGTTTTCCGTAAGCACTGCAAGAGAAGTTATATCACTGAGAATCGAATTATACAAAATGAAGGTATCTAAGGATGAAGGAATAACCTCATACCTTATGAAGGTATCTCAAATAAGAGATCAACTACAAGAATTAGGAGAAATAATTTCCGATAAAGAAAAGACTACCATTGTGCTCAATGCACTACCTGATGACTGGGGCAAATTTGTATCAAGTATCTATGGAAAGAAGGAAGGCTCTCCATTCAGTGAACTTTGGTCATTATGTAAGATTGAAGAAACTAGGTTGAAGGCAAAAAGATGTTGGATCAAATGAACAAGTTCACGCATATGCTGCCATGGCTAGGAGAAAAGGAAAGTTTGGAAAGTTTGATCCTCGGAAAAAGAAGAAGATCGATATGTCAAAGATACAATGCTATGAGTGTAATGAATTTATCCAGGAGGATATTGTTCAGTACAGATTGACAAAGTTTCAGTTTGTCCGATGTCTGGTTCAGTGTTCAATGTCTTATTCGCTAGTGTTGTCTGAAGAAGAAGCCCTCGAGATGTCATGTTGTTCGAATTTATTGATGTAATGGTGTAATTTGGTGAAGGGTTCATGGTATTTATGGTCCTAGTCCTAAGGTCTCCTATGGTGAAATACCTTACCAAATGTAAAGACCTAACACCTAATTCCTAATCCTAAAGACCTAAACCCCAACACTAAACATATGTCATACACCTAAACATTAAACCTATGGTGTTAAAACCCTAGCGCAAAGAAAACTATGTCAAAAACCTACTATCGCACTATATATTAAAACAAAAATGCAAAACAGTCCTAAACCGCACATGTTAACCACATCGAAGCTCTCAGACATGTTCGAAGAGCATAAGGACCATGATGAACGATTGGAGTCGGAACGTCGGGTTTTGCTTATTCCCTGTACTCCGGAGGTGCCGAGGTCGCATGCAGTGTCCTGACAAATAGAGAATAGATTGCGAGGTACAGGATCAACCGCATCGATAGCGGCAGAGCACAGTCACATGTCGGCCGTTTGCGGTCCAGCGCGGTTATGCGGCGGGATAGAGTGCAGATGTTTATCCAAAACTATTTTTGGGTTTTAATTTAATTAGCGCTAAGGTTGCTCATTCTTTATATTATCCTATATAGGTGTCACTCTATTATAAGACCGAACCCTATACACCTTGATTTTCTCAAACCATAAGCCTAAATTGGCATAAAGGAGTTCGAATTCATCTTATAAAGCCATGACATTTTGCTTGAAGGAGGACATTGAGAGTTTGGAGTCAGATTCAGAGGGTTAGAGGCAGTTTTTGTTTTCAACATTGCTCGACCGTTCAGAGGCAAAATTGAGCGCAGAGATAGGCGTTGGAAAGCTGAGAGAGAGAGCTCCCTGTTTTCAGAGACCAGAATTTCCTGCGAGCACATTTAGTCTGGTGTTTTTGCTGTGTAAAGACTTCCTTGGATCAATCCTAATAAAGTGGACGCCCATCTTGAAAGCGGACCTGGAGACGTAGTCCACCAGGGACGAACTCTGTAATCAATGTTTGCTGTTTCTTCTCTCTGTTTTTTGTTGTGTTTTCATTCTTAATTTGCTGCTGGTTTAATTCGTAAATGATTTCCTTCAGTGTTCCATAGTAAAGCATTCATCAGTTAACGATCAATTCACTTAATGGCAAACTAATCAAACTATCTGAACACATAATTGATCGCATTCAGATCATATATTTTGGTATCAGAGTATGTTGTGCTTTGTAGTCTTTTTGACAGTGGATGTTAACTAGGTTGGGATTGGAAAGCGGAAAGTCGTTCATCAATCGACGATGACAAGGACTGAAAACGTTGAAACCGGTGAAACTCCTGAAGTGAAGCACATGGATGAGAATCAAATTCAGCAAATGTTTCTAAACATGCAACAGATGTTGGGAGAACTATACGAAGATAAGAAGGCAAGGAGTACACTGTTCAAACTCGAAGGCATCAAAGAAGGAAAAGGATAAAGGAAAACGGAGTCATTGGATCATCTCTTCATCATCTCCATCTTCATCTTCTTCTTTCTTCTTCTAGTTCAAAATCTAAAAAAAGAAAAGAAACCTCGAAATCTCTTTTAAAACTTGATGTAAAGTTTGAGTTTTGTTTATGATGGCGAAAATGAACGAAACAGATAAATGGATAAAACAATTAGAAGTGTATTGTCGGATTCAAAACATTTATGATGATAAGACAAAGATCCAGTTAGCTACTCTTAAAATGGGGGGAACTACTTTAATCTGGTGGGAGAGTAAAACACAGATAGATTTAAAGCGTAAAGGTAGAATCATCTCATGTTCTAAATTTTTGAAAGCTCTAAAGAAACAATTCTATCCGTTGGGTTACACAAAGCAAGCTGTTATTGATTGGCAACCTTTGCGACAAGGTAAGGGGCAGAATGTTCAAGAGTTCACTCTGGAATTTAGGAAGAGAGCGTTAGCGCTTGGTATTCCTTTGGATACACGAGAAACTTTGTTAAAGTACATTGGAAGTGTACATTCATATTTACAGCATACATTATTGATGTTCAATCCTAATGACTTTGATGAAGTATGTGTTCAAGCCATACATGTCGAATCAGGTGGCAGGCCATTCAAGTTTTCACCAAAGACATCCAAACAGTTGGAGTCCAAAGACAGCAAGAAGAAGGACAATTCAAAAGGAAAGAAGACAACTACAACTCAGAAGGAAGATGAAAGACCTACCTATAATATAATAATATGAAGGCAAAAAGATGTTGGATCAAATGAACAAATTCACGCATATGCTGCCATGGCTAGGAGAAAAGGAAAGTTTGGAAAGTTTGATCCTCGGAAAAAGAAGAAGATCGATATGTCAAAGATACAATGCTATGAGTGTAATGAATTTATCCAGGAGGATATTGTTCAGTACAGATTGACAAAGTTTCAGTTTGTCCGATGTCTGGTTCAGTCTTCAATGTCTTCAGTTTCGCCAGTGTTGTCTGAAGAAGAAGCCCTCGAGATGTCATGCTGTTCGAATTTATTGATGTAATGGTGTAATTTGGTGAAGGGTTCATGGTATTTATGATCCTAGTCCTAAGGTCTCCTATGGTGAAATACCTTACCAAATGTAAAGACCTAACACCTAATTCCTAATCCTAAAGACCTAAACCCCAACACTAAACATATGTCATACACCTAAACATTAAACCTATGGTGTTAAAACCCTAGCGCAAAGAAAACTATGTCAAAAACCTACTATCGCACTATATATTAAAACAAAAATGCAAAACAGTCCTAAACCGCACATGTTAACCGCATCGAAGCTCTCTGACCATGTGAGAAGGCATAAGGGTTAACTGTGAACAGTTGGAGTCGGAACCGTCGGGTTTTTAAAATGTGACCACCACTGTCGGAGATTGCTTTTGCATGCAGCTGTCACAACAAATGAAGGAATATATTGCGACTGCCAGATCCAACCGCATCGATAGCCGTCGAAAGAGCCTGGTCACATGCCGACCGTTGGCAATTCCGCGCGGTTATGCTGACCGTCAGGGCTAGATGTTTATCCAAAGTCCTATTTTGGGTTTTAATTTAATTGGCGCTAAGGTTGTATTTAACACACCTTTATCCTATCTGCTAGGTGTCACTCTATTATAAGACCGAACCCTATACACCTTGATTTTCTCAAACCATAAGCCTAAATTGGCATAAAGGAGTTCAAATTCATCTTATAAAGCCATGACATTTTGCTTGAAGGAGGACATTGAGAGTTTGGAGTTCAGATTCAGAGGGTTAGAGGCAGTTTTTGTTTTCAACATTGCTCGACCGTTCAGAGGCAAAATTGAGCGCAGAGATAGGCGTTGGAAAGCTGAGAGAGAGAGCTTCCTGTTTTCAGAGACCAGAATTTCCTGCGAGCACATTTAGTCTGGTGTTTTTGCTGTGTAAAGACTTCCTTGGATCAATCCTAATAAAGTGGACGCCCATCTTGAAAGTGGACCTGGAGACGTAGTCCACCAGGGATGAACTCTGTAATCAATGTTTGCTGTTTCTTCTCTCTGTTTTTTGCTGTGTTTTCATTCTTAATTTGCTGCTGGTTAAATTCGTAAATGATTTCCTTCAGTGTTCCATAGTAAAGCATTCATCAGTTAACAATCAATTCACTTAATGGCAAACTAATCAAACTATCTGAACACATAATTGATCACATTCAGATCATATATTTTGGTATCAGAGTATGTTGTGCTTTGTAGTCTTTTTGACAGTGGATGTTAACTAGGTTGGGATTGGAAAGCGGAAAGTCGTTCATGAATCGACGATGACAAGGACTGAAAACGTTGAAACCGGTGAAACCCCTGAAGTGAAGCACATGGATGAGAATCAAATTCAGCAAATGTTTCTAAACATGCAACAGATGTTGGGAGAACTATACGAAGATAAGAAGGCAAGAGATGCAGCTTCTTCGTCGAAGGCATCAAAGAAGGACAAGGATAAAGGAAAAGCAGATAAACCTCCTTCTCTTCCATCATCTCCATCTTCATCTTCTTCTTCTTCTTCTTCTAGTTCAAAATCTAAAAAAGAAAAGAAACCTCAGAAATCTCTTTTAAAACTTGATGTAAAGTTTGAGTTACCTGTTTATGATGGCGAAATGAACCCAAAGAAACTAGATAAATGGATAAAACAATTAGAAGTGTATTGTCGGATTCAAAACATTTATGATGAGAAGACAAAGATCCAGTTAGCTACTCTTAAAATGGGGGGAACTACTTTAATCTGGTGGGAGAGTAAAACACAGATAGATTTAAAGCGTAAAGGTAGAATCATCTCATGTTCTAAATTTTTGAAAGCTCTAAAGAAACAATTCTATCCGTTGGGTTACACAAAGCAAGCTGTTATTGATTGGCAGCGTTTGCGACAAGGTAAGGGGCAGAATGTTCAAGAGTTCACTCTGGAATTTAGGAAGAGAGCGTTAGCGCTTGGTATTCCTTTGGATACACGAGAAACTTTGTTAAAGTACATTGGAAGTGTACATTCATATTTATAGCATACATTATTGATGTTGAATCCTAATGACTTTGATGAAGTATGTGTTCAAGCCATACATGTCGAATCAGGTGGCAGGCCATTCAAGTTTTCACCAAAGACATCCAAACAGTTGGAGTCCAAAGACAGCAAGAAGAAGGACAATTCAAAAGGAAAGAAGACAACTACAACTCAGAAGGAAGATGAAAGACCTACCTATACTCACTGTCAGAGGATCGAACATGATGAAGCTCGATGTTGGAAACTTCACCCGGAACTCAAGCCAAAGAAGTTTCAAAAGAAGAAAGGTGAAAAGAAAGCTGATACAACAATCCAACAAGACTTGGACTCCGATTCAAGTGATGAAGGGAAAATCACCGCAATGGTTATGATAGGTAAAAATTCTGATGCGAGTTCAAGTTCAAGTACTTCTGCTTCTTCTTCAAACATTAATCCCCTGGATGAAGATAAAAGAATTGAGTTATTTCATATAAGCGTAACTTCTAAGCACGCGAAAATAGATATATTGTTTGACACAGGGTCACAGACAAATTTGATATCTGAATCATTGATTAAGAAATTGGGTTTAAAAACACATAATCATCCAAAACCATATCCATTAGGTTGGTTAAAGGAACAGACTCAGATTCATGTTACCAACCAGTGTCGTTTAAAATTTTCCATCACAGCTAATTACATTGATGAAGTGGATTTAGATGTGATACCATTAGACATTTGTGAATAGTGCTAGGAAGTCCTTATCTCTATGACCGTGATGCAGTGTTTCATAGGAAAGAGCATAACTATCATCTTAAGAAAGATGGGATTGAATACATTGTTCGGGCACATAAAATCAAAACTCACTTGGATTTAGTTAATGCTAATCAAATGAAGCGCTTAATAAGTTCAATTAACAGATATATACTCATGTTTGTAAAAGAACAACATAAGGATCTTAATGATGCTTGTTCAGGTTGGGAAACTCAGTTTAAAGATAGTTTGGTTAAAGTGATAGATTCATTTCAAAGTTTATCTAAAGAACCAAAACATCTACTTCATAAATGAGAAATACAACATGAGAAATAGTTGATGTGTGTTTCCCCTCTTCCTAAAATTGGAATATATCACAAGTCAGTTATAGAGCACGAAGAAATAAAGCAAAAAATTCCAGGGATGGTTGGAAAATAATCCATGTGACCCAATTCATCTCCATGTGGTTCACCCATAATTTTGGTTCCTAAGCAAAAAGGGACATGGGGAATGTGTGTCGATTTTAAAGTTTTTGATTCATTTAAGCAGAAAAATTTCACAGCACCAATCTTAGATCATCAACAACCATTTGAAGTTAAAACAGATGCTAGTGGTTATGCAATGGGTAAGAAAACAATGATTCACACAGATCATCAGCCGCTTCAATACCTTCAGTCATAGACTAAGTTGCAACAATCTCGCCACTACAGATGGATGGGATTTCTTCAACAAATTCACTTAGTAATTAAGGACAATAAAGGTTTAACAAATAAAGTAGTTGATATGTTGTCTAGACCGTCTTTGAATGCTTCAGTAGAACTTCAAAATAGTTCACTGAAACATGAAAGTTATGTAGAACAATATAGTACTGATGATGATTTCGAAGATATTTATGAATCACTAACTCATGATACTTAGATGGAAGAAGTCAATTTTCATATTCATGACAGATTTTTATATCATCTGGGTAAGTTGTGCATATCATAGACAGAAAGGGCATAGGTTATTTGGGAAGCTCATCCTTCTCGGATTGCAGGACATTTTGGCATGAGCAAGACTATGGCACAAATTCATAGGTATCGTTACTGTCCTCGTATGTATGAAACAATTACGAAGTACATTAAGGGATGTGTGATGTGTTCGACAAGCATGCCAATCAATCGAAGGATTGGTTTGTACATGCCACTTCCAGTTCCTTTGCAACCATGGGACAACATGGATTTTGTTGAAGGACAAATAGAAATGGTGAACACGATTGGGATACATATTCTTCGAGGTTATTGCAGTAAACATCCTAAGTTGTGGGATGAATCTTTTCCTTATGTGCATCATGCTTACAATCAAGCCTTACATTATTCTGTAACTGTGCCACGACAAACATCGAGTCAAGCCAAGTACAAATTGTGCCACGACAAGCATCGAGTCGATCATCATTTTCAGGTCGGCGATCAGGTATGGTTGTATATCAGCAAAGATAGGTTGAAAGGAGAAGGTAAGAAACTGAAATTTATCAGGTATGGTCCTTTCAAGATTGTTGAGAAGGTTGGCAGTAATGCATTCCGATTAGATTTACCGCCTTACATGCGTATTTATTCAGTTGTGAGTGTAGAAAATCTGAAGTTGTATGAACCTCCGATGATCGATGATCCCGAGGAAGATACAAATATTCCTACTATTGATGATTTAGCACCCGAGTATATGAATGAGTTGCAGGAAGATACCATCTTGGATAGGAGAGTTCGTACTTCCAGACGAGGAGATGTGGAATATCTTCGAGTGGGACTCAAGGGCATGAATCCGAGCAAGGCGAGATGGATAGAGATCGGAAAAGTGAGGGAGCTGTACCCTCACCTGATATCTGTTTAAAATCAAAGAGGATTGATCCAGGAGGATATTGTTCAGTACAGATTGACAGAGTTTCAGTTTGTCCGATGTCTGGTTCAGTGCTCAATGTCTTTAGTTTCGCTAGTGTCATCCGAAGAAGAAGCCCTCAAGATGTCATGTGGTTCGAATTTATTGATGTAATGGTGTAATTTGGTGAATAAGGGTTCATGGTAGTTATGGTCCTAGTCCTAAGGTCTCCTATGGTGAAATACCTTACAAAATGTAAAGACCTAACACCTAAGTCCTATTCCTAAAGATCTAAACCCTAACACTAAACATATGTCATACACTTAAACATTAAACCTACGGTGTTAAAACCCTAATGCAAAGAAAAATATGTCAAAAACCCACTATCGGACTATATATTAAAACAAAAATGCAAAAAGTCCTAAACCGCGCATGTTAACCGTGTCAGAGCTCTGTAACCATGTGAGCAGGCACAAGGGTTAACCGCAAACAGTTGGAGTCAGAACTGTCGGGTTTTTAAAACGTGACCGCCATCGTCGGAGATTGCTGTCACATGCAGCTTTCACAACAAATGTCAGAATAGATTGCGACTGTTGGATCCAGCTGCATCGATAGCCGCCGAAAGAGCCTGGTCACATGCCGACCGTTTGCAATTCTGCATGGTTATGCTGACCGTCAGGGCTAAATGTTTATCCAAAGTCCTATTTTAATTTAATTGGCGCTAATGTTATATTTAACACACCTTTATTTTATCTACTAGGTGTCACTCTATTATAAGACCGAACCCTATACACCTTGATTTGCTCAAACCATAAGCCTAAATTTGCATAAAGGAGTTCGAATTCATGTTATAAAGCGATGACATTTTGCTTGAAGGAGGACATTCAGAGTTTGGAGTTCAGATTCAGAGGTTTAGAGGCAGTTTTTGTTTTCATCATTGCTCGACCGTCCGGAGGCGGAATTGAGCGCAGAGACAGGCGTTGGAACGCTGAGAGAGAGAGCTAACTATTTTCAGAGACCAGAAGTGCGTGCGAGCACATTCAGTTTGGTGTTTTTGCTGTGTAAAGACTTCCTCGGATCAATCCTAATAAAGTGGACGCTCATCTTGAAATCGGACCCGGAGACGTAGTTCACAAGGGACAAACTCTGTAATCAATGTTTGCTGTTTCTTCTCTTTGTTATTTGCTGTGTTTTCATTCTTAATTTGCTGCTGGTTTAATTCGTAAATGATTACCTTCAGTCTTCCATATTAAAGCATTCATCAGTTAACGATCAATTCACTTAATGGCAAACTAGTCAAACTATCTCAGCACATAATCGATCACATTCAGATCATGAATATGGGCACTTTAAAAGGAATTGTCCCAAACTCAAGAAGGAAAACAAGAAGAGAAAGGAAAGAAATGAAGCCCATGTTATCGAAGAAGTGGAAGAATCAGAAAAGAAGAAATCAAAGAAGGATGAAGTGAAAGATCTCTACTATGACTGAGATAATCTCCTTCACTTAGTTCTTTCCAGTTATGGAAAAGTATAGAAAGCATCACAAGTATGATAGGATGCATTAAAGCAAGATAGAGATGACATCATCATAGGAGTATGGAAAAATAGATGAAGTAAAACGTCTACATGGTTATACTAGTAATCATGATAGAAATGGCATCTCCATTGGAGGCATATAAGGACAACCGAAGTAGAAGTATATATGGTTGGAGGAAAGTCATCTAGCAGGATAAAAGATAAAGAAAGGTCATCATACATCATCATTATTAGAAAGGAGCCTTTGTAGAATGAGGATCGTCGAGATCCCCTACTAGAATCTTTATGAGAAGGTTCACCTCTACTTGGAAGAAGCAAGTTTCTCGCAAATAGTCTACATTCCACCTTGTGTGGGATCCATTGTTGAGAAGAATGATGGTATGGTGACAAAGGAAGTTAAGCATGTTGAGTTGGTTGAAGTACTTTCATCTTCAAGCAAGAAAACGAGCTGATAGAAGGAAGTCTAGATGACCAAAAGAAGGAAAAAGGTATGTATATATTTAATACATAAAGTCATGTCTTCATATAGTTGCAGATACTATGGTTGAATGCTCTATCTCATGAGCATGATCGAAGAAGAAGAATCTCTTTCATTAGAATGATGCATGAAGGCATGTAGACAATGTGCTTTGAACTCTTCTACATATTGATGAAATCAACATAATATGACCTCATATGGAATATGAAGTGGTTGACAATCATGGTTCCTATGTTGAAAGAACCATTTAGAGAGGATCCTTAAAAGAGCAATATGTGAAGAAAGGAAGAAGAGTTCGTGAAATATGCAACTATAGTCACGTAAGAACGATAAGTAATCAACATCCGATAACTAGAAGAATTACCTATGACATCTCCATGGAAGGAGAAGGTATGAAGACCTTGATATGTACACTGAAATATAAGAAACTTGGTAATAAATGTCTTGGAGATGGATTCATACATGTGCAGGATGTTGATGTTGCAAGCAACCGATGTCATGATGAAAGGCCATCATAAAAAGGTAACTTTGATTTGATGTTCATTTTAATTTTTGAAAACATTTGGTTGGGTTAGAACAGGGCTACCGAAAGAGGGTTGTAGAAGTCACCTACAACTAGTACTCATGAGATTGGATGGAAGATCGCGAAAGAAACATGGCTTGGAAGAGGTAGCTGTATGAAGGATAGCCAAATGTGGATTAGAAGATCACTTTTCGATGAAAAGAAGGATGGCATGACTATTGGTCTCGTTGAAAAGAAAGTGATGTAGAATATGGCCGATGCCCTATGAAGAAGCTATGATGAAGAAGGTTCCATAATGAAGAAGATGCAGTTCATGACATGATGCAAAATCAGTAGAGAGGCATGACAGACACTGAGGGACGCAGAGGAGTTCATTGGAGCTCCCAGAACCGAGAAGAGGTAGCGTAGACAACCTGACAGGTACCAAGCATTGGTAGCACAGGTAGAAGAACCCTCCAGTTTTTAGGAAGCCGTACAACACCAAGTATGGGTTTATGCCATGGTAGAAGAGTACAGTTCTATCATGACGAATGATGTTTGAGAAGTTGTACCTAGACCTGAGGATAAATCAGTTGTAGGATCAAGATGGATCTACATGATCAAGTACGCTGCAAATGGTAGCGTGGAGAAGTACAAGGCCAGGTTCGTGGCAATGAGGTGTGGGATGGGATACACTTCCATCAGATCTGTTATATACACCTTCACCCCTGTAGCCAGATACACCTCCATCAGATCTGTTATATACACCTTCGCCCTTGTAGCCAGATACACCTCCATCAGATCTGTTATATCCCTAGCAGCTCAGATGGGATGGGAGATTCACTAGATGGATGTCATGACAACATTCTTGAATGGGGTGATAGAAGAGGGGGTGTACATAGAATAGCCCGAAGGCTTCGAAACCCATGAGAAGAGAACTCATGTAGTAGATTGAAGAAAGCCCTGTATGGGATCACGCAGTTACCCAAAAATTGGTATGGTCGGATTGATAGCTACTTGCAGTAGTTGGGATTCGTCAAGAGTGATGCATATCCCAATCTCTACTATTTGATGGTGGAGAATTAGGCAGTAATTTTGGCATTATATTTAGATGATTTGTTTCTTATAGGGTCATCTAGGCTCATAAAGGACTGCAAGAAGAATCTTGAAGCAGAATTCGACATGGAGGATATGGGGCTGATGCATTATTTTCTAGGGTTGGAAGTGTGGCAGAAGAATGGAGAGATCTTCTTAGGGCAAGGAAGATATGCTACGAAAATTGTGAAGAGGTTCAGAATGCAGGATTGCCGGTCCATGGCGACGCTTATGATCACTAACTGGAAGAAAATAAATGCATCAGGGGACAAGAAAGTGGACCCCACCTTGTACAGACAGCTCATTGGGTCACTCATGTATCTGGTCAACACCAGGCCAGACATTTATTTTGCTGTCAACACCCTTAGTCAGTTCATGTTGGAACAGAATAGGGTACATTGGGCAACAACTAGGCACATTCTCAGATATGTGCGTGTAATAGTCGGATATGGGTTGAAATACACCCGAGGAGATGATGTCAGATTGAGCGGGTTCACAGATGCAGATTGGGCAGGGAGTTCAACAGACCGAAAGAGTACCTTTGGGTATTGTTTCAGTGTGGGATCAGGAATGATCTCTTGGTGCAAAATGAAGCAGAAGTTGGTAGCACTAAGCTGAGCCAAAGCAGAATATATGGTAGCCAACACAACAATGTGCGAAGCCATATGGCTTAGGAAGCTTCTTGTCAGCTTGTTCAGGAAGAGGATGGAACCGATTAGTGTTTAGGAGATGATGTCAGATTGAGCGGGCTCATAGATGCAGATTGGGCAGGGAGTTTAGCAGAGTGAAAGAGTACCTCCGGGTACTCTTTCAGTGTGGGATCAGGAATGATCTCTTGTTGCAACAGGAAGCAGAAGTTGGTAGCACTGAGCTCAGCTGAAGTAGAATATATGGTAGCCAACACAACAACATGCGAAGCCATACGACTTAGGAAACTTCTCGTGAGCTTATTTAGGAAGAGGATGGAACCGACTAGTGTTTACTGTGATAATCAGAGTTGTATCAAGCTCTCTGAGAATCTAGTATTTCATGATCGGTCGATACACATAGATATCAGATGTCATTTTATCAGAGACTGTGTTTAGCATGGGGAAATACAGCTGCAGTATGTCCCTACAGGAGATCAGGTAGCAGACGTACTCACAAAGGCTTTAGGAAGAGCTAAGTTCATTCAGTTCAGGGAGTAGATGCGTATGGTTGAGAATCCGTTTCAGTAGCCAATGGGTCCTCAGTTATAGATAACAAAGAGTTGCAGTGCAGTAGCAGTTGGCAGCAGTACGCAGGGTCAACGACAACACAGATGCAACAACGCAATGTTGGTGGGCAGCAGTGTTTAGACATCAGTAGCGCAGAGGGAGTTGTTGCAGAATCAGAGCAGTGTTTCAGATGGTTGTATTGCTAGAGCACATTCCTCGCTAAGAGGGAGTGTTGATTTCTAGTAGCATCGGATGTGCTCTAAGTCTCAAATAATGACGGGAGGATTAGACACATGTATTCCAAAGAAACCAGAAAACGTTTTGGGAAATTTTACCCTAATTTTGTTTTATGAAAATAATTAATTATTTTTAATGGGATGCTAACTCTAAACTTAGGAAAAAGACAAGGGTATTAATAAGACAAGGTGTGAATCTTCTAGAAAAAGATGATGAGCAAGTCAAGTTAATCTTAGCAGTTGATTAACGATTAAATCTCGGCCATTGAAGTCTCAACGAGAAGATTATAAGGACTTGATTGGGCATTTGGAAAACACACCGAGCAGATACTCAGTTACCCAAGAAGATCGATTTTCTCACTGGCTGAAGTTCGACAAGAGAAAATCAAATTAGAGGGAGAGTTGCAGGTTGGAGAGAGAGGGCATTATAAAGAGTTGAGTGTATAGGATCAGGCTGGAGGAAGAATCACAGAGGAGGGACAACGTAGAGATAGTGACGCAGTGGCAGAGACGACACAGAGGCTGTGACGCTGGGATTGCACAGTCACTGTGCAGAGGCTAACGCAGTGAGACATAGAGAAGCTCAGGGCCTCTCCAGGGTTAGAATTTCACGGTGGTGCGAGTGATAAAATTGTTTGTAAATTTCTCAGATATATTCCTCTTCTATTCTGCTGGTTATATTTGTACAAGAGATTTTGCTGAAGAATAATAAAGAAACCATCATCTGCTGCATCGGTTTTCCCACATTCGATTTTTCCATCTGCTGCTAGTATTTTTCCTTGCATTTACTCTCCGCAAATTTTTTTATTGTGATGACTGCAGTGTATTTTATTTCGATATTTACCGTCACACACGATAAATAATTTGTTCAGTTAAACAAATAGAAGATATCTAATCAGTTGCTACAGTAGGATTCCAGATAGTGGAATTTTCACACAAACTTGTAAAAAAATGGACATGAAAACTGCTATAGCAAGAATGTAAAAAAAAATAGAAGCAAAATGCACTTACCTGTTGCTTGAATCACCTCCAAAATGCTCCAAAACCCTTTGCTAGTCGCTCCCACACACCCACAACAAGAGAGACACTCAAGAATGACTGAGTAATGGGCCCTGTTGACCACACTTTGTCAACGACAACACCCCCATTTTTTCAAATGGGATTCATCATGTTCGACGTGTTCGCGCCATTCAGATCCCATCGACAACCGACAGTTTTATGAACGATGTAAACCCATTCTGCATGTTTATGATGTAAATGATCTAAGACCAACCACCATGTATGTAACAACCTAGGTAAGCCTAGTATGTTGGTGACGATTTCTATCCTAGGAGGTTTTTTGTCTCACTGATTTGCTTGTGTTTTTCGACACAAGTGATAGGCAGAGTTTTTCCCTCCAGCTTCACCCCAAAGCTAGGGTGGATTTTGTCATCAAGATGCTAAGTGAGTCCTAGTGTTTTCTATAGAGTCTTTGTAAAGTAATCTAGGAATGATCCTAGCTAATTGGCTAGACCATTTTATTACAGATTGCTAGGTCTACTGGATCATGTTTTGAGTCGCAGAATTGGGTAACTATTTGAGGGTCTATACGAATGGGTATTCCCCCTTTATGTGTTTAAATGTATTTATCTTATGTAAGGAGGGTTGGAAAAATAATTAAAGCCCCTCTTAGTCAATTAATTAAATTTTCTGGCCAAATTAATTAAAAAATCCTAAGCCAGAAATTTAATTATTTCCAAATCTTAGGTGAGTTAAAATTCTTCAAAGGCAAAATTCATGGGTCCTTAAAAAATAAATTTTAAAGGTCCCAGGCCAAGGGAATATTGAGAATTTCAAGAAATTTTGGACCCTTGGGCCTTGGGGGTTAAGTCAGTCAAAATTTTGAGGTAATTAACTCAAAAATATTATTTTTGAGTTAATTAAAATGGAATTAAATGATAAATTCGAATTTCCTCAAAATTATAATTTCGACGGTCCATATTAAAAGATGATAAATCTTTTCGACGGTCGAGATTATTTTGACATGGATCAACTGAACTAGTCGTTGGAGATTTTATCTTATAAATTAGAGGTCTTTGTCAGTCTTAAAGTCATCTGATCTTTGGATCGTGCACTCACTCTTGAAGCTCTCCTGTAATATTTCTGGAATAATACAAACGAAGACTTTGGGGTTTTCCTTTGATGGTGGTGTTCCTCTTCAGCATTTTATGGTAAACTTGTTCTTAATATTCTGCTGGTGATTATTTTAATGGATTGTTGATTAATGACTCTTGTAGAGTAATCTACGTAAAGGTATCTTGCTTAGGTTACTGGATCTAGGGTAAAAATATTAATTGGATCGAGTTAATAGTTATCTCTAGCTCATGAAAATTTTATGTTTTATCACTATTTCTCTATTAATTTGACAGTTTAACTTTAAGTTTGCAAAAATCTTATGGATTTAGAACTAGGCGTTTGGGGAAGTCCTAGTTTGGATCAGCTGACTCCCAGGAGATAAGATCTGAAGAGCCCTTCGGATCTAATTCCCCGGGCTTACCTTAAATTCCATTTTTTGCAGGGATCTTTATTGGGCTTGTGCCTCTCTTTTTTATATATATATATATTTTTATTTTTATTTTTATTAATTGTTTCTCTGAATTGTGCTGAACTGTTTTAAATTTGGCCAAGAGGGCCTCTGATCTAGAAAATAGCAGTGTAAATCCCGCTTTTTTTTTTTACTAGAATTTTTGGGGTTTGTTTTTACTTTGTACATATACCGTTTTTTTGGGTTTGCTGGTTTCTGGTTTTGTGCAGGTTCTATTGGGAGATTTCTCAGAATTTTTTCTTAGATCTGAGCCAGATCTAGGCCCTAGAGGTTAAGATCTGGCCTCAGAATCTCTTTGGATTGCAAATCTGGGCAATATCTCATTTTAAGAATCAAATAATTGCAGGATGATCTCTTCTAAGTTGGATTAAATCTCAGATTTTGCTGGTAAAGAAGACAATTTATCAAGATTGGTGTCTGTTTCAAACCTCGACATTTTAAAAATTGAATTTGAATGCAGCCTCTTCCATTCTGTCCTTGCTCCATCATCCCTCCTTTCCCTGCATTAACCCTCATTCGATTTCAAGCATCTACCTGCAAATCCTCCACGCTAGTTCTGCCTCCAATTCCCATTACAATTCTGCTCTCACGCATTCCACGTTGCCATTTTCTGCGTTTTATCCATTCGTCCCTGCTCCTTACGCTGTCCCTTTCATCGCATGCCCTTGCTGCAGTCGCTGCCACTGTCTCTGCGTGCTGTCATCCTCCGCTGCCCTCACTTGTCCCTTCGACCTCATCGCAATCTTGTACGGTGGCCGTACGGGGTTCCTTCCTTGCCGGCTTTCCACGCTGCCATTTGTGCTCTTCATAAACCTGCATAGATTCTTCACGGGCAGGTCACGATTTTTTTTTTTTTTTTAAGTCTCATTTTTTTTTTTTTTTAGTCTCATTTTTTTTTTATAAAGTCTAGCATTAGATTTAGTTAGGCTATTTCATTTATATTCTAATTTATTAACTTTTGTATAAATTAAATTTTAGACCTTAGATTTTTTATTTATTTATAGTATGAGGTCAGTTTAGGTTGCAAAAGTCACGTTTAGTTTAAATTTAGGATTTGATTTTTATTTTTTATTTTTTATTTTTTAGAAACTATAAAAAATAAAAAATGTTCAAAATGTTCAAAATTTTTCATTTTGTAGAACTTTAGTTTTAGTTGTATATATATATTTGTTTTCATTAACTTTTAGATTTTAAAAAGAAAATATAAAAACAAAAAATTATAAAATAAAAATTCCAAAATTCTTAACTTTTTAGACTTTAGCCTTTGTTGTATATACTTTTTTTTGGGTTTTTAGCTTTTAGATTTTAAAAAGAAAATATAAAAAATATAAAAAATTTTAGAAAATTCTCAAAATTTTACATAGTCAAGATGAATTTCATTTTCTATCTAAAGTTTGACTATAGGTTTCTGAATTGGAATTATTTGGAATATCATAAATTCGGAAATATTGGAAATATTTGAAATTTAAATTTGATGGTATACTCATGATATATTTTGTTTCGAATTTAAATTGTTGGTTCGAAGTATTTTATGCTTAGCGTTGGTTGATGATTGTTGAACTATCTTTAATTGTGGTTTTAAATTACTTGAAATTGGCGATTAATTGCTTAGTTTAAATTTGAGAATATTTCAAATGATGATAAATTACATGTCTTTATCAAACATTGTTAATGCATAATTGTGAGGGTGTTTTTATCGAATATCATTGTGGTGGATTGATTTTCCATAGCAGCAGTTACATATCAAAATACTTGACTTTAATTTCATAACGGGATATTTTTCACTCCACAAGGCATTGGTTCTAAACTTTAAATCTATAAAATCTCGTTAATCTTAACAAGTACTTGGTCACCTAATTGTGTCTTCTGAATTGGTTGGTTTTCAACCAATTCTCCTTCTTCATTTTCGTCAGGGTCTACCTCCCTTAGCTTGCAAGGAGACGGCTTAGATAGAGAGATTGGGGATCAGGGTGACAGCCCCCGATCTGAGCCGTTGTCGCGGTGCTTGTCAACGACAATAGGCCCAAATGGGGCTTTAGGGGTTGTGCGTGACGCTTTTCAAAGGGACAGGCGTCCTGAAATCGGGATTCGCTCGCCCATCGAATTAGACTCACGTGCCCATCGAATCCCACGTGGTAGGGCACACTAGATTCGCGAATTGAAGACGTGTCCTAGAGAATCGTATATGATTCGTGGGATTCGGGGCACAAGGGGTGGGAGGACAAATCCAGTGTCATAACTTTACGTTTGATATCTCACTACCTCTAAAAGGCACATACCCCATCCGGATATCTACAACGTATGGCCTTTTAGGACTATTCTTCTCTTGGATATCCAATCTTGAGCCCTCAAAAAATATCGATCCTTTTCGACCACTTTTCTCTTGGATACCTGTCCTATCCTCAAAGAGTGTCAATACATTGTGATGTAGCACTAGACTTCTTAAGTTCTTATACATTGTATATATTAGCTTACTTTTCATATTTATGTGGCAATCCTTTTATCTCATGTTGTGGATACTTATTCTTTTTTTTTTTCATAAATATTTTTGTATTTTTTTAATTTTGCCTAGTTTTTTAATTTTCTCCCAATTTTTATGACTTTTCTTCCTTCTTTTTGACCTTTGCTCTCCTTTTCCAGCTTCCTAGTTATAGATTGAACTCTTTCTTGAGATATCGAACTTGTGAGTGAGTGTGTCTCCAAATGAAGTTGAACTGCGCTTTATATAACCTTCTCAAGGGGTCGATGTCCCTCCTTTGGGCAGACTTGAGGATCACATGGCCAACTTGTAATCTTGGATATGTCCGGACCTTCTGGACTCAAAAATAATTCTTTTACAATTACAAATTGCTCGGAAGGGTCTTATAAACATGATGTTGACTCTATTGACTCATGACAATAAATCCTAAAACCTAACAAACCCTATAAGCATGAAGAACATGCTTTTACCTAGAAGTCCATCAACAAGAAGCTTGGAACCCATGCTTTAATAATAATAATAACCTTTTCTTTTCTTTTTTTGTTTGTTACATAGGATACACATTGAAATGAGTACAACAACAATTATGAAGACTGGGACTAGTTACATTTTCAACACATCAGCGTATAAGTTAGGAAAAATTGGAATTTTTAACTCATTTTCCACTCAGTCCTTAATGATTTGACCCTCTGGAGAGAGGAGTTTGTCACTGCTGAGGAGGAGGTTTGACCAATTTTGTGACATGGAAAAGCCATTCC
Organism: Pinus albicaulis; assembly: GCA_034641835.2. Classification (NCBI taxonomy): domain Eukaryota; kingdom Viridiplantae; phylum Streptophyta; class Pinopsida; order Pinales; family Pinaceae; genus Pinus; species Pinus albicaulis. Next base: position 2,025,079,488 of record CM076575.1, on the reverse strand, counting down.
CTATTCCCATAAAAGGAGAAGAGGAACTTAGTGACTGATTAGTTAATGACATGTAGAGGACTTGTGATGATGATATACATCTATTATAATTTTTGTTGATATTTTAACTTGAGATTGAGTCAGGACTCAGGATTCAGGACTTGATTCACTGTTAATATGTCATGTAGCACTAGACTTCTCAAGTTCTTATACATTGTATATATTAGCTTTCTTTTCATATTTATGTGGCAATGCATTTATCTGATGTTGTGGATACTTTATATGCTCTTCTTTTTTAATAAATATTTTTGTATTTTTTTAATTTTGCTGAGTTTTTTAATTTTCTCCCGATTTTTATGACTTTTCAACTTTTGGATCTTGCCGATTTATTCCCAAGTTCGACTTATTCCACATTGATCACTTCAGTCATAAGTGCCATGTACCCCATGCAACTTTGTGGCCTCTTCTTCTGGCTTAAGGTGATATTGGAAGATCCAATTCTCTCTTGATCTCCCTTAAACAAATCCTTTGCCCACTTGGCTCGAACTCTCCCTATACTGGGAGTCGTGGATTGAGTGGTTGCCTCCACTCGCCTTGGCTATGGTCCTCATCATCCTGTTGGTTGGCCCAACTGCGAACTAGCATAGACTCAAACTAAGATACTGGCTGAGGCGCCATCTTGAGAGCTCTGTCCTGCTCTCGCTCAACTATCACTTTTCCCTTCTGAGAATTGTTTTCCTCGCTGCACAAGTTTGTGCCTGTCTCTACTCACAACTTGTAGAGATTCTTCACCATCACACCTATCTGCTTCTTACATCCACAAGCTTAGTGTTGGAGGTAATCCTTATCTGTGCTGAAGTTGACATCATAACCCTTGTCCTCAAGGGTAGCTACTGAAAGAAGATTCTGCTCTAATCCTTGAACATAGAGGACATCTCTGAGATGTAGAAAATTCCTGACTCCCTCTGAAAACTAACAATGCCAACCCCACTGGCTGCATACATGCCATCATGTCCTAGCTCATTCTGAAACAGCTTGTCCTTCTCCTTCAGGTCGCTGAAATTCTTCTTGTTCTTGGTCACGTGGAAGGAAACCTCCTGAAGCATTAGATTTAGTTAGGCTATTTCATTTATATTCTAATTTATTAACTTTTGTATAAATTAAATTTTAGACCTTAGATTTTTTATTTATTTATAGTATGAGGTCAGTTTAGGTTGCAAAAGTCACGTTTAGTTTAAATTTAGGATTTGATTTATTTTTTTAGAAACTATAAAAAATAAAAAATGTTCAAAATGTTCAAAATTTTTCATTTTGTAGAACTTTAGTTTTAGTTGTATATATATTTTTGTTTTCATTAACTTTTAGATTTTAAAAAGAAAATATAAAAACAAAAAATTATAAAATAAAAATTCCAAAATTCTTAACTTTTTAGACTTTAGCCTTTGTTGTATATACTTTTTTTTTGGGTTTTTAGCTTTTAGATTTTAAAAAGAAAATATAAAAAATATAAATTTTTTTAGAAAATTCTCAAAATTTTACATAGTCAAGATGAATTTCATTTTCTATCTAAAGTTTGACTATAGGTTTCTGAATTGGAATTATTTGGAATATCATAAATTCGGAAATATTAGAAATATTTGGCATTTAAATTTGATGGTATACTCATGATATATTTTGTTTCGAATTTAAATTGTTGGTTCGAAGTATTTTATGCTTAGCGTTGGTTGATGATTGTTGAACTATCTTTAATTGTGGTTTTAAATTACTTGAAATTGGCGATTAATTGCCTAGTTTAAATTTGAGAATATTTCAAGTGATGATAAATTACATGTCTTTATCAAACATTGTTAATGCATAATTGTGAGGGTGTTTTTATCGAATATCATTGTGGTGGATTGATTTTCCATAGTAGCAGTTACATATCAAAATACTTGACTTTAATTTCATAACGGGATATTTTTCACTCCACAAGGCATTGGTTCTAAACTTTAAATCTAATTGAATCTATAAAATCTCGTTAATCTTAACAAGTACTTGGTCACCTAACTGTGTCTCCTGAATTGGTTGGTTTTCAACCAATTCTCCTTCTTCATTTTCGTCAGGGTCTACCTCCCTTAGCTTGCAAGGAGACGGCTTAGATAGAGAGGTTGGGGATCAGGGTGACAGCCCCCGATCTGAGCCGTTGTCGCGGTGCCTGTCAACGACAATAGGCCCAAATGGGGCTTTAGGGGTTGTGCGTGACGCTTTTCAAAGGGACAGGCGTCCTGAAATCGGGATTTGCTCGCCCATCGAATTAGACTCACGTGCCCATCGAATCCCACGTGGCAGGGCACACTAGATTCGCGAATCGAAGACGTGTCCTAGAGAATCGTGTATGATTCGTGGGATTCGGGGCACAAGGGGTGGGAGGACAAATCCAGTTTCATAACTTTACGTTTGATATCTCACTACCTCTAAAAGGCACATACCCCATCCGAATATCTACAACGTATGGCCTTTTAGGACTATTCTTCTCTTGGATATCCAATCTTGAGCCCTCAAAAAATATCGATCCTTTTCGACACACTTTTCTCTTGGATACCTGTCCTATCCTCAAAGAGTGTCAATACCTTTCCTTTCTCGGATTCTATATCCTCAAGGAAACCACAAATGCTTATCCAATCCTTTACCATTATCTCTTTATTACCTGAAGACGAGAATGTACATGTGATGTTAAACATCACTCCCTCTCAATCAGAGAGGATAACCCTATTTTGTCCTCGCCAGGGAATAGATCCTTGCTCCTATTTAAGGAGAAAAGTTTGCTCCCTTTCAAATCTAGAGGAGACTCCATACTTCCTTTCTATTTGGGAAGTCATATCCCCAAGCTTTCTAACTTGTCTTCATAAGAGTATCAACTACTCGTTCTTTTATAGCTACATGGCTCCCTCTTTCCTTCATATCGAGCTTTCTTTCTTTCGAGGTATAATGGAGCCATCTTCACTCTACAATCTTGTGACAAGATCCTAGTCATTTTTCTTGCTCATCACTTTCATCATAGATGAAGGCATTGTATTGAGCCTTTCCAAACTTCAAGCTAATCATAGCTTCCTCATGAAAGTGATCTCCTTTGACCTTCTGGTTATCTTCTAGCACTGCTACCTTTCAATCCCAAAATGGACACATCTTGACTTCACAGTGGCTAGGTACCAGATATTGAGCTTCCCTCAATATTCTTCATACATTTTCATTCATACAATTGAACTTGCCTCAATTGTCATCATGTATTCTTGCAACATTCTACCAGGAAGCAAAATAATATATCAACCAGATAACCAACAATAATGAAAATCAGACTTACCTCATCATGATCACCTTCTCATTCCATCAACATTCTCATGGTTCATCTCCATATGAATCTTCCTTCATGCATTAGAGTGCCCAAGGATCAAACTTTATTACCAAGTTAGAACTTTTCTTCCTGAGATTATATTGGATGTTAATAATTATTTTACATATTCTAGAGAAAGTCTTAATCTTTTATACATCCTTAAGTAAGTCAAATTCTTCCTTTTAAACATCATACAATCATACTAAGCATGTTATAAGATTCTACACATATGAATCTTAACCAAGTGTCACTTCGAAAGTTTGTTCCTATGCCTTTTATTCTATCATCTCACAATGGACCTGCAACTTGACCCATTGCATTCCTTCATCCCTACAAATGTATTGTTTCCACATTATATGGAATATAATGTGTTGTAACCTTGTCATAGTGCTTCTCCTAAGAACCTTCCATAATGATGGCTCTTCCAAGATCATAATGATCTATCTAGGCAAAATGTTTGCATCTAACATAATGTTAGATAATGCCTGGATGAACAATATGCAAAATGGTCTATCTATCTATTTTTAAAGACTGGATGACTTCTACAAAGCACCTAACCAAGTAGACTCTACATATGCTACTACCACATGCTTCTCTCTATGATGTTATGCAAAATCAAGATTCCTTTAAACAACAATGCATGCTATCCTAAAGGAAAGAAATTTTTTACCAAGAACCTAACAAATAAGATGCCTTCTTTAATAGTAGAGATCTTTCACTTCTTCTTTCTTTGACTTCTTTTCAGGTTCTCCTACTTCCACAGCTATGTGAGCCTCGCTTCTTTGTTTTCTCTTGTTGTTCTGTTGGCTTGGGCAGTCCCTTTTATAGTGTCCATGTTAAATTTAGATAACCATGGTGTTCTATGCCTGATGCAATTTTACTTCAATCTTTCTTAGGCCCGATACATAATGGTAATCACATAAACATGGAAGTAAAATGTTGATAGAACACAATAATAGATCAATAGAAGACAAGCCAAATATAGATTAGATTTACAATTCCTTTCGTCCAGCAAAGATAAGAGATATTGTTGCGTTACGACAGTCAATAGGATGCTTCAACCAGCAAAGTCTTTCTCGGTTAGCAAATCTTCCATGTGTCACACCCACAAACATGAAAGATAGCTCATCACAAGTCAACGCTAGTCAACCCAAAGTTTGTGGGAAAGTCAACGAAGGCAGCAACAGAAATTCAACGCAGCAGATTAGGGCTTCAGTCAAACAACTCGAAATTCCTCCATTTTAGTGCCCAGCAGTACGGCCTCCTAAAATCGGATTTTTGGCCGAAGTTGGAGGTCAAAAGACCAAGGGTTGACCACAGTCAACGCTGCAGCAAAAGGCCCTAAACAGATCTGCAGAAAACAACAGCTGTGCTCCACACGTGTGAGGGGTAAAAGGCCTCCAAAGGCTATGAAACCAATCAGATTACAATGAGAGAATGTGTGATGAGTTGATGATGAAATGACTTCCAAGTCTCTCCAATTTATATCCATCAATGAGGGTGTGTGACACATCTATTAGGCATGTGAGTCTACATTGCAAATTTGGCCAACCTTGCACATGTGGAAAATAAATTCAAAATAAATGTTCTGCTCATCCGATCAAGATGATCTTTAGATCAATCTTGCACCTATCCAAAAGAGGAATCCAACAAAAATATGACCATCGTCATATGAGCAGTGCAACATGGAGTTTGGACCTAGTTGCCCAAAATTAACGCTCCCTCTTAACTAGGGAGAACTCCATATGTCCACAAGTGCCATCCATCAGTACCATCATGCACTGTCACCAAACATCTTGCGTCATCTTGCCGTAACTTGCTTTGCTGGCTCTTTCTCAGACAAAACAAAAGGTGAGTCACAAAGACATCACACTCAGCTAACCCAAAGTTAGCTTAGAGGTAAAAACCTCTCTTGGACTAAAAAAGAGTCTCATACTAACCCGAAGTTAGTTTACTGACCCGAAGTCAGTTTAGAGGTAAGAACCTCATCATACTTGATCCTAGATCAAGGTGTTGGACACATGCCATCCTAGACATAGAGAGTACGACAATCCTCGATGCATCCATCGGTCTTGCTATTGGTCTCTATCCACTTTTCCCACCTCATTGGCCAAATGAGAGGTACTTCCCATGAGTCTGAAACTCCATGGGTAGGATGCGTGTGGGGCACATATCAAAGAGAGGTGAACCAAGTCAATATCATAACCGTGGGGCAAAAGCACAACAAGGTTCAGCAAGCTTAGCCCCGTATGTGCTTATAGCTCCAAGAAGCTATCCCCAAGCGCCCCTGGAGCGCTCCAAGAGCTCATAGTCCAACTCAATCAGGACCCTCAGAATAGGCTCTTTCCACGATTCCAAGCTTCTCACGGAAGGTTAGGAACTTGACATTCCCCAGGGCTTCGTGAGAATATCTGCGTTCTACTCATCAGTTCCTATATGATCGAGCCCTACGACGCCTCGCTGTACCATATCCCAGATAAAGTGGTACCTGATATCAATATGCTTGGATCGATCGTGGAACACGAGATTCTCAGAAAGACGACTCCCACTCTAGTTATCACAAAGGATAACGGTGGTATCTAGCACATACCCAAACTGCTCATTGAAGAGCTTTCGCAACCAAACAACTTCACAACAAGCCATACTAGCTGCAATGTATTTGGCTCAGCGGTGCTCAAAGCCACCGACTTCTGCTTCCTGCTCATCCAAGATATCGAAGCAGAACCCAAGGTGAAGCAACATCCAGATGTGCTCTTGTGATCCACCACACTGCCATCCCAATCGGCATCAATATATCCATGGAGTCTCAAATTCATGGTTGATTTTGCCCTGAAGATATCTCAATAGATTCTTGCCACCAATCCAGTGAATGTGATGAGGATCAACCACATGTTGACTCAAAATGTTCACTGCAAAACATATGTCTAGACGGGAATTCACTAAAACATTAGGCCCCCCACGAGTTGTCGATACTCGGTAGGATTTGCTAGCATGGGCACAACAACGTTTCCACTCAACTTCTTAAAGTTGAGTTCCATTAGTGTTGACACAGACTTATAGTCCACCATACCAAATCTCTTCAGCAACTTTACGACATATTTTCCTTGAGAAAGGAAAATCTGCGTGGCCTCTGCCAGACTTCCAAGCCTAGGAAGTAGTGCATCAGTCCTAGGTCGTTCATCTCAAACTCGGAAGCTAGCTCCCTCTTACATTGATGAATGAGAGGGTTAGCACCTGTCAGGAAGAGATCGTCCACATAGAGGACCAAAATGAGAGGTGTTTCTCTATCAACCTTAAAATAAAGGTTCGGATCAACATTACTTCGAGGGAAGCCTAACTTCATCAAGTAGTTATCTATCCTCTTGTACCAAGCCCTGGGGGCTTGCTTCAACCCATAGAGGGCTTTCTTCAAACTACATACATGGGTGTCTCTATCTCGGACTTCGAACCCCAGAGGTTGCTCCACATACACCTCTTCCTTTATAGAACCATGTAGAAAAACAGTCTTCACATCCATTTGATGTAGACTCCATCCTTGCGTTGCAGCAAGGGCAATCATAGATCTGATGGTGGTATAGTGGGCCACAGGTGCAAATATATCATCATAATCTATCCCTTCTTTTGAGAGAAGCCTCGGGAAAGAAATCTTGCCTTGTACTTTTCAGCATTTCCATCAGATCCATGCTTGATCTTATGTTGTTCCTTGCTCTGATACCATGTTGAATTTCCTTGAAATTATGCTTGCTGCTTGCATGAACAATCAAAACTAATTTATTTTCACCAAGACACATAATTTCTCAACAATAGATAAGCAACACAATAATCATAGATACAAAACACAATCACACAATAAGACCCAATTTTTCTTGGGAAATCCAACTAGGAAAACCCTCTACTTGCTATAAATTTTATTGAGAAAAATTTCGGAGCAATCAAATTTCTTTACAAACTGTTTTGATAGAAAAACACAAGTGTTGTCTTTGCTAGTACTTAGCTGAAACTCCCTACAAGAACCTCTGACTAGAATCCTCTTTCCTTGCGCAATTTGGCTCCTATTCCTTAGCGCTAGAAATCCCTATTTCCTAGCGTACACCTAAGCCCCTGTTATTTATGAATTTCTCCCCAAATACTAGCGCACAACACAAGGAAATTCTCTTCGCTCAAAACTACGTATAGGCTGCTCCTTACACCCTCTGCTAGCAAGATGCTCTCACACACACAACTTGTGCATACAAGTGTTGAAATTTGGTATCGGAGGACAGGTGGTTCCCTAAGGCTCTGATCTTTGGCCTAGGGAAAAGTGTCCAAAAGAATTTAATTTTTCTCCTAAAGTGACTTTATAAAGTTATAAAGTCAAATCTAATTTAAAAGTGACTTTAAGTGATAAAGTTACTAAAGTGACTTTATAAAGTTATAAAGTCAAATCTAATTTAAAAGTGACTTTAAGTAATAAAGTTACTAAAGTCTAATTTTAAAGTGACTTTAATAAAGTCAATATAAAATTAGAAAGGAAAAAGTGACTTTGGAAATAAAAGACTAAGTGGGTCTTTATTAAAGTGGGGTGAATTAAAAAATAGAAAGTGAGATTTAAATGAGCATTTAATCTCGGCCCTAGATCTCAATCTATTTCAGCCATTGGATTTAGGGATTCCCCAAAAGTCACTTAGGGTTAGGTTAAAGGAGGAAAAGGAGGAAAAAATCATTCATTCTTTCATGAGCAGATTGGGAGAAGGAGAGCAAGAGAGCAAGGGAGATTTCTGGGCAGTGAGGAGAAGGAGACAGCAGCTTGGCACACCTTGAGAGATGCCACATCTGTTGCTGAGCCTAAGAGGCCGGTCAGAGAGAGCAGACCACCTGAGAGGTTTTGTAGCTATATGGCAATGGCTACCAGCATCCTTGACTCTGAGCCTTCTAGCTATGAGGAGGCAGCTAGCCAGCAGGTCTGGAGAGAGGCCATGCAGGAGGAGTATTCTTCTATCATGAAGAATGATGTTTGGGAGGTGGTGCCAAGGCCCGAGGGCAAATCCGTGGTTACTTCCAGATGGCTTTACAAGGTAAAGCATGCTGCAGATGGCAGCATTGAGAAATTCAAAGCGAGGTTTGTGGCTAGAGGGGTCTCCCAGGTAGAGGGAGTTGATTATGAGGAGACCTTCGCTCCCGTGGCTCGATATACTTCGATCCGCTCCATTATATCGATAGCAGCAGAGATGGGTTGGAAGATCCACCAGATGGATGTGAAGACCGCATTTCTCAATGGCTTCATACAGGAGGAGGTGTACATTGAGCAGCCACGGGGCTTTGAGGTGCATGGGAAGGAGTCCCATGTGTGCAGACTGAAGAAGGCCCTTTATGGCCTGAAGCAAGCTCCCAGAGCTTGGTACTCCAGGATAGATACTTACTTGCGGAAGATGGGTTTCACAAAGAGTGAGGCAGATCCGAACCTTTACTATATTGTGATAGGTGAGGAGCCTCTCATTCTGGTGCTGTATGTGGATGACTTGGTCATTACGGGTGCAGAGAGACTCATAGAGCACTGCAAGAGAGATCTTGCGGCGGAGTTTGAAATGAAGGACATCGGCTTGATGCATTACTTTTTGGGTTTGGAGGTGTGGCAGGAGGAGGGGCATTTCTTCCTGGGGCAGGGGAAGTATATTGTGGATATCCTTGGCAGATTCCACATGGAGGATTGTAGACCCATGTCGACACCGATGATCACCAACTGGAAGAAGCTTCATGCTTTGGATTCCGAGTTGGTGGATCCCACATTGTACAGACAGCTGATTGGTTCCTTGATGTATTTGGTTAACACTAGACCAGATATTTGTTTTGCAGTCAACACGATGAGTCAGTTTATGTGTGAGCCTAGGAAGGTTCACTGGGTGGCTACAAAACACATTTTGCGGTACTTGCAGGGGACAGTGGATTATGGTTTGGACTACAGGCAGGGGGATGGAGTGAGATTGGCGGGTTACACTAATTCTGATTGGGCAGGTTGTTCTTCTGATAGGAAGAGCACTTTAGGGTGCTGTTTTGGGTTGGGTTCGACAGTGATGTCATGGTTCAGCCGGAAGCAGCAGTCAGTAGCATTGAGTTCAGCGGAAGCAGAGTATATGGCGGCCAGTCTAGCTAGTTGTGAGGCCATCTGGCTTCGCAAGATGTTGTTTGGCTTATTTGGTCAGCCGTTGAGACCTTCAATGATTTACTGTGATAATCAGAGTTGCATTAAACTCACGGAGAATCCAGTATTTCATGATAGGTCAAAGCATATCGGGATCAAATATCATTTCATCAGAGACTATGTTCAGAAAGGAGCTGTGAAGCTTGAGTATATTCCCACTGATGAGCAGGTTGCAGATATTCTTACCAAAGCCTTACCACGGGGCAAGCATGTCTACTTGAGAGACAAGATGGGTGTGGTGAGGAACACCTTCCTCGGTAAGAGGGAGTGTTGAAATTTGGTTACCGGAGGACAGGTGGTTCCCTAAGGCTTTGATCTTTGGCCTAGGGAAAAGTGTCCAAAAGAATTTAATTTTTCTCCTAAAGTGACTTTATAAAGTTATAAAGTCAAATCTAATTTAAAGTGACTTTAAGTGATAAAGTTACTAAAGTCTAATTTTAAAGTGACTTTAATAAAGTCAATGTGAAATTAGAAAGGAAAAGTGACTTTGGAAATAAATGACTAAGTGGGTCTTTATTAAAGTGGGGTGAATTAAAAAATAGAGAGTGAGATTTAAATGAGCATTTAATCTCAGCCCTAGATCTCAATCTATTTCAGCCATTGGATTTAGGGATTCCCCAAAAGTCACTTAGGGTTAGGTTAAAGGAGAAAAAGGAGGAAAAGGTCATTCATTCTTTCATGAGCAGATTGGGAGAAGGAGAGAAAGAGAGCAAGGGAGATTTCTGGGCAGTGAGGAGAAGGAGACAGCGGCTTGGCACACATTCCAAGGCAGCAGTTCAGCAAGTCCGTACAGCAGAGTTTGGCACACATTCCAAGGCAGATTTTGGCACGATTTTCTAGAAGGCCGTACAACAGCCTTTTGGCACGATTTCCAAGAGGCCGTACAGCAGTTTCAGCACAGATTTCGAGGCAGCAAAGGGGCTGTTTTATTTGGCACGAATTTCTAGGCAGGCCGTACAGCAAGTGGCTGTACCGTTGCATGGAAATCGAGGCAGATTCCGTACAGCAAGTTTCTGCTGTCTTTTGGCACAAATTTCGAGGTCCGTACAGCAGCATTTATTGCTGTTTTGGCACAGATTTCGAGGTGGCTGTACCGCTGCATTTATTGCAAATTTTTGGGCACGAAAAACGAGGAAATCCGTACAACATTTATTGCTATTCCTGTTTTGCTGTTTGCACATTTTCCGAGGCGGTGGTTAAGCACGAAAAACGAGATAAGTTGTATAAGTTTACTTGCTGATTTTTTGCTGAATATTTCTCTCACTGTAAAAAGCATTTTTCCAGAAATAAGAAGGAGCTTTCGAACTGGTTTTCCCCAAGAGTTGTAGGGGGTTTTTCCAGGGTCACCTTGACCAAAAATTACTGTGTTATGATGTGTTGAATGGCTATTTGTTACTGCTGTTTTTTTATTTCTGCATTTTCCAGCATTCTGAAAAATTTCCAGAATTTGTGTTTTCAGCAAAATTTATTTTCCAGTTGTTGAATGTATGGTTATGGGAAATGGCATTTAACTATTTTGGAGTAATAAGGTGAAAACTGAAAACCAGGGTGGGAAAACAGAAATTTCTACAACAAGAATGAATTACAAAGGTGCCTTCGTCCTCCTTATAAGCTTTTCGATCATGCTAAATTTGGCAAGTTAATTTTAGAACTGAGACTTGTGATTTGTTAACTGAGTCAAGTTGACTCTTCTAACTCGTCCTGCCTTAATTAGAAAAATTGAATCTCACTAACTCGTCCTTTTCCCAAAATAAACTCAAACTTGGAGACAAACAAAACTGAACCTGCAACTCCTGCGCTTGAGTTAACTGCTCTGTGAAAAATCCTAAATTTGGATTCCTACTGCAACAAATCTGAATTACTTCTCCTATTATTTTTCATAATTATTTCATTATAGTGAAATATCGAAGTAATTACTGAAGCACTCTACACAAATAATGCTGCGGAATAAATCTAAGTGCTTAAACGAACTAAACAAAATACAATGAAAAACATCCCCATTTGACACAGTTATTTTTGGACTAAGTCCCTGGAAAAACCTAACTTGGGAAAACCGGTGCAACAGATTTGAGGGTTTTGTATTATTAAGCAGCAAAATCTTGAGTACAACTAGGGTGCCAATATCCGGCTCACCCCTCAGAGAAAATCTCGGGAACAAAAGAAATGTGAGATATACCTCACTGCAAGTCCCTGGCTGATCTGAACAACGCTGGTGAAGCCCCTTCTCTGCCTCTGCATGATGCCTACACTGCTACAGCGTAAGCCTGCGTGGGCAAGCTGAAGAATTGGTCACCTCTCCTCTGCAAACGATCAAGTTGATTTGACACTGAGTTTTGGCCTTCCTGGCTTAGAAACCCCAGCTTGCAGCTATCTTTGGACTGAATCTAGAAGGCACTACGTCACTTCTGCGTGATTCCCTTCAGGAGCTGCGTCACCCCTCTAGATGACTGCGCTGCCTCTACTGCGTCACTGCTGCCTCTCTCTCTGTAATGTACTCTTGGTCCTCCTGACCAGTTACTACATCTGCCTCTCTCTGAAATTGATCACTGAATCAAAATCACTTAGCAAACCCTGCCCTAGTGATTCGATCTTGATCAAAAAGCCGTGTCTCTCTCACAAGCTCGAAAATGCTAAATGCTCAAAATGTGTTTTCCATAGGCCCTTCACCCTCGTCCTTATAATCTTCTTTCGTTGACCTTTCAACGGCCAAGATTAAAACATAATCAAGGGCTAAGATTAACTGGGATTTGATCCATGACTTTATCTAGAAGATTCACACTTATTTTAATTAATACCCTTTAATTAATCAATTTCCCTAAGTTTAGACTTTGGAAAACATTAAAAACGATTAATTAATTTAATTAAATCATCTCTAAGTGGAAGTTTCCAAAATCCTTTCTGGGTATTATGGAGTACATGTGTCTTATCCTATATACAAAATTACAAGGCTAGAGCACATCTGATGCTACCATAAATCAACGTGCTCCATTACTCGTCCTATTTCCTAGGAACTCGTGCATGCTAAAGGAAGACTATTTGTGGTCTTTCTTGACTAAGTCACAAGTCAAAAGAAGACCACCTTCGCTACACTTTTTAACATCAAAGCATAAGAAGTAGGATTTTTTCTAGTTGGTCACGTCTATGTGGTCAAATGAAATTTATCTTCGTTTGTGGGTTTGACTTCGATTGCACTTTGAGTGTTGGTGAGGTTCATGTTTATTGTTTGCACTTTTTTTGAGAGTGGAAGCTTCAACACCATATAGTTTATAGTGTTGTCTTTGCCAATTAAACTCCATGAACTTTTCTTCAAGGTTTCTAGTTCGAACTCTTGTATCTAAATTGACACCTTATGACATTTTGCTACTTCTTTGACCTTTTGTCCATTGGCAACCGCTACGATGAGGTCTTTGGTGGGGCACACAAAAAGGTTTAGTAGTTTAGTGACATCAATGTCTATACAATCCATAGATGTACATTTTTAGCAATTGCTTGTCATTGAACCCGTTTTGTCTGTTTGCTAGAACTTCCCATTTATGGATATAATTGTTTACAGTTCCTTTTTGTTTAAGATGTACAAACTTGTTGTACAAGTCATTGTCTTCTTCGTCATGAAAACTTTTCAACAAGGCAGTTTTAAAGTTTTTCCAATGAAAAGAATGGACATCTCTTTTTTTTGTCCACTCTAAGAACCAATCATAAGCTTCCCCTTCTAAATTGTTGGAGGCTGTCATTATTTTTTTCTTTTTCTCCTAATGGGGGGTCTAATTAAAAAATCCCTTCCATTTTTTTAATCCAGACGACTGTTCCCATATGGCCCCTTTTATCATACTTCAGTAATTCCTTCTTAATTCATTGATGATTTAACCAATACTTTCTGCGGTTTACTGAACAAATCTTGACCTTGATCAGGGCATTTGACACAGATACACCTTGCTTGGGGGAAGTTTTTGAAAACATTGATAGTATGTTGGAGAGGATAAGGGAAAATATAAGGGCAAGTGAAAATGACCCTTATAAAACATTCTATTATTTAGTGAAGGACATAGGTACAAAAAGTTGGAACAAAATGACCACACCATTACATCTTTTGGCCTATGCATTGCACCCTAAATATTATCATTCCAAAATTTTGTCTTTACCTGGTGGAACAACACCAAACAAGGATTCTGAAGTGGTACAAGGATACAAGACAACTTTGAGGAAAATGTATAGAGATATGGGAGTTGCAATAGAAGTAGGCCAAGAATTTGAAGGATTTGTACAATCCATTGGTAGTTTTTCAGATTCAGTAGCTATGGATGATCGAGAGCATCTTGATCCTATTATTTGGTGGGGATAGCATTCATCTCTCCACTCTAGCCACCAGGTTGTTATCACAGGTTGCTAGTTCCTCGTCAGCTGAGAGGAATTGGAGTAATATGGCTTAATCCATTCAGTGAAGAAAAACAGGCCGGGAGCGGCAAACGCTGAGGATCTTGTTTATGTTCATTCCAACCTCTGTCTTCTATCAAATGTGGAACCAAAGTATAAAAAAGTTCTGAGCAAGATGTGGGATGTGGAGCCTGAGATCTCTGATTTGAGCTAAACATTGAATGCCATGACTCACCTCAACATACTTAAGGATATTGTTCCACCACCAGTGCAGCCTACTGATGCAACTTCCTACATTCCAGGACCCCCATCATCTATTCATGATGCAGGAGTTGTAATATGCAGAAGATAATGTAGATCCATTTGAGTATATATAAATGTATTTACTATCATCATTTAGGATTTATGATATTATGATCCTTCTTGTTACTTTGTATGAGGATGCTTCATTTTAGTGTTTCAGTCTTCATATTTATAATATATCTAATGGTTTCAGTTCTAAAAGTGTTTGATGGTTTCAGGGAGTATTTGATTTTTGAACTCTAAAGTGTTTTTCAAAATTTAAAAAATATTATTATATTTTAAATTTTTTGTACTTGACGTATCCCTGTCGTATTTGGATATTGGATTTTAAAAAAACTAGCAGATCCGGATCCGCATTCGAATCTTGGTAACTTAGATAAAAGTGCTAGATTAGACTAGATTTAGTCAAATGATAAAGTATTTGGTTGACAAGGTCAAGATCTAACCGTTATGAGTATTTTATTATTTTTGGGAGGGGAAAGGGTTTGAGAAATGGTCAATAATCTTTATTTAGTTAACTAACTCAAAAAAAATGATTAGTTGAGTTAATTATGAAAAGTGGGTGAAATAATTAATAAGTGAAAATGATTTACTAATTATTTCTAAGAGATAAGTTCAAAATAAGTTAGAAATAATTATTAAATAATGATTTAATAATTATTTCATAGGAGAAAAGTTTAACGATTAAGGAATAATAAATAAATGATGATCTATTTAATTATTCCTAGGTGAAATGATCAAAATGGGTTAGAAATAATTACTAAATAATGATTTAATAATTATTTCAAGGGAGAAAAGTGAAATGATTAAGGAATAATAAAGAAATAATGATTTAATTAATTATTCCTATGGATGTGTGAAAATATTTTTAGTTATTTTCACAAAATGGGTAAATATGAAAATAACAAGATTTTTTTTTTTTTTTTTTGTCTGTCAAGTTGTCTGTGATCCTCAAGCTTGACTTGTGGCTTGAGGAGCCGTGACCTAGGGGCATCTAAGTCGTCAAAGTCATTAGGGATCGCACCCGGCCTGGGCCACACCAGCTCTTTAGCTGACTGGATTTTTTATCATGTCTTCTCCTCGTAGCACAAGGCACAACCACCCCCTGTGAGGTTTGATCCTAGGTCGCCTTGCTGACGAGGCCCATCCTCTACTGGTTGTTGTGCTAGTGGGACTTGACAAAATAACAGGAAATTAATTAAATGGATTTCTGGGCTATTTTCAAGTGGGTAAATTAATTAATTAGAAATAATTTAGGAAAAGTTGTTCTCTAAATTATTTCCTAAGGTGAAAGGGGGTTTTAATGTGTAAAACCCATACTACATGGTATATTTCAATTATCCTAGTGGAAATTGGCTAGGTGATCACTTTTTGGATGATAACACCCTATGCCCTACTTGGATGAGCACAAATGCTGTAAAGTCCTTTGAAAAGTTCACCTTAATACTAACTCAAGTTTGGGGCGTAGGGTCAAAGAAATGTTTAGGTTCAGAACAAATGAAGTCTCATGGGGGTAGGAATATGTTCCAGGGCTGGTTGGAATTGCATTGGAAGGTTCAGAAATTCAACCCATATTGGTCAAGACATCTGAGTCGTCCTGATTAGTTGAAAAGTCATGAGGCCAGGCATAAGAAAAACTAGGGTATTCTTGCAAACCCAGGTGCCTTGGTGGAAGATTTCCATCACATGGTCCAAGTTGTTAAAATGAAAAAGAAAGAAACCCTTGGTTATATTGTGGGCATGGGTGCAATGCCAACCTTGTGGCTCCCACACCTTTGTGATCCATCCTAGGATAATGGCCTTAAGAGGCATCCTCCCAAGTTTGAACAACGTGGCCCAGAATAGAGCCCACCTGAAGCTAATTATATAAGCTATCATGTTCAGATTCAGAAAAATCAAGATCACAGGGGGTCATAACCTTGTGATACACCTTCCGAATGAGTTTATGGGGGAGTCTTGGGCGCTATGACCATTCTGTGGGCTAGTTGCAGACCCAAGCAGAATAATAACAATTTTGGAAGTGAGGAGCCCATACTGCCTTCACTTGCCTTATGACCAAACGACTGTGCTTGACAAGCCAGCTGGGCCAATTCAATGCTAAAGAAAAGGCAAATAACTTTGCAAAAACCCTGAAAGATCACAATCCTTTAAGCCATGGAAAATATGGCTCACTGAAAGAAATGCATTTAAATCCTTTGAAGAATAGAATAATTGGAAGAATTTCTAGTTGGTTGAGTGGAACCTTATAGATCAAAAACAATGAATAAAGGAATATCTACCAAATGATACTATCCATTCATCGCTTTTAAAGTTATGCTGTCTAATTGACTTGTTGTTAAGAGACCTTCAAGAAAATTGAAGTTTCATGCCATTCCGAGAAGATCTATTCCTATGTGGGCTTGCAAAACACCATTTACATGAAATGTTTGGACATGGAAAAACAATTCTTATTTATGGATAGTGTCTTTTATTAAATTTTTATTGTTTATGGAAACTGCAAACCAGCTACAACCCTTGTCATCTGTTATGCCTGCATGAATAAATACTTTAAACAAATGACAGTACTTGATGCTGAGTTGGTATTTGTGGCATTTTAATATGCAGTTGGTTACCAGAATCATAAGATGGAAGAAGCGCAAACTTTGGCGATCACATATGGAGGAGTCTTTAGACATGTCTCCTGAGCAGGTATTTATGAGATGCACACGATGCTGAATTTCTTCTAGGGACAGGGTCTTATTCATCATCAAATTTGTCATCTTCCTTGGCCACTTAATCTGACAAAACATTTGATTTGATAGAAGTTACAATTCCACATTTTAGACTTGAGATCCAGAGACACTTATATCTTGTCAAATATTCCATCTTTACTGTTTGTGGAGATTTTAGTTGCACTCATTACGGAAGCAAATAACTTTATTACTGGCATCCTTGTAAGATTTCAATTCATGATATGCAGATCTAAATTCAAAGATCTAACCTAAATCTGAAACTTAACATTTTATGAAACTCCAATCAAAACATTGTATTTTCGAAAACTATAATGTTAGAAATATTGATCAGGAGTAGGCACACAGCATGATACATATATGAATTTCTTATCAATCTGCCAAGTTAAGAACTGTAGATTTGAAAAATACTAATTCTGAAAGTCAAAACCTGTAAGCTTGAAATCTGCAACAGTAATCCCTTAAATTGACCTCGAAAGAATGATAAAAAACAAGAGAGTTACACCCTTGGAAGGTAGGCCCTCCACATGGTTGACTTTCTCAAGTCAATTTTCCTTCTCACTCCTGCTCATCTCAAGCAACCAATTGACAAAAGAAGACAAACAGCAGATAAATAAGATAACAAAAAACACACTTAACTCTCTTAAACTAACACTTTCACTTTGCTAGGAGGGTTACTGTTAAATGAACTTAGAGACGGAAGGGTTCTGCACAATATAGAAGTGCACTAATTTGGCAGAGGAACCCACAAGTGAAGCTAAGACGCAGTTATACTTTCTCTTAGTTTTGACTTAGTAGTATTCTCTAGTTTTCCTATATTCAAAAATAGTAAATCCAACTTAGCCATGTATGGAGATTTAGTCTCAGTTCGATTTCAGTTCATTAAGGCAGTTCGACTCGAGTTCAAGGAGCCAGTTCGATTCTATAAAGAGCAAGGGCACAGGCTTGGTAAATCACGTGATTATGTGTTATAGAAATTTGTGTTTGTAAGCTTAGCAAGAAGTTTCTAGATCAGTGAGCGAGGGCAGAGAGAGAGGCTGAATAGCCTCAAGAGATTTGTACAGCCAAAGTGCATCACTTCAGGGCTGATTTGGCTTGCGCAGGAGGCAATCTTAGCCTTTACAGTTCGTACATCTGCGCATGAGAGAGGCCGAGTTGATCAAGGGTGCCCAAATTTGTGTTTTGAGTAACATAGAATTGGAAGGGAATTTCTCCCAGTGTCTTGTAATCAATTCCTGATATTTTGCTAAGCAGATTAATGAAACACACAAGTTGGCAGGCTTTTGGTGATTCTTCTCAAGTTCTATGCTGCAATAATTACTTAAATGTAGCATTCAATTTCATTCACCCCAGTCACAGTTAAGTAATTATAGATAGAACAGTAAACAGTGATGCACAGTAGAAGATAGCCAAGCACAATGAGACACACAGATTTTGGTCAAAGACCAGGCCAAAACCCCACATGCATGAGTTTTCTGGGAAGAAGCCTGATATTGGTCATCTTCGTATCTTTGGGTGTATCACATTCTCCTACATACCCAAGGAGAAGAGGACCAAACTAGAGCCCACCGTAGAGAAGGTTATCTTTGTGGGCTACAGTGAGACCTCAAAGGCCTTTCGGATTTACATTCCTGCACAGAGGAAAGTTGTTGTCAGGCGGGATGTGAAGTTCGAGGAGGACAGGGCCTTTAGGAGGTCACTGGAGTTAGAGTATCTGGATCAGCCAGACCCTCAGCAGCAGTTGAGTCAGTCGCAGGGATCCAGTGGGCAGGGATCAGGAGGATCCGGAGGTACATCTATGACGATGTCAGGTCCGTCAGTGGGGAGTGGCTCGCAGAGTCAGAGGGGTGGTGCTATGGGCAGCACGCAGAGCAGTCCACAGAGCAGTTCACTGGGGAGTCCACCGATGGACAGTTCACACGGTACCTCAGCATCTACAGGTTCAGGTGCAGGCAGGAGGACAGCAGACAGACAGTCAGGAGTTCAGGCTCCTGATGTTGAGGAGGATGAGTTTTATTCTCCGGCGGGAGAAGTGCACTCAGGGAAGAGGAAGCCCAAGTGGCTTCAAGACACCTTGAGAGATGCCACATCTGTTGCTGAGCCTAAGAGGCCGGTCAGAGAGAGCAGACCACCTGAGAGGTTTTGTAGCTATATGGCAATGGCTACCAGCATCCTTGACTCTGAGCCTTCTAGCTATGAGGAGGCAGCTAGCCAGCAGGTCTGGAGAGAGGCCATGCAAGAGGAGTATTCTTCTATCATGAAGAATGATGTTTGGGAGGTGGTGCTGAGGCCTGAGGGAAAATCCGTGGTTACTTCCAGATGGCTTTACAAAGTAAAGCATGCTGCAGATGGCAGCATTGAGAAATTCAAAGCGAGGTTTGTGGCTAGAGGGTTCTCCCAGGTAGAGGGAGTTGATTATGAGGAGACCTTCGCTCCCGTGGCTCGATATACTTCGATCTGCTCCATTATATCGATAGCAGTAGAGATGGGTTGGAAGTTCTCCCAGGTAGAGGGAGTTGATTATGAGGAGACCTTCGCTCCCGTGGCTCGATATACTTCGATCTGCTCCATTATATCGATAGCAGTAGAGATGGGTTGGAAGATGCACCAGATGGATGTGAAGACCACATTTCTCAATGGCTTCATACATGAGGAGGTGTACATTGAGCAGCCACAGGGCTTTGAGGTGCATGGGAAGGAGTCCCATGTGTGCAGACTGAAGAAGGCCCTTTATGGCCTGAAGCAAGCTCCCAAAGCTTGGTACTCCAGGATAGATACATACTTGCAGGGGATGGGTTTCACATAGAGTGAGGCAGATTCGAACCTTTACTATATTGTGATAGGTGAGGAGCCTCTGATTCTGGTGCTGTATGTGGATGATTTAGTCATTAGAGGTGCAGAGAGACTCATAGAGCACTGCAAGAGAGATCTTGCGGCGGAGTTTGAGATGAAGGACATCGGCTTGATGCATTACTTTTTGGGTTTGGAGGTGTGGCAAGAGGAGGGGCATTTCTTCCTGGGACAGGGGAAGTATATTGTGGACATCCTTGGCAGATTCCACATGGAGGATTGTAGACCCATGTCGACACCGATGATCACCAACCGGAAGAAGCTTCATGCTTCGGATTCCGAGTTGGTGGATCCCACATTGTACAGACAGCTGATTGGTTCCTTGATGTATTTGGTCAACACTAGACCAGATATTTGTTTTGCAGTCAACACGATTAGTCAGTTTATGTGTGAGCCTAGGAAGGTTCACTGGGTGGCTGCAAAACACATTTTGTGGTACTTGCAGGGGACAGTGGATTATGGTCTGGACTACAGGCAGGGGGATGGAGTGAGATTGGCAGGTTACACTGATTCTGATTGGGCAGGTTGTGCTTCTGATAGGAAGAGCACTTCAGGGTGCGGTTTTGGGTTGGGTTCGGCAGTGGTGTCATGGTTCAGCCGGAAGCAGCAGTCAGTAGCATTGAGTTCAGCGGAAGCAGAGTATATGGCAGCCAGTCTAACTAGTTGTGAGGCCATCTGGCTTCGCAAGATGTTGTTTGGCTTATTTGGTCAGCCGTTGAGACCTTCAGTGATTTACTGTGATAATCAGAGTTGCATTAAACTCACGGAGAATCCAGTATTTCATGACAGGTCAAAGCATATCGGGATCAAATATCACTTCATCAGAGACTATGTTCAGAAAGGAGCCGTGAAGCTTGAGTATATTCCCACTGATGAGCAGGTTGCAGATATTCTTACCAAAGCCTTACCACGGGGCAAGCATGTCTACTTCAGAGACAAGATGGGTGTGGTGAGGAACACCTTCCTCGGTAAGAGGGAGTGTTGAAATTTGGGTACTGGAGGACAGGTGGTTCCCTAAGGCTTTGATCTTTGGCCTAGGGAAAAGTGTCCAAAAGAATTTAATTTTTCTCCTAAAGTGACTTTATAATTTTTATAAAGTTAAATCTAATTTAAAAGTGACTTTAAGTGATAAAGTTACTAAAGTCTAATTTAAAAATGACTTTAAGTGATAAAGTTACTAAAGTCTAATTTTAAAGTGACTTTAATAAAGTCAATGTAAAATTAGAAAGGAAAAGTGACTTTGGAAATAAATGACTAAGTGGTCTTTATTAAAGTGGGGTGAATTAAAAAATAAAAAGTGAGATTTAAATGAGCATTTAATCTCAGCCCTAGATCTCAATCTATTTCAGCCATTGGATTTAGGGATTCCCCAAAAGTCACTTAGGGTTAGGTTAAAGGAGGAAAATGAGGGAAAAGGTCATTCATTCTTTCATGAGCAGATTGAGAGAGGAGAAGAAGGAGAGCTGGAGACTTTTTTTTGAAGAGAGCTTGAGAAGGTGAAGGAGAGGCAAACTCAGCAAATCCGTACAGCAGCAAGGAGGGCATGGTTTTCGAGGCAGCACGAAAACTGAGGCAGCAAGGTCGTACAACAGCACGAAAATCGAGACAACAGTCCGTACATCAGTCTGTACAGCTATTTTGTGGCACATTTTTCGAGGAGAAAGGTAGCATAGTTTTCGAGGAAAAGTACAACAACAAAGGGCTCGATTTCCAAGGTTGTTGGGCACACTTTTCGAGTCAGCCAACACAGTTTTCGAGAAAGGCAATTTGCTGTAATAAATTTCTGTTTTGAGTATTTTGCTGTTCTGGCACGTTTTCCAAGGCAGAGGCAAGCATGGAAAACCAGAGAAGTCTGTAATTAATTTGCTAGAATTTTTCCTGTATATTTCACCTCTCTGTAAAAGCATTTTCCAGAAATAAGAAGGAGCTTTCAAACTGGTTTTCCCCAAGAGTTGTAGGGGGTTTTTCGAGGGTCATGTTGATAAAATTTATAAGTGTTTAAATGTGTTGAATGACTGTTTTAAGCTTGATGGTTTTTATTTCTGCATTTTCCAGCATTCTGTAAATTTTCCAGAATTTGTGTTTTCAGCAAAAAATTATTTTTTTGTTGTTGAATGTAAGGATATGGGAAAGGGCATTTAACTAAAAGGAGAAATAAGGTGAAATGGAAAACCGGGGTGGGAAACAGGAAATTTCTACACAAAACCCACTTTTACTAAGTTTAGTGGAAAATGTGGCAATAAATTAAGCCAACAATTAAATAAATGGAGAGAAATAAATATCCACACATGCTAAATGATGTTGAAATGAGGTGGAAAATCATTTAGGAGTTAAAGTGAGGTTCCAAGGTGATGTGGACTCCTAAATTTAAGGAAAAAACATGTGCTCCAAAGAAATTGAATTTTATGGAGGGGACCACGAATTTCTCAAGGAACACGTATTTAATGAGAGAAATTAAAATTGGATTGATGAGTCAATTTTTGGTGGGCTTTGGACTTGGATTTCCACTAGAGATGAGTGGAGAGTGGTCTACCACCACTCCACTCCCACATACACTTCTCCCTCCTTCAACGATGAGTTCTCCTCCTCAAGGATTGCGTGGGCCTCTCTGGAGGAATTCAAATGGCATTTGGGGGCAATCGAATTGCATGTGGGAGCCTTGGGATTGTCATCATCACACTTGGCACATGGTTTTTCATTGGGATTTATTCTTGTATATAATGGAGCTTTGAGCTTTCATTTTGTATCCATTGTTACTAGCTACTGTGCTTGCAGAAACATTGCTACTTTGTACACTTTGCAAGAGTTTTTATGAAAAGACTTTGGGGGTCCATTCACGGGTGTTTTTCCTTTGGAGCATGGTGCATTGTGAGCTATTGGTATAATATTTTCTATGCTTTGAATTATCTCATTTCCATATATTCTTGTAAACTTACTAGTGCATAACTGTCTTGTATTAGCATTTGATTTGAAAGTGGGCTCTAGATGTTGAAAGTTCTAGTTTATTTCTAGAAGTTTCAATTCATTGTTTGCTTATCTAAATCTATATGGACTAATGTGTGATTTGAGTATTGTAGAAGAATTTTTGTTGGATCAAGCGTGAGGAGAAGTCTTTGGGAGACCAACCCACTCTTGAAGCACCTTGAAAGGAACTTTCATTTGTTATTTGGATTTTCATAGTCTATCTTACGAAAAAGTGTCTTGCAGAGATTCGTTTGGGCATAGCTTGTATACAAGCAATCACTTCAAAGTTTAAATCTTTTGAAGTAGTGCTTCATTGATTATATATTAGCTACTTAAGAGTTTTTTCTAAACTAAACCAAGTGACAGGGTTCATGCCCATCATTTGATTTGGTCTCTTGTATACTATTTGTATTTTATCTAGGTATTTTACATATTCCATCTACACTAATTTGTCTCTTGATTTTAATAGCAAAAGTGTCCTCAGACACACAAATTTTATTAATAAGGAAAATAAAATTACATAAAATTTGCAAGAGTTTACACACAATCACTCAACACTCTTGCAAGAAGAGAAACAAACTTGAAATAAGCTAATATCCTAAACTAATTTTGTTATGCATCACTTATTTCATTTACAAATGTCCATTTACATTTAATGCTCTCATAATAACACTCCTAACTGTTTTCTTAAATTAGTTCCTAAGAAACGACACCTTTCTAGATGTCATATCTTTTACAACAATTAGTTATTCTAAAATGTCTCCAATATCTAATTAAATAGTCTAGATAATTGAATGTTTATTCTAAATAATTAAACTATAGTTTATGTATTTTTGATCATCTAACATTCCCCCCTTTGATCCAAAGATACGTTAGAATAGATACCAAGTTAATCCCTGAACTTAGTAAATTTGATCCTGCCAAGTGGTTTTGTGAAAATATCTGAGATCTGATCTTTTGAAGGACAATATATCGACTTGATGGCATCCTTTGCTATAAGTGTTTTGATGTAATGATACTTTGTGTCCACATGCTTTGTTTTGGAATGGAAAACTGGATTTTTTGGCAAGCTTTATAGGTGACTGGCTGTCGATGAATAAAGATGTGGCTTCTGCTTTAGGAATGCCTAAACCCTGCAAAACTCTGATCAACCAAACAATTTCACATGCTGCTTCCCATGCTGATATATATTCTGCTTCTGCTGAAGAAGTGGCGTTGTAACTTGCTTCTTGCATCTTCGATTAACTGCAGCTAACCCCATGTTCATTAGATAACCTGAGGTTGAAGCCCAATCATCAATACTTTCAACAAAATCTCCATCTGAATATCCACCAAGTACAAAGTTCTTAGTCTTTTTGTAAAGAATGCCAAAATATTTCATCCCTTGGATATATCCAAGGATCCTTTTTGCTGCATTACAGTGGTTGTCCCTTGGTTCATGCATAAAGCGCGATAGAATACTGATTGCATAAGATAAGTCTGGACGAGTGATTGTCAAATAGATCAAGCTGCCAATCAACTGTCTATAAGTAGTACTGTTCACAAACTCCCCCCTTCAAATTTTGAAAGTTTCAAGTTTTGTTCCATTGGGGTGAGAACGAACTTGCAATCTTGCGTTCCAAATCTTTGAAGAAGTTCAGATGCATACTTGCTTTGACAAATGAAAATATGGTTTGGATGTTGGAATACTTCAACTCCAAGATAGTAGTGAAGTAATCCCAAATCAGTGATCTTAAAACCAGCCTGCAACTCCTTCTTTACCTGCAAAATATTATCATTATTGGTCCTTGATCAAGTCATCCGCATACATAACTAGAATCACCATATTTTTACCCTGTTGGTGTACATATAAAGTATCATCATATTCACTTTGCTTAAAGCCAACTTGCGAAGATACTCGTCCATTTTTGCATACCAAGCTCGTGGAACTTGTTTCAATCCGTATAAAGCCTCGATCAATTTGCATACTTTGTGTTCCTGCCCTTTAATCTCAAAACTTGGAGGTTGTGTCATATATGCTTCTTCCTGCAAGCCTCCATTAAGGAAGGAAATTTCAACATCCATCTGATGAACTTTCCATCATTTTTGAGTCGCTAATGCAAGTGCTAATCTGATGGTGTGCCATTTTACTGTAGGTGCAAATGTTTCTTGATAGTCGATTCCTTCCTGCTGTGCAAAACCCTTAGCAACAAACCTTGCTTTGTACTTGTCAATGTCTCCATCTGGCTTATACTTAATTCTGTAAACCCATTTGCATCCGACGGGTTTCACATTTGTAGGACCATGAACAAGTTTCCAAGTGTTGTTTTCCATCACTGCCTTGTATTCTTCAACCATTGCCTTTTTCCATTCGATATGTTTAATTGCCTCTTTGTATGTGGAGGGCAAAGTCAATTCATTTGTTATTAAGGCAACATTTTCTTCATTTCTTTGTGAACTTCGTGTTCTTGTTTTGTTTTGTTCATCTGGCCTGGTATCTTTTAAAAGTTGAACAACCCATTTAGGCAGTTGATGTTTACTTGTTTGTGGATCTGAATAATCACCATCATTGTAAAGTGGATTGATATAAATAGATGTTCTTCGATTAACTGAAGGTTCAGGGGGTGGAGAGTCACTCTCAGATGAACTGCTGCTAGGAGATTCATATGAACTTCTCGAAGATCCAGATGGGCTAGATGAAGTAGGTGAGCTGGATGAACCATTTTCTGATGAAGGAAATTCAATATGATACCAATGTTGTGTACTTTGTGCATTTTGCATTTTGCTTCTCTTTTTATCACCCTTAGTTTCCAATTTTTGTAGTAGACTTTCTATCTCTGTGGCATTCTTTCTTTCTGTTTCATCAATATAACATCCCTGCTGACAATAAACTTTCCATTGGACAGAAGACGATATCCCTTCTTTTCATCGGAACACCCAATCATTGTACACTTCAAACTTCGTGAATCAAACTTAGTTCGCTTTTCTTTTGGAACTAAGGCATAACACACTGAACTAAAAGCTCTAAGATGTTTGACTTGAGGTTTGAAACCAAACCATGCTTCATATGGTGTAATCCCATCCAAAGAAGGAGTAGGAGACCTGTTCCTTAAGGAGATTGATGTATGTATTGCTTCTGCCCAATATAAAAGACGTAAATTTTTGAAAGTTAGCATGGATCTTGCCATCCCTAACAAGGTGCGATTCATTGTCTTTGCTACTCCATTTTGCTGTGGAGTGTAGACATTTGTAAGTTGTCTTTTGATACCATTGTCCCTGCAATAAGTTTGGAATTCATTGGAATTGAATTTCCCTCCATTGTCTGTCCTGAGAGTGCCAATCTTCTCTTTAACTTCATTCTCAACAAGTTAGCGAAAAATTTTAAACTTTTCGAATGCTACTGAGTTTTGCTTCAAAATATAAACCCAAGTCATTCTACTAAAATCATCAATGAAGAGTAAAAAGTATCTACAACCTCCTAGAGAAGTTTGAAGAGGTCCACAAATGCCACTGTGAACCAATTGCAAATGCCTATTTGCACACCATGAACTTTTTGGAAAAGTCTCTCGACTTTGTTTCCCGTAAATGCAAGCTTCACATTTTTCATTTTCTTTCTTAAAAGTTGGAAGTCCTTTAACCATTCCTTGCTTTTGATGTTGAGAGAGACTTTCAAAGTTTAAATGTCCATATCTAACATGCCACAACCTTATTGGTGAAATATCTGTACTTGCTACTCCTGCAAAATCAAAATTTCGTGGAATGACTGTTCCTTTTATCCTTAGAAGTTTTCCATCTTCATATCTTGTCATGACTATCTTCATATTTTGTTTGATGGAGTTGATTTTTACTAAGCCATCCTCCATAACAACTTTATGTCCTACTTGTCGAATCGTGACTAATGACAACAAATTCTTCCTGAAAGTTGGTACATTCCAAACATTTGAAATAATTTTTTCTCCAATGTCAGGAAGAGAAACTTTTACTACACCTTTTCGACAAGGATTGTGTCTTGTATCATTGACAAGAAAGATTGTATTGAGATGACATTGTTGAAAAGTCCAAAAGAAGTCAAGTCGGAAAGTCATATGTTGTGTTGCCCCTGTATTTAAGATCCAAGCATCTTCATAATCACTTTTAAGATATGTGGAGACTTGTAATGCTATTGATTCTGAACTTTGATGTGCAGTAAAGACATATTCTGAGCCATCATCCTCTTAATCATTAGCAAATTATGCCATGTGTTGTTGAAACTTTGGTATTTTTTCAATAGAAGTTCGACAATCTTGAGCATAATGACCAACTCTGTTACACCTTCTACAAACAATTTGACTTAAATCTTTGCCTCTGCCTTGACTCTGTCATCCACCTCTGCTTTGTCCTCTACCTTCATTTTGTCCTCTGCCTTGACTTTGTCCTCTTCCTTGATTGTTGCCTCTGCCTTGACTGTTTCCTTTGCCTTGAATGTTGTCTCTACCCGAACTGTTGCCTTTGCCAAAGTTGTTCCCTCTGCGTTGACTTCTACCACAACCTTGTCCTCTATGTGCTCCTGGATTTTGATTGATTTGCCCTCTTCCTCTATCTCCAGAACTATCAGTTGAAGATTTACTAGTGCTATTTTCTATAAAGACGACATCTTCCCCAATCTGTTTCTTCTTTCCAAAAGTTTCGTCATGTTGAGATAACATTTCACTTAACTCATCAAATTTTAACTTTTGTAACTTTCTAGTTACTTGTAAAGTTTCCAAGAAATGTGTATATGAAGAAGGCAAACCAAATATCAAAATAGTAGTCATGAAACTAACATCCACTGATTGAAATCCAACGTTTACTATTTCCCACTTAATGTTCTTAAGTCTGGAAATATATTCAAGTACATCTCCCCCTTCTGTCAATTTCTGTTGGAGCAACTTCAATTGAAGATCAACTTTCCTAGATTCAAGTTTTGTATCAAACAATCTCAAAAAGTTCTCAAGGCAGACCATGCATCAGAAGCATTTTCAATGTGAACATACATTTCATCATTAACTGAAGATTTGATTAATGCTAATGCTTTGGCATTTTTGATCTCCCATTTAGCCAGTAAGGTTGCATGTGTAGGTTTAATTTGTTTAACATCACCATCACATACATCTCG
This sequence comes from Pinus albicaulis, assembly GCA_034641835.2. Lineage (NCBI taxonomy): Eukaryota > Viridiplantae > Streptophyta > Pinopsida > Pinales > Pinaceae > Pinus > Pinus albicaulis. The sequence continues at coordinate 2,025,051,631 of CM076575.1, read as the reverse complement.
CTAAAGTTCATTGTAGATCAAAGTGCTTTCTATATGCCTTTTCCATGTCTTGAAATTCTTTGAGCCTTCAAGTTTGTCAAATTCAGAAAATAAATTTACCAGCTTGGACATTGTAAAAATAAATGTATTCGCCAAGATGGATCATGCACCAAAAAGAAGATGAACAACACACCATATGCAACGCCACAATAAAAACGATCTATCGGGGCTTGGCCTTGACCCTCATATAATTGTTTGGAAAGAAAAGTGACCGAGCTTTGCACTTGGTGCTTGTTAACTTCTCTGGAATTTTACAATGAAACTTTCGAAATTTGACTTTTTACAATGCTCTTGCAGTTAACTTTTCAGACACCCTCCCTTGAAGTAAAGATTACTTCTAGTTACAATTTTATCACACCAAAAATAAAAGATAAAACTACACCTTATTACTCCAAATTTTCCAAAATTTGCAAAAGTACCTACTCCAAATTTATGAAAAATTTCCCAAAATTCAACTTATCACTACCAATATCAGTTATCACTCCAAACAAAAATTTTTATAAAAAAAAACTTCTCTCCAAAGTGCATTAAAGCACATTTACATATATACCCCCTCCAAAAAAAATTATGATGTCACTTTGTTTTTTTAAAAGGTGAATTTATGTTTCAAGTCTGCTCCACCTGATTTATCTTCTCAGCGTTTGGATGCTCGAATATTGTACCTAGGCATGCCTATTGTCCCAGGAACATAGAATAAAAAGCACGAGCCCATCACATTCGAGACAGAGTAAATACAATAGTGTATGTGAAGCCCAAGGTTTATACGCTGAATTGTGGAATGGCCTTTGGCCAGACAACAATGCTTCCGTCACTTGGAACCAAGGGTCATCGCGCTCTTATGCCTAGCTCAACAACAAAACTGCACTTGTCAGTAATGAATAAATCCAGTGGTTCTTTCGTTGATATGTGGATCAAGGCAAAAGAGCTGGAAGTAAATACACAATATTACATTGAATTATTGGCAAAACAAATGAAGAGATTGCAAAGGATATTCAAAGATCAAGATACTTTTTTCCATAGGAAGCAATCGATTATGGTATTGCTGATAAGATCCTTCCAAAACAGGGCTTGGTCATGGAGAAAAGGAACTATGATGAGATACGATTTGACTCCCCCGTCGAGCACTCACTCGTTGAAACAGTGCCACGACACCACTCGTTGGATCCAACACTGAAGAAATACATCCTTGTGTCATCAATCAGTCATAAAAAATCAGGGATAATTTACAGTGTGATTAATGGTAGGAGATGGAAGAAGAATTTTCTGATGTAAATTCGGCCCAACAATCCAAAATTAGTTTGCTTCTCCTAGTTTTTCACATCAAGATCCTAGAGTATAAAAAATCTGGTAAACTTGAATAAGTATATATTATTATTGATAAAAGATGAGATGATTACAATGGGGAATCACCAAGGCTTTAAATACAGCCTTATGGTGTCCCTTGGTGAAGAGGCATGATCGTTGATCATGCCCTTTCACTTAATAAACCTAAGATAACTATACTTAACTAATAATTAATAAATTATACATAACATTGCCCCTCTCTTAAAGATGCTTTGTCCTCAAAGCATACGTAAGGACGGGTGTTGTTGGCGAAACGCTTCAGATTCCCAAGAGGCTTCTTCTATGGGCAAATCCTTCCATTTGATTAAATATTTCGTAATAACACGAGAGCGTAGCTTCTTTTCTCGAGTAGATAGGATACTTTCGGGCTCAAAAATGATCCTTCCTTTATCATCCAAAATTGGGAGGGTCTTTTGGGATGACTGATGGTCCCCCAGTGCTTTTTTTAAGCATGACACATGGAAGACATTGTGAACATGACTTGTATCGGGAAGGCTCAACCCATAAGCGACTTGACTGATCTTTTTAATAATTTGATACGGACCATAGAACTTCGGAGCTAATTTATGTTTCCCTTTTTGTTTCAGGGACAACTGCTTGTATGGTTGGAGTTTGACAAACACCCAGTCTCCAACTTCAAATGATCTCTCAGTTCGATTACAGTCAGCCTATTGCTTCATATGATTCTGTGCAATATTCAGATTTTTTTAGAACTTGGACAACCTTTTGGTGTTCTTCTAGCTGATTTTTAACTGCTGGCAAATTTGATTGGACTGAAGCAAAATCTTTCCACTTCGGGGGCTCATATCCATATAAAGCCTGGAATGGAGTCATTTTTGTCGATGTATGGTAAGTAGAATTATACCACCATTCGGCGAGATGCAACGATTGAACCCACTTATTTTGTTTCTCCGTAGCATAACACCGTAGGTAAGCTTCCAAACATTTATTGACAACCTCTGTTTGCCCATCTGTTTGGGGGTGATAAGCTGAGCTCATGTTTGGGGGTGATAAGAAAGCCATTACTGATGCTTATAATTATGAATGAAGATCTTCTAAAGCTTCTGTTAGGTCTGCTCATTCTGTTATTGAACTCGGTCTGGTTAGGGCTAATCATCAATCATCTCCAGCCCTGATCTACTGCTGAAGTACCCTTCCAAAAACTGTGGCTACCTTTTTATGAGGCTTCTCTATACTTCACTGGCAGGTAGGGCTACTTCCAGCCCTCTGTTCAGACTCACAACCCTCCACAAACAGAGATCTAGGGCTCGGCCCTCCTTCTGGTTTCAGTACAGGACTGCGGCCTTCTTACCAATGATCTGCCCACACAGAAATGTCTCAGAACTAGACCCAGAACATGCCCAAACAATCCTCAAATCTTCTGCTAATACTCGGCCCTGCTGCTAGGACAACGCGGCATCCAAACAGCCTAAGAAAAGGCTTGAGAACCTGACCTCTTTTCCTTCAACTGGTTTCTCCTTCATCTGCGGCCAAACAGAGATGCAAGTTGCCCTTATTTTCCACGAGGATTTGTGTTCTATGATGTGAGTGAGAACCCCTTTATATATTAGATGGAGGGAAGGCTGACCTTAAAATTTGGAGGCAACTTTGAAATTTAAATTTTTGATTTTTCCCGCCTAAACAAAATCGTAACTTATAGAATTTCTTTTAAATAAACAAATATTTTCCTTTGACCAAATTTGATGATCTTTAGATTGATTTTGGTCCTCTTGAAAAGAGGGATTCATTGGAATGATTATCTCCATCAACTGAGCAGTCCTAAGTGGAATTTGGCCCTAGTTGCCAATTTTAACAATTACACATGCCACTATGAATACCGAACCTAGTGACATATTTCAGCGCAAAAGATGTGAGATGATGGAATTGTTACAAATGAGGGCCCACTTATATACATAGGCAGGTGCTCCTTTATTAACGCTCATGTCTTTAGGGACATGCCTCTTCATTAATTGATCTATTATTATGATTATTATTTATTTATTTATAATATTTTTATATAAATCATATTCATAACATTTGCTTGTATGGCTATTTTGGGTGGATGTTCGTGAATGGAATTTCAAGTTTTTCCTCTATAAACCTTTTAAATACAAAATCTAGTTTTTATTGGGGTGAAACTTTCGTAAATAGGGCTGACGTCATCCTTCCCAAACTATTAGAAACCCTAATCCTTAGCAGATGTTCAACTTGAAGCCTATTTGAGAGTTTACCCTATTGCTTTGTTGATCTTATCAATAAGTAAACCCTTTCTTTAACCTCTATATGTCTAGGTACTCCTTTATCATTGTATATCAATAAGCCATAGCTTGTAGTAGTCTTTAGCCAATCTAGGATTAGAATCCTCTGTTCCATTATAAAAAAGAATTGAGCCTATTCCATATTTAAGGTATCTTTCCCTAGTCTATTTATATTACCTTGAGCCCTTTAATTAGAATATCCTTATAGGTGCATACAAAGAAGCCTCCCTTGTGGTGAAATTTCACTAAATAACAGGAGGAAGATTGCTGAGGTAATAGTGGCAATTCTTCCTCATTGTTGGCATTGGGTCTGGCCCTTGCCTTGTGAGTTCCCTCACAAGGCCTGCTAGATTTTGCAGCAACAGTACCTAACCGGTACTAACTAGCCCTCAAATTGGGCTTTCCTATGGTTCATTACCCAGGCTTATCTGACAGGCTGGTTTGACCAGTTACTGGTTCAAACTGGCTGGTTTTTAAAACTACGATGTGAAGAGCATGCCCAAAACTGGCTGGTTTATAAAACTATGATGTCAAGAGCATGCCCAATTTCGAATACAACAAATAGTATATTGCGTCTCCAAATAGGTAGTAAGAATCCTTAATAGTATTTTGCTGATGCTATAGTCGTAGACATGTGGTGAGCAGGCCACCTGGAAAAGATAGTGCTAACACTGTACCAGTGGATGATTTCCAGTTACTCAAGGTAAATAAAGATTTACAAGGAAATGGTTCAGCAGATTGCAGCCATTCTGAATTCCACCATACAGCATTTATCAGGACTATAATATATATTTGGCATTTTGATCTAATTTTCAGCTTTTGCAAAGATTTCCTTTAAGCTTAAAGAACACTTTCTGTGGTACATACTTATAAAAACGTCAGTTTGTTCCTTAATAAATTAAACCAAATTGTAGTGCTTATACTTAGCATTCAGCATTGTGGTACTTCTACTTTCTTTCCCATGCATACATTTGCTGGTTTTGGAAAGCAACAAATCTAAGTAATCTGACTACCAGTATACTTTTTTGTCTTCTCTCTTTATTATTGGAATATTTCGGTTGTAACTCTGAATGGTTTTTTTGTGGCATATTGAATGCTTGGAAGTGCTTTGATATCCTCTATATCTTATTCTCGCAATGAATGTGGCAGAGCAGGCGTTGGTCCGTCTAACTTATAAACACCCAAAATCTGAAAGGCTATACTCATTTCCTTCCTATCATGAGGTTTGTTTCCCTAACTTTTCTTTTCCATTTTTAATTGTATAATGGAAAGAGAAACTTAATATAGGCTTGTTATATGCTACTTTGAGTAACTTGCTACCGCCATTTTGTTTTGAGTTTTCCGTATTCTTTCACTATTGTAACTTTTTTATCAGCGTAACCATAAGTCAAAGTGCAACACATTTTTTTTATGTCACCTCAATTGTCAAGTTTCTAGAGTGGTCTTACAGAGAATTAAAATATTTGCAATGTTTAAGTCGTAATTTTCCCCAACAACTATAATACTATATACTAGTTGAGGAAACATCAAAGATACATCAGGTTGTACAAAGGAAGATTTCCAACATATAAGCATGCAAGACACATCAGGCTGTGGACAATAAGATTTCCAATATTTTTTAGCAGATAGTGTTAATTTTCAGCATTTATCATGTGGTGCATTAATGTTCAAAAATTTTTGAGGCATGCTTTAATTTTATTTAAATGCATTATTTATTGTTTTACAAGTTTTGAGTTCTGATTTGTTTCTATTACTATGTCGATGGAATACAAAATTCATCACTTCATCTGATTTTGAGTTTTGATATTTTAATCACTTTGTCAATAATTCTGATTTTGATATGGTTTCTTTAAGCGAAACATAGCAGTTTCATCTCAAACCCTGCATTTGTTCTATACTGTGATTTATCTGTGAAGAAAAGTATTTGCTCATGCTTCCAGAATCCATGATGCTTAATTTTCAATTTACCCTCTTTTCTGACAAGTATTTTGGTTTGCGAGTGATCAATAGTGGTTGGTATATGTAACGAACAAAGATCGTATATGCGGTAGAGTAATATTCAGAATACTTCGAAGACAAAGACATCCATTGTAGTAATGTATATAGAATTGATGAGATATTTACAACGAGGATGAGGGTCCGCTTATATACCCTAGGCAGGTACCTTTTCACCAACGGTTATGTCCTTTGGGGCATACCTTTTCATTAACTAGTTACTAATTAATCATTATTTATTATTATCATTTTTTTACATTATTTATATTATTTTATATAATTTTTTTTCATAACATTGCCTTCCTCTTCCAAAAGCCTTGTCCTCAAAGCTTACTAATGAAGGGGCTTGATCTTTTTTTCTGTTTTGAATATTTTCTCGTCTCTAAACTTTCATCTTCGTCAATACAAGACGATATGATGCTCTGAGTGATAAACAAAATTGTCAGACTGAAAATGGATCCGACCATCCTAAGTTAATCTTCTGTGGAATCTTCTGATCATTGGAAATTTGTAATGAATTGTTATCATAGGACTGGATTTTGCAAACTTCAGTATTACTTGGAACATAAATCTGTTGTTTTTTTTTGTTTTGAATGGTTCAAATATGTACACTGACGTAGTTGTTTGCTCTTGTAATTCCGATGTCGATAAGGAGTTTTTGCAGTTTGATTTTCTCTTATCATGTGTGTGGCAGTTTCCTGATTTGCTTCAAATACTGATGTTGTTGAGTTGGCTATGGAATCATCACTTGGAATTTTCATTGTTTGAACTGCAACATCTGAATATGTTTTAACTTCTGTTGGTTTCTCATCTTCTTGAGTTATGATATTGACTGGATTGGTATGTTTCTTTATCTTCAACTTGGACTGTTACGAGTGGAGACTTCAATAGTTCTTCTTGAATAAGCTATTCTAATTGTCATTTAGTGCCTAAGTCTCAATTTTAATCTTCTTTATTTGTGTAAGAAGGTTTTGGCTATGTTTCCTTAGACGTGAAAATTCGTTATTTTCTGAATTGTTGATTTTGTTCTTAGTATCGTTCTCTTTGTCTTTTATACTTTTGATTTGTTCTAATAACCTTTGATCCAACCATCCTAAGTTAATCTTTTGATTTGTTCTAATAACCTTTGTCAGTCTGAAAATGGATCCGACCATCCTAAGTTAATCTTCTGTGGAATCTTCTAATCATTGGAAATTTGTAATGAATTGTTATCATAGGACTGGATTTTGCAAACTTCAGTATTACTTGGAACATAAATCTGTTGTTTTTTTTTGTTTTGAATGGTTCAAATATGTACACTGACGTAGTTGTTTGCTCTTGTAATTCCGATGTCGATAAGGAGTTTTTGCAGTTTGATTTTCTCTTATCATGTGTGTGGCAGTTTCCTGATTCGCTTCAAATACTGATGTTGTTGAGTTGGCTATGGAATCATCACTTGGAATTTTCATTGTTTGAACTGCAACATCTGAATATGTTTTAACTTCTGTTGGTTTCTCATCTTCTTGAGTTATGATATTGATTGGATTGGTATGTTTCTTTATCTTCAACTTGGACTGTTACGAGTGGAGACGTCAATAGTTCTTCTTGAATAAGCTATTCTAATTGTCATTTAGTGCCTAAGTCTCAATTTTAATCTTCTTTATTTGTGTAAGAAGGTTTTGGCTATGTTTCCTTAGACGTGAAAATTCGTTATTTTCTGAATTGTTGATTTTGTCCTTAGTATCATTCTCTTTGTCTTTTATACTTTTGATTTGTTCTAATAACCTTTGATTCAGGGTTTTTAAACGCAATTTTTCTTCTTCCTTTTTTGATAGACTCTCGTTGAATTTCTTATCGAGTCACCCTTTTTCTTCTAATTTTTTCCATGTAATTTTGGACTTCTTGACCTTCTCCAGTTATTTTTGACTAAGATCTCTTAGACGCCAAATTTCTTTGATACTTTTTGTTGATTCTTTGTAAAATCGATCTTCAAGGTCCTTATATTTCTTTTCCGATGCTTCGTTCTTTTGTTGTAGTTCATTATCTTTACATTCTTTTGTACTAAATAATATTCCACATGCTGAACAACTTAATTTACAATTTTTTTGAATATATGTATATCCAATTTCGTTTAGACAAAATGGACATTTAGTCCAAAATGTTGACATGTATGTATAGTTATTTAATATTATGATTATTAAAATGTATATAATCCTAACTAGTCTAATTTCCCAAAAGATATCCTCACCTTCGACCACAATAACACTTTATGCCAATCTTTTAATTCCTATTTAATTTTAAATCATTAGTTGTTAAACGCAGGTTTCGGGTCACGATTTTTAGGTTAATTCGTAAGTGTAAACTCGGTGTCAAGAAGGTTTAAAAACCATTAGTTTGTAAACTGACAGGGTGTCTTGGGTCATGACTTATGAGATTTCTTAGGTTGGCATACCCTCAACGTCAACGTTAATAATGAGAGAGTTTATGCTGCACAACAATAAAGCCTGATTGCTTCATGACTTGGCATGGCAATGGTGGTGGCCAGAGAGATACAATTTTTTTTTCCTTTTTTCTTTTCTTTCACTCGGTTTCTATAGCGTGTGCATGGTTTCGAGCTGCCATGTCTGCAAATCCTTACTGATAAGTTTGAATGAGCATATTTCCTCGATGGTTGCAGCTTGTACACAATATTTCAACCTTGTATCCTTGCCCAAAATGATTTTAACCCAATCGTTGAACAAACCGATTACCACAATTTTTAGTTTATGAAAATTACGGATGGTAATGGCGGTGATAGCTGGAACCAATACACAGATTTTGGACAGTACGGTGATCACTGGGATCATGCGCACGCTAGTGGAGTAAGTCGACTGTGCGACAGTGAAGTCGACTGCGACAACTGTGCCGTTGGTCGGGCAAGTACGTTTTAATTTTTTTATTTTATATATATATATATATATATATATATATATATATATATATATATATCAGTGAAACAGGACTTGCCGAGTTTGCCGATTACTAGCGAGTTAAACTCTGCGCGGTGGCTAAACGAGCATAGTCGAATCTGCACGAGTCAAACTCGCGTTGACCGATTTGACTCGTGGTCAACGCGATTTGCACTCGGCGATTACGATTGGTGGCGATTTTTACGAGTGAATTGGGATTTTTTTAGGGTTTTAGATTTATATTTAATTGTCGCTGTCTTTCACTCTTGTCGCTTGCTGAGCCTGCTTGCTCGATGAACAATCTTTCACTCTCGCCGCCGCATCACCTTGCTGAACCCGCTCGCTGAAGTTTGAACAGTGACCAGTGCGGCAGTGCCACATCACCGCATCACTGTGGGAGCAGCGGAGCACAACCATTCGGTCGCCAAACTGCGTGCCATCGCTGAGCCATTGTTGTGAGCCATCCGACATTTGCTCGGAACTATCAAGTTGTCAACCTGCGAAAATTTCTGTGCGCCGACCCTCTCATATATATATATATATATATATATATATATATATATATATATATATTTATGCCTATATAGTATAGATGTTAAACGGTTTAAGAAAATTTATATCTATAGATTCAAGTACCACCTTGCACAGATACCCGACCATGATATAGGTCTCTGCAAAGATGTTGACGAAAATGTCAAACACCAAGCAACCTTGGCCATTGAAATGTTGAGTCAGCATAATGCCAAGAAAGCAAAGCAAAATAAAGAAATAGGAACTCTTGGAACTGATGAATTTTCTTCTAATGCCCCATGACCATTGTCATCTCCCTCTGTTGAATCCTCAATGCCATTCCCAAGTTTCCTACACTTGCCTCCAAGTCCAGGACAAACCCAAGGCCAAATGAATCCTCCTTCATTCAACACTGGAGGTGGAAACATAAACAATTTTTTTTGCTCCCTGCACAAGACCTGGTTCCCAACCTACCTTAACCTACCTTGGATGCAACTGGTTGGAAAAAAAATATCCATAGTCAGGCAAGGAAGGCCATTGCTAACTTTTGGTACTATTCTGACATACCTTTCCACTGTGCCAGAAGTCCTTATTGGCAAGCTATGATTGATGCAGTTGCTGTTGTAGGTCCAGGGTTCAAAGCCCCTACATTAGAGAGCCTTAGGAAAGATTTGCTATTAGAGAGTGTTGAAGATGTCATGCTTGTCCTATCTGAGTTTCGTTCATCATGGGTAGAAACAGGGTGCACCATCATGAGTGATGGATGGACAGATTAGAGGAATAGAACTTTAATAAATTTCCTTGTATCTTGTCCAACAGGCACAATGTTTCTCAAATCAGTGGATGCATTAGACAAGGTTAAGACTGCCCAACTTATTTTTGAAATGATGGAGGAAGTCGTTCAAGAAGTGGGAGAAGAATATGTTGTACAAATCGTCACTGATAATGCAGCTAATTATATGGCTGCTGGTAGACTTTTTGAGATTAGGCACCCCACTATTTTTTGGACCTCTTATGTTGCCCATTGCATAGATTTAATGGTTGAGGACACTGGTAAGCTTCATTGGATACATGAGGTGGTGGAAAGGCAAAATCCATAACCAAATACCTATACAACCACAGTATTTCCCTAACCACCATGATAAAATACACTGAAGGTAAAGAAATTGTTCGACCTGCAGTTACTAGATTTGCAACAAATTTCATATCTTTGCAATCTGTGGTTGAGCAAAAGATAAATCTGAAGAGGATGTTCTTGGAACCTGAGTGGATGGCATCTAAACATTCCAAGACCCTTGAAATTGAAATTTTTGCACTTGTGTTTAATGACGGTTTCTGGAAAGATGCCAAAGAGATTATTGCTGTGACGGAGTCCCTTGTTAGAGTGCTAAGGTAATCAAATCTTTTAACTTTTTCATTTTTAAAATTTCATTTCAAGCTTCTTTTTATTTTCATTGTTTCATATTTCTTTAAATTTGAAAGCTTGAACTTTCAGGATGGTTGATGGTGACAAACCTGCTATGGGTTACATTTATGAGGCAATGGATCTCGCAAAGGAGGCCATCAAAAGAAGATATGGGGATGAGGATGGAGTGTAAAAACTCTGGTAAACTTGATAAATATATATTATTAATGATGAAAGATGAGAGATGATTACAATGAGGGATCGCCTAGGCTTTAAATATAGCCTCAAGGTGTCCCTTGGCGAAGAGGCATGATCTTTGATCATGCCCTTGCAGTTAATAAAACCTAATATAACTATATCTAACTAATAATTAATAAAATATTCATAACATTGCCCCTCTCTTAAGATGCTTTGTCCTCAAAGCATACGTAATGATGGACAATGTTGACGAATGTTTGGTTTTCTCAAGCGATGAGCTCTTGCGTCCCACATTTTAAAAAGATCGTGAAGCATCTTCTCGAGCTCCATCTGTTGGTGATGTGGATAGTGAAAAGATCTGATATCGACAGAGTTGGATACTGTCTTGACTTCTATTGGATGTTTGATTTTCCTATCGGAAGGCACCTTTATGGGTAAATCTTGGAATACTTTTTCATGTTTGCCAACTATCCCTTGTTCTTCTGGTGATTTTTTGTGATTCCTTTTTAGATTTAGGGGTAAGTTACCAACAATTATCGTTTGATGCAACTTCTTCTCATCATCAAATGCTTCCTTCTTAACAACCATATGTGCTTCATCACCGAAGGCCTCAACAGCTTCTGCCGTTATATCAGTGGCTTCGGGTGTGTTTGTCACTTCACATGTTTCGTTCAAGTCTGGGGATAGAACACTTTGTTGTTTACAAACATCTGTATCTTCATGGTGATGTGGGGAATCAACTTTTTCCTGATGCTCTTTTGAGTTCCCTGAATCTGCGAAATTGTTTTGTTGATTTTGTTCCCTGTTAGGAGATATTGGGGATTGTATCTGACTTAACTTATCTATTTTATCATTTAGCTTATTGAAGAGTTCTGTCATATTGTTCATTGCTTCTGTGGTCTCGTGATGATTTAGCCACATTTGTCTTTCTATGCGATTTGTCGCATCATGAACCTTTTTGATGTCGTTGGAATGCCCTGCAACTGTACCTTCCAAATCGACTAATCGCCTTCCGAATTCTTCGGAATTGTTATTGATTTGCTTCTCAAGATCTCCCAATTTCTTCTAGAATTCCGCCATCGACATTGACGAAGACATCGAGCGTGTATGAGGTGGGGAATATCTTTCTGCCAGTTTCTCTCCTCTTTTTTCTTTAAAATTAATTAATTAATATTTAATTAATTAATTTTTTTTTGAATTAATTAATTAATTAATTAATTAATAATAATTTTTTTTTTAAAACTATATAATTATTATATATATATAATTTTTAATTAAAAATTATATAATATATATAATTTAATTATATAATTATTATATAAAAATTTTAATATATATATAAATAAATTATATAATTTTAATATATATATATATAATTATCAATTGAATTATATATTATATATTCTATATAATTAAAAAAAATCGTATTTAGACTGTGCCCGTTCCGAATTAAACTACGATGCCAATCAATTTCCTGTTCATATAACAGCGTTTTAATACAATGTTTGTTTAACTAAAACGCTGTAGCGTATATCTTAAACGCTGTATTTTATACCCCTGTATCGTATATCTTAGACGCTACGCTGTTTCGTATATTTTTTTTAAAACGATGTGTCGTATCGTTTAACGCTGTATCGAATCACCGTTTAATGCCGTATCGTTTAGGTGGGAAGGAAATAAAATTAGACGATTACAGTGAATACTTAGTTATATGGGAGTATACAGATGACACAGTACCAGAGTGGAAACTGATTTCGAGTGTATGGAGTAATATACGCACAGGGAGGGAGACTTTACAAACGGTATTATTACTTTCCAATCAATTGTCCCTCGAAATTGTATTCGTTTTATTTTCTAAAATGAATTTCGTTCGGACGCTAGCAATGAAGACGACTTTCAAGAAAATGAAGACGTCTTTCAGAAACAAATTGAACCCTAGGAAAATTCGTGCAGAAATGAAAGGGAGAGCCTTCAAAGATTTGCAGGCGGCTTCCAGATTTTCGGTTGTTCCTCAAAAAATTGAAAACGGCTTCACAAAAACTGTACTTACGGCCAGGATGAAAATGAACCACAAAATACTCACGACCTATGGAAAATGGGCCCTAAATCCCTGCAGCTGCAACTAGGAGATTTGATGACAAATTCAACCTCTGCCAAATGTAAAGATGAAGTCCTCAAAGGCTAGCGGCTTCACCAAAGGAAGGCTTTGGTAAGATTTATGAATTGAAAACCCTTATAAAAAAATTGACTGGCCACTAAACCCTATCCGTTTGGGCTAGATGAGGGTTTGGCGTTCAGAAATTTCGATTATCCTCTGATTTTGAAAAGGATCTTCCTGCAAGAAAATATAAATGCAATGGATGAATGACTGTTCTTTCTGTGGTTTTCTTCAGTTCACGATCTTGAAAAAATCTGCAATTCTGGAATTCTGTAATTCCTGGGTGATCACACAGATCTCGAAGAGCGATGGCTCTGATACGATGGAGTGTAAAAACTCTGGTAAACTTGATAAATATATATTATTAATGATGAAAGATGAGAGATGATTACAATGAGGGATCGCCTAGGCTTTAAATATAGCCTCAAGGTGTCCCTTGGCGAAGAGGCATGATCTTTGATCATGCCCTTTCAGTGAATAAAACCTAATATAACTATATCTAACTAATAATTAATAAAATATTCATAACAGAGGAGCAAAAGTATATGCCTCTTTGGGACATTATTGATACACGTTGGGATAGGCAATTGCATTCCCCCTTACATGCTGCTGGGTACTTCTTAAACACAGTGTATTTTTATGATAAGAGAAAATTTAATGAGGATGGGGAGGTTGGTAGAGGACTTATGACATGCATTGAAAGATGCTTCCCTGATCCAGAATTTCAAAGCCGTGTCTTTTCCCAACTACAGGATTATAGGGCGCCAGCTAAATAATTTTCTTATACCAGTGCTATACGAGAAAGGTCCAAGATGTTGCTAGGTACCTTTTGAGGCTTGAAGGCTTCATCAATTCATTAAATTTGTTCAAACTTCAAACTTTATTTTGTCTTTTTAAGTTTTTAGTATTTAGTATTTAGTAGTTCAACTCACGATGACACGAACCCTTGCCACTTGCTAGGTCTTTGGTGGCAGAACTTCGGTAGTGATACATCACATTTGAAGAGATTCACCATTCGAATCTTAAACCAAGCATGTAGTGCTTCTGGTTGTGAGCGCAACTGGAGCATGTTTGAGAAAATACATTCTAAGAAGCGCAACTGATTGACACAAAAGCGCTTAAATAACCTTGTTTTTTTCCATTACAATCTATGACTTCGCAACAAGCAAATACTAGGTGAGAGCCTGAATTTGAAGGTTTCATAATTTGATTTGCACTTTAAAGCTCAAAGTTCAAAATTTAATTCACATTTCAATGTCTCATGATAATGATAGGTTTGGATCATTCACCAATCGACCTTGAAGAGATAGATCTTCAAACTACAAAGGCAATAGATTGGGTCCAATTAGAGGAGGCTCCTCTTTTAAGCCTACATGACCTGGAGAACTTTGAGAGTCAAGCAAGCGAAGGAGTGGGAGGAGTAACTGGTTAGGAGTCTAGACTCCGTACTTTGGATCGTGTTTGGACTCGTAACATATATGAGATACTTATCCACTTATGATATTTTGGACATCTATTGATAATATGCATTGTTTGGATATGCCTTTATTGAATATCAATGAAAAATGTTTTTTTTAATTCAATATGTGTATATTTTTATTTATTGAATTCATCGTTTTTTTCCCGATTTTTTCCCAATCCGATTAAAACTCTCCTTTCTTTTGCCTCGCCAATTTATTGCCGATTTTGAGTCTGGTAACATTGATATATATATATATAATTTTTTTTCTATAATTTTTTATTTTAGTAATATTTATTTTCAAATTTTTATTTATTTATTTTTTAATTATTATTATTATTATATTTATTTAGTTTTCTTTATAATTAAAAAAAAAAAAATCTAATCTACTTTTTCTTAAATGGCCAAGGGACTGACGACAAATTCGACAGAATGGAGAACCTCCAGCTATATAACGAAACGTTTTATTGCGACGAGAACTACATTGACGAAGACTTTAATCGCCAATGGTCGAGATTGAAGAACATGGGTTCGTTTCCCATGTAACGAACAAAGCTTGTATAAGCAGTGAAGTAATCTTCAGAATACTTCAAAGACAATGTAGAAATTTTATAACCCACTTCGGTTTTCAGTTTCTCCTTATTTCTCCCATAAAGTTAAATGCCCATTCCCATAACCATACATTCAACAAGCTGGAAAAATAAATATTTTCTGAAAACACAAATTCTGGAAATTTCAAAATGCTGGAAATTGCAGAAATAAAAACACAGAAATATTTTCAGCCCCACACAAAAATATGACACGCTGATTTTTGGTTAATATGACCTTGGAAAAATTGCCTACAACTCTTGGGGAAAACTAGTTCTAAAACTCTTCTTTATTTTTTATGAATAGCTTTTACAGTGAGAGAGAAATACTCGGAAAATTTCAGCAACCAAACAAATACAACTTATCTCGTTTTCCGTGCTTAACCAACGCCTTGGAAAATGTGCAAACAACAAAATAGGGACAACAATAAATGTTGTATGGACTTCCTCGAATTTCGTGCCGAGAAATACATCAAAAAATGCTGTTGTATGGCCTCCTCGATTTGCGTGAAAACAAAAATAAATGTTGCTATACGACCTCCTCGAAATGCGTGCAGAGGGATATCAATAAATGTTGTACGAATTTTGCCTCGTTTTCTATTTACAGGGAAAACAACAAACTGTATAGTCTGCCTCGAAAAATGTGCCACAAAAACAGCAAAATTGCTCCTCGAAATCTATGCCAAAATTGTTGTACAGCCTCCTAGAAATACATGCACTAGCTGTTGTACGGTTTTTCCTTGAAACTTGTGCCCAAATTGCCTTGAACTGTGTGCCAACCATCGCTGTATGGATTTGCTGAATGCTGCCTCGGTATGCGTGCCAAGGTTCTTCTTTCCTTCACCTCACTACTCAGAAATCTCCTTTGCTCTCTTCTTCTCCTTCTCTCAATCTGCTCATGAAAGACTGAATGATCTTTTCCCTCTTATCCTCCTTTAACCTAACTCTAAGTGACTTTTGGGGAATCCCTAAATCTAATGGCTGAGATAGCTTTAGATCTAGGGCTGAGATTAAATGTGCATTTAAATCTCATTTTCTATTTTTTAATCCACCCCACTTTAATAAAGACCCTCTTAGTCATTTATTTCCAAAGTCACTTTTCACTTTCTAATTTCACATTGACTTTATTAAAGTCACTTTAAAATTAGAGTTAGTAACTTTATCACTTAAAGTCACTTTTAAATTAGATTTGACTTTATAACTTATAAAGTCACTTTAGGAGAAGAAGTGAAATACATTTGGACACTTTTCCTTAGGCCAAAGATCAAAGCCTTAGGGAACCACCTGTCCTCTGGTAACCAAATTTCAACACTCCCTCTTACTGAGGAAGGTGTTCCTCACCACACCTATCTTGTCTCTGAAGTAGACATGCTTGCCCTGTGGTAAAAATATCTGCTACTTGCTCATCTGTGGGAATATACTCAAGCTTCACAGTTCCCTTTTGAACATGGTCTCTGATGAAATGATATCTGATGTTGATATACTTTGACCTGTCATGAAATACTGGATTCTCCGTGAGTTTAATGCAACTTTGATTATCACAGTAAATCACTGAAGGTATCAACGACTGACCAAAAAAGCCAAACAACATCTTGCGAAGCCATATGGCCTCACAACTAGCTAAACTGGCTACCATGTACTCTGCTTTCGCTGAACTCAATGCTACTAATTGCTGCTTTCGGCTGAACCACAACACCACTGTCGAACCCAACCCAAAACAACACCCTGAAGTGCTCTTCCTATCAGAAGCACAACCTGCCCAATCAGAATTAGTGTAACCTGCCAATCTCACTCCATCTCCCTGCCTATAATCCAGACCATACTCCGCTGTCCCCTGCAAGTATCACAAAATGTGTTTTGCAGCAACCCAGTGCACCCCCCTGGGCTCACACATGAACTGGCTCATCGTGTTGACTACAAAACATATATTTGGTCTAGTGTTGACAAATACATCAAGGAACCAATCAACTGTCTATAAAATGTGGGATCCACCAACTCGGAATCTGAAGCGTGAAGCTTCTTCCAGTTGGTGATCATAGGTGTTGACATGGGTCTACAATCCTCCATGTGGAATCTGCCAAGGATGTCCACAATATACTTCCCTTGTCCCATGAAGAAATGCGCCTCCTCCTGCCACACCTCCAAACCCAAAAAGTAATGCATCAAGCTAATGTCCTTCATCTCAAACTCCGATGCAATATCTCTCTTGCAGCCCTCTATGAGTCTCTCTGCACCCATAATGACCAGGTCATACACATACAACACCAGAATGAGAGGCTCCTCACCTATCACAATAAAGTATAGGTTCCGATCTGCATCACTCTTTGTGAAACCCATCTCCTGCAAGTACGTATCAATACTGAAGTACCAAGCTCTAGGAGCTTGCTTCAGGCCATAGAGGGCCTTCTTCAGTCTACATACATGGGACTCCTTCCCATGTGCTTCAAAGCCCTGTGGCTGCTCAATGTACACCTCTTCCTGTATGAAGCCATTGAGAAATGCGGTCTTCACATCCATCTGGTGGATCTTCCAACCCATCTCTGCTGCTATTGATATAATGGAGCGAATGGAAGTATATTGAGCCACGGGAGCGAAGGTCTCTTCATAATCTACTCCCTCTACCTGGGAGAACCCTCTAGCCACAAACCTTGCCTTGAATTTCACAATGCTGCAATCTGCAGCATGCTTTACCTTGTAAAGCCATCTGGAAGTAACCACAGATTTTCTCTCAGGCCTCGGCACCACCTCCCAAACATCATTCTTCATGATAGAAGAATACTCCTCCTGCATGGCCTCTCTCCAAATTTGCTGGCTAGCTGCCTCCTCATAGCTAGAAGGCTCAGAGTCAACGATGTTGGCAACCATTGCCATATAGCTACAGAACCTCTCAGGTGGTCTTCTCTCTCTGACCGGTCTCCTCAGCCCAGCAACAGATGTGGCCTCTCTCAAGGTATCCTGAAGCCACTTGTGCTTCCTCTTCCCTGAGCACACTTCTCCCAATGGAGAATGAAACTCCTCATCCTCATCAGGAGCCTGAACTCCTGAATGTCTGTCTGCTGTCTTCCTGCCTGAACCTGAACCTGTAGATGCTGAAGTACCATGTGAACTGTCCATCAGTGGATTACCTAGTGAACTGCTCTGCATGCTGCCCAAAGCACCAGCCCTTTGACTCTGCGAGCCACTGCTCACTGATGGACCTAACACCGTAATCGATGTACCTCCTGATCCCTGCCCATTGGATCCCTGTGACTGACTCATCTGCTCTTGAGGGTCTGGCTAATCCAAATACTCTAACTCCCGTGACCTCCTAAAAGTCCTGTCCTCCTCAAACTTCACATCCCGCCTGACAACAACTCTCCTCTGTGCAGGAATATAAATCCGAAAGGCTTTCGAGGTCTCACTATAGCCCACAAAGATACCTTTCTCTGCGGTGGGCTCTAGCTTGGTCCTCTTCTCCTTGAGTGCAATGGGAGTATGGAAATACGTCAAGATGCAAAAATGACAATATAGAACTTCTTCCCCGGAAAAAGCCTCCCTGCGGGTCCTTTGCCCCAAGGCCTGATGCGGACTCCTGTTTGCCGTCCCCATAGCGATGTTGTGACTCTTGCTTACAACAATGACGCTTACGGTCATATGTATGGCTTTGGCAACTTCAACAAATGGATCTTGTTCTTCTCTCGCCTTTCAGTATGTGAGGTTGAGAGCTGACGAACTCCTTCTAATGCTGTCTGCGCACAATAATCCAACAAACTCAACGGTGTCCTCCGATGCTCCAGGCACAGCGGACTTCATCTTCCGACCTGTCTAAGTCTCCACAAGAGCTCTGAACTCCTGAAACCTCTTGAAGACCTCACTCTTGGTCTTCAAGAAATAAATCCAGGTCCTCCTAGAGTGATCATCAATGAATAAAACATAGTACTCAAGGAAACATGAGACATTCGACCGCTCACATCGGTATGAATCAAATCAAGTATCCCAGTCGATCTGCTATCACTGCTCGGAAAAGGGGATTTGGTAAACATGCCCATAGCACATCCTTTGCATGTATCTAGGTGATCAGAACTGAAATCTGGCACACCTGTAGTGATCTCCCGCAATGTCCTCAAGGCTCCATGATACATGTGCCCCATCCTACGGTGCCAAATCTCGCACAACTCTGAACTACTAGCTCTGCTGTCGGTACTACTGCTCAATGCCAAAAGGGGTTGAAACACAAACTTGCATACCTTTGCATGGCGTACACCAATCACTTTAGCTGAATCAGCTGGAGTGCCCCTGGGATATATAAGCACCTGTCCTCTCCTGAACAATACCTCATACCCTCTGTCCTCCAATGCTGAGACGGATATAGGGTTCTTCTTCATCCCTGGCACATATAGAACATTCGACACTTTCAAGGGAGGTTTGGGTTCCCTATCAAATGTCAATGTCCCCACACCGACTACTCCAACAATGCTGTCATTTCCGAGTACTACCTCTATATCAGTGCCACTCTCTGAAATCTCTGAGAAGTACTCACGGACTCCTGTCATATGACGTGAAGCCCCACTGTCAACATACCAAATACCTGAAGATGCTCCGCTAGTGGAGGGAAATGCACACTCCCTCTCAACCTCCGTTGTAGGTGATCCTGCACTAGTGGACTCACAATCAATTAAGCCAAACTCTCGATCAAAGCTCTCCGAAAAGTCCTCTATCTCTGCTGATGTTGCCATGGTCTTGTTCTTCCCATTCTTCTTCTTCTCGGGACACACAACTGCATAGTGTCCCATCCTCTGACAATTCCAACACTTCAGCTTGGAATAGTCCTTCTCCTTGTTCACCTGCTGCTTCCCTTTACCTTTGCCTTTGCCCCCACCACCACTTGTGGAAGCTTGCTTCTTTCCCTTGCCTTTCTTGCCGCTTGCTAACATTGCTACATCCTCATCCTCCTCAACTGGTTTGGCTGCCCCAAGCTGGGTCCTTCTGATTTCATTCTGTATGCAATCATCCCACAACCTCTCCCAAGAGGGAAGGGTCTCACGTGCAACAATCCCCCCAACAAAGCTCAACGATGAAATGGGAAGGCCATTCACTGCAATCTGCGCCAACTCAGTGGGTGGAATGACCTCTCCAACTGCTGCCAACTCATCTGTGACATTAGTGATCTTTGTGAGGTATGCAGTAGCATTATCAGTCTTTGCTATCTTAATGGACTTCATCTTCTCCCTTAGGACCGTTTTTCTGTTTTCATTGGTACTCTGGTAGAGATTGGTCAAGGCTGTCAACATCTCATGAGCAAGTCTCTTTCCTCTCACATGAGGAATGCAATGGTCTTGAACACCATCCAGAATCAGTCTCTTACCCTTGTTATTCTTCTTGTTAAAATCTGCCAACTGAACAGCATCAGTAGGCACATTCAGAGGGTGTTGTTGGGTATTCACCATTATACCCCAGACTTTTGCCTCCTCAAAGATGCTCTGCATTCTTTCCTTCCATATACTGTAGTTGCTATGCCCATCCAACCTATCCTCCACCCTCAAGCCCAAAGACATGCTTGCTGTCCTAATAAATTGAAAATGACACTGCTGCGGTAAAGGTTCAGTTTTCTGTGTGTAAAATCAGCGTGCTGTCCCAAACTGCAATTTTCAGCGAATTAGCTCCGATACCATGTAGAAATTTTATAACCCACTCCGGTTTTCAGTTTCTCCTTATTTCTCCCATAAAGTTAAATGCCCATTCCCATAACCATACGTTCAACAAGCTGGAAAAATAAATATTTTTTGAAAACACAAATTCTGGAAATTTCAAAATGTTGGAAATTGCAGAAATAAAAACACAAATATTTTCAGCCACAGACAGAAATTGACACGCTGATTTTTGGTCAATATGACCCTGGAAAAACCCCCTACAACTCTTGGGGAAAACCAGTTCGAAAGCTCTTCTTTATTTCTAATATATAACTTTTACAGTGAGAGAGAAATACTCAAAAAATTTCAGCAACCAAACAAATACAACTTATCTCGTTTTCTGTGCTTAACCATCGCCTCGGAAAATGTGCAAACAGCGAAACGGGAACAACAATAAATGCTGTATGGACTTCCTTGAATTTTTTGCCCAGAAATACATTAATAAATGTTGTTGTACGACCTCAATTTGCGTGAAAACAACAATAAATGCAGCTGTACGTCCTCCTCGAAATGCGTGCAGAGGGACATCAATAAATGCTGTACGGATTCTGCCTCGTTTTCTATGCACAGGGATAGCAACAAACTGTACAGTCTGCCTCGAAAACTGTGCCACAAAAACATCGAAACTGCTCCTCGAAGTCTGTGCCAAAACTGTTGTACGACCTCCTAGAAATACATGCCCTAGCTGCTGTATGTTTTTTGCCTTGAAACTCTTGCCCAAACTGCCTTGAACTGTGTGCCAATCCTTGCTATACAAATTTGCTGAATGCTGCCTCGATATGTGTGCCAAGGTTATGCTCTCCTTCACCTCACTGCTAAGAAATCTCCTTTGCTCTCTTCTTCTCCTTCTCTCAATCTGCTCATGAAAGACTGAATGATCTTTTCCCTCTTTTCCTCCTTTAACCTAATCCCTAAATCCAATGGCTGAGATAGCTTTAGATCTAGGGTTGAGATTAAATGTGCATTTAAATCTCACTTTCTATTTTTTAATTCACCCCACTTTAATAAAGACCCTCTTAGTCATTTATTTCCAAACTCACTTTTCACTTTCTAATTTCACATTGACTTTATTAAAGCACTTTAAATTTAGAGTTAGTAACTTTATCACTTAAAGTCACTTTTAAATTAGATTTGACTTTATAACTTAAAAAGTCACTTTAGGAGAAAAATTGAAATACATTTGGACACTTTTCCCTAGGCCAAAGATCAAAGCCTTAGGGAACCACCTGTCCTCCGGTAACCAAATTTCAACAGACAAAGACATCCATTGTAGGACAAGTAATGTATATTGAAATGTATCTAGAATTGATGAGATATTTACAATGAGGGTGAGGGTCTGCTTATATACCCTAGGCAGGTACCTTTTCCTCAACGGTTATGTCCTTAGGGACATACCTTTTCATTAACTATTTACTAATTAATCATTATTTATTATTATTATTGTTTTACATTATTGATATTATTTTATATATATTTTTATTCATAACGGTTTTTCTAAAGGGTGTAGGGAAGATAGTTGATATCAAAGGCAAATATTCAGGTAGTGTCTTTGACTCTTGACATTATTATTGTTATTGTTAATGATATAGTTGAATATAATAATTTTTATAGTATCTCATCAGAGATTATGATCTACTATTTGATTAGAGATGCCTTGGAGCCAACCACAGGCCTGCTGGATCCGAGGTGTTGAGAATTAGGTAGGGCAATGTTTAATTCAAATTCTCTACTTGATAATTACTTGTGAGCTTACTTCTTTCACTTATCGCTTTTCTTCTTAGCTTATTATATCTTTAATCAAGTCAATTATCAAAACACAAGAGACACAAATTAAGGTTCTTTAAGCCAAGGCCAAAATCTCTCCCTCTTGGAGAGGAAAACCCACAAGAAATTCTTCTTATAGACTTTCAGATGACAAGTACCATGACCATGACATAGACCCTTGACCTTTGTATGCCTCCAAGAACTTGTCACTGCTTCTTCATTGACTCCTTGATTTGATTCTTCCTTTCTGCACCAACCTTAGAGAACTCGGTCTCTAGTACTTATTTTCTCCTTAGATTACTTGGCTTGATCTTATATTCTTCTAGGCTTATTCTTATCTTGCTTTATACCCAAGACAATGGTACATACTTTTGTACCAATCCTTTACATGTATATAACATGTCTTCTTTGCATTGTAAAGATATCCCTTTTTCTGTCTTATGTACTTCGCTGAGCAACCCTTATATAACTTCACACTTCACTGTAATTTTGTTATTCCAGACTAGCCTTATTCCTGCAACTTCGTATAAACTGTAGTCTTGCAACTTCGCACTAGCTTTAGTCATGCAACTTCTCACTAGCTTTAGTCCTACAACTTCGCACTAGCTTCAGTCCTGAAATTCCGCACTTTAAAACAGACTTGCAGCTCCGTGGATATCTATTACTCCATCTTCTTTTTTCGCTCTAGACCCAGTTCTATCATCGGAATTACAACAGATGTATATCACCGAATTTATGTCGGACTTGTCCGAGCTTTCTTGTTCCAAATGAACCGCAGAGCTACCTTATATATAGTGACATTCTTCCTTTGTTTTAGGCCGACCCTTCAACCCGTTTGTAGGCTGACTTGTCCACTGCTTATAAGCCGACTTGAAGAGCTTATCTTCTAGCGTGATGAAGGCTGATTTGAGTAGTAGTGCTAGCATCATACTTGAGCCATTTCTCCAAGGTTATATGACAAGGTCTTGAGGCATACTCCTTTGACTAGACTCTTCATATACATGACTCTTAATTAGTACATTTATGACAAGATGACAAATCCCTAAAAGACATCAAGAAGAAGTCTTTTGACCTATAATAAAAACCTTGCTCACGAAACCCATGAAGCAAGCATAACAAAAATACTTTTTATCTTTGTCTTCTTCAT
Source organism: Pinus albicaulis (assembly GCA_034641835.2). Lineage (NCBI taxonomy): Eukaryota > Viridiplantae > Streptophyta > Pinopsida > Pinales > Pinaceae > Pinus > Pinus albicaulis. The sequence goes on along the minus strand of CM076575.1, from coordinate 2,025,028,171 downwards.
TACATAAATACATAGCTACATAGTCAATATGAAGCCGAACCTAGTTACACTTTCCAACACGAGGTATATGTCGTGTAACTGAGTTTGTTTTTTGGTTTTCCAATCCCAGTTCCCATCTCCATTTTATTAGTTGTGGGCCGTGACACATGGGTTTATCAAAAGCAATGTTGCACGACTCGTACTCATATAAGACTCGTCCGACCATTGACTCGTCGACTCGTACAAGACTCAGGAACGACCTGTATAAAACTCGTATAAGACTCGTCAAAATGCAAAAACAACTTAAAATATGGTAAATAGTAAGCATAAAAAAGAAACTAATGATAATGCCAGTCCTTATAATTTATAAAAACCACAATATATGCAATAATTGATAACATCATCTCATATCTATAAAAGTACAACATAACATGTTCGATTTTTGTAAGCAAAACATTTAGATACTGAATAAGAAAAGGAATCATGATTCCATAATTGAAATAAAAAATGTCAGCAAGTTCAAAATTCAAATACATATGTCATAAATGATAAATGATTGTCTCATAACAATCTTGAGTCTCATCACTTATCGACGACCACGCCTATAATAAGCCCTCATGGAGCTCATGGTAGCATCGAAAGGCTGAAGCAGCTGTGAGGTAGGTGTATTGGGAATCTCCATTTGAGATGGCAGACTAGAGAGATCCTCATTCTCTTCATCAAGCCAACTCAAATCACGGGGCTTCTCCTCCACAACCTAATCAGACTCTAAATCAATAGTATCCAATACAATTGGATATGTATTCTTTGGTTGCACTTGTTTTGTGAGAATTCGAAGGTTGTAGTAGATGAAAACCAACTTCTCCAACCTCTCATGCTCCAACCCGTTTCTCTTTTTGTTGTGGATGTGCTCAAACACTAACCAATCACACTCACAAGAAGAAGCACTGTAGGGTTGAATCAGAATTCTAATGATGAATTCTTGTAATTGTGGTGCCTCAGAGCCACAATCTATCCACTAATGAGTTGTAAAAAAATAACAACTACGATTATCAGTTTGCAATGCCAAACATATAAAAGAGAACTAGCAAAATTACAAGCTAAGTTCTAACAATTTGCGCTTACAAGGCAGTTTCTTGTCCTTGAGACATTGGCTTGAGCTGAATCCAAACATGCCAGATGCTTCCTTGTACATATCTCGTTGTAGGTTGATTTTGTCTTGAATATCTACATCGAGGAACATCTTTTCAATGCATATCAGGACACCTCTCATCACCTCGGGATCTCTTTGAATGCTAGAACCCTCATTATAGAATAAGCTCAGATTGAGATATGCTCTTGCTGCATGCAATGGTGACTGTAGTTGTCTGTCCCACCTGGAATCAATAATTTGCCGTATAGGGAGATATTTAGATTCATTTCCCTTATAGAAAGTCTTGATGGCCACTTTGGCCCTATCCATGACTTCATAAATATGGCTTGGCCCAATCAGCACTCGCCACTACTATCCCATTGGAGGTTTCTCTCCATCCATCAACCTCAAGACTTTCACCGGGGGCTCAGTGAAGCTTACATCTCAGTGACTTTGTCCCACAAACTATCACCAAAGACAAATGCTTTCACAGACAATGCTTCTGGTTTTGTGCTATCTTTCCAAAATACCCATTGCTGGCTACAAAACATTCTTCTCAAAGCTTGGTACTCATACAAAATGCTTTGGAGGGAAAGAAAATTTGTAGCAAACCGTGTGACTGCTGGGCGACTAAGCTCACCCTCTGTGAATTCCCTCATAAGGTTCAACAGCCAAGCTTGATTATAAATATACTTGGTAATTTGCTTGCATTCTTGCACAACATCCAGCACCCACTCCAACTTCCCAATGTCCTCTAGTATCAAGTCTATGCAATGGGCCGCGCATGGAGAACAAAAAATGGTGGGATATTTGGCACAAAGCAACCTTCCAGCTGCTACATGATTTGTTGCATTGTCCGTGATTAATTGGACAACATTTGCAACCCCAATTTCATCCACCACATCAGCCAACAATGTAAAAATCAAATGTGCATCTTTTACATTTGTAGACGCATGAATGAATTTTAGGAACATGGTTCCTTTAGGGAAAGCTACAACAAAATTTATTATTGTTCTATCCCTCTGATCTGTCCACCCATCAGACATAATTGTACAACCTGTAATTTTCCATGAGCGTTTAATGCTCTCCAATTGTTCCTTGACACACTCAAGCTCCTCATCTAACTCTTTCCCCCTGAGTGCATTATAAGATGGGGCTTTGTATCCAGGGTCAACACTTGCAATGGCATCCATGATGGGTTGCTAAAAATATGACTTTGCATAGTTGAATGAAACACTGTTATGGTACCAAAACCTCCTCACTGCCATATCTGCCTCCTTCCTCTTTTTTTCATTGAAACTATCCAAGGTTGGTTGAGATCCTGGAGTTGTACGAGGAGTGAAGAAAGAAGAGGTTATACTCCTGTTTGCCACAACACTTGAAGAGGAGTTACGAATACCCGAACTTTGAATCTGTGTTTCACTCTGAGATGAAGATCTACCGTTCCCAATAATCTCATCCTTCCTTCTTGCCCTCTTAGAAGTTTTTTTTTTAATGGCTTCCAAGGCAGCTACCATTTTAGCAGTGACTTCATCAGGGAAATTTTGACAACTTCCCACACGATTCCCAGGAATTCTAGCTAGGTGGTATTTCAACCTGTTTATGCCTGCATGCATTGTGGCATTGCAATAATTGCACTTGACATGGTGGTCATTACCGACAATGATTAGTTGACCATGTGCCCATGCCGGATCATGAGACTTTTTGGAATCCTTTGGTGGCATGGTGATGAAATCTGGAAGAAAAAAATAAATTTTTTAAAATCTAATTAATATTTTTTATATTTTTTTGTTTTCTTTTTTTCAATTTACAATTTTTTTTCGGCCCTGTGGTTGAGTTTCTTTGCCACACAACGACCCTGCGTGGCTGAGAAACCCAGCCACAGGCCCTGCAGGTTGCCTCCTGAGCCTGCAACCACAGGACCTGCAGGTTGAGGAGGAAGTCCGCAAGCCTTGTGGTTGAGTTTCTCAGCCACATAGGGCCAGGGCCTGTGGCTGAGTTTCTCAACCACGTAGGGTCGTTGTGTGGTAGAGAAACTCAACCACGGGGCCGAAATGTGTGGCTGAGAAACTCAACCACATGGCCAAAAAAATTTGCAAGTGAATTTTTTTTTTTAAATTGAACTGAATACATAAAATAAAAAAAAAATTATATGCAAAACAATGAAACAAGGATCATGAAGCCTACCTGAAGCTTCGTGTGATCTGATGAAGCCTCCTTCAGCCTGCTTTAGCGTCCTCCAAGAGCTCGAGCCTTCACTGTTGAAGGGAGTCACTCACACACTCAAATGACAAGTGAATGACAAATGGAAGGGAGAGCGGTGCTTATAAAGCATTTTCTTCCCTTTTCCTCCACCTCATTTAAAACAAAAATAGAAAAAACAATTTTTTTTTGCTTTTTGTGGTGCAACGGGACTTATAGGCGTTCGATACGGGTCCTATGAGAAACCCACAGGTCTTATGCGGGTAGTCAGGTTTAATAAAGGTTTGGCCGGGTAAGGGTAAAGACCGCGGGTTCAATGCGAGTGACTTGGCTCGCTATAGAACTGGCGAAGACCCGCGGGTTTTATACGGGTCATGCTTCACTGATCAAAACACCTTGGTGGTCTTCTCTTGTTGGGTTGAAAACTTCTTGATTGATAAGGCAGCTAGACTTCTTTGTGACATTTGAATAATGTCCTTTCATTAAGGTGTCTCTTCATTAATTATTAATTATTTATTTACATTTATATTTTTACATTACCTTTATTAAAACTTTTGGAAGGTTTAGAGTGAGGATCTTCGCCTTGACAATCTTGAAATTTGTTATGCCGTTACAATGATTTGATAGGGTTTGAGGTTGTTAAGCCTAACTACTTTTTTAGTTCACCTACAGATTCTCCAAATGAGCCTTAGTTGAGTCCATATGCCCAATCAATAAACTACACACTAGTCTAATGATGTTCAAATTCATTTTTTCCTTTCTGTTTACGTAGATCTGCAATTTCTACTGCTTACACCATAGTTTTCAGCACTAAAACCCGAGATGCCTTTGCGGATTTTCCATTGATTCATGTTACATTCCTTTGGAAAATCTATCTTGCTGCACCAAATTTCTGCATTAAAGAGGGTGGATTGATTTACATGTAGTGTCTGTTTTGTGCATTAAATTTTCAGATCAGTAAGTTAATTTAATTTTCAGATCAGTAAGTTAATTTAATTTTCAAATTGGCCTCATGTTTTACTCTAAGAAAATCTATAATTTCATATCATTTTAAAGGGCTGAAGCTTACCGCAGCAATTTACTTGTTTACGCTTCATTTCGATTCCCTTTTTTAGAGAAGTTTTACAGTAGCCTTGATTAATTTCTAGATATCGAATTTGGGAGGGTTAATACACATAAGATTCACATCACCCAAACTTGCCTAATTGAACCATTAATTCAAATACTGAAATAATCTTAATTAATCAACTTGACCCATAAGACTGTTAAAAAATCAGAAAGGCAAAAGTATTTTCTTATGTTGACAATTACTTGTGTTCTTATTAACTTTCTTTATGTTCTTCTTTTATCCTTTCATCAAGCAATCATCAAATCAAAACATGAAGATCAATGACACCAGATATAGCCACTCAGCCTGGGCTATGTTGAAGAATGTAACTTGGTTCGGTCTTCATAATTGTATTTGAGTCATAATGAAATGTATTTATCAAAAGAAAGAAAAATATTATTATTATTATTATGACTTATTAAAGCATGGGTGTCATGCTTGGGTCAACATGTTTTAGGTCAAAGTCCCCATTGAGGACTTTTAGGTTTTATCTGGAATACTGGAGTCATTAGAGTCATTGTCCATTTGGTGAGACCCTTCTTGGGCTTTTGAATCATGTAAAAAGAATTATTATTGAGTAAAACAGGTCATCGGTCACCTCCACACCAAGTCGGTCCTCACCTGATCAAGTCGACCTACGTCAGGGTAATTCGACCGACCAAAGAGGCTATAAATAAAGTGTAGTTCGATTCATTTGAGGGACATCTCACACAAGTTCGATATACAAGCAAAAGAAGTAGAATACAAAATTGCACGAGAAGGAGAAGGATTGCAAGATCGAAGTGTATGGAGCATCTATCACTCACACATGTGAAGTTACTGGGCTACTGTTCGAAAGGACGAAGTCTCTGCTGCTACATCAAGATCGAAGTTTCCGCTGTTGCATCAAGGTCGAAGTTTCTGCTTCTTCTAGGTCGAAGTTCTGCTGTTGCTTCTAGGTCGAAGATCTGTTGCTGCTACTAGGTCGAAGTTCTGTTGCTGCAAGGTGAAAGCTCTAGGTCGAAATTGTTGCTGGAAGGTCATCATCTACAGAAGTAGGGAAGCATTAACTTGATGATTGGAGGAAGTCTGTGTCTAGGTCAAAGAGTTTTGGATTTTCTCGTGAAACTATTGAAGGAAGAGTTGTTGACTAGGTTTTCCCCTAGATAGGAGTTTTGATCTTGATGTCTGCTTACATCTGGTGTCTTTGATCTTCGTGCTATGATTTTGGTAATTGCTTGATGAACTAAGATAAAAGAATAACAAAATAAAGTTAATAAGTGTTGAAAAGTGTAACTAGGCTCGATCTTCATAACGACTTGTAATTATGAATTTATGTAATGAAGAGACAAAGATAATAAAATGTATTTTGTAATGCTTGCCTCATGGGTTTTGTGAGCAAGGAGTTTGTATTATAGGTCAAATACTTCTTCTTGATGTCATTAGGGATTTTCATCTTGTCATAAATATAATTTAGAGTCATGTATATGAAGTGATGTTACACTTGTGTAAAGGACAATTATTGATGTAAATGTATGCCTCAAGACCTTGTCACTATGCTCCACAAAGCTGGCTTAAAGTATGTTGGATTTATCTCTTGAACAAGTCGACCTACCATCTGGAAGATCATGTCGGCCTAGGACAACTGAACAGTCTCTATATAAAGGATAGACTGCAGCCACATTAGTACAACAAGATTTCAGACAAGTCTGAGATTGAAGTGCGTATGCAGTTTGGTGCGTAGAAAAGATGCAGTACAACAAAGGAATGTGTTTGTCCTGTTGAAAAGTGTAACTAGGATCAGTCTTCATATTGACTATGTAATTATGTATTTATGTACAAAAGAAGACAAAGATAATAAAATGTATCTTTTTTGTACTCGCTTCATGGGTTTCATGAGCAAGATTTTATTTTAGGTTAATAGACTTCTTCTTGGTGTCTATTTAGGGTTTGTCTTCTGTTTATAAGTGTAATTAGTGTCATGTATATGAAGAGTCTAGTCATCACTAAATGCTCCAAGACCTTGTCATAAACCTTGTAAAAGAATGGCTTGAAACTGCCTTAACTCAATGTTGAAGATGGATGATGAGTGTCGGCCTAATTCTTAGTTAAGAAGTTGGCCTACTAGTTGACTGTATGGTCGGCCTAAAGACTGGACAAATGCACTATATATACATCACTTTTGCGGTTCATTTGAAAAAGCATAATTCGATGATATCTCTGAGTTTTTAGTGCGGACTGTTGGACGGATTTCAAATAAGTAAAGCAACATACATTCTTGTGTGATAGGAGCTACGATTGACTGAAATAGGAGTGTTGATCTCTATGAAGAAGTATCAAGAAGAAAGTGCGGATTCCTATGCGGATTACAGTGGTAAACAGTGCGGGTTTGCAAGAAGACAACAATGTGAAAAGGATGCGGATTTCTCTGAAGTATCAACAATGATAAAGTGCAGATTCTTACAGTGATAAAGTGTGGACTTCAACAAGGATGAAATGCAGATTTAAGAAGTGATCAAGCGCTGATCATAGAGGTGAAAAAGGTGGTGAATTACAGAGGTTAAAGAAGTGTGAAGTTCAGGATTGAATTTGTGATACCTTTATGGGGATACATCTATGATACATTTGTGTTATAAATTCAGAAGGTCTACATTCTGAAAAGCTGATGTGCATGCAAAGGATGAGAAGGAGGTTCTCAAGATAAACTTAGAGATTGACTTCTTTAATGCTAATGGAGGTCAATACACATTGGTGAAGAAAAGAAAGATCAGTGTTGGAGGAAGACTTAGAAGAAGTGTCAAGGTCTTGAAGGCATTCATAGGTCAAAGGTTTGAGTCTTGGTCATGGTACTTGTCATTTGAAGATCTATAAGAAGAATTTCTCGTGGGTTTTGCTCTCCAAGAGGGAGAGGTTTTGCCCTGGCTTGAAGAGCCTAACTTTGTGTCTTTTGTATTTTGGTAATTGACTTGATGAAAAACTAGCTAAGCTAAGTAAGAGAAGACATAAGTAACTCAAGTAATTTCACAAGTAATTATCAAGAAGAGAATTTGAAATAATCATCAACCCTCCAAATTCTCAACATGGAATCAAAGCTAAGGTGCTAAAGTCAAAGGGCTATTTGACAAGAAGACACTGAAGGATCAATTCAGTTTTCTAGAAAGCATCAAAGCAAAAGTCAAAGTCTACATTGAAAAGTCAAGTTAGCTTGCAAGGAAATCCTCAAGCCATCTCAAGAAGACTTTCAACCTTATTCAAAGAATCCACTCATCAAGGAAGTAATCTTTGACATCAAAGATTTTTGATATTGAAGACATTGTTGGAAGACACAACATTAAGTACCACCCAACAATATTGAAGACATTTTCATTTTGAAGTAATCCTTGATCATCAAGCATCCAAGATCACCTACTTTGAAATCAATCTAAGAAAGAGTTCTTGCCATCATCTTCATCATTGTCAACAGGAAAGGTGATATAAGAAGAAAAACATCGACTCAAGTAAGTATCTTTATGACTTCATATGAATCTATCAAAATGTCTTCTTTGCAAAAAAATGCAACAAACTGGTTAGGGTTTCAAACTTTCCTGCATGGAAGAAAAAGGACAATGAAGTCATGCCAAATACATGAAGGGAGATATAAGAGGCCAAAGGATTCTTATAGAATCCATAAAAGACTCTCTCATCTCCGATGTATGAAAACTAGAATCATCAAAAGGAATATATGAGAAATTGGTGGAGCTATTCTCTGTGAGTACTACAGGAGAAGCAATCTCTCTGAGATCAACTGCAGGAACAGGGAGAAGTAATGTCTGGCACTGAGATGACTACAGTGGTGCTGAATGCTCTGCCAGAGGAAGTGGGAAACTTCAAGTTTATACGGGAAGAAAGAAGCCACACCATTCCACGATTTATGGTCTCTATGTAAAATAGAGGAAACAAGATTGAAAGCCAAAGCTGATACAGGATCAAGTGAAGAGAATCTAGCCTTTGCAACAATATTCAGGAAGAAAGGAAGATTCGGTAAATTTGGTCCTCAGAATAAAAGAAGAAATATGGACAAAGTACGATGCTCAGATTTTTCCCAGGGATCTTTGGATCTTCTTCAGTGGTTTTTGCAACTGGTGGAAGATTTTTTTTTGAATTTTGTTGGGGCTGCTACATAGTTGATTTCATAGGATTTTGGAGTTGATTTTCTCCAAAATTTAGAGGGTAAATCTAGTGCCATGGGAATCAAGCTATAATCCCATTGCAGACTTGAATGCTACTCATTCTTCAGATGAGGATAAGGAGGGTGATCAGGATGATGATTGTCACTGATGATTGATGATTGATGATTTGATCATTGATTTGTTATAATTGTAACTTGTAGTATTGTAGGTTGTAGTATAATACTATGATCTATGATGTTATTTTGGACTATAAAGGCCTTTTAGAGATTTTTTCTTGATGTTTGTAACATTTTTGGTTCAACAATGTTTTGCACTAAGTGCTATTTTGGTTATATGCACTATTACTTGCTATATAAATGAAAACTTTTGCATATTTGTGTATAAATGGTTTGGATTCATATGGATGCACATTAATATGTTTGTTTTTTCTTTAAAATATGAATATTTTATCTTTTTGTTAAAGCGGTGTTTTTTTCTGATTCCGGTCTGGTTTCGATCGGTTCCCAGTCCACAAGGTTTTCTGGTTCAATGATCGGTTCGGTTCTGATAACATTGGTCTACAAGGATGTTGGTGAGACCATCTCAAGAAGACCAAAGACCTTACTCAAAGGACTTATACATTAAAGTCCTTTCTAGAGGAAAAGCAAAACCAAGAAGGTGATCTTTATTTTCAAAAGATCTTTGGTGTTGAATACAAATCAACACTGTTGAAGACTTTATCAAATCATCATTTTGTTGAAGCCATCATCAAGCCATCCTTGATCATCACCATCATCAAGGATCCAAGGTGATCTACTGATTTACACCACTCTTGAAGAAGTCTATCTAAGAGGGAGCTCCTGCTACTATCTACATCATCAACAAGGGAGAAGCTAGTAAAGGAAGAAAAACATCTACACCAAGTAAGTATCTTTATGACTTCATCTGAATCTGTCAAAATGAGTTTTTGCAAGGAAAGCAACAAATTGTCTGCGTCTTCAAAATTTCTTGCATGGAAGGAAATGATAGATTTGAATGTTATTGAAAATGAAGTCATGGACTATATCAAAGGATCTGCAACTAGACCTTCAAAAGAAGATACTCAAGCACATGCCAAAGACATGAAGGGAGATATTAGCAATGTTCCACCAAGACTCCGGTGCGGGGAGACGCACAGGGGGGACGTGTGGGAGTACCCTGAATTTTAGGGAAATTTCGGGGGTGCGGGGAGTCGTCGGGGTATATAATTTTTAATTATATATATATATATATACTAAATTTAAATTCATAATTGAAATGAATAATGACATACATTGATCCATCCTCATCATTCATTGAATCATTTTGATACATAGATGATAGTACATACATATTACAATGTACATCATTCATATGACATACTCAGTATTCTAATTTCTAAATTCTAATATTCATCCATAATCAATGATCATTCAATAAATAAATTCAATAATGAAATCTCAAAATACTAAATGGTAAAATACATTGAACCATTATTCCATATCATTCATCATTCATCATTCTACAATCTACAATGTACATTGATTTAAAAAATTAAAAATTAAAAATTAATTTCATCATTCATCATTCTACTATTCTAGAATCGAAATTGAAAGCAAATTGAAAACAATGAACATGTTAAAGTCTAAATAGTAAAAGTCTAGAAGTAGATAATATCATGATTCATAATAGATAAGTTTCAAACTCAAAAATAGTTAAGAGTCAAGAGTCTTCAGTCTGAGGTCATCAACTGAAAAGTAAATACTATAAATGGATAATGAGCACTGAAAATAAATCAATATCAAGGACTCAATCTCAATGATTGGTCCTCGACATCCATCTGCTGCATGAAGTCATCGGGACCATCAATGGGAATGTCGGTATCTGAGTCAGAGTCACTCTCTTGAGTAACCAATGGAACTCCAACCAAACCATGTTGCAACTCATTTGGTCCATCCTCATCATCTATCTATGCAGTATCCTCTGGATCCACGTCCCATCGTGTTGTCGGTCCCTTCCGATTCTCTGGTGTCTTCCTATGTGCAAGACGTAGAGAACTGTGCACTGCAACTAGCTTCTCTGCTCTCCTAGAGGAAAGTCTATTCCTCTTGATAGAGTGGATGAAGCTATATGTGGACCAATTCCTCTCTGTTGCAGAGGAACTAGCAATCTGAGACAATAAGCGAATATCAAGTTGTTGGATATCTGGAGTATCATCCCCATGCATGGTCCACCAACCAATGGGGTCAAGCTGGCCTAAATCATTGCGATCTTCCCTTGCATCATGCTTGTTGAAGGGACCACTGAGACTTGCAAATTGCATCCATTGTCTCCTGATTGTTTTCCCTTCTTCTGAACTATACATCTTTGTAATGGCAGCTCGAAATCCCTTTTTGACCTCAGGATCTTCAATGGGAAGAATTCTACCAGTCCTTGGCACATACCATTTTGGGTTGAGAGCATATGCTGCCATGTGCAAAGGTGTATTCATTCGATCCCACCTACGCTAAATAATGGGTCGAATCTGGGTCGTATAAAACTCTAAGGAAGGGTCTTTCTCACGAATGGCCACCCTTACTTGATCCAACATACTATCAAAAGTCTCATAGATTTCTCCAAGAGTAGGAGAATCTGTGTCAGTGTAGTGAATGACCTCAACTACAAGACGTAAGAGTGACACCAAATAACCACAATCTGTCCGCCAATCATTATCCAATATCTGAATCCTGATTTTCTTCCCTTCCTCTGTCTTGGATTCTGCCCATCTATTCCAATCTGAAGTCACAACCATGGCCTGCAATGCTGACTGCACCTCCAACATCCTCTCTAATAAAAGAAAATAACTAGCATATTTGGTATCAGTAGGCTTGAGGAATTCCTTCCTCGCATGAGACCTGTACATGGCTAAAGAGGTGTGGTGATTGCAAATAAACATTTGCACATTTCTTGCAGCTGTCACCAAGTTAGATACCCACTCAATTTTGCCAATGTATTTCAATGCATTATTGAGCGCATGCACACAACAGGGGGTCCAGAAAATATGCTTGTATTTACTTTGAATCATTAATCCTGCTGATCTACACACTGCTGCTGCATCTGTCACAACCTGTACCACATTTATAGAGCCAACCTCCTCTATAGCATCACGAAGAAGCTCAAATTGGAACGCTGCATCTTTGCGCTTTCCAGAACAATCAATAGCTCTAAGAAAAAAAGGCCCATCTCGGCAAGTAACTATGATGTTAATAAGTGGACGTTTCGCAATGTCTGTCTGCCTCAGTTTTTCCTTTTGCACATTAATATTGCTCACTTGCCTTTCTAATATCACTGTCCTCAACTTATGTTCACCTGGGGGCACATATGAGGGTCCTGCTGCTGCAATTTCCTTGACCATCGCCTTGTAGTAAGGAGAACGACTAACATGGAAAGGAATGCCATTGGCAAAAAGAAATTTGCCAATGGCATCATCTGTATCATCACGGTTCAACTTACTATACATCCCTGCAAGAGTTGGTCCCACTGCAGAAGAACGGGAACCCATAGTCCCAATAGGAGATGGTGGAGGCATATTTTTCCTATCTTTTAAATATTTTTTGGAGCTTGTGGCTTCATCAAAATTTTGCTGAGCTTCGTCCATGAATTTTCTACTTGCAAAGGTGCCCTTTGCATCTGCTGCCATTTGCATCCTCAAGAGCTCTGATTTTTGCAATATGGTTAATTTTGTGCATATGTTAACCCCTTTGGCACCTACACCCAAAAGATGCATCTTGATCCGACTATAACTCCCAACCCAAGAATGACCACAAACATTGCATTTCCAACGGCGTGTCCCACCTCTTTGTTTCCCTGGTTTTGGTTGGATTGAATAGTCAGTCATTTTGCTAGCATATAACAAAAGAGGTTTCATTGGATTAAATGTCCCATTTGCATATTCTGCCAATGCCCTTGATGGGGTTGCACTTGCAGGTGATGCGGTTGTGGGCGTAAGAGTAGCTGGACAACTGCCATGGTGATGGGGTTCATTAATTGCAGATCCCAATGGACTTTCTGTTTGAGGAGTGTATTCATTATCACTGTCAGTGTCACTGTGGCTGCTCATGCTGTCCTGATCAGTGATTATACAGTTGTTGCTTGCTATGTTTTAATTTATTTTGCAAATTTTTTAGTTTTTCTGCCCTGCATGAAAGATTTAAAAAAAAAATTAAATTTTAAAAATTTAAATTTTAATGGAATACATCTTCTGTTTTTAAAATTTAAATGTCAAGCAATAAAAATCACATAAAAATGAAAAAATATTTACATTCTGTTTAAAATTTTAATTAAATTTTTTTAAATTTAATTTGTAAATATTAAAAATTTAAATACCTGGTAGCCCGCGCTATGTTTGTGGCGGAGAGGGCCGGGCTGCAGTCGGGCGGGCAGGCGGACAGGCGGGCGGCCGGACTGCAGGCGGGCGGGCAGACAGGCGGGCGGCCGAGCTGCGGGCTGCCAGGCGGGCGACAGGCTGGCGAACGCGCGACCAAGTGGGAGACAGGCGGGCAGGCGGCCGAGCGGGAGACAGGCGAGTGGGTGGCAGGCGGACGAGTGCAGTCGGGCGGCCGAGCGGGAGACAGGCGAGCGGGCGGCTGGCGGACGAGTGCAGTCGGGCGACCCACTGTAATGACTGGCGTTGAAACAATGCAATGAAACTCGACTGTGGCGGCTGACTGTAACGACTGGCGTTGAAACAATGAAATGAAACTCGACTGTGGCGACACGGCGGGAGGAGAGCAGTCGGTTTGTCAATGGGTCGATAGGTTGAATGAATGGGTCGATAGGTTAGAAGTGATTTTAGTTTAGGTTTTAATTTTGTTTTATTTTTATTTTATTTTTATTTTTTTTATTATTTAATACGCAATTTTTTTTTTTTTTTTAATGTAAGGTTTTATTAGGCAAAGTTGCGCGACTCCCCTCAAAAGGGGACGCCCAGAAGCTCATTTTTTAGGGGAGTCGCCCAAAAGCTCATTTTTTGGGGAGTCGCGACTCCCACACTGGGGAAACGCACCCCCCGGAGACTCCCCAAGACTCCCCAAAAAGGGTGCGTGGGGAAACGCACCCCCATGAGACTCCTCGTCCCGAGTGCGAGGGGTGCGTGCACTCGACCCTGGGAGACGCGACCTCGTGGAACACTGGATATTAGAGCCCAAAGGATTCTTATAGAATCCATAAAGGACTCACTCATCTCGTATGTATCAAAACTAGAAACCTCAAAAGAAATATATGACAAATTGGTGGAGCTGTTCTCTGTGAGTATTGCTGGAGAAGTAATATCTCTAAGACAATAACTATTTTTCTCCATAGTACAGCCAGGGTGGATTTCCAGATAGGGGACCAGGCTAGTAGAGTATGTTCGGGTTATCAGGAGTTCCAAGGGAGTTTTGAGGAACTTTTACGGGATCTGATGGCATTCACTTGGCATATTTCATCATCAACACAATTTGTCTTTCGTTTCATCGCATAAAGACAACTTTCAAAAATTAGCATTATTATGGACCTTAGATTAATTAGTTATGCTTGAGGTGGTATTCCAGAGAAGGTTATTAGATGGAACACCTCAGTGTAATAGCTCGTTGGAACTAGAATGAGAATATCTTCTGGATAGGATGCCGAGGAGTGACTTATAATGATCGGTGAGAGTATGGTGGGCAGTTTACCATTTTCCTTAATTAAAAATGACTTTAATTAGTCATTTAATTAAAGAAAAATAATTAATTGGAGGAAAAGGCCCAGAAGTGACTTAAGTGAAATAGAATTAAATTAAAAGTCACTGTGATAGAGTTAATGGGAGGATCTTCTAGAAGAATAATAAAATAATAAAATAAGATGCTTCTAGAGGCTTGGAGATCTATTTATCTATCAGATCTATAGAAGGAGAAGCGGATGTCATTTGGAGACATCTTGGATTGGATCATTATTTGTGTGAGAGGTTTGAGAACTTGGATTCTCTACTTTAGTAGTAGCCCTAGGACGGAAACACTCAGGTGATTTAGTGAGAGTGGGCGAGCAACAGTCTCTTCCCTTGGTGGATCCACTCATAATTCACAGGTTGCTGTGATTGATTTCCTCTTTTCAGTTTGGACGTTAGCATCAACATTATAACTATCTTGGAGGGTTGCTTCCAGCTATTGTATTAGCATATATTTCTATATAATAAAGTTGGATTTTGTTGTTGTTGCTGCATGTCTCATTGTTCTCCATATTATGATATTTTAATGAGATTGTCGTATGATTTTTGGGGTTTACCGTTTGAATCGAATTTCTGGTGTTTTGATTGTGTTTCTTGGAGAAATTGTGCGAATTTAAAACCCTCATGTAAATTTAATGAAAATTCCCGAAAGGGATATTAAAGTGGTATCAGAGCTGGCAATCTTGCTAGCTTGAGGGTTTACTTGCCAAAGTACCGAAAAATCCAAGTTCAAGGGTTTTATTGCACGTCAACTTTAGAAGAAGATTGAGGGTTTCAAATATAGATTGTTCAAGGGTTTTTACTTTGAAGACACCTAATTTTCCAGAGCTTCAGTATTGGCCTAGCCTGCAGGTTTTTCAGTTTCCAATTGCAGCGATTATTGTTGGTTGATTCTGGAGGTTAGGTGGAGAAAGGTTCATTAGCTTGCTAAAGCTATAGGCGAATCTCAAAGGCTGAGTTTGTCAGCATATCTCAAGAGTAGCGTGGCAGTCACTGGGCTGGCGCAAAGTAGGAGAGGCTGGGCATATTTGTGGGAGAGTGTCTCAGTCATTTGAGCCATTGTTGTTGGGAGCGGTAAGGAAGTACCAAGGGAGTTATTTGTTGTAATCTTGGAGGGCTGCGTAGCATTTGCTGGTGATTCTGCAGACAGTGTGCTTCAACAACTATTGGGAGAGTGTAGGGCCTAGGGGAGGTCATTTTTGGAGGGTCATGATCAGGCCAAACCATTTCTGGGTTTTGGTCGGATTGGCTTGAGGAGTCCGGGTGTAATTTTGGAGAATTTTCTAAGTACCAGAGGTGGGTTTTTTGGCCATTCCATTGTAGCATCTAGTGCAGATTCACTGGGACAACGCAGAGCACCATTGGGCAATTTTTTTGGAGATTTCATCTGGGCTTCGCCGTGCTTGCCAAAAAGGCAAGCCAAAGAGATTTACCTCATTTGACCCGTGATTTTGCAGTGAATTTTTTGGACTGATGTGTAGGAGCATTGTGGTTAAAATTTATCTTATTTGGAGCAGTGTGCATAGTTGGGCAGAGTAGAAACTTGCACTAAATTGGGACTTCCTGTATCTTCTGGAATCTATCTAAGATTTTTCTGGGTTTGTTGGGAGGAGTTCGTGGTTAAATTTGTAGAATTTTCCGGGCATTATTCAGGCCAAAAATCTCCTTTTTGTTCAGCAATACGTTTTATTATTCAACCGGTAATTGCACCAATTTTGGGTAATTCTAGGAGGTTGGAATTAGCCCAAAACATTTCTGGGTTTTTTTGGTTAGGGGTCAAGGAGTTGCCTCCTAATTTTGCAGAAGTTTTGGGGGAGTTTTGGTGCCCCAAACATATAAAATTATTTGGCAGCTAGCGGGGAAGGAGTGAGCTTAAATTTTAGGGTCCCGAGTGCCCAGTAGGATTTGCCAAAATCATTTTTGGGTTTGTGGTGGAGAGCCCAATAATAATTTGGCAGAGTTTTCTGAGCACTTTTGGAGGCTCAAACAGGGGTACCTTCCAGCCAACATTTGCAGAATTTCCAAGGTCAACGCAAAACTTGAGGAGTGATCATTCCCTTTCATCTAGGGCAACATTTTTCTTACCTGAGATGGTTTAGCTTGCCTTGTGCAAGC
Source organism: Pinus albicaulis (assembly GCA_034641835.2). Taxonomy (NCBI): domain Eukaryota; kingdom Viridiplantae; phylum Streptophyta; class Pinopsida; order Pinales; family Pinaceae; genus Pinus; species Pinus albicaulis. The sequence goes on along the minus strand of CM076575.1, from coordinate 2,025,011,765 downwards.
CCAAATTGAGTGTTTCATCTCTGATGAACTGAACACTTGAACCATTAAGCCATCAACAATTATCCAAGCCTAGGACTATCTAGAACCTAGGTCACATGGTTCGAGTTCGAGTTCGAGTTCGACAACAATTAAGTTCGATTCGAATTCAAATTTTTCACAAGGTTCGCATGAGGTTCGTGATTAAATTCGAATATATATATATATATATATATATATATATATATATATATTAAAATTTTAATATTCGTATTAACATAATATAACATTCATATTTTCAGATTTTAATTTTTATAATACAAATATAATATAAAGAGCAATTATATTTGTATTATAAATATTAAAATCTTAATATATGAACGTTATATTATGTTAATACAAATATAAAAAATTTAATATATATATATATATATCTATATATATATATATATATATTAACATACAATTTAATATATATATCAACATAAAATTTAATTAAACTTAAGTTATAGCCCATTATAATATTAATATATTATCCTTTTAATATATATAAAATAATAAATATTGTGTAAATTAGTTATAAAACTATCTTAACCATACTCAAATAAAAAAACCTTTAAAATTTAATTTAATTTAATAAATTCATTATAATATTAATATATTACATCTTTCACTTATATCGAAGAGGAATTAAAAAATCAAAGAATATGTATGAAGTAAATTACAAAATATTTCAATGTGATTCAATTAAAAAATATTACCTTTATTTTTGTCAAAGCAACAATCTTCTCTGTGCGAATGTATTTGCGACTGAGTCGATTTTCTCTTGGCACACAGTTTAGTACAATCATTTCTTCTGGAACCACTATGATGGCCGTCATACAATATACGTTGGATGTTTTGTGCATTTTCGTTATTGTGATCCATTGTGAGTATTTTAATTACAGTTGTAAAATTTGAACATAGATGACAATATTGGTATCAGTAAGTCCTTTCTTTCTCACTCCAGACAGTCCAAGTCGAATTCATGGGGCGAAATAAGTTTAAATTTAAATGAAATTTTAAAATTAAAGGAAATTAGAAATCCAGAACTAAAATACCGCAGACCTGTAACAGATGGAAAAAAAACCTAGCCGAACTTTATTGAACGAACCTAATGCGAACTCGAATATATTTTTGAGGTTTGCCGAATTTCGAACCTCAAGGTTCAAATTCAACGAACCCTGTGACATTGTCCAAAACTGGTTGCTGAAGCTGTAGCTGGTGACTGGGATTGTTTTGCTGGAGCTGACTGTTGAAACTTTCTGGGGCAACGTATATACTAGGTGTTATCCTTCTATAAGTTTCTTTCAATCAAGCAAATGTCCAGTAAATTCTGAGTTGTATATGTAGCTTGTATTTATTGTCATGACTGGCAGAATTTATTAAAAGCCCTGTAATACGTTGTATTGGCTATAGATCTATTTGTCAAGGGTTTGATAGGAGGGTTGTGAGCCTTGACATTGGTGAGTGAGAGTTTAGCTATTTGGGCAATGTTTGAGTGGTGAGTTGCTATGGTTGAATAACTTATTTGTATGCTGGGTATGATGAGCATATTGTTGAGTCTACTGGTCATGTCATTGTTTGTCACGGTCTTGTATGAGTGAAGTATTACTGTATTGTTGTCAGAGTCTTGCATAAGTAAGCTAATGTACTAAAACATGGATGACACATGGATGACTCTTAATAAATTGGCAACAACAATTGATAGAACCCTTTCCAAGGGAACACTTTCTACGCTACAACAAGAACCGTCACAGGAAGAGCATGAATTGGGACACAAAATCTTCAAACTTGGGACAAACTTGAGATGTATGGGGGTTACACCCAAAGCCCTTCTCAAACTAGAAGAGCTTGATTCACTTCTTTCCGAAGTGGATCAGTCAGATGGGAGAAGCTTAATTTGGGCTCTAAAACCAACCATGCTTGCCTTAACACAACCCAAGTATTTGAGGCACCCTTGTATGGGAGTCAAACTTCCAGTTGCCTCTTGTTTTAGAATTATCTTGATGTTGACCGCACCTATACCTCTTTATAGTGATAACATTATGAGGAGAGTCTTCAGTTTGATAGTGGAGACCTTGCAGGATTTGGATAACAATGAGGGCCCTACCTTCGGGAAGAGGCTAGAGATTCTAGAAGTCATGGCCTTAGTCAGAGTTTATGACCTCATGTTCGAGATGGAGTGCGATGACTTGATCCTCCAGATGTTCCAATGCTTCTTCAGCATTAGGAAACATCATTCTGACACAGTCATAGTGCACATACAGTCCATTTTGTCATCATGTATGAGTGGTTGTGATGCCATTTGCCAGGAGTTGCAGACTAGATTATTGAGCATTTGGAGGAGAGAGAAATTGGTCTCACTTGTTTCTTATGAGCTAGTCGGAAGGTTGGTTGAGCAGAACATTAGGTTGTTCAGGAGACAGTTGACCATGGCGGAGCTGTTCCAATTTGCTGGATAAGACAACAAAAATGAGCTGAGGAGGAAGGGACTTTCCTTCATCTGCAAGGAACCTTGGGGGCCTGATCACTCATGCTGGAGAGATGCAAATGAGGTAGCAGAGGTAGAGCAGGAGGATATTCCTTCTGTATGTTAGGATGAGGACTCTTCTTTGGATGAGTCCATGGAGTCATATGAGGATGCTTCTAGGGAGCATGAGCAGTCATGTGGAGTTGATGATAGTAGGCCGAATTTATATTCCGGTGTGCATGGTGAGTAGTTAGGGGACTCTAGGGGAGATATCCAGGATGATGAGTCACCTGTGATGATTCAACATGAGTAGCATATGGTGGAGCATGAGTCAACTGAGGAGGATATGCATAGTATACAAGATGATCCTTTTGTGGAGGGCCAATCGGAGGATCACATTGAGCTTGTGATGGAGGAGGATGAGTGGCCAGCCTTGGGGTCAGCCATTGATGAGGAGACAAATGGATAGACGGCTAGTAGGATGGCAGTATTTACAGGCACTTGTCCTCAGGAGGAGCTGGAGTATGGCAGGACAACGCTGCAGAGGATTGGTGGACTGGAGGAGCGTGGAGTTTCCTATCCGGCGAGGGAGACAACAGTGCATTCATCTTTGGGTCTACCCATTGATGAGGTGCAAACAGAGGTAGTGGCAGCCAACACAACCACAACATTTTTAGGCATCAACCCTCTCCAGGGGTACATAGACAGGGCTTGCAACATAGCTTGCCCACTTTTGTCCATTATAGGGAGGGGGCAGGATTTCTTGGACCGATTTTGCTGGTTGACAGGGCAGAGCATTGGGAGTTGAGCATGGACCATTATCAACTTAGTAGACTTATCCCTTGCATAGGTGCCCATATGTTAGATTGGCAGGAGATCATGAGTTGGTATCCTATTGATGGAGTATCCTTCTTAGTTCGGGGCACATTTCAGCAGGAGCCCTTAGATGAGAGAGTTGTTGCATGTTTCGCACATTTCAGTAGCCCTAGCCCACCATCAGGCTATGCCAGAGGTTGACCTTGACCTATGCCAGAGGTTGGATTGGAGAGAGTTGCTGAGTTGGTATTTGCTTCATGGGGCGACAACTATAGATAGAGACAAAGCATAGTCCGAGCCATGGGACTTGGGTGATGATTGGCCAGGGTGGCATTGGGATCTAGGAGCATTGGTCGATGATAGGTACAGTGAGAGATCAGTTTGGGATCCAGGAATTGAGGGGTCTGTTTCTGGTGGCTTGACACAGAGGCATAGCACCGTCCAGTGGGTTGTATGGGATCCGGGCATTGGGTCTCAGTTGCATTGGGCCAACAAGATGGTCCACATATTTGGATTGCTTGAGGGTAAGCAATCTTGGGGAGGAGGATATGTAATGTTCCAAATTTTATTTTTCTCCATAGTACAACTGCGGTGGATTTCCAGGACAGGGATGGCCAGGCCATTAGAGCAGGTTCGGGTTATTAGGAGTTCCGAGGGAGTTTTAAGGAGCTTTTACGGGATCTGATGGCATTCACTTGGCATATTTCATCATCAACACAATTTGTCTTTCGTTCCATCGCATTCCGACAACTTTAAAAAATTAGCATTATTATGGAGCTTAAATTAATTAATTATGCTTGAGGTGGTATTGCGAGAAGATTATTTGATGGAACACCTCAGTGTAATAGCTTGTTGGAACCCAAATGAGAATGTCTTCAAGATGGGATGCTGAGGAGTGACTTATAATGGTTGGTGAGAGTATGGTGGGCAGTTTACCATTTTCCTTAATTAAAAATGACTTTAATTTGTCATTTAATTAAAGGAAAAATAATTAATTGAAGGAAAAGGCCCAAAAGTGACCTAAGTGAAATAGAATTAAATTAAAAGTCACTTTAATAGAGTCAATGGGAGGAATCAGGATCTTCTAGAAGAATAATAAAATAATAATATAAGATGCTTCTAGAGGCTTGGAGATCTATCTATCAGATCTATAAAAGGAGAATCGAAGGTCATTCATTTGGAGACATATTGGATTGGATCATTGTTTGTGTGAGATGTTTGAGAACTTGGATTCTCTACTTCAGTAGTAGCCCCATGACGGAAACCCTTGAGTGATTTAGTGAGAGCGGGCGAGCGCCCATCTCTTCCCTTGGTGGATCCATTCAGGATTCACAGGTTGCCGTGATTGATTTCTTGTTTTCAGTTTGGAGGTTAGCATCAGCATTATAGCTATCAGGCTTGAGTATTTTTCTGTCTTCCAGAACACTAATGAGTTACCAGAAATATAGATGCTCAGTTGTGCCAGCGAATGATATCACAAGGTAAGCAATAGAGTTGCCCTAATCAAGATAATGCTTCTGAATTGAACCCTAGGCAACTGCAAGTTCTGAAGGTGTTCTGTCAAGCTTCTTTTGTTTTCAATCAAGGACTGATATGCCAATAAGTTAGACTTGAAATGTAATTCAGAATTACTCGAATAGTTTTGGACAGGTCTGCTCAATGATGTAACATGAGATCTCAAAAATTAAATTAAACAGTTCAGCTCAGTTGATGGACTTCTTCACAAAATTGCCTTTAAATTAGGGCTTCAATAAGGTTCACTGTTTAGGGCAGTTATACCAACAACTTACCTCAGAGTTTTTCCACAGGACTCCGTCATACATATCTGTTTATTGGGGCTGTGAAGGAGTCAACTTTGTACTACAAATTCCATGATCTGACCTTTGCACTTGACTTGCATTTCAGAGTTTGCTCTACCACAGGGCTGAAGATTTCTCCATAGGAACTTCTCTGAATTGGAGGGTTGAATACATTTCAAATGCAAGATACACTTTGAAATTGAGGGCTGAATAATAACCCTGGTTCAAGCTTCAGATCAGGGTCAAAAAGGGGTTCTTGAACTGTTCAGAATGTGCCCTATTATAGATCCACAGGCATATACACCTCTAGTGATACAAACTTTAGCAGATTCACAGGAAGAGCCTCAGAATTAATCTTCAAAGAGGGGCTGAAAATTTTCTTTCAGTCTGCCTTCAAACCAGGTCTGGAGATGCATCAAAGAGGAGTTTCGAACTGGTTCAGAATCGACTCAGAGTCATGCCCTAGCAGAGGGCCAAAGTTCACAGGCAGAACGAAACCCTTAGGCGTTGCATCACTGCTTCAGATCAGAGGTAATAGGCCGAATAGGACTGTCTCTGGATCAACTTCAAAAGGGACGAAAAATCACAGTATGATCCTTTGTTTATCATGCAAATTCTTTCATAACCTCCTGCAAAACACATTAAAAAACCCAATGAAAACCATTCCCAAGGGATACACCATAAGCCCAAACTGATCTTTACAAAAATCAAACTTCAATTTGATCTTCAGGACTACTGCAAGGCCGCAACTACCATTAGAGGAAATTTCAACCTAAAAGTGGCCTCCGAAGGAAAAATAAGAAAATAATAATTAAAATAATAAAATAAAAGTTATGATTTTGGAAGGAAAAGAGGTGAACTAGTTTTTTTTAATTATATTTTTTGGATTATCTCCTTATAGGTTTACTCAATTTTCAAGTGTAGACACTCGTTGGATGCGGAATTAAATTCCACATCGAACAAGCACCTATTATGCATACTTCTTAGAAGACCTACATTGATAAAAATTGAAGATACATCAAAAAAACGTTGAAACACGTTTTTTTAATGTATCTTCAATATTTAGATGTGGTCTTCTCAGAAATAGGCATAATGGGTACTCGTTACATGTAGAATTTAATTCTGCATCCAACGACTGTTTACACTTGAAATTTGAGTAAACCTATAAGGAGGTAAGCCAAAAATACAACTAAAAAATATAGTTTCCTTCTTTTCCCTCCAAAATATTTACATGTACCTCTTTTGAAATTTAAATGAATTTGATTGGTTTACATATTATGACATGGAAGTTTCATGAAAATTTCATGGGCACTCTTAGGGTGAAATTTCCTCTCATGCTTAGATCACATAATGTGAATTTGATGCACTATTGAGAGAGGGATGACTCATGACCCTTATTTACTCTGAATGGAAGGTTCGACTAGCCCTTGCTCAATTGGAGCCAACTTGCAAAATAGAGGGAAAGTGAAATTCAAATTTAATTTCCATTGGAGCCAAAAACCCCAAATAAAAATGAGGCCGACTTTAATATTTAATTTGAAGTTAAATTTTTAATGCCCTCAACAAAATACTTTAGCCACAAAATATTTAATTTGATTTTTCATGATTTGCTAGCTAATAATAAACTGTCACATCATCTAGTTTATGGGGACATTGACCACAAGAATGTGGCTTCATTTTTGATCAAGCATATCTCGGAAACCGTGAGGACCCTCGTGATGTGCCACATACCGTTAGAATCGACATGATGAGGAGCATCAATTGGTGAATGTCTCCAGAGCAAATTCACTAATCTTCATCCTCAAAATCATCAACAAGTGCGAGACGTTTGGGGCTTTCTAGGGCCCATTGGAGCTTTAATTAATGCAATCTAGATATATATTAAGAGCATTTAGGAACCAATGTTGGCATCAGTGACAACACCATTCAACCTATACTGTGAACACTTTGAGCCAAATTCATGGTTGAGCCTCAACATGTGCATTGGGTTGCAACAAAACGTAGATTGAGATATTTGCGTGGCACCATTAATTATTGTTTAAGATTTGTTTCTAATGGAAAATGGTAGCTGCATAGTTTTAAAGATGCTGTTTGGGTTGGATGCATTGTTGATAGAAAGAACACTTTTGGTTTCTATTTTAGCTTGGGCTCTGCTATGAGTTCATGGTCAAGAAAGAACCAAACATTTGTTGTGCTTAGTTCGACTGAAATTGAGAATGTAGCTGCTTGTTCAACCTGTTGTGAAGTGGTGTGGCTTCGCAAGTTGTTTGCTGGTTTGTTTAATCAAGTGCTAGAATCGACCGTGATATATAATTTGTATGAATCAAATCTGTGTGAAGCTTTCTGAAAAACTGTTTTTTCATGATATGTCGAAGCACATTGAGATCAAGTGTCACTATACTCGGGATGCTGTCCAAATAAGAGCTGTAAGGCTCGAATACATTTCTATTGATGAGCAGGTTGCTGATGTTTTGACAAAGCCACTATCCTGGATTAAGCTTTTTTGCTTCTGAGAGAAGCTTTGAATGATTGAGAGGAAGCATTGATTGTATAGTATCATGAATCTTCCTTGGGCTGTAGCTGAGAGGCCATAGATGATGGTTGGGAAGATTGTCATCCCTTAGGTCAGTTGACTGAGATGCCAATGAGTCTGGTCAGGGAGCTTGGTTCCGAGGCATGAAGTGATCCCTTGGGTCATGATGAGTGAGAGACCAATGAGTAAGGTTGGGGACACTGATTTTGTGATCTCTCCCTTAGGTAGTTACTGAGAGACTAGTGCATTGGTCGGGGGGATTGATCTTGAGTTCCCTTCCTTGGTTCTTTGACCGAGAGGCCAATGCGTTTGGTCGGGAAGGATGAGTTCTATCCCTTGGGTCGTGGATCAAGAGACTATATAGTTGGTGAGATTGATGTTGAGATAGGGATTCCTCCCTTGGGTCGTGGACTGATTGACCTTTGTTTAAGGTTGGGGAGATGTACCTTGTATATATTCTCTTGGGTCATTGAGCTTGACTGAGAAACCATTGCATATGGTTAGAGAGTTTGGCCTCATGAATGATATTGGTTGATGTCATTGGTTAGTTGGGCATTGACCTTAATGCCATTGGGTTTTGGCTTGTGGGATGAGTTTGATGCTATGTATTATCTTTTGTTATGATGAAACTTGTACATCTGATATCTCCCTTTGGCTGTTGCTGCAAGACCCATGTATTTGTTCGCGGAGATTGATCTTAAGAGAGAGAGAGACGTACATTTGATCTCTCCCTTAGGTTGTTGTTGAGATACCTATGGATTGGTTGGGGAGATTGATCATGAGAGAGAATGAAAAATACCTCCCTGGCTAAGAGGGAGTGTTGGAATTTAGTAGCCATGGTCCATATTTTCATCAAGAAATAAAAAGAAAAAAATGAATTTGAATTTATGCCCCCAAAACTTTCCAAGTTGTCCCCTCTAAGATCAAGTCGGCCTGCCCATGAGACACGACTATTCCATGGATGAACAACTATATATTGAGCCTATTAGCTCTCCTTCAATGGCAGATTTGGATCATCTTATGTATCTCTGTTTTATGCAAGTCTGATGCATGAAATCTCTGTGATATGGGAAGGGTCTGAGGCATAATATATCTGTGAATAGTGCGAGCTCTGTGGCATAATATATTTGTGGCTTATGCGAGTTCTGTGGCACCATATTTCTGTGAATAGTGCGAGTTCTGTGGCATGATATGGCTGTGGCTTATGCGAGTTCTGTGGCACCATATATCTGTGATAGAGCGAGCTCTGTGGCACCATATATCTGTGGTTAATGCGAGCTATGTGGCACCATATATCTGTGAAGAGTGCGAGCTCTGTGGCACCATATATCTGTGGCTTACGAGAGTTCTGTGGCACCATCTTTCTGTAAATTATGTGAGGTCTGTGACTGTGGCTAAAGTGAATTTCAGACCTAGACGAATGGATCTTTGTATTGATATTGGAGGGCATGCTTGGCACTTGGTGGAAGTCGTCTTGCTGGTCAGTATTTGTCTATACAATCTTGTCAAAGATATGTTATCTTGACTGACGTACAGATTGGATTAAATTGCACATTCTCTCGTAAGGAAAGATTGCTGGGTTTTCCCCTTGTGGGTTTTGCCCTGGCCGCTGACCTAATTTCTGGTGTCTTGTCTTATTGTTTACTGTGATCCCTACTGCTGCTCTATTGTTGATGGTTGAAATTTTTCATGTACAACTGCTTGATGATTGGGATGCTATAAAGAAGTCAAATTGTATCATTGGAGGTGGTTATCAGTTTAAAAATTTGTACTAGTCTTGATTGCACTAGAAAATCAACACCCTTGAGTTGAACATTGTAGGATTTTGAGATCAAAGTTCATGGATTGAACTTTAGCAAAGAAGAATCAAGAAAATTCCCAGGGAACATGTGTTGGTAATGAGATTAGCCACCTCATTACTAAATCGGCTTCTGCTAAATGGGTCTGTTGTCTCAGATTGACTTAGGCTGTTACATTTATGCAGTATTTCAGGATTTTTCATATGATTTCAGATTTGTTTTCTTTGAGCCTTGACTCTTGACATTGAACAGTTTGAGAACCTTTGAGACTATGTGTTGGAAATGATATTAGTCACGTCATTACTAAATATGGTTCTAAATTCTACTTAATGGGTTCCTTGTCTCAATTGGCTTAGGCTGTTATATTTTTGCAGTATTTTCAGATTTTGTCACACGATTTCAGATCAGTCTTGACTCTTGACATTGGACAGTTTGAGAACCTTTGTTCGTTTTGGCTCATGTATCCAAATTTCGTGTCATGGTCCATGGTGATTTTGACTCTTGAGTCTTGATGATGTGATGATTGATCAGTCTTACTGTATGCTTGGATATGTTACTTTGCGGGATAATCAATGTTTTTGCATTATATTTACTGTAAACTCTCACGTCTAATCTAAATTCAATGTACACATTTTTTTTCCTTCAATTTTTTATATCTTTTAATATTTTTAAATATGTCAAGTCATTGCCTGGTTCAATCACAAGTTTTTTTCTGAGTTCTGGGTGAAGTTTAACTCTTTGGCCAAAATGAATATTGTGCAGACTTGATTCGGGTGATTTTATTTGTCGATGTGCTTATCTGTTTACAACATTGTTCTTCTCAGCTTTTAGGTACGGGAGTGCTTCATGAGATGTGGCTGCCTTTTGATTTGGATTACTGTAATTGTTGACTGTGTTTTCAGGAATGGCTGGTAACAAAATTGCGGAAGTTACCAAATTCAAGCACTTCAGAAAGGTTGATATCTATAGATTGTGAGATGGTCCGATGTGAAGATGGATCAGAGGAAGTTGTGAAAGTTTGTGCGGTTGATCAAAATTTAGAGGTAAATTGTACATATGCATGAAAACTTGTTCATGGTTTTGAGCAAGATTACTTTTAGCTCTATTCATGTTGTAAGCTTTGATAGAGATCTTTCTTTTTCATTTATTGGCTGGAAACACTGATTTTTTTTTTTTCAAATTTTATAACAGACTCTGATGGATCTGCTTGTGAAACCATCAAAACCTGTAATTAACTATCTGACGGAAATAACAGGAGTTACTGCTGAGGATCTTGAGGATGTAACCTGTAGTTTGAAAGATGTTCAGGTCGTCAACTTGTGTGTACATAATTGTCAAAAAACTGGGCAAGCTTAGTATAAATTCATTTTATGATTTATTCAATTGTTGATCACTCTTTGACTTGGAGAAGGTCGTACACATATTTGCAGAAGAAACTCAAGAAATTACTCACGCCAAGCACAATTGTAATAGGACACAGTGTGCATCATGACCTAAGAGGTATGATATTGTAGCTGTTAAAGTGGGAAGATGACCACTGTTATATTATGTTAATAGAAGGCCTCTGTAATCTGATGTTACTGTCTTGCATAATAATTGGTACAATTTATTTGCATTAATTTTTTTTGGTGTTTTTCTATGATTTCAAACTTGTAGGCAAACAATGATGTAGTATCACAAATCATTGTTGGTGTGACATTTTCTTTAGCTTCAACAAGAGTACTTATTGATAATGATGTATTTTCTATGCAGCATTGAAGGTAGACCACGCTCGAGTTATTGACACAGCATTCATATTCCAATATCAGAAAAAGCCTAGCTGCTACACCCCTAGTTTAAGTAATTTGTGCAAGGTAAGAATGTCTTGTAGTCATCCGTTTCTTATGCTCTATAAACTTCCAAACGACTAGCTTTTCATAACAAAATGTCTTGATTATGCAATGAAATTCCTTGTGAAAATATTTACGGGATTCATTCTGGTAAATGCAAAGAGTGTGTTGTATTGGTGTCCAAAATGAGATTTTATGGGGAAACAGAGAACCCTTAATTATATCGAAGTTGCTCATAACATGGAAACATATGCAATTTTATTTGCATGAAACATGGAACCATGTACAAGTTTAGTTGCATGAAACGTGGACAGATATACGAGTTTCAGAAATGGTTACAACTGGAAATGTCGCCCATCCAAAGGGGGTGCGCCGGGGAAATGTAGTATATATAAAATACAAAAATTATAGTATCTGTGTTTTTTTAGTCAAACTGACACGTTATCTTATGAGAACGTAAGCAAAAAATTAAGAACGATAGAGATAAATGACATTTTAGAAGGACAACCATGTCTATATTGACTCTTATAGATGGTTATTGATGCAAAATCCCATATCTTAGTGGTCTTGAGTCTTGACTAATGCCAATCCCATACCCTCATACATGAGAATCTAGTGGAAATGCTACAGTTGTACCAACCCTAAAATCCTAAAAGCTGTTAGATCTGCTGAATTCTGAATGGATTTGAAATTCTACTGTCCATATGAAGTCCGATGAGTTTGGAACCACTCAAACCTCGTGGAACAATTAATGGCAATGTTAAAAATATAAGGAAAAGTTGACGTTTTCATTTATCTTTTCTTTTCTGTCATTTTCCTTTCAGCCCAACAGCGACTTAAGCTCCCATGATGTTGACTTCTAGTCCTCTTCCTTCTATGGCCAAAAGTGAAAGCAGATTTTTCTCCAAACACAATACAAACAATACTTCATTCACCTCCATGATGCCACCTGAGTCCCCATCTGAAACCCAATGCTGCCAATGCCTTTTACTGCATACTGGTTAAGCTGGTGAAAATCTCTGAAGATCCAATCATGTGACGAGATGCTCCACCATCTGCAAACTAGATACCTCTCATGAAGGTTCCAGAAAGGCATGACACCAAGCCAAAGTCCTCAAAATTTTCAGCCATTTCGTCCATCTGAGCAAGGCTGTCTTTCCCTGGGTCTTCTTCCTGTTTGGACATTGACTGGCAGCATGCCCGAACTTGTGATGCACAAAGCACTTGACTTTGTTCATGTCCTTCTCCTTTTTACTTTGTGAAGGTCTATCTCCACTCTGGTTCTGCTTGGCCTTCCCTCTGCCCTTTTTCACTTGTGTAGCAAGAGCAAGCGCACATTTCTTCTCACTACTGTTGAAATTCTAGTGATGCAGAGACTAGAATAGTTTTTCACAATTTGATAACTACTTCTGTTGGTGCAAATTGTTCCTTCTTTATACGTTAGTCAACAAGCAGCTATGCATGAAAAACTTCAACCAATAATTCTAGAACAAGAGCAGTAAATAAAGATCATATTAGACAATGAATAATAGACAATAAGCAAGAGACAGGAGACACCAAGATTAGGCTCACAGCCAGGGAAAAACCCCACACGGGGAAAACAATAATTATTTATTGAAGAGGCATGTCTCTAGGGATATGACCATTCAGGAAGGGACACCTGCCTAGCTATATAAGCGGGCCCTCATTTGTAACAATCATTGTCTCATATCTTTTCTGTATTATCTGAAGTAGCCTGCTGCGTATACCAACTTTGTTCGTTACACAGATCTTTTGAGTATTCTACTACGTATACGAACTTTCTTCGTAACAAATAAATCTGCAAATGATGTCAACAAGTACTCTTCCAAAAATAATTTTTGTCAGCAATGCTTTACAGACAAATTGTTTTGAAGGGGGAGATAATGTAATGAATATAAATCAAAATGGATATGATATCAAAGAAAATAATAATTATAGCTTTATATTAATAATAAAAGGGAAAGAGCATAGTACTGAAAAGGCTATTTTCATTGTGACATTTGAGGCTATCTTCATTATATTCATCTTATCAATCATCAACTAACCTTTATATTATTATATCTTATGGAAATCTTTGTCTGAGTTGTGTATTAGTACTTTTATGCTTATTATATTTTTTCAAGTCAACCCCAAGTAGACGGCATTGTCGAGTCTGGACTCTGATCTAAGCCCAAGTATAACTGTGGGAACTAATGTGAGTACTGTTACCAAGATTGTGACTTGGACCTATGAATTTCTGAGTTTGAAATATAACTAGTCAAATGATCGTTTCCAACTCATCTCTGTCAAACTCGCCCATTGACCAAGTTTGGATTGGTCAACATGAATTTGACATGCGGCTATGGGTATGGCTGTTGACGTAGTCAAGCTCATCTGATAGTGTGTATAAATAGTTAAAACCCTCATCAACCACAATTTTGGCGATTTTTAACTCTGCTGGCACATTTCTCCTCTGCTGGGCTCCATGGTCGCAACTAGGGTATCCACTGTTGCTTATTGGGCCTCCATCAATGCATCTAGCCTTCTAGGGCAGTCAGGGCATCAAAGTGGCTGATGTTTTTTTTTGTAAGGATGCAGATTTGAATATTGATAAAAAATGTTTGTTTTTATCAAGAAATATGTATTTCTTTATATTTTGTACTTGCAATTTTTTTTCGCTATTTGAGTCAAATTCTTGGCTTTTTCCCCTTGCCTAGTTTTTCCCAATTTTGTTTCTGGTAACATTGATATTTTGTCTTTTCAGAAGCATTATGCAATCATATATTTTTGCTTGAGGTAACCCATAATAGTATATTCTTTCTCAAGGTGAAGGATAGGGAGATTGCTTAGGGACGGCCTTGGGCTCTTTGTCATGGGGTACATTCCATTTCTGTTTTCTGAAGTTTTGCTACTGATAAACGGAAGTCTAAAACTTCATTTTTCTTTTCTTTTATGCATCTACGAGGCTGTACATTGGAGCACATGTTATATTCCTTGTGTATGCTTTATATTTCCGTCGGTAATTGGCATATTCCACACTTTGTTTGGCACAGAATTCAATTACCATAAAACATTAAGCATTTTAATGTTTGTTATACAGGCGCTTACAAGCCATTATAATGTCTCTAGTAAAAAAAAAGGTTTAGAATAGTTGTTATATGACGGTCTATTTATAGCTTTCTTTATAGTTGTTATATTTAAAGCTTTCTTTGTAGTTCTTTATTCTATTTATAGTTGTTATGTTTATATTCTTTCTCAAGGTGAAGGATAGGGGGATTGCTTAGGGACGGCCTTGGGCTCTTTGTCGTGGGGTACATTCCATTTCTGTTTTCTGAAGTTTTGCTACTGATAAACTGGAGTCTAAAACTTCATTTTTCTTTTCTTTTATGCATCTACGTGGCTGTACATTGGAGCACATTTTATATTTCTTGTGTATGCTTTATATTTCCGTGGGTATTGGCATATTCCACACATTGTTTGGCACAGAATTCAATTCCCATAAAACATTAAGCATTTTAATGTTTGTTATATGGGAGCTTCCAAGCCATTCTAATGTCTCTAGCAAAACATAAAGGTTTAGAAAGTGAAAATTTAAATCCCGAAAATACTTCTGCAGTGATAGATGTATTTCTCCTACTTATTATTTCCAATAAGTTATTTACAGAATTCTTCCAGTAAATTTCGAAATAAATACCACTGCAACATTCACTCAAGTATATGCAGAGAATAGAACAATAAGAAATACAAGCATAAGAATCATTCACATAGACACAATTATTTTTGGACAATTGTACTCGGAAAAACCCAATGCGAGAAAACCGGTGCAACAGATGAGGGTTTATATATTACTCTTCAACAATGAGATTCTTTACAGAGAAAAGATTGGAATACTTCTTTAGAAAACACTTGAGATAATTTCTCACAAACTCTCTGGAGAATTTCTGACACCCGAGAGACTCAAAACTTCCCTTTGCATCGCTCTGCGCGTCTCTCTACGCAGTGCCTACGTGAGACTGCGTCACTCTGCGTGAGCTCTCTGTGTTGCTGCTCTGTGCTGCCTTCTCCGACCTCTTCTGCGTCCTCCTTTCCTCGACCCTTGTCACTGCTGATTCCCTCTGCTTCCTCTGCCTTGCAACTCTCCCTCTGAAATCGAATTCTATTTCTTCAGAATCGACTTCCTTTGGGTTACTGAGTGTATGCTCGGCTTGCTTTCCAAATGACCCTCAAGCCTTCTTTTATAATCTTCTCATTGATGAATCAACAACTTAGATTTGAAGTCTAATCAATGGCTAAGATCAAAACTTGACTTGATCTTCGTTCTATAGAAGATTCACACTCAGTTTTATTAATACCCATTAATTATTTAATTTCCTAAGTTTAGACTTAGGGTCTCCATTAAAATAATTAACTATTTTAATAAAACATAAACTGAGTGGAATTTCCACAAACGGTTTCTGGGTTATTTGGAATACTGATGTCCAAGCCTCCTTTCAAATTTTGAAACTTGGAACACTTTCCAATGCTACAAAAATCAACACTCCCTCTTAGCAAGGAAAATGTTCTAGCAATATGCCTGCTGCATGCTGCTCTGTCTTGAAGCATCCTTAGCACTGCTGATGCCTGGCTGCTGCCCCTCATCTGTTGTGCTGCTGCCTTCTGTACTGCTGCAGATGACACTGTCATTGTCACTGCCTCATCTGTACTGCAGCTCCCTCTGAATCCTGAGCCTATCCATTTCTGCTACTGAATGGATTCTTGATCATCCCCATCTTTTATGTGAAATAGACAAACTAAGTCTTCCCCAGAGCTTTCGTGAGGATATCTGCTACTTGTTCTCCTGTAGGAGTGTACTGCAATTGTACAACTCCTCGTTGGACACAAGTCTCTGATGAAGTGACGCTTGATGTCAATGTGCTTCGACCGATCATGAAACACAGGATTCTCAGAGAACTTGATACAACTCTGATTATTACATAGAATTCTGGATGACTCCATCTTTTCCTTGAGTAAGTTCACAAGCAATTTCCGAGGCCATATGGCCTCACACATGAAGCCGTGCTTGCTGCAATATATTCAGCCTCTTCTGAGATCAGAGCCACGAATTTCTGTTTTCTGCTGCTCCAACAGGTCATTCTTGATCCAACACTGAAACAATACCCACTAGTACTTTTCCGATCTACTAGGCTCCCAACCCAATCTGCGTCAGTGATCCCACTCAACCTGATGTCATTGCCTCGGGTGTATTTCAGTGCAAGCTCGACTGTTCCTTGTAGATATTTGAGAACATGTTTGGTTGCTGCCTAATGAGCCCTCTTTGGTTCCACAATGAACTGACTGAGAGTATTGACAACATAACAGATGTCTGGTCTTGTGTTGACTAGATACATCAGAGATCCTATGAGTTTCCTATACAAAGTAGGATCAGCCTCATCATCCTCGGACGTGTCAATTTTCTTCCAGTTGGTAATCATTGGAGTAGCCATGGGTGTACAATCCTCCATCTGAAAACTCTTCAGAATTTCTGTAGTATACCTTCCTTGACCAATGAAGATCTCACCCTTCCAACCCCAAAAAATAATGCAGGCTTGGAATAGGAACCGGTCTTGGTGCAGGCTGAAATACTTGCGTATGTGCTCTTGCAATCATAACTCATTTGAATCCAAGCAAATATCCACCATTAAAAAAATAGAAAAATAGTTGTGAAGAATCACGCCCCTTCATAGTCACATATCACTCCACAAATAAGTCTTCGTTAAAAAAAAACAAAAAGGTTTAATTTAGTGAGCACATGAAAGAAAGGTCTTTCATAATTTTAAGGTGATATTATAAAAAGATATATAGGGATACTTTATAAGGCATCAATTAATACTAGGATATCAAGTTTAAGTTAAAAAAATAAATAACATAAATTGAGAAACTACCTAAGAGAAATTTAAGTAAAGAGCAATTAAGTGCCTTAAAAAACTTAAGAGGTAATGAGAAGATTGTCATCTTGAATGTGGACAAAGGAGGGGTTACAGTGGTAATGGACAAAGAAGAGTATGTTAATAAAATGAGAGATCACCTTCACAATAGTGGTAGCTATAAGAAACTTGAAGCAAACCCCATTTCCAAGGTCATAAAAAAGGTAAAAAAAGAAATTAAGGAGTCCAATCTTGATGATAAAATAAAAAAGCACCTATACCCGGAGATTGAGATCATTCCTCGCATTTATGGTGCCCCCAAGATCCATAAGACTGGTGCTCCTCTGAGACCCATTGTCAATACCATCGGAGCTCCAACATATGAATTAGCCAAATTTGTGGCTGACACCCTCGCCCCTCTGGTCGGCAAAACTAGTTCATTCATTAAAGACTCCAACCATTACGTTGATTTCATTAAAAAAGCTAAGTTGGATCCCGAAGATAGAATTGTAAGCTTTGATGTTGTACAACTCTTTGCTAAAATCCCTCTGGATGAAGCTGTTCAAGTAGTAAAAGAAGTCGTAGACCCCCAGACTGCAAGGCTTGCTGAAATTTGTCTCCGCTCCACCTTCTTCACCTTCCAAGGAGAAATATTTGAACAAACATTTGGAATTGCTATGGGAGATCCGTTGTTCCCCATAGTGGCCAAACTCTTCATGGAAAAATTTGAAAAGAAAGCTCTTGACTCTTACCCATTGAAACCTAAATTTTGGATTAGGTTCGTAGATGACACCAATGTCAATTGGCCACATGGCGATGAAGAATTAAAAAGCTTCCTGGACCACCTTAATAGCGTTTCCAAAGATATACAATTTACAATGGAAGGTGAGGTAAACAATCGGATCCCTTTCCTTGACATTCTCCTCTCGAGAAATGAAGACGAAACCCTTGGGCACAAAGTGTTTAGGAAGAAATCTCATACTGACAATTAACTACATGCTGATTCACACCACTACCCTACCCAGAAGATGGGGGTTTTGTTGACTCTTTTTACAAGAGCTTTTTAGAATATCAGACGATACTCATATTGAGGAATCATCTAAGAACATCTAAGAAGATCGTTCATGAACCTGGGATATAGTAATAGAGACATCAACAAAGCTATTCAAAGAGCGAGATCCAGAAATGATAGAATTTCAACTGACTATTCCGCAACAACAAAAGCATACCTCCCCTATATCCAAGGCTCATGGACAAGATGGCCAAAGTTCTAGCCAAGAAAGACATTAGAGCATCCTTCAAACCTCTAATGACCATCAGACAAAGGATGAAATCTGTCAAAGATGACCCCGACCACCTCTAGCAAAAAGGGGTTTACAAAATTAATTGTTCGTGTGGAGATTGCTATATTGGGGAAACAGGTAAGACCTTCAAAATAAGGTTTAAAGAACATGGGGCGGACATCAGATTAGGAAGAACCAAAACCTCGGCTTTGGCAGAACACTCTAATAAGACGCGTCACCACATATGCCTTGAAGATGCAGTGGTCATTACCAATGAGAAGCATCATTTTAAGTGTAAAGTGCGTGAAGCCCTGGAAATCATTAAACACCCTCACAACCTCAATAGAGATCGAGGCTTAGAGATTAGCAGGAATTGGATTCACATTCTTTCCCGCAAATAAACTTACCCTCCCTTGTGCTGTTTGTTGGCTCATTGTCCTTCCTCGTTTTCCTGTCGTATCCCTCTCATATACTTCGACCTGCACACCATACCCCTACCTTCTATTCTCCTTTTTCCTTCCTCCCCTAAATCATCTCCTGACACCTTTTCCTCCCACTAACCGCTGACTTTCTTATCCTCTTTTAATATTTAAAACTCTCCTTAACCTGCCTTACCCCCCCTTTTTTCTTTACTTCCAATATTATATAATTTTGTAGATAGGCTACGCTGCATAATAAATAAACCCCTCTAATACTATTAATATTAAACCCCTCTAATAATATATAAACCCCTCTAATACTATTAATAAATAAACCCCTCTAATACTATTAATATTAAACTCCATATTATCTCAATATTTAGGATCATTTATATTGGCCCATTAATATAGGGCATCCCTTTATTTACCCACTCTTAAATATATTTATTAAAATAAACCCTAATAGTATCCCTTAGTTTTAGTAACAGCCAACTTAATTATTAACACCCCTCTTTTTTAGTATTAATAAAAATAATTTTTTTTAATACAATTAATTTTAATAAGATAATAATAAATAAACCCTTATAATCAATAATTAAAATTTTATATTCACCCATTATAATATATGTTATCATAACCACCTAAACTTTTCCTCAAAAATTTAGTATTAACAAGCAAAACTAATTTTTTATATGAATAACTTAATAAACAATAATAATTAAAATTTTTAAAATATTACTAAATAAAAAATGAAATAATTTTTTTTTTGAATAAACTAAAATAAATAACTAATTAATTTATAAATATTTAAGCGCTGGTCAGCCCTTTCATCCTCCTTCTTTCCACTATTTATTGACTCTGATCTTCTCTCTTCTTAGCAGGTTGCCCTGAAGATGAGTCTTGATTTAGACTCGAAACATAGACTAAAAATGACGACTGTGGATATTCCGAGTTTTATATCTGAAAAACATAAATTGAATTAAGAAGTGATAGTTTAAATAAGAAAGGAGAAGGTTTGAAATTAAAGGAGGGTGACTTTAAAAAGTTAAAAACCTAAGTTATCTTAACAAAGAAGCAAATGGAGTCTAAGTTAGAAATGAAACAGAAGAGGGTTTTAGAAACTGTACCCATTGACGCTAAAGTGCTATTTAAAATTAAAGGAACTCTCGCTGGAAAAGATGTCACTATTGCTATATCACTTGCCGAAGAAAAAAATTATATAAACCCTAAAATTGCAAACCAGTTGGTGATTCCGGAGTAAAATATAATCGAAAAATTAGACTTTTTTGACAAAAAAAGTACGACATAAAAGGTCTACAACTAAATATTGGGGATTATACTTTTATTTCTCAATTTACCGTGAAAACCTCACTTTTTGACAATAGTGACATTGTGTTAGGTTCACCATGGATGGAAACCCTAGGTTCAGTTATCCTAAATACAAAAAAGAAATTTTTGACATTCTCCTAAAAAAAGAAGAAAATAACGCTACAAGGCGTTAACTTGAAGCCAAATTCATTGACCCCTGAAGACATACAAGAAATTCCAAAAGTAATTCTTCAAAAAAATAAAAAGGCGATCCAAAATATGCAAAAGGAAATTGACAAAATCACCACTAACAAGAATGAAGAAGTTGCTCGCCTCAAGGACCACACCGAAAATTACTAACACAAATTAAGAAATTGAAGAAGGACAAGAAGTTGTTGGAAAACAATGTGCAACAATTTGTCGAAAATAAAGCATCGAATGTCGAAGTCCAAGTCGAAGAAACAGATATTGATCCAGTAAATGTCACAACTCAAGAAGAAGACAAGCAAGTTGCAGAAAATACAAACGTAGATGTTGTAGTTCCGACGATGTACATTTCAAGCGAAGGTTCTGTAACCAACTCAATAGCATCATTGCTAAAAGAAAATCAAAAAATTTCCACACACCTAAGAAGGGAAAGTCAAACTAAACAAGTTCCCTATCGACACCCTAATCACGGGACTAGACAATTCAACCAAGCTATGTATTCAGAACAGAAACAACAAGGTGATGTTTTGAAGAATACTAATGTCGGTGCAATCCACTCATGTGATAACAAGTCGTCACAAGTTTCAAGTCGCTGCAAGATTCCATAGAAGATTGATTTATGATGGTCCGATCCATTCTCAGTGCGACAGTTTTGTTTGTCACTCAGAGGATCATATCGATTTGTATTGACAAGGATCACTGCCTTGAGATGAGAAGACATTCGTAGCAGGAAAAGAAATCAAGGCCTTTCATCAACAAGCTTTGAGGACAAAGCTCTTTTGGGAGGAAGGCAATGTAATGAATAAAATAATGTAAGTAATGATTAATTAGTTAATTAGTAATTAGGCTGAAAGGGCATGTCTGATAAGACATGACCATTCGTGAAGAGGCACCTGCCTAGGTATATAAGCAGGTCTCATTTGTAATAGTCAATCATTCTCATCATACATTTTAATATATATTTTTATTCTCAATGGATATTTTCATATTCCAAGTCTTCTGGAGTATTTAACTTGAGAAGAAACTTTGTTCACTTCACTTTGGTTCTCTTGTTTATCATGGTGAGCCTCTAATACGTAATGGTGTGGTGGGGGGTGGGTGTAGTCAATGGCCATTTAAATGGTCATTCCTCCTCAACGTTGTCTCTTACAGTTCAATACTTCATTGCTATTGCCATTCCTTGAAGTTTTTGTGACCTACATTCTTGAATGCACATATGTATCTCTGACTTCTGTAAATTATATTTGTATACAATCTGTTGAAATTCCCATGCATCCTAGGTATGATCTATGACCTAGCCAAGCACATAAATACGCTAGAGATGCCCAACAATTTAGCACTTTGCACAGTGGATTATGACAGCAAACAGATCAATAACAGTACAGAAGTTTTATGGCCCAAATCACGTTTCTCATTAGTGCATCAATAAGAAAACACTAGGGCTTCCGTACAAGGGATCATAGCCCTTCACAAACCCTGATACATGCTAATATACACAGTCAAATTTTTGACCGAAACCCTAGGGCTGAGTCCTAATCCTTCAGGCCCTCATCTGCGCATGAAACATAAAGACAAAACAACTTGACTTACTTGCTGTCTGCTGTTATTTGCAAGCTGCCCTTTCTGTCCTCTTTGTCCTTGATGTACCTTACTGTAGCTCCTGTCTTTTGGCTGCTACAGACATCTTCTGCACATGGTCTGCTCCTTTTGACCATAATGAGCCTTGCTGCCCACTTGGCAGACTCCTTGCTCTGCTGTCCAACCATTGGCCACCTCACAAATCCCTGTCTAGCCATTTATCTGCCCTAGGCCTTGACATACAGTCTCACGGCCCTCCTCTTCTATGTCTGGCAGACGTCGGCTAGCAATTCTAGGCCTCTTCTAGCCTTGGATGTCTTACTGAAGGCCTCACCTAGGCTCCAGTTTCCCAGATCAGGCCTCGGCCTGTTCCTTGAAGCTTGCTGCCTCCACTATTATCCCTCGGCCAGCCTCCAATTCTTCCACAGCTGCACAGCCTTCCTGTCCAGGCCTTCTGCGGCTGCTACAGCAGCCCTACAACCTTTGATCTAGCCCTCTTCCAGCCACAGTTTTCTCTGTCCTACCCTTGATCTGCTATCACATAACTACAGCCAGCTCTGTCCACCCTACAGTCTTATTCCTAGGACAAAGTCAGCCTGCGGCTAGCCCTGATTATCTCTGTGGCTGCCCTTGAAACCACAGGACAGATCTGCAGTTGGCCTTGCTAGGCCTCAAACAAGCGTCGGCCTATCAGAACAAGGCCTTGGCCCTGTTCTAGCAACCACTCATTTCCTTTCCTTGTTTTCTGCCAGGGTTCTGCACCTCCAAACAAGTCACAGATTGCTCTAACCAGAACTTGGCTCACTCTTGCTTGGCAGATGCTCAGCTTGGCATCTTGGACGGACTCATTTACTTGCTCCTGCGGCTTCTCTTGGGCAGATCTCGGCCTCCCTGAACAAAACTCGGCCTCTATGTCTCTTTCACTGCACACATGTAGTCCTTCACATTGTGTGGTTAGGCCTCTTCTGAAGAAATTTCTTGTTTTCCACCCCGGTTTTCAGTTTCACCTTATTTTTCCTTTTAGTTAAATGCCCTTTCCCATATCCTTACATTCAACAACAGGAAAATAATTTTTTGCTGAAAACATAAATTCTGGAAAATTTACAGAATGTTGGAAAATGCAGAAATAAAAATCAGCAAGTTCAAAACAGCTATTTAACACATTTAAACACAGATTTTTGGTCAACATGACCCTGGAAAAACCCCCTACAACTCTTGGGGAAAACCAGTTCGAAAGCTTATCTTTTATTTTCTGAATATTGCTTTTTACAGTGAAACAGGAAAAACTTAGAAAAAATTCCAGCAACCAATTTACAGACTTATCTCGATTTCCGTGCTTGCACACTGCCTCGGAAATTGTGCCAAATCAGCAACAACAAAAAACAGAAAATTTACAGCACCTTAGGACAGCATTAAACGTTGTATGACCACCTCGGGAAGCGTGCCGAAATAGCCATACTTTGCTCTACGGACTATAGATTTTGTACAACAACCTCTCTCGAAATCCGTGCGAAAAATATGGGCTGTGCTGCTGTCCTCTTCCTTGGTTTTTGTGCCGAAAATGACAGCCACCCTCTTCCTTGGAAAACATGCTTGATTTTGGTGCCTTGAAGTGCGTGCTTGCTGCTGTACCCTCTTCTTCAATTTCTGTGCCTCCTCACTTGGAAACACTACCTCTCCCTTGTTGTATGGATTTTCTGCCTCGGTATGTGTGCCAATAAATGCTGCTGCACCTTTGCTGAAATCTCTTCACTGCTGCCCTCCTTCTCATTGCTCAGAAAAATCTCCAGCGCTCCTTCTCTCCTTCTCCCAATCTGCTCATGAAAGAATGAATGACTTTTTCCTCCTTTAACCTAACCCTAAGTGACTTTTGGGGAATCCCTAAATCCAATGGCTGAAATAGATTTAGATTTAGGGCTGAGATTAAATGCTCATTTAAATCTCACTTTTTATTTTTTAATTCACCCCACCCACTTAGTCATTTATTTCCAAAGTCACTTTTCATTTCTAATTTTACATTGACTTTATTAAAGTCACTTTAAAATTAGACTTTAGTAACTTTATTACTTAAAGTCACTTTTAAATTAGATTTGAATTTATAAAAATTATAAAGTCACTTTAGGAGAAAAAATAATTTCTTTTGGACACTTTTCCCTAGGCCAAAGATCAAAGCCTTAGGGAACCACCTGTCCTCTGGTAAACAAATTTCAACATCTTCTTTGGCCTCTATTTATGCTAATCCGTAGGTTATTTTAGGGAACCCTTGGTCCGTTAGGGTTTTACCCGCTCCACCTTTTAATAATTAATTAGAATATAAAATTAGTTATCTTGGATCCAAACCCACACTTTTGGGTCCAAAACTCCAAACTTGAGTAACTTGCCCAACAAACTCCTTTTTGTGGGTTTCCTCCTCCTGGAAATATCTTCTGAGCTACCTACATTTCAACACAATCTATTCTGGCGGTCCTCAGGAAAAAAATAAACACAGTTTATATGCATATGAGATTGGAAGTAATAAATTTTTAAACCTGTCCTTTTATTTTCAGCCTAAACAGAGTCTGCACAGATTAAGTATAATGTGGACATGTTGATTTAAACATCTATATGCAATAAAAACTACTGCTGTTTTTGGGAATCTTTACACAATTTGTTATTCATCTTTTTTATCGAATTATGAACAAATGAATAAAAGTCAGTTCCATTTCGAGATCACTGATTCTAAATATAAGCAATTTGTAAGTTATATTTCTTCAACTATTTTTATAGTTTTATTAATTATTGAGCATGAAATATGATGTTGCATTTATATGCTCTTTATGTTCATAACGTATATGTAGTGTTCTTGATCAGGTTGTGCTAGGATATGAATTACGCGAGGAAGGCAAGCCACACATTTGTTTGGATGATGCAATTGCTGCAATGAAATTGACTCTTGCCAAGCTAGATCGTGGACTTAATGATCCTCTTGACATGGGGGATCTTGAAGTAAGAAAATAGCATTCTGCTCTTTCACTAAACTAAAAATTGTCCTTAAAATGAACACATTCTTTTGTTTGTCTCATACTACTATAGTATCCTTTTGTTTGTAAATGGAAGAGCAAATTTATATTTAGCAGTTAACAGCCTGAACTTGTTGAAAATGCAGGTAAATGAAGCAGACTTCTCAAAACTTTATATTCATAAGATACCCATTGGTACTTCTGAGGATAAACTGCAGAATCTTTTTCCAAAGAAATATTCAGTTGAAATTCAGGTCTGTGGAATTCTCTCTTCCTACTGCTTTGTAGTGTTTTCCTATGTTGCCATAAATATTGTGAGCAGTTCATGAAGCATAGAGATCTAACTGAAGATGATATGTTGGTAGGCATTCTCTCCCGTGAAGAACAGATATTGTACAACATTTGCTGTTTTCAAGACTGTGGAAGATGCAGATGAAGCATTTGAGAATTTAAAGGGGGAATTGGAAATGGTAAATTCTTGCTTTAGGCTATTCAGTTCCTATCTTGTTTTTTGCAAAACAACAAAACCACAAAACATGATGTATTTCTCTAGACAAAATGTTTTATACCTTAGTATCATTAGATTATAAAAGTAACAATTCATCTAAGTCACATGACATGAGGATATGAAAATATGAGTATCTGACATGTGACACAGCGAACCTGTGAAAATTTCAATCTTGGAATACTACTGCAGTGATAGATTTATTTCTCCTACTTACAATAAGTTATTTACAGAATTATTCCAGTCAATTTTGAAATAAACACTACTGCAGTGATCACCATTTATATGCAGAGAACAGAACAGTAGAAATACAAACATAAGAATCAATCACATAGAATGTTATTTTTGGAAAAACCCAATGTGGGAAAACCGGTGCAGCAGATGAGGGTTTATATTATTCTTCAGCAGTGAAATCTTTACAAGGAAAGTTTGACAGAAACAATTGAGAAAACTTCTTGAGATACCCTTGAGAGAATCCTTCTTCAGTACATAGAAGAATTTCTGACACCTGAGGGAGTCACTAGCCCTCCCTGCGTCACTCTGCGTCTCTCCTGCGTGCCACTCTGCGCAGAGGCAATGTATGCTTGCGTCAACATTGCGCGAGGTCTCTGCGCTGCTCTTGCTTGCTGCTTCTTGGATCTTCTACTGCGCCTTCCCTCGAACCCAAACACTGCTCAAACCCTCTGCTTCCTTCACCTTGCAATTCTCCCTCTGAAATCGAATTCTATTCATTCAGAATCGACTTCCCTTGGGTTACTGAATGCTTTCCCGACTTACTTTCCAAATGGTCCTCAAGTCTTCTTTTATAATCTTCTCGTTGACGAATCAATGACCCAGATTAGAAGTCCAATCAATGGCTAAGATTAAAACTTGACTTGATCTTCGTTTTCTAGAAGATTCATACTTTGTTTTATTAATACCCATTAATTATTTAATTCCCCTAAGTTAGACTTAGGGTCCTCATTAAAATAATTAATTATTTTAATAAAACACAAACGGAGTAGAATTTCTCCAAACGATTTCTGGGTTCTTTAGAATACTGATGTCCAAGCCTCCTCACAAATTTTGAGACTTGGAACACTTCCCGACGCTACAAAAATCAACATCCCCTCTTAGAAAGGAAAGTGTTCTAGCAATATGCCTGCTGCATCCTTTGTGCTGTTGATACCTGGCTATTGCCCCTCATCTGCTGCGCTGTTGTCGCCTGTACTACTTCCCATGACACTCCCATTGTCACTGCCTCATCTGTACTGCAACTCCCTCTGAATCTTGAGCCTATCCATTCTTGCTACTAAAATGGAGTATTGAGCATCCCCATCTTTTCTTTGAAGTAGACAAACTTAGTCTCCCCCAGAGCTTTGGTGAGGATATCCGCCACTTGTTCTCCTGTTGTTGTGTACTCCAATTGTACAACTCCCCGTTGGACACAATCTCTGATGAAGTGACACCTGATGTCAATGTGCTTCGACCAATCATGAAACACAGGATTTTTCAGAGAGCTTGATGCAGCTCTGATTATCACATAGAATGCTGGTCGCTTCTATCTTTTCCTTGAGTAAGTTCACAAGCAATTTCCGAAGCCATCTAGCCTCACAAGAAGCCGTGCTTGCTGCCATATATTCTGCCTCTACTGAGCACAGAGTCACAGATTTCTGTTTGCTGCTACACCAAGAGGTCATCACTGATCCAACACTGAAATAATACCCATTGGTACTTTTTCGATCTACTGGGCTTCCGGCCCAATCTGCGTTAGTGAACCCACTCAACCTGATGTCATTGCCTCGAGTGTATTACAATCCAAGCTTGACTGTTCCCTGTAGATATCTGAGAACATGTTTGGCTGCCACCCAATGAGCCCTCGTCGGTTCCACCATGAACTGACTGAGGGTGTTAACAACATAATAGATGTTTGGCCTAGTGTTGACCAAATACATCAGAGATCCTCATCATCTTCGGACGTATCAATTTTCTTCCAGTTGGTAATCATGGGAGTAGCCATGGGCCTACAGTCCTCCATCTGAAACTTCTTCAGAATTTCTGTAGATATCTTCCTTGACCAAGGAAGATCCCGCCCTTCTGCTGCCACATTTCCAATGCCAGGAAATAATGCATCAGCCCTAGATCCTTTATGTCGAATTCTGCAGCTAAATTTTCCTTGCAGTCCTTGATGAACCTAGATGATCCTGTCATAAATAGATCATCTACGTACAACACCAGTATCAGAGGCTCATCCCTTACTTTCAGATAATAGAGATTGGGATCTGCGTCACTCTTGACAATTACCATTTTCTGCAAGTAGGTGTCAATTCGACCATACCAAGCTCTAGGGGCTTGCTTCAGTCCATACAAGGCCTTCTTGAGCCTGCACACATGAGTTTTCTGCTCATGCGTCTCAAAACCCTCTGGTTGTTCAATATATACTTCTTCTTCTATCACCCTATTCAAGAATGCAGTCTTGACGTCCATCTAGTGAATTTCGCATCCCATCTGCGCAACAAGGGATATCACAGATCTAATAGAAGTATATCGGGCTACTGGGGCGAAGGTCTCCTCATAGTCTATTCCTTCCTTCTGAGCATACTCCGTAGCGACAAACCTGGCTTTAAATTTCTCGATGCTGCCATCTGCAACATATTTGATCTTGTAGATCCATCTCGAACCCACAACTGATCTGTCTTGAGGCCTATGAACCACTTCCCAGACATCATTTGTCATGATGGAGCTGTATTCTTCCACCATCGCATCTACCCACACCTGACGCTGAGCTGCCTTCTGAAAACTAGAGGGTTCCCCAACCTGGGCTACCAAGGCTTGGTACTTGTCGGGTTGCCTGTGCTGCCTCTTATCATTTCTGGGGTCTTCGACAAACTCCTTTGCGTCCCTCAGAATTTGTTGTAATTCGCTGTTCGTTCTTCCACTGATAGTGGGTGGATCTACCTGCTCTCCTTCCTGCAACTCCTCGGAAGATGCATCCCTTAGATCTTCGTATCTTGGAGAAGCACCTGTGTTATCCTCCGCATGTCATTGTGGTTGGACCAGCGGATCCTCCTAAGACTTTGTTGTAGAAGGCATCTCTCGGGATTTCCTGAAGGCCCTTTCCTCCATGAACTTCACATCCCGCCGCACCACAATATTCCTGCTCTCATGAATGTAGATCCGGTAGGCCTTTGCATTCTTGCTATATCCCACATGATATCCCTTTTTCGCAGTCTTATCCAGCTTATTCGTCTTCTCTTCGGGTACATGGCAGTATGCTGCACTGCCAAAGATCCTAAAGTGGCTCATCTCTGGCTTCCTGCCAGTGAAGATACTTTCTGGAGTGATCTTACCCAATGCACTATGAGGAATCCTGTTTTGAACGTAAACAACTGTATTACAAGTTTCAACCCACAAGAATTTGGGCATGTTTTGATCATACAACATTGTCCATTTTGCTCCGGATTATACAGAGCGGTCCACTCCTTTCTGATGCCTTCCCTTGCATAGAACTCTGTGAAGTCTTTATCGATGTATTCTCCACCATTGTTTGATGGCAGTGTCTTTATCCACTTTCCTGTCAGATTCTGCACCAGAGCTTTATGTTGAAAAGTGTAACTAGGATCGGTCTTCATACTGACTATGTAACTATGTATTTATGAAAAGAAGAAGACAGATAATATATATATTTTTGATATGGTTGTCTCATGGGTTTCATGAGAAAGGTCTAGGTCAAAGGACTTCGTCTTGATGTCCTCTAGGCTTTTGTTTTCTGGTCATAAATGTGCTATATAAGAAGTCATGTATGAAGTGTCTAAGTAGGCTCCAAACCATGTCACATGAGCGTTGAAATTCCAACGTTAAACCCTTCTAAAGAACAACAAATAAATAGCATATAAAGTCGGCCTATATTAAGTGGAGAAGTCGACCTACAAGGTGACTGTAGGGTCAGCCTAAAAGACATGAATATGCACTATATATATGAACGTTTTGCGGCCCATTTCAGTGATAAAAAAATGCGGATTTGTTTGCAGTTTCACAGTGATCAACAGTGTGGATTTAAGACAAGGAGAAGCTGCAGACCTCAAGAATGGAATGAGTTTGATATATATACATTCGGATAAGGGTATAGGATACATCTGTATTACATATATGCGGAGACATTTGCGGTAAAAATGCAGACTGTTTTGAGTTAAAAAGTGCGGATTTTAGAGAGTACAAAATGTGGTTTGTTTCGAGTTAAAAAGTGCAGATTGCAGAGAGCATTAAATACGGATTTCAAAGAGTATCAGTTACAAATGAAAGGGCAGCTGTAAGGAGTATTGCAGACACCTCTGAAGTAAATCAAAGCATCAAGAAATCTGCCATAATTGCAAGGTCAAGGCAGTGTTGAAGTACAAGGTGCGAACTTGGTTTTGGGTGTTTGTTTTTGAAATTGTGAATGCGAATCAATTTGAAGAGGCTGTTGTCTAAAGTGCAGTCTAAGTATTATCCTCTGATTTGTAGTAAGAGAAAGTGTTTGAAGATAAACTCAGAGACCGAGTTCTCTAGTGTTGATGCAGGATAGTGCCAGTCGGTGCAGAAATGAAGGGTCAGCATTAGAGGTCAACAAAGAAGCAGTGACAAGGTCTTGGAAGCATACATAGGTCAAGGGTCTAAGTCTTGGTCATGGTACTTGTCATCTGAAAGGTCTATAAGAAGAATTTCTCGTGGGATTTCCTCTCCAAGAGGGAGAGGTTTTTCCCTGGCTCAAGGAGCCTAATTTTGTGTCTCTTGTACTATTTGATAATTGACTTGATGAAAGACTAAATAAGCTAAGAAGAGAAGACATAAGTAAATCAAATAAGCTCACAAGTAATTATCAAGAGAGAATTTGAATTAATCACCATCCCTCAAAATTCTCAACACTTTAAACTCCTTTAATCGATCAAAGACTTCGTCATTGGTGTTCAGAAAGTAGATCCAAGTCTTCCTAGAATGGTCATCAATAAAGGTGAAGAAATATTCAGCACCACTAAGAGCTCTAGTGGACATTGGTCCGCAGATGTCCGAGTGTATTAAGCCCAACACACTCTTAGCTCTATTGCTGCTTCTATGGTACGCTGCCTTGGCATATTTCCCCAATATTTCGCTTGGTGCTCAGTTCTGGAACTCCCGTGACAGACTTCTTGAGAATTCTTAAGCCCCATGGTGTAAGTGCCCCATCGTCTTGTGCCATAGTTTATTCAAATCCTTCTCATCAGTGCTGCCTATCAGCGCCATTGGGGATTCGAGCTATAACTTGTAGAGTTTATTGCTCTCGACTTCGATTGTGCCTTATTCTTCCAACTCAGGTGTTTGACATATACTCTTTTGCCAATGAAGTAAACGTTATAAACTTTGTTTTGAGGCTGTGACACCGAGAGTAAGTTCATCCCCAAACCAGGCACATGCAACACATTGGTGGCCCGAAGCTTATTACCAGCTTCTATTTGAAACACTATGGTCCCTCTTCCAACAA
The DNA here is from genome assembly GCA_034641835.2 of Pinus albicaulis. Classification (NCBI taxonomy): domain Eukaryota; kingdom Viridiplantae; phylum Streptophyta; class Pinopsida; order Pinales; family Pinaceae; genus Pinus; species Pinus albicaulis. The sequence goes on along the minus strand of CM076575.1, from coordinate 2,024,980,823 downwards.
GGGTACATTTCACCTTATTACTCATGGTGATTTTAAAATTCAGCTGCTCTTCTTGGTTGCTTGAGAAACATTCTTGTACTCCCGTCATGTGAGCAGAAGCTCCACTGTCAATATACTAGATCTCTGGAGAAGCAGAGCTTGACACAAGCAAATTCTTCTTCCAATCTAGATTCCCGAACAAAAACATCATGATCCATCTGCTCTTTCATGCTTTACCTCTTCTCTGGAGAACTGCGTGAACATTTCCGAGTAGCTATTGCAACAAAATCTGATCTTTGTTCCATTGCAGAATCTCCACTTCCGTTACTCAATCTCAGCTCTAATACCATGTGAAAATTTCAATCTCGAAATACTACTGCAGTGATAGATTTATTTTTGCTACTTACAATAAGCTATGTATAGAATTATTCCAGTACATCTTGAAATAAACACTACTGCAGTAATCACCATGTATATGCAGAGAATAGAACAGTAGAAAATACAGGTATAAGAATCAATCACATAGAAAGTTATTTTTGGACAATTGTCCCCGAAAAAACCCAATGTGGGAAAACCAGTACAACAGATGAGGGTTTATATTATTCTTCAGCAGTGAAATCTTTTCAAGGAAAGTTTGACAGAAACAATTGAGAAAACTTCTTGAGATACACCTTAGAGAATCCTTCTTCAGTACATAGAAGAATTTCTGACACCTAAGGGAGTCGCCAACCCTCCCTGCGTCACTTTGCATCTCTCCTGTGTGCCACTCTGCGCAGAGACAATGTATGCCTGCGTCACCACTGCGTGAGGCCTCTGTGTTGCTCTTGCTTGCTGCTTCTCAGATCTTCTGCTCCTCCTTCCCTCGAACCTAGACACTGCTCAAACCCTCTGTTTCCTTCACCCTGCAATTCTCGCTCTGATATCAAATTCTATTCCTTCAGAATCGACTTCCCTCGGGTTACTGAACGCTTGCCTGGGTTACTTTCCAAATGGCCCTCAAGTATTCTTTTATATTCTTCTTGTTGACGAATCAACAATCCAAATTAGAAGTCCAATCAATGGCTAAGATTAAAACTTGACTTGATCTTCATTTTCTAGAAGATTATACTCAGTTTTATTAATACCCATTAATTATTTAATTCCCTTAAGTTTAGACCAATGTTACCAGACTCGGAATCGACAATAAATCGGCGAGGCAAAAGAGTGAAGAGTTCTAATCGGATCGGGAAAAAATTGGGAAAAAATCGATGAATTTAATAAATAAAAATTTACACATATATTGAATTAAAAAAACAATTTTCATTGATATTCAATAAAGGCACATCCAAACAATGCATATTATCAATAGATGTCCAAGATATCATTAGTGAATAAGTATCTCATATATGTTATGAGTCCAAACACGATCCAAAGTACGACGTCCTGACTCCTAACCAGTGACTACATAGAACCAGAAGCATCTGCTTCTAAAAGTTTACAAAAAACTGCATACTAATCAGTAACTAAGAGTCTAAGATTCTTAAGAGTGAGAACTAGAAGCGATTCCTCCCACTCCTTTGCTTGCTTGACTCTCAAAGTTCTCCAGGTCGTGTAGGCTTAAAAGAGGAGCCACCTCTAATTGGACCCAATCTGCTGCATTTGTAGTTTGCAGATCTATCTCTTCAAGGTCGATTGGTGAATGATCCAAACCTGTCATTATCATGAGACATTGAAATGTGAATTAAATTTTGAACTTTGAACTTTAAAGTGCAAATCAGATTATGAAACCTTCAAATTCAGGCTCTCACCTAGTATTTGCTTGTTGCGAAGTTGTAGATTGTAATGGACAAATACAAGGTCATTTAAGTGCTTTTGTGTCAATCGGTTGCGCTTCTTAGAATGTATTTTCTCAAACATGCTCGAGTTGTGCTCACAACCAGAAGCACTGCATGCTTGGTTTAAGATTGAACGAATCTCTTCAAATCTGGTGTATCACTACCAAAGTTTTGCCACCAAAGACCTAGCAAGTGGCAAGGGTTCGTGTCATCGTGAGTAGAAGTACTAAATACTAAATAGTAAAAACTTAAAAAGACAAAATAAAGTTTGAAGTTTGAACAAATTTAATGAATTGATGAAGCCTTCAAGCCTCAAAGGGTACCTGGCAACATCTTGGACCTTTCTCGTATAGCACTGGTATAAGCAAATAATTTAGCTGGCGCCCTATAATTCTGTAGTTGGGAAAATACATGGCTTTGAAATTCTAGATCAGGGAAGCACCTTTCAATGCATGTCATAAGTCCCCTGCCAACTTCACCATCCTCGTTAAATTTGCTCTTATCATAAAAATACTGTGGGTTTAAGAAGTACCCAGCAACATGTAAAGGGGAATGCAATTGCCTATTCCAAGGTGCATCAATAATGTCCCAAAGAGGCATACACTTTGCCTCCTCATCCCCATAACTTCTTTTGATGGCCTCCTTTACGAGATCCATTGCCTCATAAATGTAACCCATAGTAGGTTTATCACCATCAACCATCCTGAAAGTTCAAGCTTTCAAATTTAAAGAAATATGAAACAATGAAAATAAAAAGAAGCTTGAAATGAAATCTAAAAAATGAAAAAGTTAAGACTTGAATTACCTGAGTACTCTAACAAGGGACTCTATCACATCAATAATCTCTTCGGCATCTTTCCAGAAACCGTCATTAAACACAAGTGCAACAATTTCAATGCCTTCAAGGGTCTTGGAATGTTTAGATGCCATCCACTCAGGTCCCAAGAACATCCTCTTTAGATTTATCTTTTGCTCAACCACAAATTGCAAAGATATGAAATTTGTTGCAAATCTAGTAACTGCAGGTCGAACAATTTCTTTACCTTCAGTGTATTTTCTCATGTTGGTTAGGACAATAGTGTGGTTGTATAGGTATTTGATTATGGATTTTGCCTTCTCCACCACCGCATGTATCCAATGAAGCTTACCAATGTCCTCAAGCATTAAATCTATGCAATGGGCAGAACAAGAGGTCCAAAAAATACTGGGGTGCCTAATCTCAAAAATTCTACCAGTAGCCATATAATTAGCTGCATTGTCCGTGACAATTTGTACAACATGTTCTTCTCCCACTTCTTGAACGACTTCCTCCATCATTTCACAAGTAAGGACTTTTGCAACAGTGGAAAGGTATGTCAGAATAGTACCAAAAGTTAGCAATGCCCTTCCTTGCCTGACTATGGATATTCTTTTTCTAACTAGTTACATCCAAGGTAGGTTGGGAACCAGGTTTTGTGCGGGGAGCAAAAAAAGTGTTTATGTTTCCACCTCCAGTGTTGAATGAAGGAGGATTCATTTGGCCTTGAGTTTGTCCTGGACTTGGAGGCATGTGTAGGAAACTTGGGAATGGCATTGAGGATTCAACAGAGGGAGATGACAATGGGCATGGGGCATTGGAAGAAAATTCATCAACTCCAAGAGTTCCTATTTCTTTATTTTGCTTTGCTTTCTTGGCATTACGCTGACTCAACATTTCAATGGCCAAGGTTGCTTGGTGTTTGACATTTTCGTCAACATCTTTGTAGAGACCTATATCTTGGCCGGGTATCTGTGCAAGGTGTTACTTGAATCTATAAATGCCTCCACTACATTTTGCTTTGCAAAATTTACAATGGAGCTTGGGGTCTCCCGGAATCTTGTCACAATAAGCCCAAGCAAAGTCCTTCTCCCTCGACATTGTAGTTGTTTTGGACTTGTGTTTAAATTGTGGATTTTGTTAAGATTGAAGAATCGAGATTTGAAGTTGTGGCTTTGCTGCTTTTGTTTAAGTTATGGCTCCTGCAAGACAAAAAAAAATTAAAAATTAAAAATGCAGATAAGTAGGAGAGAGGGTTTTGCAGCGTGCTGCCAAGTACTCAATAAAGATATCTATTTAAAAATTAATCCTGCAATAAAGATATCTGAAATTTGAATCTGATATCTATTTTATATTTAAATTTTATACAGGAAAAGTTTTAAATTTTAATAATAAATTTTTAATGGAATAGGCGATGTCACTTGGCTCAGAACTAGGCGATAGTGCCAACGATAAATATTAAATAGACAATATCCACTGTAGTTTAGGAAGTCGGTTTCAATACCAAAAGAATTTGACTTAATATAATAATGCAGATTCCACCCACCTATTTTGGTTGTTTCCAACTACAACTACGCAGAGATTGATTTTCTCACCCGACGGATTTCCGATTGACATTATATTTTACAGTGTACTGGTTAAAAACTTAAAAGTATAATTTTAAAAAGTTAATATAAATTTTCTTAAATATTTATATCTACAAGCATAAATTTATAGATATAATTTTTCTTAAACCGTTTAACATCTATACTATATAGGCATAAATATACATCTATAAATTTATATCTATACGAGAGGGCCGACTCACAAAAATTTTCGTAGGTTGATAACTTGACAATTTGAGAAAATGTCGGATGGCTCACAACAATGGCTCAGTGATGGCGCGTGCAGTTTGGCGACAAGATGGATGTGCTCCGCTGCTCCCACGGTGATGTGGTGATGTGGCACTGCCGCACTGGTGACTGTTCAAACTTCAGCGAGCGGGTTCAGCAAGGTGATGCAGCGACAAGAGTGAAAGACTGTTCATCGAGCAAGCAGGTTTAGCAAGCAGCGACACTGAAAGACGATGACAATTAAATACAAAGCTAAAACCCTAAAAAATCTTGATTCACTCGTAAAAATCGCTGCCAATCTCCGTGCGCAAATCGCGTTGACCACAAGTCAAACTCGGTCAACGCGAGTTTGACTCGTGCAGATTCGAGTCTGCTCGTTTAGCCGCCGAGCAGAGTTTAAATCGCGAGTAATCGACAAACTCGGCGAGTTCTGTTTCACTGGTTTAGACTTAGGGTCCTCATTAAAATAATTAATCATTTTAATAAAACACAAACGGAGTAGAATTTCTCCAAACGATTTCTGGGTTCTCTAGAATACTGATGTCGAAGCCTCCTCACAAATTTTGAGACTTGGAACACTTCCCGATGCTACAAAAATCAACCAAACCCCCCTGAACATGACACAAAGGATACATTATATATTATAGTTAAAAAAAGTAAAAGTGACATTTCCTTTATTTTTCATTTTCATCCTTTTACTTAAATTTTTAACATTACCATGAAATGACTCAGGGTGTTTAAGAGTGGTTTCGACTTCATTGGATTTCATATGGAGAAACTAGAATTTTAGGTTTCACTCAAAATTCAGCAGACTTTGGTTTTCAGGGTTTCATGGTTTGGGAATTTGCAATGTTTCCATTTGATTCTATCATGTGTAAGGGTATGATATTGGCATTTGATCAAGAGCATGAAGTCCTTTAAGAACCTTGATGTACCCTTCAATCAAAGGAAAACAACTGGTTAGGCATGCTAATCTTTTTCTACCGCATTTTAAGGTTGAGGAGATGAACCCTTCACTCAAACCAAAATCACTAGTTAGGCATGTTAAACTTTTTCAATTTCTATCATGTTATAAGGTTGAGCAATCCAAGTCTGAAGACTTTGAGCTAGATGATGTTTATGTATCTCTTGTTGATGATCCTATTTCTAGTAGCGATGAATCAATGATGAGTTTCATGAGAGACCATGTTGCTCAGTGATTTGTAGTTTTGATGTCTATTTTTGCTACTACTACTACTACTAAAGTTGTAGAGGAGTTTTAGGAGTCCTCAAACTTTGAGCTATATTATTTATGTAGCTCATGTTGATGATCCCTTGTCTAGTAGTGGTGATGATTTTGATCATGATGAGGAGTGATCATGTTGTTGATCACTAATATGTAGTCTTGTATTAGGCCAATGGCCTCATAGCTTGTAGCATTGTTTTTGGACTTTATGGGCCATTTGGAGCCTCATTGCTTATGTATTTTTCGATGATATGTATTGCACTCCGTGCCATTTTGATATATTCACCTTTGCATGGTATATAAATGAGCAAACTTTGCATATTTTGTCTCTATTGGCTTGGAATCATGGTTGCAAATCTTAAAAATAGTTTTTTTTATTAAAAAATAATTATTTAATGTATTTTTTTAAAACCGGTTCATTGAGATCTGACAGCTCTCGGTTAGACCGGTTCCGGTTAGAAACCCAATTCATTAGGTCCACCGGTCCGGTCACCGGTTCCGGTTTTAATAACTATGCTCACACAAATCCAGAAGTACAAGAGGGGTACATGAAGGCATTGGACAAGTTGGTACCTGACAGGGAGGAGTGTGCTAGATTGCGCCTTGAATTAGGCAAATACTTCAGTTGCATTGCTAACTTTGGTTCTTTCCATGCAATGGAAGATGGGGACAGATTTGATGCTATCACATGGTGGGAAGCATATGGCGGCATGGGACTTTTGCCAAAGTTGGCTAAAAAAGTTCTCTCATAGGTTGTGAACACTTCTTCTGCAGAGAGGTGTTGGAGCACCTACAGCTTCATACACAATGTGAGAAGAAACAGGCTGAATGAAAACCGAGCTGAAAGCTTGGTTTATGTGCATTACAACTTGAGGTTGTTGAGCCATTACTGTGATAGGGCAAATGAGGATCAATCATACAGAGTCTGGGACAACAACCCAGAGGATGATAATTTGGAGGACGGCACGGTACATATGGAAGAGTTGGAAGCAGAACTTTTAGAGATGATGATGAAGCATCAACAGCACTGCCACACACAGGGCCAGTCCCACCATCTACTGGTAGTAGTGCGGGTGCCAGTGCCAGTGCCACTCCTCGATATCACACTGTTGTTCCTTTGCAGATCTAGCCTCCACCTTCTAGTCGTGGTCGTGGTACTCCTGAGAGTACTAGAAGACCAACATTTCCTCGTGGCTCACAAAAATTAGACATTTCTCATGGGCGTGGCAAGGGGCTAGCCAGATAAAATAGATTTGTTGTTTACTAGTCTTTTCTATTTGTTGTTGACAGTTGAACAATTGAAACTTGACTCTTTCTGATTTCATATATTTAATGACAATTTAAGTTTGAAGTTTGAATTTGAAAGGTGAAACTTTGAAGTTGGCATTTATAAGTTTAATGTTTACAAGTCATTATGAATTATGAATATGATGCTTCATGAAAGTTATATGGTGATCAATGAATCAATGATGATAAATGTTATATAATATCAATGATGATAAATGTTATATATTGAATTTTGAAATCAATGAATCAATGATGATAAATGTCATATATCAATGATGATAAATGTATATTGAATTTTGAAATCAATGAATCAATGATGATAAATGTTAGATATTGAAATTTGAAATCAATGATGATAAATGTTATATATCAATGATGATAAATGTTATATATTGAATTTTGAAAGCTTGAAACCTTCAGATTTATGATTTGCGAGACTCAAGAGTCAATATGTTGTATGCTTCCAACTCGTGGGCGTGGTTGATGAAGATTATAACTTCTAGATGATTGATGTTATATGATTCAATCTATGTTTTTTATGTCTAATTCATCATTCTACATGTTTTTGTTGACATATATGCATCAAAATATAATATATATATATATATAAACGCTTCCGAAAACGCTCTGGACCGGAAGCTTTTAAAAATGGCGCTCCGCGCTTCGCTCCTTCCGCTTCGCGCTCCCGCTCCCGCTTCCAAGTAACCTTGATATCACCAAAATAACATTGAGTGCGATCCATCTCTGAACCAAAAATACAGAAACAAAAAGGCCCTAAATGTCTTGTAGAGGCAAAAAAAAAATATGGTACGAGAAATAACTAGTACTACATGTCATCAAAAACATTTCCTATATTGGGATCCTCATCATCAATATCATCCTCTGAACTCTAAAATAAGATATAAAAGGCTTAGCATGTCAAATCAAGATTCTGTTTGAGTGATGGGTACATTTTTACTAGGGTCATGAAACATAATTCAATAATCAATGCCAACAACATCTATGTACATAGAGGGCTTGTTCCTCTTAATTAAATGCTAGTTCCATACACTCATACATGGCAAAGTCCAATGGAAACATTACAGTCCCCCCCAATCCTGAAATCTCGAAAATTGTTAAGTCTGCTAGATTTTGAGTGGGATCTAAAATTCTACTTTCTTGATATGAAATCCAATGAGGTCGGAACCATTTTCAATCATCCTGAGTCAATTAATGGTAATGTTAAAAACTTGTGTAAAAGGATGAAAATGAAAGATAAAGGAGAATTAATTGCATAACATTAGTATGATCTGGACAAATTTTGGTACACCACTCTTTAATAAGTCTTTCCCAAAAAAAAGACTTAACCAATCAAAACACTTTTAACGTATAGACAAAAGAAATCACATCAACTGCAACAAATACACTACATATATGTGAAAACATTCTTTTCATAATGAATGATGTTGTAGGCACTGACCTACTATTACAGTGATTTTCTGGCACCAACTAGAAGGAGGCACCAACCCCCTAAGAAATAAAGGTACTGACTTGATGAATGCTTAACAAAATCCTTTGTGTATGCTCCTATGTTCTGTACTTTACTTGCCATCTGAATCTTCAATGCAAGTTTACAGACATCCTCTGAACTTGTCCTTTGACCTATTCTGCAAGCATGTGTCTTTTGCAGATTTCATTTCACTAAATTATTTCGCTTCCTTTGCACCTCTAAAACACAATGCACTAAAAATTCTTCTTGTTATTTCCTCAGTCAAATCGCCACCCCATTCCAAAGTGTTTTGGATTATTTATACATCAAATCGATTAACCATGGCATGGGTGACAATCTTTTAGTTTTCCTAGTTGAAAATGCGGTCTAAAGGACCTTGGATCATAGACTTCTAGGCTCTTCTAGGGCTTGTATTGAGGTCAATGGGACCACATAACATGAGCACTTTTGTAAAATTTCCAGAGAATTTGGATCTTGGCGACCTTGATCATAGCGCATTACTGAACATCTAGATTCTTATGACCTATATTACAAACTCCAGCTCCGAAGGTTCATTGTTTACTCTATAGGCTTGGGAGCTGGGATCACAGGCTAAAGCAACTAAATAATGTATTTGACATCTATGTCCATCTGGGTATGTTAGTACTCCAGGTTCTTTAGATAAGCTAGGTAGTTCTCAATGACAGAACCTTGACCTTTGTCCTTGATCTTTGAGCTCAATTTCGTGTTCAGGCATTTCTTCTTCTGACATATTCCTTGCATCTGTCTACTCCAGGATGTTAATTTTCCAATGTTCTATGTTGACACAATCACCTATTACATGTTTAGAAATCTAGGGCATCATATGGATTAGGTTTTTTAGGTAGATTTCTCTTGGATTTTGACATTTTCTTGTAATTTCTTCTTTCTTCTTATTAGTTTTTCTTTCAATTTATTATGTTCCTTTCATCAAGACAAATGCCAAACACTGAAGATCAAAACAAGGGACATAAGATGTAGGCACTCATCTAGGGGAAAATCCATATCTAGGGAAAACCCAGTCCAACTCTTCCAATAGTAAATCAAGATGAGATAATCTAAGACCCTATAGACAAAAGACCTTTTTCACTCCAAACCATCAAGTCAACCCTTTCCTCATTTTGCAGTCCTCGATCAAAGTTTTCTATCTTGCACTTTTTCGGCTCCTGCAATACATATCGTTTCCTTTATATTTGAGGCATAGATATGTTCTTCCTTAGCTATATTAACTCCATTGTGACATTGAAGACTACAACCAGACATCTTCGCATTATCTCCTTTTTATGTGAATTTCATATCACTTATATCTTCTCTTCAAAGGTCGAATAACTCTTGTATTTATAGTAGTTAGAGTCTTAACATTAGGCTGACTTGTCAATTGATCTGACGCTGACTTGACTTGATGAATAGGTTGACTTGTAAGGAAATAAGGCTGACTTGATGGAGGAGGAACAATACTTAATTTTGACATTAAAACAATTTTCTTTCTTTGACACAACGAGCCCGAAGAAGGGTCTCTTACATAATAACTTTGACTTTGACTCAAAAATCCTAGAATCCTATAATGGAGGCTTGACCTATTTGACAATTGACCCAAGCATGAAACCAATGCTTTAATAAGTCAATCTTTAATAAAAATTAAATTTTTCTTTTCTTTTGACAAATACAATTATGAAGACCGACACTAGTTACATTACTCAACACTCCCTCTTAACTAGGGAGGTATTCATAATTACATAATACATATATACAAAGGTACATGGAAGATCTCAATGTGATATAATCTATGAAGAGTCACAACACACTAAGTGCTATAGGTTAGATACCTGACTAGGGTATCTAACTGGGTGGGACTAAGGTGTGTTCCAAGCTTCAACCTCTATAGGTACCATCAGGCTTTTGCTCTAACACCAACCTAGGGATCTAGGTGTGTATCTAAGGTCAGAGCTCTAAGACGAACACCACCCTCCATACTTTGGGATCTAGACATCAACTGAAGAGCCCCTAAAACCATCATTTTATACATGAATTTATTCTATACATATATTTAAGCATAAATGTAAATAAATGGAACCAACAATAAATTTAAACTTACATAAGCAACTATTTTATACATAGAAAAATACCTGGAATGAAACTGATGATTTCTTGGGCTGTGGTTCTCCTCGTGAATGCAGCGGACAGGTTACCGAAAACAATCGTTTCCTCCCAGCGAATCTAGGAAATAATCCTAGACTTAGAAGATGCCCCTTATGCCCTCGTGCCTAGAATTCCAAGAACAATGAGTCTTCCCTTCAGAACAGTTCATATCCCTCCATATCTCCTTGGACAATAGTGCAGAATTAGCAAAGAAAAGCCTCCTCCTCTCCTTCATATTCCACTCCTTATATAACTTTCTCCACCTCCTCACATCTATATAGATATTTATGGCATTTATGTGGATATTATAGGCATTTATCGAGATATTTTAGTCATTTATGTAGATATTATAGGTATTTGTGGAGATATTATAGTCATTTATGAAGATATTGACTATGATTAATTATTTTAAGATTAATTGTATTATTTTTGTTTTTTACTTAATTAAATTAACTTTATAATTAATTAAATTATATTATTATTTTATTTGTCCACTCACATATAATTTGTACTAAATTATAATTTGTTTTTCTTGAATAATGCTCTACCATGCATACGCATATAAGGGCGGTATACGTGTTAAGTATTTTGTTGATATTTCATTATATCTCGGCGAGATAAAATGCATTGTGATATTCAATTTGTTACTCTAACTTAGGTAGTCTCGATACTAGCAGGTATGTATACTAGTGCGGTATATGCGATATATGTATGTGTAGCTATCATATGCGTATGTCGTATACATGCTAATATTATTTTTCTTATACTTGGAATGGGTCGTTACATACTTCCTCCCTTCGGAAAACTTCGTCCCAAAGTTAGGGTTTTATATAATCATATTAATAATTGCGTTTTAGGGATTAAGGCGATTTGTATAAGGTTTGTAATTTAAGATTGACTTTCTGTTTGAATAAGTATGTATTGGTAATTTAATTGTTACTTCCCATTTTTAATCGAGTCTCCAAGCTATTTTAGAATAATCCTATCCTTCCTAATCTCTTCCGCTCTCATCCTATCCATCCTCTACATGTATATGCCATGGCATCAGTTTTACCGATCCAACCATTCATAGACCTTAAGGGTATCAGTGTCGATTACGTCGACCTGATTTACCAGTAGGCATCCGGGAGTCATCATCACACGTCTAGGGGAGCGTGACTCGTACAATCCTCCCATGACTCCAGGTTTTAGTGGATAAACGATGGGTAACACTTCCACCCCTCCTAGTAGGACCAGGGTCAACACCCTATCATGGGATCTCATGGAGTCTCAACTGTTCTTGGAATTCTGTCATCACGTAGATTGTTTCGGTAATGATGTCTTCTACACGGTAAAATCTGTAATGTAAACACTCATACACACATTACAACGTATGCATCTATATATTCAATACAATTTCTCGCTACTGTATAGTTCATACATGTTCCATCTATGATACAATTTATTTAGCCATTTTCAACGTATATACTGTAGAAATTTCCTGTTTTCCCACCTCGGTTTTCAGTTTCACCTTATTTCTCCAAATAGTTAAATGCCCTTTTCCATATCCTTACATTCAACAAACTGGAAAATAATTTTTTTTTGCCGAAAACACAAATTCTGGAAAATTTACAGAATGCTAGAAAATGCAGAAATAAAAATCAGCGAGCTAAAAACAGCCATTCAACACATTTAAACACTGATATTTTTGGTCAACATGACCTGGAAAAACCCCCTACAACTCTTGGGGAAACCCAGTTCGAAAGCTTCTCTTTTATTTTCTGAATATTGCTTTTTACAGTGAAACAAGAAAAACTCAGAAAAAATTCCAGCAACCAATTTACAGACTTATCTCGATTTTCGTGCTTGCACACCGCCTCGGAAATTGTGCCAAATCAACAACAACAGAAAACAAAAAATTTACAGCACCTTAGGACAGCATTAAATGTTGTATGACCACCTCGAGAAGTGTGCCGGAATAGCCGTACTTTGTTGTACGGACTGTACAGATTTTGTACAGCAACCTCTCTCGAAATCCGTGCCAAAAATATGGGTTGTGCTGCTGTCCTCTTCCTCGGTTTTTGTGTCGAAAGTGAAAGCCACCCTCTTCCTTGGAAAACATGCCTGATTTTTGTGCCTTGAAGTGCGTGCTTGCTTCTGTACCCTCTTCCTCGATTTTTGTGCCTCCTCACTTGGAAACACTACCTCTCCCTTGCTGTACAGATTTTCTGCCTCGGTATGTGTGCCAATAAACGCTGCTCTACCTTTGCTAAAATCTCTTCACTACTGCCCTCCTTCTTCTCACTGCTCAGAAAAATCTCCAGCTCTCTTTCTCTCCTTCTCCCAATCTGCTCATGGAAGAATGAATGACATTTTCCTCCTTTCCCTCCTTTAACCTAACCCTAAGTGACTTTTGGGGAATCCCTAAATCCAATGGCTAAAATAGATTGAGATCTAGGGCTGAGATTAAATGCTTATTTAAATCTCATTTTCTATTTTTTAATTCACCCCACTTTAATAAAGACCCACTTAGTCATTTACTTCCAAAGTCACTTTTCCTTTCTAATTTTACATTGACTTTATTAAAGTCACTTTAAAATTAGACTTTAGTAACTTTATCACTTAAAGTCACTTTTAAATTAGATTTGACTTTATAACTTTATAAAGTCACTTTAGTAACTTTATCACTTAAAGTTACTTTTAAATTAGATTTGACTTTATAAAAATTATAAAGTCACTTTAGGAGAAAAATTAAATTCTTTTGGACACTTTTCCCTAGGCCAAAGATCAAAGCCTTAGGGAACCACCTGTCCTCCGGTACTAAATTTCAACACTCCCTCTTACCGAGGAAGGTGTTCCTCACCACACCCATCTTGTCTCTGAAGTAGACATGCTTGCCCCTTGGTAAGGCTTTGGTAAGAATATCTGCAACCTGCTCATCAGTGGGAATATACTCAAGCTTCACAGCTCCTTTCTGAACATAGTCTCTAATGAAATGATATTTGATCCCAATATGCTTTGACCTGTCATGAAATACTGGATTCTCCGTGAGTTTAATGCAACTCTGATTATCACAGTAAATCACTGAAGGTCTCAACGGCTGACCAAATAAGCCAAACATCTTGCGAAGCCAGATGGCCTCACAACTAGCTAGACTGGCTGCCATATACTCTGCTTCCGCTGAACTCAATGCTACTGACTGCTGCTTTCGGCTGAACCATGACACAACTGCCGAACCCAACCCAAAACAGCACCCTGAAGTGCTCTTTCTATCAGAAGCACAACCTGCCCAATCAGAATCAGTGTAACCTGCCAATCTCACTCCATCCCCCTGCCTGTAGTCCAGACCATAATCCACTGTCCCCTGCAAGTACCGCAAAATTTGTTTTGCAGCCACCCAGTGAACCTTCCTAGGCTCACACATAAACTGACTCATCGTATTGACTGCAAAACAAATATCTGGCCTAGTGTTGACCAAATACATCAAGGAACCAATCAGCTGTCTGTACAATGTGGGATCCACCAACTCGGAATCCGAAGCATGAAGCTTCTTCCAGTTGGTGATCATTGGTGTCGACATGGGTTTACAATCCTCCATGTGGAATCTGCCAAGGATGTCCACAATATACTTCCCCTGTCCCAGGAAGAAATGCCCCTCCTCCTGCCACACCTCCAAACCCAAAAAGTAATGCATCAAGCCGATGTCCTTCATCTCAAACTCCACCACAAGATCTCTCTTGCAGTGCTCTATGAGTCTCTCTGCACCTGTAATGACTAAGTCATCCACATACAGCACCAGAATGAGAGGCTCCTCACCTATCACAATATAGTAGAGGTTCGGATCTGCCTCACTCTTTGTGAAACCCATCCCCTGCAAGTATGTATCTATCCTGGAGTACCAAGCTCTGGGAGCTTGCTTCGGGCCATAAAGGGCCTTCTTCAGTCTGCACACATGGGACTCCTTCCCATGCACCTCAAAGCCCTGTGGCTGCTCAATGTACACCTCCTCTTGTATGAAGCCATTGAGAAATGCGGTCTTCACATCCATTTGGTGGATCTTCCAACCCATCTCTGATGTTATCGATTTAATGGAGTGAATGGAAGTATATCGAGCCATGGGAGCGAAGGTCTCCTCATAATCAACTCCCTCTACCTGGGAGAACCCTATAGCCACAAACCTTGCTTTGAATTTCTCAATGCTGCCATCTGCAGCATGCTTTACCTTGTAAAGCCATCTGGAAGTAACCACGGATTTTCCCTCAGGCCTCGACACCACCTCTCAAACATCATTCTTCATGATATAAGAATACTCCTCCTGCATGGCCTCTCTCCAGACCTGCTAGCTAGCTGCCTCCTCATAGCTAGAAGGCTCAGAGTCAAGGATGCTGGTAGCCATTTCCATATAGCTACAAAACCTCTCAGGTGGTCTGCTCTCTCTGACCGACCTCTTAGGCCCAGCAACAGATGTGGCCTCTCTCAAGGTGTCTTGAAGCCACTTGGGCTTCCTCGTCTCTTGGGGTTTCAAACTCCTGCTCACATTGAGTAACGAAACTCCTCCTAGAGAGGCCCCCCGGAGCCTCGAACTCGATCAGGAGGACTATTGTCCTCCTGCCTGCACTTGAACCTGTAGATGCTGAAGTATCGTGTGAACTGTCCATCAGTGGACTCCCTAGTGAAATGCTCTGTGGACTGCTCTGCATGCTGCCCGAAGCACCACCCCTCTGACTCTGTGATCCATTGCTCACTGACGGACCTGACATCGTCATCGATGTACCTCCGGATCCTCCTAATCCCTGCCCACTGGATCCCTGCGACTGACTCAACTACTATTGAGGGTCTGGCTGATCCAGATACTCTAACTCCCATGACCTCCTGAAGGCCCTATCCTCCTCGAACTTCACATCCCGCCTGACAACAACTTTCCTCTGTGCAGGAATGTAAATCCGAAAGGCCTTTGAGGTCTCACTGTAGCCCACAAAGATACCCTTCTTTGCGGTGGGCTCTAGTTTGGTCCTCTTCTCCTTGGGTATGTAGGAGTATGTGATGCACCCAAAGATACGAAGATGACCAATATCAGGCTTCTTCCCAGAAAAAGCCTCCTCTGGAGTCATGTGCCCCAAGGCACGATGCGGACTCCTGTTCTGCAAATAAACAGCTGTGTTGCAGGCCTCTACCCACAAAAACAATGGCAACCCCTGATCATGTAACATGGCTTTGGCAGCCCCTCCGATGGATCTGTTCTTCCTCTCCGCAACCCCGTTCTGCTGGGGGTTGTAAGGAACAGTGAACTCCCTCCTAATGCCTGCCTCCGCACAATAGTCAACAAAATCTCCAAGGGTGTACTCTCCTCCATTGTCCGACCTCAGGGACTTGATCTTCCGACTTGTCTGTGTCTCCACAAGAGCTCTGAACTCCTGAAACCGCTTGAAGACCTCACTCTTGGTCTTCAAGAAATAAATCCAGGTCCTCCTGGAGTGATCATCAATGAATAAAACATAGTACTCATATCCACTCAAGGAAACATGAGACATCCGACCGCTCACATCGTAATGAATCAAATCAAGTATCCCAGTCGCTCTGCTGTCACTGCTGGGAAAAGGGGATTTGGCAAACTTGCCCATCGCACATCCTCTGCAAGTATCAAAGTGATCAGTACTGAAATCTGGCACACCTGTAGTGATCTCCCGCAAATTCCTCAAGGCTCCATGATACATGTGCCCCATCCTGCGGTGCCAAATCTCACACTGCTCAGAACTGCTAGCTTTGTTGTCGGTACTACTGCTCAATGCCAAAAGGGACTGAAATGCAAACTTGTACACCTTTGCATGGCGTACACCTATCACTCTAGCTGAATCAGCTGGAGTGCCCCTGGGATACATCAACACCTGTCCTCCCCTGAACAATATCTCATATCCTCTGTCCTCCAAAGCTGAGACGGATATGAGGTTCTTCCTCATCCCTGGCACATAAAGAACATCTGACACCTTCAAGGGAGGTTTGGACTCCCTCTGAAATGTCAATGTTCCCACACCGATTGCTCTAACAACTCTGTCATCACCGAGTACTACCTCTACATCAGTGCCACTCTCTGAAAGCTCTGAGAAGTACTCACGGACTCCTGTCATGTGACGTGAAGCCCCACCGTCCACATACCAGATACCCGAAGATGCTCCGCTAATCGAGGGAAATGCATGCTCCCTCTGAACCTCTATGGCAGATAATCCTGCACTAGAAGACTCACACGCAATGAACCCAAACTCCCGGTCAAAGCGATTTGCAAAGTCCTCAACCTCTGCTGAAGCTGCCATGCTCTGGTTCTTCCCCTTCTTCTTCTTCTTCTCCGGACACACAACTGCATAGTGTCCCATCTTCTGACAATTCCAACACTTCACCTTGGAATAGTCCTTCTGTGTGTTACCCTGTTTACCTTTACCTTTGCCTTTGCCCCCACCATTACTTGTGGAAGCCTGCTTCTTCCCTTTGCCTTTCTTGCCTCCTGCCAACAATGCTACATCCTCATCCTGCTCAACTGGCTTGGCTGCCCCAAGCTAACCTTTCCTAATCTCTGTCTGAATGCAATCATCCCAAAACCTCTCCCATGTGGGAAGGGTCTCACGTGCACAAACTCCATCACCAAAGTTCATCCATGAACTGGGGAGGCCATTCACTGCTATCCGCACCAACTCAGTGGGTTGAATGACTTCTCCAATTGCTGCCAACTCATCTCTCACATTAGTAATCTTTGTGAGATATCCAGCTGCACTATCAGTCTTACCCATCTTAATGGTTTTCAGCCTCTCCTTCAGGACCATTTTCCGGTTCTCATTGGTACTCTGGTAGAGATTGGACAATGCTGTCCACATCTCATGAGCATTTCTCTTTCCTCTCACATGAGGAATGCAATGGTATTTGATTCCGTCTAGAATCAGTCTCTTACCCTTGTTGTTCTTCCTATTATATGCTGCCAACTGAGTAGCATCAGTAGGCACATTAACAGGCTGTTGTGTGGTATGAACCATGATATCCCAGATTTCTGCCTCCTCAAAGATACTCTGCATTCTCTCCTTCCAAACGCTGTAATTGGTATGCCCATCCAACCTATCCTCCACCCTCAATCCCAATGACATCCTGCTGTCCTAAAACTGAAAAATAGCACTGTTGTAGTAAAGATAAAAATTATGTTTGTGAAAAATCAGCTTGCTGGAATTTTTACGAGTGAAAAATCAACAGTCGTATTTTTCTTCTTATCATCCCTAAAGCGACTTTCGAGCACTCAAGCTCGATACCATGTAGAAATTTCATGTTTTCCCACCCAGGTTTCAGTCTCACCTTATTTCTCCAAATAGTTAAATGCCCTTTTCCATATCCTTACATTCAACAAACTGAAAATAATTTTTTTTGTTGAAAACACAAATTCCGGAAAATTTACGAATGTTGGAAAATGCGAAATAAAAATCAGCAAGCTTAAAAAACGACCATTCAACACATTTAAACACCGATATTTTTTGGTCAACATGACCCCTAGAAAAACCCCCTACAACTCTTGGGGAAACCAAGTCTGAAAGCTTTCTTTTATTTTACGAATATTGCTTTTTATAGTGAAACAGGAAAAAACTCGGAAAAAAATTCAAAGCAACCAATTTGCGATTTATCTCGATTTCAGTGCTTGCACACTCGCCTCGGAAATTGTGCCAAATCGTAACAACGAGAAAACGAAAATTTACAGGCACCTTAGGATAGCATTAAATGTTGTACGACCACTTCAGAGCTGTGCCAAAAAAGCTCGTACTTTGTTGTACTTGATCGTACGCGTATTTTGTACAGCAACCTCTCTCGAAATCCGTGCCAAAATATGGTATGGCTGTCTTGTCCTCTTCCTCGGTTTTTGTGTCGAAAATGACAGATGACCCTCTTTCTTGGAAAAACGTGCTTGATTTTTGTGCCTTGAAGTGCGATGCTTGTCATCTGTACCCTCTTCCTCGATTTCTCGTGCCTCCTCACTTGGAAACACTACCTCTCCCTTGTTGTACGGATTTTCCGCCTCGGTATGTGTGCCAATAGCATACGCTACGTACCTTTGTTTGAAATCTCTTCACCGCGCCCTCCTTCTTCTCCATCATTCGAGAAAAAAATCTCCAGCTCTCTTTCTCTCCTCCCAATCTGCTCATGAAAGAATGAATGACCTTTTCCTCCTTTCCCTCCTTTAACCTAACGCTAAGTGACTTTTGGGGAATCCCTAAATTCAGTGGCTGAAATAGATTGAGATCTAGCGCTGAGATTAAATGCTTATTTAAATCTCACTTTCTATTTTTTAATTCACCCCACTTTAATAAAGACCCACTTAATCATTTATTTCCAAAGTCATTTTTCCTTTCTAATTTTACATTGATTTTATTAAAGTCACTTTAAAATTAGACTTTAGTAACTTTATCACCTAAAGTCACTTTTAAATTAGACTTTAGTAACTTTATCACTTAAAGTCACTTTTAAATTAGATTTGACTTTATAAAAATTATAAAGTCACTTTAAGAGAAAAATTAAATTCTTTTGGACACTTTTCCCTAGGCCAAAGATCAAAGCCTTAGGGAACCACCTGTCCTCCGGTAACCAAATTTCAACATATACTAATATGTTTCGCTTTCATATTTAAAATGTAGTTACTCTTCTATTTCTATTCCTTCAATCATATTGAGATGCAAAATGAAATGAATTGATAGATAGTCTCATTTATAACGTATTCTATGATCCAGATTTCATATTCCTGCAATGTTAATTTAAATGACATATTGCATATCGATATCCATGCATTAGTGAAGTTAAAAAAACAGCATATACCCTATATCACTAGAGTTAAGTAACATTCTATCTATATGGGTATCCATGTACCAACAAAGTAAAACTCATCCTTACGTGATATTTCAAAATAAAGTTTCAAGTATCAAAATAAAGCAATCAAATACATATAAAGTTTCCAATTTTCCAAAATTTTAGCAGAAGTTTGGGTAATTTTGGCATATGGTCTCAGCATCTTCTCAAGTCGCCGATCTAGGACTATATTTGTCCCACTGGACTTTAACTTGGTCTACCAGTCGGTTCCTGAGCTGTCGAACCCTACGTTCCAGAATACGTAATGGTTCGACCGTAATGGTTCCCTCGTCAGATACTGCAGTTCCTTCCATTGAAGATCATGAGATTTGTCGACAATATAGTGTCGTAAAGTAGAAACGTGAAATACATTATGAATTTTGTGCGAAGTGGGTGGCAGATGTGTAAGACGATAGCTACGAGGTCCAACTTTTTCCAAGACTTCGAACGACCCTATAAATAGGGGTGATAATTTTGTCCCCTTCCTAAACCGAATGGTGCTCTTATTTGGCCTGATGCGGATGAAAACCCGATTTCCCACTACATAGTTTCTATTTGTCCTATGAGTATCAACATAACTTTTCTGTCTATTCTGTGCCTCTTTCAATTGTTGCCTAATCAACTTTACCTATTTCTCCATCTCTTGGATCAATTCTGGCTCGACTATTACCTGGTCTTCTAACTTGTCCCAACTCAACGACGTCCTGCAGGGTCTTTCATATAACGCTTCAAATGGAGGCATCTCGATTGAACTGTGATAGCTATTGTTGTATGCAAATTCTACTAAGGGTAAGTACTTTTCCTGCGCATCGTTGGTCCATAACATACATCCTTAGCATATCTTCTAGTACTTGATTTACCCTTCTCGTTTGTCCGATCGGTGTCGGGATGATAGTCGACTCAAATTTAACTGAGTCCCGAAGGCTGATTGCATATAAGTCCAGAATCTCGACGTGAAACGAGGATCTCTATTTGATATGATTTTCTTAGGTACTCCATGAAATCTAATAATCTTATTAATGAATACCCGAGCTACATCAGGAACTTCGTAAGTATGTCTTACCGGGATAAAATGGGCGCTTTTTGTTAATTTATCTACCACAACCAAAATGACATTATGCTTTTGTTGTGTAAGGGGCAACGCAACGATAAAATCCATAGAAATTATTTCCCATTTGGTCATAGGGATGTCATGAGGTTGTAGGAGACTCGCGTAGGTGACAATGATCAACTTTTACCCTGCGACATTTAAGACACTTAGCGACAAATTGGAGAATATCGCTTTTTTCATGCTGTCTGAAGAAGAGTCTCTTAATGTCAGCATACATCTTCTTTATACCAGAATGTGCACAATAAACTGCTCTGTGGGCTTCCTTTAGGATGGTGTTTCAGAGATCTCCAATATCTGGTATATACATCCTTCCATGAAATCACAAAATTCCGTCTTCTTCCGGATCATATTCTTCGAACTGATGTTCCTTTGAATGGTTGCTATCAAGCCCCGACCTTACTTTTAAGTATCAGCTATCTCTTACGAGATGTTCAAGTATTTGATCTCTTAAGTCCACCTTGATAGGTATGAGGGAAAATATTCGAGGTCTTCTACTTAAGGCATTTGCTATTACATTTTCCTTCCCTTTTATATATGAAATCACAAAATCATATTCACTTAAGAATTCACTCCATCGTCTTTGTCTAGCATTTAAGTCTCTCTGGGTGAACAAATACGCTTAAACTTTGGTGGTCACTTTTAAGCACAAAGTTTCTTTCTACCAAGTAGTGTCTCCATATCTTTAAAGCTAAAACCACTGCGACTAACTCTAAATCATGCGTAGCATAAAGTTCTCCATGGAGCTTTAATTTTCTTGAAGCGTATGCTATTACGCCTCCTTCCTGCATTAATACCAGACCCTAACTTCTGTTTAGATGCGTCAGTACACACAGTAAAATCTTTATCCATATCAGGGACTCGCAAAATGGGTGCACTAGTCAATAATCTTTATGTTCGGAAAATGCTTTATCACATTCCTCAATCCATTCATACCTAACACCTTTGCGCTGGAGGGTTGTGATCGGCTTGGCAATTTTGGATAATCCCTCCACAAACCTTCGATAGTAACCTGCTAAACCCATAAAACTACGCACTTCATGTGCATTCTTAGGTACCGACCACTCCTTGATTGTGTTTACATTTTCAGGATTCACAGAGATCCCTTCACCAGATATGATATGACCTAAGTAACGAATTTCCTTTTGAAACAAAGCGCATTTGGATAATTTTCCATATAACTTGTGTTCTCTGAGGCAAGATAATATTATCTGAAGATGCTCTTCGTGCTCCTTCTCATTCTTTAGAGTAAATGAGAATATCGTCCAGGAAGACTTGCACAAATTGATCGAGATATTTGCGGGAGAAAGCGCTCATTCATAAGGTTCATGAATACTTTGCAGTGCATTGGTCAACTCAAATGGTACCACAATGAATTCATAATGCCCGAAAACGAGTTCGAATGCGATCTAGAAACATCACTTTCTTTAATCTTTCGTGTGATAACTCGATCGCAGATCGATCTTTGAAAACTACCTGTAGCTCCTTTCATTTGGTCAAAGGTTGTCAATGCGAGGCATTGGATACCTATTCTTACAGTGACGATTTAAATCTCGATATTCCACACACGATCCGTAATGAACCATCTTTCTTCTTGACAAAGATTACAGGAGTGCCCCAAATGTGAAATACTCGGGTCGAACGTGTCTTATATATCTAATAGTTCTTTAATTTCGTATTTGTAATTCTTGAAGTTCAGGGAGTGGTCATTCAGTAAGGTGTTTTAGATATTGGTTCCGCACTGGCTTTCAATTCTATTGTGAGTGTTTAGCTCTCTTTTAGGAGAGCGTCTGGTAATTCCTTTGGAAAAACATCCGAAAATTCTGACAGAATCGGATACTATTCTAAGGATGGTCCTTTCTCCTTGCTTACTTTTGAATCGTATACACTGGCAACCTTTCCTTAAGCACTCGTTTCATTTGCATAGCCGAGATGAAGCGTAAGGGTACTTTCCTCTTAATACCTTGGATTTGGATTGTCTCTCCCTCATCATTCGTGCAAAGTATTGTTTTCTCGAAACAAATCTACCCATGCTCGATGCGTACTCTAACCAATCCATTCATCATCAGGGCGTAAGTTCCTAGAGGTCGTGACATATAATTTTAGTTTGGTCGAAGAGACTCCTAGATCAACTTTGCAATCCTCAACACTTAATTCTACTGGTTGAAGTTCTCCCGAAGCCATTTCTACCTGTCTGAAATCGTTTTGCTTGCAAGCTGCCAACCCACATTTATTTAATGTATATGATGAAATAAAACTATCAATAGCACCTGTGTCAAATAAGATTTCGAGTTTTATTTCGTTGATTGTACCTGATGATTCCACCACGGTGGATTGATGTGTTGCTTGGTTGTTGTTGACGACGGCATGGATTCTATGATTGTCTTGGGTATTTGATGATGGTCCTTTTCCTGCTCTCTGTGAGATCTCCAGACAATCACGCTGAAAATGAGGTCTTCCACACCCCCAACAATCCACCAGGTTGGCCCCCTTGATTCCGGCGTGAATTTCTAGACCAGGAGCTCTGTCCCCTGGTGCTACTTCCTTTCCCATTCCTTCCTCGTTTACCAGTCCCTCGAGATTTCCAAGGATTGATGTTTGAGGATTCAGAAGCTATATTATTAATGGTCATGAGAGGTCTTGCTCCTACTCCTCTTGAGGTAAACCTGTTACCATAAGGAGGTGGTTTTGAGCTATTTCCTCGAAAGAAATTTCGGGGAGTCTTTCCTGAAAATCCCTGCTGTGATGGTTCAATTGGCCTGAAATCCCTTTTAATCCCTAGATGTTCTTCTGCATATCATGCACATTCAACTGCCTCCGCTACCGCTGATGGCTTCCATATTCTTACCATGGCCCTAATTCGAGGATTTAACCCATAAGTGAAACGCTCGGCTTGGCGTTCATCCGTGTCTAGATAAGGAACATATTTTACAAGTTCCATAAACTTTATCTCGTATTCTTCCACGGTCTTATTACCCTGGATTAGAGTATGGAAGTTTCTTGCTTGCTGCTCTTGAAAGAAAGGTGGTAAGTATTTTGCACGGAATCGGTCTACAAACAACTCCCAATGAACGATGTCTAATGTGATATGTAGTTGTTTTTCTAGATTTCACCACCAAATCAATGCATTCCCCCTGCATTGGAATATAACGATCTTTGTTTTAGAGGTAGAAGAATATTCTCTTAGTGCGAAGCATCTTATCATCTTTTCTAACCATGCTTCGGTATGTTCTTCAGCTCGTCCTCCACAGAATTTCGAAAGTTTAATCTTTTGCAGCTCTCGGGAAATATCTTCTCTATGAGGCTTATAATCATAATCTTTAGGCTTTTCTGAATGTCTTTCCTTTTGATGAGGTCGTTACTTTTTGCTACTGGTCGGCTGCGATCGTTTTAATGTTTCTAGAATGGCTTCTAATGAGCGCATTACAGATGGGTTAGATTGGCTGTGGAGCAAGCTCGGTGTCGATGACGATCTAGGTGGTGGCGATGGTGACGGTGTCGGCGACGACGATGGTGGAGGTGTTAGAGATGGCGATGCATCTCGCTGGCGTTGCTTCCTTTGGTACGTTGTTATCATCGTGACTTTTCCTTGAATACATAATAAATTTATGAGAATCGGGTAAATTTTTAGACTAACTAAATATGATTTTCGTAAAATTGAGCTTGCATACAAGTATAGTTCTTTTGCTATTTTACTTGGCAGGCAGGTCTTCTCGGTACCGAGGTCAAGGAGGGTGGCCACACGACCTCCTTGTCCTATGCAGGATATTCTATGCATACTATTTCTAGAGTGAAATGCAAGGGTCTTGATAGGTCATAATATCGTTTCACAAGATTTGTCTAGAATGTTCAGTCCTAGATGCAGTTATAGAAGGGATTATTGACTTTCTACTACTTATTACTATAACTAATACTTGGAATTTAATAAGTTTAACTTCTCGTTTCGTTGAATTGTTATTATGTTGTCATAGAACGACATCTCTGAGTAACAAATGTTCAAGTATCATAATAAAATTTAGAGCACATCTTTTATTGTTCATAAATAACTTTAAGTATTTATATAATTACATTACTCTACTTTAATTCCTTTCACCACTTTTAATACTATACCTTTATATATATATATAATTATTATTTATTTATTTATTTATTATTATTAATATTTTTTTAAATTAAAGATAGGTGGCTCCATTACTTATATCACATATATGTTTATTGGTGTATTTATTTATAAAATAAAATTTGTTGAAAATAAAGTTTACTTCAACGTTAAAAATATATATATATATATATATATATATATATATCATTTTCCAAATAAACTTTACTCTTATATATTTATATATAATTATTTTCTAGAAGCTGCCACTATAATTTATTAAGTTTTGTTCATATGAGAACTATTACTGGGGCAAGACGAGTTATAAGAGATAAGCGGTGAAACTTATCTTAGGTCTTTCTGCCACATCTATATTCTTTACATCTTATCTTAATATTTTTACGGTCACATCTCTGTTCTTTACACCTTATCTCGTACTTGAACCACCTGGCAATATTATTGAAACAACACGAGTTATATGAGATAAGCGGTGCAATTCATCTAATGTCCTTCTCGAGCGTATCTCCCTAATGAATAGAACCCATCTGGTTATGCTCATCACAACCGACTAGCTCTGGCGGTGATGAATTTGGCACGCAAGGAAATTCAATGTTCCCTCCACCCTTCAGATTGTTTTAAACGCTGAAACAGGTGCATGGGCCGTGATGAGAAGTAGCACAAAAACAAATGGGAAGTAACACGAAATAGAGGTTTCAAGTTCCCTCTAAAACTCCATTCGACATTAATGCTGAGACTGTTACAACTTAGTCCGCGATTGTTTATTTGAATGAGGTATTAAGGAATGACGCCACGTCCAAGCTTTCAATGGCTGCGACCCAGATTGAGGCTGCTGGTGGTGCTACAAATGTTGCCCCATCGGCTATTTGTTGAGGTGAATTTGGCAGCGGTTGCAACCGAGCTAAAAGTGAGAGTGAAAGCCGCAGATATGCCGGTGTTGCTATAAGAGAGGGCATTGGACATTATTAAGAGCCGAAGCCACGCTGAGCCAAATAGAATGCAAAATCCAAAGGTCTAAGATGGCATCACAATCACACGGATCCATGCCTTTTAAATAAAAAGAAATCGAGACTGGAAGGATTCAGGAAATCTCAGGTTTCAGCTGACACTACATAAATGTGAACCACTCATGATCTACGAGGCAAACAAGGCATTTGATTCTCATTTATTTCTTTCCACGCTTTCCGGAAACTTAGGGTTCGTAAATCCATGGCTTCAAACGACATCGTCGACGTGAGACCAAAGTTTGATGAAATCTCTTTTGAGCTTAAAGCTCAGATTCTGGCGGATCCTGCCTTCGACTACACTGTAGACGCCCGTCAATGGGTCGACAAGATGCTGGACTACACTGTGCCTGGAGGAAAGCTGAATCGTGGTCTATCTGTAATAGACAACTATAGGCTATTTGTTAAATTTGGACAACTAGGTCCAAACTCCATGTTGTGATGCTCAGATAAAGAGGCTAATATTTTTGTTGGATTCCTCTTTCGGAGAGGTGTAAAATCCATATAAAATATATCTTAATCCAATGAGCGTAACATTTATTTTGAATTTATTATTTATAATAAATATAATAAAAAGGTGTCAGGCTCTTAAGGTTTCACACGGCGGATTGTGTCACACACACAATGATGGATATAAACATGCAGAGTTGCAGAGCTATTTCTACAACAACTCAACACACATCTTCTTCTCTCATCCTTGGTTAGCACGAGCTCATTGGAGAAGAAGGATCGACTGCTATGCTACCGAAGGGAAGGGCGACTTCGCAACGAGGTTCTGTCGGAAGTTTGACCCAGCAAGTGACTTTGGTCAACGCATGGTCCGAAAGGACCCGAAACTTGTTGGAGAGTTCGATTTTGAGAGGTCGCACACTTTGGCCCAGTAAATCGAGGTCAAAGGGTTGACGAAACTCGTTGTCGATGTTGACTTTACAGCTTCGTCGCCTACTGCGTTGACTTTAGAGTGTGACTAGGTTGACTCGCGACGATTGGAGGATTGCTGTGACACATTCGGGTTGGCCGATCAAGGAGATTTTGCCGGTTGAAGCATCCCGATTGACCGCCGTAACGCACCATCACATTTTTACATCGTCGGGTTTTGTCTTCTATAAGATCCACTTATATGTTCTATCGGCATTTACACTTAACTATTTGTGTGATTGCTGTGTAGAGCGATAAAGTTGCTTCAGAAGCACAGAACATCTACAAAATTTTAGCATGGTATCGGAAGCCGAGAGTGAAGACAAGCCCTTATCTTTAGCAATCGACCATCGAGGAAATGGGTTCCACAAGTTTTGAATTCAAGGAGAATGACAGAAGCCGATCGAAGGGATGACCTCCATGCCCGGGAAGATGATATTAGATCTCAAATTGGAAGACCATGATCTCTTGGATCATGTCTCGTAGGATTCGAGAACCTCCATCCAATGCCACCGCCGCCGCTAAGAAAACAGAAGTACTATAAGAAGGGGAGATCAAACGCAAAGAGCCGATGATCAAAGAGGAATCCACACATAAGAGTCCGGGTTTGCCTGTGCATATCGAGCTAGGCACATCCAAGGAGATGTGTGACAAATTGATCCCGATGTTCAAAGTAAACAATGTGAACCAAGTGCTATTCCTCGAGAATAGAATTGGAAGAATATGAAGAAGGGCCGGATGAGTCCGTTCAAAACTAACTTTACGAGAGTGGCCGACACAAGGAACAATCCTGGCCATTGGGGAGACAATGGGCCGATCGTGAGATGGTTCTCACCGCACTTGGAGGACTCCCAGTATGAATGGCAAGTATTCACCACCACCATTCCGAATAATCGTACCATTCCTAGCTTTGATGAGCTTAACTGCTGTCTAGATGTATGCAGAAGAAACAAGAATGAAGGAATCTCGATAATGACAGTAAATGCGCTTATGGTGCTCATTCTCGAAAGAAGAACTGCGGTGGTCCTAAGGACAAAGGAAGAACAAGGACTCAAGAAAAGAAGGGTAGGAGAGTGTTTCACTTGCCAGAGGCCCGAGTCACTATGCTAGAGGAATGTCCCTTCAAGAAGGATTCTCTCGATAGTGATGATAACAACAACAACCAAGGAATGGAATCGAGAACGACAAATCCGAAAGGAAAGAGGAAAGGCTCCCTTTGATGAAGCAATCAACCTTCAAAGGTCAAGAAAGCTTACCCGGGTATGAGGCTGTCTAATGTCATGATAAAACAAACTGAGTATATTCTCAGACTGCTCTACTCACACATCTCCACGACACTATGGATGTCTGGCCGATAGGTAGTGGTGCCTCGACAGACATCAGACTGGTTTCAAGGAAGCACTCTCTGACATGGTTGAAAAGAGATACCAATCTAGAAATTATCCTCGGAGATAATGCCATCGTATCCCGTAAAAGTGACAGGAGCGGTGACCCTCCACTTGCTCCTGCAAGGACAAGTCCTACGTTTGCAAGATGTGCTCTATGTGCAAAGCCACTGAAGAAGAACAACGTAATGCGTCTCGTACTGCCCATGGAAGACAAAAGGTCAGTGTAACATTCTTCCGATGGAGGAAGGTGCTCGATGTGGAAGAAGAGCTTCAAGGAAGCCATCTCGATTGGTTTTAGAGTTGGTACACTCTACGAGGTTGGAGGAAGTCCTGCTGGGAGCAGTGACATCTGATCCTGATCCGACACAACCGAACTACGTAACCCTGTGGGCACCTCGTACTGAGAGGCCTCTTCCCTGAGCAAGGAAGGTGAGTGACGGGTGCCTGACTTTTGGAAATAATCATGAAGGTGTATGTAAGGGTTGTGTCAAGGAAAGCCTACTGAGGGGACCTTTTCCCTCAAGTGTCACAAAGACATCCGATATTTTGCGATCCCGGTCCATTCTGATCTATCCGGTATGTTGCCCGTGACATCCTTGGAAGAAGGATGTTCTTACCACATGACATTCACTGATGACTTCTCATCGCAAAACTGGATATACTTCTTGAAGAAGAAAGGATGAGGCTTTCATGTGGTTCCGTCACCTTCAAAGCCTCCTGGTGGAAAACATGACCTGGGAAGAAGATCAAGATTTTTTGAGGACTCAGTTACAATGGGCGAATATGAGGTCAAATGAGTTCCAAATGCTACTGCGCAGAAGCTCTGGCATTACAGAGGAGACTACCACTGCATATACCCCGACGAGAATGGTGTTGCTGAGCAACGCAAGAATAGGACTATTGTGGAAGTCGCCCGTGCCATGCTATGCGACCAGGTGGTCTACCGAAGTTTACGTGGGGAGAAGGCCGCCGTCTACTCGTGTATATTCGAGCCAGCATGCCCTCATTCACGCTCGGACTCCAAAACTCTCGAAGGAGGTTTTCACCGACGTAAGAAACCCGATGTCTCACATTTCTAGAATTTTTGGATGTCTTGCCTATTTTCATGCCGAGAAAGAAAAGAGAAGCAAGATGGATGCTTCGCGAAGATAAGAGATATGTCAGGGCTACGATGAGATCTCGAGGCTCTGAGAGGCCCATGTACTTGGTCAAAGGGAAGTAGAGAGTATGCCATGATGTCACTTTTGACGAAGATGCTGTCCGAAGAAAGTAGTAGATCTTCCAAGATCGCGAAGAAATCATGAAGAAAGGCCTGGACAATCAAGAGGAACCGCGCAGGATGAGACAATGCCCCGATCTTGAAGGACCAATGGACTGGTGATCCATCTCCTTCACTCGGGAAAGAGACCATCATGGCTCGGGGACACCCTCGAAGATCTCGAGGGTCACGTCGCGAGACATTCCGAGAAAGCAAGAAGCCGTGTAGATGCAAGGGTATCTAGTCGCACATGAGCAGCATGAACACTCGAACCTCCGGATCTTTTCGAGGAAAGGCCGTAGACATCAAAGTGCCGGAAGGATGCTATGCACGAAGAATATGAGTCCAGGAAGAAGAATGATGTCGCGGGATGTGGTCCCGAGAGCCGAAGGACAAAGTCAGCTTGTCACCGCAAATGGCTCTACACAGATCAAACATGGATCCGATGGGAGATCGTCTGAAAAATTCAAGGCAAGATTTGTTGCCCGTGGCTTCTCTCAAAAGGAAGGAATAGGCTATGATGACATATTTGCACTCCGTAGGTACGATTATACCACCATTCGATCAAATCCTTAGCCCTTCTCGCTGCGCAAGAGATGGGAGTCTTCATCGGATGGATGTCAAGGCGAAACTTCGCATGGTGCAATAAAGGAAGAGGTGTATGTAGAACAACCTCACGGGATTTGAAGTTCCCGGTCGAGACACTCATGTCCGCAGGTTGAAGAAAGCCCCTCTATGGGTTAAAGCCAAGCACCCCGTGAAGCTTGTGATGCGAGAGAATGGATAGTGGACGGTGCCCGATGCCGGGCTTCACTCGGGGGTACGTCGCCGATCCGAACCTTTACTTCAAGGTTGTGCAGAAGCCCTCTCATCTCTAGTGCTATATGTGGATGACCTCTTCCCCGGCAGGTCCCGACCCTCTCATTCATCAATGTAAGAGGGAGCTGTCCGCCGCCGATTCGAGATGGGGGACTTAGGACCGATGCACTACTTCCTAGGCTTCGGAGAACCGGCAGAGGCTCGAGAGATTTTCCTCAAGGAAAATACATTGTGAAAACTTCTAGAGAGATGCAGTATGGTAGCCTGCAAGTCCGTCGTCAGCACCTGATGTAACCCAGCTTCGGGCAGTTAGAGTCGCATAGCTGGCTGCTGGCCTATCTTGGCCAATCCTACCGAGTATCGATCAGCTCATAGGAGCTTTGACGTTCTTAGTGAACACCCGGCCCGGATAGATATGTTTTGCAGTGAACACTTTGAGTCACCGGATGGTTGAGCCTCATCATTTTCAACTGGGTTGGTGCCAAGAATCTTTTGAGCATCTTCTTGGGCACGACAAACCATGGGTCGAGATACACGTCGGAGTGTGACACTGCGTGGATATACCGATGCCGATTGGGCCGTGCAGCGTGTGGTGGATCGCAAGAGCACACGGGATGCTGCTTCGACCTTGGATTGCAGCTTCGATCTCATGGATGAGCGGGCGTGCTGCAAGTCGGCAACTGAGCACCGCCGTAGGCCGAATACATTGGCAAAGTAAGTATGGCACATCTGTGAAAGCATTTGGTTGCGAAAGCTCTTTAGTGAGCCGTTTGGACATAGAGCTAGATACCACCGTAGTACCTACGTGATAACCGCAGTGGGATTCGTGAGTGGACTCGAGAATCCACGTGTTCCACGACAGATCCAAGCATACGGATATCGTGCACCACTGTATCCGGATATGGTACGCAGGCGCCGTAAGGCCTGCCAGACCAGACAGAGGCCCGATGAGTGCCGCGGATATTCTCACTAAGCCCCCGGGGGAAGGCCGGGGTTCCTAACCTTCCGTGAGAGTCTTGGTGATCGTGGAACGACCACTATGATGTGGAGTCCCGTTGGACGATGAGCTCCGGGAGCTACGACACTTTGGGGATAGCTTCTCGAGCGCGCAAGCACTCATAATGCTTACGCCCCACCCTTGTGATTAATGAGTCAAGTTCGCGCTCCTCATTTATCTCTGCCCCGTATGCATCCTACCCATTGAGTCTCGTGAGCTCATGGGAAGTACTCATTTGGCCAATGAGGTGGGAAAAGCTAGAGAGACTAGTAGCAACATGCGATGGACGCATCTGTGCCGTACTCTCTATGCTAGGATGGCACGCGCCAACCACTTGATCCGGGATCCAGGTTTAGTGAGGTCGCGGACGCTTGACCGGGTCAAGGATACGACTGCTTCGGGTTGGTTGGAGACTCTTTGTGAGTCCGATAGAGGTTTCGAACCTCCGGGGCCGATTGCGTCGCCTCGGGGGATGATGGCACAGCGCGGCGGCTTACCTCTCGTTTCCGAAATAAAGAGGCCAGACAAAGCAAGCTTCTCTGGCGGGATGACGCACGATGTTTGATTGCGACCGATGGATGGAGTTCTCCCTAGTTGAGAGGAGTGTTAAATTTGGACAAGCTAGGTCCAAACTCCATGTTGTGATGCTCGCATAAAGAGCTAATATTTTTGTTGGATTCCTCTTTCTAGAGAGGTGTGTACCCATATAAAAT
Source organism: Pinus albicaulis (assembly GCA_034641835.2). Taxonomy (NCBI): domain Eukaryota; kingdom Viridiplantae; phylum Streptophyta; class Pinopsida; order Pinales; family Pinaceae; genus Pinus; species Pinus albicaulis. Next base: position 2,024,949,078 of record CM076575.1, on the reverse strand, counting down.
ATATCTTAATCGATGAGCAAGAACATTGTGAATTTATTATTTATAATAAATTATATGTGCGGAAGTCGGCCTGAGGTTTCACACTTGCATGTGTCACACACGATGATGGATATAACACACGAGGCAAAGTTGGAGAGCATTTCACAACAACTCAACACACATCTTCTTCTCTCTATCCGATTTAGTACGTGCCTCATTGGAGAAGAAGCCGATGTACTGCATCGAAGGAAGGCGACCGTTGCAACGTAGGGTCTGCTGGAAAGCTTTGACCAGCGTTGACTTTGGTCAACGCATGGTCCGAAAGGACCGAAACTTGTTGGAGAGTTCGGTGGAGAGGCCGTGCCTCTGGCATGTGCAAATCGAGGTCAAGAGGGTTTGACCAAACCAAGTGTAGCGCTGACTTTTAGCTTGCCGCTTCGCGTTGACTTTTTGGAGTCGTACTTGGGTTGACTCGTAGCCGATTGGAGGTCATTGTGACACGTGCTGGGTTGGCCGATCAAGGAGGATTTTGCTTTACGGTTGAAGCATCCCGATGGCCTGCACGTAACGCACCATCACATTTTTTTTCGTTTCTGGTTTGTCTTCTATAAGATCCACTTATATGTTCTATCAACATTTTACTTAACTATTTGTGTGATTGCTGTAAGAAAAGTAAAGTTGCTTCAAGCATAGAACATCTACAAAATTTTACACTATTGAAAGCAGGAGATGAAATATTAGAAGATGAAGTCTTTCTTGGATGTGTGCTTGGTTGGTGCATTGAATGGCTTCAAGTGTAATTCCTCATATTAGATGACATCATGGGAGGGAGCAAGTCCGAAAAATGTTTTACCATGCATATGACAACTATATGCATTATGCATTCCCGCATGATGAGTTAAAGCCTTTGACAAAGACTTCCATATATTCACTTGCAGAGCTTGGCAATCTTAAGCTTGAACGTTTACCGGAGAAGTATTAGGGGTTTAGCTTTGACTCTTATTGAATCAATTTCCAGTTTAATTGTTTTGGGAAATAGTTCGGAATTTGGAAAAGCTGTGCTATGGCTCGAGGAAAACCTTACATTTGATGTTGATGTACGAGTAAGCTTGTTTGAGTGTAATATTAGGCTACTAGGAAGGCTTAATTCAGCTCATTTGCTTGCAACAGAATCAACCAAGAAAAGTTTTTAGGAAAAATACAATGGACAGTTGCTTATTCTTGCCAATGATTTGGGCCAGTGTTTTCTGCAAGCTTTTGATACTTCCATTGGCCTTCCATATGCATGGATCAATCTTAAGTATGGAGTCATGGAGAATGAGACACCAGAGACGAGCACATCTGGCTGTGGTTCACTCATACTTGAAATGGGGCACTTTCATGATTGACAGGCAATCCTGAGTATGAGGTAGAAGTATTGCATTCTGTTTGTAACGATATTTAATGGGTCTATAAGGTCCCGAAGGTTTCTAAGTAGCTCCGATACCATGTGAAGAGCCCCTAAAACCATCATTTTATACATGAATTTATTCTATACATATATTTAAGCATAAATGTAAATAAATGGAACCAGTAGTAAATTTAAACTTACATAAGCAACTATTTTATACATAGAAAAATACCTGGAATGAAACTGATGATTTCTCGGGCTCTGGTTCTCGTCGTGAATGCAGCGGACAGGTTACCGAAAACAATCGTTTCTTCCTAGCCAATCTAAGAAACAATCCTAGACCCAGAAGATGCCTCTTCTGCCCCCGTGCCCAGAATTCCAAGAACAATGAGTCTTCCCTTCAGAACAGTTCATATCCCTCCATATCTCATTAGACAATAGTGCAGAATTAGCAAAGAAAAGCCTCCTCCTCTCCTTCATATTCCACTCCTTATATAACTTTCTCCACCTCCTCACATCTATGTGGATATTATAGGGCTAAGTTGCACTGAAACGGAAACGGGAACGGATACGGATACGGGGTTTGAAACGGATACGGCAAATTTTCAAAAAATCTGGATACGAAACGGCAGGAAACGCCACGTCATATATATAATATATATTTAAAAAAAAATAAAAAAAATATATATATATATATATATATATATATATATATATATATCAAATTTACATTGCCATTCATGATTCATATTTGAAGTTTGAGAATCTAGATTATATCCAAATAGTAAAAATGCATAATGCCATAATGATTAATCATTAATCATCTATCATCAAGATCATCATGATATCATCTAGATTCTATCATCTATCATCTATTCATCAATTATCATATATGAATTATGATTTATGATGTATCATCTATCATCATCATCAATTCAGCATATGCCATAAAGTTATTCATCTATCTATCATCATCAATTCAGGAATCAGCATAAAGTTATAATTTATAAATTGAAAATTCAATGATTCATAAATGATGATTCATGAATCATGATTCAAGTTCAACATATCATCAAGTTTTTGTTTCTAATTTCAATCATCAACATAAATATTAAATATCATTTACATATCATCAAATATGTCATCAACTTCCACATCATCTCCAGAAGTGGGAACATTGCTGCCATGTTCACTTGAAGATCCACCTATCGATGACTCCACATCAAACAAAGTCATATGAGCCCTGGCATTCACTGTCATATCCAAGTCAGGCAACTCTGGTTTCACATCCCATAATTTGGCGGCCCCAAATTTGTATTCATCTCTCTTGTGTGACAGAAGGCGAAGGTTTGAATGAACATACGCTAGTTCTTCAGCCTTATTTGAAGCCAATCTGTTTCGCTTCACTGAATGGATGAAGCCATATGTACTCCAGTTCCTTTCTGCTGAAGAGGAACTAGCAACCTGTGACAAAATCCTGATGGCCAAATTTTGTATATGTGGATGTTCCCCACCATAGTAGTTCCACCAGTCAATTGGACTCATTGCCCTCTTGTCCCGCATACAATCAATATCAGAGCCCCAACCCTCTGATCCCACGAAATGAGCAAACTCTGAACGAATCCGATGCCCAATTTCAGGATCTGTAAAAAGTTTTCTAAAAACCTTTTTAAATCCTTGTGAGACTTCTGGGTCTTTGCTTGGTGCAGTTCTTTCTGGATCACTTAGCAACTCTGTAGCATAATATTTTGGATTCACTGCATAGGCCAAAAGATGCAATGGCGTGGTCATCTTGTTCCACCTTTTGGTCAATATATCTTTTACTTCTCTGTAAAAGATTTCATCTGGGTCATTCTCCTTGGCATTTATAACCATCCTTATCTTCTCTATCATGGAATCAATGCCTTCATACACCTCTCCCAAATTAGGCATATCTGTGTCAAACATACGGAGCAAATCCACTATTGGCTTAGTAAATGCCAAAAGGTATTCAACCTTATCCCACCATTCATCATCAACAATCAATTTTTTGACTGTTTGTGCTCTATCAGATTGGGACTGCCTCCATTGATTCCAAAGAGAACTGCATACCATTGATTGTAATGCACCTTTCACTTGCATAAGCCTTGTTAAGACTATGATATGAGAGGCAAATCGAGTCTCAGCAACCTGCAAGTGCCAAATTTCCAATGTTTTAGTAAATAAAAAAATAAAATCATCAAATTAATCTTGATTGAAAACTATTATTTGATTAATGTTTAGGTACCTTAAGGAGCTCCAACTTTGCAAATTCTCTGTAGATGTCTTGGGACATGTGGTGGTTTGTGATGAATGCTTGAATTTCTTTTGCCTCTTCAAAAATAACACGAACCCACTCGATTTGCTTCCCCATCTTGCTCAACATGAGGTTCAATGAATGTACAGCACAAGGGGTCCAAAAGATGTGCTGATATTTGCCTTCAATAATTAGGCCTGCTACTCTACACACCGTTGCATTGTCAGTTATTACCTGGACAACATTTTCTGGCCCCACCAATTCAATTGCTTCAATCAAGATGTCAGCAATGAATTGAGAATCTTTCATTTGCCCCTCACAATCCACTGCCTTCAAAAACATTGCCCCCTTTGGGCTCTGAGCAATCACATTAATCAAAGGTCTATTCCTTTGATCTTTCCATCCATCAGAAATGATGGACACCCCTGAAATGCGCCATGAATTACGAATGGGGCTTAATTTGGACTCCAAATCCAACTTTTCAGCACTCAACATCGTAGTGCGAACCTTCTCATATCCAGAGCTCTTGAACCCTTTTGGGGCTTCATTCACTGCTTTTATCATCTTTCCCAGTAAGGAGACCGCACAAGGTTAAAAGGAAGGCCATTTGCATAAATGCATTGACCAATTGCTGCATTTGCAATCTCTCGAGCATCATTATTAAAACTCTTTTCAAGTGGTCCCAAATTAGACCGTTTGTTTGAACCAACAATTCCTGTTCCATGAAAATGAAGTGGAGGCTTTGATGAAGATGCTCCCAACCTTGTAGAAATTGCCTCATTTGATTTAGCATCTGCCTCGCCTTGTTCTTTATGATAATTTGCAATTTTTGACTTGCTCAAACCACTTCCATCTGTCCCATTCTCTTTAGGTGGGCCGTTGCAGAGTCGAATCCCATTGCCTTTTAACCCAAGCAAATGTGCTTTGACCTGTGTGTATGATCCCCTAAACTCCTTTTTACATTCACTACAAACCCATACAGTTGAACCACCTCCTTGGATCCTCCCAACAATGGTTACATATTTCCAAAGTGGTGACTTTGGATCAAATTTAAGGGAAGATTCACTTTCATTCTCCATTGTCTGTACATCAGGAATCACTGAAGTTGAAGATGCCATTGATGATGATATTAATCTGAAAAATAAGGATAAAGTTTAAATATTAAACTAAACAATGAAGATAAATAATTTATAAAAATGTGAACTGTATACCTGCCCTCAAATGACAAAATCCTGTAGGTTGTTACTAGTAGTAGTTACTAAGTTAGTAGTTATTTTGAATGAAAAATACACCCAGAAATTTGCATAAAATGTAATAGCATTTGAAGAAATGGTTAATGTGATGCATTCAGCCTAAATGTACATATGTATACACAGGCTACAGCATACTTCATAATTCTGTTTCAGACCTGTATACAAATGAACCGGCTTCAAGACTGTACCCTGATCTCAACATATGAGATGACTTTGACACAGGCTGTACTCAGATATGGTTATAGAGGAGTCTGATGTAATGCACAAGTAGTTTGGATCCACATTTTGAATACTGTTGTCATGACCTTGGCTTCTGATAAAAGTAAGCATGCTCTTAGCAGAAGATTTGGACATCACAGTTAACCTCAGACTGTTAAAGGAGTGCCTGTAATGATGGTCTGGAAGTTTTGAACAATGAATACATTACTAACTGCCCAGAATACCTCTGTCCATGATTTTAATATTTTATTGAAAATCTGAACTTGAATACATTACTAACTGCCCAGAATTATGAATACCTCTGAACATGATTTTAATATTTTAATATTTTGCACTAAGCTCTCGAGTCTCAACAGGTCTGTCCCTCTAGTCTGAGGGTAGGCTAAAAAGTTAAAACTTCTTCTCAGGTCCGAAAAAATACTTCTCCACAGGTCTGCAAGAGGTGTCTTCAACAGAGTCAGTTTAATGGATTATGGAATAACCTCTCCAGATGTATTTTCTAATAATATTGATTACACTATACAATGCAAGGTTTAATATTAAAGTAACTATTCTGGATCAAAATAAAATAGAACTTGAAGGCAGGTAAATTAAAAGTGAAACTGGGATGAAAAATGGTTGTAAACTGATTTATTCAGGCTCTTTTCCCTTTATATTATTTGAACTTTGGGCATCTTCAGATGTCATGATAATGCACTTATAACTGTGCATCACCCATGAAGCTGTTTCATGATGTATAAGCTTTGATGATGCATTTTAAAATTAGTGTCATGGTATTTAACATTACATGCTGGTCATCTACAACTCAGAAGGAAGAGTAGGTTACTGGTAATAGAGGTTGTATTATGTAATGAAGTCTGCATGCTTGGTTTCACAATGCTTACACTTTCTTTTCATTCTCGTCAGGTAAGATTCTGCTGCTGTGTATCTATGAACACTCATAATGAATGTGAAAGATTCAAGATGGAAACATATCATCAAATTTATGCTCTATGCAGCTTAGAATTAAGAGTCTATGACTTAAGAAGTTAAGCAAGCATGCATGCGTTTTTCACATCTATCAATGTCAAAATCCAATGTATCTGCACTGTGCAGTGTGCACTCTTTGGGTTCATAATCTCCAAATCTGGTCCTCTCTTATATCTGTGTATAGCAATAACAGTGCAAATATCACTTCAAGGAATGCAGAAGCCGAATAGGTTCAATTCCTGCAATGCTATAGCCTATTTTATGAAATTTATTCTTCTAGATTTTTGAAACAGGCTTGTTACAGGTCGAAAAGAGGTCTGAGTAGGCCAAGTTTTGCAATAAAGGAACAGGTCTGAGCTCATTAAAAAGGCCGAAGTTACAGGCTTCTAAATTCATTTGTGATGACAGTGCCGTTCAAGAGTTGTGTTGTGTGTGAAATTGAAGGAGGAGAGAACGCAGGAGTGGCTTCGAATTTGGTCAATTTTCGTGGTGCTTTTAATCTCCATATTAGGAAGCTTCTGGCATAAGAAACGACAACAGTGATGGGATGTGAACACTATTCTGTGCCATGAGTGGGATAAGCATAGCGGGTCATTGGCTTACATAATTTGCTGGTTCAAACTTCAGAGGCTCTAAACTGTGCACTCCCGATTTGCATTACGCAACACTTGGAACGGCTTTAAACTTTAAAGTTCTAATAGTCCGAGTTGCAGGTCTGTACTAGCGTGAAATTGCAGGCTTGAATAGAGGCGAAATTACAGGTCTTTGCCACGGCCCACAGGTCCAAACTTCAAAGGTCTAGAACCACAGGAGCCACAGGTCCGAAATCTGTTTCAGGCTCAGATTTTTTGGCATTTGCTTCCCAATGAACGACAATAATCAGAATCAGAAAAGTTAAAACACCTTAGAAATTTTCCTTACTTCCGACTTATATTTACGCTTCTGTTGGTTAAAGAAGGCCGACTTGTGTATGGCTTTCATTGGTATATGTATATGTATCATTGTATTAGTGTCACAGTCTACAGACTCACAGGTAGATAGCGGTTAACCACAGGTTCGAGGCACATAAATAAATTAATTAATGAGCTCTGAGTTAACATAGCCGTGAACGGTGAAATACCTGAGCAGTAGCACGAAGGAAGTTAGGAACTTGCGGCAGCTACTCGGACGTCCGCCTCCAATATATTTAGAAAGGTGCTGCATACTGTTTCTTTTGAAGTTTATACGGTGTCATAGTTATGCTCACTCAGGAGTTAGCGTTTTAATGCTTTGAAAGAAGATACAAATACTGGATTTTAAGTGTACTACCAAAAACGAAATTCCAAATCCAAATTACACAATCAACATAATGTTTCCGGCGGAAAATAATCGATTAGGGTAAAACGTTTCTGAAAATCGTGAAACGGTGCAAATTTTTATAAATACGTTTCCGATTTTAATAAATACGTTTCTATTTTGGACATACGTTTCAGATTTTTTAAGAAATACGTTTCCAAATTAAGAAACGGGATGGAAACGGCCATTTTCGAAAAAATCCGTTTCCAAAATTTCGGAAACGGATAAGATACGTTTCTGAGGAGTTTCCGAGGAGTTTCGTACAAGTTTCAGTTTCCGAAACGGGGATCCGAGTTTCCGAGGGCCAGCCTAGGCGTTTCCGGCAACTTAGTTATAGGGCATTTATGGAGATATTTTACTCATTTATGTAGATATTATAGGTATTTATGGAGATATTATAGTCATTTATGAAGATATTGACTTTGATTAATTATTTTATGATTAATTGTATTATTTTTGTTTTTAACTTAATTAAATTATATTATTATTTTATTTGTCCACTCAGATATAATTTGTACTAAATTATAATTTGTTTTTCTTGAATAATGCTTTACCACGCATATGCATATAAGGGCAATATACATGTTAAATCCTTTGTTGATATTTCATTATATCTCGGCGAGATAAAATGCATTGTGATATTCAATTTGTTACTCTAACTTAGGTAGTCTCGATACTAGCGGGTATGTATACTAGTTCGGTGTATGCGATATATGCATGTGTAGCTATCATATGCATATGTCGTATACATGCTAATATTATTTTGCTTATACTTGGAATGGGTCATTACATCAACACATAAGCCAACCAGATATCCTCCCAAGCATCTTGTAACCCCAAGATGCTTCATCTCTCTTTATCAATTAAACCGGATATATATACCAAGCATGCTTCAAACGTTCAACCTTCTTACGGAGATATCGTGCACAGTCACAACCCCAATCAATAATAAACTTTCAATATATATACACATATATGTTTAGCACAAACCTTCGGGGTCTTTAGTTATTCTGATGTTGCTTAAATCATCATCATATTATCCAAATACATATTGTCGGAAGAATCCTTCTTCAATTTTCCAGCAACACCAAACTTAGTCTCAACACTTTTCAATGTAACCAACTTTTGTTAGCAACTTCATCAATCATGAACAACCTATCTTTTCATTCATTCTTTCTTCGAGGTATTTACTTATGACTGCCATAATATGCCCCCCCTCTTAACTGGGGAGATATACCTTTTCTTCTTTCCAAGCTCCCTCTCAACTTAGGAAGATCAACAACTACCTTCTTTTATAACATCGAATAAACTTCAACCTTTCAAGTCTTCATTTTTTTTTTCATTGCATCAAGCTCATCTTGATCATCATTCTTGTAGCTTCCTTCATGCTCATCATTATTATCATCTTTAATTATGAACATCTTCAACATTTTGAAGATTATGTACCTGCAAAACTTTAATAGCAAGTACAACCAAATACAAATATATCAATGTTCCACCAAGACTCCGGTGCGGGGAGACGCACAGGGGGGACGTGTGGGAGTACCCTGAAATTTTAGGGAAATTTCGAGGGTGCGGGGAGTCGTCGGGGTATATAATTTTTGATTATATATATATAATAATTCAAGTTCATATTCATTGTTAAATAATAAATAATACTAAATACTAAATTTAAATTCATAATTGAAATGAATAATGACATACATTGATCCATCCTCATCATTCATTGAATCATTTTGATGCATAGTACATACATATTACAATGTACATCATTCATATGACATACTCAGTATTTTAATTTCTAAATTCTAATATTCATCCATAATAAATGATCATTCAATAAATAAATTGAAAATTCAATAATGAAATCTCAAAATAGTAAAATACATTGAACCATGATTCCATATCATTCATCATTCTACAATCTACAATGTACATTGATTTAAAAACTTAAAAATTAAAAATTAATTTTATCATTCATCATTCTACTACTCTAGAATTGAAATTGAAAGCAAATTGAAAACAATGAACATGTTAAAGTCTAAATAGTAAAAGTCTAGAAGTAGATAATATCATGATTCATAATAGATAACTTATAAGTTTCAAACTCAAAAATAGTTAAGAGTCAAGAGTCTTCAGTCTGAGGTCATCAACTGAAAAGTAAATACTATAAATGGATAATGAGCACTGAAAATAAAATCAATATCAAGGACTCAATCTCAATGATTGGTCCTCGACATCCATCTGCTGCATGAAGTCATCAGGACCATCAATGGGAATGTCGGTATCTGAGTCGGAGTCACTCTCTTGAGTAACCAACGGAACTCCAACCAAACCATGTTGCAGCTCATCTGGTCCATCCTCATCATCTATCTGTGCAGTATCCTCTGGATCCACGTCCCATCGTGTTGCTGGTCCCTTCCGATACTCTGGTGTCTTCCTATGTGCAAGACGTAGAGAACTGTGCACTGCAACTAGCTTCTCTGCTCTCCTAGAGGAAAGTCTATTCCTCTTGATAGAGTGGATGAAGCTATATGTGGACCAATTCCTCTCTGCTGCAGAGGAACTAGCAATCTGAGACAATAAACGAATAGCAAGTTGTTGGATATCTGGAGTTTCATCCCCATGCATGGTCCACCAACCAATGGGGTCAAGCTGGCCTAAATCATTGCGATCTTCCCTTGCATCATGCTTGTTGAAGGGACCACTGAGACTTGCAAATTGCATCCATTGTCTTCTGATTGTTTTCCCTTCTTCTGGACTATACATCTTTGTAATGGCAGCTCGAAATCCCTTTTTGACCTCAGGATCTTCAATGGGAAGAATTCTACCAGTCCTTGGCACATACCATTTTGGGTTGAGAGCATATGCTGCCATGTGCAAAGGTGTATTCATTCGATCCCACCTATGCTGAATAATGGGTCGAATCTGGGTCGTATAAAACTCTAAGGAAGGGTCTTTCTCACGAATGGCCACCCTTACTTGATCCAACATACTATCAAAAGTCTCATAGATTTCTCCAAGAGTAGGAGAATCTATGTCAGTGTAGCGAATGACCTCAACTACAGGACGTAAGAGTGACACCAAATAACCACAATCTGTCCACCAATCATTATCCAATATCTGAATCCTGATTTTCTTCCCTTCCTCTGTCTTGGATTCTGCCCATCTATTCCAATCTGAAGTCACAACCATGGCCTGCAATGCTAACTGCACCTCCAACATCCTCTCTAATAAAAGAAAATAACTAGCATATCTGGTATCAGTAGGCTTGAGGAATTCCTTCCTCGAATGAGACCTGTACATGGCTAAAGAGGTGTGGTGATTGCAAATAAACATTTGCACATTTCTTGCAGCTGTCACCAAGTTAGATACCCACTCAATTTTGCCAATGTCTTTCAATGCATTATTGAGCGCATGCACACAACAAGGGGTCCAGAAAATATGCTTGTATTTACTTTGAATCATTAATCCTGTTGATCTACACACTGCTGCTGCATCTGTCACAACCTGTACCACATTTGTAGAGCCAACCTCCTCTATAGCATCACGAAGAAGCTCAAATTGGAACGCTGCATCTTTGCGCTTTCCAGAACAATCAATAGCTCTAAGAAAAAAAGGCCCAGCTCGGCAAGTAACTATGATGTTAATAAGTGGACGTTTCGCAATGTCTGTCCACCCATCCATAACAATAGAACAACCTTCCCTCACCCATATCTGCCTCAGTGTTTCCTTTTGCACATTAATATTGCTCACTTGCCTTTCTAATATCACTGTCCTCAACTTATGTTCACCTGGGGGCACATATGAGGGTCCTGCTGCTGCAATTTCCTTCACCATCGCCTTGTAGTAAGGAGAACGACTAACATGGAAAGGAATGCCATTGGCAAAAAGAAATTTGCCAATGGCATCATCTGTATCATCACGGTTCAACTTACTATACATCCCTGCAAGAGTTGGTCCCACTGTAGAAGAACGGGAACCCTTAGTCCCAATAGGAGATGGTGGAGGCATATTGATATTTTTCTTATCTTTTAAATATTTTTTGGAGCTTGTGGCTTCATCAAAATTTTGCTGAGCTTCGTCCATGAATTTTCTACTTGCAAAGGTGCCCTTTGCATTTGCTGCCATTTTCATCCTCAAGAGCTCTGATTTTTGCAATATGGTTAATTTTGTGCATATGTTAACCCCTTTGCCACCTACACCCAAAAGATGCATCTTGATCCGACTATAACTGCCAACCCAAGAATGACCACAAACATTGCATTTCCAACGGCGTGTCCCACCTCTTTGTTTCCCTGGTTTTGCTTGGATTGAATAGTCAGTCATTTTGCTAGCATATAACAAAAGAGGTTTCATTGGATTAAATGTCCCATTTGCATATTCTGCCAATGCCCTTGATGGGGTTGCACTTACAGGTGATGCGGTTGTGGGCGTAAGAGTAGCTGAACTACTGCCATGGTGATGGATTTCATTAATTGCAGATCCCAATGGACTTTCTGTTTGAGGAGTGTATTCATTATCACTGTCAGTGTCACTGTGGCTGCTCATGCTGTCCTGATCAGTCATTATACAGTTGTTGCTTGCTGTGTTTTAATTTATTTTGCAAATTTTTTTAGTTTTTCAGTTTCTGCCCTGCATGAAAGATTTTTTAAATAAATTAAATTTTAAAAATTTAAATTTTAATGAAATACTGTAATGGAATACATCTTCTGTTTTTAAAATTTAAATCAAAATGTCAAGCAATACAAATGAAAATCACATAAAAATGAAAACGTATATACGTTCTGTTTAAAATTTTAATTAAAAATTTTTAAATGTTAAGAATTTACATACCTGTAGCCCGCGCTGTGTTTGTGGCAGTCTGCAGAGAGGGCCGAGCTGCAGTCGGGCGGCCGGACTGCAGGCGGGCGGGCGGGCGGAACAGTGGAGCGGCGGCCGAGCGGGAGACAATGGAGCGGGCGACCGAGCTGAGGGCTGCCGGGCGGGCGACAAACTGGCGGAACAGTGGAGCGGCAGCCGAGCGGGAGACAGTGGAGCGGGCGGCCGACGGAGGAGTGCAGTCGGGCGGCCGAGCGGGAGACAGTGCAATCGGGCGGTCGGCGGAGGAGTGCAGTCGGGCAGGATTGTAACCAATGGCGCTGAACAATGAAATGAAACAGTCGACTGTGGCGGCGACTGTGGCGGCACGGCGGGAGGAGAGCACTCAGAGCAGTCGGTTTGCATAAGTTGAATGAAGTTATGAACGGGTCGATAGGTTAGAAACTTAGAAATGATTTTAGTTTAGGTTTTAATTTTGTACAGTCGACTGTGGCAGCACGGCGGGAGGAGAGCACTCAGAGCAGTCGGTTTGCATAAGTTGAATTGAAGTTATGAACGGGTCGATAGGTTAGAAACTTAGAAATGATTTTAGTTTAGGTTTTAATTTTGTTTTATTTTTATTTTATTTTAATTTTTTTTATTATTTAATACACATAATTAAATTTTTTTTTTTAATGTAAGGTTTTATTAGGCAAAGTTGGGGGTGCGCGACTCCCCTAAAAAAGAGGCGCCCAGAAGCTCATTTTTTAGGGGAGTCGCCCAGAAGCTCATTTTTTGGGGAGTCGCGACTCCCACACTGGGGAAACGCACCCCCCGAAGACTCCCCAAGACTCCCCAAAAAGGGTGCGTGGGGAAACGCACCCCCATGAGACTCCCTGTCCTGGGTGCGCAGGGTGCGAGGGGTGCGTGCACCCGACCCTGGGAGTCGCGACCCCGTGGAACACTGAAATATATAGAAGCATGGAGTTCACTATATCAAAGTTATGTCATTACAGGGGAAGCATCAAAACATTCAAGCTTTAGACATCAAATACCTAAACCTAGTTAGGTTCATATCTACCAAGGGTCACAACACCTTTTATATTCTAGACTTTAACAACTTGCTAGGGTTTGTCACAAACCCTAGACTCCATCATCAATACTTAAAGCAACTAATCCAATCAAAGCACTATACATCTAGGGCTTCAATATTATTTCCTAGAATTCATAACATATTCTATTAGGGTTTTGTCACAAACCCTAGATTTCATTAATAAAAAATCAAGTTAGCATATTTGCATATACATATCTAGGATTTCATTATCATGCACTTAGCATCTCATATCAATATTCACTAGGTTACGCCAAGATGCAAACATTAATACATCAAAGTTAGATATGCAACAATTTTGACCAGGCCAGGGTTTCGATCATACAAACGAATACACACCTAGGGTTTCATTCATAGGATCTTACAAGGGTTTTGTTCATAAACCCTAATTTACCAAACCCTAAAAATCTAAGGTTTCATTATATAACTTAGACATTAACAATAAATCCTAAAGGGCTAGGGTTTTTACCATGACATTATCAAAACCATAAACTTCTAAAGAATTGGATTTAATCATATGTTTTAGACTTTATCATTGATCAATAACCTAAGTCACTTGATACGGGGATTCAGGATTCGATGGATACGGGGATTCGAGAATCGGATTCGAGATACGGTGGACCCCGGAACATGACACTTCTAGGATACGATACGTTATATATTATTTTATTAAAAAAATATGTATATTAAAATATATATATATATATATATATATATATATATATATATATATTAAAAATTAGATATTTTTAACAAAAATTCATACAAATTCATTGATTCAAACATAGATTTAAGATCTTAGATACTCATACATGATACATTGATACATCATACAATTGTCAAATTTACTCAGAAAGACAAGATGGTAAGATACTGTAGTTTTCTCATTAAGTCTTCAGAATCAAAATGTGTTACATAAGTACACTGCCAATGGCAAATAGAAATAGAAAATACAAACCCTTGCTCCTTGCTCACTTCACAAACAAAAATCAATGAGAAAGAATGAGAGAAATCCGATTTTTATAACTCAAATTCGCACTTTTTGGCCGCTTGAATTCGGCTGTACGGGATTCGGCCGTATCCGTACAGGGTATAGTCGGGATTCGATGTACCCTGTACGGATACGGCTGAATCTGGAGAATCGGGTACAAATCCCTCCATATCGTATCAGATACCTAGGATTCAGGATTCTTGGCCCCTCCCCAACGAATTCGGTTTTATAGTCAATAACCCTTAAGTAGAATAGGGTTTCAATATTAACATTGACATACCCTTAGCATCAAGAGGCTAGGGTTTCACAAGAATGATCAAATGACAAGATACAATATAAGGGTAGATTCAATCAAATGATTATTCACTTGAACAAGAATCCTTCTTATTCAAAAGACCTAAACATAAGAAAACTAGTAATAAATTTCAAAATGATATCATGTCCTTTAAAGAAGAAGTTCTTATGGTTTTAGACATACTTGGAGTTGCTCCTTTTACAAACCTTGTAAGATTTCCTGCATTGAAGTGCTTCCTCTTAATCTTTATACCTGTAATACTCATAATTACGTACCTTTGTCCTTTATAATTATAGAAGCTGTTGTAAGGTCTTCTTTTTGGATGCCATAATCTTCTTAAAAGGTGGACAGACATTTCTTTTGAGACCTTGACTTCCTCCAAACAACGGTGTTGTTATCCTTGATTTTTATTACAACCTAAGATCTTTAAGATGATTTTCTATCACTGCTTCCAGGGAGACTTCCTTTTCAAAATATCTTCTGCTTTATATTATTGATACCTTTCAAAATATCTTCAATAGTATCTCAGCTCTGCTACAGGTTTCCGAGATAGGACTTGACAATAAAGAGACTTATCACTGTTGCACTCTTTTACTGCCTGTAGCTTCTTTCGTAGACTAGACCTTAAATTTAGAATTTCTCACTTTTAAAAAATAAATGGTTTTTGATTGCTGCTTAGTTTATATGATGCTTTTGTTATAAGCTAAGTCACATGACACGAGGACATGAGACACGGAGGATACATAAATACGAGTATTCGACATGAGACACCGTGACCTCAGAAACAGGACACGAGGGACACATTTTATTTATATTTAAAATATATATATATATATATATATATATATATATATATATATATATTAACAAATTACAATTATACAAGGCTACAAGCACATATGAAATACTAAATAGTCATTAAAACCACAACAATAGTCGATTACTCATGAGTCATTAAAATTTAAAAGTTAAAACCATATCAATAACTTGAAATTTAGAAGAACTTAGATATTAAAGCCATAAAATGCAGATTTTCCATAAAGTCATCAAAATCAAAATGTATTATATAGATACTGAGGGAATGCCACTGGAAAATACAAAAGAATAGATACAAAATAATTAGGAACCACGTCGCTAGCCATGAGTCCACAACTCATCACTCTATCAATAGTTCATGTTCTCCTCCATGTCATAATCACCATAACTGCCACTGCCATCTGACCCTACTCCATCCTCCTCTATGTCCAATCCAAGATCTCCTGCGCATGTTGCATTTGCTGGTGTGGAGTATAACCCCTCAAGAGACTCATCATCAAAAGTCACTGGCTCTAGCACTGGGTCATTAAGATCCATGTTGGCTAACGCCAACTCAACGCTGTCGTCCAAACCCATATCATCAGGAAACACATCCCACATCTTTGTCTTGCCCTTCAACCATTCCTGCCTTTGCTTGTAAATAAGACGAAGGTTGGTGTGCACATACACCATTGTCTCTGCCCTGGATTGCTCAAGCCTACTATTTTTCAAACTATATAGATTCTCATAAGTGCTCCAATTCCTCTCACAACGAGAAGATGAAGTAACTTGAGAGAGGACCCTCAAGGCTAATTGTTGTAGAATAGGGCATGTTGCCCCATGAGTTACCCACCAAGCATAGGCATCTTTGACCCCCCTATCTCCAAGTACATCATACCCGCCAATTCTCCTAGTGCCAATGGAGAACTCTACAAAGCCTTCCTCCACCTCAAGAAAATATGCTCTATCTTGAAATATCCTATGACACGTTTTCAAAAACGGAGGACACATTTTCAAAAACAAAGGACATGTTTTCAAAAATGGAGGACACGTTTTCTGTTTCGGAGGACATGACCAAAATCGTATTGGACACGTTTTAGGTCGTTTTTCGTGTTCGACATGTGAAATACAGGACACGTGACCCTGGAGGACGTGTCCTGTGACTTCGGTTATAACGTATAAGTGTACTTTTGGAGACACTCCTTGATATAATCTTCACAAAATCAGATTTCCTTTAGATGACTGTTCAGGTTCGGATTATGTATATTATGAATATTACAGCACTGCTGACTTCACATTAGATATATTACAGCACTGCTGACTTCACGTTAGATCTTTCAACAGATATTTGTGCCCAGAACTTTGTAATAGGTACCTTGGCTTCCTCTTTAAATCAGGTTTGATTTTGGATAGGACCACAGTGCTCAGAGCTCTGAGAAATTGCAGAATTCAGATCCTAATTTCAGATTATGATAAATTTACCCAGGACTTTGATCTTTTCTTCAGTGATCTCGGCTTTGGGAGAGCTATTTTCTCACTTATTCGGACCTCTCAAATACTTAAAACTCCTTAAAGTGAGACTTTTTGTTTTTCGGTCACCCATGCAGAATTGTGAGGTTTAGATTTCTGAGGAAAACACAGAGAATTTGTATGACTTCAAAGGTGATTTCAGACCTCATGGATCATGTTCAGAACTGCAATCTTTTTGTTAAGATACCCGGCCTTGGATAGGCTATTGGGCTAGTCCTTTGGTGCTCCAGAACAGGGCTTATGAGCCTTGGTCTTTTCTCCTCAGACCTGCGGCCTTAACACAGTAAGTAGAGCTTCTAGATGAGCCCAAATTTTTTGTTTTGATGCTTCGTTGACCTTCTTTCTGTCCTTACACAAACAAACCTCACTTTGATAACATGTTGAGAAATCTAGGGAATCATATGGATTATGTTCTTTAGGTAGATTCTCTTGTCATTGTTTCTTTCAATTTATTATGTTCCTTTCATCAAGACAAATGCCAAACAATGAAGATCAAAACAAGGGACACAAGATGTAGGCACTCAGCTAGGGAAAAACCCCTATCTAGGGGAAAACCCAGTCCAACTCTTCCACTAGTAAATCAAGATGAGACAATCCAAGACCCTATAGAAAAAATACCTTTTTCACTCCAAACCATCCAGTCAACCATTTCCTCCTCCTTCTGCAGTCCTCGGTCAAAGTTTTCCATCCTGCACTTTTTCGGCTCCTGTAATACATATCGTTGCCTTTATATTTGAGGCATAGATCTGTTCTTCCTTCGCTATACTAACTCTTTCATTGTGACATTGGAGACTACAACTAGACATCTTTGCACTATCTCCTTTTTATGCGAATTTCAGATCACTTATATCTTCTCTTCAAACATCAAATAGCTCTTATATTTATAGTAGTTAGTCTTAACATTAGGACGACTTGTCAATTGATCTGAGGCCGACTTGACTTGATGAATATGCTGACTTGTAAGTGTAGAAAAATTATGATCTGCACCCTTAACCCAGTTTACAAGTTTGCGTGTTTGTTTAGGCCCAACCCACATGTTTTGTCATGTTGATATAAATTTCAGTATGCATTAATTGTAAACATTCAAAGAGTACTTGTACTATTTTTCACTATTTCTATCAGCTGAAATCAATATAAAATTTAGGCGATGATTCAAGCATGTGAGGGTACCCCGGAAAAACCCCAAGGCCTCTTGGGGAAAACCTGTCTTCAAAGGAGGATTTTATTCCTTGAGAAAATCAGTCTTAAGTACATAAAATAATCACAGTGCTTATCTCCCTTAACAGTTGAAGCATTAAATGCAAATCTGGAAATTTGCGCCCACTGAACTTTTTCAGATTTCCACAATTTTATGCCCAGAATTTTTTGCCTCGAAATCAGTGCCAAATCTGGCTTGATTTCTGTGCAAAACTCAGCCTTGATTTTTGTTCTGAATATGCATCAAAAACTGCGCCTAAAGGTGACTGCTGTGCCTCAAAATCTGTGCTAGACAGTGCCTCGATTTTTGCGATGCCCCTAACAGCTGCCCCGAAATTCTTGGCTTGAATTTCGGGCCAAACAGTAGTTGAATCTCCTCGAATTTCATGCCCAGAAACCCTCGAAATTTGTGTTGCTGTCTACTAAAAAATTGTGCAGCCTGTTGAAAAATCTAGGGCTTTATTAGTTAGGAGATTTCTCTTCTTCTTGATAATTACTTGTTATGTATTTTATGCTTCTTTCTTAGATCTTTTCTTTGATGGGTTATTGTTATGTTCTTCTCATCAAGTCAATTATCAAATACGCAAGAGACACAGTGTGTAGGCTTGTAAGCCAGGGCCAAAACCTCTCACTCTTTGAGAGGAAAACCCAATCAGAAATTCGTCTTATAGATCTTCAATTGACGAGTACCAAGACCATGACAAAGACCCTTGACACAAGTACCCTCCCAGGACCCTTGTCACTAGCCTTCACTGCTCTTCTCGGCTTCCTTTCGATCCTCCCTTTTCTGCACTGCATTGCACCTGCGACTACACTAGAGAAACTTGGTTTCTATGCTTTGGTACTCCTAGACAAGTCCTTTCTCTTGTTGTCCTTCGATCTTTTCCTTGGCTTCCTTAAGTCCTCTTCTTGGTATCCTTTCGACCCTTTATGGGTCACTTTATACCCAAGACCGAAGTCTCTAGATGCTGCAACAAGCCTTGGCCTTTTCTGAGATATGCGAGAGATATATAGACCCAAGACCGAACCACAGTGACCCTATCACTTCGCTGATTTGCCTTCTTCTTCGCACTCCTTGCGGCCCTTTTCTTCGCAATTATATCTGAAATCTTGACCGAACTGGATGCTTTCAAATGAGGCCGAGTGGTGCTACTTATATAGGTTGTCTCTTGTCTTTTAGGCCAACATGATCATTGGAGGAGCGTCGACTTCATCGTTGAGGATCTTCATTAGGTTTCGTCTGACTTGGAGAGGCCTAGTGACATGGTCTTGGAGGACTGCTTTTACATAGACAAATGTGTCCTTTTACAAAGTGTAACATGATTTCATTTACATGACAATGACTCTATTATTTTTATGACAAGATGACAAATTCCTAGAGACTCTAAAATGAGAGTCTTTGACCTAAAAATAAAATCTCTTGTTCATGAAACCCATGATGCAAGCAATACAATAAATTCATTTTATTTTTCTTCTTTGTTTCTTCTTACATAAAATCATAATTACATGTCATTATGAAGACCGAACTTTGTTACTCTTTTTCAACACTCCCTCTTAACTAGCGAGGTATTCATAATGGTACTTGGTCATTCTCAATTTGAAGAATCTCATAAGAAGAATTGGATTGGTAATCCATTTGTATAACATCATATCAACCAACATTGTCACATAGCAAGGCCTTGACTAACAGCTCCATCTCTCCTCGAGATCTTGAGCTCAATGCTGGCGAGACCAATGATTTATAGACACCTTAATCATTGTCTCTCCTAGAACATACCCTACCCGGGTTCTCAGAGTATGTTCCACTAGGACTATTCTTATCTTGGATTCCCAGTCCTGAAAGAATATCGGTCCTCTACGACTACTCTTATCTTGGATGCCCTATTTCATCCTCAAAGAGTATCAGATGCCAGATGATTACCCAATCCTCCATTCTGTGTTCCTAGGTGAAGACAAGAATGACGTGTCTATCACTCCCTCTCAATTAGGGAGAACATATTCCAATAAAGGAATGTACTCATTTCTACAAGGAATGTACCTAAGCTCCTTCTTGGCTTAGGAATTTCTAAGTTTCTACTAGGTCAGAAACTTGTTTCCAGGATCCCTTTTAATCAGGGACCTACAACAACTCAGGTGTAAATAATGGGACAACCAGCTGCTATGAAGAACTCCTTCCTTTGATGTCATGAATTTTTCTTTGTTATGGAGTCTTCATCTTTAGGAACTTCTTCATAGGGCATAGACCATCCATTACTTTCATCCATGAGTCATGTTATCATTCCTTTCATCTGAAAGTGATCCATCAGTCTTCATCTGGCCTTGCTTCATGCCGTGCAACTTTCTTGATACCATGTTTCTTCAAGGATCTTTCATCCTACCACATGGTTATCAACGGTGGAAGACATCCACTTCCCTTTGGCAGCCATGCATAAGCCCATCTAGTTATTGTTCAAAATAGTAAAATACTTAAATCAAAATTACCTTTGTGATGGTCTTTTATCATGACATCTTCTTGTAGGTATCAGCATCCTTCATACATGTTGACACATCCCCCAAAGATATCCATTGTCAAGGGTCTCCATCTTTTTCAGACTTTCATTAGAGTCTTTATATCTTTCCGGGAGATTTTCTGGTCAAGTCTTCTTGGTCTTCTTGGATGTTGATTGCTTTTACCATGCTTGCATATCTCATGATCTCTTCCTTCCTTTCTTCACACCTTTCATTCCTAGGAGCTTCCAGTCAGAGTTCCTTAATTGAACCCAATTTACAAGTTTGCATGTGTTTGTTTAGGCCCAACCCACATGTTTTGTCATGTTGATATAAATTTCAGTATGCATTAATTGTAAACATTCAAAGAGTACTACTATTTTTCACTTTTCCTATCAGCTGAAATTAATATAAAATTTAGGCGATGATTCAAGCATGTGAGACACTTATTTTTGGTCAAGGTGACCCCGGAAAAACCCCACAGCCTCCTGGGGAAAACTGGTCTTCAAAGGAGGATTTTATTGCTTGAGAAAAGTAGTCTAAGTACATAAAAGAATCACAGTGCTTATCTCCCTTAACAGTTGAAACATTAAATGCAAATCTGGAAATTTGTGCCCACTGAACTTTTTCAGATTTCCACAATTTTTATTCCCAAATTTTTTTGACTCGAGATCAGTTCCAAATTTGCCTTGATTTTTGTGCAAAACTAAGCCTCAATTTTTGTGCTGAAGATGCCTCAAAAACTGTGCCTAAAGGTGACTGTTGTGCCTCGAAATTTGTGCCAAACTGCCTCGATTTTTGCAATGCTGCTAACAGCTGCCCTGATATTTGTGCCTTGAATTTCGGGCCAAACAGCAGTTGAATCTCGTAGAATTTCTTGCCCAGAAACCCTTGAAATTTGTGCTGCTGTCCTAAAAAATTGTACAGTCTTATCCTCGAAATTCATGCCTCTGTGCCTCAAATTTTGTGCCTCCTATGGCTGCCTTCCTCCTCGATTTTTGTGCTGCTGTAGCTGCTTCCCTCTCCTTGGAATTCGAACCCTCTTGTAGCTGCGAACTCTCTCCTCCATGAAGTTTTCCTCTCCTCTTCTCCTCATGCTCTCTCTCTCAAAGTGTGAAGTGAAGAATGAGCCTCCCTTTTCCTCTTTTGTCTTCTTGGAATAGTTTGAATCACTAAACCTGTGATCCAATGGTTGAGATTTAATCTCCAAATCTCAAGATGTGTGGTTGAGATCAATCCTCACAAATGACTTCCCTTATACATTGGCCCCATTACTTAAAAGCCTCCTAGTACCTTTTTCAAGTTGTGTACTTTTTCTATTTTTTCTCATAAAGTGATTTTTCAACTCACTTTAATATTAGAAAAGTACACTTAGTACTTTACACATAAAGTCACTTTATAAAGTATAAGCAGTGTTGTGAACATCTTGATAACATCTCGATTTTATTTCGAAATCACAATTTTTTCGCCTAGATGATGTTTGCCTATTTTTTCCGATATTTTGATGGTATCTTGATTTTGCCGATTTTTACTGATATTTTCCTGTTTTTATGATTTTTGGTTTTCTGGACCCTTGCCGATTTTATCCCGATGCCAATGTTCGCAACATTGAGTACATGTGACTTTAATATTAGAAAAGTACATGGTACAAGACTTTTAAGTACCTTTTCCACCCATGACATTAATATAACTCATAAATGTCACCAAGACAAAAGTTATTAGTGTGTCTACTAGGCTAAAAGGGATAAAAGCCTAGTAACACCTCTCCTTGGTACTATTTCCAACAATAAGGAAATAGGGATGACTTGGTGGAGGAGGAATAATACTTAATTCTGACAATAAAACAATTTTTTTCCCTTGATACCACGAGCCCTAAGAAGGGTCTCTTACATAATAACTTTGACTTTGAATAAAAAATCCTAGAAGCCTACAATGGAGGCTTTACCTATTTGACCATTGACCCAAGCATGAAGCCCATGCTTTATTAAGTCAATCTTTAATAAAAATATTTGTTTTCTTTTTCTTTTGACAAATACAATTATGAAGATTGACACTAGTTATTTCGTCTGTCAAATCCCCACCCCATTCCAAAGTGTTTTGACTTATTTATACATCAGATCGATTAACCATGGCAGGGGCAACAATCTTTCAGTGTTCCTAGTTGAAAATTCGATCACGAGGACCCTGGATCATTGACTTCTAGGCTCTTCTAAGGCAAGGCTTTAGGTCAATGGGACCACATAACATGACCACTTTTGTAAAAGTTCCATAGAATTTGGATCTGGGCGACCTTGATCGTAGCGCATTATTGAACATCCAGATTCTTAGGACCTAGATTACAAACTCCATCTCCAAAGGTTCATTGTTTACTCTAAATGCTCGGGAGTTGGGACCAGAGGCTAAAACAACTAAATAATGTATTTGACATCCAGGTCCATCGACGTATGTTAGTACTCTAGGATCTTTAGATAAGCTAGATAGTTCTCAATGACAAAATCTTGACCTTTGTCCTTGATCTTCGAACTCAATTTCGTATTCGGGGATTTCTTTTTCTGACATATTTCTTGCATCCATCTACTCCAGGATGTTTATTTTCCAATGTTCTTTGCTGACACAATCACATGTTACAATTCTTCTTCAATTAGCAATCACTCTATCCAATAAATTCATTCTTTCAACAACAATAAGCAATTGTAGATAGAATAGTAAACCAAATGCATAATAGAAAACCTGCACTTGAGGGTGGGGTTAGGAACAAACCCCATATAGATTCAGAGGTAAAAAATGGGTATATGACAACATTAGACAAGCTAGTCCCTGACAGGGAGGAGTGTGCTAGATTGCGTCTTGAATTAGGCAGATACTCCACTAGCACTGGAGTGTTTGGTTCTTTGCATGCAATGGAGGATAGGGACATATTTGATGCTATCAAATGGTGGGACGTGTATGGTAGCTAGGGATTTTGGACAAAACTGGCAAAAAAAGTGTTTTCACGGGTTGTAAATACTTTTTCTGCAGAGAGGTGTTGGATCACCTATAGCGTCATCCATAATGTGAGAAGAAACATATTCAATGAAAATAGAGCATAAAGCTTGGTTTATGTGCACTACAACTTGAGGTTGTTGAGTCATTATTGTGATCGGGCTCATGATGATACATCATATACAACTTGGGACAACAACCCAGAGGAAGATAATTTGGAGGATGATAGTCTACATCTAGAAGAATTGAAAACAAAACTTTTGAATGATGATGATGAAGCAATAACAACCATGCCACCCCCATCGTCTAGCAGCAGTGCTCGAATTCCACAATCTTTGCCTTTGCTGTCGCCACCTCCATTGGCATCTATATCCTCACGTGGAGGTCATGTGCTTTCTGGTTTTGGTCGTCTGACTATGCGGGAGGAGACACCCAGTAGACCACCATGACCTTCTCAGAAATTAGACATTTCTCATGGCAAGGGCCACATGAAGTAATAGATAACGAATATACTTGTCTTTTCTAGTTTCTAGTAGTTTTTATAACTGTTGGCTCTTTCATATGTATTATGATATTTTTTGTAAACAATATATGACAATTTAAGTTTGAAGTTTGCAATTATAACTCATTGGTAATGAATTATGAATATGTTATATGATGCTTCGGGAAAGTTGAAACATTTCATTTCGTGTTAGATATACTTTGTTATTGTTTGGTTATACTTAATAATGGTAATAATTACAAACTTACAAGTACAAGTTACAACTTTAGTGATCAATGATGATAAATGTTATATATTGAATTTTGAAAGCTTGAAACTTTAAGATTGATGAATGATGAGGCTGAATATGTTGTATGTTACTAACTTGTGGACGTGGTTGATGAAGATTATAACTTCTAGATGATTGATGTTATATGGTGCAATACATGTTTTTATGCTTTTTATATCTAATTCATCATTCTACATGCTTTTTTTGACATATATGCATCAAAATATATAAAAATATATATTATATAAAAATCCGCTCCTAATTCACTCTCGAACCGGGAGCTTTTGAAAATGTTGCTTCCGGCTCCCGCTTCTGCTCCTGCTCCCTGCTTTCACTCCAGCTCCCAAGTAACCTTGGGCTCTACATATTAGTAAGTTATATATATTGAATGTTATTTCTCGATATCAGTGTGTCAATGTTGAGATATTCCATGTTTTGAGTGGACCCTCCACTCATCTTCAAGATAAGACGAGATAATGTAATTTTATTAATGTCAGATGGATGCCCATAAATAGGTCAATGGTACTGAAGGATACAACCGGTACAAGTACAATGTGGGATTGCAAACACAACTCCTAGAAAATGCCTGTTAATTTTGGGCAACTAGGTCCAAACTCCATGTTGTACTGCTCAGATGACGATGCCAATATTTTTATTGGATTCCTCTTACGGAGAGGTGCAAGATCGATCTAAAGATCATCTTGATCGGATGAGCAGACCATTTATTTTGAATTAATTCCACTCATGTGCAAGGTCGGCCATAATTGTAATGTAGGCTTGGAGCCCCAACAGATGTGTCACACACCTTCACAGATGGATATATATTGGTCAAACATGGAGGTCATTTTCACCCATCACTCATCACACACTTCTCTCTTGTGTCTGATTGGTTCGATCATCATTTTGGAGGCTTCTCTTCTTTCACAAGTGGGAAAACAACAACTTGGGTTTCAGATCTGTTCTAGGGTGTTCAGCGCAGCTTTGACCAGCGTTGCCTTTGGTCCATTTGACCTCAAACTCTCCCAAAACTTCGATCTCTGCAGTCCACATTTTTTGGCACAAAAACCGAGGCTGCATGTTGACCTTTGACCTTGCTACACTGACTTTCTGTTGTTGCTGTTATGCGTTGACCGTTGATTGGACAATGTTGACTTTCATTGACTTTGGGTTGACTTTTATGGAGTTGTCTTGAGGGTTGTGTGACACTTCTGGTTGGCTGACCGTGAGGAGACTTTGCTGGTTGAAGCATCCTGTTGACCGCTGTAACGCACCGCAACACATATATTTTGCTGATCAAGTTAAGTGTATTTTTGGCTTGTCTTCCGTCGATCTATTGGTATGTTCTATTAGCATTTTACTTTCATGTTTATCTCATTGCTGTTTGGTATCAGGTTTAAAGTAAAGCTGCATCAAGCATAGAACATCTACGAAAATTTACATAGTATCAGAGCTAAGGTGAAGACAAAGCCCGAGTTTGTGCTAAGAGCAATCACTGAAGAAGTAGCATTTGTCAAGGACCCATGGGTACCTCAAATTATAATGGCTTCAAAGCTGATGATAAGTTGACTGGCAAGTATGACTAGCATGCTTGGAAGATGTCTTTGGACTTGGTCTTGGAAGATCAAGATGTCATGGACTATGTGCAGGGAAAAATCCAAGAGCCTCCATCATCTGCACTTGCTGCCAAAAAGACGAAGTATAGGAAAGGAGAAATCAAAGCTAAGCTGATCATTCAGGATTCCATCCATAAAAGTCTGGTTGCTTACATCTCTGAGCTGGGCACATCTAAGGAGATGTATGATAAGTTGGTCAATATGTTCAGGGCTAACAATGCAAATCAAGTT
The DNA here is from genome assembly GCA_034641835.2 of Pinus albicaulis. Taxonomy (NCBI): domain Eukaryota; kingdom Viridiplantae; phylum Streptophyta; class Pinopsida; order Pinales; family Pinaceae; genus Pinus; species Pinus albicaulis. The sequence goes on along the minus strand of CM076575.1, from coordinate 2,024,922,856 downwards.
CTTTTCTTTAAGAACCAATTGAAGAATCTCAAGAAAGGCAAGGATGAATCCGTTCAATCCTATTTTCTGAAATTCATTGAAATTAGGAATAACCTTCTTGCCATTGGGGAAGCAATAACTGATCCAGAAATGGTTCTCATTGCACTTGGAGGTCTCCCCTCTGAATGGCATGTATTCATTACTACCATTCTCAATAATAATGTGATTCCTGACTTTGAGGAAGTATTGTCGAGATGCACTCAAGAGGAGACAAGAATGATGGAATATGAAAATGAAGGTAATGCTGCCTTCACCGCTCATGTTAAGAAGAAGAACAATGGTGGTTCGAGGAACCATGGAAGAGCAGGGACCAAAGGAAAGAAAGGAAGATGTTACACATGTAACAAGTTTGGCCACTATGCTAGATAATGCCCTAATAGAAGGGATTCTCCAGGGGATGATGACAACAACAACAGGGGAAATAGCAATCAAAGGAACTAGAGGTTCAAAGGGAAGAGGAAGGCCCCCTCTGGTTGTAATGAAAATGGGCAACCTTTCAAAAGCTCAAGAAATTGGTATGAGGAATCTAATGTTGTTGATGATAAAAGAAATGAATTCCATCTTGTATCTTCCCTCTCTGCTGCATCTCCACTCGACACCTTGGATGTTTGGTTGATTGATAGTGGTGCTTCAAGGCACCTCACTGGGTTTAAAGAAGCACTTTCTGATTTGATTGAGAAGGATACTAATTTGAAAACTATCCTTGGAGATAATGCCACCTATCCCGTGAAAGGGACAGGGACTGTGACCCTCCATTTATTTCAAGGTCAAGTCCTCAGTTTGCAAGATGTATTGTATGTACCTTATTTGAAGAAGAACCTTGTGTCTATTTCGGCCATGGAAGACAAAGGTTTCAAGGTGGCAATCATCGATGGAAAGGTACGCATCTGGAAGAGGAGTCTCAAGGAAGCTCTTACGATTGGGTTTAGAGTTGATACACTCTACCAGGTTGGAGGAAGTCCACTGGGGGCTATGACATGTGATACAATTCGTCAAACCGAACTATGGCACCGAAGGTTTGGATGCCATAACAAAGCCCTTCCCGAAGCAAGGAAGGTTTGACAGGGATGCCCAAATTCAAAAATGATAATGAAGGTGTATGTCAGGGTTGTGCTGAAAGAGAAGTGGAGATTTGCAACGATGTTACCTTTGATGAAGATGCTTCCCTCAGGAGAGTGATAAATCTTCGTAGCTTCGAGGAAGACCATGATATAAGATCAAGGAATCAAGAAGAGCCGAAGGATGAGATGATGCCCGATGGACCCCATTGATCCACCTCCTTCAATGAAGAGAAGACCCTCATGGCTCCAAGATACTCTCGAAGATGCCGAGAGACATATGGCCCCAAGGGGGACATTCCGTGAAAGCAAGAAGCCGAATAGATACCTAGGGTATCTAGTAACCATGAGTACAATCGTACAATCTGAGCCTGGATCTTTTGAAGAAGCCATAAAGCATCAAGTCTAGAAGGATGCTATGCACGAAGAGTACGAGTCCATTATGAAGAATGATGTCTGGGATGTGGTTTCGAGACCGAAGGACAAAGCTGTTGTCACCTCGAAATGGCTCTATAAGATCAAGCATGGATTTGATGGTAGTGCTGAAAAATTCAAGGCAAGATTCGTTACTTGAGGCTTCTCTCAAAAGGAAGGCATAGACTATGATGATATATTTGCACCTGTGGTCTGAATCCGATCTATTATTGCCCTTGCTGCTACGCAAGGATGGAATCTTCATCAGATGGACGTGAAGACCGCTTTTCTACATGGTTTGATAAAGGAAGAGGTGTATGTGGAGCAACCTCTAGGGTTTGAAGTCTAGGATAGAGACACTCATGTATGCAAGTTGAAGAAAGCCCTCTATGGGTTGAAGCAAGCCCCTAGGGCTTGATACAAGAGGATAGATAGCTACTTGATGAAGCTGGACTTCACTCGAAGTAATGTTGGTCCAAACCTTTACTTCAAGGTTGATAGAGAAAAGCCTCTCATTCTGGTTCTCTATGTGGATGATCTCTTGCTGACAGGTGTTGACCCTCTCATTCATCAGTGTAAGAGGGAGCTCGCTTTCGAGTTCGAGATGAAGGACCTAGGACTGATGCATTACTTCCTAGGCCTAAAGGCCTGGCAGAGACTTGGCGAGATTTTCCTCTCTCAAGGAAAATAAATTGTGAAGCTGCTGGGAAGATTTGGAATGGTGGGCTGTAAGTCCGTGTCGACACTGATGGAACTCAACTTTAAGAATTTGAGTGGAAATGCTGTTTGGCCCGTGCTAGCAAATCCTACTGAGTATCGACAACTCGTAGGGGCCCTGATGTTCTTAGTGAACATTTGTCTGGACATATGTTTTGCAGTGAACACTTTGAGTCAACACATGGTTGATCCTCATAACATTCACTGGGTTGGTGCCAAGAAACTCTTGAGATATCTCTGGGGTACGATAGACCATGGGCTGAGATACACTGCCGGGAGTTTGAGACTCCGTGGATATACTAATGCCAATTGGGCTGGCAGTGTGAGCACATCTGGATGCCGCTTCACACTTGGTTCTGCTTCGAGCAGGGAGCAGAAGTCGGTGGCTTTGAGCACCGCTGAGGCCGAATACATTGCGACGTGTATGGCCTGTTTTGAAGCTATTTGGTTGCGAAAGCTCTTCAGTGAGCTGTTCGGGCATGTGCTAGATACCACCGTTATCCTTTGTAGTAACTAGAGTGGAATTTGTTTGTAAGAGAATCTCATGTTCCATGATCGATCCAAGCATATTGATATCTGGTACCATTTTATCCGGGTATGGTACAGAGAGGCGTCGTAAGGCTCGATGATATAGGAATTGATGAGCAAGTCGCAGATATTCTCACAAAGCCCTTAGGGAAGGTCATGTTCCTAAACTTCCGTGAGAATCTTGGAATTGTGGAATGACCTTATGATAAGGGTCTTGTTGGACGATGAGCTCTGGGAGCTCTAGGGGGCGTTGGGGATAGCTTCTTGGAGCTATAAGCAACCACAGGGCTAGGCTTGCCGAACCTTGTTCGTGTGCTTCTACTCCATCGTGATGACATTGAGTTGGTTTACCTCTCTTTGATTTGTGCCCCGTATGCATCTTACCCATGGAATACCAGACTCATGGGAAGTACCTCTCATCTTGGCCAATGAGGTGGGAAATGTGCATAGAGACCAATAGCAAGACCGATGGACGCATCGGAGATTGCTGTACTCTCTATGTCTAGGATGGCACGTGTCTAACCACTTGATCTGGGGTCAAGTCTAGTGAAGTTTCGAACCTCCAACTGACTTCAGGTCAGTTAAACTAACTTTAGGTTAGTATATGACTCTCTTGAGTCCAAGCGAGGTTTCGGACCTCCAACTGACTTCGGGTTAGTATGAGACTCCTTTGAGTCCTATAGAGGTTTTGGACCTCTGAGCTGACTTTGGGTTCGCCGAGAGTGATGTCTTTGTGACTCACCATTTGAAATAAAGAAGCCAACAAAGCAAGTTACGGTGAGATGATGCACGATGTTTGGATGGCACAAGTGGATGGAGTTCTCCCTAGTTGAGAGGGAGTGCTAATTTTGGGCAACTAGGTCCAAACTCCATGTTGTACTGCACAGATGACGATGCTAATATTTTTATTGGATTCCTCTTACGGAGAGGTGCAAGATCAATCTAAAGATCATCTTGATCGGATGATCAGAACATATATTTTGAATTAATTCCACTTATGTGCAAGGTCGGCCAAAATTGTAATGTAGGCTTGGAGCCCCAACATATGTGTCACACACCCTCACATATGGATATATATTGGTCAAACTTGGAGGTCATTTTCACCCATCACTCATCACACGTTTCTCTCTTGTGTTTGATTGGTTCGATCGTCATTTTGGAGGCTTCTCTTCTTTCACATGTGGGAAAGCAACAGCTAGTGTTTCATACCTGTTCTAGGGTTTTCATTGCAGCTTTGAAGTCAACGATTGGTCCATTTGACCTCAAACTCTTTCAAAACTTTGACCTCTGTAGTTTGCATTTTTTTGGCACAAAAAACGAGGCTGGACGTTGACCTTTGACCTTGTTGCGTTGACTTTCTGTTGTTGCTGTTTTGCGTTGGCCATTGACTAGACAACGTTGACTTTGGGTTGACTTTTATGGAGCTGTCTTGAAGGTTGTGTGGCACTTCTGGTTGGCTGACCGTGAGTAGACTTTGTTGGCTGAAGCATCTTGTTGACCGCCGTAACACACCGCAACACATATATTTTGCTGATCAAGTTAACTATATTTTTGGCTTGTCTTCCGTCGATCTATTGGTATGTTCTATCAGCATTTTACTTTCATGTTTATGTGATTGCTATTTCGTATCGGGTTTAAAGTAAAGTTGCATCAAGCATAGAACATCTACGAAAATTTACAATACCATAGCTAAATCTAGGATAAAATGAAGTAAATAAGGATACAATAATAGGACAACATCATAAACATGTATATAACTGGATCATGTAGAAGGCTAAGTGAATAAGTCCAATGTTGGAGGTCGATGATGTCGAGAGCGATCGAGTTTGATAATCGTCGGGGGTGACAGTCGCGCTACTTCGCTATTACAGTTCTTTGGATCAAACGAGGATTTTGGCTACATGATCCTGGGGGATATGTAGGAGCAAGGGATACTCCTAACATACAAGGCCAAAGGAAAGAAGCTTTAGATAAGTCTTTGGATGCTCTGCTGGGGTTGGGGAGGAACCTGTCAGGTGGGCGGACCCCTGTTCATGTACTAAACCCTTTGATGCTTTAGGAGACATGAGGTCTCACTGCTCTACTATTTGAATTCCCTAGAACTCAGATCATCGCTTGATGCTCTGATCAACTAGATCAATTTGGAAGTATGATGTGATCGTCCAAATTGTCTCTGAGTGAGGTAGGGTATGTAGCATATGTGATCTTTGTTTAAATATCTCCCTGATGAAGGGGGATATGCATCTTTGGTCAGGATACTAGAAGAAGGTAGAGAGGGATCTTGCAGACTCTATATAGGCAATGGTATCGTCCTTTGATCTCATAGTATATGGAGAACTGAAAAATGAGGTACATCTTGGTCGTTGGCTCCTGTAGGTGGACAAACTGGCAGACCCAATGGGATCTCGAGTGATTAAAAAGATGAGTATGATGAGTGGAGGGTCCACTTGAAACATTGGGATCTCTCAACATTTTATAGTGGTATCATGAAACAACTGTGAAAATATGATAGATTATGGAAATCTCTATTTACAAAATCTATATATAATTAATTGATAAAAGTGATATTCATATAATTAAAAGAATATAATTGATACTATTAAAATAATTGATATATTTAAGTGATATAATTAAAATGTTAGAGATATTTTGATTATATATAAATTTTCAGGATTCAGGGATGTAGGAGCGAGGAAATGCACTTGTGGGACATGTGGAGACACCTACCAAATTTTAGGGAGCATCACGGGGGATGGGGGGATGTTGGGGTCCTTAGCACAAGAGACCTGTCTCTAAATGATTAACTGTTTTCTTGGCTGTTAAACATCAAACACTAGGGTTCACCTTGGCTATTAAACACTTGAACAATGAACATTTGGTTGTCAAATATATTAAACTTGGGCTGTTAACAATTATACCCAAGATATTGTTGAAGAATGTAAGTAGGTTCGGTCTTCATAATTGTATGAGTCATTATGAAATGTACTTATGAAAAAAATGAAAAAGACAAATTTTATTATTATTACAATAACTTATTAAAGTATGGTTTCATGCTTGGGTCATCATTTTATTAATCCCCATTGAGCACTTCTAGGATTTATATTGAGTCATTAGAGGCATTGTACATTTTATGAGACCCTTCTTGGGCTTTTGAATCATGTAAAAATAATTATTTTTGAGTCAAATATGAGTTTTGTCACCTCCACACCAAGTCGGCCCTTGCATGATGAAGTCGGCCTACAAAGGAGCAATTCGACCCACAAGAAGGCTATATATACAAGTGCAATTCGATCTACTTGCTCATCAACTCAACAAGTTCGATATACACAAGAAGCAGTGCAAAAAAGTGCGAAGTACAAGGAGAAGGAAGATAATTGCAGGATCAAAGTTTTTGGGCTATCTATCTCTCTCTCTCCTACGAATTTACTGGGCAATTGCAGGATCGAAATTGTAGGAGGTCGAAGTTGCAGGAGTCGCAGTGCTGTTGTTGTTGCTAGATAGAAGTTTTGCTGCTGCAAGGTCGAAGGTCTAGATCGAAGCTGCTGGAGGGAAGTGCTGGCTTGGTGGTTGGAGGAAGTTTGTGTCTAGGTTGGAGAGTCTTGGATTATCTCAGGAAAAACTATTGAAGGAAGAAATTTGACTGGGTTTTCCCCTAGATAGGGGTGTTGCCCTTACAGAGTGCCTACATATTGTGCCTCTTGTTTTGTGATCTTCATACGCATGTAATTTGGTAATTGCTTGATGAAAGATAATATAACAAAGAAGTAAAATAAGCCAAGATAATTCACAAGTAATTATCAAGAAAGAGGAATCAAAACCCTAATTCTACTAGCATTGATTTCTCAACATGGTATCGACGCTAAGGTCAAAGAAGATTGGAGATCACTCTGTTGGGTCGAAAGAAATGGTTACTCCTTCTATGTTAATATACATGAAATTGGGACTCAATATTGCAGGAAGATGGATCAAGAGGGTCTTCTACTACTTACTCAACAAGGTCAAAAGCCAAGGGTACTTGGCCGCACTTACAGGTTCACTGAATGATGACAATGCATGGATTATTGATAGTGGAGCATCAAGGCACATGATTGGGGAAAAAAAACAACTTCACAATCTATCAAAAGAATAATCTTCTCATGCAGTGGAATTGGAAGACAACAAAAGCTATGCTGTTAGAGGCCTGGGATCAACTTCTTTGAAGTTGGAGAATGGAGCTAAGCTACATCTCAACAATATACTATATGTTCCAGGTTTGAAAAAGAATTTGCTTTCAATTTCTTGCTTAGAAGATAAAGGGGATAGAGTTGCGTTTGTTTTGGTTTTGGGAAAAGATTCAGGCATCGATAAAGCTAGGGGTTATTGGAGTTTGTGAAGGAAGTCTATATAGAGTCATAACTACATCACCTTAAGCTCTAGTTCATATGGAAATCAATCCCATTGAGCTATGGCATAGAAGATATGGACATCTACACTACAAGGTCATTCCCTCTTTTAATCAACTGGTAAATGGTATCCCCAACATCAAAGAAGATCGTGAAGGAATTTGCAAGGGATGTTCTTTAGGTAAGAATACAAGGAAACCATTTACAAACAATGAAACAAGGTCTAAAGAAATATTAGACCTCATTCATTCAGATGTGTGTGGGCCTATGTCTGATAAATCACTTGGAGGTCATCTTTACTATGTGACATTCATTGATGATCACTCTAGAAAGACATGGGTCTACCTTTTCAAGAAAAATGATGAAGTATTTGAGAAATTCAAGGAGTTTAGATTTGAAGTGGAGACCGTAATCAAAAGAAGAATAAAGACATTAAGATCCAACAATGGTAGGGAATACACTTCTAAAGAGTTGATTGCATATTATAAAGAAGTAGGAATTAGGAGGGAGCTCATTGTACCCTACTATCCCAAACAAAATGGAGTGGCCAAAAGGAAAAATAGGACAAGTGAAGAAGGTATACGAACAATGATCTTTGATCAAGACTTACCAAAATTTCTATGGGGAGAAGCAACAATGACAACAATATATATTCACAATAGAAGTCCTGATAGAACTCTCTAGAATATGACACCTGAGGAAGCATTCATAGGGAAGAAGCCAAGTGTGGACCATCTCTGAATCTTTGGGTGTCCCGCCTATATCCACATTCCAAAGGACAAACGATAGAAGCTAGATTCTACAAGCATTAAAGGGATCTTCGTTGGCTACAGTCTTTCTTCAAAAGCATATAGGATCTACATCAAGGAAGGAAGACATATTGAAGTAAGCAGGGACGTTATATTTGATGAGAATCATGCCTACTGTTGTCCTTTGAGATAATTGGGGTCAATAATTATGCCAAAGCATCTATAATGTTTTGTTTTGTTTCAAAATTTGGATGACCAATGTATAAAATAACTTTTGCAAACAATTATTGATTAAATCTTTCAGATAATATTAGAAAATATGAATAATGGCTGTTGGTTTATCTACCACAGTGATTAAGATTTTGTAAATGTTAAGCTTATGCAAATCGAAATCGTACACATTTCAATTTGAATATAAGTTATTAATCCCACAGTAACACTACCTGTTATATTATATTTATCTTATTTTCAAAGCTAGATATGAAATCGGATTTTATTGGTGATTACAGCAGAGATTTTCAATTTGATGTTATAGCCTATAGGTGACATTCCAGCGAATACTTCGTTGGAAGGCTCTGTTGGTAAGGCAAGAAGGTTCGGCCAATGAACAGACAAGAAACGTTACTTTCGCTTTCTTCCCTGTTCACGAATTGTATGAAAGCTACTTGCCAACTCTTTAAATTCATAGCACAATGCATCATGGCCCACAGTGAGTGTCGTGAAAACACAACTCACGATATTATCTCATAATTTTCTGAGTTGTGTGCTCTGCAAGTGGGGTTGGTAGTGTCACACCTTTGCCTTCGTTGCCTTATTGCCTTTAGAGCCCCAGTGGTGGCCTCAGGCCAACGTCACCAGCGAGTAACCCAAAAACTAGGTATACATGAGAATTCCAACAATTTTTTCTGTACGATGAGGACATTTTTTAATGTACGAACAAATTAATCATCCGGCATGATCACTGTCCTATGGGCAGTGACATAGTAATGGTCTCTTGGTAGTAGCTTCTAGTGCCTGCTCCTTGGTGGCTCTGCTACAAACAACACCTTCCTCTTCCTTGGTGGCTTGACATCGTTCAGAAAGATATTTCGACAGCTCAAAGCTAATTACAAAAGGTTAGTGCCTAAGTCACCTGATACGGGGATACGGGGATTCAAGAATCGGATTCGGGTACGGTGACCCCCGGAACAGGATACTTCTGGGATACGATACGTTATATATTATTTTATTAAAAATATATATATATTTTAAAAATATATATATATTAATATATTAAAAATTAGATATTTTTTACACAAATTCATACAAAATTCATTGATTCAAACATAGATACTCATGAGTCATACATGATCATTGATCATTGATACATTGATACACCATACATGATACAATTGTCAAATTTACTCAGAAAGACAAGATTGAAGATAGTAAGATACTATAGTTTTCTCATTAAGTCATCAGAATCAAAATGTGTTACATAAGTACACTGCCAATGGCAAATAGAAATAGAAAATACAAAAAAACTACAGTCTACAAGACTACAAGCCTGAAGCCTCAATGAGTTAGAGTCATCAATCCTCATCATCATAATCAACATCACTGTCCTCATCCCGATCATCATGCTCACCACTGCTCTCCTCTGGCTCTGATGCATCCTCCTCCTCTGTCATCTCTGCATCTGCTGGTGTGGAGGATGACGCTTCTACTCCATCACCAAATGTGACAGGCTCTAGCACTGGCGCATTGAGATCTAAGTTGGCCAATGCCAACTCAACACTGCTGTCTAGACCCATATCATCAGGAAAGACATCCCACATTTTTGTCTTTCCCTTCAACCAATCCTCCCTCTGCCTGTAGATGAGATGAAGGTTGGTGTGTACATACACCATTGTCTCTGCCCTGGACTGCTCAAGCCTGCTCTTCTTCACACTATACAAATTCTCATATGTGCTCCAATTCCTCTCGCAACAAGAGGATGAAGTCACATGAAAGAGGAAACTCATGGCTAACTGTTGTAGAGGAGGGCTTGTTGCCCCATGAGTTGCCCACCAAGAATAGGGCTTCTTAGCCCCCCTGTCTCGAATCACATCATAGCCTGCAAATTGCCCAGTGCCAGTGGAAAAATCTGCAAAGGCATCCTCCACCTCATCAAGGGATGCCCTATCCTGAAAATTCCTACTGAATGCATCTTTCCTCCCCTGTGAGATTTCACCCATGTGAGGAGGGAATCTGCGGGAAGGTCCACCATTCAGCCACTCATGGCTGTAGTATTTTGGGTTCAAGGAGTGAGCCAAACAATGTAAAGGTGTGCAATTCTTGTCCCATCTGCTGACAAGAATATCCTGTATGAGGGTGAAGAAGGCCTCAGGTGATGTCTCATACTTTGGGCACTGACTCTATAAAACAATGGTCCTCACAGACTCAAACATGGAATCCAATCCCTCATAAACCTCTCCTAGGATGGGTTGGTCTGTATCTGCAAATCGGAGCAAGGAAATGATAGGCTCCATGATCTGAATAACTAGATCTACCTTCTCCCACCATATATCATCCAACACTGTGTCCTTCACCTTCTTTGAGGCTGCTTGATCCGTCTTTCTCCAAAAAGACCAAAACTCTGAAATAACCATCGACCCAAGAGCGGTCTTGACCTCCCTCAACCTCTTCAACATGATGAATGAAGAGGCAAACCGTGTATCTGCAATCTTCAACAATGATAGATTGTTGTACTCCTTGTAGATAGTGAGGGCATTTGTATGGTTTTGTACAAAGTTGCGGATATGCTGTGCATCCTCAATAATGGCTCCAATCCTAAGCACATCAGAAGCAATACATTTCAGTGCCAAGTTCAATGAATGGACAATGCAAGGTGTCCAAAATACTTGTGGATATTTTGCTTACACAATCATGCCAGCGGCCTTGCAAACAGGTGCATTATCTATAATGATTTGCACACAAGAATTCACACCTACATCTTCAATAACTTTAAGAAATAACTCACCCATATATTGTGCATCCTTGTACTGTCCAAGTGCATCCACTGATTTCAAGAAAACTGGACCATTCAAAGATGACACCATGAAGTTGATGAGTGGGTGGCGTGCTAGATCTGTCCATCCATCAGAAACAATTCTAACCCCAGATGTTGGCCATGCTGATTTAATAGGCTCAAGCATTTTGTCCACCTCTTTCTTTGCCTTTGTCAACAATGTGGTTCTGAGCTTATCTGACTCAAGAGGCACATACCCTGATGGAGCCCCATGACTAAGAGCTCGACACATCTCAATAAATAGAGGTGACCGTGCAACATTAAAGGATATGAAGTTCTGATAGAAAAAAAATGCAATGGTGAGATCAAGCTCCTCCCTCTTCTCTTTTTGGAAAATCTTGTCCATTGGACCAACTGCAGTTGCCTTTCTCTTTGCTGTTTCTCCCCTACTAAAAGTCTCAAAAGGGAACTTGTTGCTGCTTTTCCTTAAGAATGGAAGGGGGTCATCATTCTTGTTTTTATTTTTATTTTTTATTTTATTTTGCTACCACATTTGCCTCACCAATACCCTGCTCTTTCTCCAATTCCTTTATCTGTTCCGTTCTAATTCCTGCACAACATTTAATGCCACAACCTGGAATACCCAACAAATGAGCTTTCACACGGAAATATGTGCAAGTGAACTTATCGTGGCAAAAATTGCATTTCCATGAACAATTTCCTCCTCCTCCCTTTTTTCCTGCCTCTCCCTCTCTTGTCACATATTTCCACAATGGGTATTTGGGGTCAACAATTTGTTTTCCCTACACATTTGAAGCTGTTGTTGCAGCCCCACTTCCAATGGATGGAATACTTGCAGACCCTGATGAAACAGGGACAGGAGGGGCATCTCCAATGGGGACATTCTTCCTCTTTCTTTGCCCCTGTCTTGCTGCCTTTGATTGAGCCATGAATACTGTAAAAAATAAACAAAAATAACCAAATATATAAAACATATGCACATGCAAACACTAACAGCAAACTAAATGCAAAATATAGAGGGACAGTGCACTTACCGGATGCTCAAATCTCTTCGAAAGAACTCCCTTTCTCCTTGCTCACACTTGTTCCTTGCTCACCCTAGCTCCTTCTCACTTCACAAAATGAAATGGGTGAGAAACAATGAACAAACACCACACTTTATTAAAAAAAACAGCGCTTTTTTTGATCGGCGGGTCTGGCTGTACCCGATTCACTGGGTACGGCCGTATCCGTACAGGGTATGGTCAGGATACGTCGTACCCTGTACGGATACGGCCCCGACCGTACCCTGTACGGATACGACCGTACCCGGCGAATTGGGGGCGAATCGGGTACGAATCATATCCGATACGGGGATTCAGGATTCGGTGACCCTTTTGGACGAATCCGGTAACTTAGGTTAGTGCAATTATATTTCGACAGCTCAAAGCTAATTACAAAAGGTTAGTGCAAATGCCAAATGGAGATGGAAAAGCATATGTAGAGGCATTAGGGTAGCTGAGGTGAATTAGGTTTTTAACTTTTTAAAGATTTTTTTTTTTTAAAAGATACAAGGGGCATCAAGGCTTTCCCCTCTTTGGTGGAGGGCATTCATATGTGCCTTTTTTTTTGCAGTTGTCTACCATCGCAACAGAATAGCTCGGACGGCAGTTTTTTGCCGGAATCCAGTAAAGAAATTTTCAAAAAATCAAGTAGTTGGAGTGTTTGAATTGCATTTTTGATGGTCAAAATGGATTCAGCACCATCAAAAACCCCTATGACATCTAAAATACTGAAGTTTAATGACTGTAACCCATATTTTCAAAAATCTTTGCCGGAATTTTTCATAATCTTACCAGAATTTCTGGGTTATTCTGTGGGTTTTTTAGACTATGGCCATTTTTTTAGAGGGCAGACAGAAGCCCATCTTTTTGTGAAGTGCGGCCCCCACTCTGACAAAATGTTTTGCCATGCATTTTGTGGAATTTCACACAAAGGGAGACATGGCAAAAAGTTATGCTATGTGCCCTACGATCCCAGGGATATGGGGGGTGCTACCCTGTGATACTACACACACCACACACATATACACCATGAATATGTTGAATTTTATTGAACTTGCTGTTGGTTTAAAATATTTTTATCGAATTACATTGCAGCTGAATTTGAACACGAGAATGAACCTGGTGACTTGGGTTATATCTATACTTTGCTCCTCTCCTCCCTTTCTTTCTGACTTGACTTGATTATGCTTTTTCATGTATATCTTAGATTAGCTTATTTTATACTTTCTGGGTAGCCTTAGGTACTCCTGCAGGTTCCTATAGCCTGATTTTGCTTTTTTCTTGAGTCCCATTGTCATACTTTTTTGGACATTCGTTGGAAATTAATAGAATTATCTTAACTTGTTTTTCTGGCTATTTTTTATAATTGTAATTAACCACTACCTCATTTCTCTGTTCTCTAGGACTCATATGGGCGTCCTCAGAAATGTATAGCATTTCGTACGGTTGGTTCCAAGAAAGCATCAAACACGGATATTGTTGTACGAAAAATGCACCTCTCAAAATATGAAGCTTCGGATTCTCAGTTAGATGATTGCAAAAGTGATTCAGTTCTTTTGACAAGGAAGAGGCCCAGTGAAGGCATTGATAACATATGTAACACAGACACAGAAGAGACATTACAAAATAGCAAGAAAATAAAACATGAGAGAAGCACAAATCAGGAAAGTTTGTGTGAGAATAATTTAACAAAAGAAGGTAACAAATGTGTCCATCTGAAAGAGCAAGAGCGATTAGTCAAAGTACTTGAACAGAGAGATGCTGAGATCAGGGATTTGCAACGAATTATAGCTGCATTAATAAGGAAGAATGGTCTATAGCTTTGTTCCTCTCAGGATTACGCAGGAGTAGAACAGAAAATCAAGTCTGCAGGAAAAATCATTTCAATGATGGTCACGGACAGAAAAATCTACTATCAGGATAAGGACGCTCCATTACATCAATGGGCAATTTCTTTGTTTGTGGTTTGGAATTCCAAATTTTCATTTTGAAGAAGAAAGTTGGAATTTGTAACAGCATATTGCACCAAAGCTGTATTTTGACGACTGCCATTCTCAGAGGATTTCTGGGGTGTTCTATATCTTTTGCAAACGAAAGTGATTGAGGTAACTGTGTACGTCACAAGTAAATGGTAACAACTTTCATTTATTTGATTATGAATGCCACCAATTATCACCTATTTATTCAGTAATTCTTAAATGGTCCTAACACTGGATTTATATGGAAATCTGAAACTCCAAAATTACATTTGTTGCGGATGACATTGTTTAGCTTCACTTTGTTATACGGGTCGCAAATAATTGACGGAGGAAAATGTAGTGATTCTTATTACAGACTGATTTATGTATGGTCTGAAAAATATTTGTCCGAAGCACCAATTATTTTCAAGGCAATTTGTTCACGTTGTACTTGTGAAAATCTCTATTTCTGAGCCATTAATCGTGCTTGAAAAGATAAAATATAGTACTCACTGGCTCTGAAGGATGAAATAATAGGATGTTCATGTGAAGGGACTTGTCTTGTTAATTAATTAATAAATTTACACAACTGCTCCATGATCATATTTATCAAAATTTATGGTTTTGCCGGACTTGACTTTAAAATTATAGCTGTATGCAGATCTTGAGACATCAGGTTTGATTTGCTTTTGATTGTTACGTTACAGTTAAATAAATAGACTGATTAGTCCACATTGGTTTTTATTTGTAATCGTCTGTTAGCAATTTAGCATAGTAACACGGGTATCGCTCCCAACCATTGGAGAGCACGTACCCCACGCTTCCCCGCTCCTGGGAGCTTGGGAGCTTGTAGGAAACTTGGAGCTTCAAAGGGTACTTTGGAACTTTTTGGGAGCTTCACTACTCTGGAGGGTATTGATTTTACTAGATCTAGATGCTTACTCTGTTGACTACCCAACCTTGTGAATATTATCACACATTCTTATAGAAAAATGCATGCTAGTTGAAATAACCAACCTGTACATGGGATTTTAAAAGAAAATCGTGAATGCTACTCACGACACCTAGGTTATACGCACCGCTTCCCGCTCATAATTGTTGAAAATATACAGACAAATTTAATGTTATGGACTTAGTATCTTGTGTCGTGGACATAAAAATATTTATTAAGAGTCTAAAAGTGTGAGCAAAGTGTGACACAGGGTGTTAAGTTTGAAGTTTTGGAGTCTTCGTAAATATGTTTTAATGCGAAGTACCAAATGTATAAATCGATTATTATTATTTATGGACTTGAGGCACCCAAATATTTAGTGTGATGGACGAGGAATGGTGGAGATTGAGTAAGTTATCGTAATTATAAACTAGTATAGGTATGTAAATTAAATGGCTGATAAATGGATAGCCATCAAAAACACTCAAGTGCTGTTTAATTTATCAGCTATTTTATTTATGTAATGTCAAGATAGAGTGGAGAATGGAGATTGCAAACACACTGGGTAAGTTTTGAAGTGGAAATATGGTTTGAAAACTCTTGATTTAATTCATTGGATTGTGTGTATATGGTGAAGAATATTCCCAGATTTATTAAATCCAGACCATTCATACATTTTTATTTTTTTATTTTTTTATTTTTTTTAAGAATGAGAAGTCAAAGTGTAATAAGTCCGAAGTGTTCTTAGCAGTATTACCTCTCTAAAGTTACCTTTAACCTTTGTGATTGTCGTATTTGTTAATTATTTCCTAGAATAAGTTATTGTATTGTTTAATTATTTTCTAGAATAAGTTATTACGTGAAGTCAAAGTGTAATAAGTCCGAAGTGTTCTTAGCAGTATTACCTCTCTAAAGTTACCTTTAACCTTTGTGATTATCGTATTTGTTAATTATTTCCTAGAATAAGTTATTGTATTGTTTAATTATTTTTTAGAATAAGTTATTACATGAAGTCAAAGTGTAATAAGTCCGAAGTGTTCTTAGCAGTATTACCTCTCTAAAGTTACCTTTAACCTTTGTGATTATCGTATTTGTTAATCATTTCCTAGAATAAGTTATTGTATTGTTTAATTATTTTCTAGAATAAGTTATTACGTGAAGTCAAATGTACATGTATTTTAGGTATTTTAACATTAAAAAGCAGACACAAGACTCTAGAGATCAATTGCCAATCTTCATGGTTAAGTGTTTGTCTGGTAGCTTCAAATAGCTCTACCATGAACTGAGTTTAAAATTATTTTTGTAATTGTATATTTTTTTTTGTTAAATGTTTGTTTTTAACCATGTGTATATAAACTCTTATACGCTGATAAATCTAGATATGAAGTTTTGTTAATATATTTGATTTGAATGATGATTGTTATGAGTTGTTTTTTGTTTTGGATATGCTTTGCATGTTTATCTTTATTTTTTATTGAGAACATATGTTTTCTTGTAAGAGGCTATAGGTTCAAATCCAAAGACGAGTAGAGTATGTATATCTTTATAAACTTTAATAATCAAATCATTGCATTGAAGTGGGCCCCTTATCCCCAAAACAAGAGTCACATACACCAATTTGGTATATGTAGATTGGAAATAAATTGTTTGCCAAATTTGAAAAAATGCAATTTAGGAATTTATCATGAATAATAGATGCAACAAAATAAAAATGAAATATCCCATGCATGTTATTTTCTTATACTTTCATATGTTTCCTTTTATGTAGAACACTACATTACCATACATTACCATTCAAATGCACTATTTTTATTATCCAATAGAGTATTGAATTCGTTACTTGCTAAGATATACAATAATCTTCCATTATTCGGTAGAGTTGACATGTTTAGGTTGTATGACTTTTTTTTTGTTGTTGGTCTAACCCATGGGGAATTGAGCATTGTTGCTTCCTTCTGCTACCGTTATAATATCCAGTTGTGTTGAATTTGGAACCATGGTTGGTCTTCATAATGTACATTTGGTCACTTGATGTAATTATAGTTATCATTGTAAAACATATTTATAAATGCTGGAGTCAAAAGAAAATTTATTGAGTCAAAGTCCCATTGCGACTTTTAAAAGATGTAAATTTGAATTTTTTAAATGTAAAATTCTGGCTCCAAACGTGACAAGTCATCTACCCTCCAAGTCAAGTCGACCTTGGCCAAGAGACACATGCATTTGCCCTAGACAAATTACTATATAAAAATGTTAAAATATGACAACAAATGTAAATAATGTAATTTTGGGCAAATTTACTTATTACCTGTTAGTTGGTTGTATAACGAAATGAAGTTAGAATAACGAAATAGCCCAAGTTAAATTGGATGGCCTGAGAGGCTTGTAGGAGGAGGAGAATCATTTTGATTAATAGAGTTTCCAATCCCTTGCCCCGTGGAGATTTCCTTGACACCTTGTCAAGGTTTTACCACGTATATTTGTGCATTTACCTATGTGTGTTTATCTTTCAGTTTGTCATTCAGTTTCATAGATTTCTTTCTTGTTTTATAACTGTCGAGTTCAATAAGTGGTATCAGAACCTGATTGAGTAAGGTTGTTAGAGAGGATCGAAAAAGAGTCGTTCTGCCCTGCTGTGTTAAAGATCACACCAATGAATCGCTGTTTTAAAGATGGTAACGGTGGTATCCATTTTTTTAAGAAAGATCAAGCCCGAGAAAGATTGATTGAGCCAAAGCCGCTATCGCTGGAGAAAAAAAAGTCGTCGAGGGAGATTGGTGAGGTTGTGTGAGCCAAAGCCACTGTCGCTAGAGAAAAAGAGGCCGTCGAGGGAGATTGGTGAGGCTGTGTGAGCCAAAGCCGCTGTCGTTGGAGAAAAAGAGGCCGTCGAGGGAGATTGGTGAGGCCGTCGAGGGTGACTGGAAAAGTCAGTTGCAGTGCAGAACACTGCTCATCGGTCGTCGAGGGTGACTGGAGAATTCGGTTGCAGTGAAGAAGCATACACGCTGGAGAAAAAGGTGCCGTAGCAGAAAAGCCTGCACCTGCTCATCGAAATTGAACCATCTCTTCAACGTTGTGATCCAGATGATAAAATCGACTGCCTTGAAGGTATTTTTATTTTTTATGAAGGATTCTGTTACCTTCAGAAAAATTAAGGCTCAAAAATATATTTTTTAAGACAAATTGATAAGAGGGAATAGATTGATAGAAGGAATTTATTTTCTCTGTCCCTGTGGAAGAAATTGAAGAAATTTATTTTTTTTCTGTTCCTGTGGAAGAAGTTGTTTGTTAATAAAGGGCCTAGATTTCTGAAAATTTGATTTAGCAGAAAAGGGAGAAAAATAGACTTTTTTTTTTTTAAACCTTAGCAAAAGAAGGGAAATCAGAAACCCTAGCAGAACAAGGGAAATCTTTTCAGAAGAGGGGAATAAAAAAAAAAAAAACCCTAGTTGGAAGTTTAAGAAAGAAGGGAAAACTAGAAATGGCCAAAATGACGAATGCAAAGTTCGAGGTGGAGAAATTCAAGGGGAAGAACAATTTTGCATTATGGAAACTGAAGGTTAGGGACTTGCTGGTGCAACAAGGGTGGCACAAAGCATTAGACGGGGTAAAAAAAAAACTTGCAAGCATGACATATTCGGACTGGTAGGACTTGGATGCCCAAGCCCTAAGTACCATTAGGTTATGCTTGGTAGATGAAATTCTCTTTAATATTGTTGAAGAGAGTACCATTGAAGGGTTGTGGGAAAAACTGGAAACCTTGTATATGACTAAATCATTGACAAATAGAATTTATTTGAAAAGACAATTGTACAGTTTTCGGATAAAGGAGGGTACAAAAGTTGCAGAACATTTAAATGTTTTTAATACACTAATTTGCCAGTTGTCAGATATGGAAGTTAAAACGCAGGAATAAGACAAGGTGATAACCTTGTTGTGTTCTTTGGTCAAGTCATGGGACCACTTCGTAACTTCAATCAGTTTGAGCACTGCTGATTTCTTTGAAATTTGAATCAGTTGTGGGTGCTCTGTTATCTGAAGAAGTACGAAGAAAATCTAGTATTGAGACATCTGCACCAGAAGCCATGGTAGCCAGAGGTCGGTCAAAGGAAAGAGGGGAGAAAGCAAGGGGTTCTTCCAGATCAAAGTCAAAGGGCGGCAAGAAGTGTAAAGCCAAGTGCTGGTACGACAACAAAATTGGACACCTCAAGAAAGACTGTTGGAAACGGAAGGAGTCAGAAAACCAAAATAAGGAAGCAAATCAGGTTGATTCATGTATGATTGATGAAGTTTTAACTGCTGAAGCCCTACCTGTTTGTAATGTCTCTCAAGATACTAAAAATTGGCTATTAGACTCTGGTGTTTCTCATCACTTGAGTCTGCACATAAGTTGGTTTACTTCATATGAAGCTGTAAATGGTAGTTTTGTGTTTATGGAAAATAATGCATCTTGTCAGACTGTTGGGATGGGTAATGTAAACATTAAAATGTATGATGATACAGTTAAAACATTATCTGATATTAGGCATGTACTTGAACTAAAGAAAAACTTGATTTCCTTGGGAGTTTTGGATTCGAATGGGTATAAATTTACAAGTCAGAATGGAGTGCTGAAATTCTCAAAAGGAGCCTTGGTTGTTATGAAGGCTGAAAAGGTCAGAAATCTATACAGACTCAAAGGAAGCACTCAAGTTAGTGAAGCAGCGATTGTATCAGAAAAAGCAGAAGAAGGTTCTCGTCTATGGCATCAGCGGTTGAGTCACATGAGCGAGAAAGGTCTTCACGTACTGATGAACTGCAAGTTGCTTCCTGATTTGAAATCCTTGAAGTTGGATTTTTGTAAACATTGTGTGTTTGGAAAACAATGTAAACAAAGGTTCAAGACTGGAAATCATAATAGTAAACAAATTTTAGACTACATTCATTTTGATCTGTGGGGACCATCTCCTACTGTGTTTTATGGAGGTGCATTATATTTCTTAACATTTATTGACGATTTCTCTTGGAAAGTTTGGGTCTATATGTTGAAAAAGAAGTTGATGTATTTAATGTTTTTAAACAATTTAAAGCAATGGTGGAAAATAAAACAGGGAAATCAATTAAATGTTTAAGAACCGACAATGACGATGAATTTACTTCTTTAGAATTTGAACAATTCTATAAGGATGAAGGGATTGTTAGACATAAAACTGCTGTTTATACTCCTCAACAAAATGGCGTTGCTGAACGGATGAATCAGACCCTTATGGAAAGAGCCAGAAGCATTTAGCAATGCTAACCTGCCAAAGGAGTTGTGGGCAGAAGAAATATCTACTGCTTGTTATTTAGTTAACAGATCACCTTCAGTTGCAATAAACTGTAAAATTCCTGAAGAAGTTTGGTCGGGTCAATCTTGTGATTATTTGCGTTTGAAGATTTTTGGTTGTGATGCCTATGCTATTATTCCTAGAAAGCAGCATTCAAAGTTAGATCCAAAATCGAAATGTTGCGTCTTTGTTGGGTATGATTATGCAGTGAAAGGATATAGGTTGTGGGATTCTTCCTCACGAAAGATAGTCATTAGTAGAGATGTAATATTTGATGAATCTTCTCTTCTAAAATCAGATGTTGGAAAAGTTGAACAGGTCCAGCAGGTATGGCCAAATCAACAGATTCAATTGGAGACTAAAGCTTTTCTAGAAAGTGGAAAGGAAGGAGAGACTTCTGATGAAAAAGGTGGAGAAGCAAAGGAAACTGGAGAAATTCAAGTACCAATTCAGAAACCAGTCACTCTAAGAAGGTCTACAAGGGAAAGAAAAACACCCAAAAGGTATGAAGATTCTGCTTCATCTTTTGCATTGATGATTGAAGATGGGGAACCTTTTTGTTATCAGGACGCAGTAGATGATGCAGATAGCGAGATATGGAAAAAGGCTATGGAAGAAGAAATGGACTCCTTAGCCAAGAAGAATACCTGGGATCTTGTAGAACTTCCTGAAGGGAGAAGCGTTGTTGGGTGCAAATGGGTCTTCAAGTTGAAGAGAAAAGTTGATGGAAGTATTGAGAGGTATAAGGCGAGGCTAGTTGCAAAAGGATATTCTCAGGTTGAAGGTATTGATTTTCATGAGATTTTTTCACCAGTCGTTAAACTTGTTTCTATTCGTACTGTGTTAGCACTAAGTGCATTACTTGATCTTGAGTTAGAACAGTTAGATGTTAAAACAACCTTTCTTCATGGTGATTTGGATGAAGAGATATAGATGGATCAACCAAAAGGTTTTGTACAAGGTCGCAGTAGAAGATTAGTTTGCAAGCTCATGAAATCATTAGGCTATCAGGCATGCCCAGAAATAAAAAGAAGTTGACCTTCATATATTTGTATTTTATCAAGTGAGTATAACTACTGTGTATACCTTCCATCCCTTTAATGGCATATTCATTATCTTGGTGTTGTATGTTGACGATATGCTTATTGCATGCAAAATCATGGTAGAAATCAACAGGTTAAAGGCTCAGATCTCTAGGACGTTTGATATGAAGGATCTTGGAGTGGAAAAACATATCTTGGGCATGGAGATACATAGAGATGGGAAGAATGGTGAGCTTTGGTTATCACAACAGAAGTATGTGGAGAAAGTACTTGAAAAGTTCGATATGAACAATGTGAAACCCGTTAATGTTCCATTAGCTTCCCATTTTGTCTCTTTCTGACTAAGTCCCAACTAATTTAAGAAAGAAGATGCAGGTCTGCAGAGTATGAAATGCGTAGGTAACTTAATTGCAGGTGAGCAGGCCCACAAGACCTGACATTTCACATGCAGTTGGAGTTGTCAGCAGGTTCATGGCAAATCTAGGAGAAGAACATTGGCGAACAGTGAAATGGGTGCTTCTGTATTTGAGAGGCACAAGTGACCATTGCATCAACTTTGGTGGTCGTGAAGGTTCAGTCTGCGGATATCTGGATGCTGATTATGCAGGTGAATTAGACAAAAGGAGGTCTACTACAGGTTATGTTTTTACTCTTGTAGGTGGAGCAATTAGCTGGATGTCAAAGCTTCAAGAGATGATTGCTTTGTCCACTACTGAAGCAGAGTATATAGCTGCTTCAGATGCCTGTAAAGAGGAAATTTGGTTAAAAGGTCTGCTTGATGAGATTGGAAGGACGCAGGAGAAAGTGAATGTATTCTGTGATAGTCAGAGTGCTATTCATTTGGCTACAAATCCAGCCTATCACAACAAGACCAAGCACGTCGATGTAAGGTATCACTTTTTGAGACATGTAATCGAAGGCGACAAAGTAGTTCTCAAGAAGGTCCGTACACAGGAAAATCATGCAGATATATTAACGAAGCTAGTTACAGTAGAGAAGCTGAGATGGTGTCTCACTTCTCTTGGCTTGCAGAAAAGATGATGAATGGGCATGGGCAAGGGATTAGGAAAATTGTTGTCAAGGTGCAGTTTGTTAAAATATGACAACAAATGTAAATAATGTAATTTTGGGCAAATTTACTTATCACCTGTTAGTTGGTTGTATACCGAAATGAAGTTAGAATAACGAAATAGCCCAGGTTAAATTGGATGGCCTGAGAGGCTTGTAAGAGGAGGAGAATCATTCTTGATTAATAGAGTTTCCAATCCCTTGCCCCATGGAGATTTCCTTGACAGTCAAGGTTTTACCACGTATATTTGTGCATTTACCTATGCGTGTTTCTCTTTTAGTTTGTCATTCAGTTTCATAGATTTCTTTCTTGTTTTATAACTGTCGAGTTCAATAAAAAACAACTTGAGCTCCTCGTTTGGGAAATTCACATTCCTCTCATGATATAGTTTATGGGCAAGTGCGCGAAGTGCAAGAAGGACGAAAAAGAAGGTTCAGTTTCTCTCTCCTCTCTCTCTCTAACAACTCACATGTGTGAAGTGATCTCTCTCTCTCTTTCTCTCTCTTTGGTTCACATTTTTTGGGGCAACTATTGTAGGGGGTCAAAAGTTTCTCGGTTACTAGGGCAACTGCTACAAGACTGAAATTTTAGGGCAATTGGCTATTACAAGAGGGCTGAAATTATGGAAGTGCAAGACCAAGAGTGAAGTGCAGGATCAGTTTGAGTGACTTGACTTGGAGGAGAAGACTAGTTTTGACCATAGGTCTAGGTGTGTCATTGAATACGAAGAATTTCTCTATTGTTATGGTTGTTGGGTTTTTCCCTGTAGTGGGTTTTCCTAGGGTAAATCTTGTCTCTCTTTTGTGCATTGTGATCTCTACTGTTCTACTGTTCTTTATTGTTGATTTTTCAGAAGTATAATTACTAAATGATACATTGGAATAAGTTAAAAGATCTACATCAAAAGTAATAATAATAAAAAAAATATTGTGCTAACCCTAATTGCACTGGAAAATCAACATGGTATAAGAGCTTTGGTGAAGGAAGTTAGGAACATTGAGATCACTTTGTCAAAACCCTAGAAATCAATTTATTCAAGTTCTTGCAAATTGGTTTCGATGACTACATATATGAAATCTGAAAACAAGCTAGAGGGAGCATCAAACTTCAGAGCTTGGAAAATTAATTTAACATTCTTCTTGCCCAAAAATATGAGGCATCAAATGACATTTTTTGGGGGTAAAAATTTGTTGCTTTAGTGTAACACCTTTCCATACTATTCTACACACAGAGACCTTTTCAACGATTCAAGCACGTCAATCAAAGTCCGTCCGCAAAAGTTATGCCACTCAGAAGTTGACCTTCTTGTTTTCACACCTATAGTTCAGGAGGATGCCATGTCAGCCCCATTATTCATGGAAAAGGGTCTAGCCATGTGTTTGTGATGTAAAAGACACTAGAAGATTTTATATTGTAACTCTAGTTAAGAGTTGTAGTCAAAATTAACCACTAGTAGGCTATCGGGCAGTGTTATAACCAGGCCACTTGAAGGAAGAAACATTCCATTCTTTTGAGAGAATTTTGTTCCATCGCTGAGAAAAGATAGCCATGAGAGATAGGAGGTAGAGCATAAAAAGAGGATCTGTGCACTGTAACAACCCACATGCCACAAACATTATTTCTTTGTACCTACAACCATATATCCAGACAGAGAAAGAGAGCAGAGCGGCCTCACCTTCCAGCCTAGTTTTCTCCTGAAATGGTTTCCTAGAGCATTTCTTGTGTCTTATGAGTGTGTGGGCTTATTTTGTCATTCTCTACTTTGCTGCATAATTTCCATTCACATGCATGCACTAATTACAATTAAATTTATATATTTAGAAGTTTAATAAAACTGTAATAGCGTAGAAATTCTGCATTTTAATATTTTATTATCAGATCTATTGTGACGAACTGTCCAGTGGAATATTGATGGTATTTTACGGATCATTTGGTATCAAATCAATTTTCTTTATATATTTTGTGGAGATTGCAGGGACCTAGATCGGTGGGGCCGAAAATCGTAAAACCCTAATCACGAACGACAAATATGTAAATGAACCTCGTGATCTTGTAGAGGTGAGGTTTACGCAGCTGGAACAATAATTCACACATATTAACTGTAATGTAAACCTCCTCATCAAAACTTTGAATGGAAAGATGGGGATATTTGGATAAGATGGGGGTTTGAATGTAGAGGAAAAATCAAAACGAGTATTAGAAGATCAGGGGGAAATAAAGAAATAGCCAAAGAAAAAACTAAAAAAATATCAACCCGGTTAGAGTGCCGTGAATCAATCCATATTAATGGAAGCAACAAGCCATACCACAACGAGATCGACGCTCTAAAGTTGAACCACTGGTTGCAACAACTGGAAGTTTATTTCAACGTCCATCAGATAAAGGAAGGTCGAAAGATATCATTTGCCAACCCGTTAAGAACAGGGGTCCAACGTGGCGATACATCTAAATAAAGAAGATAATCAGGCTCAACACCCAACAAGGACATCTCGCTGACACTATGCATTGATGTATGGATCCCGAAGTAGGGAGGGTGGCGTTGGTCATAGAGCTCTGACCTTGTATTACGCACTTGGATCCCTGGGTTGATAGTTAGCAAGTAAGGTTGATGGTACTTAGAGAGGCTGAAAGCTTTGGTCCATATTAGTCTGACCCAAATAGATTGCCCTGGTCAGGAATCTAGTTCGTGACACCGTGGGTGCCTAAATTGTTTCAGGACCTTGGATAGATTTCCCTGGTCAAGAATCTAGTCCATGGCATTGTGGTGCCTAAACTCTTCATAGTTCATATGTTTTGAGATCTTCCTTGTACTTTTATATGTCATTATGAATACCTCCCTAGTTAAGAGGGAGTGTTGAAGAATGTAACCATGTTTGGTCTTCATAATTGTATTTGAGTCATTATGAAATGTACTTATCAAAGGTATGAAAAATATTTATTATTATTATTATTACAATGACTTATTAAAGCATGGGCTTCATGCTTGGGTCATCATTTTATTAGTCAAAGTCCCCATTGAGGACTCCTAAGATTTATATTTTCATTAGAGTCATTGTACATTTTATGAGACTCTTCTTGGGCTTTTGAATCATGTAAAAAGAATTATTTGAGTCAAATATAAATTTTGTCACCTCCACACCAAGTCGACCCTTGCCTGATGAAGTCCTCCTACAAAGGAGAAATTTGACCCAAAAGAAGCATATATATACAAGTGCAGTTCGATCTACTTGCTCATCAACTCAACAAGTTTGATATACACAAGAAGCAATGCAAAAAAGTGCGAAGCACAAGGAGAAGGAAGACAATTGCAACATCAAAATTTTTGGACTATTTATCTCTCTCTCTCCTACAAATTTACTGGGCAGTTGCAGGATCGAAATGTTGGAGTTGCAAGATCAAAATTTTGCAGTTGCAGGAGGTCGAAGTTGCATGGGTCAAAGTTGCTGGGGTTGAAGTGTTTGTGAAAATTTTTGAATATTACTTTATGCAGAAACCCTACTGTTAATTCTGGTTATACTTTTCCTACTTAATCAAGTTATTAATGCTGAAAATTCAGATTAACATTTAAGTAAACACATAACAGTTCTTCACTGATTCAGATCTAAACAAAAAAATACATTCACACATACAAAGTGACACACAAGCTTTTCTGGACAACTGTCCCCGGAAAAACCCAATGCGGGAAAACCGGTCTTCTGGCTATTGGAGGGTTTTTATTATTAAGTAGATTTTGAATACAACAAATCTGGGCACTTTACTGGTTAACCCGACAAAGAAAATAAGATCTGCAACAATACCTGTTGTTTTGGAGATTGAAAATTGGATTGATTCATACCCTCAAATGAGATTTACAGAACTCAGCCACTTTCTGCCTCTAGAAATCCCAGTGCTGCTCTGAAGCCGCCTGTGTCAACCTTGCTAGGCTCTGTGTGCCCCTGCGCTGCCCAAGAGAGGGTTGCATAACCCCAAACTAGGTGACGTAGTCCTTACGTTGCCCTGGATGGCCTCTGCATAACCTTGGTGGCCTCCTGCTGCCTCAGCGTTGCCCTTTCTGGGCCTACATAGCGGCTGAAACCCTTTGCGCTGCGCAGCTACTGCGTAGCCTCTGCTTCCTCTGCGCTGCTCTTGGTTGCTGCGTCTTTGCCTGTTCCTGATTCTTGGCTCTGGGATCAGATCACCCCTTAGCCAATACTACCCCTCGCTACAGCTGAAACACTTCTGAAAATTCTTAGCAAACCTGCCCTAGAATTTCGACTTAGTCTCAGTGCTCTGCCTCCGTGTGTGTGTTCTCCAACTGACCCCAAGCCTTTCCTTTATACTTTCTCATTGAAAAACCAACGACCATGATCTAATCTTGAATTGATGACTAAGATTAAAAGAAATCTTGATATGTGTGACTTAAGTCATTTCCATCACATGTTTAAATTAATTACCTTTAATATTTTTATTTTCCTAAGTTAGACTGAGGGTCCTTAATTAATAATCTTAATTAATTAATTATCTCCAAAATTGGATGGAATTTCTCAAATCGCTTTCTGGGTCTTGGAGATCTTATGTACTCTAGTCCCTCCACAAATTTTGGGAGCTAGAGCACATTCGATGCTACCTCAACACTAAAATATCTCAAGAGTGTTGATGCTGTATAGATCGAAGTTTTGCTGCTGCAAGGTCGAAGGTCTAGATCGAAGCTGTTGGAAGGAAGGGCTGAATTGGTGGTTGGAGGAAGTCTTTGTCTAGGTTGGAGAGCCTTGGATTATCTTAGGAAAAACTATTGAAGGAAGAGATTTGACTAGGCTTTCCCCTAGATAGGGGTTTTTCCTTGGCATAGTGCCTACATCTCGTGTCTCTTATTTTTTGATCTTCGGACACACATAATTTGGTAATTGCTTGATGAAAGATAATATAACAAAGAAATAAAAGAAGGCAACTTAATTCACAAGTAATTATCAAGAAAGAGGAATCAAAACCCTAATTCTACTAGCGTTGATTTCTCAAGAGATATCCCATTAAAATCTGATCCAAAATTGGAATGATGAATCTCTTTGGTGGATTGGTTATAGCTTTTAGTTTAACAAGAGCCACATGGTATATATCTACCTATTTTTGAATGGACTTTAATAAGTGTATTGTGGATGGTATTAAATGATTACATTTTCTAAGTAGTTATACTAGTTAACACATATCGATGCCACGTTATTAATGTCACACAATTAATGTTAAAAAAGAATATAGTTATCATATGCCAATTTGTGGATGAGACACTTTTTAAATTATTAAAATAAATGTAATGATGATTATAATATGCTAACTTACTTGTGGATGATGCAATTTTTAAACTATTACAACAAAAAACAATGATGCAGATGGAGATTTTATGTGAAGCTTATGCAAATTGAAATCATACACATTTCAATTTGAATATAAGTTATTAACACTACTTGTTATATTATATTTATCTTATTTTCAAAGTGTATATGAAATCGGATTTTATTGGTGATTACAATAGAGATTTTGAATCTGATGTTATAGCCTATAGGTCACATTATTGCGAATACGTCGTTGGAAGGCTCTGCTGTGAAGGAAAGAAGGTTCGACCAATGAACAAACAAGAAACGTTACTTTTGCTTTCTTCCCTGTTCATGTATTGTATGAAAGCTACTTGCCCAACTCTTTAAATTCATAGTTCAACGCATCATGGCCCATAGTGAGTGTCGTGAAAATCACAACTCACGATATTATCTCATAATTTTTTGAGTTGTGTGCTCTACAAGTGGGGTTGGTAACGTCGCCCCTCAACCTTTAGAGCCGTGGTGGTGGCCTCGGGCCAACATCACCATCCAGTAACCCAAAAACTTAAGGTATACATTAGAATTCCAACAAATTTTTTCTGAGTTGTGTGCTCTGCAAGTGGGGTTGGTAACGTCACACCTCAGCCTTTAGAGCCCTGGTGGTGGCCTCGGGCGAACATCACCGCCCAGTAACCCAAAAGCTTAAGGTATACATTAGAATTCCAACAAATTTTTCTGTGCAGCGAGGAAAAAATTTAATGTACGAAACAAATTAATCATCCGGCATGATCACTATATATCACTGCCCTATGGGTATTGACATAGTAATGGTTTCTTGGCATAGCTTCTAGCGCCTGCTCCTTGGTGGCTCCGCTACAAACAACACCTTCCTCTTCCTTGGTGGCTTGACATTGTTCACGAAGAGAATTCGACAGCTCAAAGCTAATTACAAAAGGTTAGTGAAAATACCAAATGGAGATGGAAAAGCATATGCAGAGGCATTAGGGTAGCTGAGGGGAATTAGGTTTTTAACGTTTTAAAGATTTTTTCTTTAAAAAAAAATTACAAGGGTCATCAAGGCTTTCCCCTGTTTGGTGGAGGGCATTCCTATGTGCCCTTTTTTAAGAGGGGGCAGACACAAGCCCATCTTTTTGCGAAATGTGGTCCCCACTCTCACAAAATGTTTTGCCATGCATTTTGTGGAATTTCACGAAAAGGGGGACATGGCGAAAAAGTTATGCTATGTGCCCTACGATCCCAGCGGTATGGGGGGCGCTGCCCTATGATACTACACACACCACATGCATATACACCATGAATATGTTGAATTTTTATTGAACTTGCTGTTGGTTTAAAGAATTTTTATCGAATTACATTGCAGCTGAATTTGAACACGAGAATGAACCTGGTGACTTGGGTTATGACTTATATCTATACTTTACTGAAGAGCTTGCCGGATTAGAGAAAAAGGCCCTTGCCTCATATCCCTTAAAACCAGACTGGTGGAAAAGATTTGTTGATGATACTAATATAAAGTGGGCTCATGGAAAAGAGAATCTGGACAAGTTTTTTCATCACTTGAACTCCATTTCCCCAGATATCAAATTTACCATGGAAACTGAAGAAAATAGGTGCATTCCTTTTCTAGACATTCTTGTTATTAGAAATGATGATGGAACCCTTGGGCACCGTGTATTCAGAAAGAAAACCCACACTGATAGTTATCTCCATGCCGATTCCTATCATCATCCAGCCCAGAAGTTCAGTGTCCTTAATACCCTTCCTGTTAGGGCCTTGAGGATATTTGATGCTGAACACCTTAACGAAGAAATCAACCACTTAACATCTGTTTTTAAGGGTTTGGGTTATAAAGAAAGAGATATCAGGAACGCTCTAAAAAGAGCTGAGGGTGCAATCTTACCCTAGAAACAACTTGAACCCCAAGAAAAAGGAGGGAGAGTTTTTCTATCATACATTAAAGGTGTCACTGATAAAATCGCCAAGGCTCTAAGAAAGAACGACATTTTCGCACAATTTTCAGCAGCAGGAACTATCAGACAAAGAATGCGATCAGTTAAAGATGTTATAAGTCTGGAACAACTTAAAGGAGTGTACAAGATTGATTGTTCGTGCGGGAGAAGTTATATCAGTGAAACCGGACGTTCACTCCAAAAGAGACTCAAGGAGCACAGAGCCGATATCAAGCATGAACGACTTCGCACTTCAGCCCTTGCGGAACACTCTTCAAAAACGAAGCACCAAGTGTGTCTTGAAGATACAAAGATCATTGCAAGAGAAGATCACTATTACGGGAGAAAAGTAAGAGAGGCCCTGGAGATCAAAAAACATCCTGAAAACCTCAATAGGGATGGAGGATATGAAATTAGCGACAACTGGCGTCCTCTTATTCAACAAATCTGCTCCTAAAAAACACACTCCTTCTAGGTATGAGTTTGTAGGTATAATAGTCTCAAGTGTGTCTCCTTTCTTTAAGTAATGGTTTAACAAATAAGGAACTTTCTTTTAATAATTATTAACGTTAATTAATTTTTATTTCATATAATAAAAATTAATTAATTATAAATAATTATTCATTAAAAATACTTATTTGCTTCCCTTCTTTATTAATTTTACTAGATTAATATTTATTAGATTAGAGATTAACTAATCAGTAATAATAAAAGTTAACTAATCTGTAAACATTAGTAAACTTTAAACACTTGTTAGTATAGTTAACTTTAACATTTCTGATTTTGACCTTTAATTTTCTAGGGTATTAAATAGGTATTTATTTTTAAAATAAAAATAAATAAATATTAATACTCATTAGAAAATTCTTAGTTTTTTTAATTAATTATAAGCTTGATTTTTAAAATTAATTAATTTTTTTTTTTAATATAGATAGGTTGATATATATTTTTAACTTGTTATTTTTAATTTTAAATTAAATTAAAAATAATAAGCCAAAATAAAATAAATTGCCTTAGTTATAGAGAAATAAATTACCCCTTAGTAAATTAAATTAAACCTTAAGCATTTTATAAAGTATAATCATCGTTATAGAGAAATAAATTACCCCTTAGTAAATTAAATTAAACCTTAAGCATTTTATAAAGTATAATCATCGTTTGAATTATTAGTAATAGGATTTTTTCTATACTTTCAAAATAATAAACTTATTAATAAAATATATTTAATAAGTTTATTATTTTTAATAATAATATAATTTTGAAAATAGTAAACTTATTAATAAATAAATTTAGTAAGTTATTTTTTATAATTGTAATTAATCGCTACCTTATTTTTCTGTTCTCTCGGACTCATATGGGCGTCCTCAGAAATGTATAGCATTTCGTATGGGTGGTTCCAAGAAAGGATCAAACACGGATATTGTTGTACGAAAAATGCACCTCTCAAAATATGAAGCTTCGGATTCTCGATGATTGCAAAAGTGATTCAGTTCTTTTGACAAGGAAGAGTGAAGGCATTGATAACATATGTAACACAGACACAGAAGAGACATTACAAAATAGCAAGAAAATAAAACATGAGAGAAGCACAAATCAAGAAAGTTTGTGTGAGAATAATTTAACAAAAGAAGGTAACAAATGTGTCCATCTGAAAGAGCAAGAGCTACTAGTCAAAGTACTTGAACAGAGGGATGCTGAGATCAGGGATTTACAACGAATTATAGCTGCATTAATAAGGAAGAATGGTCTATAGCTTTGTTCCTCTCAGGATTATGCAGGAGTAGAATGAAAAATCAAGTCTGCAGGAAAAATCATTTCAATGCTGGTCACGGACAGAAAAATCTACTATCAGGATAAGGACGACGCTCCATTACATCAATGGGCAATTTCTTTGTTTGTGGTTTGGAATTCCGAATTTTCATTTTGAAGAAGAAAGTTGGAATTTGTAACAGCATATTGCACCAAAGCTGTATTTTGATGACTGCCATTCTCAGAGGATTTTTGGGGTGTCCTATATCCTTTGCAAACGAAAGTGATTGAGGTAACTGTGTATGTCACAAGTAAATGGTAACAACTTTCATTTATTTGATTACGAAAAAACTAACGATTTATATGGTAATTGTAAGCACTTCCAATACAGTTTTGCAAAGTTTATAGAACTGTATGAATGCCACCAATTATCACACCTATTTATTCAGTAGTTCTTAAATGGTCTTAACATTGGATTTATATGGAAATATGAAACTCCAAAATTACATTTGATGCGGATGACATTGTTTAGCTTCACTTTGTTATATGGGGCGCATATAATTGACGGAGGAAAATTTATACATTTAATTAATAAATTTATACAATTGCTCCATGATCATATTTATCAAAATTTATGGTTTTGCCTGACTTGACTTTAAAAATTATAACTGTATGCAAATCTTGAGACATCAGGTTTGATTTGCTTTTGATTGTTACGTTACAGTTAAATAAATAGACTGATTAGTCCACATTGGTTTTTATTTTTAATCGTCTGTTAGCAATTTAGTATTCATTTTACTAGATCTAGATGCTTACTCTGTTGAGTATACAACCTTGTGAATATTATCACACATTCTTATAGAAAAATGCATGCTAGTTGAAATAACCAACCTGTACATGGGATTTTAAAAGAAAATCGTGAATGCTACTCACGACACTTAGGTTATACGCACCGCTTCCCGCTCATAATTGTTGAAAATATACAGACAAATTTATTGTTATGGACTTAGTATCTTGCGTCGTGGACATAAAAATATTTATCACGAGTCTAAAAGTGTGATCCAAGTGTGACACAGGGTGTTAAGTTTGAAGTTTTAGAGTCTTCGTAAATATATTTTAATGCGAAGTACCAAATGTATAGATCGATTATTATTATTTATGGGCTTGAGGCACCCAAATATTTAGTGTGATGGGCGAGGAAGGGTGGATATTGAGTAAGTTATCTTAATTATAAACAAGTATAGGTGTGTAAATTAAATGGCTGATAAATGGATAGCCATAAAAAAAACACTCAAGCGCTATTTAATTGATCAGCTACTTAATTTATGTAATGTCATGTAATGTCAGGATAGAGTGGAGAAAATGGTTTGAAAACTCTCAATTTAATCCATTGAATTATGTATATGGTAAAGAATATTGCCGACCATTCATACATTTTTATTTTTTAAAGAATGAGAATTCTTGAAACCCTATTATCAGTGTAATAAGTCCTAAGTGTTCTTAGCAGTATTACCTCTCTAAAGTTGCCTCTAACCTTTGTGATTATTGTATTTGTTAATTATTTCCTAGAATAAGTTATTGCATTGTTTAATTATTTTCGCTAAAGTTGCCTTTAATCTTTGTGATTATCGTATTTGTTAATTATTTCCTACAATAAGTTATTGCATTGTTTAATTATTTTCTAGAATAAGCTATTACTAGAAGTCAAATGTACATGTATTTTGGATATTTTAACAGTAAAAAACAGACATTAGACTCTAGAGATCAATTGCCAATCTTCATGGGCAAGTGTTTGGCTGTTAGCTTCAAATAGCTCTACCATGAACCGAGTTTAAAACTATATTAGTAATTGTATATTATTTTGTTAAATGTTTATTTTTAACTTTGTGTATATAAACTCTTATACGCTGATAAGTGTAGATTTGAAGTTTTGTTAATATATTTGATTTGAATGATGGTTGTTATGAGCTGTTCTTTGTTTTGGATATGCTTTGTATGTTTATCTTTATTTTTTATTCAGAACATATGTTTCCTTGTAAAAGGTCATAGGTTCAAATCCAAAGATGAGTGGAGTATGTACACCTTTGTAGACTTTAACAATCAAATCATTGCATGGAAATGGGCCCCTTATTCCAAAAACAAGAGTCATATACACCAATTTAGTATATGTAGCTTGGAAATAAATTATTTGCCAAATCTGAAAAGATACAATTTAGGAATTTATCATGAATAATAGATACAACAAAATAAAAATGAATTAGAGTTACTCATAACCCATGCATGTCATTTTCTTATAGTTTAATATGTTTCCTTCTATGTAGAACACTACATCACCATACATTACCATTCAAATGCACTATTTTTATTATCCAATAGAGTATTGAATTCATTACTTGCTAAGATATACAATAATCTTCCATTATTAGGTAGAATTTACATGTTTAGGCTGTATGACTTTTCTTTTTGTTGGTCTAACCCACGGGGAATTGAGCATTGTTGCTTCCTTCTGCTACCGCTATAATCTCCAGCTGTGTTGAATTTGGAACCATGGTTGGTCTTCATAATGTACATTCGGTCACTTGATGTAATTATATTTATCATTGTAAAGCATATTTATAAATGCTGGAGTCAAAAGAAAATTTATTGAGTCAAAGTCCCATTGCGACTTTTAAAAGTTGTAAATTTGAATTTTTTAAATACAAAATTTTGGCTCCAAACGTGACAAGTCAGCTACCCTTCAAGTCAAGTCGACCTTGGCCAAGAGACACGTGCATTCACCCTAGACAAATTACTATATAAAAACAACTTGAGCTCCTCATTTGGCAGTTCACATTCCTCTTACGATATAGTTTATATGGGCAAGTGAGCGAAGGGCAAGAAGGACATGACGAAAAAGAAGGTTGAGTTTTCTCTCTCCTCTCTCTCTCTGGAAACTCACATGTGTGAAGTGATCTCTCTCGCTCTCTCTTTGGTTCACATTTTCTGGGGCAACTATTGTAGGGGGTCAAAATTTTCTCGGTTACTAGGGCAATTGCTATAGGACCGAAATTTTTGGGCAATTGGCTATTACAGGAGGGCTGAAATTATGGAAGTGCAGGATCAAGAGCGAAGTGCAGGATTAAGAGTGAAGTCCAGGATCAGTTTGAGTGACTTGAATTGGAGGAGAAGACTAGTTTTGACCACAGTTCTAGGTGTGTCATTGGAGTGTAAAAACTCTGGTAAACTTGAATAAGTATATATTATTATTGATAAAAGATGAGATAATTACAAGTGGGGATCACCAAGGCTTTAAATACAACCTTATGGTGTCCCTTGGCGAAGAGGCATGATCGTTGATCATGCCCTTCCACTTAATAAACCTAAGATAACTATATTTAACTAATAATTAATAAAATATACATAACATTGCCCCTCTCTTAAAGATTCTTTGTCCTCAAAGCATACGTAATGATGGACAATGTTGACGAACGCCTGGGTTTCTTGAGCGGCAAGCTCTTGCTTCCCACATTTTAAAAAGATCGTGGAGCATCTTCTCGAGTTCAATCTTTTGGTGATGTGGATAGTGACAAGATTTGATATTGACAGGGTCAGATCTTGTTTTGACTTCTATTGGATGTTGATGTTCCTTATTAGGAGGTATTTTTATTGGCAGGTCTTGGAAGACTTTTTCGTGTTTCTGAACTATTCCTTGTTCTTCTGGTGATTCTTCGTGATTCCTTTTTAGATTTAGAGGTAAGTTACCAACAATTATTGTTCGATGCAACTTCTACTCATCATCAAATGTTGAGATTGCAACAAGATGATGAGCTTAGTGGAAAGAAGTCGCCTTCACTAAGTGGGCCCGCAGGGTATTTTTGGCGCAAAGTCTATTTTTAGACATATGGATCATGTTCTATGAGTTGCAGGATGCTATTTGTGGATGGTTGGTCAAGTCGGAAAAAATAGATGGACTTCTATTTTTAGACATATTAGGCAGAATCTATTTTTAGATTGCCAGTCTAAAAATAGATATGTCGAATATTATTAGCTCTTAATAATATTTGGACTCTAAACATTATCTTATCCTCTTGGAGCACTTCAGTTCGAGTCACGGATGTGGCACATGCAACTAACAGAAGGAATTACGCTATTCCTAGGGTTTAGTGGAGCTATTGTATGGTTGACTTCAGTTAGAACTCATGTGACAGAGTTTGGTGGAGTTGATGAGATAGTTAATGGAGTTGTGTTCAGTTTAACTTAGTTGAGCTAGTTGTATCTATTCTAACTGATTGATACAATTAGTGAGAGTGGTGTGAATTGATTATTAATTAATTCACTAATTATTAACTCATAAATCAACTAAAGAATACATCAGTTAACTGCAGTGCATGGACAGTTTCAGTGGAGACCAGTGAAGAGGTAGGTGAAAGAGCTAGTGTGACTATCAGTTGTGACTATACTGGTGCATGATATTTGCACACACATTGATGGAGAAGCCAATGAGGATTGCGTAGTACATACTGGTGGGATTCGATCTTGGATCCAATGATTATCCATATTGGATTGCGCAGTAGAGGCAGGCTAACAGGTGGAGCAGATTGGAGCATGTGTTTTGTATGATCTGAGCTTGTGTAGTGTGTAACAATTGGAGATTGTACTGAGAGCTTGTGAGGAATTTGTACAATGATTGTTACATGATCTCTATCATTATAATATACAGATAGTTGGGGGTTTTCATCTTTAAGCTTTCCCATAAATACTGTGTTTATATGTGTGATTGTTTATGGTTTTAATGTGCGCATGCGATTGTTTAATTTCCGCAAATTGATGATCAATAGTAGAAGAGGTTATGTATAATGCATGAAGCTCAAATAGTGTGTGATCAAGATAATCTCGGTGAATAATTTAACAGTTATTCAAATTTCTACATGGTATCAGAGCAGTATTGATCATTGGAGCAATTGCAGAACATTGAAGCGGTTGAGTTTTGTGCTGGTGGAATTCGAATTTGCAGCAGTGTTTTCTTGGTGTCGAAGTTGAGATGTCTTTCAACGGATTGCGATTGGAGTATGCCCTTGAGGGTAGCTCGAATTATATTGCATGGAAGGATAGGATGGAGGTGGTGCTGGATGACAATGGGTTGAAGGAGTTCATAGATGCTGAAGTCCCAAAGCCTACTTCTAGCGATGCTGCCGTAATTGAGGCTTGGCAAAAGAAGACAGCAAAGTGTCGAAGGATTCTATTGGAGGGCGTGAAGGATCACATAGTGTCCAACCTGCATGGTAAGGCTTCTCCATTTTTGATGTGGAAAGCCTTGAAAGATTTATTCCAAAGCAAGAGCGACCAAAGGAAGTTGGCGCTCAAGGATAAACTCAGAAACATAAAGATGGAGAAAGGCGACAGTATGCCCAAGTACCTCACGAAGTTCATCCAATGCAGGGATGAGCTGGGAAGTGTGGGGGTGACTATAGATGATGAGGACTTGGTGAGCTTGGCTCTCCTTGGGCTTCCGAAGAGTTGGCATTCCTATCAGGACTCTGTCAATGGTCGGGAGAAATTGCCAGGATGGGAGCGACTTTGGTCGGATCTTGTGCAAGAGGAGATAAGGCGGAGTACCAGGGACGGATCTTCATCAAAGAACTTTGATGAAGAGAATTGCGCTTTGGCTGCCAAAGCAAAGAAGGAGAAGAGCAAGAAATCTTCTCAATCCGGTGCGAAAGGCAAGAAGCAGGACATGTCCAAGGTGAAGTGCTTTCACTGTCACCAACACGGACATTACGCCACTAATTGTCCACAGAAGAAGAAAAATAAGCAGGCTGCTAGATCTGCAGCTGGAGAGGCCTTAGCCTCGCATTTTGAGCTGGATTTTTCACTGATCGCATGCTTGGTCTCAAGTGTGATGGGTTCAGTGTGGTTTCTTGACAGTGGTGCGTCTTTTCACATGACAGGAGATCGAGATTTGTTTACTGATCTGGATGAGAAAGATATTGGAGTGCACATCGAGATGGGCGATGATGGTAGATACAGTGTGACCGGTATCGGTACCATTTCCTTTGAGAGGGAGTCTGGTAAACCCTTCGTATTGAAGGAATTGATGCATGTTCCAGGATTGAAGAAGAATCTTATCTCTGTGGCGATGTTAGAAGACAAGGGATATGATGTTGTCTTTAGCGAGGGAAAGGCTTTCCTGCACAGTAAGGCAACTAGTGAGACCCGGAGGATAGGGGTTCGAGTTAAGAACCTTTATCAATTGCAGGTAGATGGCTATGCAACAATGGCAGGCAAGGCAGAAGGAGTGGTGAGCCGGGATGATGGCGAGTTGTGGCACCGGAGATTGGGCCACCTTCACCATGGAGCTTTGAAGATACTGCAGCAGATTTCTACTGGGCTTCCTAAAGGCACTCTTGTGTAGTAAGATCAGTGCAAGGGGTGTACCTTGGGAAAATTTGTGAAAGCCACCTTTCATGAGAAGGATAGTCACGCCACGACGATCCTTGAGAGAATTCACACAGACGTGTGTCGACCTTTCTTAGTAGCTTCGATAGCAAAGCATAGGTATTATGTGATATTTGTTGATGATTTTTCTTGTAAGTGCTGGATCTTCTTCATGCAGAAGAAGAGTGAGACATACTCAAAGTTCTGTGAGTTCAAGGCACTGGTGGAGAAAGAATCGGGGAAGCAGGTGAAGGCTCTAAGGAGTGACAATGGTGGTGAATTCATCTCTGGCGAATTCAAGGACTTTTGCAGCGCAGAAGGAATTTGAAGAGAGCTCATAGCACCTCATAACCCACATCAGAACGGGGTTTCTGAGCAGAAGAACAGAACGATCGTGGGTGCTGCACGGGCGATGTTGCATGATTAGGGCCTACCCATTCACTTGTGGGCAGAGGCATGCAATACTGCAGTATATGTGCAGAACCGTCGTCCTCACAGGATACTTGGCATGAGTACACCCGAGGAGGCGTTTTCTGGTAAGAAGCCTGATATTTCGCATTTGAGGATTTTTGGTTCACCTGTTTACATTCATGTGATGAAGGATGCCAAGAAGAAGCTGGAGCCGACTGCGGAGGTTGGGATATTTGTGGGGTACACTGATACACCCCACAAATATCGTGTGTATTTTCCAGACAGTCGTAAGACTGTTGTGCGACAGGATATCAAATTTCAGGAGGAAAAAGCCATTAAGTGTTCGCTTGAGAGGGAGCCACACTTGCATGCAGAGGAGGAGCTATTAGTTCCTAAGGATGAGTCTCAGGATGTGGATCAGCCACAAGATGAGGTTCATGGAGTGGAGGAGACCACTCAGGCAACACCAACCATCAGAGGGCGGAAGCGCACTACAGAAGCTGAGCAACTGGCTCAAGATGCAGAGAAGGTTGTAGGAGCACCTACATCACAGCGCAGATAGAGACAGTCACCTGATCGGTATACTGGATACATGGCTCTTATGAGCAAGTGTATCGTGACAGAGCCATCCTCTTTCGAGGAAGCTGTGGAGGACCCCGCATGGGGAGATTCCATGGTGAAAGAGTATGATTCAATTGTCAGAAATAGTGCATGGGAGATTGTCCCAAGGCCGGAGGGGAAATCAGTGGTGGGTTTGAGATGGATCTACAAAGTGAAGCAGGCAGCTGACGGGAGTGTGGAGAAGTACAAGGCAAGATTTTTTGCCCGAGGCTTTTCACAGATAGAGGGGATCTATTATGAGGAGACCTTTGCACCTGTCGCAAGGTATTCTTCCATATAGACGATTCTTGCTCTCTGAGCGCAGATGGGGTGGCACATTCATCAGATGGATGTGAAGAATGCATTCCTTAATGGAGTCATTGAGGAGGAGGTGCACATAGAGTAGCCCGAAGGTTTCAATATCTTCAGCAACGAGTCGCATGTGTGCAGGCTCAAGAGAGCGTTGTATGGGTTGAAACAAGCACCTCGTGCTTGGTACACATGGATAGACAGTTATTTCACCAGACTTGGATTATCCAAGAGTGAGGCGGATCCTAACCTATACCAGATTGTGGTGGAGGGTAAGTTGCTGATAATTGTACTTTATGTAGATGATTTGATTTTGACAGGTGATGAGCTGTTGATACTCTCATGCAAGGAGGATCTTGCAAAAGAGTTTGAGATGAAGGACTTGGGCCTCCTTCATTATTTCCTGGGATTGGAAATTTGGCATCACAGTGATGGACTATTTGTTTCTCAGGGTAAGTATGCCCAGGAGATATTGGAGAAGTTCAACATGCATGGCTGCAAGCCTGTTGATACTCCTCTTCCCGGTGGTTGGAGGAAGGAGGATGCTACTTCAGCGGAGGTAGTGGATGCCACTGTTTATCGACAGTTGGTGGGGTCGCTTATGTATCTGGTCAATACATGACCCGATATATGCTATGCAGTTAACCAGCTTTCACAAGCTATGGTTAAGCCTACCAAGCTCTTTTGGAAGGCGGGGAAGCATGTATTGCGTTATCTTAGAGGCACATCGGGATATGGATTGTGGTACAGACAATCGGATGAGGTGAAGCTGTGTGGCTTCACGGATGCAGATTGGGCAGGGAGCCCAACGGACAGAAAGAGCACATCTGGAGGGATTTTCAGTATCGGGTCGACAGCAGTTTCTTGGTACAGCAGGAAGCAGAGATCCGTGGCACTCAGTTCAGCAGAGGCCGAGTATATGGCAACAAGTTTGGCTGCATGCGAGGCTATATGGATGAGGAAGATCCTGGTCAGGTTGTTCGGTTCACACTTAGAGCCTACTGTGATTTATTGTGATAATCAGAGTTGCATCAAACTCTCGGTTAATCCAGTATTTCATGATAGATCTAAACACATTGACATCCGATATCATCATATCAGAGATTGTGTGCAGCGGAAGGTCATGTTACTTTCATACATTCCCACGGAGGATCAGGATGCTGATATCTTGACGAAGGTGCTCACCAGGAGCAAATTCGAATACCACAGAGGCAGGATAGGGGTGGCAGATAATCCTTATCTTGTTGAGAGGGAGTGTTGATATTGCAACAAGATGATGAGCTTAGTGGAAAGAAGTCGCCTTCACTAAGTGGGCCCGCAGGCTATTTTTGGCACAAAGTCTATTTTTAGACTATGTCTATTTTTAGACATATGGATCATGTTCTATGAGTTGCAGGATGCTATTTGTGGATGGTTGGTCAAGTCGGAAAAGAATAGATGGACTTCTATTTTTAGACATATTGGGCGGAATCTATTTTTAGATTGCCAGTCTAAAAATAGATATGTCGAATATTATTAACTCTTAATAATATTTGGACTCTAAACATTATCTTATCCTCTTGGAGCACTTCAGTTTGATGCCTGGATGTGGCACATGAAGCTGACAGAAGGAATTACGCTATTCCTAGGGTTTAGTGAAGCAATTGCATGGTTGACTTCAGTTAGAACTCATGTGACAGAGTTTGGTGGAGTTGATGAGATAGTTAATGGAGTTGTGTTCAGTTTAACTTAGTTGAGCTAGTTGTATCTAGTCTAACTGATTGATACAATTAGTGAGAGTGGTGTGAATTAATTATTAATTAATTCACTAATTATTAACTCATAAATCAACTAAAGAATACATCGGTTAACTGCAGTGCATGGACAGTTTCAGTGGAGACCAGTGAAGAGGTAGGTGAAAGAGTAAGTGTGACTATCAGTTGTGACTATACTGGTGCATGAGATTTGCACACACATTGATGGAGAAGCCAATGAGGATTGCGTAGTACATACTGGTGGGATTCAAACTTGGATCCAATGATTATCCATATTGGATTGCGCAGTAGAGGCAGGCTAATAGGTGGAGCAGATTGGAGCATGTGTTTTGTATGATCTGAGCTTGTGTAGTGTGTAACAATTGGAGATTGTACTGAGAGCTTGTGAGGAGTTTGTACAATGATTGTTACACGATCTCTATCATTATAATATACAGATAGTTGGGGGTTTCCAGCTTTAATATTTCCCATAAATACTGTGTTTATATGTGTGATTGTTTATGGTTTTAATGTGCGCATGCGATTGTTTAATTTCCGCAAATTGATGATCAATATTAGAAGAGGTTATGTATTATACATGAAGCTCAAATAGTGTGTGATCAGGATAATCTCGGTGAATAATTTAACAGTTATTCAAATTTCTACATCAAATGATTCCTTCTTAACAACCATATCTGCTTCATCACCGAAGGCCTTAATAGCTTCTGGCACTGTATCAGTGGCTTCGGATATGTTTGTCTCTTCACATTTTTCTTTCAATTATGGGGATGAAACATTTTTTTGTTTATAAGCATCTGTATTTTCATGGTTTATTTCATTTTCAATGACTATGTTTGTTGTTGCATCTGTGATAGCAGTCACATTGAATTCTTTATGTGGCTCTTTCACATAAAGAATTGTTTCTTTTTCTGCTATTGGATTTCCATTTATCTAAAAGTTCTCAATAACTTCTACTACTGCATCACTGGCTTTATTAGCGGATTGAGTTGCATTTTCTTCTCTTGGCTTCTCAGCTCTATAAATTTCATGGTTGATTTCAAAGTCTCTGCTTCTAGGTATTTCAACACTATATTTTTCATGTGAGTAGATTTCCAATTCAGCCTCATTTAATTTCTCTTTTCCAAACATGTTATATTCATGATTATGATCTGAATTAGCTGCATTGTTCAGTTGATTATGTTCAACATTTGGAAATATTGGTTCTCGTGTTTGACTTATCTTATCTATCTTATCATTTTACTTATTGAACAATTTTGTCATCTTTTTCATTGCTTCGCTATGATTTTATGTGGCCTTGTTATGATTTAGCCACATTTGTCTTTCTATTCAATTTGTCGTATCATGAACCTTTTTGATATTGTTGGAGTTTCCTGCAACTGTACCTTCGAGACCGACTAATATTTTTCCAAAGTCATATGAATTATTATTGATCTGTTTCTCGAGATCCAGCATTTTTTTTCTGGAATCCGGCCATCGACATTGATGACGACATACTCCTCATAATTAGGACTTATCCCCTTTTCCTTAAAAGCTTTGTCCTCAAAGCTGTATTTTTTTGACAATTTTCGTCACTTAAGATTTATCTTCTTTGGCATATGTTATTCACCACTGGTACCTTCTCTTGTGAGGTTGTCTTTGAAAATAGTTTTTTTTTTAATAAAATTATTATTTAAATAATAATAATAATAATAATTATTATTATTTTATTATTTGAATTATATATATATATATGTGTGTGTGTGTGTGGAAATTTTTTTTGTTAAGGAGAATGGGTTTTAATACCATGGGCTTCCAAAACCACGAGCAATTACTCTTCCTTGTTTATTTTTCCTTTTTGATTTTAATTTGTCTTGGTATGTACAAATATGTACTTTATATATATCTCTTTTTTTTTTTTCCCTTTTGGAGATATTTTATTTTATATATATATATATATTTCTTTCTTAAAAAAAAAAAAAACAAATGTTGCTGCTCAAAACACTTGTTTTTAAAAAAATCAGCAATTCTGGAATTTTCTTATAATTCCTTGATTCTTGGTGATCAAACAGATCTTGAAGAGCGACTGCTCCAATACCAATGGAGTGTAAAAACTCTGATAAACTTGAATAAGTATATATTATTATTGATAAAAGATGAGATGATTACAAATGGGGACCACCAAGGCTTTAAATACAACTTTGATGGTGTCCCTTGGCGAAGAGGCATGATTGATCCCCAAGGCTTTAAATACAATTTTATGGTGTCCCTTGGTGAAGAGGCATGATCGTTGGTCATTCCCTTCCACTTAGTAAACCTAAGATAACTATATTTAACTAATAATTAATAAAATATACATAATAGTCATTGAATAAGAAGAACTTCTCTATTGTTATGGTTGTTGGGTTTTTCCTTGTAGTGGGTTTTCCTAGGGTAAATCTTGTCTCTATTTTGTGCATTGTGATCTCTATTGTTCTTTATTGTTGATTTTTTTGAAGTATAATTGCTAAATGATACATTGGAATAAGTTAAAAGATCTACATCAAAAGTAATTATAATTATAGAAATATTGTGCTAACCCTAATTGCACTAGAAAATCAACATGGTATAAGAGCTTTGGTGAAGAAAGTTAGGAACATTGAGATCACTTTTTCAAAACCCTAGAAATCAATTTATTGAAGTTCTTACAAATTGGTTTCGATGGCTACATCTATGAAATATGAAAACAAGCTAGAGGGAGCATCAAACTTAAGAGTTTGGACAATTCTTCTTGTCCAGAACAATGAGGCATCAAATGACATTTTATGGGATAAAACTTTGTTGCTTTAGTGTAACACCTTTCCATGCTATTCTACACACAAAGACCTTTTCAACGGTGCAAGAAGCACATCAATCAGAGTCCATACACAAAATTTATGCCACTTAGACATTGACCTTCTTGTTTTCACTCCTACAGTTCAGGAGGATACTGCATCGACCCCATTATTCATGGAAAAGGGTCTACCCACTTGTTTTTGATGTAAAAGACACTAGAAGATTTTATATTGTAACTTTATTTAAGAGTTGATGTAGTCAAAATTAACCACTAGTAGGCTATCAGGGGGTGTTATAACCGGGCCACTCGAAGGAAGAAACGTTCCATTCTTTTCAGAGAATTTTGTTCCATAGCTGAGCAAAGGTAGCCAAGAGAGATAAGAGGTAGAGCATACAGAGAGGATTTGTGCACTGTAACAACCCATGGGCCAGAAATATTATTTCTTTGTACTTGCAACCATATCTCCAGACAGACAAAGAGAGCGGAGCAACCTCACCTTCTAGCTGAGTTTTCTCCCGAAATGGTTTCTTAGAGCATATTTTGTGTCTTATGTGTGTGTGGGCTTATTTTTTCATTCTCT
The DNA here is from genome assembly GCA_034641835.2 of Pinus albicaulis. Taxonomy (NCBI): domain Eukaryota; kingdom Viridiplantae; phylum Streptophyta; class Pinopsida; order Pinales; family Pinaceae; genus Pinus; species Pinus albicaulis. The sequence continues at coordinate 2,024,878,743 of CM076575.1, read as the reverse complement.
ACTTTTTTGCATAATTTCCATTCGCATGCATGCACTAATTACAGTTAAATTTACAAATTTAGAAGTTTAATAAAACTGTAATAGCGTAGAATTTTCACATTTTCATATTTTATTATCAGATATATTGTGACGAAATGTTTAGTGAAATATCCATGGTAGTTTACGGATCATTTGGTATCAAATCAAGTTTATTTAGGTATTTTGTGGAGATTGTAGTGATCTAGATCGGTGGGGTCGAAAATCGTAAAACCCTAATCATGGACGACGAATATGTAAATGAACCTTGTGATCTTGCAGAGGTGAGGTTTACGTGGCTGGAACAAGAAGTCACATATATTAACTGTAATGTAAACCACCTCATCATAGCTTTGCATGGAAAGATGTGGATATTTGGAGAAGATGGGGGTTTGGATGCAGAGGACAAATAATAACGAGGATTATAAGATAAGGGAGAAACAAAGAACCAACAAAAGAAAGAACTAAAAAAATATCAACCCGGTTCGAGTGTCGTGAATCAATCCATATTTAAAATGGAAGCAAAAGTAGATATCAAGACATACCACGACGAGATCGACGCTCTAAAGTTAAACCACTGGTTGCAGCAACTAGAAGTTTATTTTAGCGTCCATCAGATAGAGGAAGGTCAAAATATATCATTTGTGTAGTTGAAATTAGAGGGCTATGCATTGAATTGGTGGGAGAGCCACACGAAAACTCCAAGGTTGGAGGGAAAACCTCCAGTGACTAAGTGGGAGGATTTAAAAATCATCATTAAGTCACAATTTTATCCCATTAGGTACATGGAGGACCAATGGATTATGTGGCATTACTTCAGGAAAACGCCAGGCCAAAGCGTGCAGGAGTACACCAAAAATTATTTGAAAGATGGCTATAATGCTGGGTCTCTTTCCAAAGAACCCAAATTTACTCCTCAAGTATTTGGGGGGTCTGCACTGCCATCTGTGTGAGCAAGTGATTTTGTTCAAGCCCAAATCGGTGGATGAGGCTTGTGTATAGGCACAATACCTCAAGAAAATAGGTCTGAAAAGAGCGCAATCAAGTGGATCGAGGGAGCAACAAGAAGCTTCTAAGGAGGGGAAGAAGAAGCAAAAAAGTGGAAACGATAAAAAGATGACAACCGCAATACATCAGTGCAAAGATCCTAACAACCACTGCAACCACTACAACATTGATGGCCATAAATAGGGGAAGTGTAGGAAGTTGCATCCAGAGTTAAACCCGAAGAACAAGAAGAAAGAAAATAAGAAGAATAATCTCATGGTTGAGGATTCAAGCAATCAAGTTGAAACTAGCTCATAGTTGGATGAAAATATTTTCTATACGTCAGTGCAGAAGGAGGTGAATTCGAGTAGCCTTCAGCAACATGAAGATAAATAAATGACTACTCTTCCATATAAAGATATAGGTCAAGAAGACGAATATTGATTCTTTGTTTGACTCAGGATTGCAAGCGAATCTCATTGCAGCAGAGTTGTTCAAGAAGTTGGAGCTGGAAGTCTGTGATCGTCCAAACCCATATCCACTGGGGTGGGTAAATAAGGATGCAGAGTTGAAGGTAACAAAACATTGAAAAATTAGATTTGCTATCAGTGCCGATTTTATTGATGAAGTAGATCTAGATGTGGTTCCTCTTGATGCATGTGGAGTTGTGTTTAGGAGTCCATACATGTACATGCGAGATGCAATATTCATGAGGAGAGCCAAATTGTACCGACTCATCATTTATAATCAACTCACACAAAGGAAAGTTGAAAATTTCACTGGTAAGTGCCAACCAAGCAAAGAAATTGATCAGTTCTAGCAAGAAGTATGTTTTATTGTTTTTAATAGAAAATCAGCTTGAACATGAGTCAATAAGAGGCAAGGCATCCTTGGAGGGGTGTACTAAGGAACATAAACAAAAATTGGAGGAGTTGTTACAGTCATACAAAGATGTGTTCTGAGAGCCTAAAGGTTTACCAACTAAGAGAGAAGTGGAGCATGAGATCCAGATATTTCCAGACTCCCCATTGCCAAATATTGTGTTGTACAGGCAGTCTGTTATAGAAGAAAGTGAGGTGAAGAAACAATTCCATCAACTAGTGGAAAGGGGTGTCATTTGACCGAGTACATCACCATGTGGGTCACCCATCATCATTGTGCCAAAGAAGGATGGGACTTGGATGATGTGTATAGATTATGGGGTGTTGAATAAAATCATGTTCAATAACAAATACCCCTTGCCCTAGATAGACGATCTTCTAGATTAGTTGCAACAAAGAAAGTACTTCACCAAGTTGGACTTGAAGTCTGGATATCTGTTAATTTTGGACAAATAGGTCCAAACTCCATGTTGTGATGCTCAGATGAAGATGCTAATATTTTTATTGGACTCCTCTTTCAGAGAGGTGCATGATCGATCTAAAGATCATCTTAATCTGATGAGCAGAACATTTATTTTGAACTTATTCAAAATATGTGCAGGTCAGCCTTAAGGTTTTGTGCCCCAGCAGTGGTGTCACACACCCTCACTGATGGATATAAATTGGTCAACGTTGGAGGAAATTTTCACTCATATCATCCTCACACATTTCTCTCTCCTCATTTGATTGGTTCAATGACCTTGGAGGCTCTTCTCTCCACACGTGGAAAAATTTCATTAGCAACACATTTTTGTTTTCGACCAGGTTTCTGCAGCAGCATTGACCAGCGTTGACTTTGACTTGGGTATGTTGACCTAGTTGCTGCTGCTGTTTGTGTTGATCATTGAATGACAATGTTGACCTTTGGTTGAATTTTGAGTTGACCGTTTTGGCTGTCCTAGAGGGTTGTGTGACATTGCTGGTTGGCTAACCATATTGAGACTTTGCTGGTTGAAGCATCTTGCTGATCGCCGTGATGCACCAACACACATATATTTTTGGCTTGTCTTTTTTCGATCTATTGGTATGTTCTATCAGTATTTTACTTTATTGTTTATATGATTTCTGGCTGATATTGGGATAAAAAGTAAAGTTGCATCAAGCATAGAACATCTACAAAAATTTACATGGTATCAGAGTAGAGGTGAAGACAAAGCCCTAGTTTGTAGCAATCACCGAAGAAGAGCATGGGTTCCTCTAACTAAAATGGCTTTAAGGCTGATGAAAAATTGACTGGGAAGGATGAATTCCATGCCTAGAAGATGACATTGGATCTTATGTTGGAAGACCAAGATGTCATGGAATATGTGTAGGGTCAAATTCAAGAACCTCCATCCACTAAAACTGTTGCTGCCAAAACAAAGTAGAAGAAGGGAGAAATCAAAGAGAAGCTGATGACCAGGGACTCAATTCATAATAGTCTGGTTGACTACATCTCTGAGCTAGGCACATCCAAGGAGATATATGATAAATTGGTCAACATGTTCAAGGCCAAAAATGCGAATCAAGTCCTATTCTCCAATAACAAATTGAAGAATCTGAAGAAAGGCAGCGATGAGTCTGTTCAATCATATTTTCTGAAGCTCACCGAGATCAGGAATAATATGCTGGCTATTGGGATACAATAGTTGATCGAGAAATGGTTCTAACTGCACTTGGAGGTCTCTCATTTGAATGACATCTATTCAACACTACAATTCTCAATAGCAATGTGATACCTAATTTTGACGAAGTACTATCGAGATGCGTACAAGAAGAGACAAGGATGAAGGAATATGAAAATGAAGAAAATGTTGCCTTCACTACTCACACTAAGAAGAAGAACTTTGATGGTCCAAGGAACAAAGGAAGAGCAGGGGCCCAAGGAAAGAAGGGAAAGTGTTACACTTGTCACAAGCCAGGTCACTATGCTAGAGAATGCCCTTTCAAGAAGGATTCTCCCGATGATGATGACAACAAAAACAACAGGAGGAATGGAAATCAAAGGAACAATAGGTTCAAGGGGAAGAGGTGTTGGAAATACTGAGAGGGGGGTGAATCAGTATTTATTTTCATTTGTTAATTTTACCAGTTAGATCACTTATATTTAGAACACAAAATGAACAATGATGGAATAAATACTTTTATTAATTTCTTCTTTACAATAAGTAAAGTAAAATAATGATATAGGGCTCCAACCCTAGTTGAAGACTCCAATCTTCCAGGCTCCAACTTGTATTTTGCCAAGCACTGACTTGGTCTTTCCAAGGCTCGAACCTTGTCAATTTGAGGCACCAACCTCATCAATTTTGAGGCACCAACCTTTAGGGCTCCAACCCTATCTCTAGTATAGGCTCTAACCTAGTTTCTTGAGGACTTCTATCCTCTAGGGCTCCAACCCTATCTTCCAAGGCACCAACCTTGTCTCTATGAGGCTCCAACCTCTTGGGCTCCAACCCTCAACTTCACTTTCTAAAAATATGTTTGGTTATTCTTCATGGCTCCCAATGTCTTCTTCAAAGAGCCCTGACAACCTTCAGCAATGCCTTCACTTAGTCTCCACGTCACTTCATCAATGACAACCTTGTTCTTTACATGAAGGTGTCACCACTACTCTTCATCGTACCCAAACAAAATCTCCAAGGTCACCTCATGATGACTAATGCATCATGTTCTTCAATAATGTCTCCAATAGGATTCAGTAGGTCTGCACACAATGCCCTTCAACAATGTCTTGTAATCTGCTCAAGGGTATTCTTCAAGGGCTCCTTTGATTACTCTTCAAGGTCAACAAGACTGCAAGTATCATTCAATAATGTTTTGGTGATGTGTGCAAAGACCAAACTGTCTTCAATAGTCTACACAATACATTCTTCAAGAGTATTCAATAAGTTGCTACAGGGATGTATAATAACCAGTCTTCAAGATTTCCTCAATTGTCCTCCGATATATTCTTCAAAGCCTGCTCAAATGATGACACCACCATAGTCATTCCATTTCTGAAGGATTTTCCTTAATGCATTTCAGGTACTTACTCCAAGTATAGAACATGTCCAAGGATTACATCAGTTCCATGTTACAGGTTTAAAATCTGAGCCCCCAACTCATGCTGAAAACCTGTTCCGAGAGGGTAGATCTGAGAGACAGTGCTCAACGTGAGTGAATATGTCCAATCTTGTGTTTGGGTGGCTGAGGTTCTGTGGAGGAGTCCAAAATTTTACTGTAGTCTAGTTCTGTTGTTTAGGTGATCCGAATCCAACCCAAGAAAATTTCAAGCCACACAGATCTGAATGACTTAGGCTCTGTCCCTTATTTACAGATCTGAGAAAGTGTCAAAAATTAAAGGTTCAACCTTTTGTTACATGTGGTGAGAATTACTATGGTTTGTGCAAGAAATGCGAGCCTATACAGTAGGTCGGAGCCACAAAAATGAGTGTATTATAGTGGGGTTTGAGCCACAGAACTTACACACCAGGTATATAAGGCCTGAGCCATTGTGTCTCTGCAGTAGGTCCGAGTTGTAGCTACTTGTCAGTGCATAAAACCGAGGTTCAGTGCCTTCACCAAGACAAGCTCCACAAAACTATCCACACACCGAGCTGAGGAGAAATGTTAAGACCAAGGGTGTAGTCCATTCACAAGAGACTTGTCATAGGTTTGTTGTAGGTTGAGTGACAATATTTTAAGGTAATCTGAGCTTCTACAGTTATTGCTGTTCTGGTCTTGAATATTAATCCAATAACAGAAAATTACCCCAACCTTAAAATCAGCCCAAAATTCCTTTTTCGGTCTCCTATCTTGCTTCTATGCCTCCCTTCTAAAATCTTCACCGAATTGGATGCTTGAAATGAGGTGTTGGACGTCATATTTATATAGGAGTTGATTCATGACGGATAGATATGTCCTTTTGGAGTGAATTCGACATGTATGAATGAGTGTAGGTCGGCTAGCCGTAAAAAATATGATTTTAAAACTTAAAAAATCATTTTCTCACAAACCGCTTGGAGTTTTGGGGCAAGTAAAGGCTCGTTGGAAAGAGGAAAAAATCCTCTTTTTTTTTCCACAGAAAAAAATCGGTAACCTTTTATTTATGAAAATGAAAAGTTACACATAGCATATGCATTGAAGCATTTTCAGATATTGCCCATTGGGCTCGTGTGCTTTGGCACACACTGCAGCGTAGCGAGGCTACCGTGCATTCAGAAAGAATGAGAAAAAGAGAAAAAGAAGGGAGGAGGAGACAGTAAAAACTGGTTCCAGAGAGTGAGTAGGAACTCACACCTCATGTTTTCCTTCCCTTCTTCTTTTCGACCTTGCGCCACTCTCCTTGGGTGGGCTCGATCGTAGCTAGGACTAACTGTGTTTCTGCTTTCTGTGGACCTGTATCCTTGTCTGAGTCTGATGTATCAGAGGGATGATGCCGTTTGATCCCTCCCATACTTAGATCCTCACTTATCTTCTCTGCCTGAGTTGAATAGGATTGTGAGTCCTTGTTATCTGTTATGATTTCCTTTTGGGTCTCGTTTCCTTGGGTTGTCTCAGTATTCTCTGTGGGAGTGACTTCCTCCTCTGCTTCTGATTCGTCGTCCTCTGAGTCAGGAGGGGGATATTGCCACCCTTTTCTCTGCTTCCCTTTCTGCTTCTTTTTGCTGTTTGCTTTCTTGGCTTCTGGACATGTACTTTGTAAGTGCCCTGTCAGCCTACAGATTCTGCATCTGAAAGCAGTATTTTCATAGTCTAGTCCTTGCAACCAGTTTTTTTGCTTGTATACCAGCCTTATACTTTATGGCAGTCCTTTACTTAGATCAACTTCGACACAAATTCGTGCAAAAGTGAAGATCCTCTCCTCAATCCTCTCCAGATCTGTTTTGATATATTTCCCTAAGTTGTTCCCAATACCTTCCAAAACTCGTTCACTCCAAAAGTGAAGAGGAAGGTTATATAGGCGGACCCAAACCGGCATTCTGGAGACTGTCATTTTGTTTGGGTCGAAATCTGGGAACCATGGGGTCATAAAAAGACCCGTTGTTCCCCAAAACCAAGGCCCTGCCCTGATGATTGTGTCTCTGGCTTCCGTGGTTGCAAACTTAACAATGAAAAAACCCTTGGAGCATAGATGTATATCACATTCCATGGTCCAGTTAGTGTAGATCCAGTGAAATAGATCCATTGGCTTTGGCCAAAAACTGTTAAAACGACAGATTAGGGCCTGAGTTTCATATGACTTAACATCTTCTTCTAGTCCTGTAGAATCAATGTTGAGGGCTGGGGTTTGCCCAAGCTGATCTACAATGTATGGCCTAGGTATATGTCCTCCTTGGATTGGAGGGGGCCCTGGATCTCTGTTACCCTGTAAGATATTTTTGTAGGAGAAGCCTCCCTTGGGTTGTTGCTGAGCTGTAGTCTTTTTCCCCTTGTCTCCTCCTGTGGAGCTTGGATGTCCCTGAGGCACAACACCTCCTCTCAGCCTAAGGTTTAAGGCTATGGTTGTTTCTGGGCTTATATCGTAGTTCTTCAAGGTTCTGCTATCCTGAAGGGACCATCTACCACTGACCAGATGCTGGATCTGAACAGGGTATCCCATCAATGCCCAGATTTGTTGTTTCAACTGCATAATGGTGCTTTCTGCATGTACCCATACTAGACTGGTTTTCCCCACTGGGGGCTTAATAAAAATCTGAAAGAAAGATAATGTTACCTGTTGCCGGGGTTCTGGCTGTTCTAGCTGCCCATTTCTTAGCGCTGCCTCAAAGTACGAGTAAGGGGGCTGCCCCCGTGGCATGCATTGAGAAGACCTCTTCCGTGCCTCATGCCAAATCTGGTGAAGATTGGGCTTAGGCTCCTTTGCGCCCAGAGGGAAGGAAAAGAGATCGCTATAATCTATAGCTGCATGGCTGCCAGATTCCTTGAAGATCGTCAATCGCGCCCTTGCAGCCTCTTCTTCCTGTGGAGGGCCCCCCCAAGCCAGATCCATAACTGATGGAAGACAAGGCATATCCTGGGCGATCCGATCTGTCTTGACACTGCAGAAATTGCCTGGGGCTGGATCCGCATGCGATCTATCAGGTTTGAGAGGCCCCGATCCACCAGCAAAAGAGCCGCACCACCGATCCGGTCTTGGGTTCTTTGATTTCCCATGTTGCAGGCCCCATGGAGAAAAGGGTGCAACGACGTCTCCAACCGAGTCAGTATTTGCAGGATCTTCTGCGCTGGGCTCCTTGGCATAGCTACGAACTCTGGGACTGCGAAGGCCAATGAGGGGCACGGCCAGATCCAAACAGGGATCCACGGCTCCTGTGGCCAGATCCACACAAACCTTGGCGGCGGCAGCAGAAACCGTGGCCTGAACCACACAAACCTTGGCGGCGGCAGCAGAAACCGAAAAAAACCTAGCGCGATCCATCTCCCCGCCCAGGAAAAAATCCTCTTTAAGATGGTGTAGGATTCATTTTGAAAGGATGTCTCCAATGTGTCCAAATGCATTTTTCTTTGTGACTTCTTATGAAATCTTTAGTGCAGAAGCAAGAGGAAATTAGGTGTTCATGATTAGGATAGCAAGAGGTTATTAGTGTCATCATGTAAATTATCCATGTCATCAAGACATCATGTAATAGTGTAGTGATATGTCATCAAACATAGTGTAGCATTTATTAATTTTCTATCAAGAGAGCATCAAGGTAGTCTTCCAACCACCATCCATATCATTAAATGAAATCTTCCAGCAATGTCATCATATGCCATCATATGACATCAAGTGATCTCCAAGTCCTTCACGTCATGTCTCCAAACGTTGTTCATGTCATCAAATCGTCCTCCATGTCATTATGTAGTCTCCAACCATGTCATCAAGACCTTCATCAAGTGCCATCACGTATGACATCATCAAGTGTGGTCATTCATGTATAGTGCTTCAATAGTGTAGTATCCATCAAGGGTAAGGACATCATTCGGGTTATAGGCTTCTTCATCAAGAGCAAGGATACATGAGGTTATGACATCACACGAATATTTGTCATCCCAATAATGCGATATTGACATCAATGAAAATCTTGATTAACAATCTCCCCCTTTTTCATTGATGTCAATATTCTTGCCCTTCCAATATTCTCTCCCCCTTTAACATCAATGGCAAATGGGGTGCTCAAGTACTCCCCGTGTCATGGTGCTCTTCCTTCTAGCAATGTGGTCCATGATAGATGTGGCTACATTTCTTCAATGGAGTTTCTCTCGAGAGATGATCTATCAAAGGATGATTTTTCATGTGTGATTCATCAAATATTTCATAGGGCCCATTCACGGATAGCTTCTGCAAAAAAAGCTCAAGAATCACAGACTCCCCCTGTTAGCCACCTATAATATTTGTTATACCAAAAAGGTGGCTAAAAATTTTTGAGCCTCCAAGGAACAAAGTTTATCACTAAAAATTGTTGGCTCTTGAAGGCTCCTTGAAGGCCTCATACCTCTGTCCAAAAATCTTCATTACCATTTCCATTTTATACTCAGAAAATTCTGCTAAATTCCAAGAGAAAGACTGCTGAAAAAACCATCATTTTCCCTTTTGTCCCCCACTCAAAACTAACCTTCATTTGCGTCCCTTTCTTCCATAAAAATTCCTCTATTTTTATGATTTTTCTTCTTACATTCATGAAAACCCCCTTTTTCCATAGTTAAAAACTCACTTTTTAACTATTTCGGAACCCCCATTTCCATTGAAAACTATGAAATTCATGAAAAACAAAGTTTATTTACTATGGACCTAAGCTCCTTGGGCTAAGCCCGAACCACTTCCCCTCACATGCCTACTCGTTAAAACCAAACGCCAAGGACCCCGAGTGCTAATCGCATTGGAGAGAATCAAATGTGCAAGTCTTTGCCATACTCCAAAGACTCTGATTGCGATTAGCCTTAATGTTTACGACTCTCGATCATATTATTTTCATATAGCCTTGGGCCCGCCATCGGCTCTTAAACCTTGTAAATATTTCATTCCCAAACCCAATTTTTCTTTGTAAAGACCCAAAACCCACCAACCCAAAGTTTTAACTTAAAACTTTAAGTCACATGTTGAAAATAATCTAATGGGTTGATCAAAAAGACCAATTGCGCAATCGCAATCGGAGAATTCGCAATGAGTTAATCGGAGAGTCCAGGCCCGCAGTTCCGATTGCGATTGGCCTTTGATTTACTAAAGCCCCGACCATATCACAGTTCATATACCCAACGGCCCCGCAGTCGGGCGCCTCGTCGCTTTATACATATTTTCCGCCCCCGATCCATAAAAACTTTGTGTTATTTCAAAAATTAAGTTTTCATATATTTTAAAGGGTTTTCCGCCTGTTCTTCTCAGAACAGATCTCCGCCGTTGATCTGACCCTCAGATTGAATGGCCATCTCTCCATCACATCGGAGCTTTCCATTGCATCGCAACTCTTGCATCGCGTCCATTTGTTATTTCCGCCGATCAACCATTCCCCGATTCACTTTCCGTCGTTGATCTGATTCTCAGATCAACGGCCTGCGCAAAATCGCAAAGTTTTCAATCACATGTATTTTATTTTGTTCCCCCAATTTCCCATCCCTCCGATTCTTTCCCCGCCGTTGATCTGATCCTTAGATCAACGATCATCGCTTGATCGCACTAACCTCGCATCGGCAATTTCCATCGCACCCTTTGTTTCTCCCCGCCGATTGCGATCTCCCGATTAGATCTGGACTGTCCACGTGTCCAGATCCAACGGCTACGCTCTTTCCCCGCCATCTGAAGCAGTTTAAACCTAATTCCGTAGGATTTCTTAATTGTTTTTTGTGTTTTGCAGGTTTTTATAATGGTTTTTTTCGCTGTATTGAAGAGAAAGGCCAAAGGCTGGGAGAGACGTTTCCTGCGCCTTCGGACTATTAAAAAGAATCATTTACGGGTCGGATTCAATGTTTTATCAGTGTTCCATGGGCATTGATGCCTTAAAAAGCCCCGCACGACATGCACATCGACAAGACACTATTCTATTCAGAACACAGTTAAAGAGTATCGGTTTTTGAAGAAAGCGCAGCAGATGAAGATTGAAGACAGTATTACGGTGATTACGGCTAAGACGGTTATCAAAAGCCTAATCCCCGACTCAAAACACAGTTTAAAGAAAATCTAAAAGTGTTTTATCGGACAGAAAGCCTCCACTGCCACATCTGAGGTGAATTAATTCCTCAGCTACCATAAAAGCCACCTGTTGCCTCAAACCATTCAAACAGAGGCCGAAGTTATTGAAGAAAATCTGATATTCGCCTCCAGCACAGTCAGGGAGTTACTTCTGCAAAGAAATCAACACAGAAAATATCTACAGAGTTACTCCACACAACACACAGAGCCTCAAAGTCAAATAAGACTCCCATCGAGTTTTAAATTCATAATTGTAAACATTAATACAATAGTCCACCTATTCACTTCTCCACCGAGCCCCTCAAAGGGCCGAGAAGTCATTTAATCTGTATTAATGACCCTTGAGATATTTTTGGTTCTCACCTCCTCATCCTTCTATAAATACTGCTGTAGAAAATGAGAAATTGTTGGTTGCAGAACTTTGAAATACATTTGAGCTCGAGACTGCTATTTGTATATAGTGTTCACTGGCCCTTGAAGCTCTGTTTGTGATAGAGTAGTTAGGCTGAATAGTGAAGATGATTACTGAACTGAAACATTGGACTTGAAGACTGTAACTGGTTTGACATCAATAACAAGCTTTTTCTGGGGATCCTGGTCTATATTACTGGTGAAGTGCTTCTTTCTTTGTTAATTGTTTTTACTTCTATGTTTGCCATATTGTTCATATTCTGCTGTAAAGAACAGTTTAAACAGGGCTAGGATATACTGTATATCAGTAACCTTTTCTGGCTGAGAAATCTTTATCTTAATGTTTTCCTCAAATTTGTTTATTTACGAATGATTCAATACAATTTAAACAGTTAGGAATGTTGGCTTTCCCTCGTCCTTCTGTTTGCTTAAATATTGTTCTTGAATGTGATTTCCATTATTTTCTATCAAAGTTAGACTAGAGAAGATATGGTTTGCCCTGATTCCTAGATTCTTTTCTCCAAAGGCAGATTCTGAAAGTTTCCCTTGGTGTTGACTGAAAGCAGACTAGGTTTAAAAGTACCTTATCTGATCTTAAGGTTGCATTGCGTTTCTCTTATGTGTTTTCATACTTTCTAAAAGTAATTATGTGGATTACTGGATTGTTTGTCAATTAAGCTGCTTTAATACAGACTTGCCCAAGAAGTTTATGGTTAGCCCTGTTCTTGGTTGGTTTTAAACAGTTACTTAAGAGGCTTTTTCTTGTTTGGATTGACTATAAATCCCTTGAGAAATTATTATCAGTTTCCACCCTTCCAACATTTTATTGTTTCCATTCCATCATTTTAATCTCAATAATCTTATGATATAGATGACTTGCCCCTTGGATCACCCTTGATGTTGCTGCTCAATTAAAGCCCAGATATGACTCCATAGCCCAACGGACTAAAAACCAGCGTTATATCTATCTATCAGCCAAAGCTGTTCTATTTGCTTGCAACTTCTCACTTTTGAAACTTTTGCAATTAGAACTGTCCCCTTAAGTAACATTCATGCTCAACCATCCAAAAAACAAAACAAACCCCTGGCCTTCATAACTAGCCTAACATTTTTACCCAGAACTTCAAAGACAAATCCATCTTTGCACTTATTGGAGAGATCCCTCTCCGGATTCAGGAGGGCTAGATCCTAGAATCCCAAAGTGGTTGAAACGATGCTGTTTCTGCAGTTTTAGTCTCACCAATCTGCTAAAATTACAAAGACCTAACACCCCCTAAATGTATGCATGGTCTCATTTTGGCAGAGTTTCATTATCAATCACTTGGAATATCAAGGATGAATTCATCAAGTCAACAACATGTGTTGTTGGTTGGAGTGTTCAAAATTTTTTTGGAGGCAATTTTCTTCGTTCTCCATACTTGTATAACTTTATTTTCTGGCTTGGTTGTCATGGTTCTATCTTGTGTAGGGACCCAAGTCAAGTTAAAATCACGTGCCATATGTCCAATATTATGGCAGTTGAAGCACTCTATCTTGTTCATGAATAAGAAATCATGACTTCTTCTTGCAAAATTGCTTCGAGGAGATTGACAGGGACCATTATATTTGTCTTTGTGATATGCCCTACAATCTTTTGCTAAGTGCCCAAAGTTTGTACAAGAATAGCAATATCCAAGAAATTTACTTTGGTACCTGGGAGATGAAGAGTTCCTTGAAGTACTCTTGAAGTATTTTTGCCTTGGGATTCTTTGATGATATTCATTGCCTTTTGTATTCTTGACACCATATGAAAGTCTCCTTAGAGTAGAATTTCTTCTATTGTTGTCTTGATTCTTCTCCTTGCCTTTGTTGGAACTGGGAGCATCAACATTTCTTTCTAGGTTGCTCACATATTTGTTGTTTGAAGCATTATCATTCTTGATTGAGGATTCACCTGCATAGCCAAGACCTAATTTATCAAGGGGAGACCTTTGCTGACTTAGGATGTCATCTAGGGTTTGAGAGCTTTTCAATTTTTTATCCAGCAATTCAACTTCCTTGTCAAGAAAGACAATTTCTCCTTTCAACTTTTCACAATCTTCATATTTCATAAGTAGTTGCTTCTTCATTTCTTCCATCATTCTTGTTGCTTCATGTGCTTCGATTTTAAGGAACATGATATTTGATTTCATTATGAAGACTTCTTCATTCTCCTTTGCTAGACTGCTCTCCATTTATTCTTTTATTCTTGTAGCTTCACATGTTTCGGCCTTGAGAAGATTGATGTCTGATTTTAGTTTCAAGATTTCTTCATCCTTTTCGTCTAGTTGGCATATTAGGGTGTTTCTCTCATTTTCTGCTTCATTAGCTTGTCCTTCTATGAATGCCAAAGTTTCCATCACCTTCTCAGCTCCCTGCACTTGTTTCCTTGCTTCTTCTAGTTGAGATCTAAGAGAGGAGACCTCTTCCTTGTATTGATCAATATCTACTTCAAGATTGTTCAAGCTCTTAAGTATTTGTGCAAAGTGGTCTTCCAACCACCATCCATATCATTAAATGAAATCTTCCAGCAATGTCATCATATGCCATCATATGACATCAAGTGATCTCCAAGTCCTTCATGTCATGTCTCCAAACGTTGTTCATGTCATCAAATCGTCCTCCATGTCATTATGTAGTCTCCAACCATGTCATCAAGACCTTGATCAAGTGCCATCACATATGACATCATCAAGTGTGGTCATTCATGTATAGTCCTTCAATAGTGTAGTATCCATCAAGGGTAAGAACATCATCCAGGTTATAGGCTTCTTCATCAAGAGCAAGGATACATGAGGTTATGACATCACAAGAATATTTGTCATCCCAATAATGCTATATTGACAACAATGACAATCTTGATTAACAAGAAGAGACAAGGATGAAGGAATATGAAAATGAAGAAAATGTTGCCTTCACTACTCACACTAAGAAGAAGAACTTTGGTGGTCCAAGGAACAAAGGAAGAGTAGGGGCCCAAGGAAAGAAGGGCAAGTGTTACACTTGTCACAAGCCAAGTCACTATGCTAGAGAATTCCCTTTCAAGAAGGATTCTCCCGATGATGATGAAAACAACAACAACTGGAGGAATGGAAATCAAAGGAACAATAGGTTCAAGGGGAAGAGGAAGGCTCCCTCCGACGGAAATGGTCAACCTTTCAAACGGTCAATAAATTCCAAGTATGAGGGATCAAATGTTGTTGATAAAATAAATGAATTCATTCTTGTATCTGCTCTCTCTGCTGCATCTCCACTCGGCACTATGGATGTTTGGTTGATAGATAGTGGTGCCTCAAGGCACATCACTGGGTTCAAGGAAGCACTTTCTGATATAGTTGAGAAGGTTACTAATATGGAAATTATCCTTGGAGATAATGCCACATATCCCGTGAAAGGGACAGGGATTGTGACCCTCCACTTTTCTCAAGGTCAAGTCCTCCGCTTGCAAGATGTACTCTATGTACCTGATTTGAAGAAGAACCTTGTGTCTATATCGGCCATGGAAGACAAAGATTTCAATGTGGCATTCATTGATGGGAAGGTGAGTATCTGGAAGAAGAGTTTCAAGGAAGCTATCACGATTGGGTTTAGAGTAGATACACTCTACCAGGTTGGAGGAAGTCCACTAGGAGAAATGACGCGTGATACTATCTGACGGATTGAACTATGGCACTGGAGGTTTGGACACCTTCAATACAAAGCCCTTACCGAAGCAAGGAAGGTGGTGACGGGGATGCCCGAGTTCACAAATAATCATGAAGGTGTATGTTAGGGTTGTGCCGAAGAAAAGCATACAAGGAGACCTTTCCCCTCAAGCGTCACAAAGACATGTGATGTATTACAATTAGTGCATTCTGATCTGTCTGGTATGCTTCCAATGACATCCTTGGGAGGATGTTCTTATTTTATGACGTTCATAGATGACTTCTCTCCCAAAACCTGGATATACTTCTTGAAAAATAAGGATGAGACTTTCATGTGGTTTCGTACCTTCAAGGCCTTGTGTTATAGTGTCATTTATCACCTTCATGTACTTGATGATTTACACTTTGGCCTTGGACACCCTTTCCCCCAGAATTGAACATTTTCTCAAAAAAAAGTATCTTAAAACCCATACGCGACTCTACCCAGAATTTTCTAGGTATACACGCGAGTCCATTCATAGAGATCCACGTATACCTTTTTAATTATTAAAAAATATATATTTTCCCTATTATTGATGTGGGTTTGATGGTTATTCCAGTAATTTAACCACCCTAGCCCATGGCCTAATTGTTCCTAACTGCAGAAAGTAATTTGAGGGAGTATATAAGCCCCTCAAAGGAATGGCCGAAGGAGGGAGAAAATATATAGATATTATACTCCGTTGGAGCCCTATTCAAGTCTGATATTCCTGTGCCTCCTGCACTTCCTAGATATATTCAGGAAACCCTTGTTTCCTTGAGATGTTCATCACCCTATATGACATCTGTTGTGCACACATCTTGGAAGAATTCTTACGAGGCTAGGGCTGGCCGGATACATAGGACGGTATGCTTGAAGGCCGTGGCAAGATTCAGGTGATATCTCCAAGTTTTGATTACTATACATGTCATTCATAATAAGAAAAACCATATTGTTCCCAATGTTTACGTGTTTATGATTTTTTATACATGTGTAATAATCATTAATTGAAAATTTCATATTATTTTTATGATGTTATACATGGTTTTCACTGACATATAGGAACTATATATGCTGTACAACTAGGTTTTTTTGTTCGTTCTTTGTGGACTTACAGGTTTCATAACACAAAGTGTTGCAGGGGGTTTGCACCCCGCAGGATCTACATCAAACGAGGGAATTTCAGGTAAGTTCTACAACCAGTAGTATCTAGTTTTCAGTATAAAAGTTGGTTAAATGAGTCCTTCTTGAATGGCATGCCCCTGGTTTGTGAAGGTTGTCAACCCAAGACCTTTAGGGTATTATTTCCTGAAACAGAAATGGCAACTTTGTTGGAGATCACATTCTTGTGATTTCCTGTTTGGGTTGTTTCATCTGTCTTGTAGGTTCCCAACAATTTCTATCAGTTTTTGCAGTCTAGCAAGTCTTTTTTCTGTCAGACAGAAGACTTGGTCTCCTAATCAGGCTTGATTTTTTGTTTTTTCCTTATCTTTATTTCCATACACATTTTTTTCTTTGCATAGTCGCATATACATGCTGTTTTTTGCAAATTGATCCATGTATATGCGAGTTTCCTTTGTTACAATCACATATGCACGCTTGTTTCTCACTGCAAAAGCGCATATGCCCGGGAAAATTTGAAATTTTTAATTTCTAGCCCTTCTGGTCTTGTCTGTTTCTGTTGAGCTATTCTTGTAGTATCTTGAAGGCCTCTGGACTGTGTTCAAAGTGATTTTGTATCTATTTCTCTCTTGCTTATATGAAAACCTAGCCATTTGGTGAAATCCTTGTTTTGTGTGTTTGCGATCATGGCTTAAGCACCAAGATCTTTCCCTGATGATTCTTGGTTGTCCTGAAAATTCAGAACAATGAACTTTTACTCATTTTCTCTTCTTGGCCTTATGCATTGCTTCGCATTTGATTTTTGCCTTCTTGGTGTAGTTTGGTTTTCATGATTTCGTAGACTTGTCTTGTTGCAAATTTTGAAAGATATAGTTTTGATTTTTTTGAGTCTCTGTTCACTGCAAGATTATGCTATTGTACTGAGTTAATTAAATTGAGTTTCTTGCTTCTTGTTGCTCGTATAAGTCCCGCTACGAAAGTAGCACGGTTGGCTTGAGTCCTTTGAAGCCTTGGATTGGAATTCATGTTTGCTTGATTCAGTTCTTGGATAGTTTTTATTTGTCTTCTCGAAATCCCTTTTCTTTATTTTATAAGTTGAAAAGCCCAAAAATATTTTGTGTTTTCCATTGTTTTTTTCTTTCAGTTTTGTTTATGGTTTCTTTTCATCTTTTGAAGCTTTTGGTTCAGTTTATAGTCTTCGGTTCTTGACTTGATTTGGAAGGAAGTCTGCTCTTGATTTCTCTCTTTTATGTCAAGTGCGTTTTGGTGTTTTTATATATAGGAGTTTTGATTTGGAACTAGCTTTGTTGTCTGTCAAAAAGTGATTGAACCTTTGTTTTTCTAGAGACTTCTCTCTTTGCTTCTGTAGAGGTAGCATCTTAGGATTTGCATTTCATTGGTAGTTTGCATTAAGTGCATTTGAGCATTTTTAGTCTTTTTTCGTAATTTTCTGAGTTGTGTGCAGTGTGAGTGTCTAAAAAGAAACCAAAGTTTTTGTTTATTAGTTTCGTAGAATTGTGTATAAATCACTCTTCTTCGAAAGGAAATCATTGCATTTGCATGTAGTTTGGTTTTCATTGGTTTCTTTTGTGTCATAAAAACACTATCAGTTTCACTTCCGTGCACCCTTGACTTAAATAACAACCAATCTAGAATAAGAGATATAATTAAAAGCAACTAGTAGTTTTTGTATTATTGTCATTAATCATACACCAACTAGCTAGGTTGTAGGGCCTTGGATTAGGTGAGTGGAGAGTTAACTCTCCAAAGCCTCTTAAACTGTTAAACATAGAAGTTTATTAATGAGAGAAATACAACACCATTAAGTAGACCAGGAAAGCTCTCCTCCAGAGAGTCAAGCGCGAGGGATAGTGCAGGCAGAGAAGAGAGATACCCCCTCTCCTATTTGTTGAATCTTGACCTATGACCATTCCGCCCGGCTGCCGATACGGATTGGTGCCCATAGTTGCCTATCCTAGGGATCACACATGTGACTGCGAGGGGGAATACCCATGGTACCTGAGGCAAACGTTGCATCACTTCCATTAGTACTTCTGGAGGGTGCCCTTGCAAAGCATGGGTACTTGCACTGGAAAAGGCTATTGTTAGGAGGTCAGCGTAACTGTTTCTGTTACCTTCGCTAGTAGGTCTGGGTCGTAATTACCCCAGACTACTTTCGGGAGGTCCTATTATTTTGCTTGTATTTTGGTGTCCGGTCCTCATCACTCGGAGCAAAAATACTTGAGAGCTGCTTGTCTGGCTGTATCTTATGAACTTTTTAGTGAGTGCTCTTTGCTCCTAGATTGCTTAGTCTAAAATAAATCTCTTAAAGTGGCTAACCGATCGCCTTGTCGATTGAGGAGGCTTCGTGGGTTGATTCCCGCAAGTGCTGAGCTTTCTTCAAGAAGACGTAGGAGTAATTTGGAGGGTGATTTTCACCCGGTGGTTTCAGACGCAACTGAGAGAGATCCTCCGTCAGGGCTTGTTGTTTCTGTGGGTGGTTCTGGTGTTGGTGTCAGTACAGAGAGGAGTGCCTCACTCATTTCGAGAGTTTTATTTCCTGCAGAAGAAGTAGAAGTAGAGGAAGTCTCTCAGCCTCCTGAGTCCCTTCCATCTCCTCTTTCTGCTAATTATCCTTTCATCATTCAATACATCAGACCCGAGTCTTAGAGACCCAAAAATCCTTATCCAACATATTCACACCTTTCGATGACCACGACTGGGAACACAACTTCATTTGTGAGCGCTGCAAGTGTTCAGGCCCCTCTTTCAGTCGAAGGAGGGGACACTATTGCTATATCTACTATAACTTCTAGTGCTACTGTGTTTGGCTCTGGTCACACCCAAGCACATGCTTCACAATCTTTTCCCTTTTCTTTCGGAATGCCCACTAGTGGGATTCCTTTTGTCTCCTTTTCCGCTGCTTCAGCTGCATCTGCATCCATACCCTCTATGGCCAATGGATCAACTTCTTTTCAAATTTTCCCCTTTGGGAGTGGGCATATCCCTCATTTGACCCCTTCCCTAGGATCTTTACCTTTTGCTTCTTAAACTCAGGGTTCAATCCATGGTCTAGAGGTCGAATTTCTAATACCTTTATAGGTTGGAATCTTGTTTTTACAGCGTTGGGAGTAGGGAATCAGTTTCTCACTGTTCAGCAAGGGAATATCCTTTTCCATTCATCGAGTACTTCTCAGGCCTTTTCTCCGTTTGCAAATGCTTGGAACCCTTATCAAGGGGTTTCCTCTCCATTCACTACCTCAGTGGGGGGAAATGGTCCTGTTTATAGTAACTCTATGTTGGGAAGGGGGGGGTGGGGCGTCCTCCTTCGAATGTTGGGTCACAAGGATTTTCCCATGGCCCAACATTCTCTATGAACAACATTTGGCAACCTAGTGCTTCAGAAAATCCAGGGTATTCTTTTCAGAATTTTGGGAATCCTTCCTATGGAGGATGGAATTCCCAGGCTCCTCCGCACTTACCATTTATGGCAACGTTAAACTTGCTAGATTTGTCAAAATTGGCTAACAATCCAATTTGGTATAGTCCGGGATGGCCTCCGGTCCCCACCAAACTCCCTTCAGACATTCCAAAGTTTGAAGGGAAGAATTGACGAGGAGATCATGTCCAAGTTAAGAAATTTTCTAAAAAATGGAAGTGCTTAGAAATGGTTTCAATCTGAATGAACGAGAAGGCCTCATCACTGTGATTCTGGTGCCGTGAACAGTTCTCAAAACCAAGTTCGTATGAGAAAGTTACTGAGGTTTGAAATCGTCTAGTGAACTCTAAAACATGACTTTTTGACTTAATTGATTATGCCAATTTTTATAAAAAAAATTATATTGGAAAAATTGATTTTTATTAATGTTTTTGGGCCTATCAGTGGGTGCCATGTGGCCCCAGGCCATTGGTTGAAAAGTCATATGCAAAAATTTTGTGGTTTATGGGTTTCGAACCCTAACCCGATAGTTCGGGCAGGGCCAACTTGACCGACACGTTATAGGTAGCTTGTTGAACATTCAGGCGAGTGTGAAATTGTAGTCGGGTCATCGATGTGTTGAGTCAGGAAGAGGAATTGGGGACCAGCCCCTCAGGAGCTAGCTCCTATCCGCATATAACCTCCAACTAAGGACCTGGTGCTTAAACAAATGAACCAGCAGAAAAGTTTAGGGTGCTATCCCTTAGAGCTAGCCCCGTATCCATATGACTCGTGTGCTCATGTACAGGAAAGGAGTTCTCGCGGTTACGGTTATGTGACAGTGGCGAGTACACGGCCATGTGGCCAAGCCCTCAACATTTATTGCAAATGGATAAAGGTGCAGTTTAGGAGGTGGTTTAGGTGGAGGTCGCAATGTGACCACTCCCGCCTAACACTTAACTTAACGGTCAGTTTGATCTGGCAGTTTTGCTAGCGGTCCACCTAATCAGGTGGAAATTTCCAAAATAGTGGAGCTAACTGGAGTTCTCACACTTTTAGTGGGGTTTTTGGGGGACATTAGGCATTTTTGTTGCAGAATTCATAAATCTCTCAATTTTCGACCAAACAAGATGAAATTTTAGTCAATTTTGGGTCTCTTCGACCTTCTGGAGAGTTTGGAATAGGTTTCAGAGTGAACAGAGGTGATATACATCAAATGTTTCTTCAGGGAAGAGGAAGGAGCCATTAGGGCCATCATGGAGGAGGCACTATTTTGGGTTGTATTTCACTGTTTAAGGTGAAACAAAAGCCATTTATAGCTATTTTCTATCTTCTGAAGTCGAATTTACAGTTGGTTTTTCTTGTTTAGGCATATTTTTCACTGTATAACCATTTTTGAGAAAATTAATAGAGCAAGGAAATGCCATTGGGGAGCCTTGGACCGAAAGATGTAGCCCAGGAGGGGTGAACTGCCTCAACATTTTGTTGTGTTATGTTATGGTAAATTTTAATTGCTGTGTATTTCTGCTATGATATGTTAAACGATAAATTTAATTAAAAAATCCTCACACATAAAACTCAGAAACATTACCAAAACTACTTTGTTTAACCTGCAAGTCACGAAGAACACTTTGCACACTAAATTATATGGGAATGGATAGTTTTCATAGCATTAAAAATAGTTCCATTTTCATATCAGTTGGTATCAGAGCTATAGTTTTACTTTGCATTTGTTCTTGTGCAAAGATATAGTTGACTATTTGCAAGTTTTGATGCTTACTAGGCTTAAGCTCAAGAGAAGGGAAGGACAATTGGTTAGAGCACAAAGTAATCCTTAACCAAGGAGGGCTAGAGAGCCATTAAATCCACCTTCTAATTCACCTCCAAGAGCCAAAGAAGAAGTCTTAAGTATGTATTCAAGAGAAGGAGAAGTTCCTGAAGACATTGATCCCAAAGAAGAAGAATGGGTGTTCTGAAAGGCATTCCTGGACATGAATGAGATGGTGAGGATACTCTACCAAGAAATGAAAGAAATGCTTTAAGGAGAAGGGTCGAAACACCACAAGGAAGGAGAGGGTTCTTCAGGAGGAAAGAAAAGTGATGACAATTCAAAGAAAGGACACAGAGGAAATGGTGATCCACTGTCCCTATCTTCATCCTCTTCCTCTACATCTTCATCCTCTACTTCGGTGAATCAATATCACAAGTCAAAAACACTGGTAAAAGTTCATTTTTAAAGCTTGATGTTAAGTTTGAGTTGCCTATGTTTAATGGTGAGGTCAATGTAGAGAAACTTGACAATTGGATAAGGCAGTTGGAAGTTTATTTGAGGATACAAAACCTTCATGATGACGACACCAAGATTCAATTAGGCCCTTTGATAATGGGTGGTGCAACATTGGTATTGTGGGAAGCCCAAACCAAGGATGAGATTAGAAAACATGGTAAGATCACTTTATCATGGGCAGATTTTATTTCTGCAATTAAAAAACAATTTTATCCATTAGCTCATTTACAAAAGGCTATCATGAATTGGCAAAGTTTTAGACAACTTAAGGGAAAAAATGTACAATATTACACCCAAGATTTTAGACGAAGGGCTCTTTTACTAGGAATTGATTTGCATAGCCAAGAGACTTTGCTGAAATATATAGGTGGTTTATACACCTATCTTATACATACTATCCTTATGTTCAATGCTACTAGTCTAGACGAGGTTTGTGTCCAAGCCACACATTTAGAGGCTAGAGGTGAAAAATCTTTTGATGGGAATGAGGATAGTGAATTTAAAGGAAAAGGGAGAAAGAGAAATGCAAACTCTAGGAAAGAGAAGCGAAAATTATTTTGTAAAAACTGTTCCAAAACAAGCCATGATGAAGACCATTGCTGGAAACTTCATCCAGAGTTGAAACCAGAAAAATTCAAAACCAAAGATAAGGCCAAATAAAAAGGCAAGATGGTTGCAATAGCTGAACAAGACTTACGGTTTGAATTAGGAGATGAAACTAAAAGCATAGCTATGGCACTAAAGAACATAAAGGGGAAAGAGATTGTAAATGAAACAAATCCCAATTCTAGAATTTCAAACTATCACATAGAAGCTCCAAGTGAAGAGAAGAGAATAGAGCTATTTCATGTGAGGATCATTTCAAAACACACAAATTTAGACACACTATTTGATAGTGGGTCACAAGCGAACCTCATCTCAGAAGACTTAGTCAAGAAGTTGAATCTTGAAACCATTCCACATCCTAAAACTTATCCTCTTGGTTGGATTTGCAAGGATGCAAATTTACAAGTTTCAAGGAAGTGCATGTTGCGCTTCGCCATAACAGCTCATTATATTGACATGGTTGAATTAGATGTGGTACCACTTGACATTACAGGTGTGGTGTTGGGTAGTCCTTACTTATATGACAAGAAAGTGATCTTCCATCGCCATGAGAACAAGTACCATTTATTCAAGGATGGCAAGGAGTTTATTGTGAGAGCACATCGGAAGAAGCTAGAATCTTCTTTAGTGAATGTAGGGCAGTTGAAAAGGCTTGTCAATGCAAGTCAAAATTTGACTTTGTTGATGATTAAGGAAAAATAATTTTTACATAATCCTTTTCATGTTATTGCTGATGTAAATTATGCGATGTTTCAGTCTGAAAGCAGGTCATCTTTGGAAGAAGATGACAAGATGTTGCAGAAAGTGTCTTTGGTGTCGATCGATGTAGAGAACAGAGTGTCGGTGTAAAGTGGTGCAAAAATCCAAGAGAGGGTGAAGCATGCAAGCAAAGAGGGCACAAATTTCAGCAATGATCATTGCTGGTTTCAGAATGGAAAAGTACTATGGCGAGAAAACTTGGTCGAGAATTGACACAAGTACATGGCTCATTCGGAAAAAAATCACCATGAGGATAGTTGGAAAAGTGAATCTTATTTTAAGTTTCCTTTGAAGGTAGACCAATGTAGGAATAGTATGTTTTCTGCAAATTTCAGTTGCTATTCTGCAAGTTTCGAAAATTTGCATCATGACACAGTCAAAGTTAGCAACAGTCGGTCAACAGATTCAAGGAAGAATTTGTCTTTTTATGAGAAGAAATTTAATGAAATTAGGGATATTTCAGTGGATCAAGGTTGGAAGAGTGGAGAATCAGTTTCCTCATCTTCATTTTCAGTAGTCCAAAGAGCTTTTGGGGTCCAAATGCTTCCCATTGGGGAGGTGTGATCAGGAGATCATGTCTAAGTTAAGAAATTTTCTCAAAAATGGAAGTTCTCATAAATGCTTGCAATACAAATGATTGGAAAGGCCTCGTCGTTGCGATTTTGGCACCATGAACGGTTCTCAAAACTGAGTTCATATGAGAAAGTTACTGAGGTTTGAAATTGTCTAGTGAACTCCAAAACATGACTTTTTGACTTAATTGATTATGCCAATTTTTATAAAAAAAAATTATATTGGAAAAGTTGATTTTTATTAATGTTTTTGGGCCTATCAGTGGATGCCACGTGGCATGCCCAGAGGTTGCCACGTGGCCCCAGGCCATTGGTTGAAAAGTCATATGCAAAAATTTTGTGGTTCATGGGTTTCGAACTCTGACCCGATAGTTCGGGCAGGGTCGACCCGATCGACACGTTATAGGTAGCTTGTTGAACGTTGGGGCAGGTGTGAAATTGTAGTTGGGTCATTGGCGTGTTGATTCAGGTGAAGGAATTGGGGACTAGCCTCTCAGGAGCCAACTCCTGTCTGCATATAACCTCCAACTAAGGACTTGGCGCTTAAAAAAATGAACCGACGGAAAATTTCAGGGGGCTAGCCCTTAGAGCTAGCCTCGACTCCATATGACCCGCGTGCTCATGTCCAGGAGAGGAGTTCCCACGGTTACGGTTATGTGACAGTGGTGAGTACGGGGCCACGTGGGAAAGCCCTCAACATTTATTGCAAATGGATAAAGGCGTGATTTAGGAGGCGGTTTAGGCAGAGGTCGCAATGTGACCACTCCCACCTAACACTTAACTTAACTTTCAGTTTGATCCAACGGTTCCACTGGCGTCCACCTAATTAGGCGGAAATTTCCAAAATAGTGGAGCTAACTAGAATTCTCCCACTTTTAGTGGGGTTTTTGGGGGACATTGGGAATTTTTGTTGCAGAAGTCATAACTCTCTCAATTTTAGACAAAACAAGATGAAATTTTAGTCAATTTTGGGTCTCTTCGACCTTCTGGTGAGTTTGGAAGAGGTTTCAGAGAGAACATAGGTGATCTACAAAAAAATTTTCTTTAGGGAAGAGGAAGGAGCCATCAGGGCCATCATGGAGGAGGCACTGTTTTGGGTTGTATTTCACTTTTTAAGGTGAAACAACAGCCATTTATAGCTATTTCTATCTTCTGAAGTTGAATTTATAATTGGTTTTTCCTGTTTAGGCATATTTTTCACTTTGTAACCATTTTGGGCAAATTAATAGAGCAAGGACATGCCATTGGGGAGCCTTGGACCGGCAGATGTAGCCCAGGAGAGGTGAACTGCCTCAACATTTTGCTGTGTTATGTTATGGTGAATTTTAATTGCTGTGTATTTCTGCTGTGATATGTTAAACAATAAATTTAATTAACAAATCCTAACACATAAAACTAAAAAACATCACCAAAACTACTTTGTTTAACCTGCAAGTTATGGAGAACACTTTGCACACTAAATTATATGGAAATTGATACTTTGCATAGCATTACAAATAGTTCCATTTTCAGATCAAGAATGGAGAGGATCCGACTGATCATATCACCACTTTCCATTTATGGTTTTCATCCAACTCCCTGATTGATGATTCGATTAGGTTGAGGTTATTTCAATGCACCTTAACTGGAAATGCAGCCAAGTGGTATATTGAGTTAACTGGCGGCAGTTTTGCCACTTTTGGAGATTTGGCTACCATGTTCTTAAACCACTTTCAGTTACCTGTTCGTTATAACGTCAGGACTAAACTCCTGGCTAATTTTCAACATGATAAGGCAACTCACATTTCTGATCATATTAAGGAATGGCGAAGAAGGAAGAGGCTCATTAAAGCCCATATTTAGAATGAATTCCTTTTGGAATGGTTTTTGAAATCATTGTAGCCAGATATTTCTAAAGATGTATCCCTTTCAGGGGTATTTTCTGAAGAGCAGGCTATTTTCAGGGCTCAACAATTAGAATGGATCTATTCTCAGTTCGGAGTCCTCAATAAAATTTTGTCGGATGGTCCTCACTCCAAATTGGACTTATCCAAAACTAAACCTTGTCCTCATGGTGATGGGCTTATTCATTCGATCGATAGCGGTGCAACTAACTTGCTTAGTCAATTGCAGCAGTTGTCTATACAATTTGCTTCTTCTAGTCAGGTTGTGCCTTCAGTGCCAACTCCTTCCCAGTCCTTGGCAATTAATGCTGTCCATAATTCTAACCCCAAAGGAAATCAACAATCTGATGGGAAGAAGAAAGCACGGAATAGCAAGAAGAAAGGCAAGGATGGGAAGGGGATTGCAAACAAAGCCAACGATCATGTTGGAGAGGGTCAAAAGGAAAATAAAGGAAAGTGAAGTTTCCATGCAAGTTATGCACTGGAGATCATATTATGCACCTTTTCCCTAAAATTAAAGATGCGCAACGCTTGTTAGCTCAACAGGGTTCTTCCAGTTCCCAAGCTGTGCTGACAAACCCTTTTCCCCAAGGGAAACAATTAATTGCTGGCGCGAATCAAAATAATGGGGCTCCCTCTAGGGGCAACCAAGAAGGGGAAAATACATTAAACATATACATGATGAGTGCTCACACATAGATATCGTGATTATGGAAAAGCTGAGTCTTCGAAAGATAAGGGTACTCCTGATAGGCTGAACCACTTCATATTATGAAGCCTACTGTTGAGCCTATACCTTAGATGCTGAAGGCATCTTCAAAATATACAACGATTAATCCAAATGCCAAGGCCACCTAGAACTACTCCATTGTAGAATATTTGGCTCAGAGTCCTTGTGCCATGTTTGCATTAGAGGTGCTCCAGTCGTGTCCTGCTCAGCGAAGTGCTTTGCTCACTGCTATCGGAGCTGTAGATCCAAAGAAATCTCTTATGATTACATTTGATATGTCAAATTTTAAAAAGAGACTCCCTCATCATATGGATTTCCATATTAGATCGAGTTATCAAAAAATCAATATCTTTCGAACGGATGTAGATGAAGGGGCTTCCATGTGCGTAATGTCTCTTGCATGCTAGAAGGGTATTGGATCTCCCACAGCTGTTCCTTCAACCACTCTTCTGACTGTGTTTGAAGGTCACTCTCACAGGCCGCATGGTATTGTTCTGGCTTTGCCCATTTGTGTTGGGGGAAAAACTGTTAATATCGAAGTTTAGATAGTCGATGCAAGCTTAGACTATAACCTTTTGTTGGGGCGAAATTGGATCTATGAGATGGATGCTATTGCATCCTCTTTATTTCGTATTTCTTGTTTCCCTCACGAAGGGAGAATTGTCATAATTGACCAACTGGATTGTTCTCCTACAGATCAAAATGCATCTTCTGACTCAACCATTCCTTTGCTGAAGGATACCAAGGCACTTGTCGAGAATTTGGGGGTTGGAATGTATTCTTCTTTGATGGGTACTTTTGATATTTTGCCTCCTTCAGTTCATATCAATGCGATTTCATCCTCCAGGGCTCCTATTCGAAGAGAGGTTTTCAGAACTCATTTTTTTCAGACCCTTGGACCTTACCTTCTCCTACCTCCACATTAGCAGAAGGTAAAGTGGGTGGAATGACATTTCCACTGTCTGCAGCTGAGATTTCTTATAGCTCTCTTGTTGACTCTGCAGAATTCATTTAAGTTCCTCTTTCACCGGAGGAATTGGATGGAGATGTGGCTCCAACTTGGACTCTTTTTTCATCTTTGGCCCAGGATTGTCTTGATACCACTCTTCCATCTGAAGAGACCATCCTAGAAGCTATGACTAGTGTAGAGAGACTGTGGGATGATTTGCATCATCGGTCTTACTTTCTACCAAATTTGGGTGAAGTTGAATCAATTTTTCCTCGCCCTCAGTCTTTTGGTCCTGTTCACCCAGTTTTGAACCCTCTAGCACCAACATAGGTTTTTGTTGAAGGGAACATGGCTGTGATTTCTCCTACTATCCCGGTGAACATTTCCAGAGATCCCAACATTATAGAGAATGTTTTCATCAGAGCTAAATGTTCCCCTGAAGAGGTTCAAATTTACATTGACCTTTTTCAAGAGTTTAGGGATGTGTTCACTTGGTCTTATGAGGAAATGCATGGTACAGATCCATCTATTGTCCAGCATGAGATTAAGGTGTACGAAAATGCTAAGCCTGTCAGGAAAAAGCTTCGTCCGGTCAACCCTAGGAAGGAAACATCTATCAAAGTTGAGGTGGAGAAGTTGCTTAAGGCGGGATTCATTTTTCC
This sequence comes from Pinus albicaulis, assembly GCA_034641835.2. Taxonomy (NCBI): domain Eukaryota; kingdom Viridiplantae; phylum Streptophyta; class Pinopsida; order Pinales; family Pinaceae; genus Pinus; species Pinus albicaulis. The sequence goes on along the minus strand of CM076575.1, from coordinate 2,024,850,611 downwards.
TGTTCCTTTGACAGAGTGGGTTTTGAATCCAGTTCCCATGGACAAGAAACAAGGAACAATTCGAGTTTGCATCAATTTCAGGGACCTAAATAAAACATGTCCTAAAGATAACTACCCCACACCTTTTATAGATCAGATTATTGATGAATGTGCGGGGAATGAGATTTTATCCTTCATGGATGGTTTCTCTGGATATAATTAAATTACTATCCGTCCTGAAGATCAACATAAGACTGCATTTATTTGTCCCTGGGGTACCTTTGCTTACAAGAAGATGCCTTTTGGCCTTAAAAATGTTGGAGCTACTTTTCAACGAGCTATGTCATATGCCTTCCACGACATCAAAAATATTATCGAGGCATACTTAGATGATTTAACTAATTGTTCTTGTAAGAGAATTGATCATCCTTTTCACCTCTGTCAAATATTTGAATGATGTTGGCATTACAAAATCCGGTTGAATCTGAACAAGTGTGTTTTCGCAGTCACATTCGGTCAGTTGTTGGGATTTATTGTGTCTACAGAAGGGATTCGAGTAGATACATTCAAGGTTGAGGCAATACTTTAGTTTCCTCCCACATCTTCGATTCATCAACTTCAAAGTCTGCAAGGAAAAGCTAATTTTCTACGGAGAATTATCGTAAATTATGTCGAGATTACGAAAGGATTTATGAGATTATTAAAGAAAGGAGTTCCATTCTTTTGGGATGACTTTGCTTAGCGTTCATTCGATGCTTTGAAAAAAGCATTGAACTCTTCTCATCTACTGAGTCCACCTGATTATAGCATGGATTTCCTTTTGTATCTTGCCACAGCAAAATCTACCATTGGTATGGTTCTGGTTCAGGAAGACGATGCTCTTTCAGAGCATGTTATTTACTACCTTAGTCAAGGCTTGGTAGGATCTGAACTCCGGTACTCTGCGATAGAAAAGATTGCTTTAGCAGCTGTTCATGCTGTGCAACAGCTCAGACATTATATTCTTCTTTGAAAAACCTATGTTTTGGCGCCAGTCAATCCATTTTAGTTTGTTCTTAGTAGGTGAGTGATTGGGGGAAAATACAGTCGATGGATTGTGATTTTGCAGGAATTTGATCTTGATTTTATGTCTGCTAAGTCCAAGAAATCATTGGTTTTTGCAGAATTTATTTCCGATTTTCCTTGTGGAGAAGAGATGGTTTATGATGAATCCTTCTCGGATGAGCATCTTTTTCTCATTTCTTCACAGGATCCTTGGTATGGGGACCTGATAGTATATCTCCAGACTGTGAAGTTTCCCTTGACTTTTTCGAAAGTTGAGCACCGTAAGTTATGTCACCTAGCTAAAAATTACTTGATCATTGGTGACACTTTATATCATCGCGGGGTTGATTCAACCTTAGAAGGTGATTAATTCTCGAAGAATCTGAAGCTGTGCTGAATGATTGCTACAGTGGAGCTTGTGGTCATCATTTATCTGGGCTTGCTACAACCCAAAAAACTTGAGTGCAGGATACTTTTGGCCTTCAATTTTCAAAGATTGTATGGAATTGGTCAAAATGTGTCATCTGTGTCAAGTTTATAATCGAAGTATGCGTGCTCATCCAGCTTCGCTCTTTCCTGTCATCACTGTCGGCCCCTTTACAAAGTGGGGTATTGATTATAGTACTTGTAATCCGCCTTCGGCCAAAGGTCACAAGTACATTATTGTAGCTGTAGACTACTTTACGAAGTGGGTCGAGGCTATGCCTACTTTTGGGAATGATGGTGAGACAACAACTCTTTTCCTCTTTAATCAGGTCATTTCTCGCTTTGGTATACCCAAAGATATTGTCACTGATCATGGAAGTCACTTTCAGAACAACATGATGGCTGAATTGGCTTTGAAATTAGGTTTCCGGCAGGAGCACTCATCTCCGTATTGTCCTCAAGCCAATGGGAAAGTGGAAGCCATAAAAAAATCATTGAAGACAATTATTCAACGAACAATTAATAAAGTTCGATCCAATTGGCACATTATGTTGTACCTTGTGCTTTGGGCATACCAGATGTCAGTTAAAACTGCAACTAGTTTTATTTCGTTTCAACTGGCTTATGGGTTGGAAGCTATATTTCCCATCGAGTGTGAAATTCATTCTATTAAGTTAGCTGTAGAACTTCTTCCTGACACTTCCAGTCTCGAAGAACGTCTCCTTCATCTGGAACATCTCGATGAGCAGCGTCGGGATGCCGCCACGATGAATGAGGCACATAAGAAGCGGATAAAGATTCAGTACGATAAAGTGGTCAAACCTAGGGTTTTTTCCGAAGGAGACCTTGTCTTGGTTTATTCCCAAGAGAAGGATGCCCTAGGAGCAGGCAAGTTTAAATCTATGTGGTATGGCCCCTTCATCGTTAAAAAGGTCCTCAAGAAAGGAGCTTATGCCTTGGTCGATTTTGATGGAAATGAGTTGTCGGAGCCCAGAAATGGGCTCTATTTGAAAAAGTATTATGCTTAGGCTGTGGCCTAACATCTTGCTTTTTGTATATATATATTTTTTGTCTTTTTACATTTCAGAGTTTCTGATTTTTGGTGTGATTATGGTGCATTTGATCTGCTTTGGCAGGTTGTGTTGGATGTCATGAGTCATTTTGGTTTCGCCGATGGTGCTATTAGACATACCTGGAACTTAGCTTCCGCGACTTGGGTACTTCATTATCCATCCAGTCAGTTGTTGGTTTCAAGAGGTATTTGCATTGGTCTTGCTTCAAATAACATAGTAGAATATAATGCAATAGTTTATCTACTCTCGGAAGCAATATCCTTGGGTGTTGATTCGTTAGTAGTTATCTTGGACTCCCAGTTGGTGGTTTCGCAGTTGAACAACACATATCGGGTTCGAGATCCATTTTTGCATCGATTGTTTTTGAGGGTAAATTTTTTACAAAGATCTTGATTTCTAACATTCATTCACATTCCTCGAGCTGACAATTGGATGGCAGACTTATTGGCTAATCAAGAAATTGCTTGGCATATTCATCATTCAACATTTTAATCAATATATAAAATACATCATTCATTTTTCATACATTTGAGTCATCACATCATATAAATCACTGTATATATATATATATATATATATATATATATATATATATATATATATATATATATATATATATATATATATATATAGTTAGAGTGTTTAAAAATATACAAAATTTGGACCCATCTGTCCTACAAAATTAGGGATTTTGCCCGATCATGTTCAGTATCAAAAATATATTACAGTCATCCGGTAAAATCTATATATCTAATCCTCTGGTCCCTGACCAACATTCATTTTCCTATAGAACACGATAACAGTCACTACACATCAGACTAACTGCACCCAATCTCATGGTACTCCGACTACCCGTCTCTGGATAGCCTCTGGTAGGTCCTCTACTGTAGACATAGGCACTTGGCGAGTCAAACTCTCTAAGTTTATCTGGACGGCATGGAGGGTCCTACCAATGTCTTCAACATCTGCCTCACCTCTGCGGCACTTATTCCTTGGGTATCCCTCAGGCCTGGCTGGTCCCATATCTGTATCATGATCATCAATAATCTTGTAAGTCATTTGAGTTCAATCAAAAATATTGTTTTTTGTTCTCATATTTAAAAAAAATAAAAAAATTCATATAATAAAAAAGTCAAAAATTGCAATCTCACCGATTGCATCTCATGCTGCACCGGGTGGAAGGACTAGATCTGTATCATCACAAAAATCCATCCCAGCATAGGGATAATATTCCACCGCGATAACTTGTTCCTCCCACCATTGGAAGAAATCGTCATCTCAAGTGGTTCGGGGAACTTCACTTCCCCCCAATCTCTTCATCAGATCAGCCTACTAGGCTATTCTTGGATCTCTGGGGCTGCTGATGGTTGAGATGACTTTGGGCTGAAGCCTTGGAATCCTCTCAAAGAAGAATGTCTGTAAAATGGTTCCATACCCAAAATGTTTAGTTTTTTCCTTCTGGATTGAATTCAACTGTCTTTTCATGTTGCTCAGCAATGATGTGCACCAATCAAAGAGGTGAATCAAACATTTCATTGCAACTCTCATTTGAGTCCTTGATGCCTGATGTAGGGAAGCAAATCCCGCTACCTTGCCAATGGTGAAAAGGAGAATCTTCATATATAATTCTTTCAAATCTTTGATTTCAATTTGTGTACCTACTTTTTGAGACCCCTCTACGCAATAGACTTGGACGTAATATTCTGCAGTAAGCCCTCCCAAAGGCTTCCCGTGTAGATCTACTGGATCTCCCCTTCGCAAGAGTCCAGTGATGAAATATATGTCTTCCACCTCTATGCGTATAGGCATTTGATCTATTACGAAACAACCTTCTTCCGGCTCCCAGTGATCTACCAACATTTGGAGCAACCAGACATTACTTTTTCATATTTGGCATTTTAAATAACTTGAGAAATCCACAATTTTGAAGGATATCGAGCTAATTTTGATCTTCCATCACTTCATTGTCGATGACACTATTTTCATGCTCCCTTCAGCTAATGGAAATCCTGAGAAAATTCATCAAATCATTCATTAGGTTCAATTTTTAAATTCTTGGTCTACGCATATGCGGCTTCGTTTACACACAGTCACGTATCATACGTAGGTTCTTCCACACAAACCCACGTATACGTAGAGGGTTTCATAAAAAAAATGTTTCCTACAGTCAAATTCCTAAATTTTTATCTTAAATTGGAACAAAATTGATGACAAAGATGAATTTAGAGCTTACTTGGCTGATTCGGCACAATCTGATGGTTGATTGCTTCGGTTTTGAGAAAAGAAATTTTTGCTCCAAAAGTTTTTCTCCACTTCTGCAATGTGAAAATGATCCAAATATGAGGTAAATAGTGTATTTATACCCAAAATTTGAAATTTTTTTGCAAAATTCCTTTATGCTTATTTTTTCAAATCTATCTAAGGCTATATAACCGTGTTGCTTGTAAGTGTTGGGCAATATATTTTTTCAGGGACATTTTATTTTATTTTTTTGGCAATTTGGTAGTTCCTTGCTATTTTCTATTTATCATCAAAAAAGCAGGCTACAGAGATAGTAAGTTGGTGACCTCAACCTTCCCGGAGGAAACCAAGTTTGTTGGCCACCTTAATGTATTAAAAGCCAACCAAAATTGGAAATATTTCATTCTTCTACTTGTCGCATTTTCTAGTTCACTATTTAAAACATTATCAAAATAGCAACTTAAAACTATGGCATTGTCCAAAAGAAACATTATTAAAAAAAAATCAAGAAATTAAAGTGGATTTCTATCCATCTAAGGAATCAATTGGTGCTGGGTCCTTCGCCATGGACCCATGCATGTCTGCTTGCTGCAGTTGTTGAATCTTCTTTTCAATTCGTCCAATACGGTCCTCAATTCGTCCGATGCGATCCGTCGCTTGATACCGAGTCACCTTTATATGTTGGAGTTGAGTATCAATATCTTGAAGCATTTCCATCATTTTTGGTTCTTGAGTCTCATTTCTTGGATGAAGGCTTTGGATAGCCTTAGCTAGAACACACTTCATAATCCAGTATGTATGAGCTGTTTGATTGAACAGTGAAAGACGACATCTAGTGTTACCAGGATCTGTGATAAAGTCCAGAATTTCTGCTTCTGCTTCATTGTCTTCCTCATTGCTTTGAGTTTCTCTTTCCCAGCCATGTATTACCTGCCTGACTTGAGACAGATTTCCAAGGGAGTATACTGATGATAGATTCTCTAAAACCTCTTTTTTTGTCTTCCTACCTCACTTTCTTACTTCTGCTTCAGGTTTAATCATCTTTTATTTCCCTTTATCTTGATTTTGAGCCATGCTCTATCTCGTTTGCCTCTTCACCATTGTTCTATACTGTTTAATTTGTTGATTTGAATCTGTATTATCAATATGAGATCCTGTATAATGGAAGAGAAAATTTTTAGCAGTTAATCTTCCTATCTCCTAACCAACATCTTGTCGAAACTGGAGTTTCTCCTCTTGACTGAAATTATGCCGAAGTCCGAAAAAATTGCCACCACAAAAATTAGACTGGACATATAGACAGACCCAGTAATAACCCACTGGAATAAATTTAACTATCCTCCATATGCCATTTGGATTTACGTAATTACCAGGATTACATTTAAAACCAAAACAATGAACATATAACTGACTAAATTGTGACTTAAGAGAAGAGGAAACCCAAGCTTGTAAACACCTCCCATTCTCGACGCAGAAATAATATTTGAAGAAACGAGAATTCGTATTGTTGATCGAGACTCTGAGATAGTAAATGAAATTATTGGTTTGATAAAGGTCTCTAAAGAACTGACAACAAACTCTACCCTTAAGGTTCTGATACCCGGTGGCTATTTCTTTCGGGAATTTTTGAGTAGAAGGACGAACCTCTATCAGACCATTCTTGACCGAGATAAAGGAAATACCGAATGAAACTTCAAAAGATTTTGTAAAGCACAGACATAAACCATGCAAATAGATATACCAGAGGTGCTAGTAATGAGAGCCTGGAGGCCTACCAAGAAAGAAATTTTCATAATCATCAGGAAGACACAGACTTAACCCATGCAATTTTACATTATTGAGATACAGGTAAGGAGGATGAGCAGGGCTATATTTTCAAATGAACCCCCTCTACCATTACATGCAAACCATGAAAAATAAAAAAGCTAAAAATGACCATCAATTCCTTTGCAACCCCTGTAGAAACTCATTCTTTCATAGTCAGAATGTTAACAAGGAAACCAAATTTTGGAATTAGAGTGGCGAGAACCAGTACATACCCAATAATATTCCTCTCGCTATGCTGAGCTTCCCACTCCTACAAGCCCTCTGTCACTGCTCTTGTCTGAGTTTCCTCTACTGTTTGAGATATAATTTTACAACATCCCAAACTTACCTTATTTCTTAACCTACTCCGCAGCCGACGTACCTTCCCATTCTCTGCCTTGCGTTGATGACTTGGGGCGGCTTGCATCATAACCATTTCATGAGGCATGTGCGAGTACCACTACCTCCACATGGGGTTATTCAATGCATGATGGTCAGCTGACAAGCCCCATCGCATGTCATTGTCATGCTGCCATCCTCCATTTGTTGGCACCCCGATCGGGGATTCAGGGACATTTTATTGAAGTTGAGATTTTTTTTTTTCTTTGGATCCATGACTGCTGACCTATCATGGCAGGTATATGATTTCAAGTTGGCATATAGGCTAGGGAATCCACCTTCCATTGCATTCTGCATACTAGCCTCCATTCTGATCACTTTCCCTATGGTCGATCTCATCATGTCATGAGTACTTAACCCATTTCACTCGCTGATTTTTAATCATGACTTGGTGGTAGAGCCTTCCTTTACATGGGCTTCCTAGTTAGTTCCTCGCTAGCATTTGTCGCCCATGCTACAATTTACGTAGGCTCGGGAGTCCTCTTTAGTCTTGCCATGACATATACATTGAAGCTCCATTCTTCTTCTTCCTCGCTATCATTTTTCTAGCCATTACCCTAGAGGCTCCATTTTGTTGTCAAGTTGTATTACTGCATTGCATATTGACCACCTGTTTATCTTGGCCTTCATCCAGCTTCATTTGGACTCAATGTTTAAGCTATCTTTTGACCATGAATTTCTGTACAAGTTAACCATGCAATCACTTAGCTACCGCGACTTGACACCTTTTTACCCGTGGATGGAACATTCCTTTGAGTATCACTTACCAGTTTCCGCCACCTTGCATTGAGCATAGGATTGTTCCTATCCCAAGAACTAGTGCATCTGTTTCATGATACTCATTCTATCCATTGTAATCTAGCATTATTTTATTCTTTTTCAAGCTTTGAATATGAAAAATAAAAAAAAATTAAATATGTGAAAAAGAGCAGGAACGAGATATTACTTCATATTTTGATGGCACCTATAGTGTCCGTTTTGTTGCCCTTAAACAAAGCACAAAAAACTATGTCTTTCCTTCATTTGGGATGGTTTTAGTTCTGACTTAGGAGAAGCCATAACCTTGTTACATGCGTCAATTCTCCCCTGGTTGGTTATCTCTTCCAATCATATGGAGGGTTTGTTCTTGCCTCCTACATGAAAAACTTATAAAAAGTTATCATTTGTTGACATAATCAACATGAGTCGTGCTTTTGTTCAAGGTAAGTTAACCTGAGTTGGCTTTTCTACGGTGTCTCTTGACTCATTTTTCAGTCAGCCTTCCCGGTCTTGTCAGTATCTTGTTTTATCACATCAGGTGTTTGGTCCTATGCTCGTGCTGGTTTGAGAAGGTCTCCATTGACTTCTTGCCAGCGGGTTTGTCTCTTATCGACTACGACATATTGCTCTGAGAGTAAACCTAGAGTCACACCCTGGCCCTATTTACATCATTGATAGGTGACCTTGTGCTCAGCATTTGATCATCATTTTGGGTCTTTGAATGAGTGGTTTCCCTTGTGTTCGACATCAACTTACATTATCACACCTTGGATTCATGCAATACCTTGATTTCCATTTGACCCTATCGGTGGATATCTCGCCTCTTTGTCAGCTTTCATTATTGGTTGGTTTAGAGGGTTTTTGTCGTGCGCTAGCTTGATCTTGTGCATGCCGAAAATGTACTTCGGGTTGGTTACTTCACTCTACTTCGTCTGATTCCTTTCAGATCTTGGCCTGCGGGTTACACTCGCTCTGGACTGATGTGGGATGCCTTAATGCTTTCCTTCCAATAGATATTTTCCCATCGACTACGACTCATTGCTATGGGAATAAGGTCTAGAGTCCTTTTGTCAGTACCTTAGGGTTTGCAGTCATCAATGGCAGACTCTTCGCTATCGACAGTGAGGATACATCATTGCCTCCTGATTGATATATTCTTTGAAGTGTTCGACTTCAACTCATTTATTCGCACTTGTTGGATTGTACTGGGGCACCTTGACACTCATTATCATTATCAGTGGGTTGTATCACGTTTGTTAACGGTATACATCAATGGCCGATAATCAAACGATTTCTCACATGGTCGACTTCAGCTCATTTATTCCCATCGTGTAGAATTGTGCCATAGTGATTGGTGAAGACCTCAGGTTAGCATCAACATGATTCGGTTCAATTAGACAACTTCCTTAGTTTTATGCCAGTGACACCGTCCACTCTTATATGTTGCAGTTTCACCACAAAAAAATCCTATATGTTGGCTCTCGAGTTGCATTTTGTACCATTTGTTCCACCACTTATGATTTGGTACTTGGAGATTTAGTTGTGACTTTTGTGATCATATATCTATTGCAACATTGTTGATCAGTCTTCTATATGTGATACTTGGACCTGATTTTGAATTGTACTTTCGGGCAGTGATCAGATGATTCACTATGTATTTTAAACTTTTCAGCTATATTTGTAGAAATTTTGGATCCGCTCCGTATTTCATATGCGGACATGCTTTTCTTTCACTTAGCATGGGTATGCCCGCCTTAGACATGAGCTATCTCTTTGATTTCTTTCACTGGTTTTTTGGCAAGCTGAAATCTGGTGAAGTCCTCTCTAGCCCTTGCAAGGTTCTTTCTATGCACATAATACATTTCGGCCATCATGTACTCCTTCTGACCGCATATATTAGGGGGCATCTGTTATAGTGTCATTTATCACCTTCATGTACTTGATGATTTACAATTTGGTCTTGGGCACCCTTCCCCCAGACTTGAACATTTTCTCAAAAAACAATATCTTAAAACCCATACGTGACTCTGCTCAGACTTTTCTAAGTATACACGCGAGTCCATTCATAGAGATCCACGTATACCTTTTTAATTATTAAAAAATATATATTTTCCCTATTATTGAGGCGGGTTTTATGGTTATTCCAGTAATTTAACCACCCCAGCCCGTGGCCTAAGTGTTCCTAACTGCAGAAACTAATTTGAGGGAGTATATAAGCCCCTCAAAGGAATGGCCTAAGGAGGGAGAAAATATTTAGATATTATACTCTATTGGAGCCCTATTCAAGTCTGATATTCCCGTGCCTCCTGCACTTCCCAGGTATATTCAGGAAACCCTTGATTCCTTAAGATGTTCATCACCCTATATGACATCTGTTGTGCACACATCTTGAAAGAATTCTTGCGAGGCTAGGGCTGGAAAGATCCAGAGGATGGTATGCTCGAAGGCCATGGCAGGATTCAAGTGATCTCTCCACGTTTTGATTACTGTACATGTCATTCATAATAAGAAGAGCCATCTTGTTCCCAATGATTATGTGTTTATGATTCTTTATACATGTGTAATAATCATTAATTGAACATTTCATATTGTTTTTATGACGTTATACATGGTTTTCACTGACATCTAGGAACTATATATGCTATACACCTAGGTTTTTGTGTTCATTCTTTGTGGATTTACAAGTTTCAGAACACAAAGTGTTGCAGGGGGTTTTCACCCCGCGGGATTTACATCAACCGAGGGACTTTCAGGTGAGTTCTGCAACCAATAATATCTAGTTTTCAGTATAAAATTTGGTTAAGTGAGTCCTTCTTGAATAGCATGCTGCTGATTTGTGAAAGTTGTCAACTCAAGACCTTTAGGGTATTATTTCCCGAAACACCTTGGTGGAAAGTTTGAGAGGGAAGAAGATCAAGATATTGAGGACTGATAATGGCACTGAATATGAGAAGAACGAGTTCAATAACTTTTGCAGAGAAGCTGGAATCAAGAGGGAGACCACAACTGTCTACACTCTTGAGAAGAATGGCATTGCTGAACGAAAGAATAGGACCATTGTGGAAGCTTTTCGTGCCATTCTATGTGATGAAGGTCTACCGAAGTTTCTGTGGGGAGAAGCAGCGAACACTGTTGTGTACATATAAAACCGATGCCCGCATTCCGCTTTGGACTCCAAAACTCTCAAAGAGGTTTTCTCTGGTAAGAAACTTGAAGTCTCACATTTTAGAGTTTTTGGATGTCCTGTTTATTTTCATGTGTCGAAAGAGAAGAGGAGTAAGCTGGATGCTTATGGGAAGAAGGGAATGTTTGTAGGCTACAACAAAACTTCGAAGGCCAATAGAGTCTATGTACCTAGTCAAAGGGAAGTGGAGATATGCCACGATGTCACCTTTGACAAAGATGCTTCCTTGAGGAAAGTACTCAATCTTCCAAGATCTGAGGAAGATCATGAAGCAAGGCCTGGAAATCAAGAATAACCGAAGGATGAGACAATGCCCAATGTTGAAGGACTGATGGACCCTATTGATCCACCTCCTTTGATGAGGAAGATACCATCATGGCTGAGGGACACTCTTGAGGATGCCGAGGAACATATGGCCCCAAGGGGGACATTCCGTGAAAGCAAGAAGTCGAATAGATACCAAGGGTATCTAGCAACCATGAGTATTATTGTACAATCTGAGCCTAGAAAGTTTGAGGAAGCCGTAAAGAATCAAGTCTGGAAGGATGCCATGCACGAAGAGTATGAGTCCATAATGAAGAATAATGTCTGGGTTGTGGTTCCAATACCAGAGGACAAAGCAGTGGTCACCTCGAAATGGCTCTACAAGATCAAGCATGGATCTGATGGAAGTGCTGAAAAGTTCAAGGCAAGATTCGTTTCCCATGGATTCTCTAAAAAGGAAGGTGTAGAATATGATGAGATATTTGCACTTGTGGCCCGATATACCACCATTCGATATATCATAGCCCTTGCTGCTACGCAAGGATGGAGTCTTCATCAGATGGATGTGAAGACTACATTTCTGCATGGTGCGATAAAGGAAGAGGTGTATGTGGAGAAACCTTTAGGGTTCGAAGTCCAGGATCAGGATACCCATGTATGCAAGTTGAAGAAATCCCTCTATGGGTTGAAGCAAGCACCTAGATCTTTGTACGAGAGGATAGATAGCTAATGGATGAAGCTGGTCTTCACTCGTAGTAATGCTGATCCAAACCTTTACTTGAAGTTTGATAGAGAAAAGCCTCTCATTCTGGTGTTGTATGTGGACGAGCTCTTCCTGACAGGTGCTGACCCTCTCATTCATCATTGCAAGAGGGAGCTCACTACTGAGTTCGAGATGAAGGACCTAGGACTGATGCATTACTTCCTAGGCCTGGAGGTCTGAAAGAGGCCTAGCGAGATTTTCCTTTCTCAAGGACAATATATTGTGAAGCTTCTGAAAATATTTGGTATGGTGGAATGTAAGTCCGTGTTGACACCTATGGAGCTCAACTTAAAGAAGTTGAGTGGCAACGCTACTAGGCCCATGCTAGAAAATCCTACTGAGTATCGTCAACTCGTAGGGGCTATGATGTTCTTAGTGAACACCCATCCGTATGTGTGTTTTGCAGTGAAAAATTTGAGTCAACATATGGTTGAGCCTCATCACATTCACTGGGTTGGTGGAAAGAATATATTGAGATATCTTCGGGGCACGATGAACCATGGGTTGAGATACACTTTTGGGAGCGTGAAACTCCATGGATATACTAATGTCAATTGGGTTGGTAGTGTGGTGAATAATAAGAGCACATCGATATGTTGCTTCACACTTGGTTCTGCTTCGATATCATGGATGAGCAGGAAGCAGAAGTCGGTGGCTTTAAGCACCGCGGAGGCCGAATATATTGCAGCAAGTATGGCCTGTTGTGAAGCAGTTTGGTTGCGAAAGCTCTTCAGTGAGCTGTTCTGGCATGTGCTAGATACCACCATGATTCTCTGTGATAACCAGAGTGGGATTTGGTTATCCAAGAATCACGTGTTCCACGATTGATCCAAGCATATTGATATCAGGTACCACTTTATCTGGGATATGGTACAACAAGGCACCGTAAGGCTCGATCATATAGGAACTGATGAGCAGGTCGCAGATATTCTCCTAAAGCCCCTGGAGAAGGTGAAGTTCCTAGCCTTCAGTGAGAATCTTGCTATCATGGAATGCCCCTATGCTGAAGGTCCTGTTGGACAGTGAGCTCTGGGAGCTTTGGGGGGCTTTGGGGATAGCTTCTCGGAGCTATAAGCAACCACAGGGCTAGGCTTGTAGAATTTTGTTGGTGTGCTTCTGCCCCACCGTTATGATGATTGAGTTGGCTCACCTCTCATTATTTGTGCCCCATATGCATCCTACCCATTGAGTTTAGGGCTCATGGGAAGTACATCTCATTTTTCCAGTGAGGTGGGAAAAGGTGGAGACTAGTAGCAAAGATTGATGGACGCATCAAATATTTCCATACTCTCTATCTACGATGGAATGGTCCAACCACTTGATCTGAGATCAATTATAGTGAGGTTTTAGACCTCCAACTGACTTTGGGTCAAGTAAACCAACTTCGGGTTGGTATGAGACTCTTTGTGAGTCCTATAGAGGTTTTAGACCTCTCGGCTGAATCTGTCAGCTGAGAATGATTTCTTTGTGACTAACCCACTTCTGTTTTGAAATAAAGAAGCCAACAAAGAAAGTTATGGTGGGATGATGCACGATGTTTGGATTGCACAGGTGGATGGAGTTATCCCTAGTTGATAGGGAGTGTTAATTTTGGACAACTAGGTCCAAAATCCATGTTGTGATGCTCAGATGAAGATGCCAATATTTTTGTTGGACTCCTCTTTCGGAGAGGTGCAAGATTGATCTAAAGATCATTTTAATCTGATGAGCAGAACATTTATTTTGAATTTATTCAAAATATGTGTAGGTCAGCCTTAAGTTTTTGTGCCCCAGCAGTTTTGTCACACACCCTCACTGATGGATATAAATTGGTTAACGTTGGAGGACATTTTCACTCATCTCATCCTCACACATTTCTCTCTCCTCATCTGATTGGTTCGATGAACTTGGAGGCTCTTCTCTCCACACGTGGGAAATTTCAGCAGCAACACATTTTTGTTTTCAGCCTAGAGTTTTTGCAGTAGCGTTGACCAACATTGACTTTGGTCAACACAAGGTCAAACAGACCTGAAACTCTCCCATATTTTAAATTTTCCAAATCCGCATTTTTTGGCACTATTCTTGAGGTTAGACGTTGACTTTGTCTTGGATACGTTGACTTAGCTATTGTTGCTGTTTGTGTTGATCTTTGACTGACAATGTTGACTTTTGGTTGAATTTTGAGTTGACCGTTTTGGCTGTCCTAGAGGGTTGTGTGACATTGCTAGTTGGCTGATCATATTGAAACTTTGCTGGTTGAAGCATCCTGCTGATTTTCGTAATACACCAACACACTTATATATTTTTGGCTTGTCTTCTATCGATCTACTGGTATGTTCTATCAGCATTTTACTTTGTTGTTTATGTGATTACTGACTGATATTGGGATAAAAATTAAAGTTGCATCAAGCATAGAACATCTACAAAAATTTACAATATCACTAGGTTTGAGTCAAAGAATAAGATACATGGAAGACTGCCTTCAAAACTAGCAAGGTTTGTATGAACAGTTAGTTATGTCATTTGGCCTATGTAATGCAGCAACTACATTTATGAGATGAAGGAATGATGTACTGCGCCCTTTTAGTGATTAATTTGTTATTGTTTATTTGGATGATATACTCTTATATAGTGCTACCTGGGAGGAGCACATTTCACATTTGACGTAGGTGCTGGAAACATTGAAGAAACACCTGCTGCTAGTGAATCTCAAGAAGTGTGAGTTTGCGCAACAGTCCTCGGTGTATTTGGGGCATGTGATCTATGGAGGAGAAATGAAGATAGATCCTTCCAAGATGGAGGCCATCATGAAATGTTCGGTGCCTATTGATGTCTCTGAGGTAAGGAGTTTCATTGGGGCAACACAGTACCTGAGGAAATTCATAGCCTCATTTTTTGCTGTAGCAACACTGCTCCATGCCATAACAACAAGTGGCAAGAGTTTCCAATGGAGAAAAGGTCAACAAAAGGCTTTCAAGGAGCTAAAGAAGAAAATTAATCAAGCATCAATTATGACATTAACAAACTTGAAACGACCCTTTGAAGTGGATACATATGTGAGTTGGTATGATATGGGAGCTATTTTGATGCAAAGAGGAAGGCCCGTTTGCTACCATATGAAGTATTTCATGGGGCAATTATTAACTACCCTACCTACGATAAGGAGCTCTATGCAATGGTGCAAGCTGTGAAGAAGTGGAAACACTATCCAATGGGAAAGGAGACGATAATCAACACAGATCACCAACCATTACAGTACTTGCATTCCCAAAGTAAGCTACTGTATTGTCTAGGGGATCCTCACCACTCTAAGTGTCCCCTGCAATGTGTTCTTCATCCTGCTCAGGCTTTGGTTCTGTTTCTTGCTAAGTTTCTTTGTTTGTTTCTTTGGAAATTTATTTTCTGTCCTTTCCCTTTCCTATAACTTTCTTCGCAGTGGTAGCTTTCCCACTGGTTCCTACCCACACTACATCTAGTGGATTCAACCAATGGCTCGACCATCAACGTAGAACCTACGCAATATACTGATTTGTGACTAAATATGACAACGGGTGCCATTCCTCTTCATAATCCATACGTGCGCGGATGTACACTTTATGAAAATCTACTTTAAATTCTACAATCCCGCAATATTCTTCGAATAAAACTGGTGATAGAATTGGCTTCTGGCTCACCACCATGCACAAAACCATCTCTAATAAGACCCAAAATTTATTTTTTTCTATCGCCTAGGTCGGTTCCTTCGAAAACCATAGCACGACATACCTCGTATCTTCGCATACGCCTAGATCCAGATTCGTGAATTGCGACTCCTTGGGCTCTCTCCATGCCATCAAAGCTATTAAGAGAAATAACCACACATAGTGAAATTGCTTTCCATCCTCCTGAGATTCTCGACAATCATCCAAAAACTCCTTACAAAAATACCCAGCCCAGTTGGACTGGACTTCTTTGCTGCACCACGCAACCAAAGATATGACTGGTTCCGAGACCTCCTCTACTCAACATTTTTGCATAATATTTCCAGCTAGAATATGTGTTGCGAAGCACACAAAATGATCATTAATAGAACCTATAGCATAACCCTAGGACTTATTTACTAGGCCATAGTCTGCCTTCATCTTACCTTCCACCTTCTTATCCTGATTTTTTTCAACAAACGTGTCAGAGAGGTTCAATCCTTGGCACGGTAGTGTGGTGATTCGTCGGATAAGCATCTTGTCAATGGGGATTCTCTCACCCAAAAAAATACACCTATCATGCACGTGAGGCAGTAACTATTGCACACAGATGGTGTTGATGTTGCTGAACCCAAAATGTGGAACATAAATCATGTTCAACAGCCTCACTCCCTAAATTCCTGCTGCGCACCTGTGTGGCTCAAACCTTGTCACTCTAGATTCTTCATAATAGATTGCATGCAAGTATTTTCTAGTCTTGAACCGTGGATACTTGCTTAGATCATTAAAATCCCAGTCCTCCATGCGCAATTGTGGCATATTTTCCAACATATCTCTCTCAATTGGTACTTCCTCTGGTAGCAAGGGGGTAAATATCTTAAACTTGACAGTGTTAGGGTCGTTGGTAGGTTTAGCAGCAATTGACTTCCTCGGTGACATATATAGTGGTAACCTGGAAATAGGTTCCACATCCTCTGCGTCAATATCTTCGATCCGAAGACCATCTCTTCTTCTTAGAATTCCTCTAGCCCCATTGACTGCTTCTGCTTATCGAAACTCTTCTTAGTCTATTTTTCCTTGGTGATTTTCTTCCCGGGTGACTGTCGAATTGCGAGCTTCTTCAGCTTCTTCGTCTGCGCTTCAGCTACAACAGGCTACTTCCTAGGCGACCTTGGTCCTATCACAAGCGATGGTTGTGTGGCAGTCACGAGGAAACCTAACCCTCTCCTAATAAATTTAGCTTCAATCTCTTCGAATGTCTTTCCAGACATGTAGTGGAACAATTGACTCACTCTCAGGTGAAAAAACACAAGTCTACTTCTCAGTGAGAAAAGTGTCCTAATGCGGAGAGGGAGGAAATATTTATAACTAATTTAATTTCAAAATCCATGATCTTCTTTAGATTCATCCCATTAATGTAGATTTGGTAGCAAAGTTTCCCAGCTAACCACATTAAATGCATTTCCCCTCTCCTTTTAATGAGAATTTTCTTGTCAAATCAACTGTTTCACCTCCAATGGTCATATTTATGATGAACTTTGATGGACCTTGCTTCATGGTGTAGCCATTCCTCCTTCGTTGAGGTTTCTTCGAACTTTTCCATCTTCCTGAAAATCGTGCAATACTTCCACTTCGTTGAAGCCCTTCTGTCACAGAGTAGTTTATAGTCCCGTTCTTTCTTACAACTGCGTGTAGCACTAAGACAATTCTCTTTCCATATAGTCAATGTGAAGTGCTCGAGAGAAAATCATCCATGTATATCTTCAACCCGCTTCCATTCACTTGTCCATAAAATAATTCACGATTCAGCTTCACGAGCTAAATGATGCCACTGTTAGTCATCATTATTTTTGCATGTTTTGATGAATAGATTCCTTGGCTAAGTTTTCTAGAAGCTAATCTCAATCTGTCAATTTGTCATCCAGAAAACACCTTAAACAAATTTTTGTCTTCCTACCTCTCCTTTTCAGCTTATGATGAGAATAGTATTCAGTTTCCCTACCTATCACAATTCAGCAAAGCCTCCCTGTCTATAGATGTTATAATTTTGTCTCTCTACCATCAAAATCCTTTATTTTTTATACAACCAACTGTCCAACATTTGACAAAGTGACTACCCCAAAATCCCTGATCATCTTGTCATGTGATAACCTACTCATGCTTGAGAAGCCATTCAAAATCTGTGACAAATTGTCTCTAAGTCTAGGTGGTGGTGTTTAGGGAAATTTTCCTTGACTAAGTTATCCTAAGCCAAAAGTTTGTGTCTAGTACCAGTCAGCCATGAATTGTTTCCTATTCTGCAAAACAATACATTGATTCAACCTTAGGTCATACACCACTAACAGGTTACTTGATTTCATTCTAGCAAGGCTCAGGAATGTTCAAATCAGGAAAAGAGAAGGAGTTTCCCTGTCTAAAGAAATATGATTAGTTCAGGCATGATCCCCATGAAACACCAAAGAAGCCCTCCAAAGTTCAAAAGCATCTATTTTTACATCTCTGCAAGGGTGTAATTGAGTGATTATCAGTGTGCAAATGGGAGAAAAAGATCAAACTTAACAAGTTTCTCATACTGAAATAGTTTTCCATCAAGAATCAAATGGAGAGAAGTAAGTAAAGAACATCAAATGTACATGGTTTAAATCCAAAGGGTGCCTGAAGACAGTGGTCATTCATCAAGATAAATAAATACAAAGGACTAAGTGATGCTCAACACTCCATGATTAACTCCAAAGGTAGCACTGCCCAAGTTCTCAGAAGTGTGACCTAGCATTACAAGTTTCTCTGTTTAAAGAAGAAGGAAAGTCTTTGACAAGAAGAGCTCCAAAGCAAGTTAGGCAACCAAGATGAGAGTATAAGAAGGAAAACTGCTTCTTATACCTTATCATGAACTAAACTTTGAAAGACTGTCACAAACAATTTCAATACCCCTGAAAACAAAGTCAAGGGAAAGAGTTAGTTCAAACATGTCTAGCATTGAGCGCTCCCCATGTACCAATCACATTGTTTACTCCCTAAAGAAAATTCACAGTGATATGGTACAAAGAAAAGACATATACTACAAAACAAGGCACAATGTTGAGATGGATGAAGTTTCTATGTTTAATAGGACCTCCTTCAAAATGAGTAGAGGGTCAGAAACAAATTTTTATGGCCTCCTTCACAAATAAATAGAGGGTCAAGTCTCCAAGTATTAACACTGTGTTTAAGAAAAATTGTCAGTAATGGGAAGATTTGAGAGATAGTGTGTTTGAAAGAGTGCATTCACTGACAAACCAGGGCTATAATTCTGATTAAAGAAAACTCATCTAAATGGTAAAGGAGGTAGACAAAGCTCTGTTTAAAAGTGACTTCTGCAACTAATAGAAAGAGAAATTCACACAGATGGAAAACACACAGCTTGTTTCAAGGAAATTGTTAGAAGGTACAAAATTTTGTTTGCATTATATCTATCAGTGATAAATACGCAGAGGGAAAAAAAAAAAGTTTTGAATAAGCTTCATTCAGTAATAAGCAAAGGGCATAGCACATTTCAACACATTTTGTTTTGACAAGTTTTCAAAAAAAGCACAAAGTCGCTTTTCAATGCAAAAGCTAAAAGGCAAAAAGGAGACTTTTTTCAAATTAATAGAAGGGGAAAACGTGTTTCAAAAACCATCATAAAGCATAAGGGAGTCGATGAAAATGTTTCATAGGTCATTGTGCAAACGCTTAGCAAGGGAGAAAGAAAATTTTGAATGCCTTGGCTGTTTTATTAAGCATGCGACGCGCCTGAAAATTGCTGCGACGCGCCTGTAGGTGTATGTATAAGCTTTTTGGATTGGACGCGATGCGCCTGTGCAACCTCTCGACGCTCAGCTTGAAACGTGACGCGTTTTCCCGGGCCACTTCTGAACGACCCACCGCTCGGCGTTTAGTCACTAACACGCGACGCGTTTTTCCCCGGGCCACCTCTGAATGGAGTTTTGACCGCTCGGGCCCATGCTAAAGGGAGGTGGCTGCCATCATCATACACCCTCAAAATTTCCAAAAAAAAGACTTTTGCACACAGAATTCATCTCCAAAAGTAGCTAACACGTTTTCAAGAGGTATTTCTTGTTTTCCTCGCCTAAGTCTTTGATTTTAAAGGGGTTAGAATCAAAATTATTAAGAAAAAGGCACGGTCTATCAAAGGGGAAAACATAGTTTGTTCTCAAAACTACCATGTTTACTAAAAGGCAAAAGGACAGTGGTTTTTGAGAAAGGAGGCCTATTTTTAGTTTAAATACCTGTTTTAAATGAATTGGTGAAAGAGGAAATAGTCTCATAAAGAAAAAGACAGATTTGTTTTGAAGGTCTTTCTACTCAGTAACGAGGAAAAACACAGTTCTTAAGAAGGAAACTTGTTTTCATTAAAAAGAACTTGCTTGCTAGCTAAGAAAGAAATACAAAAGTCTAAACAACTATGCCTCCAAAGAAGGTCAGCA
Organism: Pinus albicaulis; assembly: GCA_034641835.2. Lineage (NCBI taxonomy): Eukaryota > Viridiplantae > Streptophyta > Pinopsida > Pinales > Pinaceae > Pinus > Pinus albicaulis. The sequence continues at coordinate 2,024,830,548 of CM076575.1, read as the reverse complement.
AGGGTGGATTTCACAAAAGATTTGAGCCTATTACAACTCAGGAAATAAATGACTCCCCTTTGGTTCTTTTATACTTTCATGAGGTAGGGTGCCTTGATTTTTTCCAAAAATTCCAGGAGGTCACCAATCACCCTCCCTTGACATAATTGTTTTCCCCGAGGCTGCAAGGAAAACATGTTCACATAGCAAGCCTTGATTTTGTTCTTACTCCTAGGTCAGTGTCAAGGGTCACCAAGATTCCCTATCTCGGTGAGAAATGGTTCAAACAAGCCTACTTGGACCTAGACCACTACAAGCCCTTCTTGAAACCAGCTTACCAAAATGAATGCAAGGCTATTTTCTCATTTTCTCATCTTTTGAACAGTTATGCGCCTCTCATGAAAACCATCATGAGATATTTCACATGGGAGGGGAGGTATTCTCGAGTTTATTCCTATCATGTCAGACTTCTGATGCATTTCACTCAGACTCAGATGCTGAATATCCCTTTCTTCCTCTACAAAAGCATAGACAAGATGTCCTCCTTGGTCCAAAAGAGACCTTCTGCTAAGCAAAAAGCTAGTCTTTTCCATCATTCTCTCATCAAAATCATCATCCTTCACCAACTTGAAAAGAAAGGAGTTTCTTGGGAGACTTTCATTTCTCATCCGGATTTTTCTACTGCCTCTTCATCTCATGGCCCATATCATATGTCCTCCTCACCCTCCACTCACTATGTCTCCCCTTCATCTAATAAATCTACCCCTCAAAAGAAAACATCACCCATGATTGATATTGAAAAATAGAAGTCTTATGAAAGCAGGCATGAAGTTAGTGATGATGAGGAACATAGTGATACTCAGCAAAGTAGTGAGGGTGAAGAACAAAGCAGCCCTAAGTAGAGCAGTGAAGATGAGCATGGGGACATCCCACCCACAACTAGTGATGATGAATAACAAGCTGAAGAACAGCAGGGTAGTGATGATGAGGAACAAAGGGAAGAGGTTCAAAGCAGTGATGAGGAACACAACAGTCCTCAACAAAGTCATGAAAGCAATCAAAGGGACAGTGAGAAAAGATTCTCCCAGCAAAGTAGTGACCATGGTGGCATCCCCCACATAGAGTCTAAGGAAAACAATGAAGATGATGGCAGCATGAAAAATGACAATGAAGATAATCATGATGGAAGTAGCTCATGTGAAAAAATTGAAAACAGTGAGCATGGTAAGGGCAACACACAAGAAGAAGTTCAATACAGTGATGGTAAGGTTGGTAGCCTAGAACAATTTCAAAACAGTGAGGGAGGTGACAACATACAAAAAATAGATAAAGACAGTCATGATGAAGGCAGCCCTCAACAAATTCAAGACAGTGAGGAGGGTAAACAAGGTAGTCCACAGATAGGTAGTGAAGATAGCCAAGCAAAAAAAAGGGATGATAAAGCTAAAAGACCTAAAAAACATACTCTAAATAGCACTGATGAGGTTGAAGGAAACATATATCAAGAGGTTCAAAACAGTGATAAAGGTGAAGATGGCAGCCCTAAACAAACTCAAAACAGTGAGGAAAACAGTGAACAGGGCTGCAAAGCAAGTGATGATGGAGGCAACAGTATAAAGGATCAAGTTGGACAAGTGCTAGTGATGAAACCTCATATTTATTCTCCTCAACACAACCAAGAACATGTGCTTGCTACCTCTCCTAGGCAAGGGGCCATGATTCATTCCTCAAAAACACCAAAGGTTAAAAACACTAGATCTGCAAAGAAGAAATTCACTCCAGTAGTGACTAGTAATGTCACTAGGGCGCTAAGGAATAGTGGCAAACTGCCTAAGAAGAGTATTGTTGAATTTCCAAAGAGAACAAGAGCAAAGAAGTCTATCCAAAGCAAGGGCAAAGAAAAATTTGAACAGCAGGAGAGTAGCCATGAACAAGAAAGAGAGTTTGACATCATACAAATAGACAGTGATGCTAGAGATGATGAAGCCAGAATCCTTGAGTCACTTTTTCAAAATAGAGAAGCCCAAATCTAGGACTTAGAAACTGATCTAGAAAGGTCAAAGGACCTCATACACTTTTTACAAATGAAAAATAGACAGATGAGCGGGCTAATGACAATCTATGAGGCTCGGGCATTCAAACACCAAGGGGAAGCATACAAAGCACAAGTCAAGCTTGAAGAGTATATGGGTGAATTTGATGATATTGAGGAAGAAGAGTAGCCAGTAATAAAAAGGTCTAGGACTATGGGTCTTAGGAAAGCTTAAGAGAAACAAAGGGAAGAAGAAGCAACCCTTGCTTGATCATATCCTCTCACATAATTGCTTGCCCAAGAGATAGAAAATGATAAAGAATCATGGCTTGAAAGATCCAACAAGAATTTGGAGGAAAAATTGGACAAGGCAAACAAAGACTCAGGTTTTCAAAGAAAGATGACCTGGCATTACAAGAAATTGAATCAATTTGCTTGAAGAAAACTCAAAATTGCTCAAGAAAGGCTCAAAACTACCCAAAGGAGGCGCTTGGTGAAAAAAGTGGAAAAAGACATATCTTGGGCTTGAAATTTTGGCCTTTGTTTCCTTGCATGCTTCTAAGAACCCATAAGGGGTTTGCTCACCAAAATTGAGCAAATTTTGACATGATCTTGTTTTTTGTGTTTTTTGGCCCTAATTGCACATTTTTCTAGGCACTGCCATGTTTGCTAGGAGCATCCTCAGCTCATGAAAGTAATTTTTTTGGATATATTAAATTTGGGGGCATCTACTCACAAATTTTCAGATCAAAAGAAGGTGTTTTGGTCCCCCAAAGAGGCAAAAATCAGTCAAAATTCACCTTTCTGCCTCACATATCAGCAGATGAGACCTTCCTGGGTTTTTTCACTCAGTCCACTTTTTGACAGACTTCCAGGGATCAGTTTGACAAAAATCAAGTATTTCCAGAAACCAAACATCCAGATATTTTCAACGAGCTATCACTAGCCTCATTTTGACATTGGGAAGTCCCTCAAAAGTTATCTGCAAAACATGATTTCTTCTGGCGCTACGCTCCTGTAGCATTTTGGCTGAAAAGGCAGTTTTCTGAAGATGGACATCCAAATGTGCGTTAAGCTATTTTTAGCCCTATGTCAGAGATTAAAAGTCAATTTTCTTTCTATTTTTAGCTTAAATAGATATTTTTGAAGATATTTTGTGCCTTGGGCTTCGCAAAGCCTCAAGGAAAAAATCATATATTTGTATTAGGCCAATGGCCTTCTAGTTGCTCAAAGAGGGTTTCTTCCTCTTTGGCCTATATAATCCAAGATGATTCATTGTAACTAGAGGCTGAACTTGATGTTATAGAGAAATACATAGCATTATGAGCTTTGAATAAATACTTGTCTCATGAAGTGGATGATCTCTTGCTTGACTTTGATGGTTGAGGATGATTGTATGTAGGATTCCATGTCTTGGTGAACGGTATTGTGTTCCTTATCTGTTATGTTTTCTTAAGTTTATCATACATGTTTTCATGCTTCTTGCTTGCTGTAGTTCAGTAAAGAATAAGTTTAAGATATGCCCATGGAGGCACCTCAAATTTCCTGATTCATTACAGCTTAAATGTTTTCATCTTTCTTGGTTATGTCAAAGAATTCTTAATTTCTCTTTGGTACCCTAAGAACTTGTTATCAGTTTTATTAATGGTTATTATGTATGCTGTCTAGTATGATTCACGATACGCCCTGCTTACTCATATCTAATCAAAAATCCATTTCTGAAATCTCTCTCTGAATTATTGGTTGTCTTTGTTAAGTCAAAGAGGTCTTGTTTTGATCTTGCCCTTTGTCCATACTTTGCAGTCTTATTTCAAAGTTCCGATAGCTCAAGATATGATGTTTAGGAGTTCCCTATTCATAGATTGAGTTGTTTGTTTGTCTTATTTGTTTTCCCAAAAAGCCTGAAGGTGATTTTCCCAAAGTTAGAGGGTCTTATACTTCTATGCATCACCTGATTGTTTATTTTCTACATCTATCAGTTTGAGTTTCATTTACAGTGTAATGTTCCAAAATTTTAGCTTCCAAGCTAAATGGAACATTAGAGTTAGCAGCAGCTGTAGCCGGTAAATAAATGGGTAGAAAAGCCCATAAGTCTCCTAAGGAGGATGAGAATAATCCAAATGTGAAGGGAGAAACTCTTTCTAGCCAAATAAAACCCTCGATGTGTGAACAAGGTTAAATTGAAGCTGCTTTGACTAAAATCAACATCGCAGTTTTAATGGAGGAGGAATCCTAGGTTGGAAAATGCAGTTTTGGAGGGAAAGGTAGCTTGGGTTAGAAGCAACCTAAGTGAGTGGGGCCAAGGGAAAAAAAAATCACTTATGATATAAGGAAGAGTATGGCAGCATTGTTCATGATGTTTTGTAGATTATTATTCTTGGCTGCCAAGAATTGTTGCTGCTTTGCTACTTAGCAAAGTTGCAGTGCTCTTTAGCACTGGGTGTTCCTGGGCGGGAATCACACCTCTTTCCTTTGAGTAGCTCATTGGAAGAGTTTGTATTCATCATTCCACATCAGGTTTTTAGGCCAAGTTTAACCATCTACATCATCACAACTTTTCTGGAGATTGTGCAGTGTTCCTGGGTGCAGCAGTGGAAGGGATTGGAATCCCGACTTCTAAGCTAGTTTCTCATTGGAGGAAGGTTTCCTTCACTTGAGAGATCTGTTTGGAGAGCTCCAGAGCATATTTCAGATCTGTGGTATCAGAACACACATATCTCTTACCCTCCTAGCGCTGTTTCTTCTAGGGAGTGCATTTTTCAGGAGGCAGTGCTCATTACATGATTTGGTGGCTCCATTGTTGAGTTTCCTTGTGATTGAGAGGTCCAACCTTTCATGGGAGGAAGCCCTTGAGGGATCTACATCAGATCAGACATATTTCAGCCTTGTATACTCTTATTCTTTAGTTTTGCAGTGATTATTCAGTCATTTCCTGAATATCACATTTTATATATAGAGTATTTGACAAGAAACCCTTGCCGAGTTATCTTGTACTTTGTATAGGAGATTAGATCTTTGTACTTCAGAATTATTTATCAATATATGAGTAGATATATGATTCTCCTATCATTTTATGTACAAAACCTCTCTTATACTACGCAGTTCCTTGAGCAGCTGCTTCGACATTTTGCAGTCTTGGGGTTTTTCACCTTTTTCAGCTACACTAGTGTGGAAGATCTGTTTAACCCACCTAGTTTCATTTATTTCTGATATCCTCTTGTATTTAGATGCTATATGGATGTGTCTATGGGATATAAGTGATGATTTAAATTTTTTATTGCATATGTTGCTGGAATAGCATTTTTCATGCATGATTCATAAGCAATCTTGAAAAAGGAACATTAAAGTGGTATTAGAGCAAGATATTTGGCTCAACCTGTGGCTTCAAGAAAAAGTACTGAATCCTTGAAGGGGAATGTTTCTAGCTCTATAGACAGAGTCTGTAGATGGACAGGTAGCCTCTGGATCTCATCCTTTTTTTCAAAGGTGACATATCCAGTAAATGCCCCTGCAGTCAATCTCTAGAATAGAATTTCGATATTCCTGAGAAGGGAAACTTTCCAGTGCTATCATAAGAAGGAGAGATGGACGGAAGCTAGAAAGCTTTAATATGTGCAGAAAGAAAGGAATACAAGCTCACAAAGCTTCTTCCAAAATCTATGAAGATCTTTCAAGGAGAGCTGAAAAAGTGGAGATTGGAGATGGGATCTCCAAAGGAGATTGATTATCGAGCTGAATCTAGATTTTCACATGGTGAGTGTGAGCATGCAACTGCACTCCATGATGCACAATGCAGTCAAATTCCTAGAGCTGTCCTGAGATGGATGGGAGGAAGAGGAATGCCTAAGTGGATGACTCTTAGTGATTTGTTGCGGGAGTATGAATCTCAAATTGAGAAGTTTAGAGATCATACTGATGTCCAAGAGTTCTACAAGATCCAGATGAAGAAGAGCCAACAACAGGATGCAAATAGATTTCTTCTATCTACTTTTGCCGGATCACCTACATGCTCAGTTGGAGCTTGGGTGAAGGAGCTAAACTCCTATTTGCAACCGCACCATATTTCTGGAGATGAAGCTATAAGAGTTGCAGTGCTGCATTTCAGAGGTAAGGCTCATGCATGGTGGATTTTTGAATCTTGTTCCTTAAAGAATGCCAATACTTTCTCTTTTGCAAGATTCATAAGGACATTGATGGAGAGGTTTGGTGAAAAACTTCCTAAGAAACATGAGCAAGGAAAACTCGAGAAAACAAAACCCTTGCATGTGATGGGGGAAACTCCATTTCAGAAAACCATGGGAGGAGCTGATGTCTTGCATTACACATTTCCAAAAGCAACACTTCTGGTTCATATTCTTGAACAAGAGGGCATGGGGATCACCTTTTCACAAAGGGATCCATTGGTTGAGATGTTGCCCACAAACATTAATGAAGAAAAGGGCAAAAACGCTGTCACATCTAGAGCACATCCAATGCCTCATGCAGAGGAAGGAGGAGCACATTCTCCAATAGGAGGGATTCTTGTGCCTTTACAAGAATTTCCCTAGGATCTCATACATAGAGTTCCAAGCACCATCAGTGAGTAGCATGATTGTGTAGCATTGCAGCTGGAAGAAGGGGAGAGGGAGGAAGAGAAACATCAATTGAGGAGGAGCACACACCCTTCTCTATTTCAGAGAGCCAATGAAAGAAAGAGGCAGAATGATTTACACAGTCAGGGCAAAGGCAAAGTTTCCCAATCACATATGCAGTCTACTCTTGACATTGATGTCTCACTTCATGGAGGCATTCCACCAGGGAGGCCACTTGATCTCCAGTTTCTGAGCGATATCTTGTCCTTAGGTTCACCACTCTTGGATTTTGGAGAGGTGAAGAGTTTGAAGAAGAAATTTGGCATGGGGGATGTCAAAGTAGCAGGCAGCAACATGAGTGGAGCTACATATGCTAGATCACCAACGCTGTCTCTTAGGAGGATTGATCCTTATTGGAGGTCTCAGCTTTTTGTAGAGTACTCCAAGCATCTTGGTGCATGCATGATTCTTGATGACCCGGATGGAGATGACAGATACATGGTGGATGATGTGGTCATCTATTTTCATGGCAGAGTATTCTTGACTAGAGCGTCTAGTCTCAAGGAGAAATTGCTACATGCAGCACCTGAGGACTTCTATTATATCCACCTTGATGCATATTTCCAGTTGATGGAGGAGTTCACTTGGGAGGGCATTCAGCATGACATATTTCAGTATATGGAGAGATGCATAGCCCAGATGGTGATAAAGAGGATGTCACAGCTACCTTCCTACTCATTGGGAGTGAGGGAGAATTTCCAGTTGAGCCATTTCAGCTCAAGACCTCAAGTACATGATGGAGGAGGTATAATTTCACATTTTGTATTGTACTTATTTTCCTTATTTGAGCAGCATGATGTATCAAGAAGAGTTTCTTCTTCGTTCATATTATATGATGATTTACTTGTAGCTACTTGTAGCATTGATTTTGGCTATCTTTTTGATGAGCTATGGGGGAAGCCATATGTTTCTTGGTGTGCACCAATGACACCATATTGTAACTTCATGTTTCCATCTCATGAGATGACTATGGAAACAAACAAGTGGCTAGAAAAGAACTTGTTATTCCTTATTTTTATGCAAGCCAAGGATGCACTGCGCTGGTTCCATGAGAGGGACCAAGATTCACTCTCTAGTTGTCATTTGGAAACTAATTTTTATTGTATCATGCTTTCATGTATTTCTGATGTGTTTTTGTTCAAGGGAAGCTTGTATGAGGGAGAGATGAGGCAGAAAAAAAGGTTGTTTTTGCTATGGTTGCACTTGGGAGAGTATGGGAAAAAATCTTCCCATACTTTTCATGATATTTCTGAAGAGAAGAAAGGCACATTCATGGTGCAAGGAGGCCACCCTTCAACATTGAAGGATCATGAGATATTTCCATGTTGGAAGGAGATCTTCTCACATAGCAGCATAATCGTGGATGGCTTTGGCATGTGGAATGTCAAAGGGAGAAGTCATGGAGCCTTATTACAAAGGCCTACAGCGCTGTCACATAGGAGCATGTTCTTATGGATGAGATATTCCAAAGAGAGGAGGTATCCCTTGTTCTTGCAGATTTTTATGAGTATATTCTCATGGGAGGATTTATTGGATGATCTCACTTTCATTCCACTCACTATGTATGGTAGAGAATGAATTTCTATACTTGTTTATTACTCTATTGAGTAATTGTACTTTCTCACCGTGTTTGCACAGTGCATTGCTCCCCAAAAGAGCAGGAGTATTTTTGGGTTTCATGGTCACTTTAGGGCCAATGTTTATGATGATAGTAGCCCATCTATACATGAAATTGGGCAGGTGTATTGTTATTTTGTATATGTATATCTGATATACATTTATGCTTACTTCCACATGTTGGGAGAACATACATATCCAACTTGTACCTTGTTGCAGGAACACTTGCCATATGACATTCTCAAGCAACAGTTGGGAGAGCTGCATTGTATCCACTAGAGAGACCATATGTATCATCCAAATTTGCACATAATCTTTAGCCATCTTCTAATTTGGATGCCATGTGGTGATGATGTGCTATTCCTCTTGAATGGAATGGTTTGGGTTGGCATGACTCATGATTTTGGAGGAAGAGTCTTTGGAGGCTCAATCTTCTTCTTGCCATTGGAGGGAAATCATGTTGCAGCCCAATATCATCATACCTCCTACACTTATCATAAGTGGAGGATAGGACAGCGTGGGATAGGCCCTCTTGCCTATCATGTTCACTTATTCAACCCACCTACATTTCAGGAGCATGAGGTGGAAGAGACTTTTCAGGAGTTACCATGTTGGAGGGTGACTCACTTCATTTGGATGATTGCATGGATGAGGGAGGCAATCATTCACCATGTTGATCATCATTCCTAATTTGTGGAGGCCATGAGAGATACAACATGTTTCCATTCACACTTTCCGCCTTTGATTGATGCAGACACTTTGGTTATGCACACTTGGGGAGGAGCATTGGATGACAGTTTATTTGCAGATTCTCTTGATGCAGTAATGGAGGCTATTGATGGAGGCCACATGAGGAGGAGGGGAGATATTTTTCTCTCCTTATGAATTTGCTTGAGGACAAGCAAATATTTTGGAGGGGAGGACTGTAATGTTCCAAAATTTTAGCTTCCAAGCTAAATGGAACATTAGAGTTAGAAGCAGCTGTAGCCAGCAAATAAATGCGTAGAAAAGCCCATAAGTCTTCTAAGGAGGATGAGAATACTCCAAATGTGAAAGGAGACACTCTTTCTAGCCAAATAAAACACCTCCATGTGTGAAAAAGGTTAAAATGAAGCTGATTTTCCTAAAGTCAACAACGCAGTTTTAGTGGAGGAGGAATCCTAGGTTGGAAAACACAATTTTGGAGGGAAAGATAGCTTGGGTTAGAAGCAACCTAAGTGAGTGGGGCCAAGGGAAAGAAAAAAAACTTATGATATAAGGAAGAGGATGTCAGCATTGTTAATCATGTTGAAGATTATTATCATTCTTGGCTGCCAAGAATTGTTGTTGCTTGCTGCTTAGCAAGTTGCAGTGTTGTTTAGCACTGGGTGTTCCCGGGCAAGAATCCCACCTCTTTCATTTGAGGAGCTCATTGGGAGAGTTTTTATTCATCATTACACATCAGGTTTTCAGGCCAAGCTTCAGCCATCTTCATCAGCACATCTTTTCCGGCGATTGTGCAGTGTTGCTGGGTGCAGTAGTGGAAGGGATTGGAATCTCGATTTCTGAGCTAGTTTCTCATTGGAGGAAGGTTTTCTTCACTTGAGAGATCTTTTGGGAGAGCTTCCAAGATTATTTCAGATCTGTGGTATCATACCACACATTTCTCTCACCCTCCCAGTGTTGTTTCTGCTAGGGAGTGCGTTTTTCAGGAGGCAAGACTTATTGCATGTTTTGGTGGCTCCATTGCTGAGTTTCCTTGTGATTGAGAGGTTCATCCTTTCATGGGTGGAAGCCCTTGAGGGTTCTACATCAGATCAGAAATATTTCAGCCTTGTATACTCTTATGCTTCTTGCTGCGTGTTGATTATCTCGCTCATTTCGAATATCACATTTTATATATAGAGTATTTGACAAGAAACCTTGCCTAGTTAACTGTACTTTTGTATAGGAGATTAGATCTTTGTACTTCAGCATTATTTATCAATATATGAGTATATATATGATTATCCTATCATTTTATGCAAAAACCTCTCTTAGACTGCGTGCTTCCTTGAGCACTGCCGCATTTTGCAAGCCTTGGGGTTTTTCACCTTTTTCTACCCACACTAGTGTGGGAGATCTCAAGTTAACCCACCTAGTTTCATTTATTTCTTATCTCCTTGTATTTAGTCGCTATATGGATGTGTCTATGGGATCTAAGTGATGATTTCACTGCTTTATTGCATATGTTGGCTGAAGAAGATTTTTCATGCATGATTCATAAGTAATTCGAAAAATGAACATTACATGCTGCTAAATGGTTAGCCCTACCACATGAATGTTTGCTGTAAAACTATTTATGCTTAAAACCTCTTTGTCTCTCACAAACTTAGTGTCCATCTCATTTCACTTTCACCCAAAGAATCCATTTATCTCGACCAATTCGGCCCTACAAAATACCTTGTCCACCATTTGAGACAGTCTCGACCTTTTCGACCCCATAGCCCAGTTGATCTGATTTTTTTTTTATCTATTTATCCTTTGATTAGTTCCCCCTCAAAAAACCTAAAACAAACCAAAACATACTTAAAAACTAGCCTAAAATCTAATATACAGAAGCAAACAAGTTTACATCCTTTTCATAATAGAGAGAGCCCTCTCTGAGTCCAGGAAGGCTAGGACCTAGGGCTCCAAATTTTGGTCTGATGTTACCCTGTCATTTGGCTTGCCAATCTGCCAAATCACGGGACCATAACATAATGGCGATCACGGTGGGACATTGAGTAATAAACAAACTTAGAGCTCCCTAAACATTTCAACATCCCTTAAGAAGACTATCTTGTCGATTTATCCCACTGCTCACTATAAAATAATGGTGATCATGGTGGGGCACTGAGTAATAAACAAACATAGACCTCCTTAAAAATTTCAACATCCCTTAAGAAGACTATGTTGTCAATTTATCCCACCGCTCACTATAACATAATGGCGATCAGGGTGGGACACTGAATAATAAACAAACTTAGACCTCCCTAAACATTTCAACATCCCTTAAGAAGACTATCTTGTTGATTTATCCCACCGCTCACTATAAAATAATGGCGATCACGGTGGGAATTTTCTGAGTTAGTGACAAATTAAGTATACCTTAGGACTTCAAAATCCCTTGTCTTCAAGATTATCTAGTGAATCAGCCACCTCATCGCCACCATAACATAATGGCGATCACGGTGGGACATACTGAGTGCATAACAGTCTAGAAAACTCTTGTAGACTCTTTAGTCCTTCAAAATTAAAACCAGACAAACAACCTATAAAATCATTTAGAGTAAACTCTTATTGTTTCACCATCTTAGAAAAATGATGATTCAGTTATAGGACATTCTTACAAAGCTTAGGGCTACATATAGGAACTCAGAAAAAACCCAAAAACATCCCTATATTGTCCTTTTCTCAGTTATGGGTGGTGGACCATAAATACATATCTATAAAAACAACAAAACATCCACCTGGCGACTCCACTAGCCTCTAGTAGGCCTAATACTCCACTAAAACCCAAAAAATTTCATAAACATACTATCCTGTTGACTTACTTTTCCAAAAACACAAATATTGTGATGCAACCTCTGAAATCAGTGATAAACTAAGTACAACTTAGGGATTCAGAAATCTTCATCTAAACATAAGAAATCAACAGAATAGCCTAAAAGAATAGAACTATAGCTTTCTCAACAATCTACCAAACTGTTGAACTGAGTTTTAAGTCATCCTTACAAGTTTTCACATAAAAGTTTTCTAGAAAAGAATTTTCCTTAAAAAACATCTTGGTCAGTATTGGTGGTGGACCATAAACCTCAAAAACATCCACCTGGCGACTCCACTAGCCTTCATTTAGTTTTTACCTTACTCACATTCGTGAAACCCCTAGAGAGGACAACCATCCAAAAAACAATCACAACTATCACCCTCTCTAAGCTTTTACTTTGAAATCTGGCTTCACGAAGAATTAATACTAGATCTCACCCAGACCCGAATCCCCCTATCATAGTTGATGACGCAGAAAATATTTTGTGGCAAAATTTTGAAACTGGTAACTTAGCTACCGATAGGACCATCCACAAAGCAAGCTCTGTACCTCAAAATCTTACATCCTTGCAAGATTTCCAGTTTGACTTAAGTTCAGCAAAAGTCCTTTTTAGAAGCAAGTCGCAAAGTAAAATCAACCTTGACGATCTTGAGCCCTTAGATTTGCAACAGAGTCCTAGCAGAGAAGCCTCACCCACTACACCTTTTGATTTTCAGCTTCTCCATCACTTCGTCTCTTATCACCCCAAATATGCTCAGAATCAGTCTACAAGTCCAAATACCTCCGCCACACCCATTCAGACCACCACTGTGCAAATCACCTCATCCCATACTACAAATCCTCATACTGTAAATACACCATCATCTCCCATCATGGCAGCTTGGTATGCGCCCTTAGTGTTACCATTGCCTTTGGTACCTTTGAAGAATGATTACCAATCCCAAATCCCACACTTCACCGGAGCTGAGGCTACTACTGCTCAAAAACATGTAGATAGATTCAGTGATGCTTTTGACTATATGGAATTAGAAGATGAAACCATAAAGATGAGAATGTTCGCCCAAAGCCTAGGCGGAGAACCCAAGAAATGGTTTAAAAACTTAGCTCCTAATAGTATATGTGATCTCCCAACACTTTACCAAACCTTTATAAACAGTTGGGAAATTAGGAAAAACCCCATCCAAATCCTTTCCGAATATAACAATCTTAAAAGGAATATGGGGGAAAGTGTTCAGGACTATTGAACTAGGTTCAACAGTGTCTATAACGCCCTTCCACCTCACATGAAACCTCCACTTGGCTCAGCATTAGCAAAATTTCCCGAAGGTTTCGATCCAGATATGACATACCAAATAAGAGAAAGAGACCCTGCAACTTTAGAAGAAATGTAAAAAGTAGCTGTTAGTGCCGAAGCCAACCTAGCTAAGAAGAGAGTTAGGATAAGGTCAGAAAATAAAGTCACATACTGTGATGAGGTCATGCCTTCAATTTCCTCCTCAGATCCCAGAAAAGACAACCTAGTTAAAACCATGGAGAGAATGTGGGAAAGAATGAATCTAAATGAAAAAGCACCTCTTAAGGACAACCAGCCAAATCCTCAAAACAGAAACCAGAACCAAAACTTTAGAAGAGACCCGCCTCAAAACAAACCAAGGGAAAATGACTAACAGATCAGGCCACCTCTCCATGAAAACTATGTTGATGAGGTAGAAAGAGATATGGAACCACTTGATGAAAATCACTTAAACTTGATAGGTTCTGATAGCGAAGGTGAGGTTTTCCTCACAGAAGAAGAACAACTTTTCTTCTCCTCAAACCAAAATGAAACAAATTATGAGGACCCTAAAGATCCTGAAATAGGATTAAAAAACGCCATAATAAAATCTCATAGGCAATATGATCTTAGGAGTAAGAAAAACCAAGACAACTCTAAGAAAGGTAGCTCAGACACTGCTGTTACAAAAACCCCTGATACCATTCTTAAAAGAGCAGCAGATGGTAACAAAATCATGGCTAAGAAAACTGACCAAAACAACGACAAAACTAGCCAGGCAAGCCTTGATCCCAACTGTCCTAGTACCTCTACTAAGATTCCAAAAACAACTATATTGAACGAAACCCCGAATAAAAATCATCAAATCAAGAACATAGAAGAATTTATGGCTGATCGAATTGAAATGAATCCGCGCAAAACCCAAGCACCTTTTAGTTTCGAAGGAGAAATTGCCAGGATAAAGGTAACCATACCCCTCATTGAGCTAGTAACTGTAGATAGGTACAGATCTTAGATTTTTAAAGTCTTAAACATAGAAAATGATGCGGATACTTTAAATCTGACAGACGAAAAACCCGAGCTTTTATTTGGTCCCAAAATAGAAGGAGAATACCAAGAAGAAACTGTTTCCCCATTCTACGTAAGTTTGAACATCCAGGACAAGATATTACATAATGCCATGTTAGATTCTGTTGCTTCCCATAACCTCATGCCTAAAGTAGTCATGGATAGTTTGGGCCTAGAGGTAACTTAACCTTACAAATACTTGTACTCATTCGATTCAAGTAGGGTCAAATGCTTAGGCGTAATAAAGAACCTGTGTTTCACTCTAACACAAATAATGGTTAAAAGCCTAGTCATGGATGTAGTGGAGGCTGATATTCCTCCTAAATATGGAATGCTATTATCAAGATCATGGGCCGCCAAAATACGAGGTAGCCTCCAAATGGACATGTCATTTTCTACCATCCCGGTCTTTAACCAAACAAGGAGGTTGTACCGATAAACTCACATGAAATATATGGTAAGCAACCTAGATAGGCCAAACAATACTCCATTTTATTCCATTCATTCCAATTTAGATTCTTTTATCTTATACATTGAAAGTGATATAAATGAGCAGATAAAAGGAAATGAAGAAGAATTCAAACCATCAGAACAACATTACTCATCCCCAAATAAAGAAATTGATGATCAAAACTCTAAGAAACCTGAAAAACAGCTTAGTAACACGCATGAAAAGGAAACTCTTTGGAGTATAAGCTTTGATGGTTCCTGTGGAAAAACTGGTTCGGGGGCTAGCATCTGGATAAAAAATACTAGTGAAGGTCATTCTTTCAGATTAGAATTCCAATGTACCAATAACATTGCGGAATATGAGGCCCTTCTCCTTGGTCTGCACTTACTTAAAGACTTAGGCGCTAAGAAAATATCAGCCCAGGGAGATTCAGAACTTGTAATTAGACAAATCAAAGGTGAATATTCAGCAAAAAACTCAATACTGAGAGAACACAGGAATGCAACATTAGACATCCTTAAAACCTTCGAAAGATATGAACTCACTTATATTCCTAGGACTCAAAATAGCCTAGCGAATGAGCTCGCCTTTGCTGCAAGCAATTGCCAAATACCATGTGTAAACGAACAATACAGTATCCAAGTCAAACATCATCCTACAATGCCAGACAACATTGAACATTGGAAAATATTCAAAGATGATGAGCAAATTGATGATTTTTTGCAATCTAGAAATGAGTTTGAAATGACTAAAACAAACTTAGAATATGAAGAAAGAAGTCTTGACAAAAATGAAGACTAGGAGCTAGATTTACCTTCTCTAATAGATATAAACTTGATTAATCATCCATATGAAGCTGAAACATGTGAGGACCTAGACCAAAGAGATCTTGAAGTCTTACACTGTGAAAATGACACTATACCCAGAGGGCTTGCACCCTTAGAGGAATTGTTTGATTTTAATGACGTGGCCAAAAAACCAAAAATGGAATCTACTGAGGTTAATATAGAAGAATATAACATAGGAAGCACAGAAGAACAAAAAATAATCAAAATTTCCAAAACGCTTCCTCCTCACATTAAACATAAATACATTGAGTTGTTTAAAGAGTTTAAAGATGTGTTCACATGGGGATACCAAGATTTAAAATCATACGACACAAGCATCATTCGACACAAGATCCCCCTCAAAGAAAACCAAAAACCTTTCAAACAAAAGTTGAGGAGAATGAATCCAGTCTTATTTCCTTTAGTTGAAAAGGAAATAAAAAAGATGTACTATGCTGGGATAATAGTTTCCCTTAGGTACTCTGAGTGGGTTTCAAATATGGTATCAGTCAGGAAAAAGACCGGTGAGATTAGAATTTGTATTGATTTCCGAAATCTGAATAGAGCCTCTTTAAAGGACAACTATCCTTTACCCAAAATGGACCACATACTTCAAAAAGTGGTGGGTGCTAAAAGAATCTCATTACTTGACGGTTTTTCCGGATACAACCAATTGTTGGTTTTTCCTAGTGATCAACACAAAACTGCTTTCACCACGCCTTGGGGCACGTTCATGTATGTTAAAATGCCTTTTGGATTAATGAAAGCTGGTGCCACGTTTCAAAGAGCCATGGACATAGCTTTCTCAGAAGACATAGGTTATTTCATAGTCATATATCTTGACGAAATCATAGTATATTCTAAATCAGATGAAGAGCATCTGGGTCACTTGAGAAAGGTTTTTGAAAAATGTAGAAAATATGGTTTATCCCTAAACCACAATAAAAAAATTTTCGGTCTTGAAGAAGGAAAGGTCCTAGGTCACATCATTTATGAAGGTGGGATAAAAATAGACCCCAAAAGAATTGAAGGCATACTACAAATAAATCACCCTAGAAACATTAAGGAATTACAATCCTTTATCGGAAAAATTAATTTCTTAAGAAGATTCATCCCGAATCTTGCCCAACTTTTGAGAAATATCACGAACATGTTAAAAAAGGAAGTTGGAGTTAAATGGACTATAGAAGCCAAAAAATATTTTGAAATGGTTAAAAAAGCACTCACCGAAACACTAGTACTGATAAGTCCTAATTTCACCAAAGATTTTTACATTTTCTCATTTGCATTTGAACACATGGTAGCTGTAGTATTGTTACAAAAGAACGCAGAAGGGCAAGAAAAACCCATAGCTTTTTTTAGCAAAGCCCTAAGAGATGCTCCCTTAAAATATAATATCATGGAAAAATAGGCATTCGCATTGGTAAAAGCACTGAAAGATTTCTGAGTTTATATCTTGCATTCTCATATCATTTCTTTCATTTCCCATACCTTCGTCAAAGATATATTAAATCAAGATTCCGATGGTAAAAGAGGAAAGTGGATTGCTATCATCCTAGAATATGACTTAGAAATCAGACCCACCAAAATTGTTAAGGGACAAGGGCTCGCAAGACTAATGGCTGAAACAAACCTCCAAGCATTAGGTATAAATTTTGTTGACAACTTAGAAGAATAGGAAGAATGCACAACCCCTCATGTCGAAGAAATGTTTGTAAATTCACCTTGGTATGCTAATATTATTTACGTGTTATTTTATCTTAATGCTCCTCTAACCTTATAAAAAACAAAAGCAAGATTCCTCAAAAAAAAATCTTTAAAGTTTTGTATTCTAGATGGAATTCTGTATTGGAAAAATCCCACTGGTATGCTGCTTAAATGTTTGCTTGAAGATGATACAAAAAAAATTATGCATGAAACGCACGAAGGAGAATGTGGAGGACATCTCTACTGGAAAACCACAGCCAACAAAATACTTAGAACCTGTTATTATTGGCCTACCTTGTTTCCTGACACTCACAAACTTGTTATGACATGCTATAAATGCCAGATTTTTGATGGCAAGAAAAAACTTTTACCTTTTCCCTTACATCCCATCATAGTTGAAGGTCCTTTCCAGCAATGGGGTTTAGATTTTATTGGGGAAATTCACCCTTATTCATCTGCTCAACACAAATGGATCCTCACATCCACTGATTACTTTACCAAATGGATAGAAGCCATACTGAAGCGAACAAAGTTCCTTCTCAAACTAAATACTCCAGAAGACTTGGAATACAAAGATATCCATGAGGATACAAATATTATATTAGATAATATGATGAATGAATGAGATAGATAGATGATGAATGTTACAAGTGAGGCCTGCTTATATACCTACGCAGGTGCCTCTTCACGAAAGGTCATGTCTTATCAGACGTGACCTTTCAACCTAATTACTAATTAACTAATTTATCATTTATCTACATTATTTATTCATTACATTGCCTTCCCCTCAAAAAGCTTTGTCCTCAAAGATTTGTCGATGAAAGGCCTCGATTTATTTTCTTGCTACGAACATCTTCTTGTCTTAGGGAAGTCATCCTAGTTGATACAAGTTGATATGATCCTCTAAGTGACAAACAAAACAATCGTACTGAGAACGGATCGGACCAACCTAAATCAATCTTCTGTGGAATCTTACGATGACTGGAAACTGGTGATGATTCGTTAGTATCCTTCAGACTATCAGCTTGTTTCTGTTTTGAATACATAGCTCGGCTGAGTTGTCTGCTCCCATGATTTGGATGTCGATAGGGAACTTTTTTGGTTTGACTTTGATTTTCTTTTGGCATGGATGTTATTGAGTAGGTTACAGAACCTTTACTTAGAATGTTCCTCGTTTTTCTGGCATCTAAGTTTGTTTCTTCTGCAACTTGCTTGTCGTCTTCTTCAGTCGAGACATTTACTGGATCAACGTTCGATTTTTCTTCAACTTGAACTTTTACATTTATCGGTTTTGTCGATTCTTTTTCGACAAGTTGTTGCACCTTGTTTCCCAACGACTTCTTGTCTTTCTTCAGCGTCTTAATTTGCGTTAGCAATTTATCGTTGTGGTTCTTGAGACGAACAACCTCTTCATTCTTGTTAGTGGTGATTTTTTCAATTTCCTTCTGCATATTTTGTATCAACTTTTTACCTTCTTGAGAAATTAATTTTGAAATTTCTTGAATGTCTTCAGGTGTCACTGAATTTGGTTTTAAGTTAACGTCCTGTAGCGTTATTTTCTTCTTTTTGTAGGAGAATGTTTAAAACTTCTTTTTCATATTAAGGATGAATGACCCTAGTGATTCCATCCAGAGCGAACCCAGAATTATATCACTATCGTTACAAAATAAGGTTTTAACGGTAAATTGCGAGACCAAGGAATACTCCCAATACTTAGGTGTAGATTCCTTATGTCGTATTGTTTTTCATTTTTGTGAAATGAACTTGTTTCCGTTATATTTGATTCGGGGATCACTAATTCGTTAGCACATTTAGTACTAACATAATTATTCTCTTGATTAAGATCGATAGATATGAGAACTTCCTTTCCCGCAAGTGACCCTTTAATTTTAATTAGCGCATGGACAAACATATTATAAGTTTCAGGAAATCTTCCAGCCTTCAATTCTGATGTAGACATCATTTTTGCTTATAGATATGACTTCTTCAAATTCCTTTTTAATAATAATAATAGTTATTATTATTATTATTTTTAATTTAATTAATTAAACAATTTCAATTAATTAAATTAATTAATATATTATCTACTTGATATTTAGGCTACTATAGTTAGTGCCCTTCCTTTTTATATATGGTACCTTCACTTTATAACTATTATCCACAATGCTCTTTTAATGCTTAACCTTCTTTAGTAAGAGATTGATGTAAGGTCCACTTTGACAATTCCCTTTAATTTCTTGGTATTTTCCCTTTTTATTATTATTATTATTAAGTTCCAAGTATACTTGTTATACTTTATAGGATCCCTTTTTAAGTAATCTTTTTTACTTTTTATTAATTTTCCGATTTCAATTTCAATGGCCCTTCGATACTTCACTTTTTGTCACTTATTATATATATATATATATATATATATATAAATTCTCCTTATAATATTTTTTTTTAATTTCTTTATTTTTTTCAATGGAGCTTCTTGTAGTTATTTCGATGTAACTCCTTTCTTTAAAAAAAAAAAATTATGGGTCACTTATGGTATGGGTCACGTAAATAATTAACATAAATATTGTCAAAAGTTTACGTTGAAGAGACGTGACCTTAAGGAGAAGGCATGAATAAATGACGTGGAGTTTTGGAAGAAGCAACAGAGGCAACGACTCTCGGAAGATGAAAATTCGCGGTAGTGTGGTCACAGAAAGCCGATGATTGAGGGTGAATGGAACGGTGAAGGGGAGCAGGGTTCCACAATTCGTAGGAAGGACGGACAGTTATGGACAGACGGTGAAATGTGGACAGGGGTAGTGGATAAGGCCCGGAGGATGGAAGCACGAGGAGTATGCAGAATGGTATGACGGCTATGGATGGAAATTGCAGTATGGCAGCTATGGAGGGCAGAATATTGGCAGCCACTGCTACACTGGTTTTCAACCTTCGGGCAACAGCCGTACCAATGTCAAGCGATGTTGGATGCAGAAATTTGCACCCAAATGATAAATATGTATATTATTAATGATGAAAGATGAGATAGATAAATGATGAATGTTACAAGTGAGGCCTGCTTATATACCTACGCAGGTGCCTCTTCACGAAAGGTCATGTCTTATCAGACGTGACCTTTCAACCTAATTACTAATTAACTAATTTATCATTTATCTACATTATTTATTCATTACACATACCCTCCAGGAATGCTACCGATTCAGTCATCATTAAGTTCCTAGAAACCAACATTTTATCTAGATTCGGTTGTCCTGGGAAAATTATCATTGATAACGCGGTTGCATTTTCCTCCAAAAGAATGGTTGACTTCTGTTACAAATATCATATTACATTAGTACATTCCACGACTTATTACCCCCAAGGTAATGGTTTGGCCGAATCTTCTAATAAAAGCCTAGTCAATATCATTAAGAATCTTCTTGAACAAAATAAAAAAGCATGGCATGGGAAACTAGTACACGCACTATGGGCTGATAGACTAACCACCAAAAAATCAATGAATGTCTCCCTATCAACTAGTGTATGGCATGGATGCCATTTTCCCAAAATCTTTAGGGGTTCCAGTGATGAAACTATTACAAGAAGTTCAAATAGAAGAAAATGACATGCAAAGGAGGATAAATCAGACTATCCATTTACAACAAACAAGAGAATAAGTTTACCAAAGGACTCAGCTAGTGCAAGATAAGATGAAAAAGATGTTTGACAGAAGGACCAAGGAAAATGATTTCCAGGTTGGGGATAGAGTATTAAAATGGGATTCCAGAAGGGAAGATAAAGGAAAGCATGGTAAGTTTGAAAATTTATGGAAAGGGCCTTTCATTATTAGTTTAGTTAGCAGAAATAATGTTTTTTTCCTGCAAGAACCTGATGGGACTGAAACTTTTGGAGGTCCTGTGAATGGAAGGACACTAAAGCATTACTTTTGTTAAGAGCTCCGGTTTTAAAATTTTCACTCATTTTACATATCACTGTTTGAGGAAATAAATCAAAAATAGAAAATACAAAAAGAGTAGAAAATTTGAAAAGTGGGCAGTTTTAAAAATAGCAGAAAAGCCCCATGTTCAAAAAATAGTCATATTGAAAGTGTGCAAGTCTAAATGCCACTACTAGTGCTCAAAGGATGTCTTGTTCAGTTATCTAGCCTAATCATAATTGAACGTGTTTTAAATTGATTGCTGATAAGTTAGTAAAAGAAGTGATAGTCAAAATTGTGTAAGCTTGACTTGTCAATAAAAGTAGATTAGGAAAAGATACTGGTTCCACACGCTCAAAACAGAACTGAAGAGGAAAACAGGGATGAAAAACAAACAATGTATCCTAGCCCTGATTTTTCTAAATCTCATTTTGTGCAAAAATAATGTTTGTGTGCAGCTTGTCTTTTATGCCACAAACACATGACAAATCAGACCATCTAATCCTGATTTGATCATTTTCAATTTCATGTTTTAGTTTAGTGAATGAAACCCTGTCAAACAACTTAATCTTGACAGTCGATCTAGCATAGGTAGAGAATCAAAGGATTTCATCAGTTTAATCTGAACTCCCAGAGGATATAAGTGTAGAATTATATATTTTTTCTTTTTTATATCATGTCAAAGGGTTTGCCAGTCCAAGTGCACCCAAAGAAGAAAAAATGCTAGGAAATATAGCTGGGTAGGTAGAGATGAGGTTGTCACTAATCATACTGTAAATTTTCAGAAATAGCATCAAGAAAGAGAGAAATTTGCACCAATGGATTGGGCACTGGTCTTCACAAGCCAGAGATCTGCAATTCTGGACACCTCCTGAAAAGGAGCTGCCCTCCCCAAATGGAGCCACTGTTATTCATCAGTATTTTTGCATGTTTTGATGACTAGATTCCTTGGCTGAGTTTTCTTGAAGCTAATCTCAATATGTCAATTTGTCATCCAGAAAACACCTCAAACAAATTTTTGTCTTCCTACCCCTCCTTTTCAGCCTATGATGAGAATAGTCTTCAATTTCCCTACCTATCACAATTCAGCAAAGCATCCCTGTCTATAACTGTTATAAGTTGTCTCTCTACCATCAAAATCCTTTGTTTTTTATACAACCCACTGTCCAAAATTTGACAAAGTGACTACCCCTCAATCCTTGATCATCTTGTGATGTGATAACCTACTCATGCTTGAGAAGCCATTCAAAATCTGTGACAAATTGTCTCTAAGTCTAGGTGGTGGTGTTTAGGGCAATTTTCCTTAACTAAGTTATCCTAAGCCAAAATTTTGTGTCTAGTACCAGTCAGCCATAAATTGTTTCCTATTCTGCAAAAAAATACACTGATTCAGCCTTAGGTCATACACCACTAACATGTTACTTTTTTTCATTCTAGCAAGGCTCAGGAATTTTCAAATCAGGAAAAGAGAAGGAGTTTCCCTGTCTGAAGAAATATGATTAGATCAGGCATGATCCCCATGAAACACCAAAGAAGCCCTCCAAAGTTCAAAAGCATCTATTTTTACATCTCTGCAGGGGTGTAATTGAGTGATGATCAGTGTGCAAATGGGAGCAAAGGAACAAACTTAACAAGTTTGTCATACTGAAATAGTTTTCCATCAAGAATAAGATGGAGAGCAGTAAGTAAAGAACAAAAAATGTACATGGTTTAAATCCAAAGGGTTCCTGAAGAAAGTGGTCATTCATAAGATAAATAAATACAAAGGACTAAGTGATGCTCAACAATCCATGATTAACTCCAAAGTTAGCACTGCCCAAGTTCTCAGAAGGGTGACCTAGCATTACAAGTTTCTCTGTTTCAAGAAGAAGGACAGTCTTTGACAAGAAGGGCTCCAAAGCAAGTTAGGCAACCAAGATGAGAGTATAAGAAGGACAATTTCTTCTTATACCTTATCATGAACTAAACTTTGAAAGACTGTCACAAACAATTTCACTACCCCTGAAAGCACGGTCAAGGGAAAGAGTTAGTTCAAAGATGTCTAGCAGTGAGCACTCCCCATGTACCAATCACATTGTTTACTCCCTAAAGAAAATTCACAGTGATATGGTACAAAGCAAAGACATATATTATAGAACAAGGCACAGTGTTGAGATGGATGAAGTTTCTATGTTTAATAGGACCTCCTTCAAAATGAGTAGAGGGTCAGAAACACATTTTTATGGCCTCCTTCACAAATAAGTAGAGGGTCAAGTCTCCAAGTATTAACACTGTGTTTAAGAAAAATTTTCAGTAATGGGAAAATTTGAGAGATAGTGTGTTTGAAATAGTGCATTCACTGACAAACCAAGGCTAGAATTTTGATTAAAGCAAACTCATCTAAATGGTAAAGGAGGTAGACAAAGCTCTATTTAAAAGTGACTTTTGCAACTGATAGAAAGAGAAATTCACACAGATGGCAAACACACAGCTTGTTTCAAGGAAACTGTTAGAAGGTACACAATTTTGTTTGCATTATATCTATCAGTGATAAATATGCAGAGGGAAAAAACACAAGTTTTCATGAAGCTTCATTCAGTAATAAGCAAAGGGCATAGCACAGTTCAACACATTTTGTTTTGAAAAGTCTTCAACAAAAGCACAAAAGTCGCTTTTCAGTGCAAAAGCTAAAAGGCAAAAAGGAGACTTTTTCAAATTAATAGAAGGAGAAAACGTGTTTCAAAAACCATCATAAAGCATAAGGGACTCAATCAAAATGTTTCATAGGTCATTGTGCAAACGCTTAGCAAGGGAGAGAGAAAATTTTAGACGCCTTGGCGGTTTTATTAAGCACGCGACGTGCCTGAAAATTGCTATGGCGTGCCTGTAGGTGTTTGCAGAAGCTTTTTTCATTGGACGCGACGCATCTGTCGCTGCACGCGACGCACCTGTGCAACCGCCCAGTGCTGAGCTTGAAACATGGCGTGTTTTCCCGGGCCACTTTTGAACGGCCCACCGCCCAACTTTCAGTCACCAACATGCGACGCGTTTTTCCCCGGGCCACCTCTAAATGGAGTTTTGAATGCCCGGGCCCATGCTAAAGGGAGGTGGCTTCCATCCTCATAAGCCCTCAAAATTTCCAAAAAATAGACTTTTACACACAGAATTCATCTCCATAAGTAGCTAACACGTTTTCAAGAGGTATTTCTTGTTTTCCTCGCCTAAGTCTTTGATTTTAAAGGGGTTAGAATCAAAATTATTAAGAAAAAGGCACATTCTATCAAAGGGGAAAACACAGTTTGTTCTCAAAACTACCATGTTTACTAAAGGCAAAAGGACAGTGGTTGTTGAGAAAGGAGGCCTATTTTTAGTTTAAAGACCTGTTTTAAATGAATAGGTGAGAGAGGACACAACCTCATAAAGAAAAATACAGATTTGTTTTGAAGGTCTTTCTACTCAATAACGAGGAAAAACACAGTTCTTAAGAAGGAAGCTTGTTTTCATTAAAAATAATTTGTTTGCTAGCCAAGAAAGAAATACAGTGCTGAAAGAAGAGTTCTCTTTTTTTTTAGTTCATTTGAAAGACTTGTTTTGGTAAGAAAGTGAAGGAAAGTCTAAAAAACTATGCCTCCAAAGAAGGTCAGCAAGGGTGGATTTCACAAAAGGTTTGAGCCTATTACAACTCAGGAAATAAATGACTCCCCTTTGGTTCTTTTCAACTTTCATGAGGTAGGGTGTCTTGATTTTTACCAAAAAGTCTAGGAGGTCACCAATCACCCTCCCTTGACATAATTGTTTGCCCTGAGGCTACAAGGAAAACATGTTCACATAGCAGGCCTTGATATTTTTCTCACTCCTAGGTCAGTTTCAAGGGCCACCAAGATTCCCTATCTCGGTGAGAAATTGTTCAAACAAGCCTACTTGGACCTAGACCACTACAAGCCCTTCTTGAAACCAGCTTACCAAAATGAATGCAAGGCTATTTTCCCCTTTTCTCATCTTTTGAGTAGTTATGCGCCTCTCATGAAAACCATCATGAGATATTTCACATGTGAGGGGAGGTATTCTTGAGTTTATTCCTATCATGTCAGACTTCTGATGCATTTCACTCGGACTCAGATGCTGAATCTCCCTTTCTTCCTCTACAAAAGCATAGACAAGATGTCCTCCTTGGTCCAAAAGAGAACCCCTGCTCAACAAAAAGCTAGTCTTTTCCATCATTCTCTCATCAAAATCATCATCCTTCACCAACTTGAAAAGAAAGGAGTTTCTTGGGAGACTTTCATTTCTCATCCGAATTTTGCTACTGCCTCTTCATCTCATGACCCATCTCATATGTCCTCCTTTCCCTCCACTCACTATGTCTCCCCTTCATCTAATCAATCTACCCCTCAAAAGAAAACATCACCCATGATTGATAGTGAAAAATAGAAGTCTTATTGTAATGTTCCCAATTAGCCATAGCTACTTGGAACGTTATAATTACTCCATTTTTGAAATAAGAAGTAAGAAACACAATAAAATCTATCCCAGTGTGAAAAGGGATTGAGGTAGGAGGATAAAATAAAGCCTCTTGAGTGTGAAGAGGAGAAAAAGCAAGGAGCTATCTATAGTTGACCAAGTCAACCAGTGCTGTCAAAAGGGAGGGAAAGCCACTAGGGCAACACAGTTTTGAAGGAGAAAGCTTCTCAAGGAAGCTACATCACCATTGTGTGGGACCCGGGATGGAGAAGCTCACTTGGAATAAAAAGGAAGGGATAGTAGTAAGGGAATTCATTTCATTCATACTTCTTGTTTCAGTCTTATGACTGATTGCAATCTTCAACTGTTTAGCCAAAGTTGCAACACTGTTTAGTGTAAGGGTTCTCATGCAGGAATTCTAGTTCCATTATTGTTGTAGATTGATTAGGAGATTCAAGGAAGATGTCTTGAGTTCCATTCTCATTAGATATCTTGAGGAAGCCATCCTCTAACCTTGACAGCGTAGTCACTCTCAGTGAGTGTGTTATTTTTGCAGTAGCTGGGGTTAGATCTACTCATTTGAGCTTATTTCAGGAGAGGGGGAGGTGATTTCCACTCCAGGAGTTCTATTGTGGAAGGTCTTGAGCCTATTTTTTTATTGTGTATTATTCTTTGGGCATATCAGATATTTATCAATACAGAGTTGCTGGGTACAGTGTTATTTTCTAGCAAGGCTGTATATTGTGTTGCTATTTTGCCGGAAGCCCTTGCCGGGAGGTCCCAATGTGTTTGTAAAAGAGGTCAATACTCTCATTTCTGATTTTATAATGAATGAAAGCTCCAGATATATGTTATTCCATATATTGTTGTAGTTTACATAAAATAATAACTTTGTTTCTACCTCCAACATTTCTATTTTATGATGTACTGGGGTTATGATGCCTTTTTCTACATTAGAGTTGGGGATATCTGTTTATTATAGCTAGAGTTATTTGTTTCTGATGCCATTCCATATTTAAGACACATACAACATATTCTTGAGGATCCAAGTCCTAGACTGTGTTATTCTTGTACTGGTTTACTTATACAACGTCCTCACTGGAGATATTGCTGAAATTCCTGAAAAGGAATATTACAGTGGTATCAGAGCTCTGCTCTTGGCTCAGATTGTGGGGGGGAGATTTATCTTCATCATGGAGAAGGAATACATCTCTAGGCTTGTAGTCCAAACTCTGCAGAACATTTCAAGGGATCTCAAGGAGATGAGGTAGGAAGAAGACTCTTTAGGGTTTTGCCCTAAGGCAAGTACCAGCACTGCAAATGGCATGGGAAATTCAAATCCATCACAACTCTCCATCATGCCTTAATTTTTAATTTAAGGATATAAGGAGGGTTCTCTAGGAGAATATTTTGAAGAATATTAGCTCCAGTCTCAAAGGTTCAAGGAGCACCTGAGCTTTCAAGAGTTTTCCCGGATCAAGGATGGAAGGAGGAATGATTCTAATCAAAGGGAAGGTAAATTGATGCAGGGATCAGC
Organism: Pinus albicaulis; assembly: GCA_034641835.2. Lineage (NCBI taxonomy): Eukaryota > Viridiplantae > Streptophyta > Pinopsida > Pinales > Pinaceae > Pinus > Pinus albicaulis. Next base: position 2,024,803,526 of record CM076575.1, on the reverse strand, counting down.
CCTACAGTGTAGTATGGTGGGGTTATTCTTGCCCACATTTTATGGGACACCTAAGCACACAACAAAGGCATGGGTAGAGAAGTTGGACACATACTTCCATCTTCACAAGGTTTTTGAAATGGAAGTTATCAAGATAGCTACGTTGCATCTAGAAGGGGAGGCTCAAGACTAGTGGTTTCATGGATTGACCACACTTGGGCATCATCATATCACTTCATACTCAGCTTTCACCAAGAAGCTAGTGGAGAGATTTGATCCAAGGGATCCGGAAGCCCACTTTGCCAAGATAACCAAACTCAAGCAAGAGGGAGATCTTGAGGATTATATTGCTGAGTATCTGTAGCTTTCAGTGATGGTCTCCAACCTCACTATGAGCAGGAAGGTATGCATGTTTTTTAATGGGATGGTTGAACCATTACAAGGGTTGGTCAAGTCTACAAAACCAACTACCCTCCTTGAAGCTGTGGAGAAAGCTAGAGATCTAGAACACATCTTACCCAGGGCAAGGAAATTTTTACAGTAGAAAACCCATTCAAGGCCAAGGGAGATAATCCATGTTCAGGAATTGAAGGAGAAATGTGTTATAGGGGAAGCACATCCTATCAAGACCTTCTCCAAGAAGGATGCCAACACTGTACAACCTATAGAAGACTTTGCTCCAAGAGGAGGAGCTGTTGCAGCGTTAAGAGGGGTTCCAAAATATCTAACCTTGAGAGTAAGAGGCACCATCATGGGGTAAAGAGTTTCTGTATTGATAGATAGTGGAGCTACTCACAATTTTATTGATTCACAACTGGTACACAAGAGAGGAATTCCCGTGGAGGAGTTTGAGGGATTTTTAGTTTTGGTCCCAGGAGCCATGACTCTACAATGTGCGAAGTATGTTCCAACACTGACCATTACTATGGGTACTTATACCTTGACAGAACACTTCTTTGTGGTAGATATTCTAGACACCAATGTCATATTGGGAGTCCAGTGGTTAGTCACTCTTGGGAGAGTTACCACTAACTGGAGAACTCTGGAGATGGAATGGACTAGAGGAGAGGATGGCCAGCAACAAAATATCAAGGGTATGAACGCATATCCTCCTCAGGTTGTTTCAGCACATAGGATGGAGGCATATCTGCGTAGAGGATACATTGCATGGGTTTTGGAGCTGCATGTATCCGAGGTGAAGAGCAAGGACACACCAGTGCATCCAGATGTTCAATCCCTTTTGGACTGGTATTCTACAGTATTTGGAGATATCCCACCAGGGACACCTCCTGACCGAGGGTTTGAACACACCATTGAGTTGGAACAAGGGGTACAAGCAGTGATCACCACTCCTTATAGACATCCCAAGGCCTATAGGGATGAGATTGAAAAATCTATCCAAGAGCTACTAGCACTAGGGCACATCCAGACTAGTACTAGTCCTTTTGCTTCCTCGGTGGTTTTGGTAAAGAAGAAAGATGGCACATTGAGGATGTGCATCGATTATAGGGCCTTGAACAAGAAGACTTTGAAGAACCGGTACCCTATACCCAGGATCGATGAACTCACAGATGAGCTGAAGGGATCCAAATATTTCTCCAAGATTGATTTGAGGTTCGGGTACCATCAAATCAAGGTGGTGGAGCAAGATATCCCCAAGACAACGTTTAGGTGTCACTATGGGCATTTTGAGTTTCTGGTAATGCCCTTTGGATTGACTAATGCTCCAGCAACTTTCCAATCATGTATGAATCATATCTTTCGGGGTCATTTGCGGAAGTTTGTACTGGTCTTATTTGATGATATTTTGACCTACAACCACACTTGGGAGGAGCACTTCCAGCATATTGAGACAGTCTTGCATATCCTCAAGGAGCAGAAATTCTATGCCAAGCTCTCCAAATGTGAATTTGGCCTCATAGAGATGTTGTATTTGGGGCATATCATAGGGATGGATGGAGTAAGGGTACATGAGGAGAAGATTCAAGCTATCAGAGATTGGCATGAACCTAGAAATATGATAGAACTCAGAGGGTTTGTGGGCATATGCACATATTATTAGAAGTTTGTGAAAGGGTTCTCACAACTAGCAGCACCACTTACAGACTTGAAAAAGAAGGGGGCTTTCCAGTGGAAACCCACAACGCAGAGGGCTTTTGATAAGCTCAAAGAGGTAATGAGTAGTTGTCCTGTTTTGGTTTTACCTGACTTTTCTCAACCTTTTGTGTTAGAATGTGATGCATCAAGTGAAAGTATTGGGGCAGTCTTGATGCAAGGGGGGCATCCTATAGCCTTTGAGATTAGAAAGTTGCTCCCTCATGAGAAGCTATACCCCATCTATGATAAATAAATGTTGGCTATCATGCATGCATTAGCCAAATTCCGGCAATATTTGGTGGGGAATAAGTTCAAGGTGAAGACTGATCACAACAGCCTTAGATTCTTTCTTGAATAGAGGCAGCTTCAGGAAAGACAACATAAGTGGGTGAGAAAAATATAGGCCTATGACTTTGACATATAATATTTCAAGGGAAAGAGCAATACAGTAGCTGATGCACTTTCTAGAAGGCCTATAGCGCTGTCCATGAGGGGGATGGACGAAGATTGGAAGGCTCAACTTTTAGTTGAGTACTCAAAAGATGACTTTGCATGTAGGATACTTGATGGGGTGGTACCGGATGAGAGATTTAAAGTGATGGATGAGGTTATCTATTACAAGGATCGGATCTACTTGGCTAAAAATTCTAAGCTCAAGGAGAAGATCTTAGTGGCCTCACATGATTCCCCACTTTTCGGGCATCAAGGTTTTGCAAAAACTTATAGATCTATCAGGGAGAGATTCTCATGGAAGGGTCTCAAGGAGGATGTGCTCCAGCATGTCAAGGAATGTACCACTTGCCAAAAAAATAAGGGAGAGCACACTTATCTTGCTAGGTTGGTACAACCACTACTTATTCCAGATGGGAAGTGGGAAAGCATCTCTATGGAATTCATCACCGGTTTACCGACAGTGCAGGGTAAGGACTGTATGTATGTTGTTGTTGATTTTTTTCACAAGGGGAAAGCTCACGGGAAACCCGGGCGTACGTCCCCAGAATTTCTGGATGGTATGCGCGGTAAACCGTTCGGCAGACTTTCGGCGCCTGACCCCAAAGGACTCAAGGATCGAACCCGTGACCTCCCTCAACGGAGAGGCCCACGTATTGGCTCACTACCACTTGAGCTAACCCTTGGGGCTCTATGTTGTTGTTGATAGAATAAAAAAGTATGCTCATTTCTTTGCCATCTCTGCACATTATACTGCTTCACAGGTAGCTGAACTCTTCTTCAGAGATGTATTTAGACTCCATGGTCTCCCTAGGACCATAGTGAGTGATCGGGATAGCCGCTTCATGGGTGGCTTTTGGCAGGAACTTTCATGATTAGTGGGAACTGATTTGACCCCCAACACCAATTATCACCCCCAAACTAATGGGCAGACTGAGATAGTGAACAAGTGGCTAGAAGGCTACTTGAGAAACTATGTGGCCGGGTAGCAGAAAGCTTGGTTGCGGTGGCTCCACTTGGGGGAGTATTTTTATAACACTACTCACCATATCTCTATTGGCATGACACCATTCTGAGCCTTGTATGGATATGAGGCACTTTCATTTGCCGATGTTATGTTTTGGGCAAGTAAAGCTCCAAGGGAAAGATATTGGATTCAAGAGAACTTGGACATACTCAGGGCCCTCAAAGATAACATTGCCACTTCTCAGAACCAGCAGAAGATGTATGTAGACCGTGGTCGGATAGAGAGATAGTTTGAGGTGGGGGATCTTGTCTACCTACGCCTTCAGCCTTACAAACCGTCCACACTCAAGGTGAAGGGAGTTGAAAAGCTCAAACCACGTTTATATGGGCCATACAAGGTGAATAGATGTGTCGATAAGGTAGCTTATGAGCTAGAGCTTCCTAAGGGGAGAAATATCCACAATATCTTCCATGTATCTTGCCTCAAGAAGGCCATTGGGAGGAATGTAGTTGCCAACTTGGAACTTCCTCCTATTGATGACGAGGGTCATTTGATCTTGTAGCAAGAAGAAATCCTTGACACAAGAGAGAGGAAGTTGAGAAACAAAGTCATCAAAGAATATCTGATTCGATGGAGGAATCTACCAGATGAGGATGCCACTTGGGAGGGGGAGAAGATCTTGCAGCATCCTTCTTTACTGTTGCTTGTGGGCAAGCAACTTTTGAGCGGGGAGGACTGTAATGTTCCCAATTAGCCATAGCTACTTGGAACATTATAATCACTCCATTTTTGAAATAAGAAGTAAGAAACATAATAAAATCTATCCCAGTGTGAAAAGGGATTGAGGTAGGAGGATAAAATAAAGCCTCTTGAGTGTGAAGAGGAGCAAAATCAAGGAGCTAGCTATAGTTGACCAAGTCAACCAGCATTGTCAAAAGGGAGGGAAAGCCACTAGGGCAGTGCAGTTTTGAAGGAGAAAGCTTCTCAAGGAAGCTACATCACCATTGTGTGGGGCCCGGGCTGGAGAAGCTCACTTAGAATAAAAAGGAAGGGATAGCAGCAAGGGAATTCATTTCATTCATACTTCTTGTTTCAATCTTATGACTGATTGCAATCTTCAACTGTTTAGCCGGAATTGCAACACTGTTTAGTGCAAGGGTTCTCATGCGGGAATTCTAGTTCCATTGTTGTTGCAGATTGATTGGGAGTGTTGATCATGTTGGCCTCCTATTAAATTTCTGACCAACATTCCTTCTTAAACCTTTCGGACCTCCTTTTTGTTTGGCCTAGAAAATCCTTTTGCTTCATATCGTTGCTATTTTTCATCCCCAAATTACATTGTGCAAGGATGAAAATCCGCTTTTGAAAATATATTAGGCCTCATCCCCTTTCGGCCAAGCCCCTGCACCCTTCTCTCCCACATGACCCCAGCTCCGAGACCAGGAGCCAAGTTCGATGGGTGCCTATCAAATGTATATCAGGTGCATTATGAGCCGTCGATCTGTACAGATCGGACGACGTTTTTTCACCTCCGTCACGCCCATAGCCCGCCTGACTACCGTCTGATCAAACTGTGAAATCAACGGTCCGCAGCCTGCCTGTACCGGTGGTCCCCACGCCTGCTCCCATTGCAAAAAACGACGGTTTATATCGCACCACCTTTCAAGCGGCAGGCAATATTCCTCAAATCAGAGCGATTCCATACATCGCTCGCCACGTGTCTCCGCGTACGGCTCCAAAACCGCTCTCCATTGCGCATTATTGTTTGGTCAAAGTCATGGCACGATATTCATGACAGCCGTCTGATCTGGGGGTCTTCATTCAACGGTTGTCGTACTTCGAAGCTACACGACATTTAATCACAACATATTCGACCCCTGGCCCATTATCTGTCACCCTCCTACGCGCCCTCCACCATCGATCTCTGCCAAGATCGGACGGCCCTCATTTAACCCACGCCACACCATTGACCAGGTCCTCCTCCACGTCACCATTCCACGTGCCATTCAACGCATTCTCTTTCGCCTTCCTTATATATCATTCAAAAGGTCAAATTCAAAGTTTTTCATCTGCTATGCTCCGCCAAAATTCTCCATTTCCACCTCCCACCGTCACGCTGCATTTCATATCATCGTTCTAAATTTCTTGACCTCTCCACCATGCCGCACCGTCTCACCATTATCCCCACTGTGTTCACCTTCCCGTGCATGGTTTTCTTTAACGAGTTTGTGGATTTTGCAGGGTTACAGCGGCGGAAAGTTGTCATAATTCACAGCCTCTGTTCAAAAGTCAAGAACGCATCAAAGGACCATCTTTCAGAGGTAGAATTTATGAGGAAAATCTGGGAAGCTGTTACAACACGGCTTTCATTAAATAAGCCAGGGTTAAAATCTGTCAAACCCTCCAGAGCCATTCAAAGCACTGATTTTTGTAGCTGGAGACATTATTGTCGCGGCAAGGAGTATCAGTGGAAGATCGAGGATTTCAGCGTCCAACATTAAATATTCTAAGCCCTAATCCATGGTCTAGAATATAAAGGTACCAGATCAAAGATATCCCAGATCACACAGAGGGTACAATGCACAAGAAACCATACCCTCCAGGTTTTATTTCAGCAGAATTTCCTTTCAGGAAAGGACAAAATGTTTACGTGATTTCACTTCTACGCCGTGTCCCTGAGGAGATTTTCACCCAGTGCATTTATTTTAGAAAGCCGGGGGCAGAGTACATACAACACAACATAGTCATTCAGCAGTATAGGTGCGAATGTTTCCGCCATTTTGTCTTAACGAGGAAAATTAAATGTTTTTCACCTACTTCTTTTATTAGGGTTCTTCTTCTTCTATAAATGGCCCTAAGAACAGATTATTGGGGGTTCCAGATTTATCAGAAAATTGGTACAGTAAGAGAATTTTGTATACATTTTGTTGAACTCTTTTATGAATGCTCAGAGCCCGTTGGGTCTCAGTGAGGAGGAGTTCTATCTGTTAAAGAGGATTTTGGTCTTTGCTATTTCACAATGTGTAACTTCTCCTTTTATGTGTTATTAAAATTGTTCATCTTGTTTCAATCCATCTTTCTTGTATCATGTTTTGGAATGCGAGTGGATCACTGGTTTGGTATGGATTTATCCTAGTTGGTACCCATATTTAAGTCAGTCAAGCGCTTTAAATATGGCCCATGCATGATATACTGTTCCATTTTCATTTCAACCATATTTCTGCTATATTAGCTTCTATGGAATGTTATTTTTAAAACGTTGTTATTATGTATGGATTCTTAGATTGGTAAGCCCATTCATGGTAATAATGTGTAGCTGGATATCATCTATATGACAGCTAATATCCTCTCACCTTTCTTACACAGTAAACACCTTCAAACCATTTATCTCTGTGAAGTATTTCTGAATTGGCTTGCTTTGTAGTAAGCTGTCTCTGAATTGTCTGATGCTTTGTATTAGAGCTTTACATCTTTCCTCTGCAGTATCTCTTATCTTGTATCAAGTTTCTGAGAGTTTTGGTCCCATTTAAAAATAATTTCCTTGTTTAACAAGAGATAGCATGAGAGCCTTTTTTGATAACTCCCCATGTTATATTACATGCTCCTTTCTATATTAAGATGTCCTAGGCACTGGTCTATCAAAACTCTAGGGTGTCTCTAGGAGTGACAACAGGGAGATTCAAGGAGGAGGTCTTGAGTTCTGTTGGGGTTCCTATGTTTTGGCAGATTTGGCAATACCAAAAGATAAGACAACATCAAACCACTTTGGGATCCTAGGATCTAGCCCTCCTGGATCCAGAGAGGGATCTCTCCAATATAACAAAGAATGATATATCTTTGAAAGCTCAAATGAGATGTTAGGCTAGGTATGAAGCACAAAGGGGGGTTTAAAATGATTTGGTTGGTTGGTTTCTGAGTTGGTCATGAGATCATAGATTGAGAAAGTAATGGGAGAAAAGGAGCAAAGTAGCAGGATGTTTCAGCAAAAAGGGTAGGTCAAGAGAGTGCCATCCATTGGGTTATGGAGTCATGAAAGGAGATTACATGCAACAAATAGCCAAGGCTTTGAGAGGGAAAGTCATCTACACTAAAGGATATTTTTAGATAGATGATGGGATGGAACATTAAGGGAAGAAGGTGAAAGAAAGAAAGCAACAAATTTTCTGTCTATAGATCAGGTCAGAGGTCATTTAACTCTAGACCTTCTTGGACATACTCAAAGGCAGCTTTCAAAGAGGGACAAAGGGGCAGCTTATAGATCAGACCAGAGGTCATTTAACTCCAGGTCAGCTTTAGCATGCTCCAAGGGAAAACAAAGATAATTTTAACAAAGAGATCTTAGAAAGGCCAGCTGGTTGCACAAGGATCCTAGTGGACAGGGCTAACTCTAATCCCAAGTGTTCCCAAATCTTCCAGCTTAAACCAAACAAGAACATATAAGAACTGATACATTCAATTTATACATCAAAGAGCAGGCAATAACATCCACTACACTGGTTAAATTGACTGAAATCATCCCTCAGATAACACATTTAGCAGAAAACATAGAAGGCAAGGAGAGTAGAAACATAGGGTGCCTAACAAGGGCAAATCCTATGCCAGATTTCTGATGCAAGCCAATAGAACAATGAATAGCATGAAATGTAATAAAAAAAGTGAGAAAAACATCACCAATAGTAATAGACCAGGATCTTGTAAAATGTGCTTGATTAATGGTGCAAAACTAGTCACATACTTTGAGATCAATGGCTGTTACAGTCTAGACTTCTCCTCCCAGCCTACTACATAACAACTACTCTGCTAATCCTTCCAAAAACTGTTCTACCAGTCAGAATGAACCCTTTAACTACAACGGCAGCAGCCGAACAACAACTAACAACCAACCCCCTTTTCATTATGTTCTTATGGATTTCTTATAGGAGAAGATGAGCCGAGGAGGTAGGTGGAAACTAAATGAAACATTAAACCCAGAAGAGAAAGAGAGGGCCGAAGCCCATTCTGTTTTAACTCTCTGCATTTATCTCTGGTATGGCATTGATGCACTCTGGTGCTGTAGTACTCTGCAGGCTACTTGGGAAGCCTCTGTCAGGTCGAGATTTGACCTCTGATATGTTCTTGAATTCCCCTGGCTATTTGGACTCTACGCTAGCCTTCTGAATCTGGTTAACTGGATTAAAGTCTGCGGGCCTTCTCCATACCTCCATTACTGCAGCTCTAACAATCTTAAGAAGCTTCTGTTAGTGTCTTTCATCTGTTTGAGGGCTCGAGGAAGCGTGGAGAGCACTGTAGGAATGACATACTGTTTTGAGAAAGTACTTTGCTGATATTAAACACAGATAAGACTTGAATGTGTGTTTAAATCTTCAAACTGTGCCTTTTCCTTCGAATGCAGGGTTAAACATTAATTATATCAATAACAAGCGTTAACCCCCTTTGAATCTCTTCCGATGATCCACTGGCAAGTGCTGAAATGGCCCCTCTGTGTTATCTGCATAATAAATGAACTTGTTACACACTTGGGAAGTGGTGGCAGAGGAATGCTTTCGGAGGCCTGTGGAAGCGGTGGTGGAGCCGTGGAATAATGAAAGAGCGGTGGAAGAAATGATAATCCAATATAAGACCCAAAATTTAACTCTTGGGTGAATTACGAAGGAAATCACCAGAAAACAATGAAGCGGAGCCACGGATGTGGGACCCAGAGGGTACGGATGTTTCGGATAAACCCGCACGCAGCTCCGCTGAGCGACCACCGTTGGATCAACTGCCCCAAATCGGACGGTGCATGTGCATTTCACTACGTATCCTGTGCCGAACTTTAACGCGCGATGAGCATGCGGTTTTGAAATAGTGCTCCTGCATGGAATCACTGGCCCATCGAAAAATACCACCTGCCTTCGAAAGGCAGTGCGATAGAAACCGGATGGTTTATGGAGAAGTGCACAGCGGGGACCACCGAGACAGATAGCCTCCAGGCCGTCGGATCAACATGTAAATGAACGACGATGGCTCAGCTTTAAAAAGGGAAAAAAAAAGGGTTTGTTACGAAAGGTGGAGAACTTTAGTGGTGGGACCGAGGGTCTATCGCATTTGAAATATCGGAGGGGAGCGGGGGAAAACACATATGACACAAACTTTCCGATGCGATCGGGAAAAACCTTTGTAAAAACCAAAATACAACAATTTCCCCATTTACAAAGGAAAAACACTTATTTTATATGAACGACGGAGGTATGGTACGGTGGGCCCAAGGTAAAATCGCAATTGAAAATCCGGAGCAGGAGGTAATCACAACGCAAACAGGAGGATGTGCAATGCGATCAAATGGCGGAGAATGCGATCGGAGGATCGGAGAGAAATGGTGCGATTGGGTGGATCGGAGCGGTGGTGCGATCAATCGCATCGCAAATATTTGCGACGCAATCAATCACATCACAAATATTTGTGATGGATGATCAAAACATTTAAAACACAGCATGCGATTGTGATAATGCAACTGAGCGGATTTGCGATCGATCAATCGCATCACAGATATTTGCGACGCGATCAATCGCATCGCAAATATTTGCGATTAGTGATCGGGGCATTCAAAACAAAACATGCGATTTTGCGATTTTCGATTATGCGATCGGCCCCCAAGGCATTAAACGCTTGGTTTTTGGGTAAGGGTTACGTGGGGAAGTGGTTTACAAGGGGCTGGCGGGAAAGGGGCTAAGCCCTATAATAAAGCGGAAAGTGGGTTTTAGCCCATTTTAATGCAATTTAAGGCCAAGGAAGAGTAACGATAGAGGGAATAAGGGTGAATTAGACCGAACAAGGGACAGGGATAAAACTTAAAGGGGATTTTTGGAGGATTTAGAGGGTTAGAAGGGAAATTGAAGGGGAGACAAGGGGATGAAATAAGAGGTTTAGAAGGGATGATATAAGAGGGAAAAGGAGGCCTTTGGGCATTTCTTCACAAACAGAGATGATTTATAATGGGAATTAGCAGAGGGGATTTTATCAAAGGACAAAGGCACAAGGAAGCTTCAAGGATGATGTGTTTTCAAAGGAAATGCATTCCTTGAAGGCTCAAAAACATTTTAGCCCCCCATTTGCTTGTCAAAAAATTTATGGGGGGCTAACAGTGGCTCCACATGGGGATGGCTTCTTCTTCAAGGAGTCAAGAATTCAGAAAATGATCTTTGGTGTAGGATAGATGCCTATTGCTTGGCACATCCATTTCTTTCTTGGATCAGCTTCCACAAATCCTGAAGGCATTATATCGGCAGTAAAATTCTCCCAAACAACTACCTACCCACACTATAGTCCTAACATTTTTTCTTTTGGGCACACTTGGACTTGCAGACCCTTTACATCATCAATCTTTACAAACAGAAAAATAAACCTATTCTACTTCTACCCTTATTACTCCATGAGACCAGATTAGACTGTTGGCCTCATAGCTTCTCTACCTAAACTAGTATCTGCTAGGATTAAACTGTCTAGCAGATTTCTTCTCTACATTCTAAGACAAAAATTGAAAAATAGTCAAGCCAGGATTAGACTACCTGGCTTGCTAGACTTTGCAGAAATTAAAAACAACTAACTACATGCCCACAGGCTAAGCTTATTTCATACTTCCTACCTACCCTACTCTAATTGGAAATCTCTGATATTCTAGGTGATACAATAATGCCAATGCAGCCAGTCAAGCAGCAAAAAAAAAATGATATAAGTACTGACTGCCCATCAGAGATAACCACAAGGTGCTCCACAGGTGGTTCTTCAAACTGGGGTCACCTTCAGCAGTGACCATTCCTGATGAATTTGGCCCTGGCTTAGGATCAATGTTGGAGAATTTGGACTGATCAGGGCCTCCATGTATTCTGCCACAGGATCAATGAACAGATGATGTGCGCTTTCCTCTTTTAGGCCTTTCATGACTGGTAGGCTGTCTGCGTCCTGGGCAGCTTCAGCTATTGCTTCTTCCACTGCATCTTCAATGTGGCTCTCGAGAACCGGTTCATCTTATTCTTGTATTTCGAAGAGTAGCGGAATCTCTTCTCTTTTGGGAGGAGGGAGACTTTCCAAGAAGGCTCTGGGGTCTCTGAACTGGTATGATCTCTCTTGTGAGGCCAAAAGTTCAATCTCAGCTTCATACCTTTCAACCACCAGCTCTAGAAAATTTTTCTTGATCACGGGTCCGCCTTTTGAGCTGAGAGGAATAACCCCTGGAAGGTCCTCCACCTTATATTCTGCCAGGTCACTAGAAATTGTATCACGACACACTGCCATGAAATCTAGAAACATTTCTGCAAAGCATTCAGGGTCTTCCATTAGTGACGTGACTTGGTCTTCGACATGGATGATGTTGTACTGCGACATGGTCTCCCAGTGGAGTCTTGTGAACACACAGATAATCAACGGCCTACTGATCACCATTGGAGTCTTTTATTCATTTAGGAACTGTGGAGTCGCCAAGTGGATGATTTACAATTTTACTATCCACCACAGTGGTTTACCAAATCAAGGCTGATTGGTCTCGTTCCCTAGTTGAGTTGCCATTATGTTGGGGTTCCTATGTTTTGGAAGATTTGGCAATACCAAAAGATAATACAACATCAAACCACTTTGGGATCCTAGGATTTAGCCCTCCTGGATCCGAAGAGGGATCTCTTCAATAGAACAAAGAATGATATATCTTTGAAAGCTCAAATGAGATGTTAGGCTAGGTATGAAGCACAAAGGGGGGTTTGAAATGATGTGGTTGGTTGGTTGCTGAGTTGGTCATGAGATCATGGATTGAGAAAGTAATGGGAGAAAAGGAGCAAAGCAACAGGATGTTTCAGCAAAAAGGGTAGGTCAAGAGAGTGCCATCCATTGGGCTATGGAGTCATGAAAGGAGATTACATGCAACAACTAGCCAAGGCTTTCAGAGGGCAAGTCATCTACACTAAAGGATATTTTTAGATATATGATGGGATGGAACATTAAGGGAAGAAGGTGAAAGAAGGAAAGAAACCAATTCTCTGTCTATAGATCAGGTTAGAGGTCATTTAACTCCAGACCTGCTTGGACATACTCAGAGGCAGCTTTCAAAGAGGGAAAAAGGGGCAGCTTATAGATCGGACCAAAGGTCATTTAAATCTAGGTCAGATTTAGCATGCTCCAAGGGAAAAAAGAGATAATTTTAACAAAGAGATCTTAGAAAGGCCAGCTGGTCACACAAGGATCCTAGTGGATAGGGCTAACTCTAATCCCCAGTGTTCCCAAATCTTCCAGATTAAACTAAACAAGAACATCTAAGAACTGATACATTCAATTCATACATCAGAGATCAGGCAATAACATCCACTACACTGGTTAAATTGACTGAAATCATCCCTCAGATAACACATTTAGCAGAAAACATAGAAGGTAAGGAGAGCAGAAACATAGGGTGCCTAACAAGGGCAAATCCTATGCTAGATTTCTGATGCAAGCTAGTAGAACAATGAACAGCATGAAATGTAATAAACAAAGTGAGAAAAAAATCACCAATAGTAATAGACCAGGATCCTGTGAAATGTGCTTGATTAATGGTGCAAAACCAGTCACATACTCTGAGCTCAATGGCTGTTATAGTCCAGACTTCTCCTCCCAGCCTACTACATAACAACTACTCTGCTAATCCTTCCCAGAACTGCTCTAATAGTCAGAATGAACCCTATAACTACAACGGAAGCAGCCGAACAACAACTAACAACCAAACCCCTTTTCATTATGTTCTCGAGGATTTCTTATAGGAGAAGATGAGCTGAGGAGGTAGGTGGAAACTAAATGAAACATTAAAGCTAGAAGAGAAAGAGAGGGTCGAAGCCCATTCTGTTTTAACTCTCTGCATTTGTCTCTGGTATGGCATTGATGCACTCTGGTGCTGTAGTACTCTTTAGGCTGCTTGGGAAGCCTCTGTCAGGTCGAGATTTGACCTCTGATATGTTCTTGAAGTCCCCTGGCTATTTGGACTCTACGCTAGCCTTCTGAATCTGGTTAACTGGATTAAAGTCTGCGGGCCTTCTCCATACCTCCATTACTGTAGCTATGACAGTCTTAAGAAGCTTCTGTCAGCGTCTTTCATCTGTTTGAGGGCTCGAGGAAGCGTGGAGAGCACTGTAGGAATGGTGTATTGTCTAGAGAAAGTACTTTGCTGATATTAAACATAGATAAGACTTTACTGTGTGTTTAAATCTTCAAACTGTGCCTTTTCCTTTAAACGCAGGGTTAAATATTAATTATATCAATAACAGGCGCTAACCCCTTTGAATATCTTCTACTAATCCACTGGAAAGTGCTGAAATGGCCCCTCTGTGTTATCTGCATAATAAAATGAACCTGTTACACAGCCGGGCAGTGGTGGCAAAGGAATGCTTTTGGAGGCTTGTGGAAGCGGTGGTGGAGCCGTGGAATAATGAAAGAGTAGCAGAAGAAATGATAATCCAATATAAGACCCAAAATTTAGCTCTTGGGCGAATTACAAAGGAAATCACCGGAAAACAATGAAGCGGAGCCACGGATGTGGGACCCGGAGGGTACGGATGTTTCGGATTAACCCGCGCGCAGCTCTGCGGAGCGACCACCGTTGGATCAACTGCCCCAAATCGGATGGTGCACGTGCATTTTGCTACGCATCCTGTGCCGAAGTTTAACGCGCGATGAGCATGCAGTTTTGAAATAGTGCTCCTGCCACGCGTCGGATGCTGCATGGAATTGCTGGCCCATTGGAAAATACCGCCTGCCTTCGAAAGGCGGTGCGATAGAAACTAGATGGTTTATGGAGTGGTGCGCGGTGGGGACCACCAGGACAGATAGCCTCCGAGTCGTCGGATCAACATGTAAATGAACGACGATGGCTCGGCTTTAACTAGGGAAAAAAAGGGGTTTGTTACGAAAGGCGGAGAACTTTAGTGGTGGGACCGGGGGTCTATCGCAATCGCAATATCGGAGGGGAGCGGGGGAAAACACATATGACACAAAATTTCCGATGCGATTGGGAAAAACCTTTGTAAAAACCAAAATACAACAATTTCCCCATTTACAAAGGAAAAACAATTATTTTATATGAACGGCGGAGGTATGGTACGGTGGGCCAGAGGTAAAATCGCAATTGCAAATCGGGAGCGGGAGGTAATCGCAACGAAAACGGGAGGATGTGCGATGCAATCAAACGACGGAGAATGCGATCGGAGGATCGGAGAGAAATGGTGCGTTTGGGCAGATCGAAGTGGTGGTGCGATCAATCGCATCGCAAATATTTGTAACGCGATCAATCGCATCGCAAATATTTGCGATGGATGATCGGAACATTTAAAACACAGCATGCGATTGTGATATTGCGACTGGGCAGATTTGCGATCGATCAATCTCATCGTAGATATTTGCGACGTGATCAATCACATCGCAAATATTTGCGATGAGTGATTGGGGCATTCACAACAAAACATGCAATTTTGCGATTTGTGATTATGCGATCGGCCCCCAAGGCATTAAGCGCTTGGTTTTTGGGTAAGGGTTACGTCGGGAAGTGGTTTACAAGGGGCTGGCGGGAAAGGGGATAAGCCCTATAATAAAGCGGAAAGTGGGTTTTAGCCCATTTTAATGCAATTTAAGGCCAAGGAAGAGTAACGATAGAGGGAATAAGGGTGAATTAGATCAAACAAGGGATAGGGGTAGAACTTAAAGGGGATTTTGGGAGGATTTAGAGGGTTAGAAGGGAAATTGAGGGGGAGACAAGGGGATGAAATCAGAGGTTTAGAAGGGATAATATAAGAGGGAAAAGGAGGCCTTTGGGCATTACTTCACAAACAGAGAGGCTTTATAATGGGAATCAGCAGAGGGGATTTTATCAAAGGACAAAGGCACAAGGAGGCTTCAAGGATGATGTGTTTTCAAAGGAAATGCATTCCTTGAAGGCTCAAAAACATTTTAGCCCCCCATTTTCTTGTCAAAAAATTTATGGGGGGCTAACAAGTTCCATTCTCATTAGATATCTTGAGGAAGCCATCCTCTAACCTTGACAGTGCTATCACTCTCAGTGAGTGCATTATTTCTGTAGTAGCTAGGGTTAGATCTACTCATTTGAGCTTATTTCAGGAGAGGGGGAGGTGATTTCCACTCCAGGAGTTCTATTGTGGAAGGTCTTGAGCCTATTTTTGTATTGTGTATTCTTCTTTGAGCATATAAGATATTTCTCAATATAGAGCTGCTGGGTACAACATTATTTTCTGCAGGGCTGTATATTATGTTGCTATTTTGCCAGAAGCCCTTGCCGGGAGGTCCCAATGTGTTTGTAAAAGAGGTCAATCCTCTCATTTATGATTTTATAATGAATGAAAGCTCCAGATATATGTTATTCCATCTATTTCTGTAGTTTACATAAAATAATAACTTTTTTGCTGCCTCCGACATTTCTATTTTATGATGTACTGGGGTTATGATGCCTTTTTCTACATTAGAGTTGGGGATATCTATTTATTATAGCTAGAGTTATTTGTTTCTAATGCCATTCCATATTTAAGACACATATAACATATTCTTGAGAATCCAATCCCTATACTACGTTATTATTTCACTGGTTTACTTATACAGCGTCCTCACTGGAGATATTGCTGAAATTCCTGAAAAGGAATATTACACTTATGAAAGCAGGCATGAAGTTAGTGATGATGAGGAACATAGTGATACTCAGAAAATTAGTGAGGGTGAAGAACAAAGCAGCCCTAAGTAGAGCAGTGAAAATGAGCATGGGGACAACCCACCCAAAACTAGTGATGATGAAGAACAAGCGGAAGAACAACAGGGTAGTGACGAAGAGGAACAAAGGGAAGAGGTTCAAAGCAGTGATGAGGAACACAACAGTCCTCAACAAATTCATGAAAGCAATCAAAGGGACAGTGAAAAAAGCACCTCCCAGCAAAGTAGTGACCATGGTGGCAGCCCACACACAGAGTCTAAAGAAAACAGTGAAGATGATGGTAGCATGCAAAATGAAAATGAAGATAGTCATGATGGAGTAGCTCATGCGAAAAATTGAAAACATTTAGCATGGTAAGGGCAGCACACAAGAAGAAGTTCAATACAGTGATGGTAAGGTTGGCAGCCTAGAACAATTTCAAAATAGTGAGGGAGGTGACAGCATACAAAAAACAGATAAAGACATTCATGATAAAGGAAACCCTCAACAAATTCAAGACAGTGAGGAGGGTAAACAAGGTAGTCCACAGATAGGCAGTGAAGATAGTGAAGCAGCAAAAAGGGATGATAAAGCGAACAACCCTAAAAAACATACTCTAAACAACACTGATGAGGTTGAAGGCAACATATATCAAGAGGTTCAAAACAATGATAAAGGTGAAAATGGCAGCCCTAAACAAACTCAAAACAGTGAGGAAAATAGTGAACAAGGCAGCAAAGCAAGTGATGATGGAGGCAGCAGTGTAAAGGATCAAGTTGAACAAGTGCTAGTGATGAAACCTCCTCTCTCTTCTCCTCAACACAGCTAAGAACATGTGCTTGCTGTGTCTCCAAGGCAAGGGGCCATGATTCATTCCTCAAAAACACCAAAGGCTAAAAACACCAGATCTGCAAAGAAGAAAATCACTCCAGCAGTGACTAGTAATGTCACTAGGACGCTAAGGAGTAGAGGCAAACTGCCTAAGAAGAGTATTGTTGAATTGCCAAAGAGAACAAGAGAAAATAAGTCTATCCAAAGCAAGGGCAAAGAAAAAGTTGAACAACAGGAGAGTATCCATGAACAAGAAAGAGAGTTTGACATCATACAAATAGACAGTGATGCTGGAGATGATGAAGCCAGAATCCTTGAGTCACTTTTGTAAAATAGAGAAGCCCAAATCTAGGACTTAGAAATTGATCTAGAAAGGTCAAAGGACCTCATACACTTTTTACAAATGAAAAATAGACAGATGAGCGGGCTAATGGAAATCTATGAGGCCCAAGCATTCAAATACCAAAGGGAAGCATATAAAGCACAAGTCAAGCTTGAAGAGTATATGGACGAATTTGATGATATTGAGGAAGAAGAGCAGCCAGTAAGAAAAAGGCCTAGGACTATGTGTCTTAGGAAAGCTTTGGAGAATCAAAGGGAAGAAGAAGCAGCCCTTGTTCGATCATATCCTCTCACACAATTGATTGCCCAAGAGATAGAAAATGTTAAAGAATCATGACTTGAAAGAGCCAACAAGCATTTGGAGGACAAATTGGACAAGGCAAACAAAGACTTGGGTTTTCAAAAAAAGATGACTGGGCATTACAAGAAATTGAATCAATTTTCCCGAAGAAAACTCAAAATTGCTCAAGAAAGGCTCAAAACTGCCCAAAGGAGGTGCCCGGTGAAAAAAGGGGAAAAATACATACCTAGGCTTGAAATTTTGGCCTCAGCTTCCTTGCATGCTTCTAAGAACCCATAAGGGGTTTTCTCACCAAAATTGAGAAAATTTTGACATGATCTTGTTTTTTGTGTTTTTTGGCCCTAATTGCACATTTTTCTAGGCGCTGCCATGTTTGCTATGAGCATCCTCAGCTCATGAAAGTAATTTTTTTGGATGTATTAAATTTGGGGGCATTTAATCACAAATTTTCAGATCAAAAGAAGGTGTTTTGGTCCTCCAAAGAGGCAAAAATCAGTCAAAATTCACCTCTCTGCCTCACATATTAGCAGATGAGACCTTCCTGGGTTTTTTCACTTAGTCCACTTTTTGATGGACTTCTAGGGATCATTTTGAGAAAAATCACATAGTTACAAAAACTACACATCCAAGGCTTTCCAACGAGCTATCATGGGCCTTGTTTTGACATCGGGAATTCCCTAAAAAATTATCTGCAAAACAGGATTTTGTCTGGCGCTACGCTCCTGTAGCATTTTGGCTGAAAAGGAAGTTTTCTGAAGATGGACATCCAAATGTGCGTTAAGCTATTTTTAACGCTACGTCAGAGATTAAAGTCAATTTTCTTTCTATTTTTAGCTTAAATAGATATTTTTTAAGATATTTTGTGCCTTGGGCTTTGAAAAGCCTCAAGGATAAAATCAAATATTTGTATTAGGCCAATGGCCTTCTAGTTGCTCAAGGAGGGTTTCTTCCTCTTTGGCCTATATAATCCAAGAGGATTCATTGTAACCAGAGGCTAAACTTGATGTTATAGAGCAATACTTAGAATTATGAGCTTTGAAGAAATACTTGGCCTATATAATCCAAGAGGATTCATTGTAACCAGAGGCTAAACTTGATGTTATAGAGCAATACGTAGAATTATGAGCTTTGAAGAAATACTTGTCTCATGAAGTGGATGATCTCTTGCTTGAATTTGATGGTGGAGGAGGATTGTATGTAGGATTCCATGGCTTGGTGAATGGTATTGTGTTCCTTATATGTTATGTTTTCTTAAGTTTATCATACTTGTTTTCATGCTTCTTGCTTCCTGTAGTTCAGTAAAGAATAAGTTTAAGATATGCTCATGGAGGCACCTCAAATTTCCTGATTCATTACAGCTTAAATGTTTTCATCTTTCTTGGTTATGTCAAAGAATTCTTAATTTCTATTTGGTACCCTAAGAACTTGTTATCAGTTTCATTAATGGTTATTATGTATGCTGTCTAGTATGATTCACGGTACACCCTGCTTACTCATAGCTAATCAAAACTCCATTTCTGAAATCTCTCTCTGAATTATTGGTTGTCTTAGTTAAGTCAAAGAGGTCTTGTTTCGATCTTTCCCTTTTTCCATGCTTTGCAGTCTTATTTCAAAGTTCCCAATAGCTCAAAATATTATGTTTAGGAGTTCCCTCTTCATAGATTGAGTTGTTTTTTTGTATTATTTGTTTTCCCAAAAATTTTGAAGGTGAATTTACCAAAGTTAGAGGGTCTTATACTTCTATGCATCACCTAATCGTTTATTTTCTGCATCTATCAGTTTGAGTTTCATTTACAGTGATTAATTGTTAGCCCTACCACATGAATGATTATTGTTTAACTATTTATGCTTAAAACCTCTTTTTCTTTCACAAACTTAGTGTCTATCTCATTTCACTTTCACCCAAAGAATCCATTTATCTCGACAAAATCGGCCCTGCAGTAATACCTTGTCCACCATTTGAGACAGTCTCAACCTTTTCGACCCCATAGCCCAGTTGATCTGAAAAACTTTTTATCTATTTATCCTTTGATCAGTTCCCCCTCAAAAACCTAAAAAAAACCAAAACATACTTAACAACTAGCCTAAAATCCAATATATAGAAGCAAACAAGTTTACATCCTTTGCATAATAGAGAGAGCCCTCTCTGAGTCTAGGAAGGCTAGGTCCTAGGGCTCCAAAGCTTGGTCTGATATTACCCTGTCATTTGGCTTGCCAATCTACCTAATCACGGGACCATAACAACCACCATCCAATATATTCCTGACAATGTATGGACCCAACCAATTTGTATTGAACTTTCTGAGGAACTGCGCGAACTTGCTGTCATACATCAACACCAATTCTCCTTCCTTAAATATTTGCTGCTTGATATGCTTGTCATGCTAGGCTTTTTCCCTTGCTTTTTGTATTTGCTGATGATATCCTGCAATAAATCTATCTTCCTCAAGAGAAAGCAACTGTGCCAAAATTTCTTCAATGATATCACTATCTGCCATGTTTGTTAGTGCTGCAATTCTTAAACTGGGGACAATATATTTTATAGGCATCACTTCTTCCTGTCCATAAACCAACGTAAAGGGTGTCTATCCTGTCAATTTCTTGTAGGTTGTTCTCTATGCCCATAATAATTTTGGAATTATCAAATCCAAATCATTCCTATTGACATTGCATACCTTGGTTAGAGCATTCTCCAAAATATTGTTAAAATCTTCAACTGTTCCATTTTCTCAAGAGTGATAAGTTGTGCTCTTGTGATGATGCATTTGAAATTCTTGAATCAATGCTTCAATGGTCTGATGCAAGATATTTGATCCTCTATTACCCATCAAAATATTTGGCCACCAAAATATAGACAAAATATACTAAAATATGAACTGTGTGGCAATATCTGTGGTGCAATCCTTTTCTGGCTTAGCTTCGGCACATCTGGTCAGGCAATCTATGGTAGTGATAATTTACCTCGCGCTAGTGTTCTTCCTTGTTGGATTGATTGGTCCAGAAAAGTCGATTTCCCACTTATCAAATTCTTGCAATGTCACTTGTGGATTCAAGGGAGTTTCATCTCTCCTAGATGGTATTCCTGTTCTTTGACAAGCATCATAGGATCTACAATATTCATTTGCATCCTTGTGCAACGTTGGCCACCATAATCCAACTCTCAAAATATTCTATACAATGGATTTTCTTGCATAGTGTCCTCCAGCAAATGCACCATGAGATTTTTCTTAAATTATCTGTGTTTCATGCTTAGAGACATATTTGCGCAGTATTTCATCTAGCCCCATTTTATATAGATGTCCTGAAATCAAAGAAAAATCTGCTGGCATTACTACCAACTCCCTTTTCTGCTGCGTAGTATATTTTGCAGGTGCCATCCCTGTGTTCAAAAACTAAATAATGTCCATGAAGTGATCATTTGCAACCCTTATAGAAAATAGATGTGCATCAGGCATGTTCTCTTCAATGCTCGTGGGTTCTTCACCTGTGTCAGTCCTCGAGAGATGATCAGGTCCAACGTTTAGTCTTCAGGCTTAACTACAACTTTAAAATCATATTTAAGGAACAATAATAGCCATCTGCAAATGTTCCCCCCCAACACAGGCTTGTTCACCAAGTATTTCAGCGCAGAGTGATATGTGAACATATTGAAGTGCGCTCCTAACAATTAATGCTTGAATTTCTACAGTTCATATACCATAGCCAATCATTGGCGCTCTATTGTAGAATAATTCTTTTCTGCCTTGGACAATTTCTGACTCACAAATTCTATGGGGTGATAAATATCCCCATCACCTGGTTGTGCTAATACTGAACCCAAAGCTATGCAAGAAGCATAAAGATGTACAGGAACCTCCTTATTCCAGTTCGAAAAAACTAGAATAAGGGCAGTGACCCTCTTCTCCTTTAGTATATCCAGGCTCTTTTGGCATTCATGATCCCAACAATACGTAACATCCTTATTCAACATATTTTCCATTGACACAGTTATCTGTGCATATGCCTTTATAAACTTCCTGCAGTAGCCACTATGTCCCAACATTGTGCGCAATTGTTTTATTGAATTAGGTGGCTCTAAGTTCACAATAACAAAAAACTTCGCGAGGTCTACCATCAATCCCTGTCTACAAACAACATGCCCCAATAGTAGACCAAAATCTACACAAAAGATGCATTTATTCAAGTTCAGTAATATTTGATACTTCTGGCATGTGTCCAACATCAAAGGCTTAAGTTTACAACATAGTTCTTCAACAGTCCAAAGAATTTCCAATCATCAAAATAAACCTCTAAGAACTTGTGTATATACTCCTTAAAAGCTGTGATACTGTTCTAGAGAATATTACAAGAGCATTCTTCAATCCAAAAAGCATGATTGTATACTGAAAATATCCCCATTCAGTGGAAAAAATTGTCTTACTCCTGTTTTCTGGTGCAATTATAATTTGATGGTACCCAGAAAACCTATTTGTAAAAGAGTAGGGATCCTGCCCTCCAACATTATCCAATACTTCATCAGTAAAATGTGTAGGGAATGGGTCATGCACACATGCATCATTCAACTTTCTTAAATCAACATAAATTTTGATTTTACCATTTTTCTTCTTCTCCTGGACAACCATTGGACTTACCCATTCAGATTCCTCCACAGGTTCAAGTATTCCAAAATTAAGCATCTTGTCCAATTCTTCCTAAACCTTTTCCTTATATATATGGGGTTCAACCTATATGGTCATTGTTTTGCAGGCTTCACATCTGGGTTCAGATTGATCCTCATAACTCTGAGGTCTCCTACTATTCCCTTCAATTCAGATAACTTAGTGGGAGAGAGCTCCTGATATTCATGCAACAACTTTGCAAACTTGCTAACTGTATCTTCATCCCAATAATCTCCAATAAGCGCGAACTTTGGTTCTTCTTCTGTCCCTATATTCACCTATTGTGTCTTCACTAGCTACGTTATGTCAAGTATCTCAAGTTCTAGTCCAACAACCTCATGTTGTCCTTATGATTATGGAATATTAACATTGCGCAGATATTCCTCATCCTCTTCCACTGTCAGATTATAACATTCTACATCAAGTTCCAACTGCATGACCCAAGCAGGCTGTGTCTAGGTTGGCTTAGTTGGAGTCTTGAAAATATCTGCATCGACTACTTGAAGAGCTTCGTCTATGTACTGACAGGTATCTTCAAAACTAAAAGTCATTAGGAATCCTTCGACCAAGTCCTCCCAATTTTTTGTTCCATGTCACAACTCAGTTTCAAGATATCAATTCATATAGATTCCTTCTAATGTGTGAATGAATATATGTACCCATTCTGGTGTTGGATATTCACCCCACATTGTAGTCTATTGGAAGATACATCCTCGAGGTTCATTCTTGTTGTTATCACAAAATTGGATCTGATAGGCTGCTTTATCAGTCAACTTCATGTAACTATTTCAAACCTAATCTTTTGATTGAGGTTTAACGTCCTCAGCCTGAGAGGGCTCTCTCAAGGGTTAATGATTTGGATAAAAATATAGATGGCCAAATCTATTTAAGTAATAGATAGATAATTGAAATATGTAGGTTGATAATCATATCAACATGTATACATTGGGCTTATGGAGTCAAAGCAATCCAGTCATTCAATGAATCTACTTAACATGGAAGTTGAGGCATATCAGAGTTTTAGTCATCAGGTACACACACATGAAACTTTAAAAACACAGTTAGTTCACTTATATAGAAATTCAGAGCATCAAACAGATGAATTCCCAGTAATATAGATGAAAACCACTGCAAATGAAACATATAAGAGATGCAAATAGAATAGGAAACACAAAATCCTTCTGAATCTCAAGTTGGTCAAATAGAA
The DNA here is from genome assembly GCA_034641835.2 of Pinus albicaulis. NCBI lineage: Eukaryota > Viridiplantae > Streptophyta > Pinopsida > Pinales > Pinaceae > Pinus > Pinus albicaulis. The sequence continues at coordinate 2,024,780,006 of CM076575.1, read as the reverse complement.
AATCTTTGTATTAGCTGAAAACCAGTCAATTCACAACAAGCACAATTTTTCCAAAAATGTCCAACCCTTGACCAATTCGATCTCTTGGTCTTTAATAGACATCTTACAACATGGGATGATCTGCCTCTAGGCTAGATACATCAAATTTCTATTCCTTGACACCTTGCATAACCATAAAACATGAAATTTATTACAAAAATACACCTATCCTACTTAACAGGCCTATTCCGAAAAGGACTCAAAATCCTTATCACTATCTATAACAACCTTATATATTTAAATTTACATCATTTCCAATTTTACCATCACATGGTCGAATCTGGGTGATGGGCTTCATTACTTCATGACCATTTTTCCGACCTCCACCAAAATAGGAAATAATACCCTGTTTTTTAGGTATAAGATCTTTTGCATTCTTTGAACATTCTGACCATCATCTACTCTTCATTTCGTGGTCCTTAACTGTTGGAAGTTTGCTTAACATGTCCCATAACTCCTCCCTAGCCTCCAACTGTCTAAAACTGCTTTAAACACTGCTCAAAATGCTGTAATGTCCTTCGCTACGAAAACAAAGCAATTTCGTAGCGCTGCCATTTCAAGTATTTATGCTCAAAAAAATCAATTCTTTCCACTGAATCATTTTAATTACTCTTTAATACATATTCCATAACAAATTGAGTTCCTGACTCAGTCTTCAACCCTTTCAAAACTGATCAATATAAGCACGAAAAGAAGCTACAGTAGTTTCGTAGCGCTTTTCTACTTTTTTACATTGAATGCACTACAAAACTGTCAAGTATGCAGATTCTTCAAAAATTTTCCAAGGGAAAACTGTGTTTGCCTCCAAAACTCAAAACACAACCTGTTTTTAATATTTACAATTCATACAAACTGTAAACCCACTTCATTCTAACTCTCTTGAGGCCTTCCTTCTTCATTTACACTTGGTTGAGCTATGGGTTCTTCTATGACTGTCATTTTAATGCCTCTGCTCTTTAACTCACCATGAATTAACTCCAGTTGAATATTTAACCTGGTCTTTAAGTCTTCTGTTAGTAGCTCTTAGATGAGTGTTTACTATTCTAACAAATTTAGCTTCTTTTATTGCTGGAACTGTCCATTTGAAAAATTGCTCAATTGCTCTACATTACTTAAGTTTTCAGAAGAAAAATCAACTTGTCATTCCCACATTTCCTTCATCCTTTTAACTATACTTTTTCAACAATGTGTTTTCTATGTAATGTTCCAAATATGGAAGTTGCTGCTCCACTGAGAATATCTTCAGATATTCCAATTTCCTTCTTCAGTGAGACATCACAAGTCCATTTCAGAGATTTACTGTTGGAGAATTTACAGGATATGTCTCCTTTTAAAGAAGGTAGAGATCCTGAGGCTAGCTGGCCCTTCATAGACTCTGTCAATGGATATGCAATATTCCACTTCGGGAATTTCTGCTATAGGGTTCTTGAGGACGCTGTATAAGGAGGCTGCTGCATAAATATGAAAAACCACCACTGGAATTCCCTAGAAAAATTCTAATGCAAATCCTATGCATAATATGAGCTCAAAGAAATAACTCTATATGGGTTATTCAGGTCTCCCCAATCTAGGTCTCTAAAACAATGCTCAATGAGAGAGCTTACAACAATATATGAACATAACCAGAAACTGTGCAAATTTGAAATACATCATAAGAGGGGAAATAATAAAACCATCATCATATTATAATATCAACAATAATAAACTGAAAATATCATGAGGAATGAATCCCCTTTGCTATGGGAATCAATTTCCAATGATTAAACCTTGAAATACACAAGTTGATGCAACTACACAAAATGCCGGAGGACCATGCCTGCGCAGTCTCTATGAGAGTAGAAGCTATTGAATATGAATATAAGGTACATATGGCTGAAGGAATACAAAATAATAGCTTGATAACAAGAAATGGGCTGAAATACAATATTTCTAGCTAATCTATGAAAGATTGCTAGAAATGACGGAGAAAGAAAAATGTGACAAGAGACTTGTCACTGCAACTGAACCAAAACAAGAATGAGGTTGTGGCTGATATAAAATATTATTTCCCTCCTCTGATCATGTCTCCAACACAAAAGGCTGATCCCTTTGTCTCAAAAACATCCTCCTGATGAGCTCTATGAACCCCTCTCTCACTGCCTCCATAAAATAACGTAGTTTCCTCCATGGAATGCGCAGTGGGAGATGATGGAATGTTGGACCATGCCAAAAGATCTGATATAAAGCCCAGGAATCCTCCTTGCAACTCCTCCAATGAATAGATCACTCCTCCACTAAAGAAAACAAGCTAAGATGACTCCATGAGTTCCTCCTTTGCTGCCCCCAGCAACACAACATCCTCTCTGCTGCAGAAATAACGCTGTAGCTCATGGTAGTAGCTATGGACAATGCCGGATTGAGGAAAATCAGCTCATTCCTCATCCTTCCTTGAGGAAGAGGTAGGGATTCCTGACCAGGAACACCCTAGTGCCCGAGGGCACCATCACCCTGCTAAATAGCTCGGGGATGCAAGCCTTTGCAGACCCAAGTCTGAAACTCTAAAACATGTATTCAAATGGGCTGCTATCTCCTCCTTATAAACAAAAGGAACTCTTCTCCACCAAGGTCCCACCAATTAGGGTTTCTACCCTCACATGAGTGTCTTCCCTCCAAAACTGAGCAGCTTCTCTAGGAAGCCTCTCCTCCTTGGGCAGCGGTGTTGACTTTAGTCAAAGGTGACTAAATAAAGTGAGCTGGGTTCCATTCACACCCTTAGGTGTTTATTTTAGCTGCTTTATTATCCTCCTTTTCACATGAGGAGTGTTATTTCTTCATCTAAAGTGGGCCAAGGTGTCTCCTTACCCATTTTATTAATCAAAAATAAAATGTGCAACTATAATGTTCCATTTTAGCTTGAGGCTAAAATTGGGAACATTACAATCCTCCCCTCCCACATGTTGCTTGCCCTCAAGCAACTGCATAGAGAGAGCAAAAATTTCTCCCCCTTCTTCTCTTGTGGCCTCCTCATCAATGGTCGCACCACTGCTCAAATATGTTGTAATGAATCTGTCCTCCAATGCTTTCTCCCAAGTATGCAAACTGACAACAATGCTCCTCATGGAAAGATAGAGGGTGTAGTGGAATCCTTCTTGCTATGCTAAGGCCTCCTTAAGGTAGGAGTGATGATATGCATGGGAAAATTTTTCTCCCAATGATGATCCTCTCATCCATGCTATCATCCAAATGAAAATCTCGCCCCTGATTCCTGCAATGTGTTGGGGCTGAATGGAGAGTTTTTTTGGTTTCCCATGATGGCCCTCTCTACATTTGCTGCACATATGGGGTTGCCTTGTCTTTGGGATGGAAAATTATGACCTCCAAGAATGGCCCAAGCTACCCCATCAAGAAAAACCAGCCATGAAATGCCTCCTCAAATCCTCCAAGTGGCCCCTTCCAGAAGAAGAGCAAGTAGCAATGTGGCATTCATGGTATACCCATGGTGTCTCCTACAAAATGAAGCATGTATAATAGGGAGAATCATGCTCCCAATGGGCTGTACATACAATACTCTCCAAATAATGCTCCTTATGAGTGTACAAACATTAGTACTGCAAGGAGAAATATATAATAAAAGCAAGTTCCCAAATGACAACTGGAGAGTGGTTCATAGTTCCACTCATGGAACGTGCGCAGTGCCTTTGGGCCTGCCTCAAGATCACAATTAACAAGTGCTGTACCAGCCACTTGTTTGCTGCCACAACATCTCCTCATAAGATGAAACATGAAATCATAATTTGGTGCTAATGGTGCACACCAAGAAGCATGTGGCTTCCCCCACAAACCATCATAAGAATTGCCTCTCCCATTGCTACAATGGGCCAAAAGTACATCACAATAGGGAGCATAAGGAGATGTGATTATCCTTAGCTCATCAAGCTGATCATAAGAAGTAAAGAAATGCAAATCAAAATGAAGATCTATACCTCCTCTACCATGTACTTTGATCCTTGAGCTGAAATGGCTCATCTGAATGATCTCCCTTTCCTCCAATGAGTAAGGGAATGGTTGTGCCAACCTCTCTGAGAACATTCGGGCTCCGCATATAAACATATGCTGATGTAGATCATGCTGAATGCCCTCCCAAGTGAACTCCTCTAGCAAGGCAAAGTATGCATCCAAATGCATAGCTAGGAAGTCCTCACATGTTGCATGCAATAGTTTCTCCTTGAGACTAGAAGCCCTAGCCAAGAAGAGTCTGCCATTGTGGTAGATGATCATATCATCCACTAAATATCTTCCATCTCCATCAAGCCCATCCAAGAATCATGCATGCACCAAGATCTTGGAGAATACTCACCCAAATCCGAGTCCTCCATCCTGGATCAATCCTCCACATAGACAACGCTGGTGTTCTGCAATATGGTGCTCCATCATGCTGCTGCCTGCTACTTTGACATCCCCCATGCCAAATTCATCTTGCATCATGAAGATGCAATCCTCCATCCCTACAACAAAATCTGTCAGTGCAGTATGAATGATGAGAGTGGGTGATGCTGAAAATGAGAGAGTGTCTCCCTCCTCCTTGAGTCTATCTCAAACTCTCTGAGTTGTGATGTACTCTCCCAAGGTTTTCACCCTCCTAAAATCAAGGTGTGAGGCCCCTAAATATGGATCATCCAACCTCCTCTGCTGATCTAGTGGTCTCCTTGGTGCAATGTCTCCATGCAGTGAGACACCACCATCAAGAGATGACTGAATGTATGAATGGAGAAAACCCTCCATGCTTCCACTGCACAATCCAATCATCAACTTAGGTGCATCAATCTCATAAAATGGACAGGGGTGTGTGCTCCTCATCACATGATGCTGATCATTCTCCCTATCTCTTCTTCTATCTCCAAAGCTCCGCACCCGATCAACAACGGCACATATGTATCATGAGTTTTGCCTTGATATTTACATGGGAGATCCTGGGGAATTTCTTGAAAAGACACAAGAATCCCTCTATGTGGAGAAAGATCTTCTCTTTCCTCTGCATGAGGTACTGGATCAACTCTAGCTATACTAGTGCAGTTTCCCTCTTCCTCATCAATCATGTAGGGCAACCTCTTCCAAAATTTGAACTCCTTTTGAAAAAGAGACCTCCATGCTCTCTTGTGCAAGAATATGAGATGGACACCTTGTCTTCAACAAGGTATGATGCAAGATGTTAGCCTTCTCAACAATATTCTGAAGTGGGTCTGAGTTTATGTTTCCTCCCTTTACATGCAATATCTTGGTTTGTTCCTCCGCATGTGTTTCAGATTTTCTCCCACTAAATATTTCCATCATTGCTTCAATGAATCTGAAATAGGAAGAAGTATTTGCATTCTTTTAAATAACATGAATCAAACATCCACCATGCATAGGTCTTACCTCTAAAGTGCAGCGCTGCAAATATGATAACATCTTCTTTGGAAACTTTGTGCTGCTGCAATACGGTCTTCATCTCCTCTACCCATGATTTGGCTGAACATGTAGGTGAACCCTCGAAAGTAGATAAAACAAATATATCTTGCTGCTGGCTCCCCTTCACCTTAGACTTGCAAAAATACCTGAAAGTGAGATGATCTCTGAATTCCGGAGTTTGAGACTCATACTCTCTTAGAAAATCTCCTAGAGTTTTCCTCTTCATCATCTCCCCTTCTTTTCCCATCTCTTTCATGACAAACTGCACATGTGACTGCGCTGTGCATCAAGGGATGTGAATGCATGCTCACATTCCTCATCAGAAACCCTAGAGTTTGTTTCTGCTTCAAACCCTTGTGGAGATTATTCAAATCTCTCCCTTCTCTTTTGCTTGTGGCTCCCATGAAAGCCCTAGATGGATTTAGGGAGAATCTTGGCTATCTCATCTCCTTTCTTCTTCTCCACAAAGTGGAGTCTTCCTCTTTTTCTTAGATGGCATATTGGCCGAAGATCCATAGGCTGAGCCAAGATTATGCTCCAATACCACTGCAATGTTCCAAATCTGGAACTTGCTGCTCCACCGGGAATATCTTCAGATATTCCAATTTCCTTCTTCAGTGAGACATCACAAGTCCATTTCAGAGATTGAATGTTGGGGAATTTATAGGATATTTCTCCTTCTAAAGAAGGGAGAGATCCTGAGGCTAGCTGGCCCTTCATAGACTCTGTCTATGGATATGCAATATTCCACTTCGGGAATTTCTGCTACAGGGTCCTTGAGGACACTGTATAAGGAAGCTGCTGCATAAATAAGACAAAACACCACTGGAATGCCCTAGAAAAATTATAATACAACACCTATGCAGAATATGAGCTCAAAGAAATAACTCTAGATGGGTTATTCAGATCTCCCCAATCTAGGTCTCTAAAACAATGCTCAATGAGAAAGCTTACATCAATATATGAACATAACCATAAAATCTGCAAATCTGAAATACATTATAAGTGGGGAAATAATAAAACCATCATCATATTATAATATCAACAATAATATACAGAAAATATCATGAGGAATGAATCCCCGTTTCTATGGGAATCAATCTCCAATGATTAAACCCTGAAATACACAAGTTGCTGCAACTACACAAAATGCCAGAGGACCATGCCTGCACAATCTATATGAGAGTAGCAGCTGCTGAATATGCATATAAGGTACATATGGCTGAAGTAATACAAAATAATAGCTCGATAACAAGAAATGGGCTGAAATACAAGATTTCTAGCCAATCTATGAAAGATTGCTAGAAATGCCGGAGAAAGAAAAATGTGACAAGAGACTTGTCACTGCAACTAAACCAAAACAAGAATGAGGCTGTGGCTGATCTGAAATCTGATTTCCCTCCTCTGATCATGTCTCCAACACAAAGGGCTGATCCCTTTGTCTCAAAAACATCCTCCTGATGAGCTCTATGAACCCCTCTCTCACTGCCTCCATAAAATAACACATTTTCCTCCATGGACTGCACAGTGGGAGATGATGGAATGTTGGCCCATGCCAAGAGATCTGATATGAAGCTTTAGAATCCTCCTGTTGGAAATATGATGCAGAGTGTTGTCCTTGATGGCAACCCACTGAATGAAGATGAAGACATGCGACTGGTGACATGTGTTGTCCTTGATAGCAAACCACTTGATGAAGTTTGTCTTGACTTGAAGGTCTTGGTAAATGATGTAAATCTGATGAGATATGATGTTTTTTGACAATATGATGCTGAGTGTTGTCCTTGAAAGGCAACCCACTTGATGAAGATGATGACAACTACCAAGAAGCTAGCCGGATGGGGAACATGTTCTCAGATAATAACCACAGTCTGCCTGAAGCAGAAGGCAATGGAGAAAGGAATTCAGCATGTGCTAAATCTATGGTAAAAAGAGTATGTCTCAAGGCATACGCGGATATGTCTACGGGAAGTCGCGTATGCACGCGGGAAAGAACGTGATAAGTCGCGTATGGGAAAAAGTGCTCAAAAAGTGCAAAACCAGGGGTAACCACCATGGTATTGACCCATTGTATTGGGTAATGATTCGTCTAAAAGACCCCGTCCAGGAATACCATCGGAAGTAATGTAGTTTTGGGCTCATGGTATTGTTTTGGCTCATGGTATTGAAAAAGGGTAAACTTATATAAGGAGAAGAAATTCATTGTGCAAATCATGAGTGTGGGTGCAAGATGTCTGAGCTTGAATGAATACTTCTCTCTGAAGAAGATCTGAATGGAAAGGGTACAGACCAAGACAAATCTCAATGCATGATGCACCAATGATGAAGAAGGGGATCTAGATCCGAAATGCACTTGTATATCTCGCTATGGAAGGCTTAGATCTGAATCTGAGGCGAACATCCGTCCGAAGTGAAAGGCAAATCTGAACCGAACATCCATCAACAAGTAGCGTCGCTTCATAATGAGATCAACACAGCATACGCCACTACCAAAATATAAGTGCGTATATACGCGGCTTCAGCGAAGAGAAAGCGCGCATGCGCAATAAAATATACACTGAGGTATACGCTAGTTTGTGTGGACGGAAGCGCGTATATACGCGACATCAGTGAAGTGAAAGCGCGTATGCAAACTAGGGTTTGCTGACGACTGTGGTAAGAAATGTCTGATCTATTCTGTATATGGATTTTTATCCGTATTCTACAATTTCGTTGTATCAGCTATTGTATGATTGAGCTTAAAAATATGGAAAGGGTCCAGTCTGAAAATATGATGAAACATGGCCTACAAGTTGTGTTCTATTGAAGTTGTTGGATCCAGTGTGAAAATTGATGAAACGTGGTCCAAGGTGGTGTTGAGGGTTGTAGCCTTTAGTCAGGGGGTTGTAGCTCCCTTCCAGGTGAGGCTGGTAAACGAGATCGGGGGGTCGTAGCTCCCTTCCAGGAGAGGCTGGTAAACGAGTCAGGGGGTTGGAGCTCCCTTCCAGGAGAGGCTGGTAAACGAGCGCAGGTGGGTGCCCGCGTGCTGGTCAAGTCTGCGCCAGCACATATGTTGTAAGATGTTTTCTCTATAATAAAATATTGAAGGCTGAGCAACTGCAGCGGTGGTTTTCTCCCGACTTGGGTTTCCACCTAAAAATCCCGGTGTTCATGTGTGATGCTTTGTGTGATGGTTTATTCTGTTCTTACTGCACATGTTTACTGTTTATAGAACATCTAATAAATGAATGATGGAATGATATAAGTGAAGAACTAATGGTATAATTAGATCTCTGGGTATACGCGAGTTGTATGAAGGATTTCCGCGTGTATACGCTAGTTGGCTTCAGCAAAGTAGCGTATGGGTTTTAGAGAGTGAAAAAGTAAAAAGTTTGAATATGCTGTAAATACTGATTCACCCCCCCCCTCTCAGTATTTTTCCCAACAATTGGTATCAAAGCAGGTCCTTGTGCAGAAGCTTGATCGCTTAAAGGAGATCCGTCGCAATGGGAAGTCAAGAAGGATTAATGTCTATAAAGCCACCTCTATTCAATGGAAGCAATCCGATATTCTGGAAGGTACCAACAAAAGCTGATCTGCAAAATATTGGTGCAAAAATATGGGCAATCTTGATAGGATTTGAACAAGAATCTAGAAAAGAAAAGGGTACTTTTGTGGATTCTCTAGAAGACAATAAACTTCTTGAATAAAACACTCAACTCAAGGTAAGCCACGAAGAAAAGAACATAATCATAGAGACTCTTGAAAATCAGCTTGAAGCAGAAAAGAAACGCAATGAGGAATTGGAGTGTGAAGTAGTGAGTCTAAGGAAAGATAATGAGAAAGTGAAATCTCTCAATCTTAGATTTGCTAAAGGTTCAGAAACCTTGGATGAGATTATCAAGGTACAACGGTCTCCTCTTATAAAAACATGTCTTGGGTATACTGGGGAATCTTCCCAGACATCAGCACCAAATTTTTTAAAAGCAGCCACAGCTGGTTCTCTACATTCAGCCACTCAGCAAGGGAACAAAGGAACTTTACAGGTAAAGCATGATCATCTCAATTCAAGAAACACTAACAAGGAGATCTTTCAAAATGGATACAACCAACAGGTAAACTCTAATAGAAGATTTCATGATCACAGAAATTTCCACTTCAATGGACAATGTTTCTCATGTCACAATTTTGGTCATAAAGCTGTTCAATGTGTTGCATATAAAACCATCATGACAAGAGAAGCAAGAAAGATAAGGATGAATGATGAACCAAAGAAGAACACCTATAACAACTTTTCTCCTCTTCAAAAAGAAGTTGAATGTACTTATTGCAATAACTTTGGTCATGAAGAATCTGAATGCAGGAGCAAGGTCCAGCCAAAAGAGCATGTTCCCTCAAGCTCTAAAGTGTGGAAAAAGAAAGAAATGCCGGTTGAAAATTGTGGGATAGCGTTATTTGCAGAGGGTGAAGAGAATCAATGGTACATTGATAGCGGGTGTTCAAGACACATGACAGGTGACAAAAGCAAACTGCATACTTATAATGCTCTAGAAAAGGAAAAGAAAGTTACATTTGGAAATGATACTCCTGCTGTAATTAAAGGAAAAGGGGCAGTATTTCTAAAAGAAAAAGTGAAGGCTAAAGATGTCATGTATGTGGATGGATTAAGGCATAACCTTTTAAGTGTTAGTCAAATGTGTGATCAAGGAGCAGAAGTGGTCTTCAGTTCCAAAGGATGTGTGGTTCGTGATCTTGATACAGGTAAAATCATTATAAAAGGAAAAAGAAATCCAAGCAACCTGTATGTACTAAACGGCATAGATCAATGTTACTTGAGCAAGTCTTCAGAAAATTGGTTATGGCATAGAAGGCTGGGGCATCTGATTTTCTCTCAAATCAACAAAGCAAGCAGACTTCAAGCTGTTCGTGATCTTCCCAAGATCAATCTTCCAGAAAGTACCATATGCAAATCTTGTCAATTTGGTAATCAGACCAGAGTTCGATTTAATGCCAAAGAAGGATCATCAAGTAAGCCTCTTGAACTCATTCATACTGACATCTGTGGACCTATGAGGAAAAATTCATTACGTGGGGAAGAATACTATATCCTATTTATTGATGATTACTCCAGAATGTGTCAGGTCGGGTTTATTAAACACAAAGATGAAGCTTTTGAAAAATTTCAGAATTTCAAAGCACTGGTAGAAAATGAATTGGATTTAAAAATCAAGTGTCTTAGATCCGATCGAGGAGGAGAACATACATCAAATGAATTCTTTGATTTTTGTGAACAACATGGCATAAAAAGACAATTCTCTGTAGCTGGCACTCCTCAACAAAATGGCGTTGCAGAAAGAATGAATAGAACAATTCAACAAATGGCTAGAGCTATGCTTGATGACTCTGGACTACCTGGCACTTTCTGCGCAGAAGCAACTCGTGTAGCAGTAGACATTCACAACAAAGCACATGTTCGGGTAAACAGTGATAAAACTCCATATGAAGTCTGGTATGGAAAATCTCCCACTGTAAAGCATTTTAAAGTTTTTGGAAGCAAATGCTTTATCAAAAATAATGATGAAAAGCTTGGCAAGTTTGAACCTAGATCAGATGAAGGAATATTTCTTGGTTACACATCTTCAAGCAAAGCATACAAATGTTATAATGAAAGGCTTGGAAAGATTGTTGAATGTATTGATGTTGTTATTGATGAGTCTCCTGCAGCCCCTAAAGAGGAAAAACAAACAACTAAAGAAGATGATGATGACTTATTTCCTTCTACAGTAACTAGAAATGATATAGACAATGAATCAAATGAAGAACCTGAAAATGATCTATCTGAAAAAGCTCCATCCAGATACGTTCAAAAGAATCATCCTGAATCTCAGATTATGGGAGACAAGGAATCAGGTGTACGAACAAGGAGAACTTTTGTGGGATCTTCTAGTCATTAGGCACTTCTATCCACAATTGAACCACTCAATGTCAATCAAGCTAGCAGAGATGAAATTTGGAACCAAGCCATGAATGAAGAGATTGATCAAATTGAAAAGAATGACACTTGGGATTTGGTACCAAGACCACATGATAAAAATATCATTGGAACTAAATGGATCTTCAAGAACAAGTTAAATGAGAATGCGGATGTTGTAAGAAACAAAGCTAGATTGGTTTGCAAAGGGTATACTCAACAAGAAGGTATAGACTTTGAAGAAACTTTTGCTCCTGTAGCTAGACTTGAAGCCATAAGAATGTTTCTTGCTTTTTCAAGTCATCAACAAATCAAAGTTTATCAAATGGATGTTAAATCTGCCTTTCTTAATGGTGATCTAGAAGAAGAAGTATATATAGAACAACCGGAAGGATTCATTTTGGGAAACGATGGAAATCTTGTTTGTAGACTTAAAAAGGCTCTATATGGTCTCAAACAAGCTCCAAGGGCATGGTATTATCGTCTTGACAAATATCTTCATCAACAAGGATTTTCAAAGGGGTCTGCTGATAGCAACTTATACACAAAAGTTGAAAATGATAAACTTTTGATTGTGGTTGTATATGTTGATGATATCATCTTTGGGAGCAATGAAGAATCTATGAGTCAGAAATTTGCTTCTGTTATGCAACAAGAATTTGAAATGTCCTTACTTGGAGAACTAACATTCTTTCTTGGCTTACAAGTGCATCAAACTGCAGACGGTATATTCTTATCACAAGCAAAATATCTCAAGCAAATTTTGAAGAAGTATGGCATGGAAGAATGCAAACCTGTAAGTACGCCAATGATAACCGGATGTAATCTCAGTTCTCATGATGATTCTCCCGCGGTAAATCAACCAGAATATAGATCAATGATAGGAAGCCTGCTTTATCTCACTGGGACTAGACCAGACATTATGCATGCAGTTGGGATTGTAGGAAGATTCCAAGCTAATCCAAAAGAGTCTCATCTTCAGGCTGTCAAAAGAATATTCAAATATCTACAAGGAACTCAAGATTTTGGTCTATGGTATCCGAAGAATGCTGATCTTACTCTTCATGCTTACACTGATGCAGATTGGGCTGGAAGTATTGATGATCAGAAAAGCACTAGTGGTGGTGCATTCTATATGGGACCCCGGTTAGTATCTTGGTTCAGCAATAAGCAAAATTCTATTGCCTTATCAACAGCTGAAGCAGAGTATGTAGCTGCCGCATCTTGTTGCACTCAACTCCTATGGATGATGCAAACCTTGCAAGATTTTCAAATCAAATGTGCAACTCCTATCTCCATCATGTGTGATAATACAAGTGCCATCAGTATCTCAAAGAATCCTGTTATGCATTCGAAAACCAAGCACATTCCCATCAAATATCATTTTCTACGTGAACAAGTGCTTGAGAAAAAAGTGAAGTTGGAGTATGTTACCTCCAAAGAACAAGATGCTGATATCTTTACCAAACCGCCCGTGGCTCACAGCCGGTATCTAAGCATGTAAGCCGGAGTGTAAACTCGCTACCAAAATAATAACTGTACATAACCTTAGAATATGGTAGGATAGGCTAAGCTTCGAAACACGCCGTGTATATACGCGAGTTCCCGCACAAAACCGCGTATGTATGATCACGACACTTTTGCTCGGAGACGGCCTCAAAGATGCACCGCAAGGTCGTCGTCCGGGCATATCCGCATCGTTTGGTATCTCTGGTGGTGTTCTAGTTCTCATAATTCTATTTCTCATGTTTTGATAAAGATGCCTTGATGATTTGTTGGTGAAAATGTTCAGGATGCACAAACTAAGGGGGAGCCTTAGTCATATGGAAAGGATGCTTGGATGCACAGATTCAGGGGGAGCATTAGCTTTGCTGAGTATAATGCAGTGTTGGCATTATGATGGTTCTATGTTCTCTTTCTTGAGGACTTTCTGGTGGTGGTCTTAAAGTTATATTTGTAATTTGTTGAAAAGGTCTTGTTGAGACCCATGATGTAAAATTGTAATATTCAGTCATGTAAGGACTTGTCAAATTTGTAAACCCACTTGGTTGGGTAGCTGAGTTGAATTGTGTAAACCCACTTGGTTGGGTACTTGAGTCTTATATGTAAATCCACTTGGTTGAATATTTGATGTAAGTATGAGTCTTTTGGTGATAGGAAGTTCATAGAGTCATGTACTTCATTGAAAAATATTCAGCATGAACTCAGGGGGAGCTTGGTCACTTCAGTATACATCAGATCTGCAGAACGCTTCTTCTACATGAAAAGAAAAGGGGGTGAGTGTGTTGGTTTTGATCCGCCCGTTGCCCTTGATGTCAAAGGGGGAGAATGACATGGTGTTTGAATGCAGATAATGGTGTCAAAGAATTGGGAGAGTGACATGGTGTCAATGTACTTATCTGTTGTGGTAACCAAACACCATCGTGGTTGCCATCAAGTCCAAAGGGGGAGATTGTTTGAAATATGATGCAGAGTGTTGTCCTTGATGGCAACCCACTGAATGAAGATGAAGACATGTGACTGTTGACATGTGTTGTCCTTGATGGCAAACCACCTGATGAAGTTATTCTTGACTTGATGGACTTGGTAAATGATGTAAATCTGATGAGATATGATGTTTGTTGACAATATGATGCTGAGTGTTGTCCTTGAAAGGCAACCCACTTGATGAAGATGATGACAACTTACTTGATGAAGTTGTGCTGGATAGAATATGTTCTTGATGAAGTAAATCTGATGTATCTACAGTGAGTACAGAAGGCAATGGAGAAAGGAATTCAGCATGTGCTAAATCTATGGTAAAAAGAGTATGTCTCAAGGCATACACGGATATGTCTAGGGGAAGTCGCGTACGCATGTGGGAAAGAACGTGATAAGTCGCGTATGGGCAAAAGCGCTCAAAAAGTGCAAAACCAGGGGTTACCACCATGGTATTGACCCATTGTATTGGGTAATGATTCGTCTAAATGACCCCGTCCAGGAATACCATCGGAAGTAATGTGGTTTTGGGCTCATGGTATTGAAAAAGGGGCTCATGGTATTGGAAAAGGATAAACCTATATAAGGAGAAGAAATTCATTGTGCAAATGATAGGTGTGGTGCAAGATGTCTGAGCTTGAAAGAATAATTCTCTCTGAAGTAGATCTGAATGGAAAGGGTTACGCTTGAAGATAAATCTGAATGTATGATGCACCAATGATGAATAAGGGGATCTAGATCTAAAATGCACTTGTATATCTGCTTATGGAAGGCTTAGATCTGAATTGAGGCGAACATCTGTCTGAAGTGAAAGGGTAAATCTGAACTGAACATCTGATCTGAAGAAGTATGCTGCTCTATAATGATTGAAGATATATATGCTACTTCGCCGCAGAGGAAGCGCGTATATACGCGGCTTCGCTGAAGAGAAAGCGCGTATGCGCAATGAAATACATACAGAGGTATACGCTGGTTTGTGTGGACAGAAGCACGTATATACGTGACATCAGTGAAAGAAAAGCGCGTATGCAAACTAGGGTTTGCTGAAGTCTGTGGTAAGAAATGTCTGATCTATTCTGCTGTGTTACTACTATCTGTATTCTACAGTGCTGAGTTGTTTGTATCAGTTTGTTTGTATGATTGAGCTTAAAAATATGGAAAGGGTCCAGTCTGAAAATATGATGAAACATGGCCTACAAGTTGTGTTCTATTGAAGTTGTTGGATCCAGTGTGAAAATTGATGAAACGTGGTCCAAGGTGGTGCTGAGGGTTGTAGCCTTCAGTCAGGGGGTTGTAGCTCCCTTCCAGGTGAGGCTGGTAAATGAGATCAGGGGGTCGTAGCCCTTCAGAGAGGCTGGTAAACGAGTCAAGGGGTTGTAGCTCCCTTCCAGGAGAGGCTGGTAAACGAGCGCAGGTGGGTGCCTGCGTGCTGGTCAAGTCTGCGCTAGCACATATGTTGTAAGATGTTTTCTCTATAATAAAATATTGAAGGCCGAGCAACTACAGCGGTGGTTTTCTCCCGATTTGGGTTTCCACCTAAAAATCCTGGTGTTCATGTGTGATGCTTTGTGTGATGGCTTATTCTGTTCTTACTGCACATGTTTACTGTTTATAGAACATATAATAAATGAATGATGGAATGATATAAGTGAAGAACTAATGGTATGATTAGATCTCTGGGTATACGCAAGTTGTATGAAGGATTTCCGCGTGTATACGCTAGTTGGCTTCAGAAAAGTAGCGTATGGGTTTTAGAGAGTAAAAAGTTTGAATATGCTGTAAATACTGATTCACCCCCCCCTCTCAGTATTTTTCCCAACACCTCCTTGCAGCTCCTCCAATGAATAGATCACTCCTACACTGAAGAAAACAAGCTAAGATGACTCCATGAGTTCCTCCTTTGCTGCCCCCAGCAACACAACGTCCTCTTTGCTGCAGAAATAACACTATAACTGATGGTAGTAGCTGTGGCCAATTCCAGATTGAGGAAAATTAGCTCATTCCACATCCTTCCTTGAGGAAGAGGTAGGGATTCCCGACCAGGAACACCCTAGTGCCCGAGGGCACCATCACCCTGCTAAACAGCCCGGGGATGCAAGCCTTTGCAAACCCAAGTCTGAAACTCTAAAACACGTATTCAAATGGGCTTCCATCTCCTCCTTATAAAAAAAAGGAACTCTTCTCCACCAAGGTCCCACCAATTAGGGTTTCAGCTCCTTTAGCTTTAGGGTTTCTTACAAGAGTTAGAGTTTCTAGCTCAAAACCATTAATAAACAAGAATGATGACCAATCTCTGCCTATCTTCTGAAGTTCATCGAAAATTAATAATTTCATTAAGCCATGATGAAATAAGGATGTTTCACTCCCTTCAAACTTTGCTTGAACTTTATCAGCCATATTTTCAAGAATCCTATGCAGATAAAAAGGTAAATCAAGTGAAATCTTACTAGTTAAGTGTAGAAGAAATTTGAAATGATATGAATAAACCTTGTGATATCTGCCTTCACAGGTAAAATATTTCTGAATGTTGAGCAACAATTTTGAGTAGTTATCTTTGATGCAGCTTCTAGGGATAGCATTATTAAGGTCCATGTCTGTGTGTTCAGGTTTCATGAACTTCTTACACTGCTCCATATCAAATTTGAAACCTTTGAACCCGGTTTCTTGACCTCTTGGTATCTCTGTAACAATAGCAATGACCTCTGGTGTAATAAACACACTTAGCATCCTGACTTTAGTGGTTGTTCCATTGGAATTCATAGCAAATTCCTTGGATACCTGTGTGTGACAGCCCTGCAAATTCTCACAAAACCGTAGGCAACCTACTCTTATGAATGCTTCCATCATTGCTGGGTCTCCAATTATTGCCTTCATGTCTTCAGGTTCATGCCTTAGGCATTGTCCTCCTATGTGAATTTTTCTTTCCTCTACCATGTTCTTCAAAAAATCTTTCAGCCTCACTTGAACAAATCTTTCAGCCTCACTTGATATGGATGTATCATCCTCGCTTGAATAAATTTCTCAGCCTCGCTTGATAAATGTATCAACCTCGATTGATATGGGTGTATTAAAACCTTTGTATGAACCAGCCATAGGTTTGGCTTGACATTTAGAGCTTAGAAATTTCGAATGGAGGCAAAGGATGAGAATGAATAATTAGGAAAGATTTTTAAATTTTAAATGTCCTCTCATAACTAAAATGATGCCTCATTCATAACCTATAATGACCGTGATGACTGCAAATGTGGGTGTGTACTTAAATTTCATCATTACATGACTCTATATGCCACTATCCTACCCTTTCCCAATGGTTTTTGACATTTTCCAACTCAAATGACAAGACATTTACAAAGCCATGCTTTCGTAGCGCCTGTAGTGTAATTTTTATTTATTTTTTGCTACGAAACTATCAGCACTTTCGTAGCACAAAACGATTTTTTTCAATGAGTGGTGCTACGAAACTACGGTTTCTTGGCTAATTGGACAATTTTGACACAAAACTTTGGGAAATGAAATACAAATGGAAAATAATGAATGTTTGACATGAAAGAGCTTTAAACAAGGCTTAATTTGAACCTTAGGATGAGCTTTAAACCATAAAAAATATAAAACCTTCCCTTGATCAAACCTAAATTGACTCTTAAAACCCTATTTTGATTCATGAAATTTTGTAACCTTGTCAAAATGATGTTTTGAAATTTTTTAGGTGATAAAAGTGGCTCCACTTGGGATAATGTGCCCTTGTGGTACACTAAGAACTAGTAGTTCCAGTGCTGCTATCCAATTTCTTGACCAAAACATAAAAAACTATGAAATTGCTAAGCTTTCTCCTCAAGCTCTAATGGCCTTCAGCTCGGGCTCAAGTTTGTTGATTTAGCTTGTCATTATTAGTATAAAAACTCATAAAATGGAATATATACAGTGATATGAATGACCAACAAATTTTTAGGAGGAGTAATGCTTTAAATACCTGCCATTGATAGGTCCTCTAGCATATGATTTTCCATCGAACTCCTGCATTATGTAAGTATTGTTTCCATGGAAAGCATCTATCTTGAAAGGACCTTTCCATAAGTTCTCAAACTTACCATGTTTGCCTTTCTCTTCAATTCTGGCCTCCTATTTCAACACTTCATCCTGAATTTGAAAACTTTCTTCTTTGATCTTCTTATCAAATGTCCTCTTGATTCTGTTTTGAGATTATTGATTGTTGTTATAAACTTCATCCCTCTTCGCTTGCAAAGCTATTAACTAATTGATTCTTCTCTAAACTACATTTGGTTCTTCTTCTAATCCTTGAATCAAATTCATGACAGGAACCCCTAAAGATGTAGGAAAATTGGCTTCAGCTCCATATACCAGTTCATATGGTGAAGTTCCAATTGACCTTTTTATGCATATCCTATCAGCCCATAATGTTGATCAACGGTTGTCATTGATGTCAACCCAAGCAGCACCAGGGACTAACCCAATATTGCATGGGAATTTTGATCTACCAAATTAATATATTCTGGGTTAATAATTCTTTTGATGGTTTCTACTTGTCGAGATATTTCCGTTGATATATGGCACGCCATGTAATTCTTCATGGTTTGAGAGATATTCATGTTTGAAGTTTGTACCCCTAGTTAGTGGGCTAAAACCCCATGGGTCATTGAAAAGTCATAATTAATATTTTTTGTTCTCCTAAAATCCCTCCCACGTTCACTTGTTGAAGCCCTTATCAACTTAAGCATTCATATATATTGTGATCTTCATTTCCTCCTTAGGCAAGGGATTCGGCCATCTGAAACAGGTCATCGTGGAATTTTCGCTCTAACGTTTTTTATACGAAGGCTCAGAAGATGAAACTTTTATGAGGCGAAGTCGAAATCCTGAGGAAGTTGCAGTAACAATTTTAGATCAAGTTGCGCAATATTTTTGGAGATATGATCTGTGGAAGTAAGGGTTTGTGCAGGCTCCTGAAATTCATCTCAAAGAAGTGACATTGGTAAAATCGTCATAACTCTCTCTCTGAGTATCGGATTGGAATGCCGTAAAAAGTGAAGGATAGTGCACAGCTTGAAATTTTCTCTCTATCAATTTCAGAAACAAATGAAGAAAAAGTGACACGTGGCACGCCATACAAGTGCGCTCTGCTGAAACAATCCATAATTAGGGCATTGTGAGAGATTGGGTATAAATATCTCTTCAAGAATCCAAATTGGGTCAAACCTATGGCATTGGAAAGATGATTCATAGGAATACTACAGGACTAAAAATTAGATATTAAGGATTTGAAATGACAGAGATACATCAGATTCAATATCGAGCTCCTAGAAGGCAAGAAAAAGCTAGATCATGTGTTGTCAAGGGTTGCAAAGGACCAGACTTTCTACAGTAGAAAAGCAAAGCAAGGTGTAGTAGAGGGTAGCATGACAAGAGAAACAACCAAGGTGCATAACATCAGCAAGAATTTCATCATATGAAGTCTTCAAGTGGGCGGCACTGCATTCAATCATTGTACTTAGTCATTGTAAATACATTATTGTATAAATTGTACTAGTATCTATCTGCCAAGGGTTGAAGAGGTAGTGTTGGGAGGTATAGGGTCATCATTAGGTGGTTGTGTTAAAGTTGGGGCTATGGTCTAGTATATCTTATTCTTCTACATCATTCTATATCATTGTAAAGTGGACCATTTTCCCTGGTACGGGAGTCCATTCTTCTTTTATTCTTCTATAGGGTGGTATGGTCGTGCTAGGGTGAGTTGTAGCTCATTGGGTGTTGGGGCATCCGTTTAGTTGACTACTGAAGAATCTCAGGCATTGGCGCATCCATCCGGTGGGAGCTGGAGAAGAATGCTTTTCTAGATTCTAGGAAGTTGGAGCTTTATTTTCAATTGGAGTTGAATATTAAAGAATTATTAGAAAAGCATTAGGTGGTTTTTGTCCCGGAGTGGGTTTCCACCTTAAAAAATGTGTGCATTTTTGTTCCTCTTGTTTTCTGCTATCATTGTACAAACACTGATAATAATTGAAGATTAACTAATGCTCTAATTGAAAGGAATACTGATTCACCCCCCCCCCCCCCTCTCAGTATTTCCAACAATTGGTATCAGAGGTTGGTTCCTTCAATAACAGTTTAATAGCTGGAAGGAGGTCATAGAGCATACCAAGAATGGTGTACGTCTATTCAATTAAAATAATTATGCACTCTAAAAGGAAGAATGGAGGTCTATCTCTTGGCGTAAGGTTATGAAGTATGGGACATTGTTCAAAATGGATTTACATCAACCGTGGATGAACAAGGTAAGAAGAATTTGGTAAATGATGCAAAAGCAAAGAATATTATTATCAGTGGACTTATTGAATCTGCTTATCATAAGGTGTTGGGTTGTAAAACTACCAAAAATGTATGGGACAAGCTTGAGAATATATATGCAGGTGACTCAAATGTCAAAGAAGTAAAGCTTCAAATATATAGAGCAAAATTTGAGCAACTCAGAATGAAAGAAGATTGCAACATTGCTGCATACTTCCAATACGTTGATGAAATAACCAATACTCTGGAAGGATTGGGAGAGCCAATTGATGAGAAGACTATTATACGGAAGATTCTTATAACGTTACCAGGGAGATTCAACCCAAAGGTATCGGTCTTATAATACAGTGCAAATCTGGACAAACTCAGCAAGGAAGAATTACATGGAGTTCTCATAGCATATGAAATGAGACTTGATGAAGAAAAGGGTACTTCAAATCTAGAAACTGTGTTCATTGCATCTAAGCAAACCAATAGAGACAAAAAACCTTCAATTGAAATGACATGCACCTGCAAGTGTGAAGAAAAGGGAGATGATGGAGAAGGTCTTTCAGACGAAGAATATGCTTACTTTACAAGAAAACTAAAACCTAGTAAGGGAAAATTTAAAGGTAAACTTCCATTGATATGTTTCGGTTGTGGTGAGGTTGGGCATTTTGTAGCAAAATTTCCAAACAAAAGTGATGGAAACTCAAAAGGAAAGAAAGGCTTTAAGAAATTCAACAAGCAAGGAAAAAATAAAGGATCCAAAAGGAAATTTCTCTCTAGAGAAGATAGCTCCTCATATGATGAAGAAAGTGACAACAAAGAAGAAGCCAATGACAAAGTATTGTTTATGGCCAAGCACAATAAATAAGAAGTATCAAACAATGAAGAAGAAGGGTTGACCATAGAATAATTTTATGAGGAGGCAATCAAGCTTATAAAAGAGCTCAATGCTGAGAAGATCCGTTCCAACAATCTTGAAGAACAAGTTAAAGGTCTCAAAATTGAGGTTGAAGAACACAAATGTATTGAAGAGTCACTTCAAAAGAAGTTGGAAGAAAGCAACCAAGAAAGGGAAGCATTAGAAGCCGAAGTAGTCTCGCTGCGTAAGGAAGTGAAGAAGGGAAAAACTATCCAAAACTATGCCAACAGCTCAAAGGAATTACAAGAACTCATCAACAATCAACGATCTTACAACGACAGAACTGGCCACGGTTACAAAGAAGAAGAAGCAGGACCTTCTACAACAAAATACAATGAACCTATGAGATCTGACATACATGAAGACTTCATTGGACAAGATTCGCAAGAACATCCTTGGAAGACGATTCCTCGACGAAGATTTTCATCCAGGTACCAACATATTTTTCATGGCTATTGTTATTCATGTGGAAAATTTGGTCATAAAGCTATAGAATGTCGCACGTACCCTATGAACCAATACAATTCCAAGAGATTCTTCAAATATGAACCTCCCAGGGCTCAACGAAACATCAATAGATTTGAACATTTAAGAAATAATATGGAATGTTACAAATGTCAGAACTTTGGACACATAGCCAGAGACTGCAGACTTGAAATTCCTCTAGAAGAATCTTCGAAGCCACAGAATGAACGAAAATGGAAGAAGAAGAAGACTGATAATTGTTCTCTCGCTCTCAAGGTTCAAAAAAATAAATATGTGTGGTATGTTGACAGCGGTTGCTCAACGCATATGACTGGAGATAGAAATAAATTTGTATCTCTGAAAGAGAAGAAGGATGGAACCACATCCTTTGGAAATGATGGATCTTCAAATGTTATAAGATCAGGTATCGTCACTCTCGGAAGCAAAGATGTTATAGCCAAGAATGTTCTATTGGTCGAAAACATGAATCACAATCTGCTCAGTGTTGGACAAATGTGTGATCAAGGACACACAATGCTATTCAACTCCACAAAATGTGAAATTAGGAAAGGCAGGTATGGTAAAATTGTGGCTACAGCAAGTCGAGCTCCAAACGACATATATGTTCTGGATGAAGCAACTAAAGCATGTCTACTAACTAAAGAAGATGAAAGTTGGTTATGGCACAAACGAATGGGTCACATAAAATTTGACAATATTGTTAGGATAAGCAAAAAGGAAGCAGTACAAAAATGCCAAAAATCTCAAAACCTTCCAACACACTGTGTGAGGCATGTCAGCATGGCAAGCAGACAAAAGTCCAATTTAAAACAAAAGAACACTTTTCATCACATCCATTGGAATTGATACATAATGATCTATGTGTTCCTGTGAGAACAAAAGGCTTAGACGAAGAATTATATTTCATGTTGATGATAGATGACTATACCAGGATGACAACAGTCAGTTTCCTAAAGAAAAAATCTGAAGCATTTGAGTGCTTTAAGATCTACAAGGAGTTGGTTGAAAATGAAATTGATTTGAAAATAAAGTGTTTAAGATCAGATAATGGTGGAGAATTCACTTCCAAATTATTTCAACAATACTGTGACGAAAATGGAATAAAAAGGCAATTTTCAACAGCACGAACACCTCAGCAAAATGGAGTTGCTGAAAGAAAGAATAGAACTGTACAGGAAATGGGTAGAACAATGTTGAAGGACTCAAAATTGGATGAAAATTTCTGGGTTCAAGCAATTGATACGACAGTCTTCATTATCAACCGAAGTCTTCTCAGAAATAATTGCAACAAGACTCCATATGAATTATGGAAAGGAAAACCAGCTAATGTAAAATATTTCAGAATCTTCGGAAGCAAATGTTATATCAAAAGAGAAGATCAAAATTTGGGTAAGTTTGAATCACATGTTGATGAAGGTATCTTTATTGGTTACTCACGCAAAAGAAAGGCCTATAAATGCTATAAACTAAGATGAAAACAGATAGTGGAGAGAATAAATGTTACATTTGATGAAGATGGTGTTCTAGCGAGTAATTATGAGGATATAGAATCTTTGAAACTTGAGACAGAGGCTGAAAAAGACAGATAAAATTGTAGAACAAGAAGCAACTATCAACGAGGAAGAAGTAAACAATGATCATCAAGATATACCAGAACAACAACAAGAAGCTCCTCCAAGGAGAACAAAAGAGTGGATTCAAAAGAACCATCCATAAAATCAAATCATTGGTGACATAAATGAAAGTCGACAGCTTCGTTCATCACAACAAGCTCACGTTGCTTTTCTAGCAACATTTGAGCCTAGTAGTTTTGAGGAAGCCAGCCAAAATGAGCATTGGGTAGCAGCTATGAATGAAGAATTGGATCAAATTGTGAAGAATAACACCTGGGAATTAGTTCCACAACCAAAAGATAAAAATGTCATTGGGACTAAATGGGTGTTCAGGAAAAAATTGAATGAAGATGGGCAGGTTACCAGAAACAAAGCAAGATTGGTTTGCAAAGGCTATGCACAAGTGGAAGGAATTGATTTCGACGAAACATTTGCACCAGTTGCCAGAATGGAAGCCATCCGAATGTTTCTCGCCTATGAATGTTCAAGAAAAATCAAAGTCTACCAAATGGATGTTAAGTCAACATTTTTGAATGGAGAATTAGAAGAAGAAGTTTACATCGAACAACCTGAAGGTTTTCTACTATCACAAAAAGAAGACTATGTCTGCAGGTTAAAGAAGGCTCTATATGGTCTCAAACAGGCTCCCAGAGCATGGTATGCTCATCTTGATGGATATCTATGTCAACAAGGGTTCAAGAAAGGTACTGTTGATAGCAATCTTTATGTACAAATAGATAAAGGTAATTTAGCAATCGTTGAGGTATATGTGGATGATATAATATTTGGTAGCAATGATGATTGACTAACTAAGAACTTTTCTACAAAGATGCAAAGTGAGTTTGAGATGTCTTTACTTGGTGAGCTAACATACTTCTTAGGGCTTCAAATATCTCAGCAAGAGAAAGGAATATTTATATGTCAAGCCAAGTACATCAAGGAAATGCTCAAGAAATTCAAAATGGAAGATTGCAAACTCGTCCTTACTCCGATGGTAACATGTTGCAAATTGAGCATAGACGACTCATCTAAGGATGTGGATCAGAGGTTGTACAAATCTATGATTGGTAGTCTTCTATATGTAACAGCCTCTCGGCCAGATGTTATGCAAGCAGTTGGACAAGTAGCAAGATTCCAAGCAGCACCAAAAGAATCACATATTATTGCCGTCAAAAGAATTCTTCGATATCTAGAGGGCACAAAAGAATATGGCTTGTGGTATCCCAAGGGTAACAATCTCATTATTCAAGCCTTTACAGATTCAGATTGGGCAGGAAGCGTTGATGATTGTAAGAGTACTAGTGGAGTAGCATTCTATCTAGGTGGTTGTCTCGTATCATGGTTGAGCAAAAAGAAAACTTCAATCTCGTTATCTACAGTAGAAGCAGAATACATTGCAGCAGCATCATGTTGTACTCAAGTCCTTTGGATGAAACAAAATTTGCAAGATCTTCAAGTACAATTCAGTGAGCCTATTCCCATATTCTGTGACAACATTAGTGCCATCAGCATCTCCAAGAATCCTGTCATGCATTCAAAAACAAAACACATTCCAATCAAATATAATTTTGTTAGAAAACAAGTCGCTGAAAAGAATATCAAACTTGAGTATGTCTGTACAAAAGAACAAATTTCTTATATCTTCACTAAACCTTTACCTCGTGAAGCATTTGAATATCTTTGTCGAAAGCTTGGGATTCTCCTAAGTTCTCATTATATTTTTATTTTTCAAGAATATAAAGCGGGAGTGGAAGTGTGTACAGGTCTGCAGGACGATTGTGTGTCAGCGGGAGTGGAAGTGTGTACAGGTCCGCAGGATGGTTGTGTTTCAGGGGGAGTTACCCTTTGCCATTGATGTCAAAGGGGGAGATAATGTTGAAGGAAGAGGTGTCATGATTGCAAGGGGAGTACTTGTGTTGCCATCAATTCCAAAGGGGGAGATTGTTGATCAGCGGTTGTCATTGATGTCAACCTAAGTAGCACCAGGGACTAACCCAATATTGCATGGGAATTTTGATCTACCAAATTAATATATTCTAGGTCAATAATGCTTTTTATGGTTTCTACTTGTTGAGATGTTTTCGTTGATATATGGCACACCATGTAATTCTTCACGGTTTGAGAGATATTCATGTTTGAAGTTTGTACCCCCAGTTAGTGGGCTAAAACCCCATGGGGTTGGGGCATGGGTCATTGAAAAGTCATAATTAATATTTTTTATGCTCCTAAAATCCCTCCCACATTCACTTGTTGAAGCCCTTCTCAACTTAAGCATTCATATATATTGTGATCTTCATTTCCTCCTTAGGCAAGGGATTCGGCCATCTGAAACATGTCATCATGGAATTTTCGCTCTAACTTTTTTTATACGAAGGCTCAGAAGCTGAAATTTGTAAGAGGTGAAGAAAAAATCCTGAGGAAGCTTCAGAAAAAATTTCAGATCAATTTGCACAACATTTTTGGAGATATGATCTGTGGAAGTAAGGGTTTGTGCAGGCTCCTGAAATTCATCTCAAAGAAGTGACATTGGTAAAATCGTCATAAATCTATCTCTGAGTATCGGATTGGAATGCTGTAGAAGGTGATTGATAGCACACAGCTTCTAATTTTTTCTCTATCAATTTCAGAAACAAATGAATAAACAGTGACATGTGGCACGCCATACAAGTGCGCTCTGCTGAAACAATCCATAATTAGGGCATTGTGAGAGATTGGGTATAACTCTCTCTTCAAGAATCCAAATTGGGTTAGACTTGTGGCATTGGAAAGATGACTCATAGGACTACTACAGGAATGAAAATCAGATATTGAGGATCTAAAATGACATAGATACATCAGATTCAATATCGAGCTCCTAGAAGGAAAGAAAAAGCTAGATCATGTGTTGTCAAGGGTTGCAAAGGACCAGACTTTCTACAGAAGAAAAGCAAAGCAAGGTGCAGTAGAGGGTAGCATGACAAGATCAGAAACTAAGGTGCATAACAACAGCAAGAAGTTCATCATATGAAGTCTTCAAGTGGGTGGCACTGCATACAATCATTGTACTTAGTCTTTGTAAATACATTATTGTATAAATTGTACTAGTATCTATCTACCAAGGGTTGAAGAGGCAGTGTTGGGAGGTCTAGGATCATCATTAGGTGGTTGTGTTAAAGTTGGGGTTATGGTCTAGTATATATTCTTCTTCTACATCATTCTATATCATTGTAAAGTGGACCATTTTCCCTGGTACGGGAGTCCATTCTTATTTTATTCTTCTATAGGGTGGTACGGTGGTGCTAGGGTGTTTTGTAGCTCATTGGGTGTTGGGGCATCCATTCAGTTGACTACTAAAGAATTTCGGGCATTGGCGTCCATCCGGTGGGAGCTGGAGAAGAATGCATTTCTAGATTCTAGGAAGTTGGAGCTTTATTTTCAATTGGAGTTGAATATTAAAGAATTATTAGAAAAGCATTAGGTGGCTTTTGTCCCGAAGTGGGTTTCCACCTTAAAAACTGTGTGCATTTGTGTTCCTCTTGTTTACTGCTATCATTGTACAAACTGTTTGGTCAATTTAGTGTGTCCTAAATTGCTAACATAAATTATCAACCAGGGATTCGTAAGCTGACGAAGTGTGGCGCACTATATGTGCAAGATAACCTATCTCTTACTTTTTGTCGTTTTTGGATTTTTATGAAATTATAAAAGACGAGTATGGTTATGGATATTCAAGGCAATGATGTCCTTTATAATGATTTACCAACTTGAAACTGAAAAAGGAATTTGAAACATACAATGACAAAACTTGAAAGGAAATGAAAATGTGCTGCTGAAATGAAAAAGGTACTGCTAATCTAATAAATCAAAACAGTGAACTAGTGAGCATGAAACCAAACTATTCTTGCTGCTGTCTAAACACAAAAGAAACTATGCTGAAAGAAATTCAAAAGTTGCAATAAAGTAAATCTAAATCAAATTACATCAACTTGTCTTCTGATCCTTCATCATTAGTCCAGCTATGATTTTCGGAAGTAACCATAAACAACTTGAGTAACTGATATCTAACTTGCAGAAAGTAAACTAATATCAAACCACACATTCATAATTCAATCCCTCACCATCAGTCCAGCTGTGGCTTTCGGAGGTAACTCAAGATGTCATGCACAATTTAATATTTCTAACTTGCAGAAAGGAAACTAATATCAAACTACACATCCATAATTCAATCCCTCACCATCAGTCCAGCTGTGGCTTTCGGAGACAACTGAAGATGTTATGAGCAATTTAATATATCTAACTTGCAGAAAGGAAACTAATATCAAACTACACACTCATACTTCAATCCCTCACCATCAGTCCAGCTGTGGCTTTTGGAGGTAACTGAAAATGACATGAGCAATTTAATATATCTAAATCTAACTACTGAAGCAAATGTGCAAGACTGAAATAAACAAAGCAATACTGGAATTAAACAAAAAATTAAGAAAAAACAAATTAACAGCAGAACAATATTGATTCCATGTCATTAGTCAAAAGATATGCAAATGCCCGGGCTGCCATGAAAAATTATGCTAAAAGCTATGATTTTAAAAAGCAATCTAAGTAAGGAAATATGACAAAACAGAATTGAAAGCAACTTATCTAGAAAACATGTAAAAGCTTCCTTGAATAGCAGGGGCCCTCTGCTACCAATTTGGTGAAGTCCTTCAGCTCCTTAAAGATAAGATCACAATAGCATCAAAGAACTAAGCTTCTTTATTCAAAAGAACTCATAAATCTACATCCCATTCCATCTTGAACTTTGTTACAAATCTACTTCTTCATTACTTTCTCATTACTTTCTCATTACCTATGATAGGAGAAAGCTTCTCCTATTTATACAAAATATGAGGAGACATCTCATTAATGGGAGTCCATGAATCTCTTCCTCCATCTCTAGAGTTACAATCAAAATAGGAAATGATAAGACACATGTCTTTCTAGAGTTTCAACACAACTTGAGGAATGAGACACATATCCTCTTAGAGTTTCAATACAACAAGGAAGTGAGACACATATCCTCTTGATCCCATAATCTTCTCCAACCAAATTCGAATTTGGCCTTAGAGTGCCACATAAGGGTCTTCTAGAAGTCTTCTTTTGACCTACACATGTCACAAAACTCATAACACATATATAGATATATGAAACTATGTTAATTTTCTAGTTTTTAATCATAAATTCACATAAAATACATAAAATAAATAACTTTGGAAAACAAGGATCCTAACCCATATATTTATGTAAATGGTTATTTGATGTAGGGTTTTAGGTCAAATGGCTATGAAATAAGAGCTAAATGGTTATGACATAATGGAAATATGTATGAATATGGAGAACATTTTTGAGACTCAACACAAACACTGATAATAATTGAAGATTAACTAATGCTCTAATTGAAAGGAATACTGATTCACCCCCCCCTCTCAGTATTTCCAAAACATAAGGCTTACTTCAACTTCAAATGACAAACCTTCTTATTTTCCTGCAACACCTTTTTAATGATCCTCACAATGCTCTTGTTATAAGACTCAGCAAGACCATTCCCTTGTAGATAATATGCAGCAGAGTGTCCAAGAGTAATATGGTATTGATGACAGAAATTGATCAGATTCTTAAACTTAAATGCCTGTGCATTATCAGTTATGATTTTCATGGGGCAACCAAACCTAGAAAAAATATTATTTTCCAAAAAAGAAATAATCACAGAGTCATTTGCTTGCCTAGTTGGGATTGCTTCAATCCATTTGGTGAAGTAATCAGTCGTTGTGAGAATCCAGTGATGTTGACCTGATGATGATGGATGAATCTCTCCAATAAAATCTAGTCCCCATTGCTGAAATGGTGCTTCCACATAGATAGGCATTAAAGGTAAGGGTACAAGCTTCTTCTTACCATCGAAAATCCGACATTCATGGCAAGCAGCAATATTTTTGTAGACATCCTTAAACATTGTAGGTCAATAATACCCTGCTCTAAGAATCGTGTTCACTGTAGCCTTCCAATAATGATGACCTCCAAAATATCCTTTATGGAACTCCTCAATCACTTTATCAACCTTCTCTTACAGCAAATAATTCAGCAAAATACCTCCAGTATCCTTCCAAAACAATTTTTTATAAAAAATGCAATACCTCAAGGATTTTAGCTTCACAAATATTGCCTTAGAATTTGTTAACTCAGCAGGTGCTTTATGATGCTGTAGGGAAAAAAAAATATCCTTGTACCAATATGAAGTGATGTATTTTTCTTCAATAGGGACTAATTCTTCTTCCTCATCTGAAATTTCTAATATTTCTGCAATTAAATTTATGTCAAGACAGTCAAAGTTTGACTGCGCCATTAGCTTTGCTAAGCCTTGTCCTTTGACAAATTTTGTTGGCTTGATCTCCATATCATACTCCAGCAATTTAGCAATCCATTTTCCCCTCTTACCATCAGTATCAGCTTGAGTTAAGATGTCTTTCACAACAGTATTAGGAACAAAAGCCACAATATGAGAATGCAAAATGTAAATTCTGAAATCTTTGATAGCCTTTACCAAGGCATAAGATTGCTTATCTAAGATATTGTATTTCAGCTCAGAATTAGCTAATTTCCTACTAAAAAATGAAATGGGCTACTCAATGCCTTGCTACCCCTTTTGCAAAAAAACTCCAGCAATAGTATTTTCTGATGCAAAAGTGAAAACCAAATTTTTTTTTGAGAAATCCGGGTTGATCAATACCGGTGCTTGAGTGAGTGCCTTTTTTATCTCCTCAAATGAGTGCCTTGCCTCTGCTGTCCACTTAATGTCAACTCCCTTCTTCAGCATCCTTGTTATTTCCTTCACAATCTCATTAAAACTAGGAATAAATCTCCTTACAAAATTTACCTTTCCAAGGAAAGATTGAATCTCCTTCCTGTTTCTAGGAAAATCCACCTTCTGAATTGCATTGACCCTATTTGGATCAATATTAATCCCATATTTAGAAATGATTAGTCTAATTAATTTACCCGAATTTAAAGAAAAAATACTTTTGGTGGGATTTAGAGAGATACCAAACCTTCTACATTTCAGCAGAATTATTTCTAGGTGTTTCAAGTGATATTCTTCCCTCCTTGAGAAAACTGTTATGTCATTAAGATAAACAACCACCATCTTGTCCTTCTCTTCAGAAAAAAGCAATGTACATTTCCCTATGAAAGGTAGCCCCTGCATTCATGAGACGAAATGGCATCTTGGCATACATGAAAGTGCCCCATGGTGTAGTAAAGGCTGTTTTTTCCTGATCATCCAGATGCACAAGGATCTGATTGTAACTTGAAAAACCATCAAGCATGGACATCCTTCGAGAACCAACAATATTTTGCAAAATTTGGTCCATATTTGGGAGAGGATAGTTGTCCTTTAGAGAGGATTTATTTAGGTTTATGAAGTCAATGCATATTCTGATTTCTCCACTCTTTTTCCTAACCGAAACTAAGTTTGAAAGCCAATTTGAGAATCTGATTGGGACAATGATTTTGGCATAAAAGAGTTTCTTGAATTCCTTCTCAATCAATGGCATGAGAAGTGGATTAATACTCCTCAAATTTTGCTTGAAAGGTTTTTTATTTTCTTTTATGGGAATAGTATGCTGAATAATATTGGTGTCATACTCTTTCAAATCAGCATAATTCCAAGAAAAAACATCGATAAATCTCTTCATCATATCAATATACTTGTAATTCATATCGACTGAAAGAAAATTTGAAAGTTTAATCATTTTGGGCATAGCTACTGTACGAAGGTTACAACTCTCAACCTCTTCATCATCAGCTTTTATCTTAGGATATTTAAAATATCATTCTGATCAAAAAGTTTTTCAAGAGGTATGAGACCCTTTGGTATGGAATTATTCTTTAGCTACAAAAATTCAGAATTTCCTTTAGATTCAACAAGAATATTTTGCTGATCTACTTATATATTTTCAAACTCTTCTTTCAGTTCAATAAAGTTCTTAACTTGTTGGTTATCCTCAAAAAATTTCCAATGAGTAATATTATCAGGGATAGCTAGTATATGGCGAAATTCAACCTCATATTTTTCAGTGGAATGTATGGGAATAATGAAAAGACTTGCAGAGGCAGCAAGAGAATCAACAATGGAATTTTGATCTCTAGTTTTGACAATGAATGAGTAAGCATGGAAATTTTCCAACATGTCCAAAAATAAGTTTATATATTCCCTCATCCTTATATCCTTTGTTTGATAGGCACCTTCAACTTGTTAATGACTAATTCTGAATCTCCAAAAACAAAAATATTTTGAGCATTCTGTTAGCCACCTATAAAATTTTTTATACCGAAAGGTGGCTAAATCATTTTGGAGCCTTCAAGGAACAAATTTTCTTGAAAAAAGTGTTGGCTCTTGAAGACTCTTAAAGGCCTCATGCCTCTGTCGAAAATCTTCACTGCTGTGCTCATTTTACACTCTGGAATTCTGCTGACTCCCAAGAGAGAATACTGCTGCAAACACCCTTTTCCCCTTCCTTTTGCTTCCAAAAATAACCTTACTTCTACCCTTTTATTCCCCATAAAAATCCCTCATTTTCATGTTTTTCCTTTTCCCCTTTCATCAAAACCCCTTTGATAAGGTTTAAGACCCTTTCTTAACCTTATCGAAACCCTGAAAACCCATTAAAAACATCGAAAAATTGCATAAAAATCCCATTTTTTAAATTATAGACTTAAGCCACCTTGGGCTAAGTCCTTAACCATTTCCATTCCATACACCCTTGTGCTGGAACCAGGCGCTAAGCCCTTTGGGCGCTTATCACATCGGAGGAAAACAATGCACAAGTCTTTTGCCTCACAAAGTTCTCCGATACCGATTAGTCCTCCATTCTATCTCCCCGGTCATATTATCTTCCACATAACCCATGGCCTCGCATAGGCGCCAAGCCATTTCATCAATGTAAAGTCCTCCCGACCAAAACCTTTTTTATATTACATTTTTTGGTTTTAATATGTTTTTTCGTCATGTTAAAAGAAAACCGGGTGGAATCCATCGCACTGCTTTTAAGAGCGAGGCGGTTTTTTCTGATCAGCAACGATGCCATTCACCGGCCGACACGTGGCTTTGAGCACTGTTGAAAAAACTGCCCTCATCGTGCATTAAATGTCAGATGTGGAGTGGGAGTGATATTAATGTGCGCCGTCCGATCTGAGGCCGCTCATCGGACGGCGATCGTGCTCTAAAGAAGCCCGATAAATAAGCAAAGGTATGACGCGGTCATGAAAACCTCTCCGCCGTCGATCTAATCTGTAGATCGATAGCCCAAAAACAGTTGCCCTGGTCCCCATAGCCACATCAGCGTCCACGTAGTAGATTTTAATTGGAGCGGATCTCCATGGGTTCCTCGCACAGTCACCCAATGCTGACCTGGGAACATTATACAATGGGGTTTAATTAAAGGTTTTGAAGCCCGGAGCATCTTTCTAAGATTTTGCGGTACCTGATCTCCACCGTTGATCGCATGGGCCAATCTCATCTGACGGCCCACGTTCCTCCCAAGCTCCCCACTCATTTTTTAATCATTTTTCTCCAAAACAAAGGTTTTTACCCCTTTTCCCCATTTTTTGTTTATTTTTCGAACAGAGCGACTCATTCACTTTGACTTTTTTCCCTCGCTCCTGACCATCTTTGCGCGATCGAAGGTTCCGTTTTAATTTCCTCCTCTACTCTCCTCTGACCTCTTATAATCAATCTCGACCGTTGGATGATGCCATCCAATGGCCATGCTCTCTCCACGCGCCTTCTGAAGCAGTAAACCTATATATGCATGATTTCATAATGTTTTTTGTATTTTGCAGGGTTTAAATGATTTTTTTGCCATGCTGAAGAAAATTCAAAGGCTGAGGGTGACGATCCTCCCGCCTTCGATTCATCAAAGAGAATCATTTGCAGGGTTTGAACTCCACGTTTCATCGGTGTTTCATGAGGCATTGATGCCACACGACCCCTGCGTGGCCCTGCACACGAACAAACATAGTGAATCGAGCACAAATCAAAGAGTATCAGTGTCGAAGACAAAAATATACCAGAACAGAAGATTAAAGACAGATCTATGGGAATTATGTCTAAGATGGTTTATCAAAAGCCTAATCCCCAATTGGATCACTAAGGGATACTATCACTTTGAGCTGCGCGCGCTAGCTCTGGCTCCGCTCTGCCTCCCTCTGCGCCCTCTGCGCCCTCTGACCGCGCCTGGGCTGCTGGCAGCGCCAGCGCGCCGTTCTGCCCTGTCCGGCCTGCCTTGCGACAGGTCCTGCCATGGATGACCGCAGGACCCCAGACCCCCCTCCGCCTCCGGAGGTTACGGTTTTTAGGGCAATGATTGCGAATGCTCCCAAACGCCCTCCATCTCAGTCCCAGCAGAAATTTGTGAAAAAACTGGACTCAATCCCCACAGTGGCTCTCCCTGAAGGAGACACCTGCAAATCGGCTCTGAATCTGGCGGAGAGGGGTCTCATAGGCCAGTTCACGGGCCTCTGGCCCTCTCCCAAATCGGTTGAGGAATGGACTCAAAGGAACTGGAAGCCTCTGATCAAGGAGGGAGTCAATAGCTACTTCGTAGGTAAGGGTTTCTTCGTGTTTGTCTTTGAAAACCCGGAAGACAAAGGATTAATCTTCAGAAACGGGCCATACTTTATGGGCCCTCAGGGCCTTTACCTAAACAAATGGTCCCCTGACTTCGACCCCACTCAGGATGTTCCCTCGGCTGTCCCGATTTGGGTTAGACTCCCTCACTTGCCTCTCCACTGTTGGAATCCAAATTCTCTCCAGACCATAGGAAATGCTTTGGGAAAATACATAGATCAAGCGGTAAGAAAGGATCAGTACTCATGTGCCCGCATCTGCGTAGAAGTAGATCTCGAAGAAGGATTACCGGAAGCACTCAAGCTCACTGTTGCTGGGTGGACGCATGTCCAAGAGCTGGACTACGAACAGCTGCCTTTTAAATGTAGGCACTGCCACGGGCACGGGCACTTCGCAAAGCACTGTAAGAAGAAGGCGGAGGAACAAGCGGATAAACAAAATGGGGAACAATGGACCCTAGTCCAAAAAAACACTAGCTCAAAAAAAGGCGCAGGCAAAGGAAATATGACTGGAGGTCAACCAAGCTCCAAAAGCAACCAAGAAGCGGAAGCTCCTCCAAATGCACCAGAAGGAGAGCAGGACATACAAGCCAATCTAAATCAGGAGAACGAGGAACAGCCGCCCCCTTCCCCTTCAAACAAAGAGAGAGAGGAAACAATTCAGTTGGAGGAAAATCAAGGCTCTCCCACTAATCCTTCCTACGCAGAAATAGCAAGGAAAAAACCAGTGGCTAGTTCTAGTTCTTCCGAAGATGAATTCTACGAGCGCCCTTCCAAAAAAGAAGGAAGGAAATCTCGTAAAGAGAAGAGGGAAGAAGAGGCAGAAAGACTCAAGATTCAAGGAAGTCAATCCACAATAGAAATGTCTATTGGGCGAAATATCAGACCAAGGCCTTCCAAGGGAGGCCCCAACCCCCCTCTTTGTAAATAATGAATCTCGTCTCTTAGAACTGTAGAGGTCTGGGGAATCCCTCTAGAATAGAAGCAGTCAGGGACCTACTGAAATCAGAACCCTCAGACGTTCTTATGCTCCAGGAGACCAAAATAGAAGGGCAGGCCCTTCTAGAGTTAGGTAGAACAAAGTGGAACAAAAAAGCAGGAAAAGAAGTCAACGCAAGGGGAACCTCTGGAGGGCTGGCAACACTTTGGACGGAAGACCTCTTTCAGCTGCTTAGGACCCATGAAACCCAGCACTGGATATACACGGAGCTGAAGCATAAGGCAAGTAAGTTGACCATCTCTCTCTTCAATCTCTATGTTCCAGTGACTTATTCTAAAAAGCGAGAATGCTGGGATACACTTGAGGCCTTTCTTGAACAGACCATTCCCAGCAATATCATACTAGCCGGGGATCTGAATATTGTTCTGAAAGTAAAAGAAAAGAGGGGGGGGATCAGCTCCAGCGACCCTATGTTGGCCAAGGTTGAGGAGATCACCCAGCACTGGGACCTTCTTGATTTCAGGCCCATTCGTGGCATTTACACCTGGACTAACAATCGGGTTGGTACGGAGCATATTTCTGCTCGTTTAGACCGCTTCTTGGTTCAAAGCTCCATTATGATGAACAAGAAAATAACCACCAAAATTCTGCCCAAGCTCTCCTCAGATCATAAACCCATCCAGCTCCATTTGGATGAAGAAGAAGACTTGGGTCCGCTTCCTTTTCGATTCAACCCTCTCTGGATCGAGAGAGATGGATTCTTGGAGACTGTCAAGGAAGCATGGGCCAAACCAATCTCCGGATCCTCCAGCTACGTATGGGAGCAAAAGCTGAAAGCTACAAAGCAAGCGCTGAAGGATTGGATAAAAGCACCGGATATCAACCCCATCAAGCAGAGAAAGGAGGCTGTGCAGTCTTTGTCGGATCTGCAAACTGATATGGAAAACAGAGATATCACATCTGAGTTGCTCGAGGAGGAAGTAAAAGCACAAAGAGCAGCGTACCAAAATTTTCGTAAGGAAGAAGAATACTGGAGGCTTAAATCCAGAAGCCTTTGGTTGAAGGCCGGGGATCGGAACACTCCCTTCTTCCACCGGCAATATAGAGCTAGACTGTCGAAGAACTACATAGCAGAAATCAAAACAGTCGAGGGTCAAGTATGTAAAGGATTCAATCAAGTTAAAGTCGCTGCTGAAAACCACTACAGGAACTTGTTCAGAGAAGAAACTCAAAGCAATGACGAGGAGGTGGATGACTTTCTCTCCTGTGTTCCCTCCCTTATCAGTCCTGAAGACAACTTAAATCTCTACAGACCCATTACTGAGGAGGAAATCATAAAAGTTATTTGGTCCATGGAATCAGACAAGGCTCCTGGGCCGGATGGGTTCACAATCCACTTCTACAAATCCTGCTGGCACATTATCAAGGCAGATCTGCTTAAAATGACAAGAGGATTCATGCAGAAAGCCAAGATTGGTGGAGGAACTAACTCCACTTATCTGGCTCTAATTCCTATGGACACCAATCCTGACTCCTTTGCTAGATTCAGACCTATCTCGCTGTGCAATGCTTCTTATAAAATCCTGGAAAAACTTCTGGCGAGTCGGATCAAGCCACTGTTAAAAAAACTGATCTCCAGCAACCAAGGTGGCTTCGTGGAGGGTAGGCACATTTTGGACAACGTGATCCAAGTACAGGAGACAATACACTCAAGTAAGCAACGAAAGGAGAAAGGTATGTTGATTAAACTAGATATGGCTAACGCCTTTGATAGAGTTAATCATAGCTTCCTATCTAAGGTCCTGCTCTCCTTTGGTTTTTCGATACATTTTGTCCATTTAATAAAAGCCTGCATTGACAGTCCATGGATTGCACCGTTAGTTAATGGCAGACCCGCTAACTTCTTCCAAGCTCAGAGAGGTATCAGGCAGGGTTGCCCACTCTCCCCCTTCCTGTATATCATAATGGCAGACTCCCTTAGTCGTAAGCTTACTGCTGAAAGAATTGCAGGACATATTCCGGGTCTCAAACCTTCAAATGGAGCTGAACCTTTGAACCATGCTCTCTTTGCCGACGACTCTCTCCTTCTCGGAGGAGCCTCCATCAGAATATCCAGAGCGTTCGACTCAGTCCTCAGAAAGTACTGCAGAGTTTCAGGTGCCTTGGTTAACGAGAGTAAGAGCGAAATATATAGCTGGAACATAGATCAGAATGAACTTACTGCAATCTCTGCTCTTCTTGGGTTTAAAGGTCAGGCAAACTGGGACAGGTTTAAATATCTTGGTCTTCCCATAACTTCTGGAGTAAACAAGAGGTCGTTATGGAGAGACATAATCTCAAAAATTAAATCCAAAATTGCTGCGTGGGGAGGCAACTGGCTAACTAAGGGAGGTAAAGTAATCTTAATTAAAACGGTGCTGTCTGCTCTCCCAATCTTCCAGGCAGCTTTCCTCCTTGCTCCAAGAAAGGTGATGGAGCACATCTCCAAGCTGCTCAGAGATTTTCTTTGGCAGGGAGGGAAAGGCAATGAGAGAAAATTGCATCTGGTTAACTGGGATGTGGTTAAAAAGCCATTGTCTGAAGGCGGACTGCAAATTAGAGATCCCATGCTTGTCAATCTTTCTTTGGGAGGAAAGATTTTGTGGAAGATGTTCAATGAACCCTCTCATCCAATCAGTGTTACCCTGCGCTCAAAGTATGGTCCCATTAGCGCGCTCTCCAACCTACAGACAGCTAGTGCACCCAATAGCACGCTGGTCTGGAAACTATGTTGTAAAAGCAGCAATTTTTTCAAAAAAATAATCTACAGGATTCCAGGGAACGGAAAGCGAACGCATCTATGGATTGACAGTATAATGGGAAGTGAGCCACTTGCTCAGATGGAAGACATTGCAGACCTCAGGAATTGGCTGGAGCGCGTAGGTGTAAACAGTCTGTATGATATCTCGACCTGGGATCAGCGTGGAGATTGGAACAGATGGGATTTCCACAGAGTGCCAGCACGGTTTTCCCATCAACAAGCACTGCTTGTCGATCTGTTGGATGATGCTGCACCTGTTTGCAGATCCAAAAAAGATAGCTGGGGTTGGGGACAGTCTGGAGTCTATACCACCGCAGCTGGGTATAATGCTTTACAGGTCATAAGGAATTGTAGTCAAACTAAGGAGTTTTGGAAGAATGTGTGGGAGCCGCTTTCCCTTCCAAAAGTAAACTTCTTCTTCTGGACCTTGGTCCATAACAAGCAGCTTACGGGGGATAATCTGGAAAAAAGGAAAATAGTTGGGCCTCACAGATGTGTGTTATGCTGTAACAATTCTGAAACAACTCAGCATCTTTTCATGGAGTGCAGATTTGCTGAAGAGGTTTGGGTTCTCACGCTTCAGGACTTGCAGATTCCAGCCCCCCTGCAGAACTCTGTAGCAGACCTCTTTGCCTCTTGGAGTCAACACTACCCCCATTGAATCCCTTCCAAATCTTTCTGGCGTAGAATCTAGATAGCACTCCCAAAATATGTATGCTGGCAGATCTGGCTGGCCCGCAATCAGAAGATTTTTACAGAGCTGCTTTATACCCCTCTGCAAGTCGCTGCAAAAGCTAAATCCTTTCTCCTGGAAGCGGCTCAAATTCAGTATTTTAAAGAAGATCATTTGCTACTGCCCGATGAAAAGCGCTGGCTTGGTATGCTTGCGCCCCATCCACGCAAGTACCTACAACCCCCGCAAGGTGACAATCCTGAATGGCGCATAAGAGACGAGGATGTTATTTTTCAAAATTGGTGGAGGTCCCAAAACATTTCCACTATCTTTTTCGACGGGGCGTCCAAGGGGAATCCGGGTGCTGCTGGTGCGGGTGGAGTTATTTACTCTCTTGGTGGGTATTCCAAAGATTGGTTCTGCTGGGGACTTGGCAAGAAATCCAACAATCATGCAGAGATCCTAGGGCTCCTAAAAGCTTGTCTTATGGCAAGAGATAAGGGAATCAAAGTGCTCCAAGTCTTCGGTGATTCAGAATTGATAATAAAACATATATACATGGAAACGCCGTTCAGCAATGCCAGCCTCAACAAAATTCTAGACAGATTGAAGAGAGTCCTCCGTGACTTTGACAAGTGTAAACTTCATCACATTCTGAGAACGTCAAATAATGAAGCAGATGAGATGGCAAACAAAGGCAGCTCGCTTATGAAAGGGCAGATCATTGTAAACAACATAAGCTCCGTACAAATGCCTTGAATGTCCTTATTGACAGTTAGATGCAGTAGATAGATCTCTGCTTTGTAAATGGGGCTGCCTCAGCAAAGACCCATAACTTTTCTTAATTAATAAAAACATAACCGTTACAGTTAAAAAAAAAAAAAAAGCCTAATCCCCAATTAAAACACAGTTTAAAGGTAAATCTTAAAGGTTCATCAGATAGAAAGCCTCCATCGCCACATCTGAGGCAAATTGATTCCTCCTAGCTACCACAGTGCCACCTGTGCCTCAAAGCATTTATATTAGAGGCAAAAGTTATTGATCAGGATCAGATATTTGCCTCAGTGTAGCCAAAGAAGTTAATTCTACAAACAAAATTAATGACGAAATATCACCAGAGTTACTTTGTGATCGCACAGAGCCTCAAAGGTCAGAAAGAGCTCCCACCGAGCTTAAATCTTTATGTAAATCATTTAATACAGAGGACACCTATGTGAGCTTCTTCATTGAGCCTCCTAAAGGCTGAGAAGCCATTAAGTCTGTATTAATTATCTTTAGAGATCTTTTATCAGATCTCACCTCCTCATTCTTCTATAAATACTACTGAAGAAGATGAGAGAGGGGTTGGTTGATTTGGCTACTGAACATTGAAATGTGATTGAGCTTGAGACTTTTATCTGTAAATAGTGTTCACTGGCTCTTGGAGCTCTGCTTTTAATAGATAAGTTAGTCTGGGAAGTGTAGATGATTTCTAAACTAAAGCATTGGACTTGAAGCTGTAACTGGTTGGAGCATCAATACAAGCTGATTTATGGGATCCTGGTCTATGTTGACGATGATGTTTTTCTCGTGGTGACTTGTTATTTTGTTTTTGTTTTCACTGTGTTCATTTTCTCTTATAAAGAACAACATGCATAGAGTTAGGACCTATTGTATATCAGTACCCTTCTTTGACTGAAAATCTTTATCTGAATGTTTTCTTCCAATCTGTGTTATTTAGGAATGATTTAATTCAGTTTAAGCATAGGAATGCTGACGTTCCCTTGTCTTACTGTTTTAGCTGAATATTGTTCTTGGATGTTACTTTCATTTCATGTTAAGTAGAGATGAACTAAGTAAGATATGGTGTGCCCTGGTCCTAGTTTTATCCCCAAAGACTGTCTGAATGTTTCCCTTGGTATGTGTTAAAATATGGCTAGTTTCAAATTACTTACCAGATCTTAGACCATCCTCTGTTATCATTTGTGTTTCCCTCTATTTTTATGTGTTTTCTGTTGAAAGTGTATCAAAGGCTGGCTAGTTTCAATGTAATTACCAGATCCTAGTTTACTTTCATGTCTTTCTTAAGTGTTTGTCAAAGGCTGGCTAGTTTCAAAGTACTTACCAGATCCTAGGCTACTCTTTGTTCTTCATCTGTTTAATTCCTCTTCTTTTGTCTCATTTCATTCCATAAATAAAACTTCAAGGAGATCCTTAGACATAGATGAATTAGCCCATGGACCACTCTTGCCTCTTACTGTTTTAATTAAACCCTATTATGACTCCATAGCCCAATGGACTAAAACCTGCAATTATCTATCTTCCTGGCCAAAGCTTGTTCTATTTGCTTGCAACTTCTCACCTTTAAAACTCTTTGCACTTAGAACTTTCCACCTCAAACAGTAATCATGCTCAACCATCCAAAAACAAAGCAAATCCTTGGCCTTCATAACTTGCCTAATATCATTATCCAAAACTCCAAAGACAAATCCATATTTTCACTTATTGGAGAGATCCCTCTCCGAATTCAGGAGGGCTAGATCCTAGAATCCCAAAGTGGTTGAAACGATGTTTCTCCCTGCGGTTGGACTTTGCCAATCTTGCTGATTACAGGGAGCTAACACATTCATTCTTTTCAAGACTTTTAAACCCAAAATCAAGGGTTCATACTCAGCCATGTTATTTGTGCAATCAAAGTTCAATTTGTAGGAAAGGAACTTACTTTCATCACTTGGACTTGTGATCCAAATCCCTGCTCGTGTCCCATCTTTTCCTGCTGATCCATCAAAATGCAATGACCACCAACCTTCCGCCTCCTTATCATTAACTTGTCGATCTTCTGTTTGCTGATTTTCAGACTACTGAATTTCAGATTACTGATTTTCTGCTGCTTTCTCATCCTCTACTTCATTAGTCAACTCATTTAAAAGAATAACAAATCCAAGTTCAGTATCAAGAGCACAAATTGGAAAATTCTGAGGTTTGTCTTTACTACTCACCATGTAAGCCATTCTTGTCTCTTGATACAATATTCTTTGCTCACCAAAAATAGGAATGATGGCATAAGTAAGGTCCATCTGCATTGTACCTTTGATTTTTGTTGCCCATGACCTTGATAATAGCATACCAAAATTTGGTGGAATGTTTGCTACCATGATGTCCATGACCACTGTCTTCGCAGGGACTTGTGCAAGACCAACAACAACATTATTTATTAAACAAATGCATTGAACTCCTTTCGAATCAAAAGAAAAAAATTCCTTATATGGTCTAGTTATTTCTAACCCCATCCTTTCCATAATTACTTTGGGCATACGGTTGTGAGAGGCTCCCGAATCTAACATAACATTATGTAATGTCATGTCATGAATGCTAAGGCTCACATAAAAAGGAGGCATCTCCTCATTCTGTTCATCTTCTAATCTTGGACCCAAGTAAATTGTTGGATGATCCTCTTATACATTTAAAATATCAGCAGCTCCTGGTTGTGAATTCAACATTTTAGCAATCTTGCTTCTATACTCATTGACTTTTATAATCTCACCAAAAGGTACTGGCATTTTAATCTTAGAAATTTCATTTTTCAAACTGAAAACAGAAACAGATTTTTCAGATTCTTTGATATGAGGAAAAGGTGGTGTATCTTTCTTATAT
Source organism: Pinus albicaulis (assembly GCA_034641835.2). Taxonomy (NCBI): domain Eukaryota; kingdom Viridiplantae; phylum Streptophyta; class Pinopsida; order Pinales; family Pinaceae; genus Pinus; species Pinus albicaulis. The sequence continues at coordinate 2,024,738,116 of CM076575.1, read as the reverse complement.
TCATCAACCTTAGGAGTATCTTTCTTGCCATCAACAACCTTAGGTGTATCTTTCTTAGGCTGTGTTTTATTTGCAATGATAGTTACATTTATATTTCTGAGATTGTATTGTTTTTGCATTTCAAAAATAGCATGTTGATACCCTTTGAGATAATCTGATGGTTCCTCACCATGATTACCCTGGTCTGATTTATCATGTTCCTCTTTAGTCAAGAAAATTCCATACATTTATTCATATAAACAATGAATAGACTCTTCAGGAATTTTAGGTTCATCTTCTTCATCAATAAAGTTCTGCTGGAAAGGAGGTCTCACTGGAGGATCATGCTACTGATTTCTATTTTCTCTTGGTATTTGCTGATTCTGAGGTCTCTTGAACTAAGGGTTTCTAAAATGAGGTTCATGTTGTGCAGGAGGAGTAGAGGTATTCCCAAGAGCTAGCCTATCCATCAAATTTTCCATTGTTTTCATCATTGAATCAAATTTATCATCAGAGGTAGAGGAGGAAGGTTTCTCTTCTTATTTTAACTAAGGCTTACCCATTTTTTATTTTTTGGCTACTATCATATTAACCTCCACCTTCACTGCATCATTTTTCATTTCAACAAGTGTAGGGGATTCTCTTTCTCTTAGCAGTATAAAAAATTCATAATCAAAAGCTTCGGCATATCTCATCTGTGCTAAAGCTTGTGGAGATTTTAAATGAGCAGGAATAGAGTCATAAACCTTATTAAACCTATTTGAAAAGTTTTGAATAGTTTCATCAACATCTCTTCTTAAAATGTTATACTCAGTGAGGGCTTGTACTGGATTAGTTCTATTTCCCCATTTTCTCAAAAAGGTATCTTCAAACTCATTCCAATTATGAATAATTCTATGATTAAGGGCTTTGAACCACTTCCTAACTTCACCATTAAATATATGAGCAAACAATCTCAAACTAACATCTTCGCGATCAACCTCCTCACTATCTATAAAATCATTAAATTGATCTACATGGTCCTCTACTGTAATCTCTTCATCACTTCCCAAAGTTTTGATTCTAGCTGCATATTTGCTAGGGAGGTCATGTAAAACAACTTTAAAAACAAGAGGGGCATATCTAACAGGTGCAGCAGGTGGAGGAGGTACATTTCCAGCCATAGTGAGAGGGACTATGGTAGCTTTAGGGATAGCATCAATAGAGGATGAAGAAATATTATGAGGAGGACTATTTGGTATTTTTTATCCTCTAACAATTAAAATCCAATAAGGAAGAGGTAGACCAACTTTACTTTTCAACAAGACTTCAAAAGGGTCAATCTCTTTCAACTTATCTAAAGACTCTCTTTCCAACAACAACTCAGAAGTAATAGCTTCCAAAAAATCTTTTTTGTCTCCCTGTGTTACTAGGGAAGAGGTATCAATACCTCTTTTATGCAAGTCTAAGATGATTTCAGTTAATTCTTTTTCACTTTTAGATCTAAACAAGACTTCCTGAATTTTATCATCGACTCTTTTATCTTCAGGACTTCTTAATATTTCAGAGGACAAGGATTTTGAATTTGATGGAGTACCTAATATTTCAGAAATGCCTTGACTGCCTCTGGAAATGGTGTTTGGATTGTCCACAATGGTAGGTGGATCTAGGTCAGGATTACTCATCATGCATCTCCTTCTTGAAGCCACCTTTGATTATATAAATTTTGAATGGAGTCACCAAGGTAGATACAACCTCGAAAAGCTTCCTGAGCTCCTGCTACCTTCAGAAGTTCAGCTTCAAAATTTCGGGAAAGTTTAATCTTCAGGCTCCCCATAGACCCACCAAAATGTTATCACAAAATTGGATCTGATAAGATTCTTTATCAGTAAACTTCATGTAACTATTTCAAACCTAATCTTTTGATTGAGGTTTAGCCTCCTCAGCCTGAGAGGGCTCTCTCAAGGGTTAATGATTTGGATAAAAATATAGATGGCTAACTCTATTTTAGTAATAGACAGATAAATGATAGACGTAGATTGATAATCACATCAGCATGTATACATTGGGCTTATGGAGTCAAAGAAATTCAGTCACTCAGTGAATCTACTTAACATGGAAGTTGAGGCATATCATAGTTTTAGTCATAAGGTACACACACATGAAACTGTAAAAACACAGCTAGTTCACTTATATAGGAAGTCAGAGCATCAAATAGATGAATGATGAGTAATATATATGAACACCACTTCAAATGAAACATATAAGAGATGCAAATAGAATAGGAAACACTAAAAATCCTTCAGAATCTCAAGTTGGTCAAGTAGAAAATCTTTGTATTAGCTGAAAACCAGTCAATTCACAATAAGCACAATTTTGCCAAAAATGTCCAACCCTTGACCAATTCAACCTCTTGGTATTTAATAGACATCTCACAGCATGGTATGATCTGCCTGTATGCTAGATACATCGAATTTATATTCCTTGACACCTTGCATAACCATAAAACATGGAATTTATTACAAAAAGACACCTATCCTACTTAACAGTCCTATTCCAAAAAGGACTCAAACTAATTATCACTATCTATAACAACCTTATCTATTTAAATTTACATCATTTCTAAGTGTACCATCACATGGTCGAATCTGGATGATGGGCTTCATTTCTTCATGACCATTTTGCTGACCTCCACCAAAATAGGAAACAATACCCTGTTTTTTAGGTATAAGATCTTTTGCATTCTTTCAACATTCTGACCATCATGTACTCTTCATTTTGTGGTCCTTAGCTGTTGGAAGTTGGCTTAACACATCCCATATCTCCTCCCTAGCCTCTAGCTGTCTAAAACCACTTTAAACACTACTCAAAATGTTGTAATGTCTCGCGCTATGAAAACACAACAGTTTTGTAGCGCTTTTTGTAGCGCTGCCATTTCAAGTCTTTATCCTCCAAAAACTCAATTATTTCCATTGCATCATTTTAATTACTCTTTAATACATCTTCCATAGAAAAATGAGTTCCTAACTCAGTCTTCAACCCTTTCAAAACTTATCAAAATAAGAAAGAAAATTAGCTACAGCAGTTTCATAGCACTTTTCTGATTTCTTACACTGAATGCGCTACGAAACTGCTTAGTATGCAGATTCTTCAAAAATTTTCCAAGGGAAAATTGTGTTTGCCTCCAAAACTCAAAACACAACTAGTCTTTATATTTATAATTCTTACAAACTATAAAACCACTTCATTCTAGCTTTCTTGAGGCCTTCCTTCTTCATTTACAGTTGGTTGAGCTATGGGTTCTTCTATGACTGTCATTTTAATGCCTCTGCTCTTTAACTCATCATGAATTAACTCCAGCTGTTGCTCTAAATATTTCACCTGGTCTTTAAGTCTTCTGTTAGTAGCTCTTAGATGAGTTTTTACTGTTTTGACAAATTTAACTTCTTTTATTGCTGGAACTGTCCATTTGAAAAATTTCTCTGCATTACTTAAGTTTTCAGAAGCAAAATCAACTTGTCCTTCTGACATTTCCTTCATCCTTTTAAACTGTACATTTTCAACACTGTTTTTTCTAGCTCTCCTTTTCATGACAGTAATTTCCTGGTTTTCTAACCTTAATTTCTCCTCAAGGCACTGAAACTCTATTTTCTTTTTTATTTTCTCTTTTCCCCTTTTTGTTCTGCTAATTGTATGCTTCACTATAGGTGATGAAAGATCAACAATTTCTTTAGGAACTTCCTTGCTGCTCTCTATCAATTTCCTAGCATGCCTTGTCATAGGCTTTCTTCCTTGAAAAATAAACCTTTCATCTTCCCCCTCAAACTCTAGCCTCTTTGAAGACTTGACCTTTTTTAGTTTATGCTCATCCTCCCCAATGAACTCAGCTTGGACAATGGGTGTTTCCTCTATGTCAATGGAATGAAGAATATCCTCTAGATTCCCCTTTGTTACTGGGCTGTCTTCTGTAACAACTTTCTTTCCTTTCAATGCCACTACTTAGCTTCTAGTTACTCTTTTTGTTCCCTGTTTGATGACAACTTGCTTTTGTTTTTCATTTTTGACAACCTTTGGTATCTGTTTTGTAGGTGAGAGATTTGGTGCATCAAGCATTTGCGTTTGCTCTGGCCCTTTCTCAATTTGCTTTCTTGGCTTCAGTTTTGCAGTTGCTTTTGGTTTTGCAATCATAGGTTAGCTTGGTTCTACTGCTGGTGATGATGGAAATCCTTTAGCTTTAGGGTTTCTTACAGGAGTTAGGGTTTCCAACTCAAAACCATTAATAAACAATAATGATGACCAATCTCTACCTATCTTCTGAAGTTCATCTAAAATTAATAATTTCATTAAGCCATGATGAACTAAGGATGTTTCACTCCCTTCAGAATTTTCTTGAACTTTATCAACCATCTTTGTAAGACTCCTATGCAGATAAAAAGGTAAATCAAGTGAAATATTACCAGTGAAGTGTAGAAGAAATTTGAAATGATATGAATAAACCTTGTGATATCTGCCTTCACAGGTAAAATATTTTTGAATTTTGAGGAGCAATTTTGAGTAGTTATCTTTGATGCAGCTTCTAGGGGTAGCATTATTAAGGTCCATGTTTGTGTGTTCAGGTTTCATGAACTCTTTACACTGCTCCATGTCAAATTTGAAACATTTTAACCAGGTTTCTTGACCTCTTGGTATCTCTGTAATAGCAGCAATGACCTCTGGTGTAACAGACACAATTAGCATCCCGAATTTAGTGGTTGTTCCATTGAAATTCATAGCAAATTCCTTAGATACCTGTGTGTGACAGCCCTGCAACTTATCACAAAATCGTAGGCAACCTACTCTTCTGAATGCTTCCATCATTGCTGGGTCTTCAATTATTGCCTTCATGTCTTCAGGTTCATTCCTTAGGCACTGTCCTCCTCTGTGAATTTTTCTTTCCTCTGCCATATTCTTTAGAAAATATTTCAGTCTCGCATGAACAAATCTTTCAGCCTCACTTGATATGGATGTATCAACCTCGCTTGAATAAATTTCTCAGCGTCGCTTGATAAATGTATCAGCCTCACTTGATATGAGTGTAGTAAAACCTTTGTATGAACCAGCCACAGGTTTGGCTGGACACTCAGAGCTCAGACATTTCGAATGGAGGCAAAGGTTGAGAATGACTAATTAGGAAAGATTTTTAAATTTTAAATGTCCTATCATAACTAAAATGATGCCTCATTCATAACCTATAATGACCATGATGACTGCAAACGTGGGTGTGTACTTCAATTTCATCTTTACATGACTCTACATGCCACTATCCTACCCTTTCCCAACGGTTTCTGACATTTGCCAACTCAACTAACAAGTTAGTTACAAAACCGCGCTTTTGTAGCGCCTGCAGTGTAATTTTTCCTGTTTGCGCTACGAAACTATCAGCGCTTTCGTAGCGCAAAATGAATTTTTTCAAAGGGTGGCGTAATGAAACTGTAGTTTCTCTGCTAATTGGACAGTTTTGACACAAAGCTTTGTGAAATGAAATACGAATGGAAAATGATAAATGTTTTACATGAAAGAGTTTTAAACAAGTCTTAATTTGAACCTTAGGATGAGCTTTAAACCATAAAAAATTTAAAACCTTCCTTTGATCAAACCTAAATTGACTCCTAAAACCCTATTTTGATTCAAGAAATTTTGTAACCTTGTCAAAATGATATTTTGAAATTTTTTGGGTGATAACACTTGCCATCATACTTCCCTTTAAGTCTAGTATTTACTTGACCAAATATTATCTTCATAAACATACGGTATTCTCTCCAACTTCCAATATTTCCCTTATGAGTACCCCACCATCTAGCAGGCATAGATCTTAATGCTACGTCCAAGGCTTGAAACATTTGTTCTTCGAGAACTATTCTTTCAAATTCATCAAGAAACAAATTGACATCTCCTATCCCATGATAGTACGGAAAATTACATACCTTTATAGTGATGCAAAGAAGTGATCTTGTAATGTTGTTACATCTCCTTGTAGAAACTTCGAGCAACCAATTCTACCAATGCTCCATTTCTTGATCAGAATCTAAAATGCATGCTTTTTCCTCCCATCTCAGTCTTGCATGCGCAGTAGGGTTGATCCAATCTTCATTCTGCATGATCAACTTATAGATATTATTGATATCCCCCTCAGAGTCACTTCATCCCAAATAGGCTCTGTGTAACGCGTTCCTTCTGATGGGTCTAGAGGAACAATGAACCTTCGATCACCTTGCTAAAATACCATCTTTATCCTCTTTAGATCAATTATTACATCAATATCAAAATCAAAATCCAATCCAAGCAACATTGGATATGTATTTCTATCATCTACAATCTCGACAACTTCAAAATCCGCCATTGCGTGCACTCCTTCAATCTCTAATACTATACCATCCAATATTCCCATAGGAATAATATTTTGCTGATTATCCATTCTCAATTGGATTGACGACCATTGCAGCTTCAACCTTCCCATTTGTTCCCATGTTTTCTTTGGCAATACATTGGCATCTGATCCCATATCAAGAATTACCTAATCCATGTCGTAGTCCCGAATATGCACATTTAACCTCATTTCTCTTCCAGTCCTCTTCTTATGCTGATGAAACTTATTTACTACACACAAATCGCTGCACGACTCTTATCTTTTAGCACATGAGTCTATCAACTCCTAGAGACTTGCTACAACCTTATGATCTCGCAATAACTTCATGCAGGTCTGCAAAAACTATTTCAGTAGGGGTGGATCAAACTCCTTTGTCATAGCCACGAATTTGTCCTTGTTATTTTGAGGTATCAACTTCTGTTGAGGCTATAGTTGCTTGCTAGATGTCGAAGCTCCAAGGTCCTTGAAACTCTTCTTTGCCTCCAAAAATGTCTCCTTTTCTCTTCCATATTGTACCCAATTTTATTATCTCCAACTTTTCGGACACATGCATCCTTCATAGGCTTCTTCCCTGTTGCATTATCTTCCCATGTGGCTATGCCACTTCGGGTTACTATGTTGTTACTATGTTGACACTAGGCTCTTTTTCACATGGCTCTGCAATCATCATCTGCAAGTTATACGTGGGCCACAGAGTTATTTTATCCTACATATTTGCTATCAGGATAGGACAATATTATATTACATGATCAAAATATCTACAATACTTGCACGAGGGGGTTGTGGGATTCTGACAATCCCTTGCGAGGTGTCCAGCTTTGCCATATTTGTAACATATAATTTGACCACATCCTTGACCAACGCCTCCTCGTTTCCCTCGTCCTCGGCCTTGGAATCCTCTGTGCTCTGCAGGGAAACCATGATCTTCATGCGCGCACCCTTCAACCTGCATTATGTATGCACTTTCCGTCTGCTCTATCATTAAATCATAACTACAAAAATTCCTTTCCTCATGCCCTATGGAGCTACAAAATTTACAAAACAATTGCTTCAACGTCTGCAAATTCTTCTGCACTAAATAACATTCTTCTGTGCGATGTCGACCAGATACTTTAATTGGGTCACAACATACACTTGGTCTTGGATGCAATGGATTAGGCCCACCAATGTTGATGTAATCTCTAAATACAAGGCACTACTCTTTATAATGGCCTTCTTCCTTACATTTGATACACCATAATTTTGGGAAAATTTATGATCGGATTTACTTAACCTTCTTCAATTCTTACAACTCCAAATGCATTACTACTAATTGGTTTTGAATTTGATGAACACCTACTTGGGTGTCTGCGACAGGCAAAGCTTCCAAATTCATAGAAATTTATAGAGCTTCAACCTGCATTGCTATCTTCTGTTGTGCCAGTGGCAGTATGATATGTGGCAACAACATAGCTATAAACCACTCCTTGTGCTGCTCATCAGGACTTTGTAAGTTCACTTGGCTTAGTAACATCTTGAACCTTTGATATAATTCCCAAAAAAATTCAGTTACCATTTACTTGATCTCTGTTATCTCCGTAATAAACTGTGACTACGACTTTGGATTTTTAAATTCAACATTCATCGCTCTCTTTGTCTGATCCAATGTGGAAACCTGATGCAATGCGAAGTACTTCATAAAAAAAGACAGTTCTCTTTCCTACAACGATGTAACAAGATATTCCTTCTTCATATCATCATTTGCTACCTATCACGCTCTCCAGACTGCTTCATCGACAAACCAAAATTTTTTAGGATCCTCTTATCCCAGACCTTTGAAAACAAGCATTCTATCTTCATTAGCCATATCTCCTAGGGGAGGGGGTGGTGGAAGTGGAGGTGGAGGTGGAGGTATAGGGACAATATGGGGATGGGGATGAGGTGGGATGGGGAATCCCAGAGGCACCCTAATGATCTCCAAATTCTAACTGTGACACACTTCTAGGGGTTGTGGGGTTAATTTCTCCTTCTTTATTTTTCAGATCCAAACAATGAAATGTAACCCGTGTCAACGTAGTTATCATGATCTACCAAATGTTTTACCACTTCACGTAGATCCCAGATTACCCCTTCCAAACATCAATATGATTGCATTCATAGTACACACTTTTCACATAAAAGAATCTTAATCCAGAAATTTAAATAATTCAAGTAATTACCTCCCAGACCCTTGAAAAATATTCACTCAACTTCACTATAGTATATGTAGGTGTCTATGGTGAGCTCAGTTATAAATCCTCCCAAAATAATATCAATCTAGAAAACAAAAACTCTTGGGATCTTGTTATCAACCTCCTTGAGTCGCTGCAATAATTCAAGGCTCCACGTAGCTGCCTCGTCGTGCTTAAAATAGGTCTTATTTTCAACTAATCTTGACAACCATTCATGTAGTTCATTCGTGAACGAGCAACACAAAATATCGTGCTGATATGTAAAAAGATATTTCTGCAACCATTTTTCAGTTGACAGCCGTAGATTTCTATTTTCCTGAATTGAAAATTCTTTCTCCTTCAGATCTACCTAGTCTTGAATCTCTTTTTTGGTCAGATGCCACATCCACATATTGTTGAAATTTGCAACAAGGAACAATGAAAGTGGAAACCAGAAAGGAAAAAAATTGATAACATACTGGTGTGGGATTTCAGTCACACATGAGTAAGGAATTCATTTACACATTAGTGCTAAATGTGGGCGTATAATTTATTTATCCATTAAATAAATTGTAATTTCATCTCATAATAACTTGTATCAGTTAGCTAAGTATGAAAGGCTAAGTTAGCTCAAAAATTTCGAGTTGAGGGTCAAAGGTGAGGCATGTAGAGTGATTTTATTATTTTGGGGGTCCAGTTGCAGTTAATGCACTAGTGGGGTGCATGTGTAATTAGTTAACTCAAATTAATTGAGTTAAAATCACTTCAACTAGTTCTAAATGAGTGTGAGCTAGTGAGAGGTCCAGTGAATTAAATTAGATTTAATCCAAAATTAGTGATCAATTAGATAACTGATGATTCACTATTAAAAGCTGCATGCATGTCAAATCTGATGAAGACCCAGTTGAGACAGAGGTTAAAGGGAAGATAAATATCAGTTGTATTATTAGAAAATTTCCTGGGCACAATTATAAAGTCACAGGAAAGCTCATGATGGATTGCACAGTCAAGGAATCTTGATTATCCTATTTAATAGGGATTAATTGCCTAGGGTTTGGGTGAGCAAGGCTGGGCTAAGAAGGGACTGAGAATTAGCTAAGTGTTGGTCAATTTTTCATAAGAATTGCTAGTCAGTTTTAAGCAGGATCAGAGTGAGACGAACGATAGAGTGTAGGATTTTCTCGGTGTGAGAAATCATTGTATTGTTTCAAGATTCTTTGAATATGTAAAATATATGATATAGGGTTTTTGAGAAGATGCTTTCCCCAAATACATCTTGTGTTGTGTGATTGATAATTTCCTTTCTCTTACTTGCATGTGATTGAGTGATCATGTTTTATATTTCGCAAATATTGTAGAAGGATTCAATATCTTGTTTTAGTACATTACATGATAAGATTGAATCCATTGGTATATAGTTTATATAAAATTTCTACATGGTATTAGAGTGCCAAGAATCACAATATAAGAGAATAAATTGTGTTTGTCTTGAATAGTTAAGAATTGCAGATCTATTCTTCAAGATCCAACAACAGATCACGATGTCTTTCAATGGCTTGAGACTCAAATTTGCAATCGAGGGAAATTATAATTATAGTGCATGGAAGGATAGGATGGAGGAAATTTTGGAGGACAACATGTTGAAGGAATTCATATATTTTGATATTCCCAAGCCCACAACAGTAGATGGCCAAATTCTTGATGCATGGCAAAGAAGGTAGCGAAGGCGAGAAGCCTTCTTGTTAGAGGGAGTTTGAGATCATATTGTCTCGAATATCCATGGGAAGGTGACTCCATATGCTATGTGTGAGGCCTTGAAAAATATGTTTGAGAGCAGCAACGAACAAAAGAAGTTGGTGCTTAAGGACAAGCTCAGAAAGATCAAGGAGGAGGAGGGCGAGACGATACCAACATACTTGGTGAAGTTCACTCAATGTCGATATGAGCTTGGAAGTGTTGGTGTGACCGTAGCCAATGAAGACTTGGTGAGCCTAGCACTTATAAGCCTTCCCAAGAGCTTGCATAGTTACCAAGACTCTGTGAATGGGAGAGACAAGTTACCAGACTCAAAGCGTTTATGGTCCGACTTGGTAATAGAAGAGATAAGGCAGAGCACTAGAGACGGGACCTCCAGCACCAAAAAAGAAAAATATTTTGCATTAGTCAGAAAAGGAAAGAAGGCCAAGGGAAATAAATCCCAAGGCAAAGAGGGCAAGAGATACTTGTCTAAGATCAGATGTTTTCACTTTCATGAGCATGTGCACTATGCTTCGAATTGTCCACATTAGAAGGCAAGTAAGGAGTATGCAGTTGCAGCGGGTGAAGCATTGGCTTCATAGTTAAAGCTTGATTTTACTCCCATTGCATGCATGGCCAACACTATAATGGGATGAATGTGGTATCTAGACAATGGTGCCTCGTTTCATATGACAAGGAGTAGAGATCTCTTCAGTGAATTGGAGGAGAAGGACCTCCATCAGAACATAGAGTTTGGAGATGACATGAGGTATAACGTGACTGGAATAGGTACAATTACCTTTCAGAGGGAGTCTGGCTCCCCTCTTAGACTAAGATATGTTTTGTATGTTCTAGGCTTAAGGAAGAATATTGTCTCTGTAGCAGTATTGGAAGACCGTGGTTAAAATGTGATGTTTAGAAAATGAAAATTTTTCCTTAAACACATAGCCACGAGATAGGTGAAACAAATTGGTGTAAGAGTCAAGAAACTATATGCTCTCGAGCTTGAGGATGAATGCAAATATTTTAGGATCAAAGTAGTGGTTAATGAATTGGTGGTTAAGAGGGAGCAATTATCTCTCAACATACAGTCTCAGAAGCAGTCTCAGAAGGTTGTGGAGCAGCCACAATTGGAGAAGCAGAGAGGAGATTGAGTGGAAAAGTCCACTCAAGAAAAGACCTTCAAGAGGGTGAAATTTCGATCCAGAAGGGCAGAGGGAGTACATGTAGCTATACCTCTAGGTGTGAGGTGGGGAGATGTGCAGATATAATCCCAAGAAGAAATTTGGGTAGGGTCCATTGAGATGGTGTGTCTCATGGATCGAGCCTGGCTACAAGGAGCCCAAAATACAACAATAGCATGAAGGGTCGGTTGGATTGATGCATTAATACGTTAGGAAGACATAAATCAGAGTGAAAAATGTCAGATGTTGGAGCGCAGATCAAAGTTGGAAGCAGTGCAAAGTGCATGGATGCAAATGTCAGCAACAACGAAGAGAGTCCAGTAGATAGGTGCAATAACTAGTAGCAGTAAGAAGACTCTCATGACAAATTCATTATACTTATTCAATTGTTCGGAGGCTATTTAGTTCAGGAGTTTCATGTGAAAACAACACTAGAAAAGTGCTGGATGTAGAAAAATCCAAAGGTATCAGATTGGGATAGATTGAATTCCTTTTTTGTTGAGAGGGAGGGTTGAAATTTGCAACAAGAAACAGTGAAATTGGCAACCAAAAAGGACAAAAATTGGCCACCTACTGGTGTGGGATTCCAGTCACACTTGAGTGAGGAATTCAATTACAAATTAGTGCTAAATGTGGGCATCTAATTTATTTATCCCTTAAATAAACTGGAAAATAAATTGTAATTTCATCTCATAAAAACTTGTATCAGTTAACTAAGTTAGAAAGACCGAGTTAGCTCAAGAATTTCGAGTTGAGGGTCAAAAGTGAGGCATGTAGAGTGATTCTATTATTTGGGGGTCTAGTTGTAGTTAATGCACTAGTGGGGTGCATGTGTAATCTATTATCTCAAATTAATTGGAAAAAATTAGTTTAACTAGTTCTAATTGAGTAATGATTAGTGAGAGGTCCAATGAATTAAATTAGATTTAATTCAGAAGTAGTGATCAATCAACTAACTGGAAATTCACTATTAATAGTTTCATGCACGTCAATTCTGATGAAGACCCAATTGAGACTGAGGTTAAAGGGAAGATAACTATCAATTGTATTATTTGCAAATTTCCCAAGCACAATTATAAAGTCACAGGAAGGCTCATGATGGATTGCGCAGTCAAGGAATGTTGATTATCCTATTTAATAGGGAATAATTTCCTAGGGATTGTGTGAGCAAGGCTAGGCTAAGCAGGGGCTGAGAATTGGCTAAGTGTTGGTCAATTTTTCCTAAGAATTTCTAGCCAGTTTTGAGCAGGATCAGGGTGAGACAATCAGTAGAGTGCAAGATTTTCTCGGTGTGAGAAAACATTATATTTTTTCATAATTATTTGAATATGTAAAATATATGATAAAGGGGTTTTTAGAAGGTGCTTTCCCCAAATACATATTGTGTTGTGTGATTGATAATTTCCTTTCTCTTACTTTCATGTGATTGAGCGATCATGTTTTATATTCCGAAAATATTTTAGAAGGATTCAGTACCTTGTTCTAGTACATTACATGATCAGATTGAATCCATTGGTATAGAGTTTCTATATAATTTATACACATATCCCTCAATCTTCAAATTTTTGTCCTGTCAATGAAACCACTTGTTGGCTTGAGGGGGTCTAGACCAAGGTTCGGAGTAGCTGCGCTACCAACAAAACCCACTATTACCTGCCTTTTCAGCAACGATCTGTTGCACAGATCAAAGTATCATCTGAGGAAATATTAGGGGATGATAGAACCAAGTTTCTGCATCTAGAGGAACTATGGAGTGTTGCTTTAAGGCTTATTTCTACTTAGGGCTCAATCAGAGCTTTGCTGAACCAATAAACTTACTACAAGAGATGTTGTTCAATCACTTAGCTATGCTTCCTGTGCCTTTCTACTTTAACATGAATTATTCATCATATAACACAAAAATCTAACCTTCTTGATGAATTTATTGAGAAAATATATAGAAACAAGACCTAATTATGCACGAACAAATCAGAAAAATACAATGGGGAAATACATAGAAAATACACAAATAGGCCTTCAAGTCCTTCTTTATTAAGTAAGATCCTTCAATTACAATCCTTCTCACCCTACACACACAACTACAGGGGCTTGCGCACACAACTACAGACTTACCATGGTCTCCACGCACATGGCCGCAGGAGCCTTCCCCTTTGCCAAAAACACATAAAGATAGTGCAATTACAGACTCAATTCATTCACAGGACTTTCATACCTATATCTTTGACTCAATAAGATAAATATTTATATAGCTTTTCATTTTACAATACCACGGTCCGCAAACCATGCGATAAGCTCAAAATATTCAAAAAAATACCATCCCTTTACAAAATAAGGGGCTTTGAACCGCCCCAAATACCCTATGACTCCTAAAAATTTCCGTGAAGCACACTCCGCTCCTCAAAATGCGGACCTTTGACCAAAAATTAGACCTAGGGGGACCCTGCCCAACATAAAGTATAAGAAGGGCATCATAAAAAAGTTTTCCAACATGCTTTCAAGGTCAACTAATAAAAAATTAGACATTTGGGGACTCTTATGCACATGGAGCCATTCACCCATGATGCATACATAAAGTCATATTGAAAATATGAGGACTTCAAGGAGGTATATCGACATTTTTAGAGTCAGAGTGATGCGCACGATGGTGATATCACTGTTGAATACCATCTCCACGATAGATTACTCTATAGGTTGGATAACCAATGTGTTCCTGAAGGTGAGCGATTGCAATTGATTAGAGAGGCTCACACCTCCAAGGTTGTAGGGAACTTTGGTGTAGGGAATACAGTGGCTAACTTTAAAAAGCATGTGTATTATCACAAGATGCAAGAGTAGGTAGATAGGTCATTATGGGAGATTATTCTTTTGATAGGTATGGGATTGTTCTTTTGATATACCATCAATGGAAAAGAAGAAAAAACATTGTTCTTTTGATAGGTAGGGTGCACTTTGGGATACCAAGGAGCATCATTTCAGATAGGGGTCTAATATTTATCAGTGCATTCTCAACTACATTGTGGCTGAAGATGGATACAAAGTTGAAGAGATCTACAACATTCCATCAAGATATTTATGGGAAGACAAAAGTAGTCAATAGGAATTTGGTGCAACTTCTAAGGGGATACAAGGAGAAGCATCCGAAGGCCTGGGTTCAAAATATGGTATATATAAAACATTCCTACAACAAAGTAGTCCACACTTCTACAAGAAAGTCCCTATTTGAGACTTGTTGTGGATATTTTCCACCTTCACCTTTGGATATTGCATATGGGAGGCAAGGTGGAGTGAGGGAAAATATTACAGGAGATGCTTTGAGGGTTGAATAATTTATAGAGAAGATCTGGAATATCAATCTACATGTACAAGAAACACTGTAGAAGTCACAGAAGAAGTATACGTATAGGCATGATCAACATAAAATAGAGAAATAATTCAAGGTGGGAGCCAGAGTATGGCTACAGTTGAACAAGGAGAGGGTGCAGGGGCGTGGTATGTTAGGTCCCTATATTACTAGTGTAGTCCCTTATTGTTGTTAGTGTAGCCCCCTTATTGTTATTGTTGTACCCCTATAACCCCCATATTGTTATTATTGTTCCCTTACATTATTATTGTTAGGTCAGCTAGGATTATATTGTGATCCCATGGAATCCTATATATAGAAGGAGGTTTTGTCGTTTGTATCATCAAAGAATTGTTAATTTATGTACTGTAAAGGAGGTTTCACCCTCAAAGTGGCTTATTTATAAGGTGTTAATCTCTCTTTTATTCTATTTTTGGAGCTGGTTTCATAACGTTTAGTATCAAAGCTTTGGATTCTAGGGTTTCCCTGCTCCAAACAGGTCATCATGGAATTTTCACTATAAATTGTTTTCTACGAAGGTTCAGAAGTTGAAATTTTTACCACGAGAAGCCAAAATTTAGAGGAACTTCATATAAAAATTTCAGATCTTGGTTCAAAATATTTTCAGAGATATGATTTGTAGAATTTAGGGTTTTTGCAGGCCCACAAATTTCATCTAAAAGAGGTTACCTTGGGAAAATAGTCATAACTCTCTCTCTGAGCATTATATTGGAATTTTGTAATAAGTGGACGAAAGTACATAGACTTTAGTTTCCCGTTTATCAATTTCAAAGTCGAAGGAGGAAACAGTAACACGTGGCACGCCGTACAAGTTCGCTCTGCTGAACCAGTCCATAATTAGGTCATTGTGGGAGATTGAGCATAAATTTTCCTTGAAGCATCCAAATCAGGTCAGACCTGTGGAATTCAAAAGAAGATTCATAGGGATACTACAGGACCAAATTTTAGATATTGAAGATCCAAAATCACAGAGATAATTCAGTTTCAATATGTAGATTCAGAAGTGTCCTCAGACACACAACTTTATTGGCCATGGAAAAAGATTACATTACAAATTGCAGGAGTTTACAAACGTAAACTCTTACTACCACATTACACAATGAAATACAGAAACTAACCTATTTATAAGCTCTATGTTCTAACTTAATCTAGTTATGGATCACTTTGAAAATCAACAAGTGTCCATTTACAATAAATGACCTTCTAACCATTCTACTAACTTTATTCCTATTTTAGAGCCTAGGAAACGACTCTATTCTAGAGTCCTATTTTTACTAACAAAATACCATTTCTAAGTATCTCTCATATTTATTAAATATTATAATTTAATAAATATATTTATCCTAATTTAATTATGTATTTTTGGATTTATAATTTCTTTTATGAAAGAGGCTAACATTCCCCCCTTCAAGGATAAATACAAAATAAGAACGAGGAACCATCTTCCAAGTTCTCAAGTTGATGCTGAAAAAAATCTTCAATCTCAAGAGACCATGAGTCAGCTGTATGTCTGATTCATCTCTGAATGTTGCTTGAAAACTCCATCACATGCCAAGTTGAAAAAGGATCCATCTATCCTTTGAATGAAATCAGCATCAAAATTTGTTCAAAGCCCACTGGCTGATGATGTAAAAAACAACTAACTATTGCTTTTGTTGTGCTGAAAACTGTTCACAGCTTCTTGTTAGAAAATTATATATTATGGAGCAATGCAACACATAAAATATGTGAAAAATATAAGCATACAAAACAAATAAAACCAGAGAGACACAGATATACATGGTTCACCCAGTTTGGGCTATGTCCACCCCGAACAGCCAATCCTTCCTTTCTATTATCTGGCCAAAAAAATTGAAGAGACAAAACCTACAGCAGATCCGCTGTAATATCCTTTGTTCTCTCTCACAGTCTCCCTATATTTTTCTCGCTCTGAGAATACACACATAATACACAGCCGCAATACAATACCCTCATATATACAAGGGGGTTGCCTTCTAGGGAAAAAAACCCTAAACTAAACATAACTTCTACCATCAGATCATCCGCCTATGAACGACCCAGATTGACTAGAAATTACTATACTTTTACAAGGCAATTTTACATCTATTTTTAGCTTCGGGGGCGCTGCCCCCGAAACCGCCCGCTAAGGGGGGGCTTTGAAAAGCGTTGCTACCCCCCTGGGCTCCCCACGGCAGTGATTAATTACGGGCGGCGTTGCCGCCCCTTTTTAAGGTACAGGGGTCCAATGTTGTGATAAAAAGTAAACAAGATAATCAGGCTCCACACCCAACACTTCTTTGCTGTCGACTGCCCACTGGAAAATTTGTTGATGCCCATTGGCTGTTGAAGATGCCCATTGGCTACTTTTGTTGGTTTTGTTGAGACTTTTAGTCTGACAACCACTGTCAATTTCATTGAAATTTTCCCCCCTTTGGCAACTGAAATGAGAGACACTTCTCTTGGAAATTTTCCTGAACTCCCCCCCTTTAGGTGTAGGAGTTTTACACTGGTGTACTCCCCCATTCAACTACATGAGAGTACCATCATCTTTTCACTGTTGGCTACACTATTTGTGATTGTAATCAATTGTAGAACTGAGACAATATTTTTACTGTGGATGACCATTTCCAAGGGTCGATCCATTCATAATGTATTTTCAATATGGCTTTTTTTTGTTGGTTGCGACATTTTTCTGAGGAATGATTGGGCTGGCCACAATGGCGACAAGGATGGAGATAAAAACACTGATCTTCCATATGACTGGTTATTTGACAATGAGAAAATTTCGGTTGGACTTCAACTTCAGGTTGCGTGCAATTCTGTTTGTCTGCAACTTTGTATTGTGTGCATTTCAGGTTGTCTGCAACTTTCTCAAAGCTTGCTGAGGTGAGTTGTGCAAGAAATCCGGCACTGACAAACTTAATTGGCTTGGAATAATCTGGGATATGTAAGTTGGTGTCATTGTTGACATATCCTAAGCCTCTTCGATTCTTGTTATTATGAATTTCTTCCCAGGGCTTGATGATGGGCTTGGAAGAAATTGGAACTGGAACAACTTCGACACTTGAAGCTATTTGAATGAATGACTTATTATCTGGATGGTTGAAAGTATCACACTTTTCTTGCAATTCAATCCTTTGAAGTTGCGACTCTAGTTGAAGAAAATCAATGGTTTCTTTTGTTTGTTGTAGATGTTGTGAAATATCAACAAGAGTGTCTTTGCTGATGTGCACCATGTCTTCATCACTGGAGATGATCAAACTATGAATAATGTTTAACAACTGAATATGTTGTGCCATCTGAACTTGTGCACTTGAAACCAGGCTCTCTTGTCGGAGATGTCGTGCTTTGAACTGTTTCACTTGATTTTGGTACTTGAAGGACATGTTCGCTTATTGTGTGGCTTGAATGGCACACTCGCTGGATTGGTTTCTTATTGCACTTTGCTGGGAAAACTTGCTAGAGTTGTAGAACTTTCTTACTTAAACTCTGGAGTTCACACTTGCTTGATAATGATCGCATTTGATTGAACGCTCACTTGAATTACTTGATTACTTCACGCTCACTTGAATGAATAGCCACACTTGCTTGATGTCGATCTCAACTCGCTTGATTGGTTTCTTTGATGGTTGCTGCAATGAACTTCACTCTGGATTGCTTGAAGGTTTGACATTTTTACTGACTTGATGCAAATTGCTTGAATGAATACTCATGCTCATTTGTAGGAGATGTGAACTTGTTGCTTTTTAGAGGTAAAAACTTGATTTTTCTTAAAGGAAGGGTGTCAAACACTGTTGACAATGCACCCAAGAAATCTTACAATGATTTTAATGATTCACTTGTTCTCTTAAAAATTCATTAACAATGAATTTTTAATGATTCACTTAAAACAATGAATTTGATTACAAGTTATGAAATGGATTTGCAAGAACACTGATGTAGACTTTGATTTGAAATGCATTAACTTGACTAAGTGAATTTGATTGTTGATGAAGAATGATGATGTAGACAATCTTTGATTATATGTTGTAGTGGCACAAATGCATGTGTTGATCTTGCAGCGATTTCATTACATGTGTTGTGCTTGCTGATATTGAACTTTATATATGCAATATTAAATGAA
Source organism: Pinus albicaulis (assembly GCA_034641835.2). NCBI lineage: Eukaryota > Viridiplantae > Streptophyta > Pinopsida > Pinales > Pinaceae > Pinus > Pinus albicaulis. The sequence goes on along the minus strand of CM076575.1, from coordinate 2,024,719,158 downwards.
ATTATTGATGTGTCACAACTAGACACAAAAAAAAAGCAACAACATGAAGCCATAAAAAACATGCACCATCACAAACACCAATGGTGTACCTAAGATCCCCTTATTCAATTTCCGGCAGATTTAGGACACAATCACCAAAAAATGATATCTTTATTAAGTATTGAGTACATAATAAATCTCCACCCTCAAGTAATGAATATGCCAAGCTCACAATCCTTGGAAGAAATTGGTCTTCAAAATATGGATATTCACCAACTCAATCTCTCTCAAAGAAAAAATGGTACTTGGAATCACAACAATGACTTTCCCTTATCACTCCAAATTTACAAAATATGCACCTTATTACTCCAAAAATTACAAAAATAATTTCACTCCATCACATCAAAAACCCTCACTCTAAAAAAAAATGCACACTTATCTCTCCATTTACAAAAAATATATAAAATAGAGAAAAATTACACTATTCCCTATTTTTCATAGACTCTAGAATGAGCACTCACTCCACTCACTCCTCACATTCATTCAAGACATATAATATGAGCACTTATTATATCTCAATTTTACACCTTATCTCTCCATACATTAAATTATTAAAAGAATTTAATGTACTTTATTAAATCATAAAGAGGGATTCCTTTTAAAATTTACACTTTATTATTCCCTCAAACCACTTAAGTCCTTATCACTACAACAAAAACAATTAAATAAACTACCAGCACACCTTCTCACGTAACTTTTAAATCCCTTTAAATTTCATTAAAAAAACTCTTTATGAAATCACTTGAAAAAGTGATATAAAGTTACTTTAAAAAAAAAAGGCGAATAAATTTTAGATTTCCATTTAAAATATGCACCATTCCCTTTTAAAAAAAAATACTAAGAGTCATTTTTAAAACTTTTCACCATAAACTTCGATATGAAGCACAGACTGTCTTCATGGGACTTCATTATTCAACAATTCTGCATGCTAGCGTAAATCCCAATGCTCTCCACGCTGGTTCTTTCTCTGTTTACGCAAAGAGTGAGTTAATCTCCCTTAAAAAAAACTGGTTGAAGACGCAAAAGTGCAACACGTTGTAATGTTACACCAGCGGATTGATCAAGGCAATTATGTTGTTGACAGTTGAAAAAAAATAGATTTGGAGTTGCTCCTCCCCCACAGGTATCCCTTTTTTGTGAATCCATTTCACTTAGAGCAGAACCGTGGATCATTGGCAAATATATATATATATATATATATATATATATATATATATAACAGTGGAAACAGATTTCGCTGCTACCTTTTTTGTTTGATAATTGAGTTTTGTTTTAATCTTGCGCAGACTTCATGAATTAAAAACACAAATCAAATCACAATGCCGCAATACGGAATTTAAAAACCTGTGTTTTTGCATGTGGAATAATCATGGTTCTTTAATGCATAACAACCATGATTATAAATTGTGGTAAGAATTATTGTCGTCTTGCTGTGTTGCGGCCAAAGAGCCTCTTGACTAAGAAAGCGTTCAATTGAGATCCAGCTGCTACGTCATTCATCCCAAATTCCTCTACGCCCGCGTTCAAAATATATGTGTCCAACATCTGCAGCTTCTGACAATCACGCCATCATCTTAGTCGACTAGTGCGCTTCGTCAGATTCAACAATATCCACAGTTATCTGTCAAACAATGACAAACACAACCCCTGGCTCCATAGGCGTAGGGCTTTCCACCATAATTCCACGGACACATAGTACAAATACTCTTTTACACAACGCTAAATATCACAGAAAAAATAAAACCGAGAGAGCTCAATCACACACAGAGCGACAACAAACACTGAAAAAAGAAAACAATTCTCACATACTGATTAATCTATGTACAAAGGAAAAATTAAATCCTCATAATTTTCTACACCTTAAGAGAGAAAAAACAGGATGCTTCTGCTACACAACTCACCAGAGGCTGCTCCAAACGCACTCAAAAAATATCGCCCACGAATCTTAGGTTGGCACGAATCTGCGCTCAACAAACAGTGCTTGTTGATTTCACCCAAAATTCAACGGCGGGGTCGAAATATTCCACTCAATGGTAAGGACAGTCTTCAAAAATCAGTGAGTCCACATTCAGTAGCATAACATAACATGAACTGAGCCGAGGTCTTCCAAATTTAGTTTCTTCTCCATACGTTACGTCTTTGCAGTGAGCGCTCCTTCAGCAGGGTTCCAGCCAATTCCATTATGTCTGTGCTATGCATATCCTCCCCATCAATCCATTCTCTCCACACGATTTTTCACATACACCCAAAATATTTGCCAAGCTTCGATACCACATGTAGATTCAGAAGTGTCCTCAGACACATAACTTTATTGGTCATGGAAAAAGATTACATTACAATTTGCAGGAGTTTACAAACATAAACTCTCACTACCACATTACACAATGAAATTAGGAAACTAACCTATTTATAAGCTCTATGTTCTAACTTAATCTAGTTATGGATCACTTGGAAAATCAACAAGTGTCCATTTACAATAAATGACCTTCTAACCATTCTACTAACTTTATTCCTATTTTAGAGCCTAGGAAACAACTCTATTCTAGAGTCCTATTTTTACTACCAAAATACTATTTCTAAGAATCTCTAATATTTATTAAATATTCTAATTTAATAAATATATTTATCCCAATTTAATTATGTATTTTTGGATTTATAATTTCCTTTATGAAAGAGGCTAACACAATATTGATCTCCTCAAAAGCAAGAAAAAGGTGTGTATTTTGTTTTTAAAATTGCATAAGTCTTCTTTGAAAAATCAGTTTGAAGTGATTTTAAGGGCATAATGAAGCATAGATATCAGTATTGGGTTCTAAAATTCCCCCCAAAAATAATTCAACACCCATTAAGCCCTCAAAATACTCTACTATGACTCATGAAGATGAATAAGTGCAACATGATATATCAAATTACAAGAGCAAGTGTACCAAATTTCGCTCTCACAAAGAGCAACAAAAAATGAAATGGAAGTTTTGAAGAAAGGCGTGGAAGCTAAGATGGATGGTTTGAATAAAGGTGTGGAAGATAATATCAATGGTTTGAAGAAAGGTGTGGAAGCTAATATGAATGGTTTGAAGAATGGTATGGAAGAAAAAATGGAAGGTCTGAAGGAAGACATGAAAGATTTGAAGGAAGGTTTGACAAAGTTGAAACAAGAAATGATTCCTAATGGCGAAAAGATAGTAGAGAAAACTCATGATGAGATAAAAATAAATGTTAATCGTGATTTCATAAACTTGAATGTTCGATGGAAGACCCACCATATTCCAAAGATCAATATGAGGAAATTTGATGGGAAGAATCCCGTAACATGGATACTACATCAAATTTTGATCTCAATAATGTGAAAAAATGGACAAAAGGTACGCATTGAAACTTTATATTTAGAAAAAAATACATTTGTATGGTATCAATGGCTTTTATCCTGTAAAAAAATTGTCACTTGGTCAATTTTTACAGAATAAATGATGAACACATTATGTGGATACAAAGAGCAACACCTTCTTTAACCATTTGATAAATATTAAACAAAAGGGTTCAATGGTGGAGCACATTGATGACTTCCAAAAATTGAATATAAGGGTAGCTATATTTCATAGGAACACAAGATTGATGTCTTCATAGGGACTTTAAAGGATAACATCCAACATGAGTTTCGCCTTTGTGAACTTGATTCATTGGAGAAGGCATTCAGGTTGGCAAGAAAAATTGGATGTAAAATTATGGCGACAAGGACGCCTACCACTCACATCTATAAAGATGGAAGTGTTGCTACTCCTAGACTTCCACAACCTACAAGGTTGACACCACAAAAAATGGAAGAAAAAAGAGAAAAAGGGCTTTGCTAGTATTGGGTTTGTGTTATATTATTTCCATGACTAATCACGCACGGGGGGGTGGGGGGGGGGGGTTATCAAGGGGGCGATAGCCCCTCCTGTACGTTGCGCTATGCAAAATGTCGGGGGGGTCACAGGGGGGGTGGTAGCCCCCCCTGTTGGGGTCCGGGGCAATGCCTCAAAAAAAAATTTTGGTCCTTATTTTCTGGTGGGCAGACCCGCCCATGGTTTTGTGCATGGGTTTGCACATGGTTTTGGGGCATGATGGTTTTCGGCCCTTGGTATTTTGTAGATCCGGTCAAGGGCACTACGGTTATGTTCTAATCCAGGGTTAATGGATTGGGATTTATGTATGCTTCGACATGTATATATATGTATTGCAACACTAAAAGGAATATAATGAAAAATCAAGCTGGTCGTCCCAATTTGGGATCCAGGGGAAAATATCTATGTTTATCTGTTTTATGTTTTATGCTCTCGCTATTGTTTCTTTTCTGTTTTAAGATTCGTTTGCAGATAATTTCTATACAGGGTTAAAACCTACATTTTGCATCAGAGCAGTTTCGGCTTCAAGGGGATGCCTTTGTTGCTAAGGGGTCTTTTGCTCGGGCCTGAGGTAGACCCTGTTTAGTGGGAGATATGCGGGATCGGTTCTTGTGGTGAAAGAAGATGGCAAGCGGTGGGAAGATAGAGATCGGAAAATTTAATGGTCAGAGTTTTGAATTGTGCAAGCTCAAGATGGATGATCTGCTGGTGGATAAAGATTAGTGGATCACGTTAGATCTAGGTACTAAACCAACGACTATGTAAAATGAAGACTAGAAGAAGCTGGATCGAAAGGCAAAGAGCACAATACAGTTCTGTGTCTTAGATTCAATATTTTTCAATGTATTTGGGGAAGCTATGGTGAAGACCTTGTGGGACAAGCTAGGGACTTTGTACCAATCTAAGTCTCTGGTGAATAAATTGTTCCTGTGGAAAAATTTGTATAACCTGAGGATGAAGGATGGAGACTCGGTGACAGAGCATATGAACACCTTCAATACTGTGGTAAGTCAGTTGTCATTTGTTGATATTAAAATCTCAGATGAAGATTGTTGGAGTCCTGTGTTTTGATAGATTGGCTAACCAAAAGACAAGGCAACATCAGAACCAATCTTTAGAGTTCCAGGATCTAGTCCTCCTGTTCTCAGAGAGGGATCTCTCAATTTTTTTAGCAAAGATATGTCTTGTTTGCTTTTAAATATGGATTTTAGACTAGTTATTAAGTGCAAGTGTTTGTTTGTTTGTTTGGTTGAATGACATATCAGAACATGAAAGATCTAGGAAATATAGATAGAAATGAGAAATATTAGACTCATTGGGCAAGGAAGAAAAGGTTATGACAAACTTATCAGTGGTTATGGGATATCAAAGGGAAAATCTAACTTGGCCACAAGATCCTTTGGTTTTGTGAATGAGATGGACATCAATGATTTGGAAAGAGAGTTTGAATTCTCAACAAAGGGAATTTGAAAACATAACTTGAACAATAAAGAGGTATTTGATAGACAGGGCTAACCATGAATTTTACAAACCACACTTTAAGCAAATAATGACTTCAAAATAACTTTTAAAATGAAATCTAAGATTTGGGAGCACATCCTATTTCCTCAAAGATTTTATTTCAAATGAATTATAAAACATAAAAGATTCACTGATAATTGCAGTCATAGAAGAGGGAACACCTAAAAATATCTATGATCACAACTATAAAGACCTCTAAAACAATTGTTCAAGCAAGGACAAAGGGCATGATCATAACAGACCTCCTTGGCTAACTATAAACAATGGTACTTCAATAACAGTTTTCAAGTGGCAGTAGACAAGCAAGGAAAACCATAAATCATGCTGAAACCAACTATTTTAACTACTAGAGAAATAAACAAGCATGAGGACTAAAGAGAGAGATTAAAGACTCTAAACTACCTCAGCAGAAGAAAACATAAAACAGTGAAGGATGAACAGGTCTAAGGTGCTTATAGGAGTCATTTATTAGCCTAAAACTTTCATCCTACTGTAGTAAGCATTTATGGAACAAAATGAAAACAGGAGAAAACATCAAACAGTTCAAAATACTTCACCAACAGCCAAGCTCATGGATCCAGTGATAGAGCCTTCTCAAGAAAAATCATGCAACAACATCATCAGGCTTCCAAGACTTCAATTTCTTCCTCAACTTTAGACAGACTATGTATTATTTCAGAGAGTTTCAGTATTACAACTAGTGAACATTCAACCTATATCTCATCTTCTTCAGAAGTATTTATAGAAGAAATGAGGAGGTGGAAGAGTTTTAGGATTGAAGTGTAATAAATTCTGCACTAAATTCAACTCCTAGCCTTGAAAACCATGCAAGGCCTAAGGCAGGAGAGCATTGAATTATGATTCTATTCCATTTACTCTGTTTCTGTTTTTTTAGGCTTAATGGGCAAAAATATTGACTTCGAGGCCTATTTATCCTTTACAATAACTTCACTGACAGTTTGAAATATCTTATTTTGTTTGAAATAACTATTCAGCTGTCTTTAGACAAATATCTTCTGTTCTAGCAACAAATAAGCTTTCTTGTCAATTTATTGAGGCTGCAGGTGGTTCTTTGGGATCTGTAGAGGATAAATAGCCTCTGATATGGCAGTGGAGGCCTCCTTTGCTGATATTTTCCTTTGTTTCACCTTAAAACACCTTAATCTATTCTTTATCTATGTTTTAGGCTTAATTACGCCTTGATCTTCATGTTTAGGACTTCATTCTCTGATATTGGGTTTGTTTCTTTAAACCTATGGATTGAAACTGTGATCTTCGGGCTTTGGCTTTAATCATATTTTAACCTTGATTCTTCATTGTTGATATTTTTTGTTCGACTTGTTTATACAGGTGGATTATGTAGATGGAGGGTTTTTGTAACACCTGGATCATGATCGAGATGATTGCATGGTTTTAACAACCTGCTGGTTCTTTTCCTTCATTGGATTAAGCCACAAAATCGTCATTCTGGGCCTTTTTGTCACCTGACTATGACCAAGAGAAACACAGAGCAAACACCGTTTAAAACCCTACAAAAACACACAAACACGTTATAAAACCCTACGGAATTGGTTTAATCTGTGCTTAGAGGTTTGATGGAGGGGATGGAGCTGTGCAGGATGGAGGATTTTGCAAAAAATAGAGAGAAAAACCCTTAGCGGAAGCAAAATGGGTGCAAGGATGGATAAGAACCGTTGATCTAGAATGATCAACGGTTGATATTTCCTGATGAAATCACTTTGAAGAATGATGGAGGGCGAAATATTTTGGGGTTTCGATCTAATCTAGACCATTGGATCAAAACGATTGACAACATAGATCTTTTAATGGAGAGCTTGGGAGCAAGTCAAATGGAAAAAGACTCGGGGTCGCGTTAAGTCAGGACCGTCAGATCAAATCGATCAACGACCAGGATCAGACGAAAAAATACACTGTGGAGGAGGGTGGTTTAGCGGAAAACCACTAATGCTTTTCACGCAGCGCTGAGGGGGGTGGGTGGTATTTGTCGAAAGAACACGATTCCACTTAGCATTCGACATGTGGAGTTACAAAACCACCCATATCGCGCGGCTTTCAGGTGTTAAACCCCGGATGCAGAATGAACATGACATTGATTGTGAGCCATCAGATGGGAGGTCGAAGATCGAACGACGTGGATTGAGCGCGATGGGGAGAGTTGCACGACGGAGAGAGTAGTGGGGTCTAGGTGTTGCGATTAGATTGGGCAGGGTTATATAAACAAAGGAAAAGGTAAGGAAGGGGATCGGGGAGCCCAGTGGCCGTTAGATTAAAACAATCGACGGTCCATATCTTTTCCAAAATTAAAACGTCAGAGTAATGAACAAAATAGAGGAGAAGAGGGGTTTTGCGTGGGTTTTAATCTTGATCGTGGAATTTTTGAAAATGAATGGTCTAGATCAAAAGGAAAGGAGGAAGTATGGATAGAGAAAAAGGTAGATGAGTTTGAATAGCGGAGGGAAAGAGGGTGCGAGGGCCGTTGATCTGCAAAGATCAATGGTCCTGATTTGTTTTCAAATTTATAAGTCGTGGGCGGAAAATATAAAGGAAAAGGGGTATGGGAATGATTTTAAGGCCCTTTAAGCACCCGAATACGGGGCTTAAGGTCGTATGAGATGGAGGTCTAAAGGAAATAAGCCCTCGGGGGCTTAAGTCCTATATAATGTTAAAAGGGTGATTTTTAGGCCAAAAACAGAGTTTTTAAGCCAAAATTGGGGTTTCGGTAGAGAAAAAAAAAGGAGTTTATAAACCAAATGTTAGGGGAACAAAGGTTTTAAAGGGATTTTTGAATGATTTAGAGGTTAGATGAAGGGTTTTTGAGAGATTTTTTTAGGGGGAAAATGGGTGAAAGGAGGGGTAAAAGTGATGGAAAATAGGGTTTCATAAGCAATCTTTCTCTTGGTAAATAACAGATTTTTCAGCTTTATGAGGGAAACAACAGTGAAGATTAACTAGAAGATTATTTATCTTCATAAAAACTTCAAAGATGATAGGTTTTAAAAGGGGAATTATCTCTTGAAGTTTTGAAGAACATAATTAGCCACTTTTTGGTATAACAGAATTTAACAGTGGCTAACAGTGGCTCCACTTGGGGAAGACAGCTGGTTCTTTAAGTGTCTAGAACCTCAGCTACAAATCTCTGGCTTTCATTAAACCAACGCCTTAATCCATTGGGCAGCAACCTTTCTTTTTGATGATCTCTGCAGTAATTTAAAACAATGGAATTCTATCAAAACAACATGTCTACCTACCCATTCCTAATGATCCTAACATTTTTTCTTCTTTCAGAGTGCATTTGGACTAGAAAACTCTCTTCAACAACATTTTATTCTTTTGAGAAAACATAAAACTAATCTAAGTCTAATCTTATCTCTCCATGAACTCGGTTTAAACAATTGAGTTCATAAATTCTCTACCTAGCTACTATCTGTCAGGATTAGATTGTCTGACAGAATTTTATTCTCTAAATTCAAAAACAGAAATTTAAAAGAAGACAAGCTAGGATTAAACAGTTTAACTTGTTGCTGATCTATGGCATAAAAAAATCTGCACATAGATTGTTATTTTGCAGAAAATTAAAACAAAATTTTGAAGGCTTAAGATCTGAAAACTAAAGATTCCTTCACTATCTTTTCAGCTATGATTTTGAAATTTTTTGAGCTATATTTCTTCTCTTTTTGGTTCAAGTTTTGAGTATATTAGAACCAGTTCTCTTTTAATATCAAAGGTTTAGGATTTGAGCATGTTTGAACCTTCTTTCTTCTAACCCAATCTATCCTACTGATAAGCCAATATTGAGCTGTTTGGCAAATTTAATTCACTAACCTATTAGCAGTAAATTGAAAAGCTAATTAGTCATGATTAGGCTATATGACTAACTAGAAGTGTGTTTTTAGGAGTGGCATTTGAGCTTGCAAACTTTCAAACTTTGTTTCTCTTTTTTGGTATGGGGCTGTACCTTTGTTGTTTTACAATCTACCATCTTTTCTCTTTTCTATTGTTTTTGGATTTTTATTTTTCTAACTTTGAATGCAATGTTTAAAAAATGATATTTAAAATGGAAAACAAAATTCTTTGAAACTCATGACTCTTGGCAGAAGTAATGCTTGAGCATCCTTCCATTGACATGACCTCCATACAGATCTTCTCCATTCAATTATTTCAAGAAAAATGCATTGTGACCCCTCTCATCATGAATAATATAGGGCCCTTTCCACAAGTTCTCAAACTTGCCATGCTTTCCCTTCTCTTCTCTTCTTGAATCCCATTTAAGGACAACATTTCCAAATTGGAAATTGTTTGCCTTAGTCCTCTTGTCAAATAGCTTCTTGATATTTTCTTGGACTAATTGTGTTCTCTCATATACTTCTTCTCTAGTCTGCTATAAATGAATTGTTTGGTTGATTCTTCTCTGCATATCATTCTCTTCAATCTGCACTTCTTGGAGGAGTTTCATGACTGGAACTCCTAATGATGTTGGGAAGACTGCATCCATGCCATAAACCAGCTGATAGGGAGACATATTTATTGATTTTTTTGTAGTTAATCTATCAGCCCATAAGGCATGAACCAGCTTACTGTGCCATGATTTCTGATTCTGCTCCAACAATTTTTTGATGATATTAATGAGGCTTTTGTTGGAGGATTCAACTAATCCATTTCCTTGGGGATAGTAGGCAGTAGAGTGGCCCAAGGTGATGTGGTATTTGTGACAAAAATCGACCATTATTTTGGACTTAAAAGCAACAACATTATCTTTTATGATTTTTGTAGGGCAGCCAAATCTGGACATGATATTTGTTTCAAGGAACTTGATAATGATAGAGTTAGTAGCATTCCTAGAGGGTATAGCTTCTATCCACTTGGTGAAGTAATGCTGGGCTGATGAAGATGGGTGAATTTCCCCAATGAAGTCCAAGCCCCATTGTTGAAAAGGTGCCTCAACACTGATAGGATGTAAAGGTAAGGGAAGGAGTTTTCTTTTGCCATCAAATATTTGACACTTATGGCAAGACATGAATAAATTCTGAGTATCTGAGAAAAGGGTGGGCCAATAGTGACCAGATCTGAGAATTTTGTTTGCTGTGGTCTTCCAGTAGAGGTGTCCTTCACATTCTCATTCATGCAGCTCATGCATGATTTTTCTTTCATCATCTTCAAGTAAACATTTAAGAAAAATTCCAACAACATTTTTCCAATACAATACCCCATCTAAGATGCAATAACTCAAAGCTTTTTGTTTCAAAAATCTAGCTTTAGTTTTAGACAAAGAAGGAGGGGCATTCAAATATAAAAGCACATAAATTATGTCAGCATACCAAGGAGAATTCAGAAATGTTTCTTCAATGAAAGGGGCTGTGAATTCTTCTACTTCTTCCAACACATCTACCATGTTCATATCTAGTGCTTGGAAGTTTGAATCAACCATGAGTTTTGCTAATCCTTGCCCTTTAACTAGTTTTGTGGGCCTGATTTCTAAGTCATATTCAAGAATAGTTGCAATCCATTTTCCCCTTTTACCATCAGGGTCTTGACTTAGAATATCCTTGACAACAGTATGTGGAACAAAAGAAATTATGTGAGAGTGTAAAATATAGACTCTAAAGTATTTTAATGCTTTCAATAATGCTAAGGCTTGCTTCTCCATGATGTTATATTTGAGAGGAGCATCTCTTAAGGCCCTACTAAAGAAGGATATTGGTTGTTCTTGCCCCAAATAATTCTCTTGAAGTAATACTGCAGATATTGTATGTTCAGATGCAAAATAAAAAATATAAAAGTCTTTGGTGAAATCTGGACTAATCAAGACTGGTGTTTGAGCGAGAGCTTGTTTAACCAGTTCAAATAATTTTTTAGCTTGTAAAGTCCATTTTACACTTACTTCTTTCTTAAGCATGTTTGTAATGTTTTTCAGTAGCTCATCAAGGTTGGGGATAAACCTCCTCAAAAAATTAATCTTCCCAATGAAAGATTGTAATTATTTGAGGCTTCTTGGATGGCTGATTTGCAATATGCCATCTATCCTTTTAGGGTTTACTTTGATCCCTTCTTATGAAATTATATGACCAAGAAGTTTACCTTCTTGGAGACCAAAGAGTGCCTTTTTGGGATTCAAAGATAAGCCAAATTTCCTACATTTCTCAAAAAAATTTCTTAGGTGAATCAAACGTTCTTAATCAGTTTTTGAGAAAATGGTTATGTCATCAAGGTAAATGATTATAAAATAGCCAATATCTTCAGAGAAGGCTATGTCCATGGCCCTTTGGAAGGTGTCCCCTACATTCATCAAACCAAATGGCATTTTGACATACATAAAGGTGCCCCAAGGTGTAGTAAAAGCAGTCTTATGTTGATCACTTGGGAGCACTAACACCTGATTATAACCTGAGAACCCATCCAACAATGATATTATTTTGACCCAACTACCCTTTGAAGTATATGGTCCATCTTGGGCAAGGGGTAGTTGTCTTTTAGGGAGGCTCTATTTAGATTTCTGAAGTCAATACAGAGCCTGATTTCCCCTGTCTTTTTCCTAATAGAAACTAAGTTTGATACCCACTCTGAATATCTAACTGGTACTATAATCCCAACATCATGCATCTTTTCAATTTCTGCCTTAACTAAAGGTAATAAAACAAGGTTTATTCTCTTTAGTTTTTGTTTGAAAGGTTTTTGATTTTCCTTAAGAGGAATTTTGTGCTAAATGATGCTAGTATCATAAGATTTCAGATCTTTGTATCCCCAAGAAAAAACATCTTTAAACTTTTTGAACAACTCTATGTATTGAAATTTTATGTGAGCTGGGAGAGTGCTGGAAAATTTAATCATATTGGGTTTTGCTAGGCTACCTATGTTATGTTCTTCTACCTCTGTTTCCACAGGCTCCATTCTTGGTTCTTTGGCTACATCATTTAAATCAAAGAGGTGTTCTAAAGGTGTGAGACCCCTTGGAATTGTATCATTCTTGCATTGCAAAACTTCCAAGTCTTTCTGGTCTGCGTTGTCAAATAATTCTGCTTCAAAAGGATTCTCATATTGATTTATATCAGCAGAATATGTCATTTATATCTTTGGATTTTTTCATTGTCAAAACAATCTTCTTCATGGCTGGTTTCTGAGTCTTCTTCATGGCTGGTTTCTGATGTCGGTATGTCAAAATCATTTTCTGATTTTAGGAAATCATCTATGTGTTTGTTAGAATCAAACACTTGCCAGTGATACTCATTATCAGGCACTGTAGGCCTGTGTTTTACCTTTACACTAAGCTGTTCATTTATTTGAGGTATTTGGCAGTTGCTGGCATTGAAGGCAAGTTCATTTGCTAGATGATTTTGTGCTCTTGGAATGAAAATGAGTTCATATTTTTCAAAGGTTTTTAATAAATCAAGGGCAATATTTCGATATTCTTTAAGTCTTGGGTTTCTAGCTGAATATTCTCCTTTGATTTGTCTTATGATAAGTTTAGAATCTCCTAAGATTGATATCTTTTGGGCTTCTAATTGTTTAAGCAATTGTAAGCCAAGGAGAAGGGCTTCATATTCAGCAATATTGTTTGTGCATGGAAAATCCAATTTATATGAAAAACTATGATTTGTATTTTGAATCCATACACCTACCCCTGCACTTTTTTTATTACAAGATCCATCAAAGTTTATTGTCCAAAGTATATCTACCTCATTCTCATTTTCTTGTTCTGCAAGTATGATAAATATGATGGCAGTGATGTCTTCTTAGGTGATGATAGGAAGGCTAGAATCATTGGACGTGGAAAATTCAAGCTAAAGCTACAAGGTGGAAGGATTAGAACACTTCCTGGTGTTCTGAACATTCTTGCATTGGCCAGAAATCTGATTTTTGTAAGAAAGATGGATGATGCAGGTGTAGAAACAATCTTCGAGAAAGATACCTGTAAGATGGTTCAGAGAGCACTGGTATCAATGTGGGGAGTTCGCAATGGAACTCTGTACAAGTTTCATGGTAGCAATGTTATTGATGGGTGTAACAGTTCTGTGGTTCTTGAAAGTGGAGCAGAAAGCCTAGAGGTCTCTGGAGAAAAGACCACGCTATGGAATCAAAGGCTTAGACATATTGGAAAGAAGGGCCTTTAGATACTACATGGAAATGGTATGATAGAAGGTATGTCCAATAGCTCTCTGGATTTCGATTTCTGTGAACATTGTGTGTATGTGAAGAAGAATCGGGTGAGTTTTCCTTCTGGTGCTAAGAGGGTGAACAAGATATTAGAGATTGTGCATAGTGATGTGTTTGGACCTGTGTCGGTTCCATCATTGGGTAAGTCTGTGTTGTTGAGATTCAACAAGATGATGAGCTTAGTGAAAAGAGTTGCCTTCACTAAGTGGGCCCGCAGGCTATTTTTGGTGCAAAGTCTATTTTTAGACATGTCGATCATATTCTATGAGTTGCAAGATGCTATTTGTGGATGGTTGGTCAAGTTGGAAAAATATATGGACTTTTGTTTTTAGATATACTGGGCAGAATCTATTTTTAGATTGCCAATCTAAAAATAAATATGTTGAATATTATTAGCTCTTAATAATATTTGGACTCTAAACATTATCTTATTCTCTTGGAGCACTTTAGTTAAGTGCACAGATGTGGCACAACAGCTGACAGAAGGAATTATGCTATTCCTAAGGGTTTAATGGAGCTAATGCATGAGGAATTCAGTTAGAACTCATGTGACAGAGTCTGGTGGAGTTATAGAAGTAGTTTGTGGAGTTGTATTCAGTTTAACTCAGATAGACTCAGTTGAGCTACTTGTATATAGTCTAACTGATTGATACACTAGTGAGAGTGGTGTGAATTAATTAGTTAATTAACTCACTAAATAATAACTCATTAATCAATTGAAGAATACATTAGTTAACTACAGTGCATGGACAGTTTCAGTGGAGACCAGTGGAGAGGTAGGTGAAAGAGCAAGTGTGACTATAGTGATGCATTGATTGCATCCAACACTCAGTGGAGATGCCAATGAGGATTGCGCAGTTCAAGCTTGGTGGATTCAAGTTCATTCAGAGCGATTCTTCAGCAGGGATTGCGCAGTAGAGGCAGGCTAGCAGGTGGCAGAGATCGGTGCATGGATTTGCAAGATCTAGCCTGATTAGTGTGTAGCGATTTTATTGTACTGAGAGCTTGATATGATCAGCTTTGTATGAGGATTGTTACATGATCTCTATGAAATATATTATATACAGATAGTTGGGGTTTTCAGCTTTAGGGTTTCCCGTTAAACAACTGTGTTAATGTGTGTGAATTTTTATGGTTTCATGTGTGCATTGCAATTGATTTAATTTCCACATGTGATGATCAATAGTGGAATAGATTCTATATTGTGCATGAAGTAAAATAGTGTGTGATCAGGAGAATATTGGATATATAACACATAAGTTATATAATTTCTACATGGTATCAGAGTGATATTGATCAGAGCATATTGCAATTATTGAAGCTGTTGAGTTTTGTGCTGGTGGAATTTGAATTTGTTGCAGTGTTTTCTTGGTGTCGAAGTTGAGCATTCATTGAAATGTCTTTCAACAGATTGCGATTGGAGTATTCCCTTGAGGGAAGATCAAATTATATTGCATGGAAGGACAGGATGGAGGCGGTGCTGGATGATAATGGGTTGAAGGAGTTCATAGATGTAGAAATTCAAAAACCTGCTTCTAGCGATGCAGCCACACTTGACGCATGGCAAAAGAAGACATCAAAATGTCGAAGGATTCTATTGGAAGGTGTGAAGGATCACATAGTGTCCAACCTTCATGGTAAAGCCTCTCCATTCTTGATGTGGAAAGCTTTGACAGAATTGTTCCAAAGAAAAAGCGACCACAGGAAGTTGGCGCTTAAAGACAAGCTCAGAAAAATAAAAATGGAGAAAGGCGACAGTATACCCAAGTACCTCAGGAAGTTTGTCTAGTACAGAGATGAGCTAGGAAGTGTGGGGGTTACTGTAGATGAAGAGGACTTGGTGAGCTTGGCTCTCCTTGGGCTTCCGAAGAGTTGGCATAGCTACGAGGACTTTGTCAATGGTCACGAGAAACTGCTGGGATGGGAGCGACTTTGGTCGGATCTTGTGCAGGAGGAGATAAGGCAGGGTACCAGGGATGGATCTTCATCAAAGAATGAAGATGAAGAAAATTGTGCTTTGGCTACCAAAGCAAGGAAAGGGAAGGGAAATAAAAATCCTTCTCAATCCAGTGCAGAAGGCAAGAAGAAGGACTTGTCCAAGGTGAAGTGCTTTCACTGTCACCAACATGGAAATTACGCCACTAATTGTCCACAAAAGAAGAAAAATAAGCAGGATGCTAGATCTGCAGCTGGAGAGGCCTTAGCCTCGCAGTTTGAGATGGATTTTTTACTGATCGCATGCTTGGTTTCAAGTGTGATGGGATAAGTGTGGTTTATTGACAGTGGTGCGTATTTCCATATGACCGAAGACAAATATTTGTTTAGTGATCTGGATGAGAAGGATCTTGGAGTGCACATCGAGATGGGCGATGATGGTAGATACAGTGCGACTAGTATCGAGACCATTTCCTTTGAGAGGGAGTCTGGTAAACTTTTCATATTGAAGGATTTCATGCATGTTCCAGGATTGAAGAAGAATCTGATCTTTGTGGTGATGTTGGAAGACAAGGGATATGATGTTGTTTTTAGCAAGGGAAAGGCTTTCCTGCACAGTAAAGAAACTGGTGAAACTCAGAGGATAGGGGTTCGAGTTAAGAACCTTTATCAATTGCATGTAGATGGCTGTGTAACAATGGCAGGAAAAGAAGAAGCAGTGGTGAGCCGGGATGAGGGCGAATTTTGGCATAGGAGATTGGGCCATCTTCATTATGGCGCTTTGAAAATTTTGCAGTAGATTTCTACCGTGCTTCCCAAGGGTACACTTGCGCAATCAGATCAGTGCAAGGGATGTACTTTGGGAAAATTTATGAAGACCACTTTTCATGAGAAGGATAGTCGTGACACAACGATCCTTGAGAGAATTCACACAGACGTGTGTGGACCTTTCTCAGTAGCTTCGACAACAAAGCTCAGGTATTATGTGATATTTGTTGATGAATTTTTTCGTAAGTGCTGGATCTTCTTCATGCAGAAGAAGAGAGAGACATACTCAAAGTTCTATGAGTTCAAGGCACTGGTTGAGAAAGAGTCAGGGAAGCAGGTGAAAGCTCTAAGGAGCGATAATGGTGGTGAATACATCTCCTTTGAATTCAAAGACTTTTGTGGCTTAGAAGGAATTCAAAGAGAGCTCATAGCGCCTCATAACCCACATCAGAATGGGGTCGTGGAGAGAAAGAACATAACGATCATGGGTGCTGCATGGGTGATGTTGCATGATCAGGGCCTTCCCATACACTTGTGGGTTGAAGCATGCAACACTACGGTTTATGTGCAAAACCGTTGTCCTCATAGAGTACTTGGCATGAGTACACCCGAAGAGGCATTTTCTGGTAAGAAGCCTGATATTTATCATTTGAAGATTTTTGGCTCACCTGTTTACATTCATGCGACGAAGGATGCCAGGAAGAAGTTGGAGCCTACCGCAGAGGTTGGGATATTTGTGGGGTACACATAAACACCCCACAATTATCATGTGTATTTTCCAGACAGTCGGATGACTGTTGTGCGACGGGATTTCAAATTTCATGAGGAGAAAGCCATGAAGTTGTCGCTTGAGAGGGAGCTACGCTTGCATGTAGATGAGGAGCTACTAGTTCCTAAAGATGAGCCTCTAGATGTGGATCAGCCACAAGAGGAGGGTCATGGAGTGGAAGAAACCACTCATGCAGCACCAAACATCAGAGGGCGGAAGTGCACTACAGAAGCTGAGCGACTGAATCTTGATGCAGTGCAAAATGTAGGAGCACCTACATCACAACGCAGACAGAGACAGTCACCTGAACGATTTACTGGATACATGGCTCTGATGAGCAAGTGTATCATGACAGAACCATCTTCTTTCGAGGAAGCTGTGGAGGACCCTGCATGGGTAGATGCCATGGTGGAAGAGCATGATTCAATTGTCAGAAACAGTGCATGGGAGATTGTCCCAAGGCCAGAAGGGAAATCAATGGTAGGTTTGAGATGGATCTACAAAGTGAAGCAAGCTGCTGACGGGAGCGTCAAGAAGTACAAGGCAATATTTGTTGCCCGGGGCTTCTCACAGATCGAGGGGATAGACTATGAAGAAACCTTTGCACTTGTCGCAAGGTATTCTTCCATACAGACCATCCTTGCTCTCTCAACGCAGATGGGTTGGCACATTCATCAGATGGATGTGAAGACTGCGTTCCTCAACGGAGTCATTGATGAGGAGGTGTACATAGAGCAGCATGAAGGATTTGAAATATTCAGCAGCGAGTCACATGTGTGCAGGCTCAAAAGAGCGTTGTATGGGCTGAAACAAGCACCTCGTGCTTGGTACACACGGATAGACAGTTATTTCACCGGACTTGGATTCACCAAGAGTGAGGCGGATCCGAACCTATACCAGATTGCGGTAGAGGGTAAGTTGCTGATCATTGTACTTTATGTAGATCATTTGATACTAACAGGTGATGAACTATTGATACACTCATGCAAGGTAGATCTTGCAAAGGAGTTTGAGATGAAGGACTTGGGCCTCCTTCATTATTTCTTGGGATTGGAAATTTGGCAGCGGAAGGGTGGACTATTTGTGTCTCAAGGAAAGTATGCCCAGGAGATAATGGAGAAGTTCAACATGCAAGGCTGCAAGCCTATTGACACTCCTCTTCCTGGTGGTTGGAGGAAAGAGGATGCTACATCGACAGAGGTAGTGGATGCCATTGTTTATCGACAGTTGGTTGGTTTGCTCATGTATCTAGTCAATACACGACTGGACATATGCTACGTTATTAACCAGCTTTCACAAGCTATGGTTAAGCCTACCAAGCTCTTTTGGAAGGAAGGCAAGCATGTCCTGAGATATCTCAGGGGCACATCGGGATATGGATTGTGGTACAGATAGTCAGATGAGTTGAAGCTGCATGGCTTCATGGATGCAGAATGGGCAAGGAGCCCAACAAACAAAAAGAGCACATATGGAGGGATATTCAGTATCGGGTCTACAACAATTTTTTGGTATAGCAGGAAAAAGAGATCCATGGCACTCAGTTCAGTAGAGGCCGAGTACATGGCAGCAAGTTTGACTGCATGCGAGGCTATATGGATGAGGAAGATCCTGGTCAAGTTGTTCGGTTCACACTTAGATCCTATTGTGATATATTGTGATAATCAGAGTTGCATTAAACTCTCGGTTAATCCAGTATTTCATGATAGATCTAAAAATATTAACATTCGGTACCATCATATCAGAGATTGTGTGCAGCGGAAGATCATGCTGCTTTCTTACATTCCTACGGAGGATCGGATGCATATATTCTGATGAAGGCGCTCACCAGGAGCAAATTCTAATACCATAGAGACAGGATCAGGGTGGCAGATAATCCATATCTTTTTGAGAGGGAGTGTTGAGATTCAACAAGACGATGAGCTTAGTGAAAAGAGTCGCCTTCACTAAGTGGGCTCGCAGGATATTTTTGGCGCAAAGTCTATTTTTAGACATGTCAATCATATTCTATGAGTTGTAGGATGCTATTTTTCGATGGTTGGTCAAGTTGGAAAAATAGATGGACTTATATTTTTAGATATATTGGGCAGAATCTATTTTTAGATTGCTAGTCTAAAAATAGATATGTCGAATATTATTAGCTCTTAATAATATTTGGACTCTAAACATTATCTTATTCTCTTGGAGCACTTCAGTTAAGTGCACAGATGTGGCACAACAACTGACAGAAGGAATTACGTTATTCCTGAGGGTTTACTGGAGCTATTGCATGGAGGACTTCAGTTAGAACTCATGTGACAGAGTTTGGTGGAGTTGTATTTAGTTTAACTCAGTTAGACTCAGTTGAGCTAGTTGTATCTAGTCTAACTGATTGATACACTAGTGAGAGTGGTGTGAATTAATTAGTTAATTAATTCAATAAATAATAACTCATTAATCAACTGAAGAATACATCAGTTAACTACAGTGCATGGACAGTTTCAGTGGAGACCAGTGGAGAGGTAGGTGAAAGAGCAAGTGTGACTATCAGTTGTGACTATAGTGATGCATTGATTGCATCCAACACTTAGTGGAGATGAAAATGAGGATTGTGTAGTGAAATCTTGGTGGATTCGAGTTCATTCAGAGCCATTCTTTAGCAGGGATTGCGCAGTAGAGGCAAGCTAGCAGGTGGCAGAGATCGGTGCATGGATTTGCAAGATCTGGCCTGATTAGTGTGTAGCGACTGTATTGTACTGAGAGCTTGATATGATCAGATTTGTATGAGGATTGTTACATGATCTCTATGACATATATAATATACATATAGTTGGGGTTTTCAGATTTAGGCTTTCCCGTTAAATAGCTGTGTTAATGTGTGTGAATTTTTATGGTTTCATGTGTGCATTGAAATTGATTTAATTTCCGCATGTGATGATCAATAGTGGAATAGATTATGTATTGTGCATGAAGTAAAATAGTTTGTGATCAAGAGAATATTGGATATATAACACATAAGTTATATAATTTCTACATGTGTACTATGTTTCATTCATAGATGAATTCTCAAGGAATACATGGATATATTTCTTGAGGAAGAAATCCGAAGTCTTTGACAGATTTAAAGAATTTAAGGCTCTGGTGGAAAACCAAATAGAGAAGAAGATAAAGGTGCTAAGGACAGATAATGGCGGGGAGTTTTGCAAGAAGGAATTTGAAGATTTCTGTAAGAAGTGTGGTATAGCATAGCAGAAGACTACTCCATACACATCTCAGCAAAACGAAGTTGCAGAAAGAATGAACATAACGCTGATGGAAAGGGTAAGAAGCATGCTCAGTGGTATCGAGTTAGGACAATAATACTGGGCAGAGGCAGTGGAGACTGCATGTTACTTGGTTAATATATCACCTTCATCAGCATTGGAGGATAAGACTCCACATGAGGTACGGACTAGTAAGAAACCCTCTCTTTCACATCTGAGGGTATTTGGATGTGATTCATATGTACATGTTCCAAAGGAGAAAAGGAGCAAGTTGGATAATAAATTTGAACGATGCATCTTTATTGGGTATAAGGATGGTTTAAAGGGTTACAAGCTTTGGAACCCAGAAATAAGGAAGGTTGTGTACAACCGAGATGTGGTGTTTAGAGAGGTGAAAGATATTTTTAAACATGAAGTCCTACAAAAGGAACCTAAGAAGATAGAGTTTGAGCTAAAGGAGGATGAATCAAACTCTACAACAGAAGAAGACTCAGAAGAGGAAGAGCCACAAACTCCAACTATTAGAAGATCAGTTCGGGAAAGAAGACAACTAGAAAGGTATAGTCCATTTGCTTTCTGTTCAAATTTTGATTTAACTATAACTGATGATGATCCCAGAACCATCAGGGAGGCAGTAGATTCAGAGGATGGAAAACTCTGGAAGGAGGCCATGGTTGATGAAATTGCATCATTGTATAAAAATGAGGCATGGGATCTAGTGGAGTTGCCGGCTGGAAGAAAGCCCATTGGGAGCAAATGGGTGTTTAAGAAGAAGATGAATGTAGAAGGCAAGGTGGAGAAATACAAAGCTCGGTTGGTAGAAAAAGGTTATTCCCAGGTGTCGGGAATTGATTTTGGTGATATTTTTTCTCTTGTTGTCAAAATTACTTCTATTAGATTACTTTTATCGGTTGCTAGTGCATTTGATTTTTAGGTATAACAGATGGATGTGAAGACAACATTTCTTCACGAGGATCTGGAGGAGGAGATCTACATGAAACAACCTGAAGGCTTTATGGTGAAGGGGAAGAAAGAACTAGTATGCAGGTTAAAGAAGTCTTTGTATGGGTTAAAACAGTCACCAAGGATGTGGTATCAGAAATTTGATACCTATATACAGGGACTTGTCTTCACCAGAAGAAAGGAGGATCACTATGTTTATTTTAAATTAATTGGTGACCTTGTTATTTATTTGGTCTTGTATGTGGATGATATGTTGTTGAATGGAAATGAAAAATAAATTATCCAAGATTTGAAGACCAAGCTGTTCTCCAAATTCGATATGAAGGATCTTGGTGCTGCAAACTATATTTTGGGCATGGAAATTAAGAGAGATCGGGCAAAGAGGAAGCTTTGGTTAAACTAGAGGAAGTATGTCAAGACTATATTGTAGAGGTTCAATATGCAGGATAGTAAACTGGTGAATGTTTCGATTCCTCTAGGAGCAAATTTGTCTACTAAACAATGTCCCAAGACACAAGAAGAAGAGGAGGATATGTCACATGTTCCTTATGCAGGTGCAGGGGGTAGCCTGATGTATGCAATGGTCTGTACTATACCAAACATTGCACATGTAGTGGGAGTATTGAGCAGGTTTATGTCAAACCTAGGGAAGGAGCATTGGACAACAGTGAAGCAGGTTTTCAGATATTAGCGTGGCACTAGTGATTATGGCTTGTGCTACTAGGGAATACCAGGATTGGAAAGAGTGTTGGACATTCGTGGTTTTGTTGATGCAGACTGGGCTGGAGATCTGGACCAAAGAATATCTACAAGTGGGTATGTGTTTAGCCTATTTGGAGGTGCAGTCAGTTAGATGAGTAAAAGACAGTTTGTAGTGGCACTTTCAATTATAGAGGCAGAATACATGGCAGCCCCTCATGCAAGCAAGGAAGAAGTTTGGTTGCAGAGATCGTGTTCAATTATGGGGTTGGTGCAACAAGCTATAAGGATAGACTGTGATAGCCAAAGTGAAATTTTCTCGGCTAAGAACCCTGCTTATCATTCAAAGACAAAGCACATTGATGTTCAATATGACTTTGTGAGATATATGGTTGAAGCTAAAAGGGTGTTTGCTAAAAGGGTTTTGTGCATGGGTTTGCACATGGTTTTGGGGCATGATGGTTTTCAGACCCTGGTATTTTGTAGATCCGGTCAGGGGAACTACGGTTATGTTCTAATCTAGGGTTAATGGATTGGGTTTTATGTATGATTCGGCATGTATATATATGTGTTGTAACACTAAAAGGAATATAATGAAAAATCAAGCTAGTTGTCCCGATTTTGGATCCAGGGGAAAATATCTGTGTTTATCTGTTTTATGTTTTATGCTCTTGCTATTGTTTATTTTCTGTTTTAAGATTCGTTTGCAAATAATTTCTGTACAGGGTTAAAACCTACAACTACAGTTGTGATAATAAATACAATAAAGGTCATAAGTGTGATGAGAAGAAATTATTTTACATAGATTGCAAAGAGGAGGATGAAAATGAACAAGAAACTTCAAAAGAAGAGGATATACACCAGGAACTAACCCTAGAGAAAGAAGAAATGAGTTTTACCATATTGTGTAATGCATTGGAAAGAATTACCACTCCTCAAACTCTGAAGATAGAAGGACATATCAAGAAGAAAAAGGTAATAGTGTTGATTGATTCGGGTAGTACCCATAATTTTATTCATTGTAAGGTAGCCAAGGAATTGAATTTCTTCCTATACCTAGCACCAGAATTTAAAGTGATGGTTGTAAATGGAGGAACTATAGATTTCTCTGGAAAATGCCATAATATCAAGCTAACCATGTGGGAATATGTATTGAATATTCCAATGCTTTCCATTCCAATGGGAGGTGCTGATGTTGTTCTAGGAGTACAATGGTTACAATCTTTGGGGACGGTAGATTTTAATTTTCAAGAAATTTTCTTGAATTTCTTTTAGGAAGGAAAGGAATTTGAATTATGGGGTATCGTAGGGAAGATAGGAAATATACTAAGCTCTAATTTCATGACAAAGCTTCTGAAGAAAGAAAAACGAGGCGTAATTGCATAATTATGCTCGCTAGAATTTCCAACATCAAAATCATCTATTTCTCTGGATCTCCAAAAAGTCTTGGACAATAATTCCAAGGTGTTTGAAACTCCCAAAGGACTCCCACCTATTCGTGATCATGATTGTTCTATTCATTTTATTCTAGGAAGTGTTCCTCCAAACATCAAGCCTTATAGATATCCTTATGTACAAAAGGGAGAAATTGAATGTATGATTGCAAAAATGTTGAGGCTGGTATAATTCAACCTAGTCAAAGTTCTTTCTCTGCTCCAGTAGTATTGGTGCACAAGAAGAATGGATCATGGTGCATGTGTCTGGATTATAGGGAGCTCGATAAGCTCATTATTAAAGATGAGTTTCCCATTCATGTGATTGATGAATTATTGGATGAATTACATGGAGAAATTTATTTTACCAAGTTGAATCTTCGTTAAGGATATCATCAAATTAGAATGAATACTGAAGATATTCCAAAAACAACATTTCAAACTCGTGAGGGTCATTATGATTTTTTGGTCATGCCTTTTGGCCTTACCAATGCACCTTCTACATTTCAAGGGTTGATGAATTCCATTTTCAAACCTGTCCTTAGAAAATCTGTGTTAGTATTTTTTGATGATATACTAATATACCAAAGGTCTTGGAAGGATCATGTTCAACATGTTGACATGGTGCTGAAACTATTAGAGGAGAAGCAATTATATGCAAAAAACTCCAAATTTTTCTTTGGATTACAAGAGGTGGAATACATGGGTCATATTGTATCTCACTAGGGTGTTAAGGTAAACCCTAAAAAAATTAAATCCATTAAGGAATGGAAATTCCCCACAACCATAAAGCAGTGGCGAGGATTTCTTGGGTTAACAGGGTATTATCGCAAGTTTGTTAAGAATTATGGGAGAATAGCAGCACCTATAACAAAATTATTGAAGAAAAATGCATTTTCATGGACTCCTAAAGTAACTAAGGCCTTTGAACATTTTAAAGAGGCAGTGTGCCTAGCACATGTCTTAGCTGCGTCAAACTTCACAAAAACCTTTATTGTGAAATGTGATGCCTCAGGAAATGGAATTGGTGTTGTTTTAATGCAAGAAGGAAGACCCATTGCTTTTGAAAGTCATCAAATCAAAGGAAAGTTTTTACATAAAGCTATTTATGAGAAGGACCTACTGGCAATACTACATGCACTAAAGAAATGATGACCTTACCTAATGGGAAGACACTTCAAGGTAAAAATTGATCACGATAGTCTTAAACACTTTTTGGAACAAAGAATATCTTTAGAAGAGCATCAAAAATGGGTCACAAAGATGTTCGGTTATGACTTTGAAATCATCTACAAAAAAGGGAAGGTAAATTTTCATGTAGATGCACTCTCAAGAAAGGATGAAGAGGTGGAAGCATTGCTTTGTGCCATTTCTATTATCCAACTAGATTGGATAACCAATCAAGGGATGAATGGAAGAAGGACAAAGAAGTGTGGACACTCATTCAAAAGTTACAACAAGATCCTAGTACATCTGATACATTTAGTTGGAAAAATGATTCCTTATGCTAAAAAGATCACATATATCTTTGTAAGAATTCCCAACTAAAACAAAAGATTCTTTTGGAATCGCACACTTCTCCTTTAGGAGGACACTTAGGATTTTAAAAAAATCACCATAGGGTGAAGAAAGCTTTTTTTTGGGATGGCCTTAAATCTGATATTCAAAATTTTGTGGCAGAATGTTTGGTTTGCCAGCAAAATAAAGTTGAGACAATTAAGACTCAGGGTCTTATACAACCTTTATCCATTCCAAGTCAATGTTGGGAGGATATTTCAATGGATTTTATCACATGTTTACCTAAGTCTGAAGGAAAGAGTGTTATCATGGTGGTAGTTGATAGACTTACCAAGTATGCACAATTTTGTGCATTATCTCATCCATTTAAAGTAATTACAGTTTCTACTACATTTGTGGAAGAAATTCAAAAGCTACATGGAAACCCAAAGATTATTGTAAGAGACAGAGATCCCATTTTTACTAGAAGTTTTGGGACGGAATTATTTTCTTGTTTGGGTACTCAACTAGCTCATAGCTCATCTTATCATCCTCAATCTGATGGTCAAACTGAGATAGTGAACAAATGTTTGGAAGGATATCTTCGTTGTTTTGTATATGATAAAAAAACACAATGGGTCAAGTGGTTACCTATGGTTGAATAATGGTATAACACTTCCTTCCATACTGCAGCAAAAATGACCCCATTTATGGCACTTTATGGATATCATCCACCGTCCATCACATTATATGTAAGAGAAAATTCTAAGGTTCAAGTAGTGGAAGATCACATTGAGTAGCAACAACAAGTTCTCCAAATCTTAAAGGATAACCTAAATTTGGCACAAAATTGAATGAAACAACAAGCATATCAGCATCGCAACGAGGGAAGTTTTGATGTAGGAGACTGGGTATTTTTACAGCTACAACCATACAAAAAAATGTCCCTTAAGCAAGTTAAGAAGGATAATAAATTATCACCAAAGTAATATGGTCCTTACAAGGTGTTGAAAAATATTGGTACTATGGCATACAAATTGGAGCTTCCTGCTTCTTCGTGAGTGCATCCAGTTTTCCATGTTTCATGCTTAAAGAAGGTTATAGGTGAAAAAATTCCAGTTGAAATAATATTGCCAAAATTTGACGAGGAAGGAAAAATCATATTGGAAATTGAAGCAGTCATGGAAACAAGAACTCGATAACTACGACATCGATAAATTTCATAGTATCTCATCAAGTGGAAGAACTTACCCACTAAAGATTCTACATGGGAGGATGAGAATATTATACAAGAGAATCCAGAGCTACTCAAGAATTGATGAAAACACTTTTTTGAAGGAGAGGGGCATGTTAGGTCCCTATATTACTAGTGTAGTCCTTTATTGTTGTTAGTGTAGCCCCCTTATTGTTATTTTTGTACCCCTGTAACCCCCATATTGTTATTATTGTGCCCTTACATTATTATTGTTAGGTCGGATAGGATTATATTGTGACTGCATGGACTCCTATATATATAAGGAGGTTTTTTCATTTGTATCATCAAATAATTTTTCATTAATGTAATGTAAAGGAGGTTTCCCCCTTGAAGTGGCTTATATCTAAGTCTTTGATCTCTCTTTTCTTATATTTTTGGAGCTGGTTTCATAACATGGTAAGAATATCAAGGCTCTTAGATATGGTCCATTTGAGATACTCGAAAAGGTGGGTGATAATGCATATCGACTCAGTTTACCACCATATATGCATATTTACTCAGTTGTGAATGTAGATAATTTGAAACTCTATGAGACTTCCATGCTAGATCAAGAAGAGGAAAATGTCCTACATTCTGTGGAGGATTTGGAGCCATATGCTCAGGTAGAGTTGGTAGAAGATACAATTTTGTAGAATACTTCTAAAACTCCAAGACAGGGACAAAATGAACTTTGGCAGATTGGCTTGAAGGGACAAATTCGAAAAGCTAAATGGTACACTAGATAGAAGGTGGAGGAAAAAATCCTCACCTCATTTAGTAAAATATTTTGGGGCAAAAAAGCATCCAAAAATGGGGAGGTGTGATATGAATTGGATCATTATATTAGTTTCCATAACAATGCATTTGGAGTGAACAAAGTGGAGGAATCTTCCGACATAACTGTTATTATCGACAGGACCCAGTTTTTTGAAACGGGGTATGAAACCTTCCAGGAGAATTTTGAGGAATCAAATGAAGTTTTTTAGGGGTGAAACTTTGAATATTTAATACCACACCTTTTCATGCTATTCCATGCACACATATATTTCCACATCAGTCAGAGTTCGTACGCAAAAGTTATGCCACTCAGAAGTTGACCTTCCTATTTTCACAACTATAGTTTGGGAGGATTCCACGTCAACCCCCATTATTCATGGAAAAGGGGATAGCCATGTGTTTGTGATGTAAAAGACTCTATAAGAGTTTATATTGTAACTCTATTTAAGATTTTATGTAGTCAAAATTAACTACTAGTAGGCTATCGAGTGGTGTTATAACCAGGCCACTAGGAGGAAGATGTAGAGTCATTATTTCGAGAGCATTTTGTTCCATTGTTGAGAAAAAATATCTAGGAGAGACCGGGAGGTAGAGCATACAAATAAGATATATGAACCATAATAGCCCACTAGCCACAAACATTACTTCTTTGTACCTTCAACCATATTTCCAAACAGAGACAGAGAGCGAAGCGACCTCACCTTCCAGCTGTGTTTTCTCCCAAAAAGGGTTTCCCAGAGCATGTCTTATGTCTTAAGTGTCTGTGTTGGATTTTTTTATTGTGCTGTATTTTTCTGCATAATTTCAATTCACATGCATGCACTAATTACAATTAAATTTACAAATTTATAAGTTTAATAAAACTATAATAGTGTAGAAATTATGCATTTTAATATTTTATTATCATATATGTTATGATGAACTGTCCAATGGAATATCCATGGTAGTATACAGGCCATTTAGTATAATAGAGGGTTTACTTGGGTATTTTGTGGAGATTTCAGGGATCTAGATAGGAGAGGCCGAAAATCGTAAAACCCTAATCATGGTTGACAAATCTATAAACGAATCTCGTGATCATGCAGAGGTGAGGTTTATGTGGCTTGAACAACAAGTCACATATATTAACCGTAATGTATGCATCCTCATGGAAGATTTGAATATAAATCTAGGGATATTTGGAGAATATGGGGGTTCAAATGTAGGGGAAAAATAAGAATGGGAATCAGAAGATCGGGGAGAAACAAAGAACAAGCCGAAGAAAGAACCTAGAAAATATCAACTTGGTTCGAGTGTAGTGAATCAATACCTATTTAAAATATAAGAAAAATTCAATATCAAGTTGTACCATGGCGATATCAATGCTCTAAAGTTGAACCACTTGTTGCGGCAATTGGAAGTTTATTTCAACGTCCATCAGATCGAGGAAGGAGAAAATATCTCATTACTGCGACTAAAATTAGCGGGACATGCACTGATTTTGTGGGAGAGCCACATGGAAACCATGAGGTTGGAGGGAGAACCTCTAGTGACTAAGTGGGAGGATTTAAAAACCCTCATTAAGTCACAATTTTATCCCATTGGGTACATGAAGGACCAGTGGATCCGGTGGCATTACTTCAGGAAAAATCTGGGCTAAAGCATACAAGAGTACACCAAAAAATTTAGAAAGATCAATATATTGCCGAGTATCTCTCAAAAGAATGCATATGTACTCCTTAAATATTTTGGGGGTCTATACTGCCATTTGAGTGAGAAATTGATGCTGTTCAAGCCCAAATCGATGGATGAGATTTTTTTATAGGAACAATACCTGGAGAACATATACTTGTAAAGATTGCAATCAAGTGGGTCGAATAGGATTTATTTCCCTTCCCCTTCTTCGTCTTTCCAGCCAAGGCGCAATTTTCTTCATCATATTCCTTAGATGAAGATCCATCCTTGGTATTCTCTGCCTGAATTATTCTTGCACGAAATCCGACTAAAGTTGTTCCCAATCTGGCAGCTTCTCCCTCCCATTGATAGAGTCCTGATAACTATGCCAACTCTTTGGGAAGTCATAGAAGATCTAGGCTCACCAAGTCATCATCTACGATAGTAATTCCAATGCTCCCAAGCTCATCATAACATCTGACAAACTTGGTTAAATATTTCGGAATAATGTCACCTTTCTCCATTTTTATTTTCCTAGGCTTGTCCTTCAGTGCCAATTTTCTATGATCACTATTGCTCTAAAACAAATCTGTCAAAGCCTTCCACATTTCATATGGAGTTGATTTTCCATGGAGACTTGAGACAATGTGGTCTCGTACTCCCTCTAATAAGATCCTCCTCGCCCTTGCAACCTTCTTTTGCCAAGCATTAAGATCTGTAGCATCTGCTACAACGGGTTTGGGAACATCATTATCAATGAATTCTTTCAAACCATTTTCCTCCAGTACTGCCTCCATCCTGTCTTTCCACGTAATATAGTTAGAGCTTCCCTCAAGTGCATACTCCAATCTCAAGCCATTGAAAGCCATTTTGATCCACTGTCACACCAAAGAATACTTCTGCAAATTCGAATTCTATTCAGTCGTAGACTCAATTTCTTCTCCACTATAGTGATTTCCTGTGCTCTAGTACCATGTACAAATTATAAAAACAATATTTATACTAATGGATTCAATCCGATCATGCGATATGCTAAAGCAAGATATTGAATCCTTCTACAAATTAATTGCAGAAAATAAACATGATCGCACAATCACACTAAGTAAAGAAAGAATCAATTCAAACCAAAACACAAATATTTTCTTGGGGAAAGCTTACTACTCAAAACCCCTCTATCATATATTATATACTCCACAAGGAATCATGAAACAATTACAATTCACTCTTCTCACAAGAGTCTCCTGCAATCTGCCTATCGTCTGACACTGATCTAGACAAAATCGGGCCAACACTTAGCCAATTCTCAGCCTGTCTTCAGCCTGCCTTGCTCACACAATTACTGATGAATGAAATCCCTATTATTTAGGAATTTCAGGCTTCCTTAACTGCGCAGAGTATCATGGGAATCCTGTGGTGTTTTAAATGCATTTGGGCAGTCTTCTAATATCACAACTGATAGTTAACTTCCCTTTAACCTTTGTCTCAACTGGGTCTCCACTAGAACTGACATGCATTCAACTCG
This sequence comes from Pinus albicaulis, assembly GCA_034641835.2. Classification (NCBI taxonomy): domain Eukaryota; kingdom Viridiplantae; phylum Streptophyta; class Pinopsida; order Pinales; family Pinaceae; genus Pinus; species Pinus albicaulis. Next base: position 2,024,689,059 of record CM076575.1, on the reverse strand, counting down.
TAATATTAAATCATCAGTTACATGGCATATCACTGATTTTGAGTTAAATAATATTTAATTCACTTGATCTCTCACTAATGCAACAAACAGTTACAACTAGTCCAATTGACTTTAACTCACCTAACTGAGTTAACTAATTACTCATGCATTAAAATAATCTACTTAACTGCAACTTGAACTCTAAAACACATAGAATCACTTTGCATGCCTCACCAACTACCCTCAACTCGAAATTCATGAGCTAACTGAGTTTATCACACTCAGTTAACTATTACAGGTGTTTATGAGATAAGATTACGTTTTATTGCCCAATTTAATTAAGGGATAATTAAATTTGACACATTTCCAATATATTAAATAAATTGAATTGCACACTAATGTATCGCTAGGACCCGTCGCTACATGAACTGTTGTCCCACATTGGTATAGGTGTTTTCATGTTGTTTTTGGATGCCAATTTCACTGTTTCTTGTCGCAAACTTCAACATTCTCTACGCATATCATGTTTTTGTTGTTGTTTTTTTTTTAGATTTAAGAAATAAGACTCCTAGTTACACTTCCCCAACAACGACACCAAAATTTTTAGTCAATTTAACATCTTAAATTGCTATCATAAATTATCGACTGGAGTTAGTAATCTTGTGAAGTGCAGGTGCACTACATATGCTAGAAACCTATTTTCCTTAGTTCTTTGTGTAGATTTTATATGTTGTTTTGGGGGGTTTTATGTTTTATCTTAAATGTTTGAATGAAATAGGGACACTAAGAACTGATCTAAGGAATGAAATTTAAACATAAATAAAAGCCTATGTTGAGAATTGGGAAAGAAGAACAATTTATTTTGAAAGAACTAGAAGAGAAACTTCAATCTTTTTGTATTTTAGATATTTTATATGAATGAAATCTAAAAGAAAGAAAGTAATTGAATCTAGAAGAATTTTAATGCTTGAAAAATAAACTTAAGAAGGAAGAAAGGAAATGTTTAATATTAATCTAAGAAGGAAATTGATCTATAAATTATTCTAAATAAAATATTCTAATAACTAAAAAATGAAAATTACAAGAAGGAAGAAAAGGAAATTTAAAATTAAGAAAGAAAATTGATCTAAAACAAATCTATATTGCATAACAAGCAACCATGATTAACTTTAACTATGTTAGACTATTCTATGCCGGAAATTATCTTTAATATGTCTATCTAAAATACTTCTAAACCTATTAGATTAAATAATTAAAATATCTACTTGATTCTTTTCTAAATCTGAATGAAGCATTAATCCAAGCTATGATTAAGTCCTATAAAAAATATGTATCGAAAACTTCACTCTATTTATCAAATGAAAACCATCTAAATTAATCTTATGAAAAACAGAGTAGTAAATTAATTCTAATTTTATTAACTAATTGAAACAAAGCATTCTATTATAAATTATATGGAATAGGGCGAAAACGTGAATCTGGGTTACACTTTTGTGAGAATCGGGGCCCGAAATTTTTTTCCAACAATAGTTCGGCCGAACATTTTTACAAGTTCGGCCGAAATTTTAATTTTAAAATAGTTCGGCCGAACTAGTTTTTATAAATAAATCGCCTGCGAATGCTAATGGTTTACTGTTTCATTGTTCACGCCGAGAAATTATTGTGTATCGTGTTCGCGCTGTTGCTGCTGTCGACACCCTGGTGCTGCTGTCGACGCTCTGGTGTTGCTGCTGTCCGCGCGGGTAAGGCTCGACGCCCTGAATGAAAGCTTGTTTTACAGAAAATCATTTAGATGCTTGTGGGATGAAATCATTTAGATGCTTGTGGGATGAAAGCTTGTTTTATAGAAAATCCTATGTTCATATGTTGTATAGTTAAAAAAATAGTGAATTCTTGTTGATAGATTAAAGTCAGTTTTGTTTTGACAAGTTTTCTTAAACTAACTGCTCCAAACCTACATAAATAAATTCGCAAATTTGAAGAGAGGCGTGTTCTTGACTAGTGTCATAGTCTCGAAAATTAATATTTGGAACGTCACCCATTATTAATGTCCTCCTCTCTGTAAATTTTCTGAAAGGGATTCTGTAGTGAAAATGAACCGTATACTGCAACGGAAGCTATTTCATTCTTCATCATACCCACTTCACAGCAGTAGGAAAATTTGTTTTGTAGTCTCATTTCAAAATCACAAATACACGAAGTCATCACCGATATCTCCTTATCTAGCAAATGCGGCACGGAGCTTTGTGCAAGGAGTGAGTGGACTGTAATTTTCCTTTGCCATATAATCAATTAATTGCATTTCAGTTTTAATTTCTCTGTTTGTGGCCTACTCCATCCTACTGGCATTGCAAAAGGGGTGAAGCTGGATAAAAATTTCCACCAACAATTTTATTAATACAATGCTTAGGTATCGGGGCTTCGTTTTTGCTGTTGCCTGCTCCTTCCAACTGGCATCTCAAAAGGCCTGAAGCTGGGTAAAACCTGCCACCAGAAATTTTGGTGGAATAGATACTCTCAGATCTAGCACCTAAGTTAGAAAGAATTGTGTGCTGTGTACTATAGTCCTCGCCTTCAATGTATGTTTCTAAAGAAACTTCCAAAAATACAAACCAAAAAAACCCTGTTTCAGTTACACAGAATTCGTTTCAATTTTCCAGTTCTATAGACAGAACAATTTTTTTGGATTTATTTTTGTATGTTGCAATATCTGAGTATTGCTCACGAATTCTATATTTAATAGAGACTGAGCTCTAGCGTCAGACACTTGTGAATGAGGAAAAAAGAAAAGTATGGCCCTGCCATTTGCAAGACTTCCTAGTTGCCTCTTCCTCAATTAGCCTATACATCCAAGTAACTGGGCATTTTAGAAAGTAAATGATTTGCGTCATTATTCAAATGCAGATATAATGAAATTAAATATCCTTGCAAGAAATCACACCAGCTAAAAAAGTTGTATGAGTACATTTTTACTTTGACATATTTCAAATTCTAAGCAGTTGTGTATCTAATGATAAGTTTTTGTGTTTGATTCTGCAATTGCCACCAATGTGCCATCACTATTCTCCAAGTTTTAATTGTTTAAAATATGATTGTTTAAAACTGAAAGATTTTTATTCTTGTATATTTGAAGCTCTCCATTATTATATAAAAGGATTTTATGCTTGTATATTTTTATGCTCTTTTCCATATAGTAATGTCAGTGTATGAAGTTTTAAATTGTTTTTATTATTTTTATTATATGTTGGATGTGATTTTGATTGAAAATGCTTCTTTTTTATTTATTAATTAAAAAGAATTATTAGAAAAATTATTGCTTTAAGCCTTGGAATTTACAATCAAAATTAGAAATTGTTTTTATATCTAGAAACTATTTATGAAAAGTTTAATATTGTTTGATTTTCTCTACCATGTCCTTTTTATCCTGATAGGCCAATAAAAAGCCTTAAAAATTAATTAAACATGAACAACTATTAAATATGGGTAACCAAGTAGCATGAAAACAAACAACTAAATCACCAAGGCTAGTAGTGATAAATAATAAACATTCTAGGATATACATAAAAATTCCATGTGAATAATTTTTTTACCTAAAATCACTAGATGGTGAGGCCCACAGCAACAACTGCAAAAGAAATGCAATATAACCAATCAAACTACACCAACAAAACATATGGTATTGAATGAGTTTTTGGACTCTTTATATATAAATGTACACCGTGGCAATGTATCTTATATAAAACTTTAATCCATGTGCTTAACCTTAACATTGACACAAATGGAATACAATTTTACTCATTGCTTTATGATAGAAAAATATTCGGATGAGTATTACCCACATATCTGAAGTCAAAAGGGATAGATTAAAAAGGGATGCTCTGGTAATCTATAAAAGATAAATTAAAGAAGCATGACATGACATATTAGTAATACAAATTAGATATGCATACCAATTATGTTCATATAACATAACAAATAGATGATTCAATACAAATGTCACATAGAAGTCATATTTATCTCATGGGCCTTAAACTTAAATTATATATCTAGCATTACATTAAGCTATAGGAGATAAATCAAAGAAGCATTTGAATGTAAATTAAACATGTGTAATAATTATGTCCTTTCTAGTTCAATAAATAGATAATAATTTGCAAATGCCATATATCTAAGCTATATTTCATCTAAGTGGCTTTCAATTTAAACTTATATCTAATGTTAAATTATATAAAAGAATAACAATAATTCAAACTTCAAAATAATATTTAGAGTTGGTATAAAATGTGACATAATTTTCCTGCGTGGAAAAACATAGTTACTGAGAGTTCAAAACTCATGCATTTTAATAGAAAGTGGGTATACGAATGAGCAAGTAGATTTTTTCTAGAAATGATTAAGTGAAGGTTGATAGAGAGCCACACAAAATTGCAAATTCATACCTTACCAAAATTGTTAGATCCTTTTAAAGAAAACATATTTAATCAACTTTCATTGAAATATATGATAAACTCAACCCAATTTTATGAAAAGTAGTATACCATTTTTTACATAATTTCACATAATACAAATAGATATAAATTTTAATTAAGTATTGTTATAAAGATTTAACTACCCATCAAGAGATGGCCAAGTGATTGAGACAGGGCATCATCACAATAAAAAACCAAGTACAAATTATAGTAATCCTAGAATCATGCTTTACATGAGGTAAAATTGGGGAACTCATGACTTGTACTATAGATAAAAAAACATTTACCCTTACCAAAAAATATATGATAAAAATTGACAAACTACATAAGCTTAAGCTTAAGGGGATATAATCCTTCTTGCCTTCCATATAGATAATGAAAATGATTGTTTTGAGTCTCATGTTGCTTCTCATGTTATTTTATAAACCTTGATTGGAAAGAAAAATAGGAGGGCAGAAATGTAAGAAATATAAAACATAATGAAACACAACGTAAGAAATAGAGAACATAATGAAACACACACATAAATATCTCTAGACAATAAACACAATTATTTTCCTAGGAAATCCTTATATGGGAGACAAGCAACCCTAAAAAGTAATGATACTCTAGACTCCTTTTTCCCTAGGAAATCCTTATGGGAGAAAAACAACACTAAAATGTAAACATGCTCTACTCTCTCTTTTCTGGTATGGAAAATATATGAGTACAAAGAAAGAGGTAATCTCTCTAGAGTTAGCTAAGACTTTTAGCGTGTAAGGTTGCTATAAAAACTTAACTTCATACATTTTTCTCTCTAACTTCACACTCTTAGTTGTATTTTCAACTATGGAACAAAATACAATAACACAAAATGGAAATCTTATTCCTCCTAGTGGCCAAGTATTTAACCTAGTGTGATAGCCAACTAGGTGTAAGATTTGACTCTGTCAACCATTAACGAGGTTTGTGATTTTAGATCTTTTAGAGTCTTGTTAAAATTCCACATGTAGCTAGCTTGCCATGCATGAGTAATGGGGCTAAGATGTCATTCTCTCGTACCATGGTGGTCAACATGATAGGTTAACTTACTAAAGGCATAAATTTTGAATGAACTTCGTTTGATGTTTTTCTTGCACCATTGGATATGTCTTTAAGTGTAGAATAATGGTCAATATTTTGGCACAAGGGATAATCGTTTGACCCCCAGAAATGTCATTTAATGCCTCAAAATGACTCCAAAAGGTTTTAGACCCCAATTCTCCACCCACCATTAAAATGACCCTACAAGTTGATTCTTTAAGTTTTTTCACTCTCTAAGCATCAAAATATATGACAAATAATATAATTATCCAATCTAGATCATTATATAATAATTTGTTAAAATTATGAGTAAGATATACATAATGGAATTTAAATAAATAGCGTTAATTCATTGAACACCCTTATACATGTTCCTTGTTCATACTTTGAAAGTAATACTTTTTGAAAAATAATTTGTTTATGGATTCTATTTTCCACATTCTCTCAACCATATCAAAAACCTTCTTATAATATTTGAAATTGAAGGTCTTTCCCATACCAAAGTATGTTCTTTTAAAACATGTTTTCTTGGTGATAAGGGTGATTTAGAAATGATTGGGAGAGAGAAATTCCTTGAATTTAATACATGTATAATATGTTTGGTTCATGCCACTAAGCCAAGAATTTTAAATTCAACTGACTTTTAATATAACCAACTAAATCTTGCAAAAAAGGAATAAAACAATTTATGTTAGGTTTGTGGATTTAGGCATTGAAACAACACACCATGATATTTCAAATTTAAAAATAATGGTTTGAGTCCTAGGTAGCTCAGAATCCTATTTGTTTTCTAAATAAGGATGCACTCCCATTTTATTCTCATGATTAGGTTGTAATCATGAGGCTCTCGCTCAAGAGTGGACCTTCCCAAAATATTGTGACGTCTTGTCACAAACAAAACCATCAAACTGAAAACACATCATGCAAAAAACATAGCTCGCTGACATATATCATTTTTCTCCTTCAAAGAAAAAAAATTCACATCATGTGAATATCTCCATGTACTCTTACATATTGGTGTACAAAACCTTCAACCAAAAACAAGTTCACAACATGCCTCTTCAAACAACTGACTCTCAAGTAAAATAATAGATCTTATGTACAAATTTACATATTTGTTGCATTTAAGTGTGTCAACGTAACTCTACTTTCAACGTCTTGCTTCATGCAACATGCACCATACTTTGAATTTGTAAAGAAATTCATGAAACATCAAAATACATGCAAGGCCTTAATCGGGATAAGAAATCTAACCATCTGTTAGCAAACCATTTCAATGGCGCATCTTTTAGCTGCACTTCATCATGTGAATCATCTTGACCTTCATCGATTATGGAATCTTCTTTTCCATTATTGTCGTTATCTCTTTCCACCTCCTTCAAATGTTGTGGATCACTTGTTGGATACAAAGTCCAACACTTGTCCACAAGGTGACCTTTCTTATGGCAATGAGTAATAAACAATTGCATATTATTTTCAACATCATTTTCCTTGTCCAATGGGCCTTTGAGTTTTTGCCTCATTTATTTAGAAAGTTTCAATGTGCATGGATACCTTCTTCCAACATCTATAAAAATTATGATTATTCAAACCACAAAAGGAACATGTGCAAGTTCTTTTATATATCTTATGTGAATATTACCATGTTTATCATAATCAAAAGCAATTTGATTAAAGGCAAATTTATACCTTGAACATTCACCATTGTGGCCTTCTTGAGGAGGTGAATTTGATGAGGTAGTGGCTCTCCTTTGAATACTAGCAATGAATGAACAATGACTAGATAGAGCTTTCAACATCCTCTTCTTTTACATTCTCATTAGTTGCATGTTTATTAACATCTTCTTGCAAAGTGGGTGTCAAACTTTTCCATTCATCATGAACACAAACTTCTGAAGCTTGAGGTAATGAACACGAAATAAAATTCCTTCTTGGAACAACTTCATGTGCCTCCTTGGCTTTGGAGCATTCTCCATCATGTTTTCCATGTTTAAGACCTGGAAATAATTAGGCCCTTCCTCAACAACATTTGGCTCAACTATGCCTTGTACATGTTTGCCTTTAACCCTTTACTTTCATAGCACATTTTCATCAAAAATTTGGACTTTATTCCTCTAGTGTGTCTCTCAAAAGCACGTACACATTCATTTTGAGAGGAAATTGAAGAAAGAAACCAATAGCTAATTCTTCTAACATGGACCTTAATGTATCAAGACTTAGCAACCTTATTTGCATAATTTTTTCTAGCATGGACCTTAATGTCATAGCCTTCTTTTGCCTAAAATGAAAGCAAATTTCCTTGCAATTTGGCTTGCGACATTCATAATTCATGCTCATGGAACATGATTGTGTTGCAATTGTGATAACATCTGTTGTATGCAGAAGCTAATAAGAAATGATCGAAATTGACATTTTTGCTCTGTTTTTTTGAAGATTTAAGGAAAATTACACCAAGTGGCTTCCAACTTCATATGACCATCATGTCAAACTCATCTACCTCCCAAGAAATCCATTTAGTACATCGTTGGCTAGTTTTTTGTCTTCCTATATTCTTTATCAACCTCTTCTAGTGATTCTTGAAAGGTGGATACTTAAATCCTGCCTAAAAATTTGAGCTCTAAAATAAGAAGACATACAAGGTCATTTTAAGTCATGTTCTTCTATCCAATTATAAAAACCAAGTGAATATTGAACTACATATTGATTTTTGTCCCATAGAACAACAAAATCTAAAACCTCTTCAAGGTCTTCAATCTACTCGTAAAGTTAATTTACATGTCTTGATCAAGTCCAACAAAGAAACATTCAGTGACAACACCAAAATCTACAACTTCTTCAACATCTTCTAAACCATCTTCAAAGTCAATATTGTGTGCATCAAATTCCTCAGCAAGGTCATTAATGGAGTCATCAATGGTGCATCAAATTCATGCACCATACTTTGAATTTGTGAAGAAATTCATGAAACATCAAAATACATGCAAGGCCTTAATTGGATAAGAAATATAACCATCTGTTAGCAAACCAATTGCATCTTATTTTCAACATAATTTTCCTTGTCCAATGGGCCTTTGAATTTTTGCCTCATTTATTTAAAAACTCATGTTTACACATTTATAAAATGCAAAATTTTTATCTCTAGGAAAATCTTTTCCCTCAATCCAAATTCTGATCATTGGACATGTAAGAGGAAGAAAGTGTTGCGTAACCAGCTCCAAAAATAGAAGAAAAGAGATATCCACGCCTTAGAAATAAGCCACTTCGAGGGGGCAACCTCCAATACATTACATAAATGAACAATTCTTGGATGATACAATTCACAAAACCTCCTTTCTATATATAGGAGTCCATGGGGCCATAATGTAATCCTAGTGGGCCACAATGTAATCCTAGCCGACCTAACAATAATAATTTAAGGGCACAATAATAACAAAATGGGGGTTACAAGGATACAATAATAACAATAAGGGGTTTACACTAACAATAATAAGGGGCTATACTAGTGATATAGGGACCTAACATGCCCCTCTCCTTCAAAAAAGTGTTGTCCTCAACACTTGAGTAGCTTCGGGTGCTTCTGTATAAAATTCTCCTGCAATAGTTTGAGCACCCTGTCAACATGTTCAACATGATCCTTCCAAGACCTGCTGTAGATTAGTATATCATCAAAAAATACTAGCACAAATTTTCTAAGGAAGGGTTTGAAAATGGAATTCATCAACCCTTGAAATGTAGAAGGTGCATTGGTAAGGCCAAATGGCATGACCAAAAATTTATAATGACCCTCATGAGTTCGAAATGCTGTTTTTGGAATATCTTCAGTCTTCATTCTAATTTGATGATATCCCGAACGAAGATCCAACTTGGTAAAATAAATTGCTCCATGTAATTCATCCAATAATTCATCAATCATAGGAATGGGAAATTTATCTTTAATGGTGAGCTTATTGAGCTCCCTATAATCCGGACACATTCGCCATGATCCATCCTTCTTGTGTACCAATACTACAGGAGCGGAGAAAGAACTTTGACTGGGTTGAATTATACCCGCCTCTAACATTTCTGCAATCATACGTTCAATTTCGCTTTTTTGGAAGTAAGGATATCTATAAGGCCTGATGTTTGGAGGAATACTTCCTGGAATCAAATGAATAGCGTGATCATGATCACGAATAGGTGGGAGTCCTTTGGGAGTTTCAAACACCTTGGAATGATTGTCCAAGACTTGTTGGAGATCTGCAGAAATAGATGATTTTGATGTTTGAACTTCTAGTGAGCATAATTGTGCAATTACGCCTCGCTGTTCTTTCTTTAGAAGCTTTGTCATGACATTAGAGCTTATTATCCTTCCTGGCTTCCCCGCAATACCCCATAATTCGACTTCCTTTCCTTCTGAAAAAAATTTCAAGAAAAGTTCTTGAAAATTAAAAGCTACCATCCCCAAAGATTGTAACCATTGTACTTCTAGTACAACATCAACACCTCCCATAGGAATGGAAAGCATTGGACTATTCAATACATATTCCCCCATGGTTAGCTTGATATTATGGCATTTTCCAGAGCAATTTATAGTTCCTCCATTTGCAACCATCACTTGACATTCTGGTGCTGGGTATAGGAAACAATTGAATTCCTTGGCTACCTTATAATGAATAAAATTATGGGTGCTACCTGAATCAATCAACACTATTACCATTTTCTTCTTTATATGTCCTTCTATCTTGAGAGTTTGGGGAGTGGTAATTCCTGGCAGTGCATTACACGATATGGTCGGATTCATTTCTTCCTCTTCTAGGGGTGGTTCCTGGTGTATATCCTCTTCTTGTTCATTTTCTTCTTCTTCTTCACAATCTATGTAAAATAATTTCTTCTCAGCACACTTATGATCTTTAGTGTATTTGATATCACAACTGTAGCAAAGCCCTTTTGCTCTTTTTTCTTCCAATTGTTGTGGTGTCAACCTTGTAGGTTGTGGAAATCTAGGCGTAGCAACACTTCCTTCTTTATAGAATTGAGTGGTAGGCTTCCTTGTCGCCATAATTTTACATTCAACTTTTCTTGCCAACCCGAATGCCTTCTCCAATGAATCAGGTTCCAAAACGCGAACTTCATGTTGGATGTTATCCTTTAAAGTGCCTAGGAAGAGATCAATCCTGTGTTCCTCTGTAAGATCAGTTACCCTTATATTCAATTTTTGGAAGTCCTCAATGTGCCGCCCCACTAAACCCTTTTGTTTGAGATTTATCAATTGGGTAAAGAAGGTGTTGCTCTTTGTATCCTCATAATGTGCTATCATTTCCTCCGTAAAAATTGACCAAGTGACAATTTTTTACGGGAGCAAAGCCATTGATACCATACAAATGTATTTTGTTCTAAATGTAAAGTTGCAATGCGTACCTTTTGTGTGTTTTGCACATTATGGAGATCAAAATATTGCTCCATCTGTAGTATCCATGTTACAGAATCCTTTCCATCAAACTTCCTCATATCCATTTTTGGAATATGGTGGTTCTTCCCGCCAACATTAGAGTTTATGAAATCACGATTAACATTTATTTTGTTCTCATCATGAGGTTCTTCTACTATCTTTCCGCCATTAGGAATCATTTCTTGTTTTAAGCTTGTCATCAAGCCTTCCATGTATGCTTTTAGATCATTCTTCATGTTTTCCATGTTGTCTTTCATGTCATCCATCTTAGCTTCCATGCCCACTTCCATGCCATCCATCTTAGCTTCCAAACCATTCATCTTAGCTTCCACGCCTTTCTTAAAACCATCCATCTTAGTTTCCATGCCTTTCTTCAAAACTTCCATTTCATTTTTTGTTGTTCTTTGCGAGAGCGAAATTTGCTCTTGTAATTTTGATATGTCATGTTGCCATTCTTCATCTTCTTGAGTCATAGTAGAGCCTTCTGAAGGCTTAATGGGTGTTGAATTCTTTTTAGGGGCCATTTTAGAATACAATACTGATATATATTCTACACTATGCCCTTGGAATCAATTCAACTTTATTCTTCAAACAAGACTTATGCAATTCGGAAAAAAAATACACACCTTTTACTAGCTTTTAGGAGATCGATATTGAAATTGAATTATCTCTGTAATTGAAAATCTTCTATATCTGAAATTCAGCCCTGTAGTAGCCCTCTGAAGCTTCTTTCAAATGCCACAGGTCTGACCTAATTTTGATTCTCCAAGACAAAGTTGTGTCCAATCTCCCACAATGACCTAATTCTGGACTGGTTCAGTAGAGCGAACTTGTACGACTTGCCACGTGTCACTGTTTTGTCCTTTGTTTCTGAAATTGATAGCAAAGAAACTACAAGCCGTTTAATTGTGAATAATTTTGACGGCACTCCAATCCAATCTTCAGAGAGAGAGTTATTGAACTTTTCCCACGATCACCTCTTTGAGATGAAATTCAGGAGCCTGAAAAAGCACTACATTCCACAGATCATATCTCCCAAAATATTGCGAACCAAGCTCTGAAATTTTTTGATGAATTTCCTCAGTATTTCAGCTTCGCACCATATGAATTTCAGATTCTGAACCTTCGTAGAAAAAAATTTATAGCGCAAATGCCACGATGACCTGTTTAGGAGCCTGAAAAAATACCTGAATTCCACAGATCATATCTCCGAAATTAATGCGAACCAAAATCTGAAATTTTTATACAAGCTTCCTCAGGATTTTTTATTCGCACCCTAAAAATTTCAGCTTCTGAAACTTCGTAGAAAAAACGTTATAGCGAAAATGCCACGATGACCTGTTTGGAGCAGCGAAACCCTAGAATCCAAAGCTCTGATACCAAATGTTGTGTAACCAGCTCCAAAAAAAGAAGAAAAGAGATATCAACGCCTTAGAAATGAGCCACTTCGAGGGGGAAACCTCCAACACATTACATAAATGAACAATTCTTGGATGATACAATTCACAAAACCTCCTTTCTATATATAGGAGTCCATGGGGCCATAATGTAATCCTAGTGGGCCACAATGTAATCCTAGCCGACCTAACAATAATAATTTAAGGGCAAAATAATAACAAAATGGGGGTTACAAGGGTACAATAATAACAATAAGGGGTTTACACTAACAATAATAAGGGGCTATACTAGTGATATAGGGACCTAACAAAAAGAGGGAATTCACTTTTCAAATTCTATACCTTGTCTTTAAACCAAAATAAACTAGAGGTTTATTTGAGCTCTAAAATGAGATTCCAAGCTTAATTTCATAAAAATTAAGTTGGGGATGATCACATTGACTTCCTTGATGACATGTCTATGAAGATTAACTACCTTGAACTATTTTTTTTGCGTAGGGAAAGATACATTCCCATGTCTGAGCATGAAAACGTTCTTTGATATTGTTAATGCCTCTAGTGTTTACTTCTACAAGTTCTATAGGCAGAGTCTGTAAAGGGCCAGGTAGCCTCTGGATTTCATCTTTTATGAAAGGTGACATATCTAGTAAATGCCCCTATAGTGAATCTCTGGAATGGATCTAAATAGAAGTTCTTCATTTTAATATCCGTAAAACACAACGACTTTAAGGTAAACTATGTACATGTGTCATTTCTCCCACAAACTAAAGTGTATAAGTAGTAAATTTTATACCAAGTGTGCTCCCACCATGTAAAGCGCAATTTGGTGAACTTATCATTTTTATAATATATTTTTCGATTAAATTTAGTTTCACACATGATCAATTATTGCTTTGAAAGTTGTGGTCTACATAATTTGTGTACACTAAATTACAAATAGATTTTTTGAAATCTATTTTGTGTAAATGTCGACCAATAGGATATATATCATGGAGGATGAGCAATGAAGATCAGTTGAATCCCATATGGAGGCTCAGGGATTGGGTAATGTTCACGGTATTTAAATATAATCTTAAATCTCCATACATGTGTACATATGGAATTGATTTTTTTATTGACTTTGAGTTAATTTAGTTGTTAATAAGTTTCATATTTTAATTTTTAGGAGGTAAGAGGAGAAGGGTTTCAACTCCATCCATGGAGTGTGGCCAAGGTTCAACAGGTAGAGGTATGAGTGGTAGAAGGTTGGGGGAAGGGGGTGATATTTATTCCCCCGAAGGCCAATCAACCGTTGCTGGTTCTCAACAGGGTCATTGTGGGTCTCGTTCTCAGCAGCGTCATTCTGGAGTTGGTTCTCAGCAGGGTCATGTTGGAGATGATGTTAACCAACAACATCAAGGTTGCCATAAATTTCAATATTTTTTCATTAAATTTGGGCAACTTTTCTTACACGTGTTTTTTCTAATATACGAAATTTTATATATATTGATGCACAGGCTGAAAATGTTCGAGCCAGTGGTCAAAATAGACGCAGGGAAGCGTGCTACATTCAAGAAGAATGCTGTCAACCCAGCACAACTTATCCGGCTGAGATTACTGATATACCATGGGAAACGAACATGGCGGAATGCACCTTACAAAGGTGTCAAAGCCTTCATGCAAAATTGCAAAGAGATCTCGAGGCTTTGTCTCTACCTGCTGAGAGTAGACAAAGCCTCGAAATAGTTACACATTCATTGAGTGAAATGGTAAATGTGTACAAAAATTTGGGGCCAACGACCGATTCGTTTGTAGAACTGATGAGAAAGAGAAAAGAAACAGTGATAGGTCCCGATAAATGGCAGGACATAAAACAAAGAGTTACAAGAGCAGAGGCCAAGTCAATGTTTAATTATAAGGAAGGGCCAAAAAGAAAAATGTTGAAGGTGCAGTATTTCAAGCACCCAGACAAAGCTGCTTATTTGTATGATCGACATATTGCGGCCTTTGGAAGGCTTCCATGGAACGATGAGGTTCCTGTTTATTTTGCACAAATGTTTTATGCAGAATTTTTTTTGGGTATGAAACCTGACTACAATGACCTCCCTTCAGAATTTTTTGGCCCGGGGAGAGGTCGATTATATCAACGTAAGGGCACTAAGTGAGATGTGGAGTTGCCTCGCCCTGAGCCGCCATTGGTGAGTCGACCGTTTCGAGTCGAAACTCTGCGATCAGAGATGGATGTGACTTCTCAAATAAGTCGAGAAGCAAGAGATGTTATGATCGACAATGTTCATAGCGGATTGAGTGGAGTCGATCTTTGTTTAAATCGACAAAGAGCACGGGAAAATGCACGTTCCAATTTTGTTTATCGTACAAATGAGGAGATTTACAACATGAATGTTGAAGATCTCCGAACATATGCAAGAAATTGTCGCAATGGTCTGCAAGACCTAATTTTTCATGAGGAAGAGGGCATCGGAACGTTATGTGTTAGTGACCTTAGGGTTTGAAATTATTTTTACATATACATGTGTACAATTTGTAATAAATACATGTGTATGTACATGTATACATTTATTTGTATGTGTACATTAATCTAATTTAATGTATGATTATATGTTAAAACACCATTTGCAATTCTCAGACATGATGCGTGATGAAAATGTTAATATTACGTTCGGGACCTCCGGTTCAAACGATGCAGATGGGTCTGACCATCATGATATGTTGGCACATGTATGTTAGTGTTTTTTAAGTGACTCTAAAATAAATAATTGTTGCCGCACATGTACATGTATGTATATATATAATTTGATAAAATGTTTTAACAGGTACCGATTCCGTCTGATGTTTTTGGGATGGTGGTACCTTCTTCTTCCTTAGGAGATATACCTTCTACTTCATTGGGAGATGAGCCACAAGTATGGACAATTTTTCACAAGTTTAAAATTTATGTTTAAAAGTTATATATATATATATATATATTCTACCTCAAAAAGTTCCATTAAAAATTGAGATATATATATATATATATATATAGAGAGAGAGAGAGAGAGAGAGAGAGAGAGAGAGAGATCTATATTTTGAGTTATTTAAATTTTTTTGAATTTAGGTTCCTATAGAAGATTTCTTTAATCCGGGGACTCTAGCGACGGAGATAGGAACATCCACAGCATTTGAAAAAGTTGTCTTTAGTTCCTTTTTTTAATATTATTGAAAATAAGTTTATATATGTACACGTGCATTTTCATTTGAAAGTTTTTAATTTATATAAATTATTTATATATATATATATATATATTTACTTATATTTAACTGTACATGTATATTGTACAGTTTACCAGTGCTGCAGATGTTTCTATGGGAGAACCTGTTCATCAAATGGAGAGGGAACCTTACGAGGTATTGCATGATTTTTTTGTTATATTTTGTTTTTTACATGAAGTTTAGATATATATATTCTCATTCATTTTTAAAACTTCAAATTTTAATGTTCAAGTACATGTGCATTGTGTATGTAGGTTTCCTATTCACAGGATAGGGCGCAGACTGAGACCCAGACGCTAGATCCTCCATTTGATGGACATCATTTATAGTAGATTTGATTTTAAAATTTAGATGGTTTTAAAATTTGTTAAACTTGATACAGTTTGATACTCAAGTGAGATTTACAATTTTTGGACATATTTTATTACATTGTTATTATATAATTTGTTTTATTTAATTTTTGGACGGTTTTAGTACTTTTGGCATGTGAATGTGAAGTAATGTTGTCATCTGAACTACATATGGCATGTGATATTTAATGTTAAATGTTTTTGTTGGATAGTTGAATTATAATTGGCATGGCATGTGAAGTTTTTAAAACTCAAGTTTTGGATGGTTTCAATCTACATTTTGCATGTGATATTTAATGAACTTTAAATGTTTAATGTTTTAATGTTGCATAATATATAATCAAAAGGATTTTAAAACTTAAAGTTTTGGATGGTTTCAACCTACATTTGCACATGTGGTAAATTGAAATGTTACTTGTAACAAGACAATCCCCATTGATTTCATTGTATATGTTGATTTCTGATTTGATATAATTGCATGTATGATGGTACATTACTTGTAAATTTATTGGATTAATAGTGTTCATTGATTTCAGTGTAAGCGCAAAAATTATTGACAATGTTGAACGATTTTTGTGTTATAATAATTAAACCTAATAATATTGGAGAGCAAGGGAAACTTGAGGTATGGTGTTTACTACAAGAGTTCGAGCTAAATATTTAAATGGTTTATGATTTATGATTTTTACTTTCTTTTTAATATAATCGATACGGAAAGATGACAAAACTAATAAGGGTGACAATAAGAATAGAAGAAGAAAATAGTTTAAGATTGATCACAATAAATGCTACTTGTAATTGATTACATTCTAATTATTCACATTCTATCATTCAATATTATTACATTGTCACTTTGCATTCAAAAATTTTATTTGATCATTTTCCATTATTAAAGTTATTCTACAATATTTATCATCTCAGCAAATTGAGGTAACTAAGAAAATTTAAAATTAAAATGACTTGATAAATCTCAAACATATTTAGCATATTTAAAATGGTTATATTAATATTATATGTATTTACATATTATTGATAAAATTAATCATATGTTTCTCATATTATCGATAGTTTTTCATTGGTTGCACACAACTGAAACCAACTTAGATCCATCTTAAATACGGAACTATCAAGCGCCGAGAGGGATAAAATCTCTCGAGGTGCAAACCTTTCCTCAAGTTTTGCACTCAAAAAAGAGGTTTGCACCTTTAGATATTTGATCCCTCTCGGCGCTTGATAGATCCATAGTTATGATGGATCTAGGAAAATAAATTTCTAAAAATAAGTAAGGGAAAAGCAGCATAGGGAAAAATTAGGAGTAGATTTAGGGCATAGGGAACAATTAGGAGTAAATTTAGGAACATGTGATAGTTGGGTGAGATAAAATCATATATTTTAATAAAATAATGGGAATTTGTAGGAGAGACAAATAGTGGATATGACATGTATTTTGGTGAATAATCAAATTTATGGAATTAAACAATTAATTTTTTTTATATGTAAAAACAAGATTCACACCTAATCCTCACCTAAAAGACTAAATTAAACACATTATTATTAAGGGGACGAGGAGCTTTCTAGGTTTTGAGCTCCCCATTGTTAGATGAGTGTCGTAATGGCATTCCAAGTATTTTTGTGAGAAATTATGATATTGTGGTATTCTACTTACGAAATAGTGATCTTGAGTACACGTTGGATAATGTAGTAGATAGGAACTTTTTGATAAGGGGAGATAAGGGATGTGACCAAATTCCTATCAGCGAAAAAAAATTTCTTCACCTTCCTATAACTCCACTGTAGCTTTGGGGGCCAAAGGTAAGAAGAGTACCTTGGAATTTCTTGGGTGAAAAACCAAGTGGGTCACCAAATTTGGTCTAGTGCATTGGAATTCATTAAAGAATTGGTCATTGGAGCTGCTTCAAGCAAGGAGTGAGCATCGTCACCAACCTACATTGAATATTTTACACTCCCTAGGGTGAATGATACTTTAAATTGATTGACAGTCCAAGACTTTCGAATTTTTCCGAATGCCAAATGATCTTACAAAGCTAGTATTTATAATATCCTATTAGGTCATTCGGTGACAACTTTTACCGGAAACTTGAAACAAAGAGAATCTATCCTTGGCTAGGACATCATGTAAGATGTCCGCCATAAACAGTAAAATTTTACTTAAACGCTGAGATTCGGGCAAGTGGGGACAACCACTTGTTATCTCATCCCTTGGAGGCTAGGCCATATGGGGACTGAATCTGACCTTACAAAATAAAGTGAAATAATTTGTACCATACGGTCGGAAAACATATACAAGAACAATTAATTTCATTCTAGAATATATATATCCAATACATGTATAACATTTTTCATCAATGCACATGTATAGAAAAACTACTTTCAGTTGATACTAGAGCACGTGCTTGTACCCAAACAATTTGTAACATGTGCAAACCACAAATAACATAAGCAGCTCAATTTTTAGTTGAGTATTGGAAGTTCTAAAACATATTTAATCCAAAGATAATAAATTGTTGGACACTTCACTCAAAAAAATTCTAATGGAATTCCATCTTCAATAATCCGCTCATGATCGGATTTTGACATTTTCCATTTCTTAATTTTCGATTTTTTCTTTGATTGAACTTCTATCAACTTTATGCGTGTTGCACACACCAAGTGACTATATTGACAACTTATGGAATCAGGTTCATAGTCTTCAAAGTAAACAAAGTCTCCACTTTGATGAGTTTGTCTAAAAAAATAACCTTTTAGTATAATAGACCCTCTGTCATACTGAAATCCGTGATCATTATAGTCTTGTAACAATTTCATTTTTCATTCAGTGCAACGCATCAAATAATAATTCACATTTTCATCGTTGTCAATAGGTGAAATTACAGAAAAAACATCTCCTGCACAATAAAATAAAAATTTAACATTTAATTATGCATATTTAAATTTATTTCTAGATCTTTAAATCATTAGAAAGTAATTCAAATGTTACCTTCTCTAACAAGATCAGAAACTCGATCACCATTGGATGATATTGTAGTTTCCTCTGATTGCATATCTTCAAACATTGCAACAGACATTTTTCCCTTTGTATTTAGCTCTGTATGTTTCCAATCGTTCACATACATTTTGTTTTCACAAACGTCATTGGATTTTGTGTTGTCTATGCAAACATCACAAAACCAAGAATATTTTCTTTTATCCAATGCAAACACATTTCTGGACAACTTTGTTTGAATTGAATTCAATTTTCGAGTCCCTTTTATTGTTTCAACGTCATTTCGAATTGATCTATCTACGTCTTCGATTCCAATATGCCAGAAAAACCTTTATATGGAAAATTAGAAAAATAATTTGTAAATATGATATCAAAATACAATTATAAATAATCATTGCATGATAAATGTACAATGTTTAAAATTAGATTTCCAATATAAATTAAATTGAATGTACCTTCGCACTTCTCTTGATGGGTTTTTCTCATGGCTTAGAGCAACGATGCACCATTGAACAACTTCTTTAGCGTTCACAAGTCGGTGTGCGGAGTGGTTCATTTGATATCTTCGAAGTACTCGTTTTATGCATGCTCCTGCACCGTCATGTTCTCTTTTTCCATGGCCAGTCTCGAAGAAATTCCAACAATGTTTAATGCAGGTTTTATTATGAAGACAACACAACCAAAAGAATGATCATGCAGATTTGAATTGACCTGCGCATCCGTCTGACCATATCTAATGTTCATTGAATGTTATTCCACGATTTTTCAATGAATCATAAATTCTTCCAAAACAATGTTGTACAAAACATGTATCATGTGTACGATCGTCACTGATATAAAAGTTATATTCTTTAATGATATGTCGATTTTCACTCGTGCTTTCTATATGATCGACATTTTGTTCAGCATGTCTATATAGAATATGGACGAGCATGGAGACTTGGTCAGAATGATAGTATTCACTTTGAATTTCTTTTTGTGGAACAAATGTGTAGTTTTCTGCAAAATCAATCACTGACAAAATGGTCCCTGGTGGAAAAAATTCACGAGATTTTTTGAATTGCAAGTCTTGCCATCGAGCTCTATGGGAATGCTTGGTGTATTTGTAAATTTTTGCCTCAAACTTTCTCAAAAAGTCTATCAGAAAAATTTCGTCTTCTAGTAATTCAATTCTTTTAATACTATTTGCACCTTGAATCGATGTATCGATATATTCATATCTCTTCCATTTCACTTTCATGTTGGACAATGATTGATCATTTATATCAATACGATATTTGTTTTGAAATTTAGTCAAATTTCCACAATCATTGCATTTTTTACCACCAACACACTTCTTTTTGTAAAATAGTTCATCGCTTTCTCTTTCACATAGAATTTGAGATATGAATTCACGAATAGTGGAAGGAGGAGGTGAATCCTTCCATAATGTTCTCCCGAAATCGAGGAATGTGTCATAATATAACTCAAATTCCACATGATAACGGCAAAAACAAGTGTCGCGTACGGTGATAGGTTTTACATACCATGGTTTTTGTTGAACAAAAGCACTGAGTGAAACATGAATTTGACGATTCTCTTCTTTGAACTTGTTGAATAACTCTATCTGAGTGGTTTCCAAGAGATGTTTTTCATGTTCTTCGTATTGATTTAGTGTTATTCTTCTTTGCATCACATGTCTTGCAGTTGGTGAAACACGCGAATTGTTCTTCCAATATTCATATATTATTTTTTTAACATTTTCTCCAAGTCTATCTTTGTATGGTTTCCTACAAATAGCTCTCTAACAAGCGAGTTCATCATTTACATCTATTTGCAGTCGAAATTTTCGATGTTTGTGCAGAGTTTTTCGCGAGGTTCCCAGTGCTCGTGCCATATATGTTATCAAACGATTCTATTGAGTACTTGGTGAAACCATTGCCATCTGTATTCATCTACGTACATTTGAAACATCTTTATCTCTAGATCTCTTAATTGACTTTATAGCACTACTCATATTTTTTATCACCTCTTCCTTCATTTTTTTATCTTTGGTTGATTTTCGAATACCCAATAGTGTCGTCGCTTCTTTTAATTTCCTTGAAGATAGGAGACCTTTCAACATTTGAGCCTGAACTGTCACTCGCTCATTTAAGAAATACTTTTCAAAAATGCGGTTGACACGATATCGTATAATATGGTCAGGTTTTTTTATCTCCATATGTGTGAGTGTCAACATTTTCTAACATCTCATTATCGATAGTGATTTCATCTGTACATATTCGAAAAAATAGTACATATTCAATAAATCACTAAATTAATAAATATGTCAATAAATATTAGGAAAATTTTAAATATATCAATAGATCATAATATATACATTTACATACCCGCTTCAATTTCTGCTTGAGGTTGATTTTCTTCTTCAATATTTTGAGGAATATCTCTGTCTGTTTACATTAAACAAAATATTTTTCAAACTAGTTCATCAAATAAAAAATTAAGCTTCACATTTTATATTAGGAAAATTTTAAATATATCAATAGATCATAATATTTACATTTACATACCTGCTTCAATTTCTGCTTGAGGTTGATTTTCTTCTTCAATATTTCGAGGAATATCTCTGTCTGTTTACATTAAACAAAATATTTTTCAAATTAGTTCATCAAATAAAAATTAAGCTTCACATTTTAAGAGAACAAGTAAATTTTAAAAATATATATCAATAGATCGTTACCATTTATGCTTATAGTTGTTCGTGCTTTCAATTCTTCTACTTGAGGTTGGATTTTCTCAATATTTGATAGTACTTCATTCGTTACATTAAAAAAAATATTTTTCAAACTAGTTCATCAAATAAAAATTAAGCTTCACATTTTACATTAGGAAAATTTTAAATATATATCAATAGATCATAATATTTACATTTACATACCTGCTTCAATTTCTGCTTGAGGTTGATTTTCCTCTTCAATATTTGAGAGAGTTTCTAACTTTCTTTTGCGAGATCGTCTAGTCTCTTCTCTACGTGTCTCAGGGTCTCTTTTTCGATCATATTTTCTCGCACAAGTTCTTCGATTTCCCATGATAATAGGGTATGAAGTTCAAAAAATTTCCTTCAAAAAATTGGACAATAACTCAATTACAAAAAATATCACAAAAGATTTAATTTAAAAAAATTTAGTGTAAATTTTTTGCAAAAAATACATATTCCAATCCAAAACACTTACTTTAAAAAATTTGAGAGAAAAATGTCTTATAAAAATGAAACGAAGCTCAAAAGATTTACTTCAACTCAAAACACGTACATACCTCCAAGAAATGTCTTTTGAATGTACGTCTAAGAAATTTTTTACAATTTTCGCCAAAATCACGCCGCTTCTAAGAAATGTCCTCCAAAAAAATTCTTTAGACCCAAAATTGTAAAATCAACCAAGAAATGCTCTTAAATCCAAACTTTGAAGAAAAGTTTTTGAACTCAAAACAAGATCTTTGTAAAATGAGAAGAAGTGTGCGAAATGTCCGCAAAACTCTCTGGCCGACAAAGAGTTATACAATAGTTCGGCCGAACTATTAAGACGTTAGATTTAATGGGTCTTAAGCGGAAAACATAGTTCGGCCGAACTAACGCATCATCAATTATGTAAAAACTGGGCTTTGAATATGGTTCTGCAACTTTGGACTGATTAAACTCCATGAAAGGTTGTTAATTAACTGTCAGAACCAAGACAAGCATTTTCAGAATTGAATCTACTTTCAGGAAATATAACTTTTATGGAATTTCATAAACGTTTAATAATTTTAATTATTTTTCTAATAAAATGGGTGCAAACAATTTCTGAGGGTCATTGTGATTTAGTGAAATCAAAATTTTGTATCTCCCAAAATACATTGTAAAAAAAATTGAAAAAATTATGGGGCATTACATTGGTCCGTCATCTCTAATGGGTAGCTTTTAGATTTTTAGTTTATAACTTATATGTTAGGAAATTTCTTGCGACGCGAAACATATCCAAAATACGCAGTTTTTCGTATTGGACCAGTTCAAAAAATTCTAGTAATTATGATATGCATCCATTGGCTTTGTAAATATGACGACAACAAAGTAGAATCTGTCTGGATTGTTGTAACACATTTTGTTTTTTCAAAAACACAAATTTTCAATGAATACAACATTGCGTCAGAACATGACTTCTTATGAATCCTTTGATTGTTAAGAAACACACACTCAAAGAAACGCTAAGTTGACATATCAAATCTACATAAAAAAATTTCAAAAAATATGTAATAGAAAGCTAACAAAATTTCTCACAACTTTTATTTTTTATCGCAAAATGAAATTCTACACAGAAAAATTGTTATAGTTTGTAGAAAGTTGAAGAACTGAAAAAAAATGAAATCTTTTTCTCAAAAAAGGGCAAAAGGTGTAACCCAGCTTCCAATCTAAATGAATATGTTTTGTAAATCGAAAGGCTAATTTAACTAAATAAGGAAAACAAAGTATTCTTCCTACTGCGCAAAAGTAAAATTCTTATCTGATCTGAGATATAAGATTACTATGTAAACAAATGCAAAATAGAGATTCATTCCAAATGTTAATAACATCAGTATATTTCAGGAAATCGAAACACTTGTAGCATTAAAATATAAGAAATACACAACATTCATCTGATGAAAAAACAACATTTTAATAATGAAAAACTCAGCAATTAATCTATGCAGTAATGGAAAATTAGACTAGAAAGCAAGAAAAATTTATGCTACCAAACCTTTTCTATGTAGGGGGCCACTGCGACAGAACGACTTGAATAATTACTTGTGAGTAATTTCGCATCAATGTTCTCGAACTCGCCTTCTCCATGCATTAATAAAAACAAAGTTTCGTTGTGTAGCAGTATTACAAAAATTAAATTGATCTCCAGTTCAAAAAACCCTGGTATTTATAACAAATTAAATTCAATTGTTTGAGATGATCTCGCCTAAATATATTAACAAAACTTAGAAGTACAATTCTAAGCAGGACTGTGGTCTTCATAGCTTTCACGATTTTCTACGTGGAGAACAAATCATGAAGCTTCCAACTTCTCGTCTGCTAGTCTCAACCCTCCGTTTGACTGATCATTTGGCCGTGATTTTAGGCGTTATTTATCTCGATTTGGAGAGGTGAGTAGGAAAAAATCCATGTATGGATAATTTCAAAACTACCCATATGCTTCACTCCTCTCCTTCATCTTCGGAACCTATCAAACAATGTCGGTAGCTGCAAAAATGAAGATTATATTCAAAATTGTCTGAATTCTGTAGATAATAAAAAATTCATTTAAATAATAAGAAACATTAGAATATAAAAGAGAGATCATTTAAATGCCTTTTCAGACTGAAAATTTATCAATTAACACTAATTGGGTTTGTGAATTATGTCAAAAAGGAAGGAAAAGTGGTGAGATAGATTCCAAAAATAAAGAAAGTCTTGAGGCTCAACATACCCCCACTAAGATCCCATTGCATGTCCTCATGAAATTTCAAAATTGTGAGTCTTCACCTCATTCCTGCATATGTTCTGACACCTCTTCTAGGACATTCAATTTTAGCTTCTTTCCCCTCATTGAAGTCACTGCTACTCTTGGTTTCTTCATTAGAAGTTTGTACTTCAAATTTATGATATGTCTGTTCAAGTATATGTTCCTATTTTTAAATTTCTTGTACTTTTTGAACCATAACCCTAGATGTAGAAGAGTGTTGTCATTGATGGTTTTTTCAATTTGGTTTTGAATCTTCAGAGATTCATTTTCCTGTTTTATATGCCTATTTAGTATCTCTAGCTCAAAAATGTCTTGCTTTAGAGTATTCACTAGAGGTTCTTATGGACTAGAAGGTTGTTCATCATGAATTGATGTCTTTTCTGCATTTCTTCTTTCCAAAGATTCAATCTAATCATAGATCCCTTGCTAGACATGGTCAATATCTGGAGTTCTTCTACTTGAATCTTGTATGGGAGAAGAAATGATAGGTCATGGTACCTCAAAACTTTCTTCTAGATCAATAGGTTTTGTAACTTCAGGGAGTGGCTTTTTGGATACTTTGCAAAGTCTTGAGCTTCTTCTTACTGGTTTTGAAATGAAACGAGTTTCTGATTTTTCTATTTGTATGAATTTGCCTTTTTCTTTCATGATAACCCTTCTCTTTTTACTGATTTGTTCCTTAGCCTTTCTAAATAACTGTGCAATAGGAATTTCATCTTCTGATTGTGGTTGAGGTGGTTGTTCATCTTCAACAAGATTTTCAATTTTTCTCTTTTTGCCTATTTTCCCTTTGTTATCACTAGGCTGCTTTTCTTCTTTTTCTTGAAAACTATTTCTGGTTAGGAAATCAGCCCATGTATATCCTATGCTCTTTAAATGAAATTCAATGAGTATTTTTATTAATGCATTATGATGCACTATGTTACCTATAAACTAAACCCTCTTTTGAACCATCCCTACCATCTTCCTTAGACTATTCAACAAAAAATATGGAAGGTTTATTTCTTTATACTCTAGAAAATTCATGAGTAACCTAGCATGATAGAAAATCATGCAACCAAATATTCCTTCACATGTAATAAATTTCTGAATTATCAAAAGCATGTTCCTCCATTTATTCTTAAGGGCTGTGCTAGGAATTCCTTTCTTAAAAATAATTGTGTCCATACTTGGGTTTTTCAAGAAGAATTTCTATTCCCCTCCACTGATTCCTCTATTTTTAAACTACATTCCACCTATTTTTTGAAGTTCGGTTGCCTCTGCCACCAAAGATTGTGTGACTGCAAATTTGATGTCGACCTCAACTCCATCAAAGGCTCTAGCAAAATATTTCGTGACTTCTCGTTGTGATATGAAACAAACCCCCCATTTATTTTAACATCAATTAAGGTTGTGAATAAAAAATGAGGACCCTTTAAAAAACAAATAGAGTTTAGGAAACATTACTTCGTTTTAATTTAAGTTTTAAAACTTTAAGAATAAAAGGCATAAACCTTTTTTCTCTTTGATTTCATTGTGCCTAGCACAAATTGAAAAACTCACAAGCTAAAAAATTTGGGACACATATATAAATTGTGAAATTGCGATAGCGCTAAGACCTTTTTGAGTTATATGCAAATTACTGTTAAAAATGTGAAAATCCCCTTATAACTGTTAGCTCCCTGTAATTTTCTAGTTTGATTGCGATACAAATGGACAGGGGTAACATCACACCAATCTTTGGAATCCAAGGACCTAGCCTTCCTGGATTCAGAGAGGGATCTCTCTATTAGGTGCAAATATGTGAACTTGTTTGCTGATTAGAGTTGATTTTAGGCTAGTTATGAAATATTGGGTTTGTTGATTGTTTTTGGTTGGGTATGATGCTTAGTTAGACTAGCTAGAAACAAGGAAAAATTCAAGTCATTGGGAAATGGAGTTTAAAAAGGTCATGATAGGTTCATAAATTGAGCAGGGAGTATTGTAGGGAAAATCTAGCTTGGTTGGTGGATCTTTGAGGTTTGAAGGATCATGCGATGGACATTATTTTTGAGAAACAAAGTTTGAAAAAGAGCAGTAAATAATTCCCTATCATATACTTAAACTAAGGGAGTTAGAAGAATCATAAGCATAGAGAATAAATCAAAGGTAGAGGAAACCCTAAACTCTTTGATTCAGACTTAAAGCAAATAATTATCTAAGACAAACATTTAAATGAAATACAAAAAGGCAAGAAACTTATTCAACTTTCATGGATTTCATTATCAAGAACAGAAAACATTAAAGATGCACAAATAACTACAATCATAGAAGGAGAGAAACTCTGAACATCTAATATTATAGCTATGAAGGTTCTTTGAAACAATTAGCTAAGAAAACGCAAAGAGCATGAGTGAAACAAACTTCTTTGACAAACCTAGGTAATGGTGCTTTAAAGAGATGACTCCAAGAACAGAGTTTTTAGTGGAAAAAAATATGCAAGGCTAGCCATAAATCATGCTTGATACCAACTAATCTAAACCATTCAAGAAATAGACAAGCTCAGGAAATCTTTAGAGAGAAAAAGATGAATTCTCGAACATATCCTAGCAGAAGAAAACATTAAGGTAGTGAAGAACAAACAGACCTAAGGTGCCATCAGAAAAAATGTCTTAGTCTAAATTATTTGTCCTACTTCAATAGAGAAATATGGAAACATAATGAAAAACTAGAAAACATGAACAAAAGAGGAACACATCATCATCAACCAGGCTTATGGATCCTGCAAACAATCCTCCTCCATCAACAAACAAATCAGGGCATGCATGAGCTCCAAGACATCAAATTCTTTTCAAAATTCCAAGAGAATATGTATTACTTGAGAATAACTCATCAAAATCCAACCAAATACATAAGAGCCTCATGCTCTATTTATGGAGCAAATGAGGAGGTGGAAACCATTAGAGGCTTCCAGAAACCCTAATTCTACCATAAATAGCATTTATGTGCTTAATGACCATGCAAGGCCCAAGACACATAATAGATAAGCTAATAAATGAAAAACATCAAAACATAACTCCTCAATAAAATTTGGAGTGATTTTTCCAAGAAAATATTTAAAAAAATCCTTTTCCATCAATCCGTGTGTTTTGTTGACTTTTTGGCAAAAGACAGTCTTTGTGCGTAGCGCCTTTTCAGCAGAAAATAGGGTTTGTTGCAGCTGAGTTTTGGATCACTTCCTGGCATCTTTTTTGGCCCCGTGATGGCTCGTTGGAAAGCTTGATGAGTCTAATTTCCAAAAATACTTGATTTGTGCTGAATGAATTCCATTTACCTGCTCAAAAATAAAATCTCCAAACACTGCTCTATGCGCAACACTTGGTCTGAAAAGGAGGCAGAAAGGTCAAATTTGAGGTGTTTTTCGACCTTTTGAGGGGGGAAAACTACTCCAATTGACCTAAAATTTCGTGGGTAGACTGTTGGTGATGTGAAAAACCCAAAAATTTAAACTTAGAGAGCTGAATATTCACCAATTTTGTGTGTAGCGCCTAGGGTGCTGCGCTCCTAAGGGTCAAAATTTTGAAAAAAAAAGTTTCCCGATTTTCCTCAAATTTGGTGGAGAGACCCCTCAAGGGGTTTTAGATACCTGCTAAGAAGAATCAGCAAGGATACCAAGGATTTCATTTAATTTCATTATTTTTAGGTCTTCTAGCTCTATGAGGGCCTGCTTTAGCTTGGCATTAGCAAGCATGCTTTTCCTTGCATAATGTTTGACCATTTTCTTCTGTAAGGCAAGGCCCCTCTTCACCTCTTTAAAATTTTTATGCTCCTCTTTATAATAGTATATGATCCTTTGTGCCCTTTCAAAATTATTTTCCCATTCTCGAAGCTGTGCATCTTTTTCTAAGAGGAGCAACTTAGTACTCATCTCTTGGTCTTCATTTTCACTGTCTCGATCAATGAAAAGAGGCCCTTGAGAAGTCTTCTTGATCCTTTTTCTCCTTATTACTTGTACCTTCTGCTCAATATTTTCCATCTTTTCCTTTCCCTTTTCCAATGTTTTGGCAGCTTGAGAGGAGATGGCCCTTTTCCTTTTAGAGGTAGCAAACACATCTCTCCTCCCTCTGTGGTATGTGTATGTGAGAGGGGTAACAATGGAAGTTTTGAATGTGGTTTTATCACCACTTTGATCCTTAAATTGATCAACATCTTCTGCACTTGCCTCACTTTGATTTTCTTTGTCATTTATAGGCTGATTAGTGTCAAGACAGTCATGACAGCTATCATGACTATCATGCCTCTTTCCTTGACTGTCTTGTGCATTTTTCTGACTATCATCCTCATCTTGCTACTCGTATTCCTCATCTTGCTGCTCTTCTTCATCACTTGGTTCACTATTTTCATCTTTGTTTTCCTCTTCATCAGCATACTCATCTTTGTGACTACCTTCACTAATTTCATATTTTCCATCACTGCTTTCTTCATGGCTACTTCCCTCTTATTCACTATTTTCTTTATTCTCAGCATCTTCTTCTTCACTGATTTCTTCTTGGCCGTCTTTATTTGTCTCAGTTTCTTCCTGAATGCTACCATCTATTTATTCTTCACTAGGGCTACTGTCAGCCTCTTCACTTGGTATATTAGGAGAAGAAACAGGAGGTGAAATTATTTGTGGAGAAGGCACATGGAGAGATGATGGAGTTGTGGAGGAACATGGTTGTGAAGTGGAAGGTAAATTTTGCTGAATGAAGGCTCGAGGGTTTGTAAACACATCATGTGAGATGAAGGTTTCCCAAGATATTCCTTGATTCTCTAGCTGATATAAGACAATCATTTTGATCAAGGAGTGGTGAAAAAGGCTTAGCATTTGGTGGTCATATATTTTCTTCTTGACAACTGAGGCCATTTGATCAATGCTTCGGAAAAGGTAGTAAGGTAGGTTCGTCATTTTGACCTTGGTGAAGTGCATCAGTAACCTTATATGATATGATTAGATCCTGAAGTATCTCCCCTCACATGTGAAAAACTTGATAATCTACCTCATTAGTGCAACATACCTTTCTAGCAAGTGGGAGAAAGGGAAAACAACCTTACAATTTTGTTTATAGATGGGTTTCAGGTAGGGCTCATAATAACTCAACCCCAATTTATTTTGTTTGAAACATACTTCACGAATGTCTGGTATACCTATTGCTTTGGAAATAATTTTAGATGAGAGCTCAAATTGCACCCCTGCTAGGTTAACTTGGTGATTCTGTAAGCTAAATAAAAAAAATCTAGTCAAGTCTGAATGGATGCTGACTTGCCTGACCTTTTCACAATATTTATAGCACCCAACATCCTGAAAGCATGAAAGGATCATAGGAGAGGAAGTAATTTGAATGGTGTCTAGGGGCTCAAACCTATTTTCCTTTCCTCCATGGTGTTTAGGCTTGGTGGGCCTCTGGATCTCATCACTGGTGGTGTGATTTTCTCCCTCTGACATGGTGACTGGTACAAAAAAACAACAGTAGGACCTTTGGACTTTATTTGAGGGCTTTTGGGAAAATAGGTGATTTTAGTGGTGTAGGGAAAACTCTTGCAAATGAGGGCTAAGGTGAATTTTTTAAGGATTGCACTTAGTTTTTGGAGGTTGGTCTACAGTTACCCAGTCCTCTTTTTGCACCTATAATAAATTTTATTTGCAAACCCTAACCCAAAAAGACTCAAAAACCGATTTTTATATAGCCTAGGGTTTGGTCCAATTTTTCTTGTAGATGTCTTCCTTGCTTTTTTTTTTTTTTTAGAAAAAGGAAAGTTTGGGAGGAGGAAAGAATATTTCACCAACCTTATGCTTTGATTGTAGGATGTTTGGAGGCGAAAATTTGAGTTCTTGACCTCTTTATATAAATTTTTGAGAGAATCTTTCTATGCATATCGCTGGTGCGTAGCGCCAGGCTAGTCGGGTTGTCAGAGCGCAGCGCTAGGCAGAGATGGGAAGTTTCCGGGCGCCTTTGGAATTTGCTGAGCTTGTGCGTAGCGCCAGCCCAGGTGCCTAGCACTAGGCTCTGGGTGCATAGAGAAGTGTTAAATAACATTTCCCACCCCACTCCTGTGCGTAGTGCTGAAGGCCAGGTGCATAGCACCGGCCTCAGTGCGTAGCACCGGTGAAAATCTCCCAAATTTGCACAAAAACTCTGAAAGATCCTCCAACAGCTTTCTTCACTTTGGAAATGGAAAATGATGTAGGGGAAAGGCTTAAGAGACCCTTTATAGTCTTTTTGAAAAATTAAATTAAAGATAAAAACTCACTTTTACAAAGTTAGTGTCTCCCTACTTTCTTTAATGTGCCTTTGACTGATATTTTGCTGTGAAAAAACACTTTTGACAATTTTTGTAAAATATTACTTATGTCTCTGTGATCTTTTGCAGAATAACATTTTGACAAGGAGGCATTTGTTGGGATTTTACTATTGAGATGTAAACCAGGGGTATACTTGCTTCTTAAGCCATTTTGACAACAATTTATGTCCAACTATTTGATCTTCTTTTAAAAACCTCTACTTTTACCCTTTGGTGAGATTAGCCCCTTTAAACTGATACTCTTTGCCATTTCTCCTTTTAGTGCTGGTGAAACAGTGATGTTTGTTGACAAACCCTAGAGAGGTAGCTTGAAACTCTCTAGTAGCCATCTGCTATGATGAAGGAGGTTTCATCATCATTTCTTAGTCATTTTGTCATTTTTCCAAATTCCTGGGTTTTTAGGGCTTCTTAGAAAAATACAAACAATGTTATTTTCTAAGTTCTTAGAAACCTATCAAAACTCATTTATCATTTCTAAAAATTCTTCAATTTGTGCCATGATGGAGTCAGGTGACTTCTGCCCTTGCAACCCTTAGCATTGATTCCTTGTTTGGCCAAAAAAATTTGCTAGCCCTGATATTTCTAAAACATATGCTTGTTGCTGTCTCTTTTTCACTGATGATCTTCATGTGATGATTTTTTCCTCTTTCACCTTACCTCATAGCTGATATGATGGCCCTTTTAGTCTTCCTGGTAGGAAAGTGAGCAAAGGGCAGCTGTCCCTTTACTAGATTCATGATTTAGACCAAAGGCCTTCCTTGAAGGATCTCTTCATCATTTTAAGACAAAGTTACTTGTCCCTTTCCTTCTCTAAAAGTAGTCTCCTTGTAGGTAAAAATAGAGACTTGAAGGGTACCAAATCCACCCTAAGACTCATAATACCCTAGGTGTCCTAGTGGAGGCTCTCTGGGATTTGTATTTTGGACTGAAACCTAGAACTTGGGCTCTATCAAGTGTGAGATAGAGTTTATGATAAAATACTGTATTGAAGATTCAACAAAAAAATCCAATGTACTTGATTTATCTAAAGAGCCTACAGAGATAGTTTTGAGATCATCAATGCTTGAGGCATTTGGGAGACATAAGAGAGTTGATTGGTTGGTGACCTTAGGTAGCAATGGAGGGGTTGGGCAACACAAGAAAAATGGGCTTGAGGCCAAAGGTGACCAGAGATGGTGAAAATGAATAACATGAGCCCATGATGGGTCTTTTGGGAGTAGCAGTTTGACCTTGACATGAAAGGATGATAAACTAGTGAGAATTTATCCTAAGGATAATGAAGGCAGTGAGATTTCTAGAACTCACAATGTTCATGAACTTTGTTTCTAGAAATCTAGGATAATTATTTTTAGTCATCCATGAGAAGCAAAAAATTACTAATGACTAACAATAACTATAAATCAAACAACACCTCTCTAAAATATAAGCAAATAGAGATATCATTCGAAAAGAAAATGCAATGAGGTCGGACCTGATAGAACAATAAAAAAATTTTGAAACATATCATAAACCCGCAACATCAAACCAAATAAAAGTTATGCTCACTTTGATAAAGTGTGATATGCAATTTGTGTAGATCGCATCTCGCATAAAATCGCGGTCAAGATACATAATATGGATGCTTGCAAAATATGTGATCTACGATATAACATTTATTACCAAAGCACTTGAAACAATTCTTAATTAATTGGTCTGTTAAAAAGATATAATGATTTAAATCTTCTGATTTTACATATATTGTAAAATACGTAAAATATTTGATAATTGTTTAAAGAGATATTAACGGCATTCATTGGTTTCAGAGCTCAAAAATATTGATATATTTCTAAAGAATGTTCAAATAAAAGCGTCAGGTTTATGATTTATGGTTATTAAACTCTGTTTCTGCATTCCTCTTCGCTCTTCATATCAACTTTGAATTTCCTTGTTTGCTTGAATTCAAGAAATTACTCAAGAAAGCGATATAAGAATAAATGAAAAAGAAAAGAAAATCAGTTGCCCCAGCATCCACCTTTGAAGTTATAGACATTCCTCCACTCTTTTTAGATATTGCTTGCAATGACAGTGGAAATTTTTCATGGGAAGCAATATATAATTTGTTTGAAGGAGAGAATCCAAGAGAATTAAAGAAGGTAGCAACGACAGATGCAACTGACTCGTCAGAGCCTTCCTATTTTAAGCTGCATGTTCATTCTTACATAGGATAGTTGCAAGTCAAAGATTCTACCATATACTGACATGGTAAGATGGGTCATCGAAAATCTCAATGTAGCAGACAAGACTTTCAAGAATTCCAGACATGAAGACGTGGGTTCATTGTGTTAGAAAATTATATATTATGGAGCAATGCAACACATAAAATATGCGGAAAATACAAGCACACAAAACACATAAAAACAGAGAGACACATATATACGTGGTTTACCCAGTTTGGGCTACATCCACCCCGAACAGCCAGTCCTTCCTTTCTATTATCCAACAAAATGAAGAGACAAAACCTACAGCAGATCTTCTGTAATATCCTCTGTTCTCTCTCACAGTCTCCCGCTCTGTTTCTCGCTCCGAGAATACACACACATACATTACACAGCCGCAATACAATACCCTCATAAAAGCAAGAGGTTGCCTTCTAGGGAAAAAAACCCTAAACTAAACATAACTTCTACCGTCAGATCATTTTCCTAATGAACGGCCCAAATTGACTAGAAATTACTATACTTTTACAAGGCAATTTTACATATGTTTCTAGCTTCGGGGGCACTACCCCCGAAACCCCCACCATGGGGGGCTCTGAAAAGCGTTGCCACCCCTCCCTGGAGACCCCAGAGTAACGATTAATTACGGGCGGCGTTGCCGCCCCTTTTAAGGTACAGGGGTCCAATGTTGTGATATAAAGTAAACAAGATAACTGCTCCACACCCAACAATATCCCACTGAGATCGATTGTAGTAACCCATCATAATATCACCGGACACTGACTCTTCTTTGGACTTGGCTATTCCTCATCTTCATCGTCATCCTTGAAGACCAATTGAAACTGAGCATGTTCTCAGTTTCTCCCTGGTTACAACTTTTGTTAGCATATCTGCAGGATTCTGGCTAGTGTGTATCTTTTCCAGCTTCAACTCTCCATCTTCCAATACCAACCGTATGAAATGGTACTTGAGATGTATGTGTTTAGTCCTGGAATGAATGTTGATTTCTTTGCAAGATGAATAGCACTTTGGCTATCACTGTATAGTGTGCCCATATCATGCTTCTTACCCAATTCATCCATAAACCTTTGTAACCAAATCATTTCTTTACTAGCCTCTGTAGCAGCAACATACTCGGCTTCTGTTGTTGAAAGTGCAACAACACTGTGGATTTTTGAAACCCAACTGACAGCTGTTCCACCTACAGTAAATACATATCCTGTAGTGCTCCTCCTATTATCTCTGTCACCTGCCATATCTGCATCAACATATCCCTGTAGAGCAATGTTTAAACCACCAAAGCATAATGCTTGATTTGTGGTACCTCTCAAATATCTGAGAATCCATTTTACTGCCATCCAATGTTCTTTTCCTGGATTATTCATGTACTTGCTTACAACTCCCACTGCATGTGCAATATCAGGCCTTGTGCAGACCATTGCATACATTAATCTTCCAACTACTGATGCATATGGAACTTTAGACATATAATCCATGTCTTCTTGGGTCTTTGGGCACATCTCCTTACTAAGTTTGAAATGGCTAGCAAAAGGTGTACTAACTGGTTTTGCATTCTGCATATTAAATCTTTTCAACACCTTCTCTATGTACTCATTTTGAGACAGTGTTAATTTGTGATTTTTCCTGTCTCTAGTTATCCTCATACCAAGGATTTGTTTTGCAGCTCCCAAATCCTTCATTGCAACTGAATTTGCCAATTTTCTTTTGAGCACATTTATTTCCTGCATGTTAGACCCTGCAACAAGCATGTCATCTACATACAATAACAATATAATATAGCTCCATCAGAGTGACATCTAGTATAACCTTGTTCAGACATGAACTTGTCAAATTTTAGATACCACTGACTTGGAGCCTGTTTTAAACCATATAAGCTCTTCTTTAACCTGCACACCAAATTTTCTTTCCCTTTTACCTCATATCCTTCTGGTTGCTGCATGTATATCTCTTCCTCCAAATCTCCACGGAGAAATGTTGTATTTACATCTAACTGTTCAAGATGTAAATCTTCCGCTGCTACAAGACTTAAAATAGTTCTGATTGAATTAATTTTAACAACAGGAGAAAATATTTCATCAAAATCAATACCTTTCTTCTGTGCAAACCCCTTCACCACAAGTCTAGCTTTGTACCTTTGTTTTCTTCCATCTTCTTCCTTCAGCCTGTAAACCCATTTATTCTGCAATGTAGTTTTACCTGTAGGAAACCTGACTAAGTCCCAAGTTTGGTTATGCATTAAGGATTCCATCTCTTCTTCCATGGCTAGCTCCCACTTCTTCCTGCTTTCAACCTGCATTGCTTCTTCATAGCATTCAGGTTCACCAGAATCAGTCAGCAATAAATAATATAATGAAGGAGAGTATCGTTCAGGGGGTCTACTTATCCTGGTAGATCTTCTAACACCACTTTCAGGTGTATGAGGTGCCTGTTGCTGTTGTGGTGGTTGCTGCTACTGTGGTTGTTGATTATTATTATTTTCAGGTACCTTTACTTTTTCAGTTATCTCATCAAGAACCGTATATTCCTTTCTTTCTTTTTCGTGTTTCTTTTCCTGCAACTGATTCTTATACAAGACCTTTTCATTGAATATTACATCTCTGCTCCTAATGATTTTGTGATTTTCATAATCATATAAGCGATAACCAAAATCATTAACACCATATCCAATAAAGGTACAATTCTTTGATTTTGCCTCAAGCTATTTTCTTTATTAATATGGACAAAGGCCTCACAACCAAAAGGCTTTAAAAAAGAGTAGTTTACCTTTTTACCTGTCCATGCTTCCTCTGGAATACCATCATCCAAGGAACTTGAAGGCCCTCTGTTTATTAGATAAACAACAGTATCTACAGCATCTGCCCAAAATTGTAAAGGAAATCTTGCATGCAATCTCATGCACCTTGCAAGCTCCATGATTGTTCTGTTCATCCTTTCTGACACACCATTTTCTTGTGGTGTTCTTGGAAATGTCTTCTCTCTATGAATTCCATGCTCTGAACAGTACCTATCAAACTCTTTGCTACAATATTCACCTCCATTATCTGATATGAGACGCTTCAACTTCTTTCCTATCTCAATCTCAACCAAAGCTTTCCATTTCTTGAAAGTATCAAATACATCAGATTTATTCTGAATACAATAAATCCATGTTTTTATAGTTGCATCATCAATACAAGTAACTTAATAATGAGAGCCACTGAGAGATGATACTGAGCAGGTCCCCATACATCTGTATGCACAAGCTCCAATTTTTCACTCTTCTTTTCTTTCCCAACTCTGAGAAATCTGACTCTCTTCTATTGTTCATAAATGCAATTCTCACAGAAATCCATATCAACATTCTTCAAACCTGGCAACAAATTTCCTGAGTGAAGAATCTTCATTCCCTTCTCACTCATGTGTCCGAGACTATGATGCCATAATGCTGCATCTGCTCCTTTGGAAGTTAAAGCATTAACAAAGTTAGAAATACCATTGCATAAATACAATGTACCAACCTTTTCACCTTTTGCTATTACCAATACTTTTAGTGACCTTCCAAGTTTTATCTCTGAAAGTTGTCACACAACCTTCACCTCCTAACTACCCTGTTGAAATAAAAAATTTCTTTAGATCCGGAACATGACTTACCTCCTTTAATAACCATTGGTTTCCGTTCAGCTGTTTTACAAGAACTTTACCCATTCCAAAGATTTTATAAGGTTTATCGTCACCCAGATGAACCTGTCCAAAATCTCCTTGAACATAGTCATGAAAATATTTCTTATCAGGTGTGGCATGGAATGAGGCCCCTGAATCTTACAACCCAAGAATTATAATATTTTTTGAAAGAAAGAATCAAAGAAATCTTGTAACACAATACCACTACATTTGCTTCATGATTTTTCTGTGTCTCCTTAATTTTCCTTTCGATATCTACAATCTTTCTTTAGGTGTCCTTACTCCGCAATTCCAAAGACACTATTCCCGATCCTGGACTTGGATCCGCTTTCCTGATTTACTGCGATATCCCGAGCTCTTTCCTCTTTCCATTCTTCTTCCCCTAGACTCGCACTCAAAGCATTACCTCGATGTCTCACCGGAGTTTTCCGTCGCATTTCCTCGCTAAGGATAGCACCAACAACATCATCAAACTTTAAAGTACCAGATCCAGAGACAGAGTTACTAATGGCCATTACTAAACCATTCCAACTCTCTGGCAATGAGCACAAGAATAACAAAGCTCTAACTTCATCACCAAAGTTTACCCCTATAGAAATTAACTGACTGGTAACTGTATTAAATTCATTTAAATGGTCTGCAACAGATCCATCTTCTGACATCTTCATATTAAATAGTCGTTTCATAAGAAATACCTTGTTTGAGGCTGAGGGTTTTTCATATAGTTTCGCCAACATCTACATCAAACCCTCTGTTGTTGTTTCCTTCAAAATATTGAAGGTGACTGATGCTGCAAGGCACAACCGTACTGTTCCGAGTGCCTTTCTATCAAGAATGTTCCATTTCGTGTCTATCATGGCCGCCGGCTTCTTTGTTTTTCCACTCAATGGTAGGTATAGATCTTTCTGATACAAATAATCTTCCATCTGCATCTTCCACAATGGGAAGTTTTGGCCGTTAAATTTCTCGACCCTAAATTTACCATCTTCCGCCATTGCTCCCACTCGAACCAGGAACCCTTCTTTCCTGCGAGTTTATCAGCCAAATAGACCTTCGGCTCTGATACCAGTTGTTAGAAAATTATATATTATGGAGCAATGCAACACATAAAATATGCGGAAAATACAAGCACACAAAACACATAAAAACAGAGAGACACAGATATACGTGGTTCACCCAGTTTGGGCTACGTCCACCCCGAACAGCCAGTCCTTCCTTTCTATTATCCAGCAAAATGAAGAGACAAAACCTATAGCAGATCTGCTGTAATATCCTCTGTTCTCTCTCACAGTCTCCCGCTCTGTTTCTCGCTCCGAGAATACACACACATACATTACATAGCCGCAATACAATACCCTCATAAAAGCGAGGGGTTGCCTTCTAGGGAAAAAAACCCTAATCTAAACATAACTTCTACCGTCAGATCATCTGCCTATGAACGGCCCAGATTGACTAGAAATTACTATACTTTTACAAGGAAATTTTACATCTATTTTTAGCTTCAGGGGCGCTGCCCCCGAAAACCTCTGCCAAGGGGGGGCTCCGAAAAGCGTTGTCGCCCCCTCCTGGACCCCCCACGGCAGCGATTAATTACGGGCGGCGTTGCCACCCCTTTTAAGGTACAGGGGTCCAACGCTGTGATATAAAGTAAACAAGATAATCAGGCTCCACACCCAACACATTGACCCCAAAAGATTTGCATGCAATGTACCATTTACCCATGCCATAGAAGGCTTATGATAAATCTTTCCTAGAAAAGTTTGCAAAGGAAAATCAAGACCCGATGAAGGTAGTGAAAGAATCGAAAGTTGACCAAGGCAAATTGAAGTGGGAAAAAATTGGTATGTATCCAATAGCACAGTTACCATCACCCCACTGTTTTGTAGTAGCAATGATGTGTAGATTGTTTTCTAAACCTAATACCACCAAAATTTCCATTGAATGGATTCCCTTAATTGACGTTTTCGTCAATTATACTATTATGAATTGGGAAAATATTTTATCCAACAATTTGGCCAAAACTATTATGGAATATAGAATATATTATGGATGCTATATGTTTTTGCTCAAACTTTCTTGTTATGGGTTGGAAATGGACCAGTCAAGACCCTATCCCTATTCATATTTATCATACAATTGCGGGAGTTTGAATTTCATTCCCATTTTTATAAGATTTTCCATTGAGCCATGTTTCCCATCCATCAAACCATTTTTAATGAGAAAGCCCCTAGAATTTATGAAGAGGCAAGTGCAGATATTATGCCTGTGGCCAGATGGTTCAGAGAAGATAATTTTACTTATGTCAGAGTTTTTGGGAGTCTTGCCCCTCCTCATGTTTTTCCCTATTATGTCCCAGACAAACTTTTGGCTAGAGAAATTTCATATCAAACACTTGGAAATGTTATAACCAAGCAGCTCAAAGATTCAAAGAAAGCTATTTGGCCTACATTTCCAATACAGTGTGGTACCTTCACTCTTTTTTATATAGGTCCTAAAACAAAGGAAATTCCAAACATTACCTCTTTCAATCTGGATTTTATGCCAGGGAGACAGTATGATCCCAATAATGTAGTCCAAAATTTTACTATTGCTCTTAAAGTTAGACCCTTCATGCATGAAAAGGATGATTTTGATGATTTGTTTGAAGAAACAAAGAAATTTCAGATGTATTAAATACGACATCCAATAAACTCAGTGTAGCAGACATCAAATATTTTCATGAATACATAAATAAGAGATTAGAAGTAGTCCCATTGGAATTATTATGAATATAAGAAGTCAGAGAGCCAACTCCTAGTATTATTTTAGATGATGAAGCAAAATATATGTCAGAAGATGAGTCATAGGAAAAATCAATTCATGATTCAGAGAATTCAAAACATAAGTCTCAAGATTAAGATAATTTTGAAAATGAATATGAAAATAAAGATGAAAGCCCTGATAAGATAATTAAAGATGTAATCAAAGGACTTGATACACACTCTGAGGAAGGGACTTATGAAGCTAACTTATTAAATTCATCTTCTAAAGAACTTCAGAAAGTTCAAACTACACCTAAGCAGATAACAAAATCTCAAGTAGAGCATTTGGGCAAAGAATGGCAGAAGTTTACTAAAGAACTTCAGAAACCACTTAATCTTAATCCAGATGGATAAAAAAATTTTCACACTCATGAGAAAACTTAGAAGAAACCAGAAGAAGCAGTCACACTTCAACAAACCCCAGAGGTTCAAGAACAAGAAATCATCCCGACCTACCTAATTGAAGAAATTATTTTGAATATTGAAGAAATAACTCCATTAGAAATTTTCTATAGTCCAAATCACAAATTTATAGTAAAGAGAAGGAAAAGAAGAAGAGTTGATGAAACAATGACAACCCTCTGTAATGAATCAATAGATATTGTTTGGAAAGACACTTTTGTTAATCCAACTGAACATCTTAACAAAATTTCACATTTTGCAGGGGCATTGCAAATTATACAATAGATAAAATAGAAGGGGTGCAAATTATGCTTATACAAAGAGAAGATAGAGTTCAAGAGCTAGAAATACAA
Source organism: Pinus albicaulis (assembly GCA_034641835.2). Classification (NCBI taxonomy): domain Eukaryota; kingdom Viridiplantae; phylum Streptophyta; class Pinopsida; order Pinales; family Pinaceae; genus Pinus; species Pinus albicaulis. The sequence goes on along the minus strand of CM076575.1, from coordinate 2,024,648,885 downwards.
CTGGAACAAGAAAATCATAATTCCAATAAGCAAGTTGAAATGAAAATGGCACAGTTCTAGAAGGAATTTGAAAGGTTGAATGCAACATCAAGTGCACATCTCTGAAAAAGATGCACATATAGAAGCAGTAATGGATAAGCTTAAAAGTCAACTAGAAACATAACGATTCATAAAATAAGCACTTGAATGGAATTCAAATTTGAAACAATAGCAAGAGACTTTCTGCCAAAAAATATCTAGTACCAATTCATACTGTGAAACAAGTAAAATATTGACTCAACAAGTGGAAAACAAAAGATTGGAATGTGAAATGATTCATAGGAAAATTTCTGAATTCATTTTATGGCAAGAATATGACAAAGGGAAGAAGGCTGATCTCCCAAAGACTGATCAATTTCATAAAGATATTTTATTTAAAGACTGGGAGATGCAATTAAAACAAGCAGAGAAAGCAACTTCAAAGGTAGCCAACTTAGCAAACGAAATAATTGATTCTGTCAATGGACAACTTCAGAATGCTAAGCTTATTAAATAATATATAGCTGAAGCAATTCTAGAGGTAAAACTATTGGAGGCACAATGGAAAGAAAGCATTGAAACAAAGGCATAATCTATCAAGCAGATAACTAAATTGGATCAAGAAAATTACTGGAATTTCTTGATCATACCACATCACTAGTGCATGACTCAGCAATATTTAACTGATTCCACTAGAAAAGTGTTGTTAGCACTCTCAAATGCCATATTCAAAGGACAAGTCAGATCTGGGATCACTTAGCCGACTCAGTTAAAGCCAATGATGGATATCTACCAGCTCAAAGACCAAATGATGAAAGGAAATCATCCCACTTAAACAATCTTATTATCTTTAATTTCTAGATTGTAGTTTAGTTTACTTATTATGAGGAAGGGTGTTTTAAACCTCCTCAACTCTTTATGTAATAATCTATTTTTGACTTATTTAGTTTAGTATTTAAACCCCTCTGTTGGAGTGGGGTCCTCTAAGTTCGACCATTTTTGCTATATTTTTAATAGATTAGTCGTGCGCAGGGGCTTTGGAGCGGGTCAAAGCCCCTCATGAATTGTAATGGGTCAAAGGGTAAATCAATGGGCCGCAAACCACGGTTTGCAGAACATAGAGTAGCACAAGCTAATAATATAAATAGATGGCTAGATCGAGTCTAAGAGGTCAGTTTTTGGATAATTCTGAACGTGAATGATATATTTGGATACTTTATGATATTTTTGGGCGGATTTGTCTGGGTAGAAGGCTCATGCTGAGTGTGTGCATGGAGACCCTAGTCCTGCTTTGTGTGGACCTCGCTGGCTATGTACGCGGGTTGTTGAAGATTTTTGTATGAAGGATCTGAACTGATAGTAATACAGGAATATTGTTGTGGATATATGAGTTCTATATGCATATTTTGTTTATGTTATGAATGTTTTTTCATCTTAGTTTTGATTTATGTACTGTCTGCGAATAGATCTCTTGCACAATTGTGTTTGGGTTTATATAAATGCTTATTGGATGGATCTGATGGTTTAAGAATTTGCTGTTATGTGTTAAGGTTTATTACTTGATTTATAGTGTCTGTGTTAACTTGCGCAAGAAATTATGCATATTTTACCTAAATTTGTATGAAGTGGTTTACTGGTTAGGGTTGTTGTTGCGAAGGTTTGTTTATGGTTATTTTGGATCTTAAGGCACCCACATCATTCAAACCTCTCTCGGGGTATAGAAACATGGTTCCATCACCCCCCCATACTGCTTCGGGTGAGACTTTGAATTGCGCTTGCAGGCCACTGCCGAAAGGGCCAGTAGTAAGAGGGTTTTGTTGGTTAGCCTTAATTCCGAACGTGGGTCAGGACCCCTCAAGCCAAAAAATGGTTTTGTTTCTGGGACTGGGAGAAGTTTTGGAGAGGTTGGGTGATGTCGAGAGGTCATTGGAAGCCATTAAAGCCTAAAATTGAGGACTGGTTTGAAAAATAGATTCAAGAATTTGCCCTAAAAGAAAACATAAGTAAGAAGCTATCTAATGAAGAGTGGAAGAATAAGCATATTTTTACTGAGGTGCACGAGATCTTCTTCATAACCTTTTCACACGAGCTACATGAGTGGTTGGAAAGGTTATCATAATTCGAAGTGTGTTGGAAGGACGATAAATCCATGCAGTGGACCCTTGAATTGATCCAACAGTTGGAGAAGACTGATAATTCCATTACTAGAACTATAGATCACTTGGTTGACAACATCTTGGGCGGGTTTTTAATAGAGTTTGCAATTGATCAATTTTTTTCCTACTCTAAATATGAAATGATGTTTTTCAAGGGATTGAGGGGTAAGTTCTTACAAACTTTTTCTTTGTTGATTAAGATGATATTGTGTGAAAAAAGTATTTTGTGCAGCCACACCGAGTGAATAACCCCTGATCAGAGCAAAAGCACTACGCACAGTGGTAAATACTATCACGTCAATTAGAAAGGGGATAGATATATATACGGTCTTTTGAGAAAATCCCTTGATCTAAACGGAAGTGGGGCTACGCATGCTGAGAATAGCCCTCCTACTATGCCACCATAAAAGTCATGCAGGGGTAAGAATCCTCCTACCCCAACGACATCCCCACCTACGGAAAATATGGCTGTGCATATGAAGTTACCCACCTTCAAGGGTGCAGGGGATGAGGATATGGACGATTTTGGTTTGTGGAAAATGAGGTGTGGATTGTGCAGAATGTGAATACTGATGTTGTTAATAGAGCACAACTAGATATGGACTTTGAAGGTCGTGCTTTAGATTAGTTCATGGGATACCTTTCTCAACATGCGGACCCCACGGTTTAGGATATCAGGGATGCCCTGAAGCAGAAATTCTGGAAGATTAAATCTTATTCTCAATGTGTAGTAGAACTAAAAGATATTAAGCAAGGGCCTACGAAATCAGTTTTGGAAGTTGACCAACGATTAAAGCAAGTCATCATCGATGGAGGATTTTCTTATGATGAAAAGCAACATAAGGAATGGTTCATCACCATGCTATTGCCACATTTGCGTGGGCCCATGGGTCAACATAAGATTGAATTGCAAGAAGAAGTCGTGGAAATTTCTATGAAATTAGAAGCTACGCCAAGGGACGATGCTCAATTTGGAGCATTGCATATTCAGAGCCAATTAGAAGCTATGCACTTAGAAATTCATAATTTATGAAGAGACTAGGGTAAGGAGGTTGTCGCAGATGTCTAGTGCATACGTTGCAAGGGAGATGGCCACACCAAATATCAATGCACTCTGTTGTCAGATTATATGCAAGTTGGGGGACTGAGTCCATTACGCCCGAGGGATGTTGCTAGACCTAGTACCCCACACTGTGGTGCCCTGACTGTCAGGTGGATGGGAGACATGATATAGACCACTTCCCGCGGTTAGGAGCCTATGTACGAGAATTGAAGCAACAATGGGGCAGATTTTGCTACTCAGTTTTTCATGATGAGCATAACTGTCGAATGTATGACATGATGATCGACATAGTGAACCTTTACAGAGTGCAGGCCGACCTTTCGTCACTAACATCTCCCTCCGGACGAGGAGGATCCCCAACAAGAGGACAGGGAGGGGGGAGAGGTGGAGGTGCAAGTCAAGGGAGAGGGTAGCTAATTTGTTACAAATGTGGAGACGCTGGACACTATGCACGTGACTACCCGAACCCTGCATGACAATCCTACAGGTACTGTAGGAAATTTGATCATGTAATTTAATATTGTCATGTATTAATAGCTTAAATGTAGGAAATGCAGCAAATGCCAATGCAAAACATACAGATGGTTAAGGCTGAAGCACACGACGATGGTCCAAGTGTAAATGAAATTACACGCAACGGTATTGCCACTCAAGGAAATGAGGAAAAGGCTGACACGGAAACATTGATCGGAAATGCATCTGATAAGAAGGAAACCCTATGACCTGCAGAAATAAAAAGAGATTTTCATTGAAGCTAGAAAGGATTTTACTGATGCGAGAGCATCCACGTCAAGGAATACCATGGAACCAAAAGCTTATGATGAAGTTAAACCATTCCTACAAGCCTACATTAAAATAATGCACAATAAGAAGGTAGTAGATAATCTCTAGGCCTTGATAGATAATTGCACGGAAAAAGAGGTTCCTCGAACAAAAACCAAGGCTGTGAAAAAGGTTTATAAGCAGAAGAAGCGAACTGGTAGGGAGATGTGCATGACTATAAATATTAGAGACTATGAGATGGATCAGGTCATCTTGAATCTAGGGTTTGATGCAAACTTCTTACCTAAGAAAACCTGGTAGAAGATGGGAGATTCAAAGTTGGAATGGTCCACTATTCAGCTAGACATGGCTAATCAACAAAATATCATTCCACTTGGTAGGCTTCCGCAAGTTGTGGTAGAAATCATTGGAGTACATGTATGCATTCATTTTTTGTTATACAAATTGTGGATGATGCAGACCCCTAACATGTAGTGTTAGGATTGGATTGGGCCATTGATATGGGATGAATCATTAATTTGAAGCACATAAGTATGATTTTTGAGAATAATGGTACACGGGTGATAGTCTTACTGGATCCAGCAGAAGGAGAATGGTACACAGAACAAATGGATGAGGGGGATGATGTTGACGATATCTATAAGCTGACTGTGTGGGATGAAGACTAGATCAACCCTACAACTGATGGCATGTTGAATTAGGAGAAGGATAGCTCTTGTTTTTATGATTCTGATGGTGAAATGGAGAACTGGCAGAACCATTTGCACAATGTATCTGCGTTGTGCTGCTTCAAGATCACAAATAAATTCTGGTGCATCTCCTCTGAGGTAAGAGAACTACCCTACTTTGATGGTTCTGGTAGTGTCAAATAATTTTTGGAAGCATTGGAAAAAGCTGTCCCAGAGGAGCAAAGGTTCTGGGCGCTTGATTTGGCTATGCATGCAACTCCAGCACGTCAGTGGGAGACACACAAGGGAAATTTCCAGGACTGGGAGGAATGTATACAAATGATGATGCTAGGATTTGAACCTCCAGCCACTCCACCAATTGAATTATTCTATGGCCAGGGAGATTCGCGCAAGAACCTAGCCATGTGGATGGAGGTATGGGATGAAAATACATGGAATGAATGGGTTCATAGGTTTTTCCACTCATTGGGACCGATAACTACTACCTCGTATCTATAAGTTGAGCTACATCGAGGTACTCGAGAATGGTTTACAATGACTGAAGATTTCCTGGCAACCTTTGGCTCTGTGGGTGGCTCAGAGAAATTGGATGAAGCCCTACAGGACATCGATGTTCTGGTCTTTGATGAATCCTGAACCTGTAGGGTGTGCACTGCACTGGCCTGGGATGTGCAGATGCAAGATATTTTCAACTGTAGAAATATTTCAATCGAGGATAATGAAGATGACCCAAGGAATGTTAATATCCCAAAATTGGAAGGAGAGCGCGCAGTTGCAGGGCTCGTATTAAGGATGGTGGACGTGAATAAACCTCTGAAATTGAAGGAAGTCAATATTGGGACAAAAGAGCAGCCCAAGTTGGCCAATATTGGGGACTACTGGAATGATGATATAGTAGGAAATATTGCTGAGATGATAAATGAGTATCAGGATATGTTTCCTACAAAGTTATCTGAGCTAAAGGGAATTTTAGGGGACTTGGGTGTTATGAAGATCACACTGAAACCAGATGCATGCCCTGTCAAGCAACACCCATATCGATTGAAACCAAAATATAAGCATAAATTAAAGGAGGAATTAGAGAAGATGGTGGCTGTGGGTATCATTTAACCGGTCGAACAGTCTGATTCGATAAGCCCAATGGTGGTTCAGGAGAAAAAGACCAAAGGAGAAATGAGGATTTGTGTAGCTCTTTGTAAGTTGAATTTTGCCAGTGTGCATGACCCCTTCCCTACTATGTTTTATGATGAAATCTTGGATAATGTAGGAGGACAGGAAGCTTATTCATTTACTGATGGATTCTTGGGGTATCATCAAATCATAATTGTGCCAAAAGACCACAACAAGACCACCTTCACCACTGAATGGGGTTCTTTCCAATATATTGTCATGCCATTCGATTTGGAAAATGCACTTGCAATCTTCTCGCGCGTGGTAGTAGTTGTGTTTAAGGAATTCATGCATAAATTCTTGGAGGTATGTTTTGATGACTGGACAATGTTTGTGTTATAATACAAAAAATTTCAAAACATCATTTTGACAAGGTTACAAAATTTCATGGATCAAAATAGGGTTTTAGGAGTCAATTTGGGTTTGATCAAGGGAAAGTTTTAGATTATTTATAGTTTAAAGCTCATCCTAAGGTTCAAATAAAACCTTCTTTAAAGTTCTTTCATGTCAAACTTTCATAATTTTCAATTTGTATTTCATTTCCAAAAACATTTGTGCCAGAAATGCCTAATAAGCCAAGAATCCCTATTTTCGTAGCACATCCAGTGTAAAAAATGCAAAAAGTGCTACGAAACTGCTAAAAGTTAAGAAGCAAAAAATTCTGTTTTCTGGTTTTTAGCAGTCAACTTCAAAGGGGGTTTCTGACTAAAAAAAAAGATATTTTAAGACACTGGGAGATTTTGTTTTCAAAAACATATGAAATAAAAACAACCTCTCTCAGTTTTCTCATAGGTGTTATCAATTGGGAGATACAAGGCTTTCTTTGAGGCCTAATTTTCAGAAAACAAAGTTTTCTTGTTTTACACATGTTTTTCAAAGGCCGTTTCTGGGCATCAGGAGATGTGTCTCAAAAAAAAAAGAGAGGTTTGTATTCAAGAAATAATGGCCTACAAAATCCTCCTTAATTTTCTCAAAATACATCATGGATTAGGAGATATAGGCTCTGTCCCAAGACCTATGTTTCAGGAAACAAAACAACAGAAATATGCAAGAAATGCCTCAAGGAAGCTAAAATGAAGTTGGTTTATGGTTTGTATGGTTTGTAGGTGATGATAAAAGGCTATATTTTGAGTTTTTGGGCAAACACACTTTTCACTTGGAAATTTTATGAATAATCTGCATACTCAGTAGTTTCGTAGTGCATTTAGTGTAAAAAAGCAGAAAATCGTTGCGAAACTGCTGTAGCTGCTTTTCTTGCTTATTTTGATCAGTTTTTGAAGGGTTGAAGAATGATTCAAGAACTAAATTTTCTATGGAAGATGTATTAAAGGGTAATAAAAACAATTTTTGAGGAAAGAGTCAAAGATTTGAAGAATAAAGGTTGAAATGGCAGCACTACAAAGGGCACTACAAAACTGCTGTGTTTTCGTACCGCAGAACATTACATCATTTTAAGCAGTGTTTAAAGTGGTTTTAGACAGCTGGAGGCTAGGGAGGAGTTATGGGACGTGTTATGCCAACTTCCAACAGCCAAGGACCACGAGATGAAGGGTACATGATGGTCAGAATGTTCAAATAATGCCAAAAGATCTTATGCATAAAAAACAGGGTTCTATTTCTTATGTTGGTAGAGGTCAGGAAAATGGTCATGAAGAAATGAATGCCATTATCCAAATTTCGACCATGTGGTGAAATAATTGTCAATGATGTAATTTCAAGTAGATAAGATTGTTAGGATAAGGTTGTTAAAGATAGTAATAAGGAGTTTGAGTCCTAGTTGAAATAGGACTATTAAGTAGGATAGGTGTCTGTTTGTCATTAATTTGATGTTTTATGGTTATGCAAGGTGTCATTAGGCAAAAATTAAATGTATCTAGCCTAGAGGCAGATCATATGATGATGTAACATGTCTATTAAAGGCCATTGGGTCAAATTAGCAAAGTGTTGGAGACTTTTTGGTAGAATTGCAGCTTATTTTAAAATCACTGTTTCAGTAATACAAAGATGGATTACTTGGCCAACTTGAGATTCTGAAGGAGTTTTTGGTGCTTAATTGTTCTATATTTATATTTTATGTATCTCTATTGTAGTGTTTTTCATTTATATTACTCAGAATTCATCCTTGTGATGCTTTGACTTCCTTTATAAGTGAATTGATTGTGTATTTCCATGTATCATGTGTGTGTGTCTTAGTACTAAAAACTCTGACCTACCTCAACTTCCATGTCAAGTAAATTCACTGGATCACTGAAAGTTTGAATCCATAAGCTCAATTGCTACATAGTTATATTATTTTCAACCTATAGGTTGGAAAAGGTTATCTCAGCAAACTAATTTTGTAAAGATTTGGAATTTCTGATATATACAGTAACATAACAACTTTTCTTCACCTGAGATTCTTAGTGTATTTCAATGATTTTATGTCCTATATTTTAAATGTTTTTCTTCCATAGTTTAAGTGATTATTACTCAGAATTCATGACTGTTCATGCTATGACTTCCTTTATGTATTAAGCTATGGTGAAATCTCTTTCAGTATTTTTTCTTTCAATACCTTGATGTCTCATTACTCAGAATTCATGTGCTACATGCTCTGACTTCCTTTGAACCTCAAGTTATTGGGATTTTCCTGAATGTGTTATTATTTCATTGAAGTATATACAAGCCTCAACTTCCACAAGGAGAGCCTTTTTCATCTTTACCCCTGTCACTAACTCCATAACCCAATGGTAGCAAGCCTTCACTTTTTTATCCTACAAACATACAAAACCAAGACATAATTCATAGAGTTAGCCATCTATTTTTATCATTAATCAATATCGTTAACCCTTGAGAGAGCCCTCTTAGGCTGAGGAGGCTAAGCCTCAGTCACAAGATTGGTCTGAAATAGTTACACTGAAGTTTTCTGATCAACAACCAATTAGGTACGATTTTGGTGATAACATTTTGGCGCTGTTGCTGGGGATCGAAGGTATAAATATTCCTTGGGAAGAACGAAATTTTTTTAGCTCTAAGGTCTGAGAGAAACAGACACTTAGGCACATATTGGCTATATTTCTTCTCTGGTGACTCCACACATCAAATAATCAATTGGAAGGTGACTCCACTGCTTGATGAAGTTTTAGGATGAATTCCGTTGCAAGAATAAATTCTAGGTATGCACCTATGAATCGGTCTCACATCCCTGGTTTTCCAAATCCTATGCCAAAGTTTGAATGGTTAACTGATCTTCCTATATTAAAAGATGAAAAGAAAGACAATGTTGCTCTTCATTTGGTTAGATTCCATATGCATGTACACAGTCCTAAGGTTCAGTTCCCTGAGGATTGTATCATGAAGATGTTTATGGTCACTTTAGAAGGAAAAGCATGGTCTTGGTATGAAAGCTTGCCAAATGGTTCATTATATTCTCTTTCTGATTTCCATGTTGCATTTTATGAGATGTATGAAGAATTTCATCCCTCCTTATTGCTGGTCAAAGACTATTGTAAACACCGTGTGAGTTTTTTTGAATATTTGGAGAATTGTTATGAAGATGATGAGTTCATGGATGAGGAAATTTTAGAGGCTCTTCATGACAAACGATTTCATCACCAAGAAGAAAGGATAACCTCTTCCTTGGATGAAAATGAAACCCAACAAGAGATTATTTATGAAAATCATGTTACATCCTCTAAGTTTGATGAAAGGTTGCAGCAGACTTGTCAGTATTTTGATCATCGGGAGTATGAGAATCATTTCAAACAACAAGAGGAAATATTGGAAAATGCTTGCTACAATCCTCAGGTATAGGAACAATTTGATTCTTCATGTCATTTGTTGCATTAGCCTACATCAAATGATGATCACACTAATGAAGAAGTAGGTGAAAATTTTTCTTTATCCTTGTCTTCTAAACTGAAATCATTTGAGTGCAAGTTAGAAGTTAAGATTCAATTTGTGGATGAAGTTGCTAAGAACCATGAAAAAGATATTGAAGTTTTAGAAGATAAAATTCAATATCATAATATTCATGATCAAGATCAGTCTTTTCAAATGATTTTTATGCCATAAAACAAAGAGAGGGTGCTGCCATCTTTCTCCTTTGAGATTGAGGAAGAATACACTGCTTTTGAAAATTAGTTTGAAAAGCAGTTTGAAAGCACACAAATAAAGTCTTATGTGGTTGATCAAAGCATGGATGAGTCGTCCAAAGCTGTAGAATGTCATGAGAAGCATCAAAAAAATCATGTCTTCTTTGACCCTATAGCTGACTAAATGGAAAGGTTCTACAGTCCATATTTCCAGTTATATTTTCATTATGAAGATCAAATGCATCTTATGTTGCCTTGGTCATTTCAGTATCTTGTTTTTTTTTGGTTCAAGTGCAGTCAAGAAATGCAAGTGTTAGATCATATCAATGACTGGCTTCATTGGAAGTTTCATGTTTCTTGAGTTAAAAATGGATATTGCAACTGATAGGGTAGGTAGGACTGTGGGAATAAGCTCAAAGTTGACTGAGCATCCTTTTAGTAGATACATATTTGTTTCTTCTACAGTGATCATCAAGCTTGAGCCCGAGGTGAAGGCCATAAGAGTTTGAAGAAGATTTGGCAAAATTTTAGAGTTTTTATTTCCAAGAATATGGATGGCACTGGAACTACAAGTTCTTTGGTGTACCACAGGGGCACACCATCCCAAGTGGAGCCACTGTTATCACCCAAAAAATTTCAAAACATCATTTTGACAAGGTTAAAAAATTTCATGGATCAAAATAGGGTTTTAGGAGTCAATTTAGGTTTGATCAAGGGAAAGTTTTAGATTTTTTATAGTTTAAAGCTCATCCTAAGGTTCAAATAAAGCCTTCTTTAAAGTTCTTTCATGTCAAACATTCATCATTTTCCATTTGTATTTAATTTACCAAATTGTTTGTGACAAAATTGTCTAATAAGCCAAGAATCCATGTTTTCATAACACATCCAGTGTAAAAAAGGCAGAAAGCACTACGAAACTGCTGAAAGTTATGAAGAAAAAAACTTTGTTTTTTGGTTTTGAGCAATCAACTTCAAAGGCGGTTTTTGAGCAAAAAAAAAAGGTAATTTACGAAATGAAGAGAGTTTATTTTCAAAAACATATGAAATAACAATCGACTCTCTCGCTTTTCTCACAGGTGTTATCAGTTGGAAAATACAAGGCTTTATTTGAAGCCCTATTTTCAGAAAACAAAGTTTTCTTATTTTACACATGTTTTTCAAAGGCAGTTTCTGGACAGCAGGAGATGTGTCTCAAAACACCAAGAGAGGTTTTTATTAAAAACATAATGGCCTACAAAATCATCCTTCATTTTATCAAAATACATCATGTATTAAGAGATATAGGCTCTATCCCAAGACCTATTTTTCAGGAAAAAAAACAGGAGAAATTTGAAAGAAATGCCTCAAGGAAGCTAAAATGAAGTTGTTTTATGGTTTGTATGGTTGTAGATGATGAGGACAGGTTATATTTTGAGTTTTTTGGCAACCACACTTTTCACTTGGAAAATTTATGAAGAATCTCCATACTCAGCAGTTTTGTAGCACATTTAGTGTAAAAATGCACAAAAGCGCTACGAAACTGTTGTAGCTGCTTTTATTCCTTATTTTGATCAGTTTTTGAAGGGTTGAAGAATGATTCAAGAAAACAAATTGCTATGGAAGATGTATTAAAGGGTAATTAGAACAATTTTGGAGGAAAGATTCAAATATTTGAAGAATAAAGGTTGAAATGGCAGCGCTACAAAGGGCACTACAAAACTGTTGTGTTTTCGTAGCGCAGAACATTACAACATTTTAAGCAGTGTTTAAAGTGGTTTTAGATAGATGGAGGCTAGGGAGGAGTTATGGGACGTGTTATGCCAACTTCCAACTGCCAAGTACCACGTGATGAAGGGTACATGATGGTTAGAATGCTCAAAAAATGCCAAAAGATCTTATGCCTAAAAAACAGGGTTCTATTTCCTATGTTGGTGGAGGTCAGCAAAATGGTCACGAAGAAATGAATGCCATTATCCAAATTTCGACTATGTGGTGAAATATTTGTCAATGATGTAATTTCAATTAGATAAGGTTATTAGGATAAGGTTGTTAAAGATAGTAATAGGGAGTTTGAGTCCTAGTTGAAATAGGACTGTCAAGTAGGATAGGTGTCTGTTGGTCATTAATTTGATGTTTTATGGTTATGCAAGGTGTCATTAGGAAAAAAATCAATGTATCTATCCTAGAGGAAGATCATATGATGATGTAACATGTCTATTAAAGGCCATTGGGTAGAATTAGCAAAGGGTTGTAGACTTTTGGCAAAATTGCAGCTTATTGTAAAATCACTGTTTCAACAATACAGAGATGGATTTCTTGGCCAACTTGAGATTATGAAGGAGTTTTTGGTGCTTAATTATTCTATATTCATCTTTTATGTATCTCTCTTTTAGTGGTTTTCATTTATATTACTCAGAATTTATCCTTGTGATGCTCTGACTTCCTTTATAAGTGAATTTACTATGTATTTCCATGTCTCATGTGTGTGTGTCTTACTACTAAAAACTCTGACCTGCCTCAACTTCCATGTCAAGTAAACTCACTGGATCACTGAAAGTTTGACTTCATAAGTTCAATGGATACATAGTGATATTATTTTCAACCTACAGGTTGGAAAAGGTTATCTCAGCAAACTACTTTTGTAAAGATTTTGATTTTCTGATATATACAGTGACAAACCAAGTTTTCTTCACCTGAGATTATTAGTGTATTTCAATGAGTTTATGTCCTATATTTGAAATGTTTTTTGTCCATATTTTAAGTGCTTATTACTCAGAATTCATGACTATTCATGCTCTGACTTTCTTTAAGTATTAAGCTATGGTGAAATCTCTTTCAGTATTTTTGCTTTCAATACCTTGATGTCTCATTACTCAGAATTCATGTGCTACATGCTCTGACTTCCTTTGAACCTCAAGTTCTTGGGATTTTCCTGAATATGTTATCCTTTCATTGAAGTATAGACAAGCCTCAGCTTCCACAAGGAGAGCCTTTGTCATCTTTATCCCTATCACTGACTCCATAGCCCAATGGTAGCAGCCTTCATCTTTTCAACCTACAAACATACAAAACCAAGACATAATTCATAGAGTTAGCCATCTATATTTATCATTAATCAATATCATTAACCCTTGAGAGAGCCCTCTCAGGATGAGGAGGATAAGCCTCAATCACAAGATTGGTTTGAAATAGTTACACTGAAGTTTTTTAATCAACAACTAATCAGGTACGATTTTGGTGATAACAGTTTGGATTGGTAAAGAAACATGTGTCGAACCTGTGCATGATGTTTGATACCTATAGGAAAAGAAATATGCATTTCTCTCAACCTAAAGAAATGCATATTCTGTGTACCTTTTGGGATTTTTTTGGGGCATATATTATGTCAGCAAGGATTGATCGTAGACCCATCCTAGATCGCGGTTATCACCAACTTAGAAGTTTCTACCACTGAGAAAAAACTGCTCTCCATCCTAGGACACACTGGTTATTACAATAAGTTTATCAAAGGGTATGCTTTGATCACTACGTCAATGGAGAAGTTTCTAAATAAGGATGTCATATTTTTCTGCGATGACGAATGTGAGAAGAGATTTGAGCTGCTAAAGGAGAAAATGGTCACTACACCTATTTTGATATTCCCAGACTGGTCTCAGGTTTTTCATGTGCATGTGTATGCATCTGGTATATCACTTGGATTTGTTTTAGCGTAGCTAGGAGAAGGAGGCATTGATCACACAATAGCTTTTGCTAGTAGGAAGCTCTCCGGTGCAAAGCGCAACTGCTCAACTACAGAAAGGGAAGGATTGGCCATGGTATACTCGCTGCAAAATACAGACACTATCTAATAGGAGGGCATTTCAAAATGTTCACTGATTATTCTGCTTTGAAATACCTAGTTAATAAGCCTGTGTTGGGGGGGAAGATATGTCGATGGTTGTTGATTTTTCAGGATTATGAATTTGAGATTACTGTGAAGCCGGGAAGATTGAACGCAGGGCCTAATCATTTGTCACGAATTGAAAATGGGGAAGAACCAACCAGCCTGGAGGAAGGTTTACCTAATGCGAAGCTCTTCGCTATCAAGGTGGTTGATGAGAAATTTGCTGATATTATTCTGTTGGAAATACTGAGAGGGTGGTGAATCAGTATTTCTTTTCAATTATTAATTTTACCAGTTAGATCACTTATATTTAGAACACAAAACGAACAATAATGGAATAGATACTTTTATTTATTTCTTCTTTACAATAAGTAAAGTACAATAATGATATAGGGATCCAACCCTAGATGAATACTCCAATATTCCAGGCTCCAACTTGTATTGTGCCAAGCACCAACTTGGTCTTTCCAAGGCTCCAACCTTGTCAATTTGAGGCACCAACCTCTAGGGCTCCAACCCTATCTCTGATACAGGCTCCAACCTGGTTTCTTGAGGACTCTAGCCCTATCTTCCAAGGCACCAACCTTGTCTCTATGAGGCTCCAACCTCTAACTTGAATTCGTCAAGATATATTTGATAATTTTTCACGGCTCACAATACGTTCTGCAACGAGCCCTGACAATGTCACCTTTAGCATTGACCTCAAACAATCTCCAAAGCACTTAGCTCATCAATGAAAACTTGGTATTCTCTTGAAGGTGTCACCATTGCTCTTCATGATACCCAAATACTTCTTTTCAAGGTCACCTAATGATGACATCAAGAATGCATCATAGTCTCCAATAGGATTCTAGATGACTCTCCAAGGTCGGCTAAAAACTTCTCAACAAGATGTCTGCATAAAATGTCCTTCAAGGTGTCTTCAATAATGTCTTGCCATCTGTTCAAGGGTCTTCTTCAAGGGATTACTCAGTTAATATTCAAGGTCAATAAGAATACTCTAAAACTCCTCTACAATCTGCTCCAATAGTGCTTTGGACAAGTCTTCAAGGGAGATAACATTATCTTTCAAAGTTGCCCAAAAAATGCTCCAAGCATGAGGCCCAAATCTGCTCTAAAGGGCCCTAAAATTTTGTCCAAGATAGTATCAAAATCCAGCTCTAAAAATTATGATGCTCCACCAAGTCTATTACTCAAGACTGAGGTAAGTCACTACAACACCATAGATGAATAGCATATACTATATACAACAAATCAAGGTTTGTTCTCCTTCTAGTTTGATGAAAATTAGTCCTCTTCACTAGAGGCTATCCTTCACAGGGTATTCAAACCTCCAAATGGCCTCCTAGCCACTACAACTGCCTTCCACTTAAGTGCTGCTCCAATGTGCTTAAGTTCTTGGTTGTTTTTAGTCATCCAAACAAATCTGAAACTCTTCACAAATGAAGGCTACATATGAAGGTGTAATAAAATAATCTGCAACCTACAGGACTGTCCATTCTTCTTGTTCCCAGAAATCAGAGCTATCAAATATGACTATCCTTGTCTGATATATATAGGTCTACACCTTGATATATATGAGCATAAGTCACCCCCACAGGACTTATAATATTACAAGCTTCAACTCAACCTTTTATAGGACTACACCTTAACAATTCTGAGATTTGAAGTGTATTTTTTCTCCATAGTTTGTTGTAGCACAGATAATCCGGAATGCTGAGATTGTTGATCCTTCTAGGGTTGCGGCTCAAAATAGGTCTTATACCCAGACTTTAATCCTTCGCTGTCCCTTACCTTGACTTTTCAAAATTATCCTCCAAGCTGTTCACCCAATCCACAACCTTTATCCTTCTTGTTCATGAGATATGAACTCGAACCTGTAATGAATGTTGTGCCAATGGTTGGTCCGAAACAAGGAGAGTAATCACATATAAATACACCTAATTTTCGATCCTTGACCGAATAGATGCGTCCTTAAGTAGGCCGACTTGTCCTAGAAAGTGATGTCGGCTCACTGGACCAGAAATTATGTATTAACTTAAAAATTCAATAATTATCAAACTGATTAGAGTTTTGGGCTGAGTAATAGCTCGTTGGAAGGCTAAAATTATGATATTTTAGATGGTAGAGGTCTTATGAAAGAATTTTTCCTCAAAAGGTATTATAAAATTATTTTCAATTTGATTGATCCTTTGTGAGTGCAGAAATAGAAGGAAGGACCTCTTCATCGATTCCTTTGACTTTTCTTCGTCATGCTTGCCTTCATTATGCTTGCTGGTCATCATCATGCTTGCCTTCATGGATATTGACATTAATGGAAATTAGACTAACAATCTCCCCCTTTTTCATTGGATGGAAATATTTTTATTCTCTCCCCTTTTGACATCAATGGAAAATGGGGTGCCAATATGCTCCCCCTATCATGATGCTCCCCCTGACATGCTGCTTCTTTTCTTCATGAATAGTAGTTCATCATAGGTACGTTACTCCCCCTGTCATGGTGCTCTTTATTTTTGGTAGTGTGGTCCATGATATGTTTGCATTTCTTCATGTGATGAACCAACTCCCCCTACCTGCATAACCTTCTCTAGCTTCAAGAAATATTGTTGCCTTGTGATCGAGTGGAAGAAGTCAATATTGGAATCATGTTCTTCAATGGGGCTGCTCCTGAGAGATGATCTATCAAATATTGTCCATGTGTGACTCATCAAGGATTTCTTCACAGATAGCATCTGCAATAATGGTTAAGAATCACAAGCTCCCCCGGACAATATGGATGGTCTCCTTTTTGGCAGTCTCATCATCAAAACTCAGAATATCATATCTTCCAAGGATGTCATCATCAAATCAACAACATGCGTTGTTGGCTTGAGTGTTTAAGAGAATTTCAGATCCAATTTGATTCCTTCTTTATACTTGTGTATATTTCTTCTCTGGCTTGGTTGTCATGGTTTTAGGGACCCAAGTCAAGTTATAATCACGACCCATATGTCCAATGTCATGAAAATTGAAGCACTTCATCTTGTTCATGAATGAGAAATCATTACTTGTTTTTGGAAATTTGCTTCTAGAATATTGACGAGGGCCATTATATTTGGCTTTTTGATATGCCCTACAATATTTTTCCATGTTCCCAAAGTTTGTACAAGAATAGCAATAACCAAGAAATATACTTTGGCACCTGGGAGACGGTGTTTTCCTTGATGTACTTCTGAAGTCTTTTTGCCTTGGGATTATTTGATGATATTCATTGCCTTTTGTATTCATGACACCATCTGCAAGTCTCCTTGGAGTAGAATTTCTTCTGTTGTTGTCTTGATTCTTCTCCTTGGCTTTTATAGAACTGGGAGCATCAACATTTCTTTCTAGGTTCCTCACATATTCATTGTTTGAAACATCATCATTCTTGCTTGGGGATTCACCTGCATAGCCAAGACCTGATTTATCAAGGGGAGACCTTTGATGAATTAGGATATCATATAGGGTTTTAGAGCTTTTCAATTTCTTATTCAGCAAGTCAACTTCCTTTTTAAGAAAGACAATTTCTCCTTTCAAGTTTTCACAATATTCATCTTTCATAACTAGTTGCTTCTTCATTTATTCCATCATCCTTGTTGCTTCATGTGCTTCAATTTTAAGGGAGATAATATTTGATTTCATTATGAAGACTTATTAATTCTCCTTTGCTAGACTGCTCTCCAAATCTTCTTTTATTCTTGTAGCTTCACATGTTTCAGCCTTGAGAAGATTGATGTCTGATTTTAGTTTCAAGATTTCATCATCCTTTTCTTCTAGTTGGCATATCATGGTGTTTCTCTCCTTTTCTGCTTCGTCAACTTGTCCTTCTATGCCATTCCAAAGTTTCCATCACCTTCTCGTCTCCTTGCGCTTGTTTCCTTGCTTCTTCTAGTTGAGATCTAAGAGAGGAGACCTCTTTCTTGTATTGACCAATCTTTGCTTCAAGATTGTTCAAGCTCTTAAGTATTTTTTCAAGGTGGCTTGAAAATTTTTCTTCCCTTTTCTTTGCCTTATCCAATTGATTTGTCATAGATATGACTTCTTCATGATGATTTCTTTTGTTTTAATGAAATTCCTCTTAAAGTTTGGTGAGCTCCTCATCTCTTTCCTGTACTTGAAGCTTGACAAAGTCAACTTCCTTCCTTGTCTTGTCTTGGTTACCATTTTGCGCTTTCTTCTTAAGTTCCTAATTTTCCCTTTTTAAACTGTTAATCTCTTCCATGGAAGCCATAAGTTTATTCAAGAGATCTTCTTTTTTCTCTTCATCTTCTAGGTCTTCTTTAGCTTTTTTTGTTAGGTAAACTTGACTCAGGATAGAGTCAATGTTGACTAGGGTAAATAGTAGTGGTTTTGGGGCACATGGTATTGTGCACCCATGGTTTTTAGCTCATGGTATTGCATGTAATGGAGCCTATAAAAGGTTGGGAATAATTCATTGTAATGTAGGCCTGGAGGTGAGCGGTGAAGGATCACTTAGCTAGATTGGCTAGGATTTTGGCCAATGCTTAATGAAATTTCATTGGTTCAGTTTTGCCCCAGATTTGGGGGTTTTCTCGGATAAACATCTTTGTTTATGTTTATGATTTGTTGCTAGCTATTTTATGGTTTTTTGTTCCTCTCCGTAAATTTATTAGTTCTCTGGTAAATTCTAACAAATGGTATTGGAGCCATTGAATTTAGTTGTGCTAGGAGAGTAAAGTCTGTCAAAATGAGAGAGGATATGTGCACGTGGATTAATTAATTGATGAACCATGTATTTGAAGAGAACTCATGAGAGAGGATATGTGCACGTGGATTAATTAATTGATGAACCATGTATCTGAAGAGAACTCCTAGAGAACTGGTGGTTATAGAGGCTGGTGACTCATGTAATCCGGTATATGGGTTCTTTTTATATGGACATTGATTTCATATGTAAAAAGAAAGTAACAATGAAATAAAAAAAAAATTTATTATTATAATGGAGTTAATTTATTACATGTAAATGGGCATACTGCTGTAAGACTTGGTATGGCATGCGTACCCCTGGGTAATCACTGGTAAAGTCTTGGTTAGATCTAGGTGACAGGGGGGATGTAAAATTAACAATTACATGGGTAAACAAAAAAATTAAAAAAAATTGAGGGGGGAAGAGCTAGAGTGGGCAGGGTTGTCTCACTTAGCAATTTTGGCTGGATTTAGTCAAGAAACCCCAAGTCAAGTTTAAGGGGGGAATTGCTAGGTAAAATTGACTCGAGATAGAGTTAATGTTGACTAGGGTAAATAGTAGTGGTTTTTGGGCACATGGTATTGTGCACCCATAGTTTTCAGCCCATGTTATTGCATGTAATGGAGCTTATAAAAGGCTGGGAATACTTCATTGTAATGTAGGCCTGGAGGTGAGCGGTGAAGGCTCACTTGGCTTGATTGGCCAGGATTTTGGCCTATGCTTAATGAAATTTCATTGGTTGGGTTTTGCCCCAGATTTGGGGGTTTTCCCGGATAAACATATTTTTTTATGTTTATGATTTTTTGCTAGATATTTTATGGTTTTTTGTTCCTCTTGGTAAATTTATTATTTCTCCGGTAGATTCTAACATTTTTGTCATCTCTCTTATCTTCAGCTTCCTTGATAGATTCTGGAATTCTTACTTGTTTTCCATCATCTTCTTGACTATAGATCATTGTCAATGCTCCTTTTGAGTGAAGATCATGAAGTTTGTCCCATATGACTTTTGCTGACGAACATTTTTCAAAATTGGCCTTCACAAAATTTGGTAACCCATTCAAAATTGCCTTTATTGCTCTTGTATTGTACTCCTTGGATTCTTCATCCATCGTATCATTAGTAATCAATGATTTCCAAACTTCAATTCCTTGAGTCTTCAAGAAATTCCTCATTCTTTCCTCCCATATATCAAAATTTCCATTGAACAATGGAGCCTTCGCAAATTGATTGACTTTAATTTCGATGGTTGAGGAAGACACATATTTACGAGGATTGGAGACTTTCTTCCTTGGCTTTGCCATTTGTGTTATAATGGTCAGCCTTCAAGTTGTTAGGCTTTGAGTGAAGATACTAGCTTTGAAACCAATTGTTGGAAATACTGAGAGGGGGATGAATCAATATTTCTTTTCAATTATTAATTTTACCAGTTAGATCACTTATATTTAGAACAAAAAATGAACAATAATGGAATAGATATTTTTATTAATTTCTTCTTTACAATAAGTACAATAATGATATAGGGCTCCAACCCTAGATGAAGACTCCAATCTTCCAGGCTCCAACTTGTACTATGCCAAGCACCGACTTGGTATTTCCAAGGTTCCAACCTTGTCAATTTGAGGCACCAACCTCTAGGGCTCCAACCCTATATCTGGTACAAGCTCCAACCTGGTTTCTTCAGGACTCCAATCTATCTTACAAGGCACCAACCTTGTCTTTATGAGGGTCAAACCTCTAACTTGAATTCATCAAGATAGATTTGATGATTCTTCACGGCTCCCAATACCTTCTGCAATGAGCCCTGACAATGTCACCTCTAGCACTGCCCTCAAACAATATCCAAAGCACTTAGCTCATCAATGACAACTTGGTATTCTCTTGAAGGTGTCTCCACTTCTCTTCATGTTACCCAAATACTTATTTTCAAGGTCACCTCATGATGACATCAAGAATGCATCATAGTCTCCAATAGGCTTCTAGATGACTCTCCAAGGTCAGCTAAAAAATTCTCAACAAGATGTCTGCATAAGATGTCCTTCA
The DNA here is from genome assembly GCA_034641835.2 of Pinus albicaulis. Lineage (NCBI taxonomy): Eukaryota > Viridiplantae > Streptophyta > Pinopsida > Pinales > Pinaceae > Pinus > Pinus albicaulis. The sequence continues at coordinate 2,024,628,305 of CM076575.1, read as the reverse complement.
AGGTGTCTTCAATAATGTCTTGCCATCTGTTCAAGGGTCTTATTCAAGGGATTACCCGATTACTCTTCAAGGTCAACAAGACTGCTCTAAAACTCCTCTACAATCTACTCCAATAGTTATTTGAAAAAGTCTTCAAGGGAGATAACATTATCTTTCAAAGTTGCCCGAAAACTACTCCAAACATGACGCCCAAATCTACTCTAAAGGGCCGTCAAATTTTGTCCAAGATAGTATCAAATTCCAGCTCTAAAAATTATACTTCTCCGCCAATTCTATTACTCAAGACTGAGGTAAGTCACCATAGCACCATAGGTGACTAGTATATACTATATACAACAAATCAAGGTTTTTTCTCCTTCTATTTTGATGCAAATTAGTCCTCTTCACTAGAGGCTGTCCTTCACAGGGTATTAAAATCTCCAAACTTCCTCCTAGCCACTTCAACTGCCTTCCACTTAAGTGATGCTCCAATGTGCTTAAGTTATGGGTTTTTTTTAGTCCTCAAAACAAATCTACAACTCTTCACAAATGAAGGCAACAGGTGAAGGTGTAATCAAATAATCTGCAACCTACAGGACTGTCCACACTTCTTGTTTCTAGAAATTTGAGCTATCAAATATGATTTTCCTTGTTCGAGATATATAGGTCTGCACCTTGATATATTTGAGCATAATTCACCCCCACGGGACTTATAACATTCCAATATTCAACTCAACCTTTTACAGGACTACAGCTTAACAATTCTGAGATCTGAAGTGTATTTTTTCTCCACAGTTTTTTGTAGCATAGATAATCCACAATGCTGAGATTGTTGCTCCTTCTAGGGTTGTGGCTCAAAATAGGTCTTATACGTAGACTTTAATCCTTCGTTGTCCCTTACCTTGACTTTGCAGAATTATCCTCCAAGCTATTCACCCAATCCACAACCTTTATCCTTCTCTTTCATGAGATATGAACTCGAATCTGTAATGAATGCTATGCTAATAGTTGGTCCGAAACAAGGAGAGTAATCACATATAAATACACCTAATTTTCGACCCTTCACCGAACAGATGCGTCCTTAAGTAGGCCGAATTGTCCTAGAAAGTGATGTTGGTTCACTGGACTAGAAATTATGTATTAACTTAAAAATTCAATAAATATCAAAAAAATTGGATTTTTTGGCTAAGTAATAGCTCGTTGGAAAGCTAAAATTATGCTTTTTCAGATGGTGGAGGTATTATGAAATAATTTTTCCTCAAAGGTATCAGAAAATTATTTTTAGTTTGACTGATCCTTTGTGAGTGCAGAAATAGAATGAAGGACCTCTTCATCGATTCCTTTGACTTTTCTTTGTCATGATTGCCTTCATTATGCTTTCTGGTCATCATCATGCTTGCCTTCATGGATATTGAAATTAATGAAAATTAGACTAACATATTCATCTTCTAACCATGGGAGTGATGCGTGCAAAATATTCATTCCAACAAAAGAAGGAGTTAGTTGTGTGCACACATGATTTTACCCAGATTGCAGGTCAATTGTATAAATTAGGAGTAGATGAAGTATTAAGGAGATATGTGTTGGAACATAAAAGACATGATATCTTGGCTGAGGCTCATGGAGGGGTGGCAGGAGGCCACTATGCTGGGAAAGCCACTGCATAGAAGGTGCTGTGTGCTTGGTTATGGTGGCCCACATTACACAGTGATGCACAGGTGTACTGTCGGGCCTGTGATGCATGTCAGAGAAGAAGGAAGCCTTCACACAGAGATGAAATTCCCCTGCAACCGCAGATGGCCTTGCAGGCATTTAATAAATGGGCTATCAATTTTGTTAGACCAATCAACCCGCCTGGAAAGAAGACTAGAGCATGTTATATCATTACTGAAACTGAGTATGTAACTAGGTGGGAAGAGGCGAAGGCGGTTAAGGACTGTACTGTCGACACTACAGCGCACTTAATATTTGACCACATTTTGACCAGGTTTTGATGCCCTAAGATTTTGATTATTGATAGAGGTATGCACTTCGTTATTGAAATAATTGAAACTTTGACAGAGGAATTATAGATCCATCACAAGAAGAGTACCCCCTATCACCCACAAGAAAATGGCACAGTCAAAGCTTTCAACAAGATTTTGAAGAACTTGCTCACAAAGATCTATAATGCCAACCGAGATGATTGGGATATGCGTCTCCCTTTTTTTCTATGGGCTTATAGGAAAACATGCAAAAAATTGTCGGGAAAAACACCATTTAAGATGGTATATGGGCAGGAAGCCATCATGCTAATGGAGTATATTTTCCCCATGCATGCGCATTGCATCTTTCACTAATATGGCCGAACCTGACATTATGGAAGAATGATTGGCACAACTCATTTCCTTAGAAGAAGACTAGTTTATTACTAACTTCCACCAGCAAGTGCAGAAGGCGCACAAAAAGGCCTGGCATGATAGGCACATTAGGCAAAAAGTGTTTAAGGAGGAAGAATTAGTTCTTCTATATTATAGTCACTTTGCGCGCTACCCAGGGAAGTTTAGAAACCATTTTTTGGGGCATATGTTATAAAGGAGAGAATTGATGGCAGTGCGGTGCGATTGGCCATGCTATGTGGAGAGAACCTTCCTGGGTACTTCAATGGAAGCAGTATGAAGCCGTATAGAGATAATCCGGTGTCGACCAAATGACTATATGGCTGGAGCATCAGAATCCCAAGATCTGTGTGTAGAGAGGGAGGGTGCAGGAAGATGCAACTGAAGTGCAGTGGTGACGCGTAGGTTAGGAAACTAGTCATTGCAACAATGCAACTGGGTGAAAAAGTGAAATTACCATTGGATGGATTGGATTTATCGCATTTAATGAGGCGATATTGGAGGATTTTTTACTGTTTCCTTGAGGATAAGTGGAAATTAATGATAATCCGACCTTTTTTTACCATGGGTGGCTTATACAAAGGCATGCATGGGCCTTAATTGGTTCCTTTGCTGTTTGAATATTTGGTGCCCTGTGATTTTCTATAATCTCTGTCATCCTATTGTCTGTGAATTATGTATGTATGGCTGCGAATATCATTCTGACAGTAGTAATACTAAGTTCATATTCTGCCCGAGAATGAAGGCCACCAACACTGTAGAGTAACATTCAATGCCCCTCACTGCTTCTATGGAGATGGGTTCAGATGAGGTCAGGGAAGTAGTCCCGGATATGGAAGAAGTTGTGTCCACTCCGACGAAAGAGAAAGGGAAGGGGAAACTATCCAAGTGGGATACTTTTAAGCCACCCACCTCTCTGTGGAATGTCACATCCTGAAGGCAACCCTCCAAGGATCGATCCTCCATCAGCGATCCCTCAAATCAGCCGATGAGTGCTAGGCAAGAAGAAATGTTCGTAGAATCCATCTCATGGTGGTCACCCTATGTTAAGCCACGAAATCCATCTGTGTGCAAGCCACATAACATAGACATTGTGTGGGAGTATCTGTAGATGTCATTGATTCCTCAGTATGTCCCTCTGATCGGAAATATCCCTCAGATAAAGTTTGACGATTATGATCTCACCAATGAAGAAACGTTCCTAGAGCTTCCACTAGAAAATTACTTGTAACGGGTACTGTACAATGATGTACCAAAGTTGGAGCTGATGCCTTGGGTGCATGAGCTGCACAACGCAGGATTCCTCAATCTGCTGAGGATCCCATATTTCGGGAGGTACCCCATCAGAGGCATTTGTGTGCGCCAATTTTTGGCCTTGGTCCATGACGGATCCCTGTGGATTCAGGGGAGAATTCCTATAGATTCCACGTTGATCCATCGGATCACCGGCCTACGCAAGAAGGGGACTCACCCGATGAAGGGATTCAGGAAGAGAAACGTGTTGAAAATATCAGTGGAGATGAAAGAAAAATACAAGGTGGGAAGGGATAAGCGGGGCTTTCTGATCCAGACCATCGTTGACCTGGCAGTGCGCATGGGCACCCTCGTCCTTGACTGTAAGCTTATGAGGAAGTGCTGACCGAAAACATTCCCTCTGCACATCATTTCCTTGGTGGGGAAATATGAAAATGGGATGCTATATAACTGGTCACAAATTTTGTGTGAATATTTTCTGGAGAATGTGTGCGAGGTGCAGGAACTGGGGAAGTAGTTCTACTACTTGTGGCTTCTATTGCTGATTGCACTGGTGGCATGGGAGACCCCAGCTGATGCAGTAATTCCTGAAATCGAGCAAGGTATATGTTAGGGGCGGGCTACGTGAACTTATGGGACTCATCAAATGCCCGATGAGTCGAAGAAAAACAAATTCTAGGTACTTTTTGAAGGCACACTGGTGAAATATATCCATTCCAAACCAATACTCTCGCCGACAATGCAAGAGAAATACGAAAGTGTTGCATAATTTCTGGTGACCATGCATAATGTCATGATAAAGGTGCACAAGAACTCTAACTAGTACACCTTACCTTATTTGGTCATAGAGGTGGAATTTTACCGTGTCGTCACAACATGGCCAAATGCGTGGAAGAACGGGCTTGGCTTGATCCAGGTGGATCGAACAGGTCCAAGTACAAGTGGCTTAAGTACAAAGGCTCAAAAATCAAAGTGCCAGGAATGTGGTAAACTTAATTTCAAGTCAAAAATCTCATATTTATGATTCCAACGATGTAGATGTAATATTCCCAAATGGGAAAAATAGGAATATAGTGCATTAACATGGAAATAATAGTGAAGATCAATGCATAAATATGAGAGACCAATATGGAGCCTTTTTATTAGTCATAACAGTAGAAAAATAATGCAATATAATGAGGCACAAACCATACCACATGAACCAACAAGCCTCTAATAGATAAATCCCTCAAGAATGAGGTACTGCTACTATACCAAAATGTCGGAAGAATGCTACAACGCAGTCATAAGTGCACTGATACAACATATGAACATACAAAAGATGAAATGACTGATATATGCCTCAAAAGATAATCTACATGAAGATCAAGGCTCTATATAAACTCTAACAAAGAACCCAAGAGGGTTTTTAGAAATACACCAATATACAAGAAATGAATCAAAGCCCTAGGGCTGAAGATTCATTGCAACTACATAGCTGGAAAGATGTGGCTGATCTGATATAGTAAATAATTTAGCCTCTTCCAATAGACTCTCCAAATGAAAGGATAATCCCTTCACTAGAAAACCTTCTCCCCAAATGGTGTACTGAAACCACGCCTACAACTCCTCCCAAAAATAACGCAGTCCAAGACTGAAACTATGCTGTAGGGGAAAATGATAGTGTGGCCTAGTGCCAAATGCTACAATAAGGCTGAAGGGCCTTCATTACTAGCTTCCCAATGGAAGGAAACCTTTATCCATTGAAAAACATCTCAGAAATCACCCAAATTAATTCTCCACTACTACAACCTGCAACAGAGCACAACCTATTAGTCATCAGTATTTTTCACCTATTGATGATGAATATTTGTTAAAGCCAAGTTTTCTAGCAGCTGATCTCAAAATTTGTCAAATTTTCCAGATGGAAAACACCCATAAACATTTTTTTGCCTCCTAACCTTTTCAATCAGCCCATGACGAGATAAAGCCTCATTGTCAAGCCCTATCTAGCCTCAACCATACTAGCTTGTCCATCAGATCCAAAGAGAATAATCCAAATCTGTCCAAGAAGTCTCCCCTAAGTTAGGTAGTGGCGCTTTAGGCATTTCTCCCTTGGAAAAATATCCTAAAACCAAAGAACCTCTATCTATTATCAACCAGTCCTAATAGACCTTCCTATTCTGCAAATAAAGTTTGGTTACACCCTTAAGTCACGCCACTAACAAGCCTTGAAGTCTCAGCAATACATATGCCATAGGTCAAGCTAATATTAGGTAAATGTACAATGTTTCAATGTCTTTTTCAAAGAGCAGAATTATGCTAGTGTTCCGGACCAATATTAAACTCAACATGAGAAGACAACTGCTTCTCATGTGGTTTTGAGCCTGGAATGCAGCTATAGGACAAAGAGTTATTTCAGTAAGCCCCTGCAAACACACTCAAGGGTTAGTCACTTATGAACAACAAGAAATAATCTGCAGATACTAGTCAGATTTCCTCTGATTGTCTAAAGATGTACAAAGCTGATGAAATGGCATCACTGAGAAAAACCTCCTCCATACATGAGCAGAGGGTTGAAAGACTGAGAAAACCTCCTTCATTTTACAAGCAGAGGGTTGAAAGACTGAGAAAAACTCCTTCATTTTGCAAGCAGAGGGTTTGGCGCTGTGATAAAGGCCTCCTTCATCTAATAAGAAAAGGGCTAGGGACAGAGATTGATTTTAGGGTTTTCACTGACGGAAAGGCAAAATTTAAGAGCAGTGAGAGACAATTGAAGGCTTCTGAATAGAAAATGGTGTTAAAAGTAGAGGCAAAGTAGTGATGCTTTAAAAGGGTGTTTACATGAGTTTCATTGTTAAAACACAGAATTAAAATACAGTGTGAAGCTAATTGGGTGATTATGAATGAAGAAATATTGTTAAGAAAATGGCCAAGTAAGTAAAACAATCTTGGTTTTAAGCTGAATTCTGCTATCCAATACAAAGGAAACCACTAACAGTGTGTTCATCAGCATTCTTCATTTGGTTAAAACAGGGGTTGAAAAGAACCCAAGCATTTGTCAAAAATAGGCCTCCTTCATACACAATTGGAAGGCTCGCCATTGTTTGAGGATGAAGAGCATTCATTGGCAGCATGGCTTATATTTCAAAGGGAATGCTATCAAAATGGTAAAATGAATGAGAAATTCATTATTCTTGCAGAATTCCTTCACAAAGGAACAAGGGAACAACTTTCCAAGTTTACATTTTAACTTCAGCTCACCATCCCCTGCTATATCTCCTTAGAAGTTGAAGACTAGATTACTTTAGCAATCCAAGTTAGTCATTTGCCTTGATGGTGGAAACTATTTGTAGCAGGGCTTTTCACTTACAATTTCAAATGAGTTTCAAATAAAAGAGATAAATTACTCATCTTAAAATACCAGCCTTTACAAGTTATTGACATAAACCAAGAGTAGTTTTATTACTACACTGGTGAAGGAGAGGATGCGCATGTTATTATAGTTGTTGATTGCTGTGATTGACACACATGAGCCTCTGTGGAAGTTTTGTTTTTGATGCCTGAAGAGCAGTTTTAGAAACCTGTGTTGTTGAACCTATACAATGTGGCATGATCAACCATCGAACACCATGACAGTTGGTTTATATGTCTGAAGGGCTATTTTGAAGGAGCTGCAAGGTGAAAGGTTTTTAATGAAGTTCAAAAGAATTTAGTGTTTTAAAAAAGAGCAAGGAGGTCCTAAAAAGCATAAAGTAGTGATTCATGTTGTTTTAAGACAAAAAGGCCAAGAGGCGTTCAAACCCTCACAAAGCAAATTAAAAAATATTGTCAAATTTAAATAGAGTTATAGACCGTTGCAAAGCTCATTTTCAAGTTTCAAAAACGTAAACAAACGTTCAAAATCGCTCCTAGCCATCCACTAAAGAAACAGGAGAAGTTCAAGAAACTTGTAGAGTTCTTGAAGGTTTAAAGCTGCGCGGTGTGCCTAGAAAAGCGCGCGGCGCATTCAGACGGAAATTTACACCAGCCTTACACTACTGCGCGGCGCGCCTGTAGCGCCAGTCCCCACTGCTCGAAGGCCGACCCGACACCCTTTTTACTATGCGACGCTCTTCCTTTTGAACGTGTCGCGCTTGTTGAATGATCGAAACACCTTCAAAGGGTCTTGAGACCTGCTCAACTGATCGAACAAAGGGTCATAAGTCATCCCAAGGTATTCTCCATGCCTAGTGCTAATTTTTTGAAATCCTAAAGGGGTGATTGATGCCATGTTTTTCAAGACTAAACAGTGATTAAAAAGTGGAGGTCTTGGTAGGAAAATCAAGGTAATTTGTTAATATATTGACAAATATTGTTACAATAGGAGGCTAGGGTGTGTTTATATTGGTTTCAAAAGGTCTAAAATGCCTTCAAACAAAATGATGAACCATATGCTGATGACAAGACAAAAAACACAGTGGTAAAGGTTTTCAAATTGCTGAAGGTGTCCTAAAAGTGATAAAAAAAAATTAGCCTCTGTCTGCAATCCTAAGGTGAAAACAATGTTTGTAAAGTAAGACAGTGATCATAAGGTGAGCATAGTTTTTGTAAAAGGAAAACAGTGGTCATATTTGGATGCCTTGTCACTTCAAAGGTGTCTTCTTTTGAATGATGAAACCGTGAAACCTTGTGCAGCCCCCACTGTTCCATAAAACAGAGTATGTTGAGAGATTTTGTAAAAGTCAGTTGAGGTTGTTTTGTCTACCTGTGTATAAGAATCAGTGAAAAACAGAAGAGTGTTTTTATTGAGGAAGGGTGTTTTGTTTTTATCTAAATACAAGGGTGTCTTTCTCCTGTCAAAACACAAGGAGATCTCTATTCTAACAAAAAGGCCACAAATACCTCTTTTCAATACCTTGCCCAAACACAGTAAAAATTTGACTGTGTTCTTTTCATTTGGAAAAAACTTGTTGTTTGACATAAAAGAGGACAAATTAGTGATTTAGAAAGAGCAGAAAGTTGGTGTTGGAGGAATATTCCACAAAGCATTTGAAGTAGCTTGTCTCAGTCAAACAGTGACTGACAAGAAAGACAGAGGTGTGTGCTTGAGAAACATTCCAAAAGCCATTGGAGACAGCTTGGTGTTGCAAAGAAAATTCAAAACAAAATGCCTCCCAGGCAAGAAAGTAGGAGTGGCCTCCACAAGAGGTTTGGGCCTGTTTCCACCGAAGAGGTAAATTCCCATCCGTCAGTCTTATTTAACTTCCATGAGGTTGGGTGTCTAGATTTTTGTCAAAGAGTGCAAGAGGTGAAGAGTTATTCCCCTTTGACACATCTTTGTGCTCTGAGATTTCAAGAGAAGCATTTTTAGCTAGCAGGCCTATATTTCAAATTCTCTCCAAGGTCCATCTCCAAGGCCACCAAAATCCCTTATGTCGGGGAGAAGTGGTTTAAACAAAGCCACCTGGACTCAGAAGAATACAAGCCTTTTCTGAAGCCTGAGCATAGAGATTCATGCCCATCCATTTTTCCCTTCTCATATCTATTGACTAGTTACACCCCCCTCATGAAGATAATCATGAAATACTTCACTTGCGAGGGAATATTCTCCTGAGTCTATGCCTATCATATCCGTCTGCTCATGCATTTCATGAGGGCCAAATTGTTAAATCTCCCTTTCTTCCTACATAGAAGTATTGAGAAAATGGCCTCCACTGTCCAGAAAAAGCCTCCTTCTCAACAGACAACCTGCCTCTTCCATCACTCCCTCATCAAGGTTATCATTCTTCATCAGCTTGAGAAGAAGGAAATCTCTTGGGATACTTTCATCACACATATGGACTTTGCCACTGTCCCTTTATTTCATAAATCTCCTTCACCTTCCACTCACCATCATTCGCCTTCTTCAAGCAAGCCTTTTCCCAAGAAGCCCAAGTTTCCCATTGAACAAGAAAAAGAGCATGATGAGGAAGAAGAGCATGAGTAAGAAGAGGAAGGTGATGATGAACATCATCATGATGAAACAGGGCAGCAAAGGGATGATGAGGAAAATGATGATGAGCAGAATCATAGTGAGACAGAACAGCAAGGGGAAGAAGGGCATGATGAAGAGGAACATGATGATGAACAGAAGACTCCTGAGCATGATGAAAAAGGACAAGATGATGAAGGGCAGCATGATAAATATGTGTAGCACAGTGAGGGTGAGTAGTCTTATAATGATGAAGAGGAGCATGATGATGAACATAGGCAACCACAACATGATGAATAGTAGCCTCATGATGATGAACAGAGGCAGCCACAACATGATGAAAAACAACCTCATAAAGAAGAAGGGTAGCATGATAAACAGGTGCAACACTGTGAGGAGGACAACCCTTAAAAAGAAATGCAAAAGGACAGTCAAGGCATCCATGAAGAAATCCAAGATAGTGGCAAGAATGATGAGCAAAGTAGCAAGGGTAAAGAGCCAATGGAGCATGTGCTAGCTGCCTCTCCTAGGCAAGAGGCCATGCTCTCTTCTCCGAAAGTGGTCAAGCCCCAGAAATCAAGGAAAAGGGTGCCTAGAGTTGTAGCTCCAAATGTGACTAGGGCCCTCCGTAGCAAGGGAAAATTTCCCAAGAAGTCCATTGTCGAACTGCCCAAGAGGAGGAAGACTAAAAGAGCCACCCAAAGAAAAGGAAAGGAAAAAGAAGAGAGCAGCCATGATAAGGAGAGGGACTTTGACATCATCCAAATCCAAAGTGATGATAGTGACAATGAAGCTCGGATCCTAGAAAATCTCTTGATCAATAGAGAAAACCAAATTGATGCTTTGAGGACTGATCTTTAGAGGGCTATAAATTTCAATCACTTTTTGCAAATTCAAAACAAACAAATGAGTATCCATATGGCGGTATATGAGACACGAGCCATCAAATACAAAAAGGAGGCCTCCAAAGCACAAGTGAGATTGGAAGAACTCATGGGTGAGTTCGATGAGAGCGAAGATGAATATCAGCCCAGGTGAAAGAGGCCAAGAACCATGGGGCTCAAAAAGGCCCTTGAGAAACAAAAGGAAGAAGAAGATGCCCTTCTCCAATCTACCCCTCTCACTACATTGTTCGAACAAGAGATAGAGAACAATCAGGAAGCATGGTTTGAGAGAGTTAATGATCACTTGGAGAAAAAATTGGAGAAGGAAAATAGAGACTTGGACCTTCGACGAAGGATGACTGGGCATTATAAGAAACTCAATCAGTTTTCCCGGCGAAAATTGAAGGCCACTCAGGAAAAACTCAAGGAGGCTAAAAGGAAGCGCCCAGCACCAGAATTGAGGAAAGACACCTCAAAGCTCCAAATTTTGGCCTCAGCCTCACAGCATGTTTCTGAAAACCCTTGAGGGTCATGCTTACCAAAATTGGGCGAATTTCGACAAATTTTGGTTTTTTGTCATTTTTGGGTTTTTGGCTAAAACTCATGGGCATCTCCATTTCAGTTTGGGGCATCCTCAAAGGATGAAAATGGTATAATTGGATGCCATAATTTTAGGGGAATAGACTCAGTGATTTTCAGATCAATTGAAGATCATTTTCTCCCCCAAAATGGTGAAAAACACTCGCTTTTTCTACACTCTGCCCTATTTATCAGCAAGGCCTATTTTTTTGGTTTTTACACATAGACCTATTTTTTGAGGACTTCAAGGCATAAAATTGGGAAAATTCAAGTTTTTCCAGAAATTAGACATTCAGATCTTTCCAACGAGCCATCACGGGCCTCCTTTCGACATCAGGAAGGCCTCCAAAAGTTGCCGGCAAGTCAGGGGACTTTCTGCTGATGTATTTCTTGAGTATTTTTGTAAAAATTGAACCTTTCAAAAGTGACTTTTCTTCATGTGCGTTTAGCTATTTTTGTACATGATTAGTTATGAAAAGTCAATATATTTCCCTTTTTAGCATTTTTGAGATATTTTATTAGATATTTTGTGCCTTGGGCTTTGCAAAGCCTCAAGGACAAAATCAGATATTTTGGATAGGCCAATGAGATTGCAAGTTGAACTAAGAGGTTTTCCTCACTTTGGCCTATATATTCCAAAGGCTTTCATTGTAAACAAGGCTGAACTTGATGAATAGAAGCAATATATGGTCATATAAGCTTTGGAAGAAACACTTGTCTCATGATTTTTGATAGTCTCTTGGATGTTCTTGGATGATGAAAGAGGATTGTTGTTGGATTCCATGACTTGGTAGAATGGTATAGTGTCTTTCTCTCTATTTTGTTTCCTAGTTTTCATTCATAATTCCATGTTCTTGCTTGCTATAAGACAATAGAGAATAGATTTGAGACATGCCCTTGGAGGCACCTCAAATTTCCTGTTTCTTTATAGTTTCCATGTTTTCTTCATTCTTAGTCATATTAAACAATCCTTGATTGCTCTTTAATAACTGAAGAATATTGTTTTCTTGTTTCATTTATGGTTTTATGCATGCTAAGTATGATTCACGATATGCCCTGCTTACTCATGGATAGCCATAGCTCCACCTATGAAACCTCTCTTTGATTGATTAGATTGTCATTTGTTGAACCAAGGAGGTCTTGTACTGATCTTGCCCTTTGCCTAAAACTATGCAATCTTGTTTTCAAAGTGCCCAATAGCTTGAAGTGCTATGTTTCAGCATTCCTACATAGTGATTTGAGTTTTGTTTCTGTCATAAATGTATTTCCCCAAAGTGTGATAGCCATTCCCTAAAGTTAGAGAGTCATATATCTCTATGCATGGCTTGAATGTTTATTTCTATGCATAGATAAACTTATAGTTACATTTCTCATGATTAATGGTTAGCCCTACCATGTTTATGTCAGCTATTAAACTATTTATGCTTGAAATCCTTTGTTATTCACAAATTTAATGTCCATCTCACTCCATTTTTCCCAACGATCCATTTTACCTCGCTCAAATCAGCCCTTCAACAACCTTGTATCACCAACTGAAAGCTTTCTTGACCTTTTCTACCCCATAGCCCAGTTGATCTGACATTTTTTTACCTATATTATGTCTTTGATTGGTTCATCCCTCAAAACCTAAAAAACCAAAACCAAAAAACCTACTTCATAACTAGCCTAAAATCAAAACACAATAAGCAAACACACAGATATCCCTTACACAAATAGAGAGAGCCCTCTCTGAGTCCAGGAAGGCTAGGTCCTTGGGCTCCAAATATTGGTTTGATGTTACATTGTCATTTGGCTTGCCAATCAGCCAAATCACGGGACCCTAACACAACCCTCTGTAGAAACTGCACTATAGATGAAAGATGGAGCTTGGCCTGATGCCAAAATGTGGAAATAATTCCCAAATGCTTCTCTTGAGTGGGCACTCGAATTCCCTCGAGGATGAAGGTGGGATTCCCGCTCGAGAACACCCTGTGCTAAACATCACTGCAGTCTTAGCTAAAAAACTGAAGAGAGCAAACAAGTCTTAATAGAACATATCAAAATAATAATCAACAACCTATCTTCTATGGATTCCATCCCCTTCCTTATATAAGTGGTGAGCTTCCTCACCCTTGGATCCACTCATTAGAGCCACTACTTCCATGCATGGAGTCTCCCTCCAAAACTGCATTGTCCCATAATGAATGCCCACTCCTCCATGACGACAACGCTGATTTGGTCAAAGTTGACCCAGTCTACATGCTCCAGCCCCTTTTCACACATAAGGGTGCTTTATAAAACCACCAAAGTGATCTTCATTCACATTAACAATGATTTTATTCTTACTAAGGATATTTATGGGTCTCCATACCCTCTTATCGTCAAACTAAGAAGTAAAAACCAAAATTAATATTCCAACTAGCTTATAGCTAATTGGGAATATTACAGTCCTTCCCTCCCAAATGTTGCTTGTCTTCAAGCAACTATAAAGGTGAGTGCTGCAACTCTTTGTAGAAATTATATACATTAAGCATGCATACATCGAGATTCCCCTGATCTCACAATATTTAACATCTTGCAAAATATAGAATCATTCCACTGTTAATCTTTTGCGGAAAATTAATTGCAAACACATGTGAAGCATAAATAAAAACAATCTCACATAACACTGTTGTTTAACGAGAAATCCTGAAGCTGAAAACCCCAACTATCATATAGTATGTATCATGGATATCATGTAATAATCTCATACAAAGCTTAGTACAACAAACTCTCAGTACAATCAATCGTCACACACTAACATAGAAGAAATCTGCAAATCCATGCACCGATCTCTGCCCTCCTGCTAACCTTCCTCCACTGCGCAATCCCTACTGAAGAATAGCTCTAAATGAATTTGAATTACCCTTGCCTTTACTGTGCAATCCTCATTGGAAACTCCAATGTGTGTGTGGTGCAATCAATGCATCACTATAGTCACAACAGATAGTCCATCTTGCCCTTTCACCTATCTCTCCACTGGGTCTCCACTGGAACTGACATGCACTGTATTTAATTGTTGTATTGTTCAGTTGATTAATGAGTTATTATTTGTGAATTAATCAACTAATTAATTCAATCTACTCTCACTAGTGTATCATTCAATTAGACTAGATACAACTAGCTCAACTGAGTCTAACTGAGTTAAACTGAATACAACTCCATGAACTACTCTTCCAACTCTGTCATAACTTTTTTGCTTCAGTTCTAACTGATTCCTCCATGCATGAACCACCAGTAAACCCTAGGAATTGCGTAATTCCTTCAGCCCATTGATTTTCCAAATCTGTGCACATAAATTAAGTGATCCAAGAGAATAAGTTGTTGTTTATTGTCGAATTATTATTAAGAGCTAATAATAATTAACACTTCTATTTTTAGATCGACGATCTATAAATAGACTTCACCCAATATTCTAAAAATAGAATTTCATCTATTTTTCCAACTTGACCAACCATCCACAAATAGCATCCTACAGCTTCTGAAATATGATCACCATGTCTAAAAATAGACATAGCCCAGCAATAGACTTCGCCAAAAATAGCCTGTGGGCCCACTTAGTGAAGGTGACTCTTTTCACTTAGCTCATCATCTTGTTGAATCTAAACACTCCCTCTCAACAAGATAGGGATTATCTTTCACCCCGATCTTGCTTCTATCGTATTCGATTTTTCTCCTAGCGAGCACCTTCGTCAGAATATCTGCATCCTGATCCTACGTAGGAATGCACTGAAGCAACATGATCTTCCGCTGCACACAATCTATGATATGATGATACCGGATATCAATATGTTTAAATCTATCATGAAACATAGGATTAACCAAGATTTTAATGCAACTCTAATTATCACAATGTATCACTGTAGGATCTAAATGTGAACCAAACAAACCAACCAGGATCTTCCTCATTCAGATAGCCTCACGTGCAGCTTGACTTGCTGCCATGTATTATGCTTCCGCTAGACTAAATTCCATAGATATTTGTTTCCTGATGTACCAAGAAACTGTTATAGATACGATAATGAAAATCCCTCCTGATGTGCTCTTTCTGTCTGTTGGGCTGCCTGCCCAATCTGCATCCGTGAAGCCATGCAACTTCACCTCATCCATTTTTCTGTACCAAAAACCATACTCATATGTGCCCCTGAGATACCTCAGGGCATGCTTTCCTACCTTCCAAAAGAACTTGGTAGGCTTAAACATCGCTTGTGAAAGCTAGTTCACGGCATAGCATATGTCTGGTCTTGTATTAACTAAATACATGAGCGAACCCACCAATTGTCGATAAATAGTGGCATCCACTACCTCTGCCGATGTAGCATCCTCTTTTCTCCAATTTCCTGGAAGAGGAGTGTTAATAGGCTTGCAGCCTTGCATGTGAAACTTCTCCAGTATCTCTCGGGCCTACTTGCCTTGAGACACAAACAGTTCACCTTCCCGCTGCCATATTTCCAATCCAAGGAAATAATGAAGGAGGCCCAAATCCTTCATCTCAAACTTCCTTGCAAGATCTTCCTTGCATGAGTGTATCAACTGCTCATCACCCGTTAGTATTAAATCATCAACATAAAGAACAATGATTAAAAGATTATCCTCCACCACAATTTGGTACAGGTTTGCATCCGCCTCACTCTTGGTGAAGCCAAGTCCAGTGAAATAGCTGTCGATTCGAGTGTACCAAGCACGTGGTGCTTGCTTCAGCCCATACAATGCTCTTTTGAGCGTTCACACATGCGACTTGTTGCTGAAGATCTCAAATCCTTCAGGCTGCTCAATGTACACCTCTTCCTCAATGATCCAATTAAGGAACACAACCTTCACATCCATCTGATGAATGTGCCAACCCATCTGCACTGAGAGAGAAAGGATGGTCCTTATGGAAGAATGCTATGTGATAGGTGCAAAGTTTTCTTCATAATCAATCCCCTCAAACTGTGAGAAGTCTCAGGCAAAAAATCTTGCCTTATACTTCTCTACACTCCCATTAGTAGCTTGCTTTACCTTGTAGATCCATCTTAATCCTACAACTGATTTTCCCACTAGCCTTGGAACAATCTCCCAAGCATTGTTTCTGATAATGGAGTCATACTCCTCCACCATGGAATCTACCCATGTGGGCTCCTGGACTGCTTCTTCAAAAGAAGATGGCTATGTCACGACACACTTGCTCATAAGAGCCATGTATCCAGTAAATCGGTTAGGTGACTATCTTTGTCTGTGCTGTGATGTAGGGACTCCTACATTCTGTGCCTCATCAAGCTTTAGTCTCTCAGCTTCTGTGGTATGCTTTCTGCCTTGTCTGATGTTTGGTTCTGCATGAGTGGACTCCTCCACTCCATGAATCTCCTCCTGTGGCTGATCCACATATAGAGGCTCATCTTTGGGAACAAGAAGTTCCTCCTTTTCATGCAAGTGTAGCTCCCTCTCAAGCAACAACTTCATGGCTTTCACCTCATTGAATTTTATATCCCATCGCACCACAGTCATCCGATTGTCTGGAAAATACACACGATAATTATGGGGTGTTTCTATGTACCCAAAAAATATCCCAACTTCTGCAGTCGACTCCAGCTTCTTCTTGGCATCCTTTGTCACATGAATGTAAAAAAATGAGCCAAAAATCTTCTTCAGGTGTACTCATGCCAAGTACCCTATGAGGACAATGGTTTTGCACATAAACGACAGTGTTACATGCTTCCACCCACAAGTGCATCGGTAGGCCCTGGTCATGTAGTATCACTCGTGCATCACCCACAATCATTCTGTTCTTCCTCTCCACGACCCCATTCTGTTGTGGGTTATGAGGCGCTATGAGTTCTCTTTGGATTCCTTCTTTGCTACAAAATTCTTTGACTTTTCCCGAGATGTATTCACCACCATTATCACTCCGTAGAGCTTTCACTTGCTTCCCCGAATCCTTCTCCACCAATGCTTTGAACTCACAAAACTTTGAGAATGTTTCTCTCTTATTCTACATGAAGAAGATCCAGAGTCTACGAGAATAGTCATCAACAAATATAACATAATACCTGTGTTTTTTTGTTGAAGCAATCGAGAAAGGTCCACACATGTTTGTGTGAATTCTCTCCAGGATCACTGAAGCTTGGTTCTCCTTCTCATGAAAGGCAGTCTTCAAAAACTTACCCATAGTACATCCCTTGCACTGATATGACTGCGCAAGAGTACCCTTGGGAAGTCCAGTGGAAATCTGCTGCAAAATCTTCAAAGCACCATGGTGAAGATGGCCCAATCTCCTATGCCATAATTCGCCCTCATCCTGGCTCACCACTTCTTCTGCTTTGCCCACCATTGCAGTGCATCCATCTACCTCCAACTTGTAGATATTGTTAATTATAACCCCTATATTCTTGGTTTGACCCGTTGTTTTATGTCGAAGGAAGGCTTTTCCCTCACTAAAAACAACAACATAACCTTTGTCTTCCAACATTGTGACTGAGACCAAGTTCTTCTTCAGACCTGGAACATGCATAACATCCTTCAACAAGAATGGATTACCAGAATCCCTCTCAAAGGTAATGATCCCAATTCCAGTCACACTATACTAACCATAATCACCCATCTCTATATGCATCTAGAGGTCCTTCTCCTCCAAGTCACTAAATAACTCCTTGACTCCCGTCATATGGAAAGACGCACCACTATCAAGATACCAGACCGATCCCATATAGCTTGAAACCAATCATGCGATAAAAGAGAAATCAAGTTAAATTTGTGAGTCTAAGGCCTCTCCATTTGCAGCTCCAACAACCTTCTTGTTCTTCTTCTTTTGTGGGCAGTTAGTGGCGAAATGCCCATGTTCGTGATAGTGAAAACACTTCACTTTGGAAAAATACTGCTTCTTGCCTTTAGCATCGGATTTTGAAGGAAATTTCTTCCCTTTTCCCTTCCTTGCTTTGGAAGCCAAAGTGAAATTCTCTTCATCTTCATTCTTTGATAAAGAGCCATCCCTGGTACCCCGCCTTATCTCCTCTTGCACAAGATCCGACCAAAGTCGCTCCCATCCCGGAAGTTTCTTCCGTCCAATGACAGAGTATTCGTCGCTATGCGAACTCTTCGGAAGCCCAAGGAGAGCCAAGATCATCAAGTATTCATCATTAATAGTAACCCCCACACTTCCCAGTTCATCCTTGTAGTGGACAGACTTTGTGAGGTATTTTGGAATACTGTCACCCTTCTCCATTTTTTTTTTTTTTGAGCTTGTCTTTAAGCGCCAACTTTCTCTGGTCGCTTCTGCTTTGGAACAAATCTATCAAAGCCTTAAACATTAAGTATGGAGTGGCTTTCCCATGAAGGCTAGACACAATATGGTCCTTCACACCTTTCAATAGAATTCTTCTTGTCTTTGCTGTCTTATTTTTCCATGCATCTAGTAATGCAACATCGCTAGATTCCGACTTAGGATCATCGCTATCGATGAACTCCTTCACCATTATCCTCCAGCACCACCTCCATCCTATCCTTCTAGGATATTTAATTCGAGCTCCCTTTAAGGGCATACTCCAATCGCAACCCATTGAAAGAAATTTCAATGTGTACTCAACTTCTGCACCAAGAATCTTTTGTAGAAAATTCGAATTGTCCACCAGCACAAACTCAATAATTCTTCACAATTGCAATCTTCAAGAATTAACACTGCTTCGATACCATGTAGAAATTATATACACTAATCATGCATATATCGAGATTCCCCTGATCTCACAATATTTAAATTCTTTCAAAATACAAAATCATTCCACTGTTAATCTTTTGTGGAAAATTAATTGCAAACACATGTGAAGCATAAATAAAAACAATCGCACATAACACAGTTGTTTAACGGGAAAGCCTAAAGCTGAAAACCCCAGCTATCATATATTATGTATCATGGATATCATGAAAAATCTCATACAAAGCTTAAGTACATCAAGCTCTTAGTGCAATCAATCTTCACACACTAACATAAAAGAAATCTGCAAATCCATGCACCGATCTCTGCCCTCCTGCTAGCCTGTCTCCATTGCGCAATCCCTACTGAAGAATAGATCTGAATGAATTCGAATTACCCTTGCCTTTACTGCGCAATCCTCATTGGAAACTCTAATGTGTGTGTGGTGCAATCAATGCATCACTATAGTCACAACAGATAGTCCATATTACCCTTTCACCTATCTCTCCACTGGGTCTCCACTAGAACTGACATGCACTGTAGTTAACTGTTGTATTTTTTAGTCGATTAATGAGTTATTATTTGTGAATTAATTAACTAATTAATTCACTCCACTCTCACTAGTGTATCATTTAGTTAGACTAGATACAACTAGCTCAACTGAGTCTAACTGAGTTAAACTGAATACAACTCCATGAACTACTCTTCCAACTCTGTCATAGCTTTTCCACTTCAATTCTAACTGAGTCCTCCATGCATGAACCACCAGTAAACCCTAGGAATTGTGTAATTCCTTCAGCCCACTGATTTTCCGAATCTGTGCACTAAAATTAAGTGCTCCAAGAGAATAAGTTGTTGTTTATTATCGGATTATTATTAAGAGCTAATAATAATCGGCACTTCTATTTTTAGATTGAAAATATATAAATAGAATTCGCCCAATATTATAAAAATAGAATTTCATCTATTTTTCCAAATTGACCAACCATCCACAAATAGCATCCTGCAACTTCTGAAATATGATCACCTTGTCTAAAAATAGACATAGTCTAAAAATAGACTTGCGCCAAAAATAGCCTGCGGGCCCACTTAGTGAAGGCGACTCTTTTCACTAAGCTCACCATCTTGTTGAATCTCAACACTCTTCTCCTCCTTCATTGGTGACACCTCCATGTGATAATACCTACTCATAATCAAAGTGTCTCCCAATCAATCCCTCCAAAATGCTCCTCCCAAGTAGTCATGAGATTAAAATGACTCACCTCATAAGGAAGTAAAAGATCCAATGTAGCAATCATGGTTTTCCCAATGTTCTCCTTGAAACATGAAGCATAAGAAACATGGAGAATCTCTCTCCCAAAGGGCATGTTCAATCCTTGCACACTTCCTCCAATCATCCCCACAATAAGAATAAGGACATCATCAATGTATGGGATCATAACCAAGGATGTATAAGCTATCATATGCAATATTGGAGGTGGATCATAGTCCCACATTTGGAACCAGCGCAGTATATCTACTGAATGTCTCTGATCATGATGTAATAAGTGGTTTACCTGCCACTTAATTGCTACCATAGTCTTCTCACATGCTTGGAGAAGGTGAGAAATGTTTGGTGCCTTTGGAGTACACCCTGAATGGTATGTCATCTCCCTATATCCTCCTAGGAAGTGGCCATGCTCAACACAGTTTATGGCCCCAATTTGACCATGAATTCTATAAGGAAGAATGCCCCCACTTGGAGGAATGGCCTGTGCATGTATGGTAAAGGAATGTAAATATTCATCAAGTAAATCATTATGCATAAAATCATGATCCTTACCATATACTTTGTTCACAATAATGGAGTGGCTCATAGATAGATCCCCTCTCATTCTTAAAGAGGAAAGAGGTGGTTGTGATAACTCCATCATAGAGTTACGCATCTCCTCCATCTCCACATGGTCCATGCATCTCGTCAAATGCTGATATATCTCCTCTTCAAATCCTTCCCAAGTATATCCCTCCATGATGGTATGGTATGCCCTCATGGAATAGGTGTGGCTAAAGATAAAATCTTCATGTGCTGCTTGTTATAACTTCTCCTTGAGCTTGGATGATCTAGATAAGAAGATCCTACTCTGATAGTAGATGACCTCATCTATTACTGAATATCCCTCCTCTAGTATTTGGTCATCAAGTATCATGCAAGTAAAAATATCCTTGGAATAATCCACCAATAGGTAGAATTTCCAATAAGGATCTATCCTCCATTGTGACAATGCTGATGATCTATCATATAAAGCATCTGTCATGTGGCTACCCCCTCCTTTAACATATCCTATGCCAAATTCACATACCAGAAGGTTGTTATCCTCCTTCTACTGCTCCTTTCTCAACGCAAGATCTAAGTTGAGAGTGGGTAATGATGATGTTGGGAGAATGTCTCCCTCCTCAAGTATACCCAAGACTCTTAGAGTTGTACTATTACCCCCCAATGTTCCCACTTGTCCTGGATCTATGAGTGGTGCAACATGTTGTGATAAATTTCTCACCAAATCCTAATTAGGTGGCCTCCCAGGTGGTTTGCCACAAAAAAATAATGTCTCATGGGCCAAAGTCATATGCATAATAGATGGGACTGTTAGGTCCTTGCTTCCATTACACAATTCCAACTCTATTTTCTGTGTGGAATTTTTTTGTGAGGGATATGTGTGCATGACCCTAATCATCTGATTTTTTCCACTCTTTCTATCCACCCATTCCATCTACAAAGTATCCCAATCTGTGGTGACCTTCCCCAAAGTAATCAACCACTGCACACCCAATATCACATTGGTGTTAGGTATGTCAACCAAAAAGAAGTGACCAGTCAATGTATATGTCCCCATGGTGACAGATAAAGATGGAACATAATGCATGCACTGCATAGTTCTATCTCCTGGGACCAAAATTGAAAATCCCTCAAAATCATCAATGGGTATTTCCCTCCTTTGCACTAGTTGGGCATCAATAAATTTGTGGGTAGCCCCACTGTCAATCAAAACTCAAACCCTTTAATCCAAAATGGAACTTCAAACCCTCAAGGTCAAGTACTTGGGTACTCCTCTTAATGATGCAAGGGCCCCTCCAATTGGAGAAAATGCTCCATTCCCACCTCCTGGTGGTGGTGGATCCTCTCCTACTAAACCAATGATGTGACCTCCTTCTGGTTCTTCTTCTTCTTCCTCCTCATCATCTGAAAATACCTCTATATAGTGTGACTTTCCTGCTGCACATCTATGTTCGGGTGCCCATGATTCTTGGCATGTGAATCAAAGCTTCCTTCTCCTCAAATCTCTTCA
This sequence comes from Pinus albicaulis, assembly GCA_034641835.2. Classification (NCBI taxonomy): domain Eukaryota; kingdom Viridiplantae; phylum Streptophyta; class Pinopsida; order Pinales; family Pinaceae; genus Pinus; species Pinus albicaulis. The sequence continues at coordinate 2,024,606,292 of CM076575.1, read as the reverse complement.
GACATCATCACTAAGAGGTACTTTGTTTTGGCTCTCCTTTGAAAAAGGAGCCTTCTCCTATTTTCCCTTTGATGGAAAAGTGGGATTTTGCTGAAATGTTGCCTTTGCTTTTGGCAAGTCATCTTGTAGATCTCTAGCCCTCTCAATGGCATCTTGAAGGGTAGTGGGTTTGGTAGATTTAACCAACCCATGTAGAGGTTCTGGTAGCCCATCAATAAACATATAGATCCTCCTTGCTGCAGATAAATCAGGAACCATAACAGAATTTTTTAGAAATTCATAAATATAAGTTTCTAGATTACCTGATTGTTTGAGCTTAGCTAGCCCCATGAAAGGTGCCTCCGCATCTCTTTGATCAAACCTCTCCACCAACATCCTTGTGAACTCTAAATATGCAGTCACATTGGCATGACCCAATGTAGAAAGACCATAAAACTACCAATCATGTGCTTCACCCTCAAGGTTCAGCGCTGCTATTTTGATGGTCTCCATCTCTGGTACTTGGTTCAGCTGGAAATAGATGTCTATCTTCTCTACCCATGATTTGGCAGTGCATTTTGATTTCTCATCAAAGTTGGGTAAGACAAATATTCCCATAGTCTGGTGTAGATCATGATTCTATATGAATCCTCCACCTCTATTGTGATTCCGGGGTCTCCTATTGTCCTTGATCTGACAGAACTCTTGAAATCTCAAATGGTCTTTGAATCTATGAGATTGAGACACTCAAGAAAATAATCTTCAAGATTTTCTTGTTCTTGAAACCCTCCATTTCCCACTGCTAAGAATGTAGGCATTGTGGAGCGTTGGGAAACCTACTGCTTCAGAGGTTGATCACTCTAGTGATGAGAAATACCAGAGCCTTCACCATGTAGAAACCCTTTAGGGGATTCTTTGTGTCTATCCATCCTCATCTCCTTTATTTCTATTTCAATGTCTTGCATAGTTCGAATAAAAAGCTTAGGAAACTCCTTCTCCTCATCTTCTCCTGATAAAGGGGTTTTACCCTTGTCTTCTTTATCATCTGTATATTTATACTTATGGTTCCTTCTGAGATACCTCTTCTCTCTATCTGTGAGAGGATCTCCTTATTTTGATGACATATTGGCTTAAGATGCACAGGTTGAGCCAAGACTATGCTCTGATACCATTGTAATATTCCCAAATGGGAAAAGCAGGAATATAATGCATAAACATGGAAATAAAAGTGAAGATCGATGCATAAATATGAGAGACCAATATGGAGCCTTTTTATTATTCATAACAACAGCAATATAATGATGCACAAACCATACCACATGAATCAACAAGCCTCCAATAGATAAATCCATCAAGAATGAGGTACTTCTACTATACCAAAATGTTGGAATACTGCTACAGTGCAGTCACAAGTGCACTGCTACTGCCTATGAACATACAAAAGATTAAATGACTGATATATGCCTCAAACAATAATGTACATGAAGATCAAGGCTCTATAAAACCTCCAAAAAAAAACCCAAGAGGGTTTTTAAAAATACACCAACAAAAAATAATGTAGCCTCTTCCAATAGACTCTCCATATGAAAGGCTAATCCCTTCACTGAAAACCTTCTCCCCAAATGGTGTACTGAATCACCCCTGCAACTCCTCCCAAAAATAACGTAGTCCAAGAATGAAACTGTGTTGTAGGGGCAAATGATAGCGTGGCCTGGTGCCAAATGCTACAATCAGGCTCAAGGGCCTTCCTTACTAGCTTCCCAATGGAAGGAAACCTTCCTCCACTAAAAACAACTCAGAAATCACCCAAATGAATTCTCCACTATTGTAACATACAAGTCAACACAACCCTCTGCAGAAACTATGTTGTATATGAAAGATGGAGCTTGGCCTGATGCTGGGATGTGGAAATAATGCCCAAATACTTCTCCTGAGTGGTCACTCAAAGTCCCCTGAGGATGAAGATGGGATTCTCGCTCGGGAAAACCTTGTGCTAAATAACACTGTAGTCTTAGCTAAACAGTTGAAGAGAGAAAACAAGTCTTAACAGACCATATCAAAATAATAATCAACAAAATATCTTCTATGGCTGCCATCCCCTTCCTTATATAAGTGGTGAGATTCCTCACCCTTGGCCCCACTCATTAAAGCCACTACTTCCATGCATGGATTATGTTATCACTCTGTAATTTCTCAAGGCTAAAGAAAGAAATCACCGAGGTAACCACAAACCTACTTTGGAGTTTAGGATCTAGCCCTCCTAAACTCAAAGAGAGACATCTATGAGCATTAGGAAGGCTAGATCTTGATCTCAAAAGTAGGTTGATAGTTACCTCGGTGATATCTTTCTTTAGCCTTGAGAAATTACTGAGTGATAACCTAGTGGCGACTCCATTGGGGAAAAACATCTTCTTCAGAAAGATTATACAAGGATAATATCTGATCTATGATGGTGGACAGTGATCGGACATGTTATCACAAAATTGCACTTGATTGGCTGCTAATAAAACAACTTCATGTAGCTGTTTCAAACCAACTTGTGGCTGAAGCTTAGCCTCTTCAGTCTGAGAGGGCTCTCTCAAAATGGGTTAATGATATTTGATTATGATGAAACTAGATGGCTAAATCTACTTGGAAAATAATTTGCTTGTGATGTGTGTAGGTTGAAAAGAGTATAAGTCTGCAATCATTGGGCTTATGTAGTCAACACATTCAGTAGTTCAGTGGTAGGTTCATTTGACATGGAAGCTGAGGCAGGTAAGAGTTTTTAGCATAAGTAAATCACACATGAAACATGAAATAACACAACCAATTCATCAATAAAGGAAGTCAGAGCATACACCTATGAATTATGAGTATTAAAGATGAAAACCGCTGCAAATGGTACACAGAAAGTATAGATCAAGTAAGCACTAAAAATTCCATGAGAATCTCAGGTTGGTCAAGTAAAAGTCCTATGTATTACTGAAAACAGTCAAGTTACATAAAGCTGCAGTATTGCCAAAAAATCTGCAACCCTTTACAAATTCGAATATTTTCCCTTTAATAGACTTGTTACATCAGAGATGATCTGCCTTATAATATCCCAAAATGGGAATGCAGTAGTGCATAAGCATAATACTGGAATATCAGGTGAAATTAATTCATAAAATGTGTTGAGAAACACATAGCCATCAAATGAATGGAACATCAACAAAAAGAAGCACTCTACATCTTCCCAAGTGGGGAAAATGCAGCAATTTGACCCTGAAAACGTTATTTCCGAAGATTTAAATTTTAACTGGGTGAAATAACACTTGGTTCCCTTAGCATATATTCTTAAGCCCTCACATGCAAAATAGGAACTGAAGCAAATCACTTACGATAAGTTAAACAAACCTTCCAGCCTCAAATCATATTAAAAATAGCCAAATCCCATGACTTAAGCTATACAAAAATTGCTGAAGCATGCACAACGTGATTTTAGAGAGTTTCTGAAAAATTATAATATGGAATCATGGATCTAGATTTTCATTGGACAATATGCTAAGAAAACAGAGATCTGGCCTCTTCAATGTATTATGGAAATAACTCGGCAAGGGTTTCTTGAGAGCACAAGTACAAAAAGAGTAGATCTGAATATCCAGCTCTAAAAAATGTAGTATTAATGCAAAATTATATAAATATAGCTGAATAATACAAAATAGGGATGAGAATCCCTTCCTCTAGCTTTCCGGGAGAAGGGTTGGCCCTTTTCCAAGGAAACTAGCTCAAATACAAGGGTCTAAACCCTACTGTAGCAACTCTGTGCAAAATGACGTAGTTCCTGCAAGGGAATGTGCTATAGGAGATGAGGAATAGTCTAGCCTATTGCCAAGATGTGAAATTATCTCAAAAATATTCCTATCCGATCTCTCAAGAGAAAGAAGGCTTCCTCTACTGAGAAACATATCCGGAAGTGGTGTTATCAAGCCTCCACTGCAACATCCTGCAACACAACAATATTATGCTATAGAAATAACACTAAGGCTAGAGAATGGTGCTTGGCCTCAAGCCTGGATGTGGATAAATACATTAAAAAGCTCTCCCAAGATGCCTCTTAAGGGAAGAGGTGGGATTCCATCTCGGGAACACCCTGTGCTAAACAACACTCCAACCTTGCTAAACAATAAGAGGAAGCCAAGTTTAAATAGACCAAGATAAAATGATCATATCCAAGCATCCATAACAAAGGCTACCATCCTCTCCATATATAGCAATTGAACCTCTTCACATTGGGTCCCATCCATATGTGCCATCAAGCTCATGCAAGTTGTCCTCCACCAAAACTGCCCTGTTCATCAAGGAGATTCAATGCATCTAGACAGATTTGTTGACTTGGTCAAAGTTGATTGAATCAACATGATCCCATCTCTGTTCACACCCAAGGGTGCTCTGTTTAGCGGCTTATTCTTCCTCCTTTCACATTAGGAGTGTTATTTATTCTTTTAAAGAGGTTAATGGGCATCCCTACCCATTTATTCACCTACCTAGTGATAAAACAACTCTAATATTCCATTTAGCTTGAAGGCTAAAATTTTGGAATGTTACAGTCCTCCCCTCCAAAATTTTGCTTTTCCTCAAGTAACTGTATAAGGAGAGAAATATTTTTTCCCTCCTCCTTTTGTGGCCTCCTCATCAAAAGTCCCCACCACTGCAAAAAAATGATCTGCTACAAATCTGCCCTCCAATGTTTCCTCTCAAGCATGCAAAACCATATGGCTCACATCATAGAAAGGTGGAAGGTGTAAGTGGAAACCTTCTTGCTGTCCAATGGCCTCCCTAAGGTAGGAGTTATGACAAGCATAAGGGATCTCATGAGCAATGAGATACTCCCAAACCCATGCTATCATCCAAATGAAATGAGCCATTCTAGGTAGCTCATCAAAAGAATCCTCAACCCCCTGTGTATGCAATGTGTTGGGGCTGCATGGAGGGATTAGAAGTGGTTTCTCTCTCCACTTATGGTAAGTATGGGGTTGTTGCTAATATTGGGCTGAAATTTCATGGCCTCCAAGATTGGTCCAAGTTACCCCACAAAGAAAATCATCCATGAAATGCCTCCTCCAAGAACGCAAATTCTTCAAATGGCTCCTCCCATGTGAAGAAAAGAAGTGTGGTGTGGCAATCATGGTTTTCCCATTGTTTCTCCTAAAAAATACAACATGTAAAGTAGGGAGAATAATACTCCCAATGGGCATCTCAAAATCATCTAGCACTCTCCAAATAAATCCCCCCCATGAACATAAGAGCATCAGTAAAATATGTAAGAAAAAACCAGTGAAAAAAAGCTGCCATATGACAACCGGAGAGTGGAACATAGTTCCTCACATGGAACCAGTGCAGTGCATCCCTTGCCTACATCAAAACAAACAATAACAAGTGCTTTTCCAGCCACTTGTTTTCTGCCACAATCATTTTACAAAATAGAAACATGAAAGTACAAAGTTGTGTCAATGGTGCACACCAAAAATCATGTGGCTCCCCCCCACAAACCACCAATGAGATAGCCAATCTCAATGCTACAAATGGCTTCAAGTACATCATCATAAAATATGAAAGAAGGGATAATCCTCCTTGGTACAACATGCTGCTCATATAAAGTAAAGAAGTACAAAACATAATGTGGAATTATACATTCTCCACCATGTACTTGGGACCTTGAGCTGAAATGGCTCAACTGGAAATTCTCCCTCACCTCCAAAGAGTAGGGAAGTGGCCATGACATCCTCTCTATCACCATTTGGGCTATGCATCTCTCCATATGCTGAAATATATCATGCTGGATGACCTCCAAAATGAACTCCTCTTCCAAGGAAAGGTATGCATCAAAGTGCATGGAAAAGAAGTCCTCATGTGCTGCATGTAGCAGCTTCTCCTTAAGCTTAGAGGCTCTAGTCAAGAATACTCTGCCATAAGAATAGATGACCACATCATCCACCATATATCTATCATCTCCATTAGGGTCATCAAGAATCATGCAAGCACCAAGATACTTGGAGTACTCTACCAAGAGTTGAGACCTCCAATATGGATCAATCCTCCTAAGAGACAATGCTGATGATATGCAATGTGAAGCTCCCCACATGCTACTGTCTTTTCCTTTGACATCCCCCATGCCAAAGTCATCCTCCAAATTGCTGCCATGCCCATCGTGCAACTTATCATGCTAAAAGAGAAGTAGGAATCTTTGGAAGTGGGCCTCCCATGAGAAGCTCTCATCCAAAAAGAATCTCCCAATCTTGGCCCATGTAAGCATGAGTGGCCTCCATCTACTCCAATGTATGGAGGATTCCTTCCTCAAAATAAGTACCCTTTGTTTTTCCAAATCCATGGAGAAGCTCCCTTGCACCATGAAGCTGCCATCCTTCATCACTGCAACAACTTCTGTCAGCGCAGTACATATAGTGAGATTGGGTGGTGCTGGAAATGGGAGAGTGTCTCCCTCCTCCTTGAGTCTATCCCAAAATCTCTGCAATGTACTGGACTCCTCCAAGGTTTTCACCTCTCTGAAATCTAAGAGGGGTGAATCAAATGGCAAGATTCCTCTTACCAACTACAGATCAGGTGGCCTCCTAGGTGGGATGCCTCCATGCAGTGAGACATCAATGTCAAGAGTAGACTGTACATATGGTTGGGAAACCTTGCCCTTTCCCTCGCAATGAAAACCAGTATACCTATTCTTTGCACCAACTCTCTGAAATAGATAGGGGTGTGTTCTCCTCATCAAATGATGATGTCCTTTCTCCCTACCTTCTCATTCCATAAAAAATATTTCACAATCATGCTGCTCATTGATTTTGCTTTGTCTTCCATATGTGAGATCTTGGAGAATTTATTGCAATGATACAAGAAATCCTCCTGTTGGAGCATGTGCTCCTCCTTCCTCTGTAGGAGGCACTAGATATGCTCTAGATGTGACAGCGCTGCAACCCCCATCCTTTTCTTCCTCTTCAATATGAATGGGAGTCATCTACTCAATAAGAGGATCCTATTTTGAAAAAGAAACCTTCATACACTTTTGTCCCAAGGTATGAGACAAAGATTTTGCCTCTATCAGTGTGTTATGCAATATGTGAGCCCTTCCATCAGTTTCATGAAGTGTTTTTGAGTTTTTAAGTTCTTCCAACCCATGCACAAGTTTTGGTTTGTTTGGCTCAACCAAGAGTGTTTTAGAATGCCTCCCATCAAACCTCTCCACTAATCTCTTAGTGAACTTTGCATAAGAAGAAATATTGGCATTTTTCAAAGAAAATGACTCAAAAATCCACCAAGCATAGGCCTTACCTTCAAAGTGCAGTGCTGCAACTCTGATGGCTTCATCTTCAGAAACTTGGTGCTACTGCAAATAAGTGTGTAGCTCCTCCACCCAAGCTCTGACTGAACATTTTGGTGATCCATCAAAAATAGATAGAGAAAATCTATCCATGTCATGATGCCTGCTCCTCTCCACCTCGATCTTGAATTTTTTTTGAAAAGTGATATGATCTCTAAACCTTTTAGTTTGAGATTCATATTCCTGAAGAAAGTCACTAAGAGTTTCCCTCTTAGGCATTCCTCCTTCTTCCATCTCTCTGATGATAGATCTGGGTATTTGACTGCACTATGCATAATAGGGTGTAGCTGCATGCTCAAACCTATCATATGCCAATCTAGATCTGGCTCTAGATTCAAACTTCTTTGGAGATTCCATCTCTCCTCTCATCTTCTTAAGATATTCATTGATGCTCTGCATATATTTTGGAAGAAGCTTTGAGAGACTCTTCTCCTTTCTTCCTCCACATAATGGATTCTTCTTTCTATTCATCTCTCCTTCTCTTGATAGCATCATGGTTGAGTTCCATAGGTTGAGCCAAGACTTGGTTCGATACCATTGTAATATCCAAAAATGGGAATGCAGTAGTGAATAAGCACAATACTGGAATAGAAGGGTGAAATTAAGTCATAAAATGTTCTGAGAAACACATAGCCATCAAATGAATGGAACAAAAAAAAAAAAAATCACTTCTACATCCTCCCAAGTGGGTAAAATGCAGTAATTTAACCCTGAAAATGTTATTTATGAAGATTTACATTTTAACTGGGAGAAATAACTCTTGTTTACCTTAGCATATAGTCTTAGGCCCTCACATACAAAAGAGGAACTGAAACAAATCACTTATGATAAGTTAAACAAACCTCCCGGCCTCAAATCAGCTTAAAAATAACCAAATCCCATGACTTAAGCTATACAGAAATTCCTGAAGCAAGCACAGCATGATTTTAGAGGGTTTCTGCAACATATAATATGGAATCATGGATATGGAGTTTCATTGGACAATATGCTAATAAAACAGAGATATGGCCTCTTCAATGTATTATGGAAATAACCCGGCAAGGGTTTCTTGAGAGCACAAGTAAAAAAAGAGTAGATCTGAATTTTCAGCTCTGAAAAATGCAGTCTTACTACAAAATTACATAAATGTAGCTAAATAATACAAAATAGGGATGAGAATCCCTTCCGCCAGGTTTCTGGGAGAAGGTTTGGCCCTTTTCCAAGGAAACTAGCTCAAATACAAGGGTCTAAACCCTGCTGCAACAACTCTATGCAAAATGAAGGAGTTCTTGAAAGGGACTGCACTATAGGAGATGAGGAATAGTTTGGCCTACTTACAAGATGTTAAATGAGCTCAAAAATATTTCTAGATGATCTCTCAAGAGAAGGAAGGCTCCCTCTACTGAGAAACAGATCCGGAAGTGGTGTTATCAAACCTCCACTGCAACACCCTACAACACAACAATATTCTACTATAGAAATAACGCCGAGGCTGGAGAATGGTGCTTTTACTCAAGCCTGGATGTGGAGCAATACAGTACAAAGCTCTCCCAAGAGGCCTCTCAAGGGAAAATGTGGTATTCCCGCTTGGGAACACTCTGTGCTAAACAACACTCCAACCCTGCTAAACAGCAAGAGGAAGCCAAGTCTAAAAAGACCGAGATCAAATGATCATATCCAAGCATCTATAACAAAGGCTCTCATCCTCTCCATATATAGCAAGTGAACCTCTTCACATTGGGTCCCATCCATATGTGCCATCAAGCTCATGCAATTTGTCCTCCACCAAAACTGCGCTGTTCATCAAGGAGATTCAATGCATCTAGACAGCTTTGTTGACTTGGTCAAAGTTGACTGAATCAACGTGATCCCATCTCTGTTCACACCCAAGGGTGCTCATTTTGGCTGCTTATTCTTCCTCCTTTCACATTAGTATTGTTATTGATTCTTCTAAAGAGGTTAATGGGTCTCCCTACCCATTTATTCACCTACCTAGTGATAAAACAACTCTAATATTCCATTTAGCTTGAAGGCTAAAATTTTGGAATATTACATGCCTCTTGGCTAGATTCATCGAACTTTTCCTAATGACACCTTGCATAACAAGAAAACATTTACTTTAATGAGAAAATGACACCCATTCTATTCAACAGTCCTTTTCCTAATAGGACTCAAACAACTAATTATTACATCAACTACCTTATCTCTAAAAAAAATTACATATTTGACAACTAATCCTTCACATGTTTGAATAGACTGTTACAAAACTCGTCACTACTTGAAAACTTGATTAGCCTCAAAATCTGGAAACAAACCCTATTTTTTAGGAAAACTGGTCTTTATCTTCAACGAATGGTTTGGTTGATGAGTTGTATTCATATCATGGTATTCAAGTCTTGGATGACTACTGGAAAAGTCCCTTGAATCTTTGAAAGTGTCCACCTGTTCGAAACTACCCAAAAACCTATTCATAAATCTTCAAAACAACACACTACGAAAGTATGGAAGTTTCGTAGCATACAAAAAATGACCTTTTCCATCAAAATTTCTACCTCTTTCCTTCTGCATTGTCTTCATCATGCCCTGACACATCCTCCATATGATTTCCTCCTCTTGGAAGCTCCACAAAGTGATTTTAAATACAAAAGGAAAGATACAGGTGGTTTCGTAGTGTTTTCCTGGCTTCAAGCCTAGGAAACGCTACGAAACTGCTGAAAACTATGTAAATTCCATATTTTTTCCTAACTTCAAAAATATGCCTTCCAGCTGTAAAAAATTTGTTTCCAACATGCCATTTACCTTTCAAAACATAAACCAACTCAAAATATGATTCTTGACGTGTTTCTTCCTCATTGATGATGAGTTGAGCTATTGGATCCTCAACTACCGTCATTTTTAGGCCTTTCATCTCTAGCTCCTCATGGATTAATTCTAGTTGTTCTTGGAGGTATTTAACCCGATCCTTCAGCTTTCTGTTGGTATATTTCAAATGCAAGTTCATTCTTCTGACACGTTTCACCTCTTTCCTCAATGGCATAGTCCATTTGATCAACTGTTGTGTGTTGTCTAGGGTCTTTGATATAGAGTCAACTTGCTCTTCCCAAACCTCTTTCATCTTTTCAAACTGAATCTTCTGGATATTATGTTTCCTTGCCTCCTTCTTCATGACTGCTATGTCATGATTAGACAACTTCAACTGTTCTTCAAGGAGTTCAAACTCTGTTTTTTCAATTACTTTCTCTTTTCCTTTCTTTGGCTTGCTAACTGGATCTTTCTCTATAGGTTATGAAATATCAATAATGTCTTGTGGTGGCTGGATAGTGTCAGTAGCTGGATGAAATTCTTTGCTGCTCTCTAAATGTTTTCTAGCATGCCTTTTCATGGGCTTCCTAGCCTGGAACATGAAACCTGCATCCTCACCTTCAAACTCTAGCTTCTTTGCAGATTTAGCTTTTTTGAGTTTTTGTCCACATTCATCTATATCCTCAGCCTAGACTATAGGAGTCCCTTCAATATCAATCATCAATGGCATGTAGTATGTCTTCTAATTTCATTTAACCACTATTTTGTCTTCTAAAGCCACTTTTTGACTCCTTGTAATCATTTTTCTTCCTTGTTTACTCACATCTTGCTCTTGTTTTACAGGTTTTCTCATTGTTGACTTTTATTTTGAAGGTGAAACAGTGTGTGTATCAAACCTCTGCAACTGCTCTGTTTCCATCATGACTGGTTCACTTTGCTCTACCCCTACTGGTTCACTTTATTTTTCTACTAAATGTGATGGTAACCCTCTAGGTTTTGGAGTTCTTGTAGGGCTAAGGGTATCCATTTCAAAACAACTAATAAAAAAGAAAGAAGACCAATCTCTGCCTAGTCTTTGTAGCTCATCTAAAACCAACAATTTTATTAAACCATGATGAAAAAATGAGGTTTCACTTCCTTCAGATTTTGCTTGAACTTTATTTTCCATTTTTGCTAAACTTCTGTGTAAGTAGAAAGGTAGATTAAGAGATATCTTACCAGTAATATCTTACCAGCAAAGTGTAGGAGAAACTTGAAATGGTAAGAATAGACTTTATGGTATCTCCCTTCACAAGTGAAATATTTCTGGATGATAAGGAACAACTTTGAAAAATTATCCTTCATGAAGCTCCTTGGAATGGCATTTGTAAGGTCCATTTCACTACTTTCTGCCTTGATAAACCCTTTTCACTCCTTCATGTTCAACTTGAACCCTTTAGACAATTTTCCTTGTCCTCTTGGAATCCTTGTTGTTGCTGCAATGATCTCTGGTGTAATATTGAGGTTCAACATCCCCACTTTAGTAGCTGTTCCACTGAAGTTTAGGGAAAATTCTTTGGAAACCTATACATGGAAGCCTTGTAGTCTTTCACAAAACTGTAAACAACCTGTCCTTTTGAGGATTTATATAGCTCTTGGGTCTTCATTTATCAGGCTCATATCTGATGGTTCATACCTAAGACAATGTCCACCTTTATTTGTCTTCCTTTTTGTAGCCATGGTTCTTTAAAGTATTCTCTGCCTCGGTTGGTTAATGGTATCTGCAATCCTTTGAAAGAAACCAACCACAACTTGGCCTCAATGAAATAGCTCTCTAGAGCTCAAAAACATGCAAAGAAGAAATGGAGAATGACAAATGACTCAATTTGGAAATATGTTGAAGTTTGATGACCACTCATATCATAATGATGACTCATACATGCTTAAAATGGTGATGATCACTTCAACCTTGACCATGTACCTTGATATTTACCCTAACGGACTCAAATGGCATCTAACTTATCCTTTTAAAATCATTTTCTGACACCTAACGACTAATTTGACATGATAGACAAGAAACCTCACTTTCGTAGCATTCATAGTGTATTTCTGGGTGTTTTTGCTACGAAAGTATCAACAATTTCGTAGCGAAAAAGTGAAATTTCTCAGTGTATTTCGCTACGAAACTATGGTTTCTTGGCTAAAATGACCATTTCGGTGCTAAAGCCTTGGGAAATGAAAATTTTCAGAAACTTATGATTGATGTGACATGAGGGGATTTGAAAGAGGGTGGGTTTAGACCTTAGGGCAAGGTAAGTAAGAAAAATTAAAAATTTTCCTTGACCAAGTAATGAAAAATGAATCCTATAACTCTACCTTTGACATGTGAACCTATATGACTTTGTCAAATGATGGTTCATTTTTCTGAGTGATAACAATACACACAAAGTCTAAAATCATCCACTTGGAAACTCCAAATCAATTTCAAAATCAAATCCAAGACTCCACTGGAGGAATGAACTTGAAAGAACGACATGGGAAGATCATGTTTATTTCTTGGATTATAATCCAAGACATCATGTTCTTTCTCATCAAGAAGATTTTCAATGTATATTGTATTTTAGAAAAGATCTTAGACTGGTATTTAATTGCTTTCTTTTGGAGATTGTAAATATAAATTCTCCTTATCCCTTTGAGTAGCTTTCTTCTAAGGCTTATGATGATCATCTTTGGATTGATAAGCCTCAATTAATCAAGACTAATCGTACAATTCCTGCACATATTCCTATACCTTGTAAAGTTCCTGATAGATATAAGCCACTCATATTACCTTCTATACTCCATGATTTTCCTAATAACTATTACAAATATATCCCCAATTTTGATGGAGAAAATGATAAAATCACTGTCGAAAAGCATATTCAATGTTTTGAGAATTATTTGGAGCTATTTTAGATTGATGAAAATGATGTTAGAGTCAGAATTTTTGCTCTTTCTTTACAAAGTAAAGTAAAAAGTTGGTTCACGAACCTGCCTATTGCAAGCATCTCAAATTTCTAGCAGTTTGTCAAAATTTTCCTTGATAAATGGATAATGAAAATCAACCTTTTATGATCATAGATTAATATCATCGGTTGAAAAGACATCCAAACGAGACAATAAAGAAAATTTCTGCCAGGTTTAATCAGCTTTATTATTCAATGGAAGAAAATATAAGACCTCCTCCTAATTCAACTCTCTTGCATTATCCAACAGCCTTTGATCCTGAAATTGAGTTTCAGCCAAGAGAAAGAAACCCTGCAACACTTGAACATATGCAGAATATTTCAGTAGATGTATAAGTTAATCTATTAATTAGAAGGGAAAAGTTGAATTAAGAAGAAGAGAAGAACAACATTGCAGAGCACCTGACATCTTCAGAGGTAAAAATTGACATTTTGGTAAGTAAAATAGAGGAAATGATACAAAAAATCACCATGAAAGATGGATTTTTCATTCAAAATCACCATGACCCATTTATTGCAGAAAAATAAGAGGTTGTTGGCCATAAACACTTTCCTGCTAATCCCAACTACCATAGATTAGAAAATGGATTTATAGATCAATATGTGGAGGAGCAATCTGCTGATCTAATGTGTATGTTTGATGACATTTGTTCTTTTAATGATTTTCCTAAGTATGATCAATATGAGGATAATTATTTTCTCCAAATTCAAGCTAACTTTACAGAGCAATGAATAGCTGATTTGTAGGGTGAGGAAATTTAGTTTCAGCATCTCGAATACAATTATAAGCCAATACATCTCAGCTATGGAAGTGAAGAAGAAAGTGTAGAAAATTTTGAAATAAGCAAAGATTATTTGCCTCTTTGTTTTGCTTCATTTCAGTTCATCAGAGACAACTTTAATGCAATAAAAATCAACAGTCTTTAGGTATTATTATTGAAAACAAAGAAGACAATGAAACTCTTGATCAAGATTATTCAGTTTCACAGTTACAATTATCAAATTCCATTAAAATACATGATCAAATGACATAGGAAAGTTCTATACCACTATCTTTTGAAGCATTTCAGTTTTTAAAGGAAAGTTTTTATAAAAGCTCTAAAACAAAGGATAAGCAAACTATAGCAATCTATGAAGTCCCATTGAAAACCATATGTAATAGGTTGCAACAATACTTCCATGTTTTTCATGATCTAATAACTGATCTATTGGATAATAAAAGAAACAAAAAATTTTCTTGATTTACTAACCATGAGCTTCAGGATCAAGATGATAAAAGTCTCGTCAGACAGAAATTTCCATCAGTAGAAATATCATCACAAATCTTATTTGAAAATCAACAATTATCTCAGGACAATCATAGGTTAATTTTGCAGGGAAATAAAGGCAAAAATAACAGTTCAGTTTCATGGAATGGAGGCCATCCAAAACAAATGTACAAATTCTTAGATCAGTTGAACATTAGTGCATATGCCTTGGAAGATCCTTTTGAGCAGTTTCTAGAGTCAACAAAGGAAATTGAATATTTACTTATCAAATTCATATTTGTTGACAAGTTTCTATTGGGTTGTAGAACTTCAATTTTGATAACAAACAAGCGAATGCAACAAAATCCATCAATGTATATAATGATTGAATGGTTGCTTTGGCTGTTTCATTTTACCTAATTAGCAGTTGTATAGCTGATTAAATTAAAGTAGGTAGAATTTAAGTTTGATTGGAATTTTGTTTTCAGCAGCAAATTTTTTTCAGATCAGATTTCAGTTTGCAGATTAGGTTATGATTTTAGTTTGACATTTTCAGTCACAGAGATTATATGACAAAGCATGTGCAGGCTTGAGATAGGCCCAATGGATCAGGACACTAGTCGACGTGTTCTTGACATCTCACAAGGAGATGCCATCCCCAAGTGAAGATGCTGTTAGTGTCCTATAATAATAGGGATCATAATTTTTAATTGACTATTTTTAATCTTGTAATATTGTACATACCTTTGCTTTATGCAAATTTTTTCCCATATTAAAAAATGAAAAGAGGGTATGTCCTAAAAGAAAAATCAAAGGACCAAACAAAAGAATATTAAAAAAGGATATAAATTATGAACCCCACAAAAAGAAATAAAAATAGATCCTGAAAGTGCTGCACATTCAAATTCCACTACTCTTAGTTTACTTTATGCAAATAAAATTGTGTGTAGCTTGTCCAAAATTCCACAATTCATGATGATCAAATAGTTCAATCTTGATTAATTCATGCTTTTAAATGGCATGTAATGATAGTTAATGAATAAATATATGGCCAAACTATTTAATCTTGGCAGATCATAGTTAGGTAGAGAATAAAAATGAGCTCATCAGTTTAATCAGAGTCATTGGAAGTTATAAGATTAGAAATAGGTTAATTTTCTTATTAAAAGAAAATTAAAGTTCCATCAAGCTCAAATGCACCCAATAAAGGAAATACAAATGTTAGGTTAAATAATGGGTAGGTAGATTACTTTCACAAGTTATAGAAAGCATCATTTGTTTATCTCTTGTCGCTAATATCGTTTCTAACATTTCCCCTTATCCCAACTCTTTTCCCATGCAAAAACACATTCCCCTTAATAATGTCCCTTTCCTCTCTCAGAAATCATTCTCCCTTGTAAAAACCTTTTCCCCTCCTAAAAGACACTTTTTCCCTTCCTTAAAACCCCCTTCCCCTTTACTAATTTTGCATCATTCATTAAAAAAAACCAAACCCACTTTACATAGTTTAACGTGTTTTTTATTATATCGGGTCCCACTATATTTAACCCTTCCTCGATATCATTTTAAACCCCCTCCTAAATAAATTTATAACTTCTCTCTTTATATATTTACCAACCCCCTTAGCATATTAACCCTCCATTCATATATAAGTTTCCTGAACCCCTTTATATCATATTTCCCTGACCCATATTTATATTTAAACTCTCCCGTATCATATTTAACCCCACTTTATATTAAAACTGCCGCTTAAACCCTTTCTCGACCCCACCTCATTCAAATGAATATAAAAAAACCTTTTCAACCTTCCGATCTTCATTATCAGATCTGACGGCCCCCACATCATTTCGCACTCCCCGATATTCCGATGTTTAATACCACAGGGGGATGCGAAATGGGTGGTTTATCCACCATCCCCCTACCACGTGATTCTCACACGTTTTATCACACCCATTCATACAAAACAGTCAAACCACTTTTAACCCATGCAATATAACCACCAAACCGCTTCCGCGCATACTATAAACCGCATGTCCACTCTTCCACTATGCGATAGACCATTCATAAAACCGCCGTTCCACCCGCGCTATAAGTAAAATCACCCAAGCGCTCAAATGTCAAATTCTGACTATTACATTCGATTAATCGCCTCTATTAATTTGCTAAAGAGAGCCATTGCCAACCAGAGATAACCTCCATAGTCTGGACTCCTTCCACAGACCTCCTTGTTCCATAAAAATGTTTTCGCCTCCCTGTAAACTTGTGTTTCATTAACTATTTTTTTTATTTTGTAGGTAATTAGCAGATCACAAGATTGGATAAACAATTTGATACTAGTTCCAATTTTTTTTACTCCAAGACTCCCACGTGTTGTACTATACAAAAACCCCCAATTTATTTTTATAAATAGGGACCCTTTAGAAATAAATAAGAAAATCCTTTTTAAAAAAAGATATTTCCAAAAAAACACTTAGGAAATAAAATTCCTACCCAAAAGGCACATCACTCATCATATATGTTATTTTTTCAAAAAGAAACCTTAAAGCATAAAATTTGCGAACAACGAAATGTGCTCTTCAAAAAGCTTTACTTTCCTTTTTTGCATCACACTTGATTTAGTAAAAAATTAAAGGAACAAAGTGATAAAAGTTGCGATAACCGTGGACTCGACGAAGCGAATAAACTAAAAAATATAAATATTTTTCGCATCGCATCCATTTTTTCGTTTTCGTAAATCGCATCGCGCGCAACTTATAGTATAGACTCAAATATATCTTTTAAATCTTGCAATCTGCGATTTGCGCAGATCACATTTCGCAATGGTTACGAGACAATCACAAAATATTATAAGAAATAATTGTGATTTGCGCATTTAATAATCTCATCGTGTGAAAAGCAACTTATCTCATATCAGATTGAATTTTAGATCTTAAAATTTTTTAATAAGCATTGCATGCGAAGCCATGTCAAGCATTAAATTTTGAAATCATAATGAATTATGACGAGATGATTGATAAGATTGACATAGTTTCGCGTGAGTTTGAAATAAATTTCTGATACTTCTTTTTAAATGCTTGTTATATGATATCTTTCATTTTATTATCAGGAAATAAGTTATTGAATTGAGAGAGTCTGAGATGAGTAAGAAAGGTAAAGAAATCTCTCAATCATCGTCCTCAGAAGATACATATATGCCTTCGATATTCTCAGACACTGTCTGTAACAAGGATTGCAGTGTCTCATCATGGGAAGCTATGTACAAACTATTTGAGGATGAAGGGCCAAAAGTGATAACAAAGATATCTGCGACAGGCACTGATATCACTTCCGATGCAACTATTTTTGACGTTGCATGCTCGTTTATTCATAAGATAGCCGCAAGACCAAAAATGATGCCTTACATAGTTTTGATCAAATGGGCAGTTGAAAAGCTGAATATTGAAGACAGAGTATTTAATAATTCCAGAGGAGAGACTATGGGTTCTTTTAAAGCTAAATATTTGGTAGCCATGTATCATTTACCAGCTCCGCAACAAAAGTATGACAATAGATATGTGCAAACGTTCAAAGCTAAACATCCAGATCTTATCAAGGTCATCCATGAGTGGAAGGACAATGAGGGAAAAATGAAGCAAGATAAATCCGGTATGTACTCCATTGCACAAATCCCTCATCCCTATTTCTTTGCTACTGGTATGTTGTGTAGGTTATTTGCTAGACCTGATAGTACTAGGTTCTCTAGAGACTGGGTTCCCTTAATTGACACAATCTTCAATTCATCCATTTTTAATTCGGCAGACCTTTTACCTAATTATTTATCCAGACACACTGTTGAATATAGGAATAAAATGAATGCTTCACCTCAAGAAACTTCACCCTTTTTCATGTCCGCTTATGTTATGGATTCCATCTGTTATATTTCTACATTTCAAATCATGGGTTGGAAATGGACTGTTACAGACCCTACACCAATCCATATTTACCATGAAGAACTTTGGGATTCCAAATATCACTTACATTTCTATAAAGTATGTTGTGGAGTTATGCTACCTATGTATCAAATGATTTTCGATAAGAAGATCCCTAGGGTTTCCAAGGAAGTTAGTAGAGATATTGTTCCTACAGCCCGATGGTTTGCTAAAGAGAAATTTACTTATGTTCGAGTATTTGGAAGTTACACTCTTCCACATGTTTTTCCATATTATGTTCTGGATAGATTGTTTTAGAGAGAAATAGGTTATCAACTTATTAATGGTGTCACCAAACAGTTAAAAGATGACAAAAAGGCTATTTGGCCTTCATTCCCTATACAGTGTGGTACTTTTTCTTTAGCCAACATTGGCCATACATACAAAGAGGCTCCTAATATTTAGATGTTAAATTTATCATTTATGTCTGGGAGATTGTATGATCCCAATGATGAAATTAAGAATTACATGGAAAGACTTAAGACCAAGCCTTTTGTAAAAGAAGAGGATCAGTTTGATGACTTCTTTCAGGGAGTCGAAGATTTTTTAGATGTTATTAAGAGTGTTTCCAATCAATTAAGTCAAGAAGATACCGAAGCTTTTCAGGAATACAGAAATAAGAGGTTAAAGAATGTCCCTTTAGATTTGCTAGTTATGGAAGAAGAAAAACACACTCCAAGTATTAGTCTTGACTAAGAAATGAAGGATGATTCTGAAAATGAATCTGGTCAGTCTCAACAGCAATCTAATAAGACCAATCAATCTGAAGATGAGGCTGAGTCTACAAAAGCCAATTCAGAAATTGACCAGATTATTCAAGATATAGAGCTGCAAGGAAAAATAAACAACAATGTCACTGAATCAAATATAGAAGCAGTTCCAAAAGGTCAGATCATAGAAGATCAATCTAAATCATCTGAAGGAAAAGACCTAATAAATGAATGGGAACAATTTTCCCAAGCAATAAAAACTTCTAAAGGAAAGGTCAATACTAGTCAAGAAGTAGGTTTTCAAACGCCAGAGCCTTCCCAAAGGATAGTTCAGAGTGTCAACCCTTTACAAACAATCCCAGCAACACAGAGCAAAGAGATTATTTTGGCCCACTCCACAGATCAAATAATTTTGCAAATAGAAGACATTCCATCATTGGATATCTTCTACAGTCCTAGCCATAGAGTTGTGGTCAAAATAAATAAAAGAAGAAGGACTGATGAAACAACTCTTAAATCTACAGATGAATCAATTGACATCCTCTGGAAAGATTCATCAGAGGATCCCACTATGCTACAAGAGCTTATGCTACAACTATTGTATATAAGGCAAGTGAAATCAAATCACTTTTGAAGCAGAGGGAATCCAGGATACAGGAATTGGAACACATGTTAGATACAGAGAAAGTCAAGTCTACAGAACAGATTAGAGAACATTTAGAACAGTTCCATAAATATTTTGAAAAACTTAAATTGGAACATCATACAGAACTTAAATATAAACAGATACATCTGGAGAGAACCATGGCAGAATTACAGAATCAATCATAGTCAGAAAAGTTCATTCAAGAAGCACTTGAGATAAATACAATGATTAAAGAGCAACAAAGAGAATTTTGTCATCAAGTTGCTATGATTGATTCTTATTGTGATTCCAATAAAATAATGATTCAACAAAATTCCATTCAAAAACTTGAATGTGAGAAACTTCAAAAACAAATTGAAGAACATATGCAATGGAAAGATTCAGATATGGTAAAACAAGCTAATATACCTCAGATAGATAAGCTTCATGGAGAATTATTATTTACAGAGTGGAAAACACTGATTGCTCGAGCAGAAAAAGCAGCAATGAAAACATTCAACAAATCAAATGAGGTCATACATATTTTATGTGACCAATTGTTCAAAACAGGACTTATTAAAGAAAACACATTTGATGTGTGTTCATTAACAAAAGAAACAGAATTGAAATGGACACAGAGAGAAGAAAAAGAAGAAGAAGCAATCAAGAAAGTTAATAAGTTTGATCAAGAAAATTCTTGGAATTTTCTGATCAAACCTTACCATCAGCAACAAACTCTTCTACTTCTCACAGAATCAACTAAAAATTCTCAATCAACAATTGCAAATTCCATCTTCAAGAATCAAATTTGGTCACGAATATCTCAGCCACCTTAGCTCAAGACAATGCTAGATATCTACAAATTAGGATTTTTAGTTTTTAATTCCTAGTTATTGTTCAAGTTAGAGGAAGGTTGTTTGAAACCTCCTCTACATTTTTGTAAAATATTTAATTTATTTTGTAGTTAGTTTTAGTATTTAAACCCTTCTCGTGCATTTAGAGAAAGGTCTAGAATTTTATTAAGAACATTTGCAACGAATGCTTAATTGTAAGTAAGTTTGTGAATGCCTTGATGAAATAATGGAACACGGTTATATTCAGTTATAAACATCATTTTGTTGATAAATGCCTAGTGCAATTTTGTATTCTTTGAACAACTCTTTGATTGAAGGATTGGATACGACCTGTTATCACTGATCTGATAAATAGAGTAATACACAACTGGTTTTAATGATGTTATTTATGTTTCTGAAAATTAGTGATAAACATAGTTTTCATGAATCATGTATGAAATTAATTGTTTATGTCTGAAATATCTGTTGCACTAATGTACAGTATAAAGACATAAATTCGTTATTTTATATATGGTCATCAGACAATGCGATATATGTTTCATTTTATTTTGATTAATTAATTTTTCGAGAGAATCATTTTACATGGTAATAATTCTATTAAATCTTAATTGATTTCATGACAGATTCAATAGATATCTTTCTAGATCGCATTAAGATATTATATCCCGGGTTAGATTAAATTTAATTCAAAGTCTTGCATTTAGAGTTAAATTTCTGTTAGTTTGTAGTAATTCATCATTTCAAATTGTTTTGGTAGAAACCCAACAAGTTATCATCCAAAAACCAAAAATGGGAAACTGGTCCCATCACACCCAATCAGAGCCACTACCCCAAACGGAAAAGTAGTTGCTTTAAGGTCTGGACCAGGTGGTTATCCCCTTTTGTTGTTGCCAAGGTTTTATGAGGCCTCAACATTTTTGGCGCTAGAAGGAGGACTTGACTATGAATGGAAGATAAATCTAAAATTCAAAGCCCTCATAAGAGTCGATCTCTTCAAAAGCATTCTACGATTTCTCGATCGCAATCTAGATCACCAACTCAGAAATCAGAAGTAGTAGAAACCTTTCCATCATCCCCTGAAGTATCACGTCATCCATCTACTTAAGAATTCATTCCCAAATCTCCTAAAGTTCAGTCTTTAATTCAACAATTAGAAGGAATATCTATTTCTGCTGAAAAGCCTGTTAACCGAGAAACAACTGAGGAAAGTGTTACTTATTTATTTAGAGACATTGGTATTTTAACCCGATCTAAAAGTGAGAAGCTTGGAATTTATCCTTTGGAGTTTCCAATAGAATCTCGTCACAAAAAAATTACTATATCCAGATCAAAATCAGAAACAAGTGAAGTCATATCAAATTTTCCTCCAGTTGTTCCTTCATATTCATCCAATCAATCCACATCTTCTCTATCTTCCATTTCTTCCACTCAAACAATCAGTGCTGTTACAAGTAGTATTGTTCCAGTTTTAAGTTCTTCTTCCATTACCTCTACTTCTATACCTACTTCTACATCTTCACAAAATCCAAATCCAATTATGGCTGCTCAACCTTGGACAAGTCCAGGTGCTGTATTAATAGCAAATCCGAATGCTCTTCCAAATAATCCAGAGAAATGGTTACCTAAATATAATCCAGATGATGGTCTTCATGCTGAAGAACAAATCAATAATTTTATGTTGGCCATGAATTTAAATGGAATTGTTCATGAAGATGTTGTAGTTAGGTTATTTCCATAAAATTTACAAGGATCTGTAGGATCCTGGTACTTTTCCCTTTCAGCAGGATCTATTGTCGATTGGGAAACTTTTGAACAAGTGTTTCTTGCAAAATTTGGAGATGATAGAATTGTTGCATCTTTAATTAATGCCCTTTCTAATCTCAAAGTAAATTCAGGTGAAAAGGTTAAAGATTTCAACTCCAGATTCAACAGATTATTAAATAAAATCCCAACTACATCTAAACCTGATGTTGAGGTACAAATAGAATGGTATATTTCTTCTTTACCTTCTAATATAGCTATTTTTGTAGATAGAGCTAATAAAGCTACCCTCTTAGAAAACTTGAAAGAAGCTCTCACAGTAGAAAAGAGGATTTTAGCATTAGAGAAACGATCAGAGATAGAAGAAAGGAAAACATAGAAAGTGAAATTTAGTCAAGATTCCAAAAAGAAAATCTCAAAAGATCCATTTGATCTTGAAGGTCTTCAAAAAGTATTAAAGACTATGTCAAATGATATGATTAATGTAAAGAAACAAGTTGCTGAAACTTCAGCCACTAAAAAATCATTTCGTTCATTTAAGAAAAATCCTTTTTCAACATCTCAACCTCCAAATGAAATTTCAAACACTAAATCTAACCAGGACATTGAAGATCCCTCACCTTCTGAAAATGAATTAGAATCTGAAGAAGAAGTTGAATTAAATGGTTTATGGGATTTCATTCTCCCAACAGAGGAAGAAAATGAAGCTATGCATGTATCTACAAGAAGTAAAACTTCTTTAGATCCAATTGTGTCAAATCCCAAACAAAATTCTGTTCCTACGAAAGAAAGAATCAAAAAATCTAAAAATGTACAGACAGAGCCGATTTTATCAGATCCTTCTACAAATTCCAAAACTTTGATTGTATCAGATATAGTCAAATACAACATAGTAGAGGATATGAAAAATATCAAGGCAAATATCTCACTACATGAAATGACCAAACTCAAACAAAAACAAAAGATTTTGCATAGAGAACTCAAAGCAATTCTTGTAGAATCGATACAACCACCAATTATAGCACAAGATTCAAAGGATATGAGAAAACCTCCATCATCTATTGATAAAGTGAATTCCAGTGATCTTGTTTTAATTGGTGATAAATCTATTTCTCAAACTCCTCCTTTTCTTTTGACTTATGAAATTTTTAACAAGAATGTTCATAATTGTCTTATTGATTCAGGAGCTTCTTCAAACATTATGCCAAGAACAATGTGTACAAAATTAAATATCACTCCTCAAAAAACATCTGTACATATAGTTCAATTGGATAGAAAAAAAGTTGAAGTTATTGGAGAAATGTTATCAGTATCTATTAGATTATCATCCAATCCAAGAGTATCACAAGTGATTGATATTTCAGTCGCAGACATTCCTGATTTTTATGGCCTTATTTTAAGCAGGGATTGGTCTTAGAAATTACATGGATATTTTGCTACTGACTGGTCACATATGTAGTTATCATACAATGACAAACCAAATCAAATCAAAATTGAACGCGAGAAATTTATGAAACACACAGTTATTGAATTAGAGGGACCAATTGAACCTATAGATTTTACTTATAATATCATAGGGAATTATTCAGCAAAATCATCCCTTGGTTCATTTAACGCTTAGGTTTCACCTTTTTCAGCAAATATTGTTACTTCTCAAATTGAAAACTTTTCTCAAACAGACTCTTCTAGATGTGTTAATTTTAGCAATCAAATTCCAGAACAATCTTTATTTTGGACTTTATTTTTTGATGGTTCGAAATCAGAAGATGGTGCAGGAGAAGGTTGTTTTTTAATCAATCCTCAAGGAGAGAAAACGATGCTAGCGTGTAGACTCGAGTTTAAATGCACAAATAATACTGCTGAATATGAAGCAATGATACAAGGTATGTATAAAGCTATATGATTGAATGTTAAATATTTGCAAGTATATGGAGATTCTGAAATAATATTCAAACAAATCAGGAACATGATTCATTATATTTCTGGACACTTGAGACATTATCAAACTCTAGCTCAGAATCTCATTTCTCATTTTACAACATTCAATATCTCTACAATTGCTAGATTACAAAATGTGAGCGCTAATTTACTTGATAATGTAGCATCTAGACTTATACCACCTGAAGAATTTAGCCTAGATAGATTTTCAATTGAATTAATTTTTAGACCATCCATTCTAGGCAATATAACAAATTGGAAAGTATTTAATGATGATGCAGATATAATATACTTTCTTACATCAGACAGAGCTTATGAAGGTCAAATTTTGGATGAAAATGAACATGATTTACAGATTAAAGATAAAACAAACAATAATTCAATTCCCAAATCTGTAGTCAAAATGGAAGACCTTTATGACTTAAAAGATAGGTTTAAAAAAGTGACCAATTCCAAAATTCAAAGTTCGACTTTAAAGTTTGAATTGATTAATCTTGGTACTTCAGAAAAACCTCAAAATATCAACTTAGGTCTTGGTCTAAGATATGAAGAGAGGATATCATTCATTAAATTGTTTAAGAAATATAAAGATATCTTTGCATGGGATTATTCATATCTTAAAACATATGATACTTCCATAATTCAACATACCATTCCTATGATATCAGACGATAAACCTATCCAATAAAAACTCAGGAAAATTCATCCAAATTTAGAAAGTCAAATTAAATCTGAACTGAATAAAATTCTCAAAGACAAAATCATTTTTCCTGTTAGACATTCCAAATGGGTGTCAAACATGGTTCCAGTTAGGAAAACGAGTGGAGACATTAGAATTTGCATAGATTTTAGGAATTTGAATAAAGCCTGTCAGAAAGATAATTTTCCCTTACCTACCATGAAACAGATATTACAATCAGTTGCAGGGTCTGAATTGATGTCTTTTCTAGATGG
This sequence comes from Pinus albicaulis, assembly GCA_034641835.2. Lineage (NCBI taxonomy): Eukaryota > Viridiplantae > Streptophyta > Pinopsida > Pinales > Pinaceae > Pinus > Pinus albicaulis. Next base: position 2,024,581,137 of record CM076575.1, on the reverse strand, counting down.
ATTTTCTGGGTATAATCAGATCATCGTTCATCCTAACGATAGATTAAAAACAACATTTACAACAAAATGGGGAAAATATGCATATCAGAAAATGCCTTTTGGACTGATTAATGTTGGAGATACGTTTCAGCGTGCTATGGATATAGATTTCAGAGGACTAATAAATAGCTCAGTTGTTATATACTTAGATGAAATTACTATTTATTCTAAGAATAGAAACAATAATATTAATAATTTAAAAAACGTTTTTGAAAGATGCAGAAGATATTCTATTTCCCTCAATCCTAAAAAATGTTATTTTTCTTTATTAGAAGGTAATCTATTAGGATTTATTGTTTCTAAAAATAGAATTCATATGGACCCTGATAGGATCCAAGAGATCGAAAATATTCCTCTGCCACATAACAAAAAAACAATGCAATCATTTTTAGGACAAATTAATTTTGTAAAAAGATTTGTTCTTGATTTCTCTCAAATTGTCCTACCCCTACAGTCAATGATCAAGAAAAATTCAGTTTTTAAATGGGGAAAAGAAGAAAGAAATTCTTTTGAGTTAATTAAGAAAGATATTGTTGAAGCTCCCTCTTTAACAACTCTTGATTTTCTTAAATCCTTTGTGTTATACACATTTTCTTTGGATACATCATATGCAGCCGTTTTAACATAGTTAAATGATCAAAACATTGAAGCACCAATTGCATTTTTTAGTTCTAATATTCAAGGTGTGGAGTTAAACTATTCATTTGTAGAAAAACAAGCTTATGGCGTGGTTAAATCTTTGAAACATTTTAGACCTTTTCTCTTAAAAACACACACCAAGATAATAGTACCTTACTCAGAAGTAAGGAAATTATTAATACAACGAGAAGTAGGAGAGAAAAGAACAAATTGGGTCATTGTACTTCAGGAATATGATGTAGAAATACACCCAGCTAAATTGTTAAAGGACAAGGTCTCTACAAAATGTTAATTGGATCTTCTCATTTTCCTAAAGATGAGGATCAATCAAAAGAAATAAAAATATTTAAGGTAAGCCTAAACGATTCTCAATCGCAATATACTGATATGAAATTATTCTTAAAAAATGGATCTTCTCCTTTAAATATCAATTATACTGCAAAGCGTGCTTTGAGACTTAAAGCAAATCAATATCAACTCGTAAATGACATCTTATTTAGGAAGAATTATGATTCTGTATTATTAAGATGCTTAGAGAAAACTAAAGTTGAAAAGGTATTACAGGAACTACATGATGGACTAGCTGGAGGTCATTTCGGAGGAAATACCACAGCTCATAAAATACTGCATGCTGGTTACTATAGGCCAACTTTGTTTAAATATGCACGTGAATATGCAAGAAAATGTAAAACATGTCAAACTACAGTAGGAAGAGAAAAGAAACCAGCATTTCCATTACAACCAGTAAATATCCGACAACCATTTGAACAATGGGGGTTAGATATTATAGGTGAAATAACTCCAAACTCTTCAAAGCAGCACATGTATATTCTAACTGCAACTGATTATTTCACAAAATGGGTAGAAGCTATCCCATTGAAAGTGGTCAATACACAAAATATTACCGATTTTATTGATCAATTCATAATTACCAAGTTTGGCCTTCCATCATCTTTGATATTTGATAATGCATCTTACTTTTTTGGAAATGCAATGATTGAGTTTGATTTGAAAAGAGGTTTTAAATTAAAATACTCAGCCAATTATTACCCACAAGGAAATGGATTAGTTGAATCTACGAATAAAAACCTTATCAGAATCATTAAAAGAACTGTGGAGCAAAATCATAAGAACTGACATAAAGCATTATTATTTTCTCTCTGGGCAGATAGAATCACTCGAAAAGCTTCAATAGGCACTTCACCATTTGTGTTAGTTTATGGAAAAGAATCAATTCTACCTTCAAATGTAACAATACTATCATTTGCTTTAGTACAATTTATTGATGAAAATCCTTCTTCTTCTCTCCAACTTAGACAAGATCAAATCCTTAAGTTAGAAGAAGAAAGAGAAAAAGCTAAACAAATTCATATCCATCATCAACAAGTAATAAAAGCCTCATTTGATTTAACATCTGTTAGTTCAAACGTTTTTCAAATTGGTGATTTGGTATTAAAATGGGATAAATCTCATGAAGAAAAGGGTAAACACACAAAGTTTCAAAAACTATGGCTAGGACCATTTCAAATAGTCAAAAAAATTGGTTCATCAACATTTTTGTTACAGGATTTATCGGGTAAAAAAGATTCTTTACCTGTTAATGGGAAAATTTTGAAAAAATATTTTTCATAGAAGGCAGTCCTTCTATCTTTGTACATTAAAATTTTACTTTCATATAGAAATAAAATTGTTTAGTACTGACAATTGACTTTTCAAAAATAAGTCTTAGATAAATTCTTTTTGCTTTTTCTTCTTCCACTTATTAGAAAATAGAACTGTTAAAGAAAAATCGAAAGATTTAGGAAAAAACAGATTCATTTTATCTTTTTAGAAAAATGGAATTTCAATAAAACACTTATTTTGTTTGAAAAACTCTCATTTTTATCTAGTATGAAAATTATTTTGTTAGTCATGAAAAGAAAATTATATTATAGTGAAAAATATTCTTCAGAAAAGCAATCTAACAACTCGACATTATCATCTGGCATCTTAGAAAGAAATATGATTCATCCCATCTAGTAAATCTTATAATTTTTAAAAGAAATTTAAAAAGAAAAATTAAAAAATAAAAAGTTTCGAGAAAACTTAAAAGATAATAAGTCTCATCATGAGCTTGTTTACCATGTTCATGGAAAAATAATTGAACTGACATTACTAATACTGTCTACCAAAACAGTGTAATGACTTGATATTATATCATATAGACAAGGGGTCTCATCATGAGCCAACTTGATCAGTTTAATTATAATTTGTGAATGGCATTGTCACTATTTGGCTAGCAAGCCAAGACAATGGCTTTTAAGAAGATAAAAAAATAATAAAGGAAAAATAATTTACTTATGAAAATGATGAGAAATACTGGATGGAAAAATGGATCATAGCCGGTTAAAGAATAACCCTACCAAAAGCTTAAAACTACATATTGGAAAAGAGGCTCTATCTATGATAAAAGATTAAAATTATAAAAAGCTTTATTTATAAAGATTATTTCCTATATTATTTTTAAATAAGTAAAGAATGATATTGATTTTTATACTTATATCTTTTTAGAGAAATTCTCCAAAATTAAGTGAACAAATGAAATTTTCATTATTTGAAAAAAGATATTATTTATTTGAAATTTCATTTCTTTAACTATTTTATTTTATATATAGAAGGATTTAGAGTTTTCAAAAAAAAAATTATCAGAGATATCTGGTTCATCTAAGTGAATTGCCAGTTGTTGTACTATACAACAACCCCCCATTTATTTTTATAAATAGGGACCCTTTAGAAATAAATAAGAAAATCCTTTTTAAAAAAAGATACTTTCAAAAAAACACTTAGGAAATAAAATTCCTGCCCAAAAGGCGCATCACTCATCATATATGTTATTTTTTCAAAAAGAAATCTTAAAGCATAAAATCTGCGAACAGCGAAATGCGCTCTTTAGAAAGCTTTACTTTCCTTTTTCACATCGCACTTGATTTAGTTAAAACTTAAAGGAACAAAGTGATAAAATTTTTGATAACCGCGGAATCGACGAAGTGAATAAACTCAAAAATATAAATCTTTTTCGCATCACATCCATTTTTTCATTTTCGCAAATCGCATCGCGCACAACTTATAGTATAGACTTAAATATATCTTTTAAATCTTGCAATATGTGATTTGCGCAGATCGTACTTTGCAATTTTTACGAGACAATCACGAAATATTATAAGAAATCATTGTGATTTGCGCATTTAATAATCTTAGTGTGTGAAAAGAAACTTATGTCATTGTTAGCCACCTATAAAATTTGTCATATCAAATGGTGGCTAAATTGTTAGTTCATGAAGTCTTATGAAGTCGACTTATCCTTTGATTAATCTTCACTGCTGTTTCCCTCTCAATTATGAAGATCTGTTGTTTTCCTGAAGAAAAGACTGCTGCAAAAACTCAAATTTTCCTCATTTTTCCCTTCCTTTCACTCATTATTAACCTTCATTTTTTATCCCCTTTTTCCCATAAAATTCCTCTATTTTCCCTCATTTCCTTCTTCCCTTCATAAATCCCCTTTTATAAGGTTTAAAAATCCTTTTTAAACCTGACCGAAACCCTCAAAATCCTTTGAAAATCCTTGAAAATTCATAAAAAACCCAATTTTTCATTATAGGCCTAAGCCGCTTTAAGCTAAGACCTAAACCACTTCCCCACCATGCGACTTAGCACTAGAACCAAGCGTAAAGCCCGAAGGTGTTTATCGCAATTAGAACTTCCGACGAGCGCATTTATTTTGTTATTAAAAAACCCCCGATGCGATTGGCCCCTTTGTTATAAACCCCCAATCCCTTGCTTTCTTTGTAAAACCTGGAGCCCGCAATCGGGCGCTAAACAATATAAATAAACCCTCCCCAAAGCCCATTTTCCTTTGTATTTCATGAAAAACCCATTTTTCCTATGTTAAAAGGAAACCCGTCGGTTCACGGTTTAAACCATTCCCAACCATTGATCTAAAATGATCAAACGGACTTCGGGATCTCGCATCGAAGGTTTCCATTGGGCGCGTTTGAATATTTTACTGCCCCCTCCCGATTGGCGATCTTCTGATGGCTTCTCAGCCGTTGATCTCCCCGTCAAGCTCAAATCCAACGACCCACATTGCTCTTTTTCATAAGCCCATCCCCCTGCCTTTGGACCTCTGATTCATTCCCCGTTTTCGATCTGGCCATCAGATCAACAGTCCACATATAATCGCATCGGCGCCCTTTCCTCTCTCCTCCATCGATCGCGAATCTTCCAATTTCATCTAGGTCGTCCATGGATCAGGATCCAACGGTCCAGATCAAAGCCCTCACCCTTTGTTAAAAATCATGAACCCGCTGCATAAATTTTTAAATGAGATCTTCGTCGTTGATCTCTGCAGATCAATGACCCACATTGGCCCTTTCTCTGCCCAAACCCTCACCTCATTTTTTATTCATTTGACCCCGCGATTTAATCTGGACCATTCATTCCTTGATCCAATGGTCTAGAATCAACCCGATAGGCCCAACTCCTTTGGGTCCTACCATTCTCCATATCAAATCTCAGCCGTCCATCCCTGATCGGATGGTCAAGATTGAAACCGCCTTCCCCTGCCCCACCTCTTTCCGTCCTTGCATCTTGTCTTATCGCACTCTCGTCTCGACCGTTCGATCTGACGCCCTAGATCTAAAAGCCAGCGCGCAGTTTCGCATAAATTTAAGCCCGATCGTTAATGATTTGAAATTATGCGATGTAGGCAGTTTCAAAAGGCCACGTGTCGGCCAATAACACATATCACGTTCAAAAATTTAAAACCGCCCTTCCTCCATTTTTCAACACGAAACCAATGGTTTCTGTAGCCGAAACCACTTTACCCCATTTGTATTGCATTCTATCGTGTTATCAACGATCCCAGTTTAATCTTGCGTTAGTTCATCTCCCTCTGCCCATCCTCCAAGGGACTCTTTCGATCAACCTACGCCATTGATCTCTGAGGCTAATCTCATCCGACGACCCAGAAACACCTGAGAAACCCCAAATTTCATTTTTATACTTTTTTCTCCGCCAAAGGTTTTTAACCCATTTCCTTTGTATTTTCCGCCGTTTCATTATAAAGTGACCCCTCTGTTTTATATGTTTACAATTGATCTCAGCCGTTGATCTCTATAGATCAACGATTCTGACTTAATCTCCCCACTGTTATCCAATAGCCTCTCCTTTCGACCTCGACAAAGTAATCCTCGTTGTTGGATGCTTTCATCCAATGGCTACGATCTAACTTAAACCATCTGAAGTATTTAAACCCAAATATGCATGATTTTCTAATTTTTCTTTGTTGTGCAGGTTTTAATGGTTTTTTCCAATATTTTAAAAAGATAATTGAAGGTCGGGGATGACGATCCCTCAGGCCATTATTCATCACGGAGAATCATTATACAGGGTTCAACACCATGTTTCATCAGTCCCTCATGAGCATTGATGCCATTATAAACCCTCTGCGCGCCTGCACATCAACAAGACACATCAAAGCTAAATCAAGCAAAGAGTATCAGTGTTAAAGATCTAGCCACAACAAAGATGAAGAATTGAAGATTGTTTACACAGTTTTGAAGGATTATGGCCTAAATCGACAATCAAAAGCCTAATCCACTCAATTAAATGCAGTTTGTAGAAAAAAAGACAGAATTTAGGCCTAATTAAGCCTAACACACAGAATAAAATCAAATTAACAGTGCTTAAAGAAAAACAAAAAAATTCTATCAGTCCGAGAAAGCCTCCATTGCCACATCAAAGGCTAATTGAATCCTCTCCAGCTACCAAAAGCCACCTGCGGCCTCAAAGCATTCAAAAGAGGCCAAGTTATTACTAGAACAAAAGATATTAGCATAAAGACAGCTCAACAGTTATTTCGAATCAAAGAAACTAATTTAAATTGTCAGCAGAGTTATTACAAAGATGAAGGAAGAGCTCTAAAGTCAACAAACTCTGCTACGAAGATCAAACACTTAATACAAACCCATTAATACAGAGGAAATATCTATAATATTATCCATTGAGCCCCTCAAAGGCTTAGAAGCATTAAACTATATTAATTGAACCTATAGATCTTTTCTCTCATCCACCTCCTCATTTTCCTATAAAACCTCCTTGAGGAGCACATTGTAAAGGGTTGGTTGCAGAACTTTGATGTAATACTTGTGCTCGGAAATTTCTACATGTAAATAGTGTTCAGAGGCTCTTGAAGCTCTGTTTGTGATCACATAAGTTAGGCTGAGAAGAGAAGATGATTGTTGAACTGAAACATTGGACTTGAAGAATGTAACTGGATTGACATCAATATACAAGCTGATTCTTGGGATCCTGGTTTATATCACTGGTGAAGTGCTTCTTTCTGTGTTATTGTTTTCCTTTCATGTATGTAATTTTGTCCACTTATTCTCTGATAAAGAATAGCAAGCATAGAGTTAGGATTTACTGTTTACAGTACCCTTATCTGACTGATAAGTTTTATCTCAATGTTTTCCTCCAAATTGTGTGTTTAAGAATGACTTAAGTTAAGTGTAAAAATTATCAAGGAATGTTGGTTTGCCGCTGTCTTGATGTGCAAGGCTTGAAAGCAAGTTCTTGAATGTTATTTTCATTATATGCTCAGTAGAGTTAGACTAGGAAAGTTTATTGTTTGCCCTGTCTTCTAGTTCTTTCTTCAAAGGTAATTCTGAAAGTGTCCCTAAGAGTATGCTGAAAGCAGTTTAGATTTAAAAGTATCTTATCTGATCTTAGGCTGCACTTTTTTTTTCTTATCTATTTTCATCCCTTCTGAAAGTAATTATGTGGATTACTAGATTGTTTATCTAATGAGTTAGCTTTAATACGAACTTGTCCAAAGAAGTCTATGGTTAGCCCTGTCCTTTGGTTAGTTTTAAACAGTTACTTAAAAGGCTTTTCTTGTTTGGAAAGATTGATAAATCCTAGTTGAAATTATTGTCTTTTTCCACCCCTTCAACACTTTTATTGTTCCATTCCATAATTTTATCTAAGAGATCTTGTGATATAGATGAATTTCCCCTTGAAACACTCTTGAAATTGTTGCACAATTAAAACCTTTTATGACTCCATAGCCCGATGGACTAAAAACCAGCATTATATCTATCCTAACAGCCAAGTCTTGTTCTGATTTCTAGCAACTTCACACTTTTGAAACTCTTTCATTTTAGGAATTTTCACTCAACTAAAAATCATGCTCAACCATCTAAAAAAAAAAAAAAACCCATGTTATTAATAACTAGCCTAATATCATACCCAAAAGCCTTAAAGATAAATCAATCTTTGCACTTATAGAGAGATCCCTCTCTAGATTCAGGAGGGCTAGATCCTAGAATCCCAAAGTGGTTCAAGTGTTCTCGTCGCAGTTCTGGTCTCACCAATCTGCTGGAATTACAGGGAGCTAACAGTCATATTGGATTAAATTTTAGATCTTAACAAATTTTAATAAGCATTGCATGTGAAGCCCGGTGAAGCCATGTCAAGGATTAAATTTTGAAATCATAATGAATTATGAAGAGATGATTGACAAGATTGACAGAGTTTCGTGTGAGTTTGAAATAAATTTTTGATACGACTTTGTAAATGCTTGTTATATGATATCTTTCATTTCATTATTAGGAAATCAGTTACTGAATTGAGAGAGTCTAAGATGAGTAAGAAAGGTAAATAAATCTCTCAAGCATCGTCCTCAGAAGATACAGATATGCCTTCACTATTCTCAGACACTGTCTGTAACAAGGATTACAATGTCTCATCATGAGAAGCTATGTACAAACTATTTGAGGATGAAGGGCCAAAAGTGATAACAAAGATATATGCGACAGGCACTGATATCACTTCCGATGCAATTCTTTTCGACGTTGCATGCTCATTTATTCATAAGATAGCCGCAAGACCAAAAATTATACCTTACATGGATATGATCAAATGGGCAGTTGAAAATTTGAATATTGAAGACAGAGTATTTAAGAATTCTAGAGGAGAGACTATGGGTTCTTTTAAAGCTGAATATTTGGTAGCCATGTATCATTTACCAGCTCCGCAACAAAAGGATGACAATAGATATGTGCAAACGTTCAAAGCTAAACATCCAGATCTTATCAAGGTCATCCATGAGTGGAAGGACAATGAGGGAAAACTGAAGCAAGATAAATCTAGTACGTGCTCCATTGCACAAATCCCTCATTCCTATTGCTTTTTTGTTGGTATGTTGTGTAGGTTATTTGCTAGACCTGATAGTACTAGGTTTTCTAGAGACTGGGTTCCCTTAATTGACACAGTCGTCAATTCATCCATTTTGAATTGGGCAGACGTTTTATCTAATTATTTAGAAAAACACATTGCTGAATATAGGAATAAAAGGAATGCTTCACCTCAAGAAACTTCACCCTTTTTCATGTCCGCTTATGTTATGGATTCCATCTGTTATATTTCTACATTTCCAATCATGGGTTGGAAATGGACCGTTACAGACCCTACACCAATCCATATTTACCATGAAGAACTCTGGGATTCCAAATATCACTTGAATTTCTATAAAGTATGTTATGGAGTTATGCTGCCTATGTATTAACTGATTTTCGATAAAAATATCCCTAGGGTTTCCAAGGAATTCAATAGAGATATTGTTCCTACAGCCCGATGGTTTGCTGAAAAGAAATTTACTTATGTTCGAGTATTTGGAAGTTCCGCTCTTCCACATTTTTTTCCATATTATGTTTCGGATAGATTGTTTGGGAGAGAAATAGCTTATCAACTTATTAATGGTGCCAAAAAACAGTTAAAAGATGAAAAAAAGGCTATTTGGCCTTCATTCCCTGTACAGTGTGGTACTTTTTCTTTAGCAAACATTGGCCATACATACAAAGAGGCTCCTAATATTCAGATGTTAAATTTAGCATTTATGCCTGGGAGACTGTATGATCCCAATGTTGAAATTAATAATTACATGGCAAGACTTAAGACCAAGCCTTTTGTAAAAGAAGAGGATCAGTTTGATGACTTCTTTCAGGGAGTCGAAGATTTTTCATACGTTATTAAGAGGGTTTCCAAACAATTAAGTCAATAAGATATCGAAGATTTTCAGGAATACATAAATAAGAGGTTAAAGAATGTCCCTTTAAATTTGCTAGTTATGGAAGAAGAAAAACACACTCCAAGTGTTAGTCTTGAGGAAGAAATGAAGGATGATTCTGAAAATGAATCTCGTGAGTCTCAACAACAATCTGATAAGGCCAATCAATCTAAAGATGAGGCTGAGTCTACAAAATCCAATTCGGAAATTGACCAGATTATTCAAGATATAGAGTTGCAAGGAAAAATAAACAACAATGTCACTGAATCAAATATAGAAGCAGTTCCAAAAGGTCAGATCATAGAAGATCAATCTAAATCATCTGAAGGAAAAGACCTAATAAATGAATGGGAACAATTTTCCCAAGCAAAAAAAACTTCTAAAGGAAAGGTCAATATTAGTCAAGCAACATGTTTTCAAATGCCAGAGCCTTCCCAAAGGATATTCCAGATTGTCAACCCTTTACAAACAATCCCAGCAACACAGAGCAGAGAGATTATTCCGACCCACTCCGCAGATCAAATAATTTTTCAAGTAGAAGACATTCCATCATTGGATATCTTCTACAGTCCCAGCCATAGAGCTGTGGTCAAAGGAAATAAAAGAAGAAGGACTAATGAAACAACTCTTAAATATATAGATGAATTAGTTGACATCCTATGGAAATATTATTAGAGGATCCCACTGAAAATTTGACTAAACTGTCACAATATGCAGGAGCTTATGCTACAGTGACTGTAGATAAGGCAAGTGAAATCAAAGCACTTTTGAAGCAGAGGGAATACAGGATACAGGAATTGGAACACATGTTAGATAAAGAGAAAGTCAAATCTACAGAACAGATCAAAGAAAATTTAGAATAGTTCCATAAATATTTTAAAAAACTTAAATTGGAACATCATATAGAACTTAAAGATAAACAGATACTGCTGGAGAGAACCATGGCAGAATTACAGAATCAATCACAGTAAGAAAATTTCATTCAAGAAGAACTTGAGATAAATAAAATGATTAAAGAGCAACAAAAGGAATTTTGTCATCAAGTTGCTACGATTGATTCTTATTGTGATTCCAATAAAATAATGATTCAGAAAATTGCCATTCAAAAAATTGAATGTGAGAAACTTCAAAAACAAATTGAAGAACATATGCAATGGCAAGATTCAGATATGGGAAAACAAGCTAATCTACCTGAGATAGATAGGCTTCATGGAGAATTATTATTTACAGAGTGGAAAACACAGATTGCTCAAGCAGAAAAAGCAGCAATTAAAACATTCAGCAAATCAAATGAGTTCATACGGCTTTTATGTGACCAATTGTTTAAAATAAGACTTATTGAAGAAAACATGTCTGATATGTTTTCATTAACAAAAAAAACATAATTGAAATGGACACAAAGAGCAGAAAAACAAGAAGAAGAAATCACGAAAGTCAATAAGTTTGATCAAGAAAATTCTTGGAATTTTCTGATCAAACCTTATCATCAGCAACAGACTCTTCTACTTCTCACAGAATCAGCTAAAAAGTCTCAATCAACAATTGCAAATTCCATCTTCAAGAATCAAATCCGGTCACGAATATCTCAGCCACCTCAACTCAAGACAATGCTAGATATCTGCAAATTACGTGACCATATTCTGCAAAAGATGCAAAAGCCTTAAAATTAGGATTTTTAGTTTTTAATTCCTAGATTATTGTTCAAGTTAGAGGAAGGTTGTTTGAAACCTCCTTTACATTTTTGTAAAAAAATTAATTTAGTTTGTAGTTAGTTTTAGTATTTAAACTCTTCTCATGCATTTAGAGAAAGGTCCAAAATTTTATTAAGAATATTTGCAAAGAATGCTTAATTGTAAGTAAGTTTGTGAATGCCTTGATGAAATAATGGAACACAATTATATTAAGTTATAAACATCATTTTGTTGATCAATGCCTCGTACAATTTTGTATTCTTTGAACAACTCTTTGATTGAAGGATTGGATACAACCTATTATCACTGATCTGATAGACAGAGTAATACACAACTGGTACTAATATCATGTTTGTTATTTTTGTTTCTAAAAATTAGTGATAAACACAGCTTTCATGAATCATGTATGAAATTAATTGTTTATGTCTGAAATATCTGTTGCACTAATGTACAATATAAATAAAAAAATTAGTTACTTTATATATGGTCATCAGACAATGTGATATATGTTTCATTTTCTTTTGATTAATTAATTTTTCGAGAGAACCATTTTACATGGTAATAATTCTATTAAATCTGAATTGATTTCATGACAGATTCAATAGATATCTTTCTAGATCGCATTGAGATATTATATCCTGGGTTAGATTAAATTTAATTCAAAGTCTTGCATTTAGAGTTAAATTTGTGTTAGTTTGTAGTAATTCATCCTTTCAATTTTTTTTTGTAGAAAGCCAACAAGTTATCATTCAAAAACCAAAACTGGGAAACTGGTCCCATCACACCCAGTCAGAGCCACTACCCCAATAGAAAAGGAGCTGCTTTAAGGTCCGGACTGGGTGGTTATCCCCCTTTTTTGTTGCCACGGATTTATGAGGCCTCAACACCAGGTTATGAATTCGAAAGGCTTCACTCAACATAAGTTTCATGTACTGTTAGGGTCCCGTGATTTGGCATATTGGCAAGTCAAGTGACAGGGTAACATCAAACCAACTTTGGAGCCCTAGGACCTAGCCTTCTTGGACTCAAAGAGTGCTCTCTCTATTATGCAAGGGATGTAGACTTGTTTGCTTCTTATGTATTTGATTTTAGGCTAGTTGTTAAGTATGTTTTTAGTTTTTTTTAGGTTTTTGAGGGAGGAACTGATCAAAGGATAAATAGATAAAAATATTGTCAGATCAACTAGGGTATGGGGTCGAAAAGGTCGAGAATGTTTCAAATGGTGGACAAGGTATATTGCAGGGCCGATTTGGTCGAGGTAAAATGGATTCTTTAGGTGGAGTGAAATGGGATGGACACTAGGTTTGTGAAGGACAAAGTGGTTTAAGCATAAATAGTTTTACAGCAGACATCCATGTGGTAGGGCTAACCATTAATCACTATAAATGAAACTTCAAACTGATAGATGTGTAAAATAAACATTCAGGCGATACACAGAAGTATAAGACCCTCTAACTTTGGGAAAATCACCTTCAGACTTTGGGGAAAACAAACAAGATAGACAAACAACTCAATCTATGAAGCAGGAAATCCTAAACATCATATTTGAGCTATCGAGAGCTTTGAGCTAAGATTGCAGAGCACAGGCAAAGGGAAAGATCGAAACAAGACCTCTTTGGTTTAACTAGGACAATCAAACATTCAGAGAAAGGTTTCAATAATGGGGTTTTGGTTAGCTATGAGTAAGCAAGGCATACTGTGAATCATACTAGATAGCATACATAATAACCATTAATGAAATTGATAACAAGTTCTTAGGGTATAAAATAGTAGTTAAGAATTCTTTGACATAACTAAGAAAGAAGAAAAACATAGAAGTTGTAATGAATCAGGACACTTGAGGTGCCTCCATGGGCATGTCTCAAATTTATTATTTACTTACCTACAGCAAGAAAGAAGCATGAAAACATGTATGATAAACTAAGGAAACATAACATATAAGGAAAACCATTTACCAAGTCATGGAATCCTACAACAGTCCTCTTCCACCATCCAAGTCACACAAGAAATTATCCACTTCATGAGACAAAGTATTTCTTCCAAGCTTGTAATACCATGTATTGCTCTATATCATCAATTTCAGCCCCTTGATACAATGAAATCTCTTGGAATATATAGGCTAAAGAGAAAGAAACTATCCAAGAGCATCTAGAAGGCCATTGGCCTATTACAAATATCTGATTTTTTCCTTGAGGCTTTGTAAAGCCCAAGGCACAAAATATCTTTAAAAATATATATAAAATGATAAAAAAGGAAATAAAATTGACTTTACATGACTGAAAAGTGCTAAAAAAGGCTTAACGCACATTTGGATGAGCATCTTTAGAAATCTTCCTTTTTTGCCAAAATGCTACAGGAGCGTAGCAGTAGAAAATTTCCTATTTTGCAAACAATTTTTGAGGGACCTCCCGATGTCAAAACGAGGCCTGTGATGGCTCGTTGGAAATCCCTGGATGTCTAATTTTTGGAACTACTTGAGTTTTCCCAAACGGATTCTGGGAAGTCTATCAAAAACTGAACTGAGTGAAAAAAACTAGAAAAGTAGCCCTTGCTGATATGTGAGGCAGAAAGTGAAAAAATGACTGATTTTTGCCTCTTTGGGGGACCAAAACACCTCCTTTGGATCTGAAAATTTGTGATTAGCTGCCCCAAAATTTAATCCATCCAAAAAAATGGCTTTCATGAGCTGAGGATGCTCCTAGCACCCATGTTAGTGCCTTGAAAAATGTGCAATTAGGGCCAAAAAACACAAAAAAAAAATCATGTCAAAATTTGCTCAATTTTGGCGAGCAAGCCCCTTATGGGTTCTTAGAAGCATGCAAGGAAGATGAGGCCAATATTTCAAGCCCAAATATGATTTTATCTACTTTTTCTACCAGGCACCTCTTGCGGGCAACTTTGAGCCTTTCTTGAGCAAGTTTGAGCTTTCTTCGGGCAAATTGGTTCAACTTCTTGTAGTGCCCGGTCATTTTCTTTTGAAAACTCAAGTATCTTTTTGATTTATCTAATTTATCCTCTAAATTATTGTTGGCCCTTTCAAGCCATGATTCTTTATCATTTTCTATTTCTTGGGCGAGCAATTGTGTGAGAGGATAAGATCAAACAAGGGTTGCTTCTTCTTGCTTATTTTTCTCCAAAGCTTTCCTGAGACCCATAGTCCTAGGCCTCTTTCTCATTGGCTGCTCTTCTTCTTTAGTATCATCAAATTCGCCCATAAGCTCTTCAAGCTTGACTTGTGCTTTGTAGGCTTCCCTTTGGTATTTGAAAGCCCAGGCCTCATAAACTGCCATTTGACCACTCATTTGTTTGTTTTGCATCTGTAGAACATGTATGAGGTCCTTTGACCTTTCTAGATCAGCTTCTAAGTCATGAATTTGGGCTTCTCTGTTTTTCAAAAGAGCCTCAAGAATTCTAGCTTCATCATCCCCAGCATCATTGTCTATCTGTATGATGTCAAACTTCCTTTCCTTTTCATGACTACTCTCTTGTTGTTCCTATTTTTCTTTACCTTTGCCTTGGGTAGACTTCTTGGTCCTTTTCCTCTTTGGAAATTTGACAATACTCTTCTTAGGTAGTTTTCCTCTACTTCTTAGCACTCTTGTGACATTGCTAGTCACTTCTGAAGTGATCTTCTTCTTTTCAGATCTAATGTTTCTAGGCTTCACCACTTTTGGAGGAAGAGTCATGGCCCCTTGCCTAGGAGAGGCATCTAGCACATGCTTTGGAGAATTCTCTTCATGCTCCCTGTTTTCACTGCCTTCTTTAGATTCATCATTACTTGCTTCATGGTCCTTGATTTGGTCTTGGCTACCCTCAGGATTGTTTTGATCTTTTTGCTCCATGTTTCCCCCTTTGGAATGCTCACTGTTTGGTGTTTGCATGACATCATCATTGCTTGCTTGAGGACTGTCATGTTTCTCATCATTAGTGTCTCTTTGAGGACTGTTATGACCCTCATCACCGTTGTTTTGGCTTCCACTTTGTTTGCTTTCTTGAGGACTGTATTGTTTATCCTCATCTCTGTCTTGAATTTGCTGAGGGCTGCTACCATGGTCACTTTGCATGTTGTTACCTCCCTCACTATTTTCTTTATCCTCTGTGTGTGGACTGCCATCATGGTCACTTTTCCTTTCTCCACTGCTTTAAACCTCTTCACCTTGCTCTCTATCACCACTAGCTGGCTGCACTTTATCATCACTATTTTGCTTCTTGTCATTTTTCCCTTCCTCATCACTATTTTTCTTAGAATTCTCTTCTTCACTCTCAATCATAGGGGATTTTTTCTTTTTAGGAGAAGATTTACTAGAAGAAGGAGAATCATGGTGAGTGGATGTTGAGGAAAGCACATGAGATGGGCCATGAGATGAAGAGGCCATAGAAAAATTGGAATGGGAGATGAAGGATTCCCAAGAAACTCCCTTTTTCTCAAGTTGATGGAGGATGATGATCTTGATAAGGGAATTATGAAACAAACAAGCTTGTTGTTCACTGGAGGGATTCTTTTGGACAGTTGAGGCCATCTTGTCAATGCTTCTGCAGATGCATAAAGGGAGGTTCAAAAGCTGGGTCCTGGTGAAGTGCATCAACAGTCAAATATGATATGAATAGACTCTAGAGTATCTCCCTTCACATGTAAAGTATCTCATGATGACCTTCATGAGAGGTGCATAACTGTTCAATAGATGAGAAAAGGGGAAGATGGCCTTGCATTCATTTTGGTAAGCAGGCTTTAGAAAGGGATTGTAGTGATCCACGTTCAAATAGGCTTGCTTGAACCATTTCTCACCAAGATAGGGGATCTTGGTGACTTTTGATACTGCTTTAGGACTAAGAATGAAATCAAGGCCTACTATGTGAATTTTCCCTTCTTGCAGCCTTAAAGAAAACAAATGTGTTAAAGGAGGGTGATTTTTTACCTCTTGAACTCTTTGGCAAAAATCAAGGCACCCTACTTCATGAAAATCGAAGAGAACCGAAGGTGATTCATTTATCTCCTGAGTTGTAATAGGCTCAAACCTTTTGTGATATCCACTGCTGCTGTCCCTCTTTGGAGACATTTTCATTTTCTGATACCCTTCATTAACTTACCAAAACAAGACCTTGAACTGTACTGAAAAATAGACCCCTTCTTTGAGCACTAATTTTCTCTTTAGTTGGCAAACAAGTATTTGTTAAATGAAAATAAATTTACTTCTCCAGCACTGTGTCTTAAGAAAAGAGGCATTTAATAAGATCTATTTGTGGTTTTCGAAGACAGGTCCCCTTTTGTTTTTGACACAAAAATTATTTTCCCCTCAATCACTGTTTTCATTGAAATCACTGTTTAAGAGACTCCTTTTAAACTGATAACAAGCCTTTCCTCCCTTAATTACTTTTTCTCTGTAATTTTTGGCAAAGAGGGTTTCCTTGAAAATAGCTAGGTTTCTTTCTTTGAAATCACTATTTAAGAGACTCCTCTAAAACTGATAACAAGCCTTTCCTTATCACTGTTTCTCTGTGAGGTTTAAACAAACAGGGTACTCATGAAAATGGCTATATTTCCTCTTTTGAAAATCACTATCTTTCTTTCCTAGGCTGGCAAACAATTTCTTTGATGAAGATCAGTTCTTTAGCACACAAGGTTTGGCTTCTTTGTGAAACTGTGATTATCCTCTTACAAACTTGATTTCAAACTTCTTCAAATAAAAAATATGGCTGAGAGACAATAAATACCTTTAAAAATGTCCCTTGATGTATTTGGAGGTGAGATTTTTGTGTGAAAACTGCTCTTTAACAAACTTTTGAGGCTTCTTGACCTTTGCTGCAACTTCTTTTAGTACTGGCCCGGGCGGGCAAACCGTCGTTCAAGAGTGGCCCGGGCGGCGGGCCGTTCAGAGGTGGCCCGGGCGGGTCAAAAATGGGCTATGCAGATAGTGAAAATGACAAGGGAAAGGGTAAAAAATGAAATATGAGTATGGTGAGGGCACAAGGCAAGTGAGAGGAGTTGTATCAAGAGTCCGAGCAGTTGGATAAAGGAAAAAATTGCATGCGTGCCACATTCAGGCTGGGCACTGGGCCGGGTAGGCCTGAACGAGAAAACACACCATGTTTGATGGGCATTGGGCCGGGCACAGACGTGCCACTTAGTTCTACAGGCGTGTCACGCTGTGTATGAAAACCCTTCTATAGTCACCTATAGGCGAGTCGTGCAATTCTTCAAGCGCACCACGTATTAAAAAAGTTGCAAATGACTTAAAAAATTTGCTCAAGACTATTTCTTTCTTCCGTGACTTGGCTTTTCACAATGATGAATGATACTTGCTCGAGCTCTTTTATACTTGATGAGGGTTTAAAAATCCCCCCCTCCTTTATCATTTCAAAATATTAAATCACCTTTTTTAGCCCTTGTAACCTTTTTAAAAGTGACTTGATGCTTTCTGTTCTTCCAATGAGCATTTGGTCTTGTTTAGTGCATGCTGTTGTGATTGTTTGATGTGCCCAGAAGACTGTTGTTCAAAAGGCTTCTCTACATTTGAGATATTATCATCCTTGTTACCATCAATGATTTTTGAATCACCTCTGACATGAGCCCAGTATAGGAGGATTATCACAAGGCATGAATTCAATTTCTAGTTCATCTTGCTGTGATTTACCTTTAAGTGCTCTTGAATCTGGGCTTGACGAGGACATTCCCAGTTGAATAGTCCTCTGAAGGCTATTATCAATACAAGAAGAGGAAAATGAGACCCATAGTAAATCATCCATGCTGCTATTCATTTCATGCCCAATTGTAGATTCACAGTTTCTAAGAAGTATGTCAACATCTTCAAAGTTGCCAATGTTGGACCAACCTTACTCCAGCAGGCTGCAACTATTTTTATCTTCTTGCTCATTCCCCCAAAAAAAATTCAAGGTCAGCTTCTGGTGGGAAAATTTTAGTTAGTGAGAAATCGTAAGAAATATTCATAATTGTTGCATCTCTGTATCCAAGTATAGAATCCCCATTCTCAAGAATTGGATCCTCCTTACAACTCCCAATAATTAAGTCATTCTCAGCTGAACATAGTTTTATGTCTGAATAGAAATCACCTCCCACTCTGTCTCCATATTCAATCTCAATTCCAGAATCAATATGCATCAAGTTGTAAGTAACTTGCTTTTCATCTTGTACATCACACAATAGATTCATATCCAGTAACTGAGTCGATGGTTCCTCATTGCCATTTGAACATGCCATAGCATTGTCCTTTTCCTTGTGCAAAGCATTTGTATTCCCTACAGGCTTTTGTTCTGTACTTTTAACTAGAACATTTGTCCATCCTTTTGGAGGAGGTTTTTAGATAGATTATAATGGTCTTTTCCAAAACAGTGACCTAGTATATCATCTAAAAGAGGCTCATAAAAACACCACTATTACAGCCTCTTAAAACCACTGTTCAAATTTATTGTTTATGAAGTGATGAGGTTCTCTTCATAATACTCTTCTGGGCGCTCTTTTATGAGGAAATAGGCTAAAAACCAACAATGTATGTTACTAGATTTACTTTGCAAAATCTTGGAAGAACCCTTTCAGCATTGTATATCTTAAGTCTGTCCCTAATAGACTACCTTTCTTAGACATAATGCTGAAACTTAGAAAACTGATCTTTTACTTGTTCATGAAGGAGATCACCAAACACATGATTTGACCCTCCATTTTTTACCAAGGAGGTCACCCTTTTAAAACCACTAATGCAGCCTCTCAAAACCATAATGCAAATTCATTGTTTTATGAAGTGATGAGGGTCTTTAAAACCATGTGTTTCCTCTGTACGTATGATGAAGGAGGCCTCTAAATCATAAAAAATTTACCTTTATCAGACACTGTGCCATATTGTCTTTTCGAAGGTGGTATTTCAAATTTGAAACTAGAACTTATCCTCTAATTGAAAACATTTCATAATGTAAACTGCTTGTGTCCACTAAGACTCTATCTCTTATCATTTGATGGAGGCACCCTTTGACTGAATGTGAATCATGGTTTCATCACCCTTTTTAACCCTTTGAGTGAGCTGATTTATAGTGTAATTATTTGGAGAGCTAACCCTCTACTTTTTGTGAAGGAGGTCACAACAATGTGTCTTTTAACCTCTGCTTTTATATGAAGGAGGTTCCATCATTTGTTTCTAACCCTTTGCTCTTTGAAGGAGATTTCTATCACTGTGTTTCTAACCCTCTACTTATTATTTGAAAGAGGTCATATTAAACAAAAAATATTCATCTATTCCAACATTGTACCTTGCTCTGTATGTTTGTTTGAAGAATTCCAATAGGAAACAAAGTGGAATTTGACATTTATCATTGATAAGATTACTTGAAAGTCATGTCCTCTTGCTTTATGAGGCCTTGTCTGAGATGTATATATCCTTTTGTAAAATATCACTGTGAACACAAAACCAGAATAAATGTGATTTGTATATGGAGAGTGTTTGCTGCTAGACATCATTGAGCTATCTTTTCCCTTGACTGTGTTTTCAGAGGTATATTGAGATTTCCTTTGACTAATTTTTCACATCCTAGGTTCAAAGTAACATAAGAAGCAGTTGTCTTCTTATGCCCTACATGATGATGCCCTTTGGAAAGATTAGGCAACACTGCTTTTGGAGGAGATTATGGAGCACTGCTGATCATCATCACTCAGTATTTTGTATTCATGTGACTTGGAGAATGATCTCTGTTCTTCAGGCAACTTTTGGATTTAAAACCATATATATTAGTTGATCTTTACTCACTGCACTTCATTTGCTTCATTGATGGCAAACCTTTTCAACATGAGAGACATGTTTGAACTTGTCCCTTTTCTTTTATTTGCATACTGATCATCATTCAATTACACCCCTGCAGAGATGTAAAAACATATGCTTTTGAACCTTGGAGAGCTCCTTTGGTGTTTCATGGGGATTTATGCTTGATCTAAGCATATTTCTTCAGACAGTGAAAAACCTTCTCTTCTTGAAGTTTGAATATTTGTTGAAATTCTTCTGAAATGAGACAAAGTGACCTCTTAGTGGTGTGTGACCTATGGATAGACCAAGTCTTGTTTTGCAGATTAGGAAATAATTCATGGTTGACTGGTACTAGACAGAGGCTTTTGGCCCAGGATATCTTAGCCAAGGAAAAACTCCCTAAACACCACTATCTAACTCAGGGACAATTTTCACAGATTCTGAGTGTTTTCTTAGGCATGATCAGATTTTCATATGACAAGATGATCAAGGATAGAGTAGCAGAAACTTTGTCAACCTTTGGATAGTGAATGGCATGAGAAACAAGGGAAAATGTTAGAAGATAATCACAGCTATGACAACTATAGACATGGAGACTTTGCTGAAGCGAGATAGGTCTTGAAAACTGGAGATTGTTCTCATCATAGACTGACAGGAAGGGGTAGGAGGACAAAAATTGTTTTGGGGTGTTTTCTAGATGAAAAATTGACAGTTTGAGATTAGCTTCTAGAAAAATCAGCTAAGGAAACTAGTCATCAACAACAGGTAAAAAATATTGATGACTAACATGTACAAAAAAAAGACCAAGTTAAACCAAAAACAAAGCAGAAGGAGACAATTTACACAGTAATGGTTACCAAGGATAAAAAATCCACACCAGCAACAGTTTTTTCCAGGACACATTATTTATTATGCATAACGTTAAACATGAATTTTTAGTAAAATCCACTTTTACTAAAAACAAAGAAACATGAAAGAGTTAGTGAGATTTACTGTAAAAGGTAAAAGAAAAAAAAAGTTAAAGAACAAAGAGAGTAGTCAAATCAAAGACCGATTTAAAAGGAAAGTCAGATGATAAGCAACATGAGAGATAAACTAGCATGAGAGAAACAAACAAACTAACAACAAGCAAGAAAACAACACCAGATTTCAGTTAGTTAGAAAGGTGTCACTACCTTTTTGCATCCAGATATTTTATTTCCTAGAATAAATCCTAATTAGTTGATAGGATATTTTGTCATAAGTTGTATAAATACTTCATCAATTCAAAGTATTAAAGTGTGGATTCCTGAACATTTCTATATTTGTAATTGATCTAAATACCTGAGGGTATATTGTACCATTTTCAAGTTAGTAGACAGGATAAGTAATAAAGGCATTGTATTATAGGATTCTTGTGTTGAGCTACTTCAGTGAAGTATATTTCAATTGTTCATTGTCATTTTCTTAAGTATTTCATAAACTTGCATGTTTTTCCAAATTTAAATTTTATAACAAGAATATTATTACAGACTTTGTTTAACTACACTCTGTTCTGAAATGTTATTCATTTTAATGTTTTCCTCTTATATCTGGATCTGAGAATCCTTAATTTCTCTCCCATCCCGATTGACCTATGTCACTTTCCTACATCATCTGGTTTAAGGAATCCTTAACTACTCCTTGATCCTGATTGAATATCACTTCACCATTCAACCTTTAAAAATCTGATTTTTCTCAACTACCTTGCCCTGTAAACACTTCCTTTAGAAATTGATTCTATCTTGTTCTTGATATTTTGACTCCATAGCCCAATGGAAAAGTAGAAAGGACATCTATCCATATAAATCAGTAATTCAACCAACAAACTAAAATCAAACCAAATCTATCTTACATAACTAGCCTAAAATCAATTAAAAACAACAAAGTTAAATCATTAAGAGAGAACCCTCTCTGAGCATTAGGAAGGCTAGATCCTAATCTCAAAATTAGGTTGATAGTTACCTCGGTGATATCTTTCTTTAGCCTTGATAAATTACTAAGTGATAACAGAGTCTCCATCCAAAACTGCGTTGTCCCATAATGAATGGCCACTCCTCCATGACAATGCTATTGATTTGGTCAAAGTTGACCCAGTCTACATACTCCAACCCATTTTCACACATAAGGGTGCTTTATCAAACCACTAAAGTGATCTTCATTCACATTAATAGTGATTTTATTCCTACTAAGGATATTTATGGGTCTCCATACCCTCTTATTCATCAAACTATGAAGTAAAAACAAAAAATAATATTCCAACTAGCTTATAGCTAATTGGGAATATTACAATAGACGACACTCAATTTTGAGTACGTATGAAGGAGTTAGGAGCAATCAAAGTTCGAGGGTTGACTTGGTGACTTGGCATGCTTAAGGAAGGCACAATTTCGACCTTTTTTGGCCACCGGATTCTAGCCAACTCCGACTCGATTCCAGGCGAATTTGTGGTCTCCTTAAAATGACCTCTACTGTCTATTTTTAGGATTTTTAAAAATGTGTTGGTTATTAATAAAATAAAAGAAATATATTTTTTAGGAGGGTGGACCATGACCCCTGCCCTCCCCATACAACAAACAATTAATAATAGTGGTGGCCAGTGTTTGTGACCCCATTGCCTAATCACCCAATCTCTGCATATTATGGTGGATCTTATATAATAATGGTGGAGGGGGTTGTTAACCCCATCGCCAACCCTCCACACGCCATATTAATATGGAGCCGATGGAGTATGGGGGGCATGCGGACCTGCTGCCCCCTGATGCAGGGGCATTAGGCTCGAAACAACCTTTGTACATAAATAAATATAGAGGGGGGTCTCATGTTTTATTTCCCCATGTAATTATTCATAGTTGAGTTATTTTTAGTTAATTAGAGAGGAAAATGTAACTGCCTGGATGATTAGTGGGCATAGGAAGAGACAGTCCTTTTCTTCTATTAGAGGGTTAGGCTAAAATTAGGACTATAGGAATTGCAGAGTTTTACTGAGCATTAAGGTAATATGAAACAATTTTTGTTAACTGTTTAAATAAGTCTCTGTGGAGAGACCTGAGGGGAGAGGACCTGAATGTAACTACACAGAGCTATATAGAGTAGGAGGTGAGAAGGCCAATTGATTGGAAATCTGGCCGAGCCAGAAGCTATAAGTAATTCAGACATACATATTATAAATGGATTGTTCATTATTACATTTGTATTGTCGATTTAATTTGTGTGAAGAATACTTTGAATCCCCGCGATCTGGTACGCATTGTTGAGTCCCAAACTTGCATCTTTCCTATACACCTTTCTAGACTTTTTCCATTTACCTGGACCTCCTAAGTCATCAACATCATTGCATATTAATCATAAAAGAGCATTTAAAGTGGTTTTTAACTATGTTTTGTGTCTGTTGTTTGAATTAGATTTTTGCTCATTGAGCTGCGGAATCTTGTCACTTTCCGCAACTGCTTCAACTTTCCGCAGCCATTTTGTTAAAGTCTATATTGCAGGTGTCTTCAGGCAAATCAAGCCACATGGGAAAGTTGGAAATGACATGGATATGGACCGAGTCCTATTGGCTCAGTCGAATTCACCAAAGAAGGTCGTGGTCAAAGGTAGTCAAGCGGTGGTCAACCTAAGAGTCATACGGTGACAGAACTCCATTTTTCACCACGTTAAGACTTGCGTGGCCGTTCCTAAATCTCAGGGGACATATCAACACCTGTGAACTGCTCCATAAGCCGAATCCAATGGCCACCCTCCATAGATTTAATCTTCACGGCAGCCATAATGCTAGATTTCTGGACGTGGTTGTTCACGTGTCTTTTATCAGCGCAGATTGTAGGAAAGTAGTTATGTCATCCTTTGTTATAAATAATGCGTTCTCATATGCATAGTAGCTAGCTTCTGCAATGTAATTTTGCTGTAAAGAAATCCCACTGTGCCGTGACATTATTTCCTTGTTATGACTGCGTTTTGATTACATGAGAAGACTCTGTTCATAAGCATAATTTGTAACATAGTCATGAGCCCGAGACAACTTAGGGCCCCCATTAATTTTTACACAGGTTTTGTTTATTGCTGTATAGTTTCATGCTTTATTTCCTTACGTTCATTATGCCATAGTTATTCACGTGTATATATTACATCTCTTATGGTATTAACGTTTTATTTCTATCCATAATTTTTCATGCTTTATACTGTTGTTAACTGATCAGTGTCTTTGTTCCAGATTACAGTAGGCAGCCCGGGCATTTGCACATAGTTTTACAATGACTAATGACATGGAATCAGTCTTGTCCTTCTGCTGATTTATTTTTCTTAGCTTTTAATTCCAGCACTGTTTTATTTATTTCAGCTTTGTACATTTGCTTTATTAGTTAGATTAGATATTAAATTACTCATGTCATTATCAGTTACCTCCGAAAGCCATAGCGAGACTAATGGTGAGGGATTGAAGTATGAGTGTGTGGTTTGATATTAGTTTATTTTTCTGCAAGTTAGATATTAAATTGCTCATGTCATTATCAGTTACCTCTGAAAGCCATAGCGAGACTAATGGTGAGGGATTGAAGTATGAGTGTGTAATTTGATATTAATTTATTTTTCTGCAAATTAGATATCAGATTGCTCAAGTTGTTTATGATTACCTCCGAAAGCCATAGCGAGACTAATGGTGAGGGGTCAGAATATGAGTTGATGTAATTTGATTTTAGCTTTACTTTGCTTGCAATTCTTGGATTTCTTTGAGCACAGTTTCTTTTGTATTTAGACAGCAGCAAAGGTAATGGGTTTCATGATCAATAGTTCACTGTTTGTTTGACTAGTATAGTGGCACATTTTCATTTTCTTTTAGGAATTAATTTTGTCATTGCATGTTTTAAAACCCTTTTGAAGTTTGAAGTTTGGGAAATCATTATAAAGGACATCATTGCCTTGAACATTTATACCCATACTTGTCTTTTAGAATTTCCATCTCACATTAGGAAACCAACCAAGATACCCCCAAGATAAATAAAACACCCAAAAACGACAAAGTCTATATTACCCAGACATATATGCGCCACATCTGCTACTTACTATCCGGATTATAACAATGTAAAGTAACGTAGTACACACCACCACCAAATATTTTGGCTTCTGCTGTTTTACATGCACCAGGCAGCTGGGACTTTAAAACAATAAAAATAAGGGAAAAATTGATAACTTCTTGAAGTATGCTCTCCTCTTGCACCTAGTGTGATCTGGAGGATCATAAAAGACAGTTATTGGTTCAATAATTCTTTAATTATGCTCTCTTCTTGCACCTAGTGTGACCTGGAAGATCAGAAAGAGAATTATTATCCCAAATTAAAAATAAAAAAAATGACATGCATAGAGCAAGAGATTCTAGGGGAAGGTTTATAGATAGAGCCAAGAGTTCGATTTTAACAACTCCATCTTCTTCAAGGCATAGACAAGATTCACCACCATCTACCCCTAGCCTTAAGATTCCTGGAATTCAAGGAGCAGTTGAATTAGAGGATTCTCCTACACCATCTACCAAATCTCATTTAGAAGAAGACCCTTTCTTTATTTCTACAGGAGAGTATATTGTAATTGAAGAAGTAGAATCACCTGAAGAAGAAAAGGAAGAAACTCCCTCTCATCCTCCCTTGATAGAAGAACCAAAGGACTCTGAGGAATCTGAAGAAACTATCATGACAGAGGAAGTAGTAGATGGATTCGGAGGTAGAGGTAGAGGTAGAGGAGGAGGAAATAATGGAGGCAACAATGGTGGAGGTGGAGGTAATAATGGAAGAAATAGGGAAGGAGACAACTCGTTTGGATTCCCTATAGTTGATGAGGAAAATCATACAACGATGAAAAACATCTCACCATCTATCCTCCCAACTTTTATGGATTGCGAAGTGAGGATCCTAAAACATTTATGTTTGAGTTTGAAGTCGTGTGCTGAACCTATGACTATATGGAAGATTCTCAAAAAATCAAACTGTTTCCTTCAACATTGAAGAGAGCCGCTTTGAAATGGTTCATGGGATTAGTCACCCAATCTATTAGGACTTGGAATGATATGAAACAAAATTTTTTGGATAGATACCTGGACTATTGCATGCCCACCAATCACAAGGATGAGGTATTCAAAATGGTGCAAAAAAAAGATGAAAATTTGGAGGATTTACTTGAAAGATTTCAATACAACTTAAAAAGAGAAAAAATGAGCAACTTAGATGAGGAAACTTTGAAAGCCCTTCTATTAAAATCCATCAGAGATGAATGGATAGATATTTTAAACATGATGGGGAAAGGAGACATTTCTCAACTTCCACTTCGTGACATAACAGAACTATGTGTCCATCTCTCAAGGGGAAAATCTAAAACGGGAAAAGGGCCTAGAGATCCTTCTCTTATCAGGGCAAACAAATCTGAAACTTGATCAGTAAGTAGGGCAGAGATTGGCAATATGCTTGATGAATTCAAAACTGATATCTTAGGGAGCCTTAGTGAACAACTAGACACCCTTAAAATTCAAAACAAGCAGAAAGCAGAAACTGATGCTCTAGCCATATTTTGTCCGAAATGTAGGAAGAAACATGCTTTAAGGGAGTGTCCCTTGGATGCAAAAGTTGTAGAAACATGTATGATTTTCTCAGAGAATCATGAGAGCAAGGATTTTCCTTCAATTCCTGGACTCAAAGCTATCTTTCAAGAAGATCCAAATTTAGTAAAATCTCTCTGTTTTGTTGCAAGAAGACCTTGGCAGGGGCAACAAACTCAAGGGTTTAACAACCCTATGAATTTTCAACCCCCACCAAATTGGAATCCTTGGCAACAACCTTGGCCCCAACCTCAAAATTCATTTCAGTCATGGGTACAAGGTATGCAAAATCCTTATGGGAGATTTGCTCAATTTTATCAATATCCTCCATCTTTTCAAAATCAACAAGCTCCACAACTTCCAAACCCAAATCTACAACTTTCATTGCCATTTCCACAACAACAACCTTCTCAACAAAATCCAAATCCTCAACTCATGATTCCATTCCAACAAAAGACAAATCAACTTCCAGCTCAGCCATTTCCAAATCCTAACAATAAAAATCCTCAGAATACTTACATGATAGAAGGACAACAATTTCCTACCTATATGATTGTTCCTCTCAATGATGTACAACTCAGGTCTGGTGGAGTTTTAGAAAAACCTTCTATAGATGTCCAAGAGCAAGATACCTCTAAGGAGGACTCTCTTAAAGTCAATAAGGGTTCTGAGGAAGCATCTCTTCAAAAATCAAACATTCAAAAAGAGAAAGAAAAGTTAACCCCCACAACTCCTATAGTTGAGCAACCTGCATCTTCATCCACACCTCCTTTCCCTGAAAGATTACAAATTGATAAAGGGTGGAAAAACAAATCTTGTTGCCTAACTATGATTTTCTAGATGAATTAAAGAATGTTTGTATCAAGATTCCCTTGCTACAAGCCATTAGAGAGATTCATATTCTAGCAAAAACAATAAAGGAGTTGAGTCTCAAAAGACCAGGAAGGAAACCAAGAGATACAAGAAGAATCCACCTGGTAGGAAAAAATGCAGATATCATGATGGGAAAAATTACCATGCAGAAGTATGTAGATCCAGGTAGTCCAATTGTCAAGACACATATAAATGGGATAGAAATTCCAAACACATTGATTGACTTAGGGGCTGCTATCAACATTATGAGTAGACAGACTATGGAACAGCTAAAAATTCCTAATCTTCTTTTTACACCTACTTTATTGCAACTTGTAGATCAATCAATTATCAAACCAGATGGTGTATTAGAAGATATTTAAGTCTCCTTAGATTCTTGGGAATATCCAGTAGATTTTATGATTTTGACTCCCAAGAGTAATCTAGGAGGGCACCCACTTATCTTAGGAAGACCTTGGCTAGCAACAACTGATGCTTTCATTAGTTGTAGATCCGGGGATATGTACATTTCTAATGGTAATTCGACAAAGAAATTCAATTTGTATCCTCCAGCAAAATAAATCACAGAATTAGGAGACAATGAATGGGTCGATGATGAGTACACTATACAACCTGTCTTTACCATTTCTGAAATCAGTGAGGATAGTCAAATTCTGAACACATTAGAAAATTTTGAGACATCTTCAAAATATGACCACACACAATTTTAGTTGGAATCTGACATTGAATATTTATCATCAAGACAAATGTCTCTTTACTCTATGGAAGAGTTCGGTAGTTCTACCATTGAGATTTTTCCAGGAAAAACATTGAATATCAACAAAAACTTGGAAAAGTCACAACAGGAAGAACTAACCAAAATCTTGCAAAAACATTCTACTGCATTTGCATGGGAGTATACTGATATGAAAGGTATTGATCCTAAGACTTGTATCCATCATATCTATATTGAGGAAAACAGTAGACCAATCAGACAACCTCAAAGAAGGATGAATCCAAACCTTAGGGAGATAGTGAAAGAAGAGCTCCAAAACTACTCAATGTAAACTTCATTTATCCAATTTCAGATAGCCGATGGGTTTCTCCTTTGGTTATAGTACCTAAAAAGAATGGTAAATGGAGGGTATGCATTGATTACAGGGAATTGAACAAAGCAACTTTGAAGGATCACTTTCCTTTGCCCTTTATCGATTAGGTATTAGATACATTAGCCGGCAAAAATTACTTTTCATTTTTGGATGGTTTTAGTGGTTATAATCAAATTCAGGTAGCACCTGAAGATCAAGATAAGACCACATTTACCTATCCATGGGGGAATTTTTCCTATCGAGTGCTTCCTTTTGGGTTATGTAATGCACCTGCAACATTCCAAAGAGCAGTACTAGGAATTTTTTCTGATCTAATCCATGATTGTGTAGAGGTTTATATGGATGATTTTACAGTTTATGGTAATTCATTTGAAGAGGCATTAGAAAATTTGGAAAAACTCCTTATAAGATGTAAAGAAAAAACCTTTCATTAAGCCATGAAAAATTCTTTATGATGTTTACTGAAGGTATTGTTTTGGGGCATCATATTTCAGGAGATGGGATTAAGGTTGGTAGATCAAAAGTTGAAGTCATCTCCAAGTTGCCTATTCCAAATTGTCAAAGAGATGTTAGAAGTTTTCTAGGATTTACTGGTTACTATAGAAGATTTATAGAAAACTTCACTAAAATAGCATCTCCACTCTTCAAATTGCTTACAAAATACTGTGAATTCAAATGGGATCCTGATTGTCAATCAGCCTTTGAAACTTTGAAAACAAGAATATCTCAAGCACCTATCTTGAGAGGACCAAATTGGAAACTCCCTTTCCATATTTCTACAGATGCTTCAGATACAGCTCTAGGAGCTGTGTTGGGTCAAAAGGATTTAGTCCCTTATGCCATTTACTATACCAGTAAAAATTTGACTCCCATTGAGTTGAACTATACTGTAACTGAAAAAGAGTTTTTAGCTGTTGTTCATGCAATCAATAAGTTTAGACATTATATAACAAGCTATGAAACTTTTATTCATACTGATCATTCTGCGATTAGATATCTAATGAACAAACCTGTTACTAATGGCAGAGTGACAAGATGGCTCCTACTTTTACAGGAATTCAATATTACTGTGTTGGATAGACCAGGGAAACAAAATACAGTAGCTGATTTCTTATCTAGGATTCAGAATACTAAAGAAGATTCTCCTGTAGAGGATAAGTTTCCTGATGAATACTTGTTTGCAGTAACTACTAAGACCCCTTGGTATGCAGATATAGCTAACTATTTGGTTACAAGGAAACTGCCTCCACATTTATTTCCAAGTGAAAGAGGAAAGATTATTCAGGAGAATTCAAAATATTCATGGATTTCTAACGAATTGTTTAAAACAGGGCTAGATCTTGTGATCAGAATATGTGTCAGGGAGGATGAAATGCCTGATATCCTCAAGGCATGTCATGATGAACCATGTGGCGGACACTTTGCTGACAAAAGGACAACCTATAAAATCCTCTTTTTAGGATATTGTTGGCCTTCCCTCTTCAAAGATGCAAAATAATATGTCAAAAGGTGTGACAGCTGCCAAAGAGTAGGGAAACCTACCCTTTCAAATGAAATTCCATTGCAACCACAGGTACTCATCGAACCCTTTGAAAAATGGGCTTTAGATTTCATTGGACCTATTAATCCACCATCTAAGCAAAAGAAGTATATATTGGTTTGTACCGATTATGTTACTAAATGGGTGGAAGCCAAAGCATTAGTGTCTGCTACTGAAAATTCAGTTGTTAATTTTCTTTATGAGGATATTTTTACTCGCTTTGGTGTTCCAAGAGAAATTGTGATAGATCAGGGAAGCCAATTCACATCCAACCTGGTGGAGAAGCTGATGGAAGAATACAAAATCAAGCACAGAAGATCTACTCCTTACCATCCGAAAGCAAATGGTCAAGTGGAGTCTACAAACAAAGTTCTCGAAAGTATCATCACCAAAACTGTTCATCTACATAGAAGAGATTGGGCAGAAAGGCTTCCTGAAGCCTTGTGGGCCTACAAAACTACATGGAGAAATACAACAGGACATTCTCCCTATGAACTTGTTTATGGGAAAGAAGTCCTACTCCCCATTGAGTTCCAAGTAAAAACCTTCAAGATGGCAGTTCAGTTGGGGATGGATCTATCAGAAGCCCAAAAGCATAGAATGGAGTAGTTGAATGAGCTAGATGAGATCAGACAAGAGGCAATTCTAAGAACTGATCTAGTTCAATATCAAAGAGTTAAATGGCATGACAAATACATCAAAGAGAAGAAGTTTCAAGAAGGAGATTGGGCATTGCTATTTGATTCCAAGTTTAAAGATTTTAAAGGAAAATTTCAGACTCATTGGCTTGGGCCATATGAGATTGACAAGATCTTTAGCAATGGAGCGGTAAGAATCAAGACTATTGATGAATCTCAAACTCCTCTTATTGTGAATGGCCACAGATTAAAGATCTATCATAAGCCACTATCAAAAGAGTAATTTGTAAAAATGTTTCAAGATAATTCTGCAATAAGGCTGGTGAAGAAGAATCCTTCTTCTCCACCAGCCTAGCCTTTTTTCTTTTCAGTTTCAAAAAAAAAAAAAAAAATTGTATAAGCCTGAAAACCAATCACTGATTGGCAGTCTTATACAGAAAATGTAGGGTGAAAATCAGGAACTCCTGACACCCTATATTTTCCAAAAAAAATTCTCTCTCTCTCTCATTTCACAAGTTCTATGACAACCCACTCCATTTCATTCCACTTCATTCCACTCCACTTCATTTCATTTCACTCCATTTCATCTATTTCATTTCATTTCACTAATAAAAATTTTCTTTCATGACCATTTTCATTCAGTCAGTTATCATCTATCCATCTCCATTCACCCAAATAATTGTTGTGTCAGTTTTCGCAGCTGACACTAGTTTCCACAGCCAGAAGCAATTTCTACAGCCACCACTCTGTTTTTCAAAAATTTACAGTCAGATGTTAGTTCAACAATCATGAAATCAAATGCAGATATGAGGACATATTATGAAGACATGAGGCATTCAAAAGCATCAACGAGGAGCAACTGATTGAAAAATAATGAAAAATGGCAAGAATTCCAAGATATGAGTAGAAATTTATTTCAAATGGCATTCAAGCACATTTTTACATAGTTATAAACCATAGCTCCATTATATGCAATGATTGCATTGATAACTCCATAACCGTTCCACGATCTCTATACGATTCCCCCACAATCCTTGCATTCATTTTTAAACGGCCTCATAATCAAGCCTCCGGTCTTCACTCATGTTCGGCTATACTTTGATACTCCACCTGTAATTATGGAACGTGGTTGATTTGACTACGGCTTCTCTCAGCCAATCCGCAGCCGTTTCATAAACGTGCTTGCATCTACTCTGCAGCCACCCAATTTTAAATACTGCCGGATGCACTTTACTCCCCCTACTGTTCTATTGACCTCACGGTTGCATTTCCACCGTGCTCACATAAGCCTTCACCCCATTTTTTTCTCTGTTCCACTTCATTCCGTGTACCTATTCTCTGATATCCGCTTACAGTCACTGGTCTCCTTCATAAACCCTGTTCATTTCCGCTAATTCAGTCGTCTTACCTCCGCTAAACCCTCCTCACGTAGACGAGTTTTAAAGAACAGAAGGAAGGATGGGTCGGTTGTTGAGGACAGAACCAGAGGGACCCAAATTTATGGAAGGATACCCACAAGTCAAAGACATATTGAAAAAGGCAAAATGGCTTCGGTTTATTCAAAAGTTTAAAGGCTACAATAAGGAGGTAAAAAAATCTTTTGCGAGGTCTTTCAATGGTCTAGAGGTAGAAATTGGGGACCTCAAATTTACAGTGACTGAGGCATCCATAGCAGCTGCTACAGAACTCCCTCAAGAAGGTGAACTCTGGGTCAAGAACAAGAGCATTGGCGAGGAAGCCTGGAGAGTGATCCTACGTAACCCAGGTATGGATGTCACCATTTTCAAAAAGGGAAGTCCTTTCCATGCTTTAAAAGAAGAGTGGGCCAGTTTACTGTTGGTTATTCAAAAGTTTATCACCTGTGAGGGACGTTTTGGATCAATGTACATGTATCATACCCGACTTTTGATGAATTTCCTAGACAACCAGACCCTCAATATGCCATAATTTTTACTAAACAATTTGAAAAAGATGTTTGTAACCGTCCAAAAGCATCTGGGGGATGTAGAACCACATTTGTATCACCATGGTCTCGTAAAAATCTTGATAGAAAAACAATTAAAAGAGAAATGGACACCTGGGAGCAGTTTTTAATTAGAAATTTCTTTGAAGAACCCCAAGAAACCCCTGAAGGAAGTACATAAAAAAGAAGTAGAAGAAAGAGAACAGGTGATAAAACTCAAAGTACTCCTACTAACACAGTTGAAAGAACTAGTAGAGAAGAAATATTGTCTAAAAGGAGGAAGAAAAAGACTGAGGGTAAAAAGCCAACAAAATCAAAAGAGAAAAGAAGCATTGAGGCTGTGCATCAAACCCCTTCCTCAAAAGAAGACCATCAAGTACTGTTTGAGAGACTAGTTCACCTTCAGGAACAATCAGCTATGGCCAAAAAAAAAAGGAAAAGAAAAACAGAAGGAAAAAGACAGTAGTCCACAGCATGTAAGAAGAAGCACCAGGCTTAAAGGAAAGTGGAGGAAAGCACAAACAAAAGGACCCCATTTTATTGATTTGGGAGAAGGAACACCTGAACAAACTCCAGCTGGCCGTAGTCCACCTAATTCTCAGCAAAACGTTGAAACTAGTCCTCAAGATGTTGACATGAGTCCTTTTCGGCCAGATTTTGAAGTCAATTCTCCTCCACAGCATTTTGGGACAACCCAAAGAAAACGACACCCGAGATAGATCCAAAGCAGCAAGAGGTGTATGATTACATAGAATCCTTAGAAATAACAGCCACGGGTCCCAACACTTCATCCACTCAGCCTCACACAGCATAAGAAGTTCTAGTCCAATCGTTGAAACAAGAAGTCTTTGAGTTGGAGGTTTTAAATAGACATACTAAAAATGAAAATGAAGCATTAAAGGAGCAAAACAGATTGGACAAGATCATTCATGAAAACTCTATGCTACATCTGGGACTGTGGCACAAAAAGAACAGGAAATTGAAGAAGAAATGCAAGAAGATAAGTAGAGCACTGATTAATCTCAAATTCAGATGCTTGATGAAGAAGCCCAGGATGTTAGCAGCACCAAGAAAGAGGAGAAGAGGACTGGTTGTACTGGCAGAGGTATCAGGGCATATGAATTGAAGGAGGATGATCAAAATTTTGGTTGCATGGGGACATGCAACACCTTCACAGTGGGGGTATGTTGAGTCCCAAGCTTGCATCTTTCCTATACACCTTTCTAGACTTTTTCCATTTACCTGGACCTCCTAAGTCATCAACATCATTGCATATTAATCATAAAAGAGAATTTAAAGTGGTTTTTAACTATGTTTTGTGTCTGCTGTTTGAATTAGATTTTTTCTCATTAAGCTGCGGAATCTTGTCACTTTCCATAGCTGCTTCAACTTTCCGCAGCCATTTTGTTAAAGTCTATATTGCAGGTGTCTTCAGGCAAATCAAGCCACATGGGCAAGTTGGAAATGACATGGATATGGACCGAGTCCTATTGGCTTAGTCAAATTCACCAAAGAAGGCCGTGGTCAAAGGTAGTCAAGCGGTGGTCAACCTAAGAGTTCTACGGTGACAGAACTCCGTTTTTCACCACGTGAAGACTTGTGTGGCCGTTCCTAAATCTCAGGGGACATATCAACACCTGTGAACTGCTCCATAAGCCGAATTTAATGGCCACCCTCCATAGATTTAATCTTCACG
Source organism: Pinus albicaulis (assembly GCA_034641835.2). Lineage (NCBI taxonomy): Eukaryota > Viridiplantae > Streptophyta > Pinopsida > Pinales > Pinaceae > Pinus > Pinus albicaulis. Next base: position 2,024,546,522 of record CM076575.1, on the reverse strand, counting down.
GCAGCCATAATTCTAGATTTTTGGACGTGGTTGTTCACGTGTCTTTTATCAATGCAGATTGTAGGAAAGTAGTTATGTCATCCTCTATTATAAATAATACGTTCTCATACGCATAGTAGCTAGCTTCTGTAATGTAATTTTGCTGAAAAGAAAGCCCACTTTGCCGTGACATTATTTCCTTGTTATGACTGTGTTTTGAATACATGAGAAGACTCTGTTCATAAGCATAATTCGTGGTTGATAGCTCTTGCCCGAGGATTGTGCAAAGGGCCCCTGCACAGGCCGAGGTTTTGTTTATTGCTGTATAGTTTCATGCTTTATTTCCTTACATTCATTATGCCATAGTTATTCACGTGTATATTCATGTCATTATCAGTTACCTCCGAAAACCATAGCGAGACTAATGGTGAGGGATTGAAGTATGAGTGTGTAGTTTGATATTAGTTTACTTTTCTGCAAGTTAGATATTAAATTTCTCATGTCATTATCAGTTACCTCCGAAATCCATAGCGAGACTAATGGTGAGGGATTGAAGTATGAGTGTGTAATTTGATATTAGTTTATTTGTCTGCAAATTAGATATCAGATTGCTCAAGTTGTTTATGATTACCTCCGAAAGCCATAGCGAGACTAATGGTGAGGGGTCAGAATATGAGTTGATGTAATTTGATTTTAGCTTTACTTTGCTTGCAATTCTTGGATTTCTTTGAGCAAAGTTTCTTTTGTATTTAGACAGTAGCAAGGGTAATGGGTTTCATGATCAATAGTTCACTGTTTGTTTGACTAGTATAGTGGCACATTTTCATTTTCTTTTAGGAATTAATTTTGTCATTGCATGTTTTAAAACCCTTTTGAAGTTTGAAGTTCGGGAAATCATTATAAAGGACATCATTGCCTTGAAAATTTATATGCATACTTGTATTTTAGAATTTCCATCTCACATTAGGAAACCAACCAAGATAAAAAAATCCCCAAGATAAATAAAAAACCCAAAAATGACAAAAAGTAAGAGATAGGTTATCTTGCACATATAGTGTGCCACACTTCGTCAGCTTACGAATCCCGGATTGACAAATTAATGTAGCAATTTAGGACACACTAAATTGACCAAACACGCATAAGACTCTGTACTCACATTCTCTGTGAATTTATTGAAGTGGTTAGTTTCATTTGAATCACACCCTTGGTGTATGAATAGAGGAAAGGTAAACCATGTACAAGAATCAATATATCCAACCACAGTAATTCTCTGTTTCGAACTATGTCCAAACCATAGGGGCCTCCATTGTCTTGGGCATATTGACTATGATTGAATTCCTGTCTGTCAGAGCAGTATCCTTGTGAAAAATTCTGGTGGTTTGTTGTTTGAATGAGCTGCATTGACGAGGTTGAATAGGGCCCTGTTGAAAGAACAAATTACAACCATGCTCTATTTGTTAAAGGATAGCGAAATATACCTAAAGCTTAATACTTGTATGTTTTAAGTAATAAACGTTTTTTCTGTTAATTGGATGACCGATAGCGTAGTGTGTTTCTATTGGAAAGATTTAAAATGCATATGGAGATTTCATTTTAATGACAACAGTGAAAAATATCGTTGAATCACATTAGAAGCCACGAGTTAGTATGGTAAGCAGAACCCTGAACGAAGGCGGAATTATGAGGCTATAGTAAAGGTAGGTTGGAAGCCTACCCTGTTGTATCGCGTGAGGTAACAAGTGGTAAGTTGTTTTTGTAAAAACAACGCGATATCCCTATCTGATTGACACATAGAGAAGAGCGGTTTCACGATACCATTTACATCGCGCAACTTTGGAATAATAAACCGCGTTCTTCTTTATAACGCGATATCCATCGATGATCGCTCATCTGAAGTTTGGAGGGAGTCAAATGCTGGGCCGTCGGATCCATTCGACGGTTAGTGCAATGTAAGGGCACTAGGGCCTAGTCAAAAAGTGTGTTGAATGGTCGGGCTTTGATACGAAACGAATGGTTGCACTGGTAAGTAATTTTTAAATATTTGATATGAGGGGCCGAACCTATGGTATTGAGGTTCAATTGCTAACGAGGTCGAAGGCATTATATAAAGGTTTATAACCTCGGTCTTGGAGGTTGCAGATATACCTTTTGGTTGGATATTTAGTAATAGAACGGGAGCATATGTATGCAAGGTAAGCAGAATATATATATTGGGTCGACTGAACGGTGCAAAGTTTTGTATAATAGGTGAATGCCAAGTACATTGGGTTTAATATATGCACAGTAAATATAACTTACCATTTCAAATCAAATTGCCAAGGATCGTTTTAATTGAAGGTTATGGTAAGTGAAGCAAACCAAGGAAGGGACCTTGGGATACAAGAGATTCGGTTATGGTTTATAACCATATATTAAAGTGAAGAAATCTCAGGTGAAAGGTTTAAATCCAAGGTTCAGACAACTGTTCGATTAGTTATAAAGCAGAGTTAATTCTATGGATTTAAAACCATGATTTATGGAGAGGCAATCTTTTAAGCCGCAACCATTATCATATTTAAATTTGAATAAAATTTGAAGAGCGAGATTAAGGAGAACTGTTAAGTGTGAAACCCAAGATTTAAATTGAAGTGTAAATGAAACTCGAATACTTGATTCAGAATTTCATAAGGATGGTTTTCTTATAGTTATTAAAAGTGAAATTTCTGCGTTAGATGGAATTTCTGGGTTGGTTGGGTTTGTAACCAGTACAATATTGAAAAGTTCTTCCGCATCAATATTTTTGATTTTCCCATAATTGAATTAAATTTGAGAATGAATGTTTGAAGGCATCTATACTCAGCTGGAGATTTGAAAATATGAGAAGAACCGGGACTATGGGTTTTACCCCCATCATAGTGGTATCAGAGCTAGAAATGGAATTAGCTCTTTGAAAATTGATTTTTGAAATGCACATGTACTGAACAGGAAAGAAAATTTGATGTTTAAGTCTGTCTGACAAAAAATTTGCAGACTTGATTTGACATACAGTGAAAAGGTCTCTAGATGTGTAGAATCTGGAGTTGAAGAAAAGAAGTCTTGAAGATTGTAGCAGATAGAGTTGCAGTGCAGGTGAAAGGAGAAGCAAGATCATTCAGGGATCTTGGGAGGTGAGTTGATGAGCCTTGTTTAACTCTAGTTTGGAGTATTTTCTTGCAAAGTGCAGAGTGTAAGAAATTGAATAAGAATCTCAGCAAGAAGCAGATCACAAGCTTGAAAGCAGTGATAGAAGAATCCAGCAAGGGATTCTGAGTGGAGAAAGAGTGTGGCAGAACCTAGAAGATTCCCAAATGAGGTTGGATGAAGGAAGAATAGAGGTGTTCTTGAAGGAAGTTGCAGAGTGAATCCTAGAGGGAGCAGAAGAGAGTGCTTAGAAGGTTCTAGCAGATAGGGGACTAGTACTTGCCAAAAGCTGGATCCAGAGGAAGGGATTGGTGAGGTAAGTTGCAGCAAGAGAGCTCGCTGTTGCAGAGGCTTAGTGCAGGTTGTGAGTGAACAACTCATGGAAGAAATAATGGATACTGATATCCACAGTATAGATTGCAGAGATTCTGAGGGAGGCCACAGCAGAAGAGTGAGGGAAGATGCCAACGCAAATGGCATAAGGAAGATACTCACTGATGAAGAGTATTGGGAAGAAATAGATGAGATCAATAAGCAGCTTGATGAAATGGAGAAGATGATAAAGGAAAACCAGAGGGGTGGTTGGATCATGAAGAAAAAGGTGAAGTGGCAGAGGCCACAAAGGAAGAAGGAGCAAATGATGAATGCTCAGAAGGAGGAAGAAATGCTCAGTATGATTGAGTATTTGGAGAAGAACTTGGAGAATGAAGCTTCAAGTGGGACCAAGGGGTCCAAGAGCCTTACATCTGACATATTTTATATGTTTGTAGGAAGAGCATGTCGGAGAAAACAAAAAAAACTGCTGATGTTGTCACTAAGAAGGAAAATGGAACAACCAGATGTTTTGAAGATGTCCATGCACAGTTGGAGAAAGATTCTGCTTCCCAACATATTGGAAGTAGAGGAGATTTAAATTGTGATGGTGGCCAGAAGCTGGAAGTTGGACAGCTTGAAGAAATTGAAGAGAGGACCATTGAAGAATCTCTGAAGAGCATAGAAGACTTGGAACAGCAAGAGGAGTTGATGATTGATTCATCAAATGAGACCATGAGGTCTTATGTTTTTAAAACTGACAAGTTTTGTATGAATGCAGGTGTTAATGAAGGCAGTTCATATGAGGGAAATGTGACAAATGAAGCTAACTGTTGCCAAGCAATATATGATGAGTATATTTCAGATGATGATCAGTTTGTGTTATTGCAACAAAAGGAATTCATTAATTCCTTGTTTTATTAAAGGGATTGCTTCAATGTAGACATGACAGTTGTGTATGATGGTGATGAAATTGTCATTGATGGTGATAATGACAGATTTTTTTTACTAAATGGCCAAGTGAAGAATGATGGACAGAGGACTAAAATTATTTCAAAGATAGAAGATTAGAATTATATTATGATGAAGGCTAAGGAGATAGTGACAGCAGAAGGTAGTGAAGATTTTGAAAATGTTTTCTTAGAAGAGATGCCTAGATTGTGGCATGAATTAAGTGTTCTGGAGCAGAGGACATAACCACAGGGAGAAAGTGTTTAGATGGTAAGGTCAGAGGTGATTGAAGATGAGAAAGTTCATTTTTATGAACTAGAGCAAAGAGACATCCTTGAAAAGGATGATGCAGAGGAGAGACTGACTATTAGTCTCGAAGATTGTTCGAAGGATGGGGATCAACATACTGATGTGCTGATGGAATGAATTGCAGGACAACATACTAAGATGCTGGCAGAGGAGAGAAAGGCACTGACGCCTTGTGAGTTTTTTTTTGACAATTATTTGATGAATACAGATCTTGTTGGTGATGGAGATAGGTTGGCAGCATTAGGCAGACAATTGAGAGAGGAGAAGAATTCTGTGGAAGATTTTGATCCATGGAATGGAGGAAAAGTTGAGCTGCTGGAGAATATGCTAGATCAGGGGAATCCTATACAAGAGAAAGAACCCCAAATTTAGAGTTGGGGGTTGCAGCATGAGAAAATATAGAGGAATAAAGCCAGGAAAGATTTTCTGAGTCTTGGGAAAGACTTAGAGTTGCAGAAAGAGAAGTTGGTGATTGAGTCATCAATTAAGACCCCTAGGTCTTATGATTTGAAAGTTGACAAATTGGTTGTGTTGACAGGCATGGAAGAAAGCAATCCATCTTTTGGAGTTGTGTTGAGGGGTGATGGATTGTTGTAGAAGGAGAAGGGTGAGGCTATCATGCTTCCTGTAAGTGAACTTATTGTTTCTATAGATGACAAAGAAAAAGAGCTATTGCAGAATGAAGATGAGCAGCTGAAAGAAGATGAGACAGCCATGTCTCATGGGCAGAAGTTGGGTGTTATTAGCAACAGAGAAGACTTGGCTTCTTCGAATAGCCAAAAGAAGATTGGAGAGAAGGTTGTATGGCAGAGTTTTGGGGCTGCTACAATAGTAGAAAATCAGAGTTTTGCTCTGATAGAATATGAAATGTCAGTGTTCAAAAGACTTGAGGTGATTAGCAGAATCATTCAAGAAGAAAGAAGGCAATGGCTAAAGATTTCCCAGGAAGAAGAAGAAGAAGATGTTGAATTGAAATTACAACATGCTGACAATGAGAGACAAGCACAAAATAAGTGGCTGAAGTGTTTACTGAAGACATTCAGAAAAGAAGGTGAAATGGCAGAACAACAGCTTGGAGTGTTGCTGGAGAAAATGTTGAAGCAACAAGCTGAAGAATTGCTGAAGTCAGAGAGAGGAAGAATTGTCACATTTGACAATCAAGAAAAGTTCTACTGTTGCAGAGAGCAAGAGGGAATGGATGATTGGGTGGTAGTTAAGACAACAGTAAGACCTGAAGAAATAAGAATACAGAAAACAGAAGTAAGAGTCCAACAGTCAAAGGAAATATTAGACAGAGAAATAGCATTGGTAAGAAAACTAATGCAGAAGATGCCTTAGAAAAGGACAACAACAAGGAAGCAGAGAATCAACAGCAGCAAGAAGAAGATAGTCACAGACTGTGAGGGAGTAGCAAGTGCAAAGATGTGGACCAAGACATGGAAGCCTGGAGGAATGAAAAAGAAGAACACTGCAACAGATGGTCAGTTGCAGAACAAAGTGTGGGATCCAGGAAGATAAAGATGAAAGCACATGATCAGGAGATCATGAACTATTTTAACCTAGGGAGTCTGATGCAAGGGCATTAGGATCAAAACAACCTTTGTACATAAATAAATATAGAGGGGGGTCTCATGTTTTATTTCCCCATGTAATTATTCATAGTTGAGTTATTTTTAGTTAATTAGAGAGGAAAATGTAATTGCCTGGATGATTAGTGGGCATAGGAAGAGACATTCTGTTTCTTCTGTCAGAGGGTAAGGCTAAAATTAGGATTTTAGGAATTGCATAGTTTTATTGAGCGTTAAGGGAATATGAAACAATTTCTGTTAACTGTTTAAATAAGTCTCTGTGGAGAGACCTGAGGGGAGAGGACCTGAATGGAACTACACAGAGCTGTATAGAGTAGGAGGCGAGAAAGCCAATTGATTGGAAATATGGCCGAGCCAGAAGCTGTAAGTAATTCAGACATACATATTATAAATTGATTGTTCAGTATTACGTGTGTATTGTTGATTTAATTTGTGTGAATAATACTTTGAATCCCCGCGATCTGCTACGCGTAAGACTCTGTAAACTGAGTTATGAGTCGGCCTGTATTCGTACTCACATTCTCTGTGAATTTATTGAAGTGGTTAGTCGCATTTGAATCATGCCCTTGGTGTATGAATAGAGGAAATGTAAACCATGTACAAGAATCAATATAGCCAACCACAGTAATTCTCTGTTTCGAACTCTGTCCAAACCATAGGGGCATCCATTGTCTCTAGCATATTGACTGTGATTGAATTCCTGTTTGTCAGAGCAGTGTCCTTGCGAACAAGTCTGGCGGTTTTTGTCTGAATGATTTGCATCGACAAGGTTGAATAGGGCCCTGTTGAAAGAACAAAGTATAACCACGCTCTGTTTGTTAAAGGCTAGCGAAATCTGCCTAAAGCTTAATCCTTGTCTATTTTAAGTAATAAACGTTGTTCTGTTAATTGGATGACCAATGGCATAGTTTGTTTCTATTGGCGAGATTTAAAATGCATATGGAGATTTCGTTGTAGTGACAACGGTGAAAAATATCGTTGAATCACATTAGAAGCTGCAAGTTAGTATGGTAAGCGGAACCCTGAACGAAGGTGGAATTCTGAGGCTATAGTAAAGGCGAGTTGGAAGCCTAATCGGCTGTATCGCGTGAGGTAACAAGTGGTAAGTTGTTTTTGTAAAAACAACGTGATATCCCTATCTGATTGACATGTGGAGAAGAGTGGTTTCGCAATACCGTTTACATCACGCAACTTTGGAATAATAAACCGTGTGCTTCTTTATAACACGATATCCATCGATGATCGCTCATCTGAAGTTTGGAGCGCGACAATTGCTGGGTTGTCGGATCCATTCGACAGTTAGTGCAATGTAAGGGCGCTGGGGCCCAGTCGAAAAGTGTGTTGAATGATAGGGCTCTAATACGAAACAAACAGTTGCACTGGTAATTAATTTTTAAATATTTGATATGAGGGGCCGAACCTATGGTATTGAGGTTCAATTGCTAACTGGGTCGGAGGCATTATATAAAGGTTTATAACCTCGGTCTTGGAGGTTGTGGATATACCTTTTGGTTGGATATTTAGTAATAGAATGAGAGCATATGTATGCAAGGTAAGCAGAATATATATATTGGGTCGACTGAACGCTGCAAAGTTTTGTATAATAGGTGAATGCCAAGTACGTTGGGTTTAATATATGCAGAGTAAATATAACTTACCATTTCAAATAAGATTGCCAAGGATCATTTTAATTGAAGGTTATGGTAAGTGAAGCAAACCAAGGAAGGGACCTTGGGATACAAGAGGTTCAGTTATGGTTTATAACCACATATTCGGATAGTTGTTCGATTAGTTATAAAGCGGAGTTAATTCTATGGATTTATAACCATAATTTATGGAGAGGAAATCTTTTAAGCCACGACCATTATCATATTTAACTTTGAATAAAATTCGAAGAGCGAGATTAAGGAGAACTGGTAAGTGTGAAACCCAAGATTTAAATTGAAGTGTAAATGAAACTCGAATACTTGATTCGTAATTTCATAAGGATGGTTTTCTTATAGTTATTAAAAGTGAAATTTCTGCGTTAGATGGAATTTCTGGGTTGGTTGGGTTTGTAACCAGTACAATATTGAAAAGTGCTTCCACATCAATATTGTAGATTTTCCCATAATTGAATTAAATTTGAGAATGAATGTTTGAAGGCATCTATACTCAGCTGGAGATTTGAAAATATGAGAAGAATCGGGACTGTGGGTTTTACCCCCATCACCCCCCCACCCCCCCCTTCAACGTACACTTGATTTAATACATATACCAGCAGGTGTAAAAAAAGGCATGGTGCAGTTAATTAAAACAAAATTTGACTTAATAAGGAGGGGGCAGGGTTTGACCACTCGACCCCCTCCCTCCCAATGAGGATCTTTAACCAACTCGGCCAACAGAAGACTTGGTAAAGTATGCTCGACCTTCTTTATATAAAATATTCATTTCAGCAGTGCGCCCAAGAAGGTCAGGAGCGGGCACGAAGGACGAGATAGGCAGAACCATGAGCATTGTGCAGGAGGGGGGCAGAACCATGATCTGAGCCATTTCTGGGGGGTCAGATTTTCACTTTGTTAGATTTAGGAAAATTTTATATGGATTTTGCACCTCTCGATGCCACAAATCCAATGGTGTTTTCCATTTCCTCATCAAAGGTCTCCAATTTTCGGGCACTTTCAACTATGGAGGTATAAGGGTGTAATTTTACATTGTACTTTCATTTTTTTCACTTAATGAAGAGGGCCTCCCCACTAATTGAGCAGGGTCCAGAGACGTAGTCCCTCCTGGATGAACTCCGATATTAATTCTTTGTCTTATTGCATGATGTTAATTGATTCTCTTTTCTTATGTTTATGCCTTTAAATTTTCTTGTTTAAGCTGCGATTTTTGCATGTAATTCTGTAACACATCTCAAGCAAAAGATATTGGATCAAGTGATATCAGAGCATGTGTTTGTAGATGTGAATTACATGCTTGTATGCTAAATAGAAACATGCTACGAAGAGGTGAAGGGACACTAAGGTATTTTGATCCCGAAGCGGGACGTGCACATCAGAGCATAAACATGGATGACGATGTTCGAAATGAGGAGGAGATAAACTTCTGCAAGACCTTCTACACCATGGAAGATCAGGTTGAGAAATTGTTCTCTACACTTGAGAAGTTAGAGAAAGTAGGGGATAACGCTTCAGAAGGACAGGGTTCAGGGCATGGAGATAATGGAGGAGATCCACCTCCTTCTCCTCCAGTGAGTGAAATTTCTTCCTCCTCTCACAATCATCATAGGAATTCAGGAAATGCATCTAATAAACCTTTATTTAAGTTAGATGTCAAATTTGATATACCCATGTATAATGGTGAAAGTAATGTAGAGAAAATTAACAACTGGATTAGGCAGCTTGAAATCTACTGTAGGATTTAGCAGATTGTAATATTCCTAAATTAGCATGCAACTAATAGGAATATTAATTTTTCTTTTAAAATTTGGTTAGATGAATAAATGGGCAATGAGGCTCATAAGTTGCTTAAGTATGAATAAAAATCCTTCATAATGTGAAAAGGGATCATGTAACAACTAGATCAAGTATCCACATGTGTGAACAAGGTCTAAATTGTGTGGAAAAAGTCAAGTTTGACCAAGTCAACAACATTTTATATGAGGAGTGGATCCTAAAATGAAGACAACCTAATGTGAATGGAAATAAATAAAGCTAGACAAAATGAAGACACCTTGAGTGTGAAAAGAGAGAGGGCATGAAGATCCAGTCAAGGTTGACTAAATCAAACAGCACTATAAAAGGATGAGCAAGGCACATAGAGACAGCATGATTGTGGTGGAGGAGCCTTTGCATGGAAGAAACCTCATAGTGGGGTGGGACCCTTTGTGAGGAAGCTCATCAACTATATAATGGAGGAGATGGAAACCATATGGGCATATTGGAGATTATATTGTATGTGGTCTGTTTAGATTTCCTGCATACTTTGGCTATTTAGCTAAGTTTGCCGCACTGCTTAGTGCAAGGGTTTTCCCAGGTGGGGATTCCCTACTCTTTCTTGGAGATCTTGTCTAAGAAATCTAAGAGGAGATTTTAGAGTTGCATTTTCCACTACCTGGTGTTGGATCAAGCATTTACCTTCAGAAAAAACACAGTCCCTTTAGAAAACTATGTTATTTCTTAAGGTGTGCAGTGGGAGGGGTCAAAACCCCACTTTTGTGAGCTAGTTTCCCAAGAGAAGGATCAACCTTTTCTCCAGAGAGATAGAGGAAGAATATACAGCCATTAATTTGCATGTTTAGCCATTTTTATGCAAATCTTCAGCTTCACAGTGTGATTCAACCATAGATATGCAACAGTTCTTTCTTGTGTATCATTTCTGTCAAGAAACCTTTGCCGGGTCATCTTGGATCTATGTAAAAAGAGACTAGATCTCTGTTTTTATGCCTAATTGAGTAATCTAATAGAAGACATGATTTTTATCTCCATTTTTTGAGCATAACCCTCTAATAAATTGTGCAGTCTCTTATGCAGTAAATTCTATGTGTTGCATTCTTGGGGTTTCATCAATTTTTAAGCTATTTGAGCATGCGAGGCCTGTTTAACTAGGAAAAAGACATTTGTTTCTAAAAATATTTTTCATGTAAGGCCCTTATTAGATATTCTAAGGGACACAACCATTATTTTTCATTGTTATAACTCAATCTTTAGAAAATAATGTTTTTAGGGTCAATATTGTTGCTTTTCCCCACTTGGTGATATTGTATGATGGCATAGTTTGTTGTTGTGGTTGTAACATGATGGATGGGTGTTCCATACACTCTTATGATTTGATTTCTTGTTGTATATTCAACTTTAGAATATCCTAGGATATTATTATTATTGTAGAATTTCCCAATTTCGGGATATTACAGTGGTATTGAAGCTCTAATCTTGGCTCAGCCTGTGTTCTTCATTATGGAGTCTTCTCATGGGGAGGAGAAGATATGAAAGAGAGATAAAAAAAAATCCTTGTTTTCTAGAGAAAAGGGGTTCTCAAAACTTCTCTTTCTAAATCTGCAGGGCAGAAGCAAGGGCATCAAAGAAATGAGGAGGGAAAAACATAAAGATCCCTCAACAAGATCTATACGAGAGGAAGGTTCTAAGTCCTCATATTATGGATATGAGAACTCAGCCATATCATCAGATCTACCACATTCTATCAGCAAATTCTTCATGAAGAGGAAGAAAGGAGATGTGCCAAAGAGAGATACTCTTGGTGATTATTTGTAGGATTATGAAGCTCAATCTAAGGAGTTCAAAGATCACTTGCACTTCCAAGGGTTTTTCCAAATTAAGAAAGAAAGGAGCACAAGGAGCAAGAATCAGGGTGAGGGTAGATTCTTTCTATCTAATTTTGATGGATCACCTCTATGTCCAGCTAGGGCTTGGGTGAAGGAGTTAGACACCTATGTGCAACAACATCAAGTTTCAGAAGATGAGGCCATCAAAGTAGCAGCGTTCCATTTTGAGGGTAAGGTTTATGCTTGGTGGTTGTTTGAATATTTTTCCTTGAGAAATGAAAATACATCTACTTATGCACAGTTCATTAAAAGGATAGTAGAAAGGTTTGATGGAGAATCATGTAAAACAATTTCTCTAGAGGCTATCAAACCATATCAAACAAAACTTTTGCATGGGTTGGGAGGATCTATAAATCCAACTCCATTTCTAGAAACTATTGAAGAGGATGTAAACTTGTCTGATACCTTGCCAAGGAAAGATCTCCATTGAATGAAGATATTTCTTCTCAAGAAGAAGAAATGAAGACTCCTCTTGCAAAGGGAGACCGATATCCAAGGTCTCTTGTTGATGATGAGGTATTTTAAACTATTGAGGAGAAGGAAGAGGAGGCCGGGGATAAAAATGCAGTCATGAAAAGAGCACATCTAGAACCTTATGGAGAGGAGGAAGGAGCAATTGGTCCAAGTAGAGGACCTCTTTCACTCTTGCAAGGAGTTCCAAAGGATCTCACATATGGAGGTTGTGGCACAATCTATGTGCAGCATGTGCCATTATTATCAAATGGTGAGAATCTTAATATTGCAGAGAATAAGAGGTAGGGAAAGCATCATATGATGAGGAGTATACACCTCTCTTTATCTCCAAATATTGATGCACAAAGAAGGCAGGAGGGTCTATGCAAGGAAGGCCAAGACCCATAAGTCCATACATCTATACATCCTTCCCTATGCCTTGATGTCTCTTTGCAAGTAGGCATTCCACCAAGGAGACCCCCTGATTGGAAGGAATCTAAAGTGTTCTCTCAACTATATATAGCAGCAACATATTTTTCTAGAGAGGGAACCTTGAAAGGAGCCACTACAATGCTGAGAATCCTTGATGGGAGGATAAGAAATTTTCTGAAATTGACTTTTCTATCTTGCATTCATCTATTTGTGTTGGATAGGATAGATTCATAAATCTGTGTTGATATGAGCATAGTATCAAAAGGCCACTCCATAGCTTTGGAGCAGCAAAGGATACTCCAATATATAATGAAAATTTCTGAATATAATAAGAAGATATTTGCATTTTTGTATGCAGGAGAAAAACTGTGGAAGTTTTGGAGAAGGAGAACCTTTCAAAAGGAGGATGACTCTCCTAAACTTCAATATCATCTTGAGCAAGATCAGCTGCAAGAGAGGCAACAAAAGAAAGTTGGGAATACTCCAACATGTGACTTTGACATCCAACATGTCAAGGATGAGAGCCATCATATGACAGATGCCTCATTTCAGACTTCTACAACGTTGTCAATGTTGGGGAGCCTAGACCCTTTTTGGGAGTCCCAACTCTTGATGGAATATTCCTAGGACCTATTCAAATGTAAGGTTCTTGATCGACAAGCAATGGCTAGGAAGTATAAGGTAGTTGATGGAATCATTTATGTTCATGGTCAGATCTACTTAACTAAAGATTCCAAACTCAAGAATAAACTACTTAACACAACCTATGAGGCCTTGCTTTCAAAACCCACTGGTTTCATTAGAGCATATCATACTATCTTATATGGATTCATGTGGGAAAATTTCAAAGAGGAGGTGTACTCCCATATGAGTAAGTGAATGAATCATTTTCTGGTTAAGGAGGAACATAGCTCTTGGGAAGAGTTATCATTACCACCTCCTTATTCATTGAGTGTGAGAAGGAGATCATCCATGAGCTACATTTCTAATTTAAACCAAGTATATGATAAACATTGTATTGCTAAACATCATGATATATTTATTATGTACTTGCATATTCTTAACACTCATGTGAAAGACTTGGCTGCAAGAGGGGGCACTCTTTCTTATGGGTCCAAGAAGGATGGGGCAGAAAACAAGTGTTGGGTAGAACACTTGTCATATTATATTCTATGGAAATTTGGGGTAAAACTACGCTAGTTGCACATGAGGAACCGTTATCCTTCTCCTTTATTTCATATGGCAGAAAACATGATTTCAATTATGATGCCATATGCTGAAGATGTTTTTTTCTTTATTGAGGACATGATTGGAGGAGAGGCACATTTGTTGAATGTGTCCTTGGGGAAAGAAATTGCCCACACCTTTTGCACTACATGCTTCAAGGGGAGCATGGGGAAAGATATGGATACCATGGTAAATCACTTGTTTCTCCATGAGGTAGGCCATATGATTGTTTGGAGCACTTGGGACATACCTCTCATGAGTATTTGGGATGAGCTTTTCTATGAATTACCAAACTGGGAGGTAATTCATTTCATTTGGATGATAGCATGGAGGTGGAAGACCTTCATTGATGATGGAATTCCCCATGATTGTCATCAATTCTATCTTGCGAGGGCTACAAGGAGAAGGGGGGAGATTTTTCAGCATCCTTGCAATTTCTTGAGGACAAGCAACATTTGGGAGGGGAAGACTGTAATATTCCTAAATTAGCATGCACTTAATCAGAATATTAATTTTTCTTTAAAAATCTGGATAGATGAATAAATGGGCAAGGAGGCTTATAAGTTGCTTAAGTATGAATAAAAATCCCTCATAATGTGAAAAGGGATCATGTAATAACTATATCAAGCATTCACATGTGTGAAAAAGGTCTAAAGTGTGTGGACAAAGTCAACAACATTTTATAAGAGGAGTGGATCCTAAAATGAAGACAGCCTAATGTGAATGGAAATCAATCAAGCTAGACAAAATGAAGACACCTTGAGTGTGAAAAGAGACAAGGCATGAAGATCCAGTAAAGTTTGAATAAATCAAGCAGCGTTGTAAAAGGATGAGCAAGGCACATAGAGACATCGTAATTGTGGTGGAGGAGCCTGTGCATGGAAGCAACCTCATAGTGGGGTGGGACCCTTGGTGAGGAAGCTCATCAACTATATGATGGACAAGATGGAAACCATATGGGCATATTGGAGATTATATTGTATGTGGTATTTTTATACTTCCTACATACTTTGGTTGTTTAGGTAAGTTTGCTGCACTGCTTAGTGCAAGGGTTTTCCCGGGTGGGGATTCCCTACTCTTTCTTGGAGATCTTGTCTAAGAAATCTAAGAGGAGATTTCAGAGCTGCATTTTCCACGACCTGGTGTTGGAACAAGAATTTACCTTCAACAAAAACGAAATCCCTTCAGAAAACTGTGTTATTTCTTAAGCTGTGCAGTGGGAGGGGTCAAAACCCCACTTTTGTGAGCTAGTTTCCCAAGAGAAGGATCAAAATTTTCTCCGAAGAGCTAGAGGAAGAATATACAACCATTCTTTTGCATGTTCAAACATTTTTATGCAGAGATTTAGCTACACAACATGATTCATCCATAGATCTGCAACAATTCTTTCTTTTATATCATTCCTGTGAAGAAACCCTTGCCGAGTCATCTTGGATCTATGTAAAACGAGACTAGATCTCTGTTTTTATGCCTCATTGAGTAATCTAATTGAAGATATTATTTGTCTCTCCATTTTCTAAGCATAACCCTCTAATAAACTGTACAATATCTTATGCAGTAAATTTTGTGTGTTGCAGTCTTGGGGTTTCATCAATTTTTAAGTTGTTTGAGCATGGGAGGCCTGTTTAACTAGGAAAAAGACATTTGTTTCTGAAAATATTTTGCATGTAAGGCCCTTATTACATATTCTAAGGGAAAAAACCATTATTTTTCACTGTTATAACTCAATCTTCAAAAGATAACGTTTTTAGGGTCCATATTGTTGCTTTTCCCCGCTTGGTGATAGTGTATGAAGGCATAGTTTGCTGCTATGGTTGTAACATGATGGATGGGTGTTCCATACACTCTTATGGGTTGATTGCTGGCTGTATCTCCAACTTTAGAATATCTTAGGATATTCTTATTGTTGTAGAATTTCCCAATTTCGGGATATTACACAGATTGTGGAAGATGAGGCAAAGATCCAATTGGCTTCTATTCGATTCAATGGCACCACTCTCATCTAGTGGGAGAGAAAACTTCAAGGCAACAATAATTTGGGTAACCTTCTTTTCTCATGGTAAAATTTCATTGCTGCACTTAAAGATCAATTTTATCCCTTGGGTTATAAGAAAAAAAGCCTTAATGGAGTGGAAATACCTAAGGCAGGGCAAAGGACAAAACGTGCAAAGCTTTACCGAGGAATTTAGAAAACAAGCACTAAATTTGGGCATTTCATTAGATTCACCTGAATTTTTAACTAAGTACATTGAGTCATTACATAGTTACATTAGACATTCATTGTTAATGTTTGAACCTACTACTATTGACTCGGCCAATGTAAAGGCCATTCATCTTGAAAACATGGGAAGAAATAATAAGGATGATCACTCAAACAATCAACCTTTCAAACCTTCAAATGGAAAATTCAAAGGGAAATTAAAGGGAAAGGAAAATAAGACAACATCAATGAAGAAGGATGAAGGAGAAAAGCCTTATTACACTCATTGCAAAAAGGAAGGTCATGACGACTGTTGTGGATCATTTGCAATATCCTTTTATTTTCAATTTTGAAAATATAAAAAAAAAAAAAAAAAATTGTTAAAATATGTTAAAGTATTAAAGTTCTTATACTTCAGCATAAAAATATTTATGTTCGTTGTATTAGAGTTAAAAGTTTAAATACTTTTGACTTTATGAAAGTGGGTCCTGACTTAAAGTTTAAATTTCGATTATTTTATCGAGCAGGATGCGATAATTTCTTGAGCTCCGAACAAAAGACTCAACACGTGGGCACTACTAGCGCATGATTTAATATGGAGGGTGCCTCCATAGTTGACTATGTTGACTGCGGGAGTAACATAGATGAGCGGTGGAGATTGATTGCAAGGGAACAAGCCAAAATAATTCTCCGTACTTCGAGAACCCCTGTAGTGACGTAAGGTGTTGAGTTGGTTATAGTTGTCTTCCACATCAGGAGTGCTTAACGGTCTGTTAGCGCATCCTGTCAGCATTTAAGTTCAAAGCCGTGCCACCTATTAAATGCAATTCTCATTCTTTTCGAAGCCATTTGTGATTAAGTTGATGTTTGAAATTTGTTTGTGCAGCATCCTGTTCAATTTTCTATCACCCTATCCAGAATTGGCCACCCTGTAAGTCTCCATTGTCATAATTCTGAATCATGGCTAAATTCTCATCCCTGTCAGGTTCTTCTATTCATATCCCTCTTATGGATATCGAGGGGGATATCCAAGACATTAATTGTTCCTTGATTCACCTTTTGTTTTACCAGCAAGTTCTCTTGAATGATAAAGCTTCCCCAGTTTATACTGCTATGGCGAAGTCTGGTGTGCTGTCTACATTTATCCCTAAAACCCATCTTTTTCCTGAATCCATATATTGGTTGGTATCTGTTATGTATCTTGGGAAATGTTTTGTGATGAATTGTCAGGGGGAGAATGTTTTGCAAGTGTCTGCCCAGCTAATTCGCCAAGCCCTTTGTTACCCTGAGTCAGAGTCATATGTTCAATACTTTGATGATTCTTTGGTAGCGTATTATGACAGCCTTGCAGGTCAATATTTTAATCAGTTCATTCATTTTCTAAAACCTAACACGCAACAATTTCAGCTTGACAGTAAATATTTTCCTATGGAAATTTTTGATACTGAGGTTAGGCTAGTACTCAGCAGCACTGCAAAAATTCTGGGGAAAGATGATGACAGCACAGTGGATAAATCAACCTTGGGGATGTTTGCGATGATGATGAAGCTTGGAATGGTGTTGGATATTCCATCCTATTGGCAAGAAGTTGTCAATTCACAACTCATGATCTTATCATTAACAGGTTCTTTCAGGTTTCCTTCATTAATTATTTACTAGTTCTTATATCAAAATGTAGAGGAATTCATGCATCTGGGTTTGAATATTATGGATATGAATAATAAGAGGCAATTAGTAGTGTTCTATAGTGAGAGGAGAACAAAATGAAACTGGTCTATTTGATTTTTCTAGTTATTTCATGTCAATTGCATATAAAGTTTTGAATGGAATTCCTCCCCCCTGTTTCTTATGCAAAGCTCAGGAATTATTGCACTTAGGGGAAAACTGTAAATTTGGAGATTGGTTTGTTTTTTAGGATTATTCTGAAATTAGTCTGTATGGAGAAAATGTTGAGCCTTATAGGCTTCCAATGTTTGTACCTATGAGTTTATTTTCTTTGGATTTTGTTTGAAAAAGTCTAAATGTTGATCAAATTCACTTTGTGCCCATGAAAAAGGGGCATATGTTCAAACTTCCCATGACTGTAGGTCCTTTCATAGTTAATATGAGATAGACATTTGAATAAGTTACTAGAATGCTAGATGAGATGCATTTGCTGTTAGGGGAAAAGTGGGCTTATGACCCTCAAAGTGTTATTTCTAATAGAAGAATTGATAATGGGTATTCAAATTTCATTCATGAAAGTAGGCCATATTTAGAGACGATGGCAAGTAAGGATGTTATGATTTCAACAGATTCAAATATTCAAAATCCTGTCATATCAGAAAAATCATGTAAAAGAGTCCAAGAAACAGTGGTTGATTTAGAATATGAGGAACAGGGAGCTGAGAAGAGAGAAAAACTGAATGAAGGACCTGCATATACTCAACCTGGTTTTTCTTTACAGTTGGGAGAGGAACACTATGTTCCTGCTTCACCCAGGAGACATGAGAGGACTCATGAACAAGTGCCTCTAATCAAATAGATGTTTGCCAAAATTGCAGAGAGGAACTAGAAGATGAAGGCCAACATGGAGGCCCAAGCTGAATATCAAATTGCTCTAGATCAAATAAGACTTTTATCTGCCATGGATCTTGAGAAAGATCAATTCAGAATTTCCCTATCACATCCTTCAGATATGTCAATTGGTTCGTCTAACAATTTCAATACAATAAATGTGACTGTAGATGTGAAGAAAATCCCATTGCTGGATAAGGTGAACCTACTTATCCAAACAAGACAGTTGATTGTAAATGACCTGACAAAGACTAATGCAATGTCAATGAAGGCAGAGAATATGCTTGGAAAAGTGATTAAGCAGTTAAAGTTAGAGAAAGCCAACTCTAGGTATTTAACAATTTAGAATGAGGAGCTGAAGAAAATCATAGTAAAGATTGGAGTTTTGGACCTTCAAGACTGCAATTTTTGTACTCTAAGATTTCAAATGAGTGATGAATGAAAAGCAAGTTTCTGGCATCTGTTTATGTTGATATGTATTCAAGTTTACATTTTGTGTGTTCTATCTTTGAATAAGACGAAGTAATGAGCTGCAGGTCTCTTTTTACTTATGTAAGCAAGAGTTAAAATCCTTAATTGGCGCTCCTTTGTTTTAAACTATTCCCTTCATATAGTTCTTCTGGAGTTTGAGATGATATATTCTGTGTAACAACATTTCAATTTGGGTTTATTTCTTTCATTTTCTTCTAGTCATTTCATTCAACATCAACAATTGATAGAATTATGAGACATTCATTATATTTGATATTTGAGGGTTTAAATGATAAATGCTTGAGGGTGATTAAGCAAAGACAAATATTTTTGTGACATAATGTTTATAAATGTCTTAAGCACAAATTCCTTATCACAACTAAGGGATTGTCTCTTAAGGTACAACATTTTTTGGTGCCATTTCCGGGGAAGAAGAGTCAAAAGTTTTCCCTGAGTTTTGTTTATATTTCCTTTGGTTGTTAAGGGAGGATGAAATATTAAAATCCGTGTCTTCATTTTCTAATTCTAGCTTGTAAGAGGCCACATACGAGGTCAAATACCTCTCAGCAGAAAGCTCCTACCCTTTCAAATCTAGAGAAGTTGGTTTCTAAAAAAGGCCAGAAATAAAAAAACACTTTCTACACCTGATGCCACACTGCCTGCACCTAGAAGCAGTTCTCATACCCTTTCATCCAAGGATATTTCCCGAAAACTCACTTTCTCAGAAAATAATCCTTGTCTTCATCCATTCATTTCCAAGAACCAAGGTTAAAAGAGCAGTATTTTGAGTCTGTATCATTCACATTTATAGAAACTCAGCCTAATACAGTTTTTAGTTCTTCTGCTTTAGTTTATCAACCCCTTCCCTTATCAATTGTTTCACCCCATTCATCCACACCTACAACTAGTACATAAATTCCCCCTACTCAAGGAGCAGTCAATCAGGGCATAAACATGGCAAACCCTGCTTTCTTGATGAACAGATATGCACCATTAAATCTTCCCCAACCAATGAATGCAATGCCTCAAGAGTATCTTAAGTTGCTTCCTATATCTACTGGTGAAGATGAAATAACTACAGAACAAAACTTTCCTTTGTTTTTCACTTTTGCTGAAAATTTTAATGTTGAACATCTAGATGTAGTAATGAGACTTTTTGTGCAGTCTCTAAATGGAGAGGCAAGAAAATGGTTTAAAGGATTACCAAATGGCTCAATTAATGATTGGGTTGAGTTAGAAAAACAATTCATCCAAATATGGGGTGAAAAGAGAGATTATGGTTATTATTTGACAAAATTTAATGCTATTAGGAATAAAACAGATGAAAGTATGAGTGATTTCATTAAAATATTTAATAAATTGTACAATAGTTTTCCTACAGAAATGAAACCTCCTCCTATCGGAGCAAGAGTTTTTTTTTCGGAGCAAGAGTTGTTTTTTGTGGAAGCTAAGATGGATGGCATGGAGGCTGGCATGGAATCTAAAATGGATGACATGGAAGCTAAGATCGATGAGAAAATGGAAAACATGAAGAATTTTCTAAAAGCAGACATGGAAGGTTTGACAAAGTTGATACAAGAAAGGTTTCCTAATGGTGAAAAGATAGTAGAATAACCTCATGATGAGAACAAAATAAATTTTAATTGTGATTTCATAAACTCTAATGTTGGCGGGAAGAACCACCATATTCCAAAGATGGATATGAGGAAGTTTGATGGAAAGGATCCTGTAACATGGATACTACATATGGAGCAATATTTTGATCTCCATAACGTGGAAAACACACAAAAGGTACGCATTGCAACTTTACATTTAGAACAAAATACATTTGTATGGTATCGATGGCTTTGCTCCCGTAAAAAAATTGTCACTTGGTCAATTTTTACGGAGGAAATGATGGCACATTATGAGGATACAAAGAGCAACACCTTCTTTAGCCAATTGATAAATCTCAAACAAAAGGGTTTAGTGGGGCAGCACATTGAGGACTTCCAAAAATTGAATATAAGGGTAACTGATATTCCAGAGGAACACAGGATTGATCTCTTCATAGGTACTCTAAAGGATAACATCCAACATGAAGTTCATGTGTTGGAACCTAATTCATTAGAGAAGGCATTCAGGTTGGCAAGAAAAGTTGAATGTAAAATTATGGCGACAAGGAAGCCTACCACTCAATTCTATAAAGAAGGAAGTGTTGCTACACCTAGATTTCCACAACCTACAAGATTGACACCACAACAATTGGAAGAAAAAAGAGCAAAAGGGATTTGCTACAGTTGTGATAGAAAATACACCAAAGGTCATAAGTGTGCTGAAAAGAAATTATTTTACATAGATTGTGAAGAAGAAGAAGAAAATGAACAAGAAGAGGATACACACCAGGAACCAGCCATAGAAGAGGAAGAAATGAATCCCACCATATCATGTAATGCACTGGCAGGAATTACCACTCCTCAAACTCTCAAGATAGCAGGACAGATCAAGAAGAAAAAGGTAATAGTGTTGATTGATTCAGGTAGCACCCATAATTTTATTCATTGTAAGGTAGCCAAGGAATTAAATTGTTTCCTATGCCCAGCACCAGAATGTCAAGTGATGGTTGCAAATGGAGGAACTATAAATTGCTCTGGAAAATGCCATAATATCAAGCTAACCATGGGGGAATATGTATTGACTAGTCCAATGTTTTCCATTCCTATGGGAGGTGCTGATGTTGTACTAGGAGTACAATGGTTACAATCTTTGGGGACGGTAGCTTTTAATTTTCAAGAAATTTTCTTGAATTTTTTTTCAAAAGGAAAGGAAGTCGAATTACGGGGCATTGAAGGGAAGCCATGAAGGATAATAAGCTCTAATGTCATGACAAAGCTTCTAAAGAAATAAAAACGAGGCGTAATTGCACAATTATGCTCACTAGAAGTTCCAACATCAAAATCATCTATTTCTGCAGATCTCCAACAAGTCTTGGACAATCATTCCAAGGTGTTTGAAACTCCCAAAGGACTCCCACCTATTCGTGATCATGATCATGCTATCCATTTGATTCCAGGAAGTGTTCCTCCAAACATCAGGCCTTATAGATATCCTTACTTCCAAAAGAGCGAAATTGAACGTATGATTGCAGAAATGTTAGAGGCGGGTATAATTCAACCTAGTCAAAGTTCTTTCTCTGCTCCTGTAGTATTAGTACACAAGAAGGATGGATCATGGCGAATGTGTCCGAATTATAGGGAGCTCAATAAGCTCACCATTAAAGACAAATTTCCCATTCCTGTGATTGATGAATTATTGGATGAATTACATGGAGCAATTTATTTTACCAAGTTGGATCTTCGTTCAGGATATCATCAAATTAGAATGAAGATCGAAGATATTCCAAAAACAACATTTCGAACTCATGAGGGTCATTATGAATTTTTGGTCATGCCTTTTGGCCTTACCAATGCACCTTCTACATTTCAAGGGTTGATGAATTCCATTTTCAAACCCTTCCTTAGAAAATTTGTGCTAGCATTTTTTGATGATATACTATTCTACAGCAGGTCTTGGAAGGATCATGTTGAACATGTTGACAGGGTGCTCAAACTATTGCAGGAGAAACAATTATATGCAAAAAAATCCAAATGTTTCTTTGGAGTACAAGAGGTGGAATATCTGGGTCATATTGTATCTCACGAGGGTGTTAAAGCAGACCCTAACAAAATTAAAGCCATTAAGGAATGGAAAGTCCCCACAACCATAAAGAAGTTGCGAGGATTTCTCGGGTTAATAGGGTATTATTGCAAGTTTGTTAAGAATTATGGGAGAATAGAAACACCTCTAACAACATTATTGAAGAAAGATACATTTTCATGGACTCCTGAAGCAACTAAGGCCTTTGAGCGTCTTAAAGAGGCAATGTGCCTAGCACCGGTCTTAGCTACGCCAAACTTCACGAAAACCTTTATTGTGGAATGTGATGCCTCAGGAAATGGAATTGTTGCGGTTTTAATGCAGGAAGGAAGACCCATTGCTTTTGAAAGTCGTCCAATCAAAGGAAAGTATTTACAGAAACCTATTTATGAGAAGGAAATGTTAGCAATACTGCATGCACTAAAGAAATGAAGAACTTACCTAATGGGAAGACATTTCAAGGTAAAAACTAATCATGATAGTCTTAAACACTTTTTGGAACAAAGACTATCTTCAGAAGAGCAGCAAAAATGGGTCACAAAGATGTTGGGTTATGACTTTGAAATAATCTACAAAAAAGGAAAGCTTAATGTTGTTGCAGATGCACTCTCAAGAAAGAATGAAGAGGTGGAAGCATTGCCTTGTGCCATTTCTATTATCCAACCAGATTGGATAACTGAAGCAAGAGATGAATGGAAGAAGGACAAAGATGTATGGACACTCATCCAAAAGTTGCAGCAAGATCCTAGTACATCTGATACATTTAGTTGGAAAAATGATTCCTTATGGTAAAAATATCGCTTATATCTTTGTAATAATTCCCATCTAAAACAAAATATTCTTCTGGAATTGCACACTTCTCCTTTAGGAGGACGCTCGGGATTTTTAAAAACTTACCACAGGCTGAAGAAAGAATTTTTTTGGGATGGCCTTAAATCTGATATTCAAAAGTTTGTGGCAGAATGTTTGGTTTGCCATCAGAATAAAGTGGAAACAATTAAGACCCCGGGACTTCTACAACCTTTATCCATTCCAAGACAACGTTGGGAGGAGATTTCAATGGATATTATCACAGGTTTACCTAAGTCTGAAGGAAAGAGTGTCATCATGGTGGTAGTTGATAGACTTACCAAGTATGCACACTTTTGTGCATTATCTCATCCATTTGAAGCAAGTACAGTTGCTACTACATTTATGGATAGAATTCAAAAGCTACAAGGAAGCCCAAGGGTTATTGTGAGAGACAGAGATCCCATTTTTACTGGAAATTTTTGGACGGAGTTATTTTCTTGTTTGGGTACTCAATTAGCTCATAGCTCATCTTATCATCCTCAATCTGATGGTCAAACTGAGATCGTAAATAAATGTTTGGAAGGATATCTTCGTTGTTTTGTATCTGATAAACAAACACAATGGGTCAAGTGGTTACCTCTTGCCGAATGGTGGTATAACACTTCCTTCCATACTGTAGCAAAAATGACCCCATTTATGGCACTTTATGGATATCATCCACCATCCATCACATCATCTTTAAGAGAAAATTCGAAGGTTCAAGCAGTGGAAGATCACATCTAGCATCAACAAGAAGTTCTCCAACTCTTAAAGGATAACCTGAATTTGGCACAAAATCGAATGAAACAATAGGCAGATCAACATCGCAGCGAGAGAAGTTTTGATGTAGGAGATTGGGTATTTTTACGGCTACAAACATACAAACAAATGTCCCTCAAGCAAGCTAAGAAGGATAATAAATTATCACCAAAGTACTATGGTCCTTACAAGGTGTTGCAAAATATTGGTTCTATGGCATACAAATTGGAGCTTCCTGCTTCTTCGCGAGTACATCCAGTTTTCCATGTTTCATTCTTAAAAAAGGTTATAGGTGAAAATATTCGAGTTCAAACAATATTGCCAGAACTTGATGAGGAAGGAAAAATCATATTGGAACCTAAAGAGGTCATGGAAACAAGAACTCGACAGCTACGGAATCGATCAATTTCAGAGTATCTCATCAAGTGGAAGAACTTACCCACTGAAGATTCTACATGGGATGATGAGAATTTTATACAGAAGCACCCGGAGCTACTCAAGCGTTGAGGACAACACTTTTTTGAAGGAGAGGGGCATGTTAGGTCCCTATATCACTAGTATAGTCCCTTATTATTGTTAGTGTAACCCCTTATTGTTATTATTGTACCCTTGTAACCCCCATTTTGTTATTATTGTGCCCTTAAATTATTATTGTTAGGTCGGCTAGGATTACATTGTGGCCCACTAGGATTACATTATGGCCCCATGGACTCCTATATATAGAAAGGAGGTTTTGTAAATTGTATCATCCAAGAATTGTGCATTTATGTAATGTATTGGAGGTTGCCCCCTCGAAGTGGCTTATTTATAAGGCGTTGATATCTCTTTTATTCTATTTTCGAAGCTGGTTACACAAAAATAGCAAGAAATATACACAGCAAAACATAGGGGTTTTTAATCCCCAATTCAGAAAGCATCCCCTGCAGATTTTTCAGAGGGAAAGAAGAGATTAGGATCAAGTTCAAGCACCCTTATATATAGAAGCAACACCTTCACACTCTGCTGATGATGATCAGAATGAAGTTGAAGATCAAATTTCTACCATATATATGGAGGATGGTGCAGATGAGGAATCTAAAAAAGAATGTGAAGAAGAATGTAAAGAAGTTGATATTTCATTTGATCAGGAAGAGATGGATGATTACTGTTAACAATTCACTGATTTTATGCGAGAAGAATTGCATAAGAAGTATGACTTGAGATCAAAAAATAGGTTGAGAACTCAGGATGATGAAGAGAAAGAATCAGAGTTAGTCCCTTGTCCAATGGCAACTCCACAGCAGAAAAATTCAGTAAAACTATCAGACAAGGGGAACCAACCCATGAATCTAGTTAAAGAAAAAGAGAAGCAGCAAGTTGAGGCTTCCCAAAATAATTCTAATGATTCTAATATTTTGGAGAAGATTTTTACTATTCCTGAGCAACATGCAAATCCTAACAAAAATCAAGAAGAATTTGAAAATTTACTAAACAAAACCAAATTTTCAATTTGTCCAAAGAGTTAGAAAAAGTTAAAATTCAAGTACCTCTTCTTGAGTTAGCTAAAACACTTGGGTATAAGAAAGAGATTTCATAATTTATTAATTTATCTTAGTCCGATGAGGTGGGTGATATTGTGAATTTTCAAGAAGAAAAACTAGTGGTTACTTTTGGTCCTCATGTTGAAGAGGTAGATTCTTCTGTTCCACCTTTTTATATATGAGTACTTTTACATGATTCCATTCTACATAATTGTATGCTAGATTTTGGTGCATCGCATAATATTATGCCATTATCTGTGATGAAAGAGCTAAATTTACAAATCACTAAGCCCTATAGATACCTCTATTCTTTTGATTCAAAAAGGGTGAAGTGTGTTGGGCTTATCAAAGAGATGGTTGTTTCCTTGGTGCAAATTCCAGCCAAGAGTATCATGATGGATGCAGTAGTTGCAGATATTCCGGCCAGATTTGGTATGTTGTTGTCCAGATATTGGGGAGAAAAGCTTGGAAGTTTCTTAAAATTGGATTTCACATATGCCATCATTTATGTTTTCAATGGGGAAGATAGAAGGTTGTACAGAGAAACCAGATTCATGAAAAATACCACCAATAAGGATGCAGCTAATTCCTTTATCTATGATCAAGAGGAGGAGGATCACTCTTGTTTTATGCTGCATGAAGATGAAGAATTTTTTGAAGACTCACAAAAGCAACTCTCTTCAGAAAGTGTAAATAAATATCTGTATTTAGATAAAATTTGGAGGTGTTATTTTGATGGTGCATATTCTAAAAAGGGCACAGGAGCTGGGTTCATATTCATATCTCTTGAAGGTAATCTTTTACCTTTTTCTTTCAAAATTGAATTTGAATCAACCAATAATGTAGCTGAGTACGAAGCATTGATTTTGAGTCTTCAAACTGCTAAACAAATGGGAATTCAGTATATTTCCATTTTTGGGGATTCTAAATTAGTAATAAGACAAATTAAGAATTGGTGTCAGACCAAGCATCCCAGATTGATATCTTACAGAATGAGGTGTGGGATCTAATTGAAAATTATTTTGAAGCCTTTAATCTTCAGTTTATTCGAAGAGAAGAAAATAGAATGGCAGATTCACTGGCAGTTGCAGCCAGTACTTTCAAACCACCAATTAATCCAAGATTGAGATATGAAATTGAGTTGAGACACAGGCCTTCAATTCCTGATAACGTAAATCATTGGCGGGTTTTAGAGGATGATGAGCAGATCAATCAATTTTTAACAATGATTGGAAATTTTGAAGACAATGAAATTGATCTAGAAAGTGAACCAAATGATCAAAATGATGTACCTAGAAGCCTGAAACAGACAATTGGTGATAAGAAAATAATTCATTTGAAGGCCAATATATTTCCTAGAGGCCTGGTTCCTCTTGAAAGATTGTTTGATGCTAATGATGTAGCAGTGAACCAGAAGAAGGTATCTCAGGATGGAGAAATAGAGGACTGTAATTTAGGAACTCAGCAGGAGCCCAAAATGGTTAAGTTATTTAAAGGATTTCGTAAGGATTATAAAGAAAGGTATGTGGACCTTTTCAAAAATTTCATGGATGTGTTTGCATGGTCATATGAAGATTTAAAGACCCATGCTCTAAATATTACTCAACATAAAATACCACTGAAAGATGGGGTTAAGCCACACAGGTAGAAGCTCAGATAGATTAATCCACTGCTACTTGCCCTGATTGAAAAAGAGGTAAAGAAACTTTTACAAGAAAATATCATAGTCCCACTTAGATACTCAGATTGGGTTTCAAATCTAGTACCAATCAAGAAGAAAAATGGAGAGATAAGATTATGTGTAGATTTTAGGAACTTGAACAGAGCCTCCTTGAAAGATAGTTATCCTTTGCCAAAGATGGACTATGTCTTACAGAAAATGACTGGGACTTATAGGTTTTCTATGGTTGATGGTTTCTCTGGGTTCAACCAAGTAGCTGTTGAGAAGGAAGATCAGAAGAAAACAACTTTCACTACACCGTGGGGAACATTCATATATGCCAGGATGCCACTCGGCCTCATGAACACAGGAGATACTTTCTAGAGGGAAATGGATATAGCTTTTGTGGGTGACAAATTTGTAGACATATATTTGGATGATGTGACAATTTTTTTCAGGTTTTGATGATGAACACTTGGAAGAAATACAGAAGGCTTTCTTGAAATGCAACAAATTTGGGTTATCATTAAATCCTAAGAAATATTTGTTTGCTTTGGAGGAAGGTAAGTTGCTGGGACATATAGTTTCAAAAGGAGTAAAAATTGATCTAGCAAGAGTTGAGACTATACAAACAATTCCATTACCTAGAAGTAAGAAAGATATCCAAATATTTCTAGGGAAAATGATTTTTCTGAGAAGATTTGTTCCAAACTACGCTAAGATTTTCAGAAGAATAATAGATATGTTAAAGAAAAATGATGAAGTAAAATGGGACAAAGATGCAAGAGAATCCTTTACCAGAATTAAAGAGGCTCTTAAAGATGCTCCAGTTTTGATCAACCCAGATTATCTGAAGCCTTTCCAAATATTTTCATTTGCATCACCTACTATTATTGTTGTTGTGTTGTTACATAAGAACAAAGAAGGGAAAAAGCAACTAGTAGAATTTTTCAGTAAGGTCCTTAGAGATGCAAAACTCAAATATAATATTTTGGAGAAGCAGGTGTATGCTTTAGTTAAATCATTGAAATATTCCATGACCTATGTACTTCATTCTCAAATAGTAGCATATGTACTTAATTCTGCTGTGAAAGATGTACTGATTCAGAGTGATGTGGAGGGGAAAAGAGGAAAATGGATTGCCAAAATCCAAGAGTATGACTTAGACATTAAGCCAACCCAGTTAATCAATGGACAGGGACTAGCTAAATTGTTGACAGAGTCTAATTTCCAAACTCTGGGAATTAATTTGCTTGCGCCACTAGATGAAGTGGTTGAGGAGACAAATCAGATTACAACAAAGTCATAAATCAAATACAAATTTCTTTTCTCAGATTGGTATAAAGATATTATTCACTATTTGTGTTTTTTCTCTTACCCTTCCTCAATCAATAGAACAAAGTACCGAGCTCTAAAACTTAAAGCTAAACCTTATGTTATAATTGATGCTAAATTATATTGGAAAGATCCTACTGGTGTCTTGTTATTATGTTTGACAGAAGGAGAATCAATGGAAGTTATTAAAGCATACCATGAATGTTTGTGTGGAGGTCATTACAGTTGGAAATTAAGTGCTCATAAGATACTTAAATCAAGTTTTTATTGGCCTTATTTATTTGCTGATGTGTACAAAGTTTTTAGAAGTTGTCAGAAATTCCAGTTGTTTGCAGAAAAGAAAAGGTTAGCTCCTTTACCTCTTCTTCCTGTTTTTATGGAAAAACCCTTCAGACAATGGGGATTAGATTTTATTGGAGAAATTAATCCACCATAAAGTGGGAAGTTTAAGTGGATTTTGACTGCAGCTGATTATTTTACAAAATGGGTGGAGGAAATTCCTACCAGAAAAGAAAATGATCTGGTAGTAATGAAGTTTCTAGAAGAGAATATTTTCAGCAAGTTTGGATGTCCAGTGAAAATTGTAACATACAACACTCAAGTATTTAACTCAGTCAGATTCATAAATTTTTGTCAAACTTATAATGTGATCTTGTCTCATTCTACAACATATCATCCTCAAGGGAATGGATTATCAGAATCATCTAACAAGACATTAGTAAGGATCTTGAAGAAAACAATTAATGGGAACCAGAATAATTGGGACTCAAAGCTGATATTTTCTCTCTGCGCAGTAAGAATGACAACTAGAAGATCTATTGGTAAGTCCCATTATGAGTTAGTATATGGTACTCAAGCTTTTTTTCCCACTTAGTTAGCATGACCAGTAATTTAGTTTCTTTAAGAAGCACAAGAGGAACCTAATGCATTGATAAGAAGGATAAATAAGGTAATAAAATTGAGTGAAAGCAGGAATAAAGTTAGGGACAATTTGGTCACATATCACGAGAAAATGAAGTCCATTTTTGACAAGAAGGAAAAGGAGATTATGTTCCAAATTGGAGATCTGGTATTAAGATGGGATACCAGAAGAGAGGAAAAGGGAAAGCATGGTAAGTTTGATCTTCTATGCTATGGCCATTACAAAATCACTGAAGATAGAACAAATAACACTTTTATGATGAAAAATCTTGATGGAGAAGCAGTAGGACTACCTGTGAATGGGAAGTATATGAAACATTATTTCCAACACTAAAAATAACTGGTTCATCATTGTACATATTCGATTTTCCTCATTGTATATTTTTCATCAAACATTATTTGACTCCATGCCCGAAGTGAAGGCACTGATCTGTAGTTTCTTAGTGTTTCGTGGCAAAAAACACTATCCCCAGGTGGAGCCAGATGTTGTGGATCATTTGCAATATCCTTTTATTTTCAATTTTGAAAATATAAAAAAAATAGAAAATTGTTAAAATATGTTAAAGTATTAAAGTTCTTATACTTTAGCATAAAAATATTTTTGTTCGTTGTATTAGAGTTAAAAGTTTAAATACTTCTGACTTTATGAAAGTGGGTCTCGACTTAAAGTTTAAATGTTGATTATTTTATCAAGTGGGATGTGATAATTTGTTGAGCTCCGAACAAAAAACTCAACCCCCAGGCACTACTAGTGCATGAATTGATATGGAGGGTGCCTCCACAGTTTACTATGTTGACGGTAGGAGTAACACAAATAAGCGGTGTAGATTGATTTGGGGGGCACAAGCCAAAATAATTCTTTGTACTTCGAGACCCCCCGTAATGACGTAAGGTGCTGAGTTGGTTACAGTTGTCTTCCATATCAGGAGTGCTTAACAGTTCGTTGGCGCGTCTTGTCAGCATTTAAGTTCAAAGTTGTGCCACCTATTTAAATGCAATTCTGATTCTTTCCAAAGCCATTTGTGATTAAGTTGATGTTTGAAATTTGTTTGTGTTGCGTCTTGTTCAGTTTTCTGTCACCCTATCAAGAATTGGCCACCCTGTAAGTCTTCCATTGTCATAATTCCAAATCATGGCTAAATGCTCATCCCTGTCGAGTTTTTCTAGTCATATCCCTCTTATGGATACCGAGGGGGATATCCAAGACACCAATTGTTCCTTGGTTCACCTTCTATTTTTCCAGCAAGTTCTCTTGAATGATAAAGCTTCCCCAGTTTATACTGCTATGGCAAAGTTTGGTGTGTTGTCTAGATGTATCCCTAAAACCCATCTTTTTCTTGAATTCATATATTGGTTGGTATTTGTTATGTATCCTGGGAAATTTTTTGTGATGAATTGTCAGGGGGAGAATGTTTTGCAAGTGTCTGCCCAGCTAATTCGCCAAGCCCTTTGTTACCCTCAGTTAGAGTCATATGTTCAATTCTTTGATGATTCTTTGGTAGCGTATTATGACAGCCTTGCAGGTCAATATTTTAATCAGTTTATTCATTTTATAAAACCTAACATGCAACAATTTTAGCCCGACAGTAAATATTTTCCTATGAAATTTTTGATACTGAGGTTAAGCCAGTACTGAGCAGCATTTCAAAACTTCTGGGAAAATATGATGACAACACAGTGGATAAATCAATCTTGGGGATGTTTTCCATGATGATGAAGCCATGAATGGTGCTAGATATTCCATCATATTGGCAAGAAGATGTCAATTCACAAATTATGAGCTTATCATTAACAAGTTCTTTTAGGTTTCCTTCATTAATTATTTACTTGTTCTTATATCAAAATGTAGAGGAATTCATGCATCTGGGTCTGAATAATATGGATATGAATAAGAAGAGGAAATCAGTAGTGTTCTGGACAGATATAGTGAGAAGAGAACAAAATGAAACCAGTCTGTTTGATTTTGCCAGTTATTTCATGTCAATTGCATATAAAGTTTTGAATTGAATTCCCCCCCCCCCTGTTTCTTGCCCAAAGCTCAGGAATTCTTTCATTTAGGGGCAAACTATAAATTTGGATATTGGTTTGTTTCTGAGGATTATTTCGAAATTAGACTGTATGGAGAAAATGTTGAGCCTTATAGGCTCCAATGTTTGTACCTATGATATTATTTTCTTCGGAGTTTTTTTAGCAAAGTCTAAATGTTGATCAAATTCACTTTGTGCCCATGAAAAAGGGGCATATGTTCAAACTTCCCATGACTGTAGGTCCTTTCATAGTTAATATGAGACAGGCATTTGAAGAAGTTACTAGAATGCTAGATGAGATGCATTAACTAATAGGGGAAAAGTGGTCTTATGACCCTCATAGTGTTATTTCTAATAAAAGAATTGATAATGGGTATTCAAATTTCATTCATGAAAGAAGGCTAGATTTAGAGAAGATGGAAAGTAAAGATGTTATGATTTCAACAAATTCAAATATTCAGACTCCTATCATATCAGAAAAATCAAGTAAAAGAGGAAAAGAAACAGTGGTTGATTTAGAAAATGAGGAGCAGGGAGCTGAGAAGAGAGAAAAACTGAATGAAGAACTTGCATATACTCAACCTTATTTTTCTTTATAGTTGGGAGAGGAACAAAATTTTCCTGCTTCACCCAGGACACATGAGAGCACTCATGAACAAGTGCCCCTGATCAAACAGATGTTTTCCCGAATTGCAGAGAGGAACCAGAAGATGAAGGCAAGCATGGAGGTCCAAGCTGAATATCAAATTGCTCCAGATCAAACAAGACTTGTAACTGCCATGGATCTTGAGAAAGATCAACTCAAAATTTCCCTATCACATCCTTCAGATATGTCAATTGGTTCTTTTAACAATTTCAATACTGTAAATGTGACTGTAGATGTGAAGAAAATCCCATTGTTGGATAAATTGAACCTACATATGCAAACATGACAATTGATTGTAAATGACCTGACAAAGACTAATGCAATGGCAATGAAGGCAGAGAATATTCTTGGAAAAGTAATTAAGCAGTTAAAGTTAGAGAAAGCCAACTCTAGGGCTTTAACAATTCAGAATGAGGAGCTGAAGAAAATCATAGTAAAGATTGGAGTTTTGGACCTTCAAGACTGCAATTTTTGTACTCAGAGATTTAAAATGATTAATGAATGAAAAACAAGTTTCTGGCATCTGTTTATGTTGATATATATTCAAGTTTACATTTTGTGTGTTCTATCTTTGAATAAGACAAAGTAATGAGTTGTAGTTCTCTTTTTACTTATGTAAGCAAGAGTTAAAATCCCTAATTGGCGCTCCTTTGTTTTAAACTATTTCCTTCATATAGTTCTTTTGGAGTTTGAGATGATATATTCTACGTAACAACATATCAGTTTGGGCTTCTTTCTTTCATTTTCTTCTGGTCATTTCATTCAACATCAGCAAATGATAGCACTGTGAGACATTCATTATATTTGATATTTGAGGGTTTAAGTGATAAATCCTTGACGTTGATTAAGCAAAGACAAATATTTCTATGACATAATCTTTATAAATGTCTTAAGCATTGATTCCTTATCACAGCTAAGGGATTTTCTCTTAAGGTACAACAACTACGATCATTGTTGGAAGTTGTACCCAAAAAATAAGCCAAAGAGATATGGAGGAAAGGGTAAGCAAAAGATGGTAGCAAACGCGCAGAAATACCTTGGATCCGACTCTGGTGATGAGGCATTGATCACATCAGCATGCACAAAAGGTACTCTTTCTCTTCATGTTAATTCTGAATTGCATGGAAGCACTAGTTGAACAGATGAGCCTCTTCCTAATGAACGAAAGAGAATTGAGTTGTTTCATATTAGAGTTGTCATAAATCATACAAAAGTAGAAAATCTATTTGATTCAGGCTCTCAAGAAAATTTAATCTCAGAATCCTTGGTTAAAAAATTAGGCTTAGAATTTAAGCCTCATCTAAAACCTTATCCGCTTGGATGGATACATGATAAAGTAAAATTAAATGTAACCAAGCAAAGTAAGGTTAAATTTGTAATTTCTTATAAACTGGTGGATGAAGTAGAATTGGATGTCATACCATTGGATATTTGTGGAATTGTGTTAGGGAGTCCCTATCTTTACAACAAGAAAGCAATTTTCTTTCGACATGAAAATAAATACCAAATCACAAAATATGGGGTAGAGTATATTGTAAGAGCTCTTCAAACCAAGGTTAGTGCCATTCTTGTAAGTGCAGGACAGATGAAGAGATTGGTGAATTCTAGCAAGGGGTGTTTGCTCATGGTTGTGAGAGAAAAATATGTAGAAACATCTGATGCTTTCCAAGGATGTGATCTGGCTCATAAATAGGAATTATGTGAATTTATTTCTAACTATGATGAATTGTTTCAGGAACCCAAAAGATTGCCTTGAAATGAGATATCCAACATGAGATCCATTTGCAGCATGATTCTCCATTGCCAAATATTGATATGTACAGGATATCATCTATCAATATGGAGGAGATCAAAAAGCAGGTATAGGAATTTTTGAACCAAGGAGTCATCCGGCCAAGTACTTCTCCATGCGGCTTGTCGATCGTGTTAGTACCCAAGAAATATGGCACATGGAGAATGTATGTGGATTATCGGGTGCTAAACAAAATCACAGTGAAAAATCGATACCCTCTCCCTCGCATTGATGATTTGTTAAATCAATTAAAGAATTCTATCTATTTCACCAAATTGGATTTGCGTAATGGTTATCACCAGGCTAGAATTGTAGAGTAGGACGTGTGGAAAACCTCCTTCAAGACCAAACAGGGGTTGTTTGAATGGATGGTGATGCCATTTGTACTGTGAAACACTCCAACCACATTCATGAGGGTCATGAATTGTCTTTTTAGGCCTTTCATTGATGAATTTTTCCTTGTGTATTTAGATGATTTTCTTGTCTTTAGTAGGACTTGGGATGAACATGTATGCCATGTAAATAAAGTGCTTGATGTATTAAAGAGGGAAGAATTGTATGTAAAACTGTCAAATTTTGAGTTCGGGAAAACCTCTTTGGTTAACCTTGGCCATATTTTCGGTAATGGTCAATTAAAAATAGACCCCTCAAAAGTTGAGGTGATTTTAAAATGGCCTAAGCCTACCAATGTAGCAGAGGTCTGCAATTTTCTAGGTGCAGTACAATACTAGAGGAGATTCATTGCCAACTTCTCTATTATTGCATCACCCTTACACGCTCTGAAAATTCTAAAGCAAGCCTTTCAGTGGGGAGGAAAGAAATATAAGTCCTTTGAAGCAATGAAAGAGAAAATCAGCACCGCACCAGTCTTGTCTTTACCCGATCTCCAGCAGCGTTTTGAGATCAAAATAAATGCCAGTGGGTATGCCATGGGAGCTATACTATTGCAGTAGAAGAGCCAATATGTTACCATTATGAGAATTTCTCCCAGGCTGTCATCAATTACCCCACTTACGAAAAGGAAATGTATGCCTTGGTCCAAAGTGTGAAAAAGTGGAAACACTACCTAATCGGTAAGGAAACCACTATCCATACGGATCACCAGCCCATGCAATACCTTTATTCACAGACCAAGCTACAATAGTCTCATCATTTCAGGTGGATGGGGTTTCTACATCAATTTCATCTGATAATAAAGTATAAGAAGGGCACTAGTAACAAGTAGCATATATGCTCTCTCGCCCTTCTATTGCTGCTTCTATTATTTTGCATAATGCTTCATTGTCTTTTGAAATTTATGTTGAAAAATACTCTAACGATGATGAATTTGAAGCAATATCTGCAAAACTAACTCATGGTTCACAGGTGGACAACTATCATTTGCAAGGGAAGTTGTTTTATCACCTTGGAAAATTGTGCATACGCACATCAGAAAGGGTACATGTAATTCGAGAGGCGCATACCTCTCTGGTGTCTGCCAGTCACTTTGGTGTCGAAAAAACCTTATGTCATTTGCAAAGGTTTTTCTTTTGGCTCGATATGAAAAACATTGTAACCAATTTTGTAAAGGAATGTGTGATGTGTTTTGTTTCAAAGCCTTCTAATAGAAAAATCGGGCTCTACACACCACTCCCTATTCTGGGTTGTCCATGGGAAAGTGTGTAGATGGAATTTGTAGGAGGTTTTCCTATGTCTAGAAAGGGTCATGACTATTTGTATGTTGTCATCAACCACTTTAGTAAAATGTGCATATTAATGCCTTGTAAAAAGAAATTCACTGTTGAGTAGACTGCTTATCTTTTCTTTCATTTTGTTTGGGTCCACTTTGGGTTGCCCAAATCGATTGTGTCAGATCAAGACTCTCGCTTTCTTGGAGAGTTTTGTACCATCTTGTGGCGAATGATGGACACCAAGTTGAAGAGAAGTATGACATTCCATCCACAAACTGACGAACAGACAAAGGTCGTCAACTGTACTGTGGTACACTTGTTGCGGGGCTATTGCAGCAAACATCCCAAGTTGTGGGATGAGCATATTCCATATGTGCAACATGCCTACAACCAAGTAGTGCATTCTTCTACGTAGTGTTCACTATTTGAGACATGGTTTGGTTACTTACCAAAGGACCCTTTTGACATGATCTATGGAAGCGATGAGGATGTCAATGGACGTGATGACAGGGACAAAGCACAACGGTTCATCCAGTGGATACAGACCATTCACCAAGCAGTGCAAGAGCAGTTGGAAAAGAGTCAGGCTTGATATAAGGCCTGACATGATAAGCACCGAGTCGACCATCAATTTTAAGTTGGTGATAAGGTGTGGTTCCATTTACCATACTGGAGAATATTAGGAATAATGCTTTCTGACTCGATTTTCCTGTATGCATGCATATGTACGCGGTCGTGAATGTTGAAAATCTGAAGATTTATGAACCACCATAGATTATGGACACTGAGGAGGTAGGATCAGTGCCTAAAGTGGATGAATTTGCACCAGAGTATCTTGATGAAATGCTAGAAGACATCATTCTCGATCGAAGAACTATGACTTCATGACGAGGAGATGTGGAATATATCTGTGCTAGTTTCAAAGAGATGCACCCAAGTAAAGCTAAATGGCTTGAAAATGAGAAGGTGAGGGAGCAATTCCCTCACCTTCTTGTTGATTGATAAGACTTTTTGGGTCCAAAATATCATTAGTGGGGAGGAATGATCCAGGTGGATCGAACAAGACCAAGTACAAGTGGCTTAAGTACAAAGGATCAAAACTCAAAGTGTCAAAAATTTGGCAAACTTAATTTCAAATTGGATTTCTCATCTTTCTGATTCCAATGGCGCAGACGACGCTCAATTCTGAGTCCGTATGAAGGAGTTAGGAGTAGTCAAAGTTTTAGGGTTGGCTTGGTGACTTAACAAGCTTAAGGAAGGCGCAATTTTGACCTTTTCTGGCCATATTCCAGGAGAATTTGTGGCCTCCTTAAAATTACCTCTACGACCTATTTTCGGGATTTTAAAAAATGTGTTGGTTATTAAGAATATATATATATATATATATATATATATATATATATATATATATATTTAGGAGGGCAGGCCATGACCCCTACCCTTCCCATCCAAAAAACAATTAATAATAGTGGTGGGTAGTGGTCATGTAATATTCCCAAATGGGGAATGCAGCAATACAATGCAGAATAGCAGGAAAATAACGCAGATCATCATATACAAAGTAGGCGGCCAATATGGAGACCTTTCATTTGTATTTACAATAGTAAAATAGATGTACAATATGGCCCATAAGATGTATAACAGGAAATAGAAGTCTCCAATAGAAGAAAATCCTCAAAATGAGGGGCTGCAACCATATATAAAGACTGAACAAGCCTTACAATGTTATTTTCTTAGATTGAAACAGCTTTAGATTACACATTATATCTAGAGAATGTAAGTGCATAAAAAGGTAGATCTATAATGGATCCATACACTTTATAAGCTCCTCTTCAGAATCCCCTTGGGGTTTTCATCATTACACCATGTACAACTTGTAGATATGAGTTCTAAGTCTGCATATCTACATAAATATTCAGATCTGGAAAGTGGATCTGATTTGATATGAAAAATAGGATGATCACCTCCAAAATATCTCCAAGGTGAAGCAAAAATCGTCAACAGTACTTAAAAACCAACTCTCCAAATGGTGTGCCAAAACACCCTGCAACTGCACCTATAGGAATAACGCAGATCTGGAAGTAAGACTGCGTTGTAGGGATCAAAATGTGGTTGGCCACATGTTGAGATCTGAAAATTAAGCTCAAGACATCCAACACTCTCCTCCCAATTAAGTATAAGTCTCCTCCACTGAAAAGGAGCACTGAAATGGCCTAGATCTGAAAAGATCTAGCCTCCACTTGCTACAGCTTGCAAAGAGAACCAAACCCTCAACAAGATCTACATTATAATTGAAAGAAGAAGCTTGGCCTTTAGCCAGATAGTGGGAAATACAATGAAAACTCTCCCAAGAGGCATCTCAAGGAAGAGGTGGTATTACCCACCAGGAACACCCAATGCTTAACAACATTAATTCTCAGCTAAACAACAAGAGAATGATATATGTCTAAACAGACAATATATTCAGAAATATAATATCATCAACAACCTTCTAATGTTGCCATCCTCTTCCTTTTATAAGTTAAGATCTTGCAAACCCTAAAACACTTCCAATGAGAGCACTCCTTTCACACAAAGCATCTCCATCTAAAATTGCGTTGTACCTCATTGATGGCCACTCCTCCAAGACAAGGTTGACCCAGTCAAAATGTCTAGCCTCTTTCACACCTAAGGGTGCTTGATTTAGCAGTGAAAATTCAACCTTTTTACATTTGGCATTGATTTATTCATGATTTAGGAGCATTATGGGCCTCATTTACACTTTTATTCTTTAAACAAGGAAATAAAACAAAAATGAATATTCCAATTAGCTCATGACTAATTGGGAATATTACAGTCCTCCCCTCCCTAATGTTTCTTGTCCTCAAGCAACTGATAAGGTGAGTGTTGCAACTCTTCTCCTCCTCCATAGGTGACACCATCATGTGATAAGCTTCCTCCATAAGATAAGTGTTCACCCATCCAGCCCTCCATGAATTTCTCCTCCAAAGTTCTCATTAGATGTAAATAATCCATCCCATAAGGAGACAATAGTTCAAATGAAATAAACATGGCTTGCCCAATGTTCTCCCTGAAAATTATAGCATAAGGTACATGGAGAATATCCATCCCATAGGGCACATACATACCCCCCATCCTCCCTCCATACATTCCCATAAAAAGTACAAGTACATCATCAATGTATGGGAGCAAAAATACATACATACGAACATAAATTTGTGCATATGGAGGTGGGTAATAATCCCACATGTGGAACCAGCGTATCGCATCTCCTGACTGTATTAGTTCAAGATGTGGTAAGTGGTTTCCCCACCACTTACTTGTTGTCCATGTCATCTCACTATGGCTGAAAGTGTGAGATATATTTGGTGCCTTAGGAATGCACCCATCATGAAACAAAATCTTCCTTTGTCCTCCAAGGGAGTGGCCATATTCAGAAATTTTTCTAGCCAAAAGTTGGCCATGAAGTTTATAAGGTACAACACTCCTTCTTGGAGTTATGACCTACATATACATGGTAAAAGAATAAATACAATTAGAAAATAAAACATGATTTACATGAGTATATCCTTTACCAATAATCCTCCATGTACAAATGGAGTGGTGCATAGATATTTCTCCTCTCTCAAAAGAAGGAAGAAATGGCTGAAATAGCTCTTTCATAAAGTCATGTTGTTGTCCCAACTCCACATAGTTCATGAATTCTTGAAAATATTGATGTAGGTATCCTTCAAGTCTTTCCCAATCAAATTTCCTCATGATGATGTTGTAGATCTTCATGGAGTATGTATGGCTGAAACATAACTCTTCATAGGCCCTTTGTAGTAACTTCTCCTTGAGTTTGGAGGCTCTAGACAAGAGATCCTACCATGATAATAGATGACTCATTCTTAGACTAAGTAGCCCTCTTCATGCAGCTAGTCATCAAGTATCATGCAAGTGTGAAGATCCTTGGAGTAATCCACCAACAGTTGGGATTTCCAATATGGATCTAAACTCCCCAACAATGACAGTGTCGATGATCTATCAACTGAAATTTTTGTCATGTGATAACTCTCCTCTTTGACATGCTCAATTCCAAAGCCACATGTTGGAGCAATGTCACTCCACATTTTCTGCCTCTCTTGTAACTGATCTTGCTCAAGACAAGATTGGAGTATATGGAACTCAACCTCTTCTTGAAATGTTTCTCTCTTCCAAAACTTCCATACTTTGGCCCATCCATACAAGAATGGTAATAACCTCTTTTCATATTCAGAAACATTTATTATATATAGAAGTATCAATTGCTACTCCAAGGCTATGGAGTGGCCTTTTGACACCATGCTCATGTCATCACAGATTTCTGAATCCTTATTTTCCAGCGTAAATAGCTAAGGGGAAGATAGAAAAGTCCATTTCAGAAAATTTCTCATCTCCCTTGGGAACTCGTCAATGATTCTTAGCGCTGTGGTAGCTCTTCTCAAGGCTCCTTCCTTAGCCAAATATGTGACTGCTGAACATAGTTGAGAGAAAACTTTATTCTTCTTCCAATCAGGGGGTCTCCCTAGTGGAATGCCTCCATGTAAAGAGACATCAAGGCATAGAGCAGGATGTATATGTGTGTGTATTGATTTTTCCTTGCCTTCACTGACCAAATCCTCCTACCTCTTTTGTGCAATATTCTGAAATAGAGAGGGGTGTGTGATCCTTATCATATGATGCTTTCCCTCCCCTTTATCTTCTTATATCTTCAAGATCTCACCATTTTCTAATGATGGCACATGCTGCACATGGATTGTTCCATGATATCCATATGTGAGATACTTTGGAACTCCTTATGAACATACAAGAATTCCTCTCATTGGAGCAAGTGTTCCATCTTCCTCTTCATGAGGTGCTAGATATGCTCTTGATATGACAATGTTGTTGCCTCCAGCCTCCTCTTCATCCTCTTCAATATTTGAGAATGCCTCATTAACAATGAGAGACCTTAGATCTTGGCCTTCTCTTGAAAGAGGAACCTCCA
Organism: Pinus albicaulis; assembly: GCA_034641835.2. NCBI lineage: Eukaryota > Viridiplantae > Streptophyta > Pinopsida > Pinales > Pinaceae > Pinus > Pinus albicaulis. The sequence goes on along the minus strand of CM076575.1, from coordinate 2,024,505,717 downwards.
TGTCTTTCTCTTGAGAAGAAAGCTCATCGTGCAAAGGGGAATTTTCCCTTGGGATGGTATACAAGTTTTCATCCCTTTCAATGGTTTTATGAAATGGAGGTGGGTTTATAGATCCTTCCAACTCATGAAAAGTTTTATTTGTTTTGGTTTGATAAGCTCCATAGAAGGTGTTTTATAAAAAATTTCATCAAATCTTTCCATTATTCTCCTAATAAAATTTGCATAAGTAGATGTATTTTCATTCTTTAAGGAAAAGGATTTAAACAACCACCAAGAATAAGCCTTACCTTCAAAATGCAGCGTTGCTACTTTAATGGCTTCATCTTCAAAAAATTGATGGTGATGCACATAGGTGTCTAGCTCCTCCACCCAAACCCTAGCTGGAAATTTAGGTGAGCCATCAAAAGTAGATAGAAATAATCTACCCACGCCATGTTGCTTGCTACTTGTTCTTCTTTCCTCCTTGAACTTGCAAAACCCTTGGAATTTCAAGTGATCTTTGAACCTCTTAGATTGAGATTCATACTCTTGCAAATATTCACCAAGAGTCTCCTTCTTTGGCACATCTCCTTTCTCCATCTTATTTGTCATGAACATATGGTTGGTAAAGAATTTTAAATTTGATGGTGTGGCTGAATACTCACACCCATAATATGAGGAAATATAACTTTCCTCATGTACAAATCTTGTTCCGGGATCTCCATGTTTTTCCTTCCTCATTTCTTTGATGTCTTTACTGATACCATGCAGAGTTTGTAGAAGAATTTCTGAGAACTCCTTCCCTCCAGACAATAAGGGTTTGCCTTGATCCATTTTGCAGATCCTCTCCTTCCCATGAGAAGACTCCATAATGTTTGAAGTACACAAGCTGAGCCAAGATTATGCTCTGATACCACTGTAATATTCCCAAATGGGGAGGGCAACAATACAATGAAGAATAGCACGAAAATAACGAAGATCATCATAGAAAAATAAAGAGGCTAATATGGAGACCTTTCATTTGTATTTAAAACAACAAAATAGATGTACAAGATGGCCCATAAGATGTATAACAGGAAATAGAAGTCTCCAATAGAAGAAAATCCTCAAAATGAGGGGCTGCAACCATATATAAAGACCGAACAAGCCTTACAACGTTATTTTATTAGACTGCAATAGCTGTAGATTACAAATTAGATCTAGAGCATATAAGTGCATAAAAATTCAGATCGATAATGGACCATACACTTTATAAGCTCCTCTAAAGAATCCCCTTAGGGTTTTCAACATTACACCATGTACAACTTGTAGATTTGAGTTCTAAGTCTGCAGATCTATAGAAATATTCAGATCTAGAAAGTGGATCTGATCTGATATGAACAATAGGATGATCACCTCCAAAAGATCTCCAAGGTGAAGGTCAGATCCCCAACACTTAAAAACCAACTCTCCAAACAATGTGCCAAAACACCCTGCAACTGCACCTATAGGAATAACGCAGATCTGGAAGTAAGAATGCGTTGTAGGGATGAAAATGTGGTTGGCCACATGCCAAGATTTGAAAATGAAGCTTAACACATCCAATACTCTCCTCCCAATGAAGTGGAAGTCTCCTCCACTGAAAAGGAGAACTGAAATGGCCTAGATCTGAAAAGATCTAGCTTCCACTTGCTGTAGCTTGCAAAGACAACCAAACCCTCTGTTGGGTGTGGAGCCTAATTATCTTGTTTATTTTGTATCACATCATTAGACCTTGTACCTTAATGGGGCGGAAAGTAATTAAATGCTGCCTGGGGGGTCCAGGGGGGGGACGGCTACCCTCGCAGCTAAAAACAGATGTAAAATTGCCTTGTAAAAGTATAGTAATTTCTAGTCAATTTGGGTTGTTCATTAGGCAGATGATCTAACGACAAAAGTTATGTTTAGTTTAGGGTTTTTTTCCCTAGAAGGCAACCCCTCGCTTTTATGAGGGTATTGTATTGCGGCTGTGGATTGTATGTGTATTCTCAGAGCGAGAAATAGATAGGGAGACTATGAGAAAGAACAGAGGATATTATAGCTAATTTGCTATAGGTTGTGTCTCTTCATTTTTTTGGATAATAAAAAGGAAGGATTGGCTGTTCGGGGTCGACGTAGCCCAAACTGGGTGAACCACATATATCTATGTCTCTTTGGTTTTATGTGTTTTATGTGCTTGTGTTTTCCACATATTTTATGTGTTTCATTGCTCTGTAATATATAATTTTCTAACAACTGGTATCAGAGCTCAAGGTCTATTTGGCTAATAAACTCACAGGAAAGAAGGGTTCCTGGTTCGAGTGGGAGAAATGGCAGAAGATGGTAAGTTTAGGGTCGAGAAATTTAATGGCCAAAAATTCTCACTATGGAAGATGCAGATGGAAGATTCTATGTATCAGAGAGATCTATACCTACCATTGAGTAGAAAAAAAAAGAAGCCGACGATTATGATAGACACAGAATGGCAGATTCTCGATTGAAAGGCACTCAGAGCAGTACGGTTGTGCCTTGCGACGTTGGTAGCCTTCAATATATCAAAGGAACGAACAACAGAGAGTTTGATTAAGGTGTTGGTGAAATTATATGAAAAAACCTCAGCCTCAAACAAGTTATTTCTTATGAAACATTTATTTAATATGAAGATGTCGAAAGGTGGATATGTTGCAGACCATTTAAATGATTTTAATACAGTTACCAGTCAGTTAAGTTCTGTAGGGGTAAACTTTGATGATGAAGTTAGGGCTATTTTATTTCTGTGCTCATTGCCAAAAAGATGGAATTGTTTAGTTATGTCCATTAGTAACTCTGTCTCTAGAATAGTACTTTAAAGTTTGATGATGTTGTCGGTGCTATCCTTAGCGAGGAAATGCGACAGAAAAGCTCTGGTGAGACATTGGGTTATGCTTTGAGTGCAGAGTCTAGGGGAAGAATAATGGAAAGAGGAAAGAGCTCTAGATATATCCTGTAAATAAAAGAAAGGCAGATCCAAGTCCAAATCGGGGATAGTGTACTGGAAATGCAGAAAGAAAGGACACATGAAGAAATACTGTAGATCTCGGAAGGGAAAAGAAGGAGACACACATCAATAAAACAATCATGAAGCAAATGTGATAGGTGATGTGTTACAAGATGCTTTTATTCTTTCTTTCGAAAATGTTACTGATTCTTGGGTAGTAGATTTAGGGGCCTCATTCCATGCCACACCTGATAAGAAATATTTTCAGACTATGTCCAAGGAGATTTTGGACAAGTCCGTTTCGGTGATGATAAACCTTGTAAAATTGTTGGAATGGGTAAGGTTCTTGTAAAACAATAGAATTTAAACCAATGGCTATTAAAGGAGGTAAGGCATGTTTCAGATCTAAAAAACAATCTAATTTCAACAGGGCAGTTAGGCGATGAAGGTTGTGTGACAACTTTCATAGATAAAACTTGGAAGGTCACCAAAGGAGCCCTAGTAATAGAAAAAGGTAAAAAGGTTGGTACATTGTATTTATGAAATGGTATTTATAACTTTGTTAATGATTTAACTTCCGAAGGAGCAGATGCAACATTATGGCATCATAGGCTCAGACACATGAGTGAGAATGGGATGAAGATTCTTCACTCAAGAAATTTGTTGCTAGGTTTGAAGAATGTTGATTTGGATTTCTGTGAGAATTGTATTTATGGAAAACATAAGAGAGTCAGATTTCTCAGAGTTGGGAAAGAAAAGAAGAGCAAAAAATTAGAGCTTGTGCACACAGATGTATGGGGACCTACTCAGGTATCATCTCTTGGTGGCTCTCATTATTATATTACTTTTATTGATGATGCAACTAGAAAAACTTGGATTTATTATATTCAGAATAAATATGATATATTTGATACTTTCAAGAAATGGAAAGCTTTGGTTGATATTGAGAGAGGAAATAAGTTGAAGTGTCTCAAATTAGGCAATGGAGGTGGATATTGCAGCAAAGAGTTTGATAGGTACTATTCAGAGCATGGAATTCGCAAAGAGAAGATAGTTCCAAGATTGCCACAAGAAAATGGTGTGTCAGAAAGGATGAATAGAATAATCATGGAGCGTGCAAGATGCATTAGATTGCATGCAGGATTTCCTTTACAATTTTGGGCATATGCTGTAGATACTTCTATTTATCTAATAAATAGAAGGCCTTCAAGTTCCTTGGATGGTGGTATTCCAGAGGAAGCATGGACTGGTAAAAAGGTAAGCTACTCCTTTTTAAAGCCTTTTGGTTATGAGGCCTTTGTCCATATTAATAAATAAAACAAAACAAAGCTTGAGGCAAAATCAAAGAAATGTACCTTTATTGGATATGGTGTTAATGATTTTGGTTATCGCTTATATGATTATGAAAATCACAAAATCCTTAGGAGCAGAGATGTAATATTCAACGAAAAGGAGCCTTGTATAGAAATCGATTTGGAAAAGAAACGGGGGAAAAAGAAAAAAAAATAATATGCGATTCTTGATGAGATCACGAGAAAATGTAAAGGTGTACGAAAATAATAATAATAAACAACCACCAAAACGACAACATAAATCAAACACACAGTGGTGTCAAAAGATCTCCACTCCGAAATGATAGACCCCCTGAAAAATACTCTCCTTCATTATATTATTTATTGTTGACTGATTCTGGTGAACCTGAATGTTATGAAGAAGCAATGCAGGTTGAAAGTAGGAAGAAGTGGGAGCTAGCCATGGAAGAAAAGATGGACTCCTTAATGCATAACCAGACTTGGGACTTAGTCAGGTTGCCTGCAGGTAAAACTACATTGCAGAATAAATGGGTTTACAGGCTGAAGGAAGAAGATGGAGGAAAACAAAGATACAAAGCTAGACTTGTGGTGAAGGGGTTTGCACAAAAGAAAGGTATTGATTTTGATGAAATATTTTCTCCTATTGTTAAGATGACTTCAATCAGAACTATTTTAAGTCTTGTAGTAGCGTAAGATTTACATCTTGAACAGTTAGATGTAAAGATAATATTTCTCCATGGAGATTTGGAGGAAGAGATCTATATGGAGCAACCAGAAGGATATGAGGTCAAAGGGAAAGAAAAATTAGTGTGCAGGTTAAAGAAGAGATTGTATGGATTAAAACAGGCTCCAAGGCAGTGGTATCTAAAATTTGACAGGTTTATGTCTGAACAAGGTTATACTAGATGTCACTCTAATCATTGTGTTTATCTGAAAAATAAAAAATATGCCAACTATATTAAGTTGTTATTGTATGTAGATGACATGCTTGTTGCAGGGTCTAACATGCAGGAAATAAATGTGCTCAAAAGAAAATTGGCAAATTCATTTGCAATGAAGGATTTGGGAGTTGCAAAACAAATTCTTGGTATAAGAATAACTAGAGACAGGAAAAATGGAAAATTAACACTGTCTCAGAATGAGTACATACAAAAGGTGTTGAAAATATTTAATATGCGGAATGAAAAACCAGTTAGTACACCTTTTGCTAGCCATTTCAAACTTAGTAAGGAGATGTGCCCCAAGACCTAAGAAGAAATGGACTATACGTCTAAAGTTACATATGCATCAGAAGTTCGAAGCTTAATGTATGCAATGGTCTACACAAGGCCTGATATTGAACATGCATCGGGAGTTGTAAGCAGGTACATGAACAATCCAGGAAAAGAACATTGGATGGCAGTGAAATGGATTCTCAGATATTTGAGAGGTACCACAAATCAAGCATTATGCTTTGGTGATTCAAACATTTCTCTACAGGGATATGTTGATGTAGATATGGCAGGTGACAGAGATAACAGGAGGAACACTATAGGATATGTATTTACTGTAGGTGGAACAACTGTCAGTTGGGTTTCAAAAATCCAAAGTGTTGTTGCACTTTCAACAATAGAAGCAGAGTATGTTGCTGCTACAGAAAATAGTAAAGAAATGATTTGGTTACAAAGGTTTATGGATGAATTGGGTAAGAATCATGATATGGGCATGTTATACAGTGATATTCAAAGTGTTATTCATCTTGCAAAGAACTCAACATTTCATTCCAGGACTAAACAGATACAGCTCAAGTACCATTTCATACGGTTAGTATTGGAAGATGGCTAGTTGAAGCTGGAAAAGATACACACTAGCCAGAATCCTGTAGATATACTAACAAAAGTTGTAACCAGGGAGAAGCTAAGAATATGCTCAGTTTAAATTGGTCTTCAAGGATGTCGATGAAGATGAGAAACAACCAGGTCCAAAGAGGAGTCATTTTCCAGCAAATGAAGTAGCAGTGGAGTTGCTACAATAACTCTCCAAGTGGGAGATTGTTGGGTGTGGAGCCTGATTATCTTGGTTATTTTGTATCACAGCATTGGACCCCTGTACCTTAATGGGGCGGCAACGCCGCCAGTAATTAAACGCTGCCTGGGGGGTCTAGGGGGGGCGGCTACCCCCGAAGCTAAAAAAATATGTAAAACTGCCTTGTAAAAGTATAGTAATTTCTAGTCAATCTGGGCCATTCATTAGGCAGATGATCTAATGGTAGAAGTTATGTTTAGTTTAGGGTTTTTTTCCCTAGAAGGAAGCCCCTCACTTTTATGAGGGTATTGTATTGCGGCTGTGGATTGTATGTGTATTCTCAGAGCGAGAAACAGATAGGGAGACTGTGAGAGAGAATAGAGGATATTACAACAAATCTGTTGTAGGTTGTGTCTCTTCATTTTGCTGGATAATAAAAAGGAAGGACTGGTTGTTCAGGGTGGATGTATCCCAAACTAGGTGAACCACGTATATCTGTGTCTCTCTAGTTTTATGTGTTTTGTGTGCTTGTGTTTTCTGCATATTTTATGTGTTTCATTGCTATGTAATATATAATTTTCTAATGCCCTCACCATGATCTGTGTTGTAGTTGAAACAAGAAGCTTGGCCTTCAACTAGATAGTGGGCAATACAATGCAAAATCTCCCAAGAAGCCTCTCAAGGAAAGAGGTGGGATTCTCGACCAAGAACACCCAATGCTAAAAAAAATTAATTCTCAGCTAAACAGGAAGAGAATGATATATGTCTAAACAGACAATATTTTCAGAAATATAATATCATCAACAACCTTCTAATGTTTCCATCCTCTTCCTTTTATAAGTTAAGATCTTTCAAACCCTAAACCACTTCCAATGAGATCACTCCTTTCACACAAAGCATCTCCATCTAAAATTGTGTTGTGCCTCATTGATGGCCACTCCTCCAAGACAACATTGTAGATTTCGTCAAGGTTGACCCAGTCAAAATGTCTAGCCCCTTTCACACCTAAAGGTGCTTGATTTAGCAGCCAATATTCAACCTTTTTACATTTGGCATTGATTTATTCATGATTTAGGAGAATTATGGACCTCCTTTACAATTTTATTCTTTAAACAAGGAAATAAAACAAAAATTAATATTCCAATTAGCTCATGACTAATTCAGAATATTACAGGTCGTGACCCCATCGCCCGACCACCCAATCTCCACATATTACGACGGATCTTATATAGTAAGGGTGGTGGGGGTTTTTAGCCCCACCACCAACCCTCCACACACCATATTAATACGGAGTCGATGGAGTATTGGGGGTAGGCCGCCTAATGCGGGCATGACTCCCCCCCCACCCCCAACGTACATTTGCTTTAATACATATACCGATGGGTGTAAAAAAAAGGGATGGCACATTTAATTAAAATGAAATTTGACTTAATATGGAGGGGCCGAGGATTGACCACCCACCCCCCTCCCTCCCAATGAGGATATTTAACTAACTTGGCCAACGACAAGCTTGGTAAAGTCTGCCCGAACTTCATTATATAAACTATTCATTTCAACAGTGCGCCGAGGTAGGGCAAGAGTGGGCACGAAGTATGAGATAGGTAGAACCATGAGTGCTGTGCAGGAGGGGGGCAGAACCATGATTTGAGCCATTTCCAGGGGGGTCATATTTTCACTTTTTTAGATTCAGGAAAATTTTATATGGATTCTGCACCTCTCAGTGCCACGAATCCAACGATGTTGTCCATTTCTTCATCACATATCTCCAATTTTCGGGCACTTTCAACTATGGAGGTATAAGGGTGTAATTTTGCATTTATACTTGTACTTTAATTTTTACCACTAAATAAAGGAGGGCCTCCCCACTAATTGAGTAGGGCTCAGAGACGTAGTCCCTCATGGACGAACTCTGATATCAATTTTGTGTCTTCTTGCATGATGTTAATTGCTTCTCTATTCTTATGTTTATGCCTTTAAAGTTTCTTGTTTAAGCTGCAATTTTTACTGGTAATTATTTAACACATCTCAAGCAAAATATATTGGATCATGGTTGCAAAAATCCCATTACGTCGTCCACATCCAGGAAAGAAACAACTCCAAAAGACACAACAGAGCCGTGCAGAAAAAGAGAAGGATCAGGAGTTGGGAAGTGACCACGAGGAGGTGAACCTTGGAGGATTGGATGGCCTCAATGGAGATGGTGATAAATCTCTGCAAAAAACCAAGTGTGGAGGACAAACATCTAAAGGGCCACACAAGAAACGAAAAGGGTCCAAGGCAGGAGGAGATGAAGAGGTTACTCTGACAGAGGAGGACCTCGACAAAATTGTAGATACAATCGCTTCAGCATCTAAGGGCTGCTAGAATTCAATGGGGACCCAATACAAGGCCTCAGTGGAAGCTTTACAAGTGAGTTTGCAAGTCCTATAGCTCAAAACAAATACATTGCAAGCAAGTGTGGATAAAGTGAGGCTGGTGTAAGAGAGCATGCGATCTACTTCGATCATCGCAAATACAAGAAGCAGAATTTTCCCCTTCTTGGGTGTAGCAGTGTCCATGGAGCAAGCAGAGTTGTGCGCGCAGGTCCAAACCTGCCTCGAGGTTGGCATTGACCTAGCGAAGCTTCCAAGTGGGCAGCTCCATGCTCTACACATTTTCATATCCACATAATTACAGAACAGAGAGGCTCACACTCAACAATAGATCAACGAGGCTAAGCAGATTGCAGCAAAAAAGATGACAGAGTCTACCCAAGCTCAGACAACGCAACATGCATCCATAGCTCAGCGCGCGGATCTAGAGAGCTTCATTGAAAGGTTATTTGGGGAGATTCTAGACGTAGTCATCCCGGCCTTTGCAGTGCAAAAACCCAAAATTGAGAGCCTGGTCGCAACCCTCAAAGCTTCCAGGTTCGAAATTCAGTTCGTTAAAGTAGATTTTGATCAGCAGATTGCTACATTGCAAGCGAAGCTGCAGCCTGAGACCCCTCTGGAGGTACGCGCGCAATGGGGTGTGCTAGTAAAGACAAAATTTTCCAATATCTCCACAGACGTTTAGAATGGTTCGATGCTCCTAGAGAAAGCCATGGGCCTATGGACCTCTATGAAGACAGATCCATTAGTCAGAAAAAATTACACAGGAGCTACACGCAAAGGAGCAGGAGTTCGACGACTTGCAGGAGGCTTTTCCTACATTCATCCCTACTTAGAGAATGGCACGCCTTCATATTAGCTAGGAATTGTAGGACGAGGTGGAGGATATCCTCCATAAGAAGCAAATTGTTACAGATCATATGAAGTTATGAGTGGACGAGGCCATGAAACTATTCGAGGACCTTGATCTAGAAGTCCAGAACCTGAAACAGATGTTGCAAAGCGTCATTTTGGCCACTGAAGGGCCAACTTTAGAAAATCTGGTGGAGACTGTGCAGAGCGTAGAAGATAAAAGAGGAGGTGTCTTGGCATCATTTTCAGCTACTATCGAGGAGCTCGAGAAAAAAATGAAGAATCCAGTGCCCGTGTGACTCGGGCCGAGTCACAAGATTGTGTTGGGGGCCTATTGGAGCGAGGTCCCCTAAGTCCGACCATTTTTGCTATATTTTGTAATAGATTAGTCGTGCACATGGGATTTGGGGCAGGTCAAAGCCCCTCATGAATTGTAATGGGTCAAAGGGTAGATCAAGGGGCCGCAAACCACGACTTGCAAACCATAGAGTAGCACATGCTAATAATATAAATATATGGCTAGATCGAGTTTAAGAGGTTAGTCTTTGGATAAGTATGAACGTGAATGATAGATTTGGATACTTTGTGATATTTTTGGGTAGATTTGTCGGGGTAAAAGGCTCCTACTAGCTATGTGCGTGGAGACCTTAGTCCTGCTATGTGCGGACCCTACTGGTTGTGTGCACGGGTTATTGAAGTATTTTGTATGAAGGATCTAAACTGATAGTAATAAAGGAATTGTTGCAGATATATGAGTTCTATTTGCATCTATTGTTTATGTTATGAATTTTTATGCATCTTAGTTCTGATTTATGTACTGTATGCAAATAGATCTCTTGCGCAATTGTGTTTGGGTTTATATAAATGCTTATTGGATGGATTTGATGGTTTAAGACTCTATTATTATGTGTTAAGGGTTATTACTTGATTTACAGTTGTTGTGTTAACTTGCGAAATGTATTCTGCATATTTTACCTAAATATGTTTGAAGGGGTAACTGGTTAGGGTTGTTGTTGCAAAGGTCTGTTTATGGTTATTTGGGATCTTAAGACACCCACATTATTCAAATGTCTCTCCGGATGTGGAAAACTGGTTCTAACACCCCCCCATACTGCTTCGGGTGAGATTTTGACTTGCGAAAGCAGGTCACTGCTGAAAGGGCCAGCAGTGTAATATTCCTAATTTAGCTTTAGCTAATAGGAATATTAATTTTTCTTTTGAAATCTAGATGCATGAATAATTGAGCAAGGAGGCTCTTAACTTTCTCAATGTATGAATACAAATCCTCTCTAATGTGAAAGGGGATCATGAAATAACCAATTCAAGCATCCACATGTGTGAAAAAATTCTAAAATATGTGGAGAAGGTCAAGTTTGACCAAGTCAACATGATTTATTCACAAAGAAGTGGATTCTAAATAAAGCAAGCTCAATGTGAATAGAGATCAATCCAGCTAGATAAAATGGAGGCACCTTGAGTGTGTGAAAAGGGAAAGAGCATGAAGAATCAGTTAAATTTTACCAAGTCAACAAATTTGTCTAGATACATTGCACCATCTTGATGGACAACGCAGTTTTTGTGGAGGAGCCTTTGCATGGAAGAAACCTTATAGTGGGTGGGACCCTTGGTGAGGAAGCTCATCAATTATATAATGAAGGATATGGCAAGCATAAGAGCATATTGGATATTGTATTTTCATGTGTTCTACTTATAATTCCTACATACTTGGCTGTTTAGCTAAGTTTCTACACTGCTTAGTGCAAGGGTTTGCCCGGGTGGGGATTCCCTACTCTTTCTTGGAGATCTTGTCCAAGAAATCTAAGAGGAGGTATCTGATCTGAATTTTCCACTACCTAGTGTTGGGCCAAGCATCTACCTTCAGAAAAAATTTAGTCCCTTCATAAAACTGCATTATTTCTTAAGGTGTGCAGTGGAAGGGATTAAAACCCCATTTTGAGGAGCTAGTTTCCCAAGAGGAGGATCAACCTTTCTTTGGGAAAGCTAAAAGAAGCATCTACAGCCACTTCCTTGCATGTTCAGCCATATTATGCAGAGCTTCAGCCATATATCATTATTCATCCACATATTTGCAGTAGCTTTCTCTTGTACATCTTTTCTGTCAAGAAACCCTTGCCGGGTCTTCTTGGATCTGTATAAAAGAGATTAGATCTCTGTTTTTGTACCTCATTGAGTATTATAATAATATTATCAGATATATTTCTCTATTCACTGATTTAAACTCTATTTATACTGCGCAGACTCTTATGCAACAACTCCGACATTTTGCAGTCTTGGGGTTTTGGCAATTTTTAGTTGTCTTGAGCATGGGAGGCCTGTTTAACTAAGCTAAAGGCATTTGTTTCTGAAAATATTTTACATGCATGTCCTATATTGTTCATTATAAGGGACACAAACTTTATTTTCCACTGTTATAACTCAATATTCATAAAATAACGTTTTTGAGGCAAAAATAGTTGCTTTTCCCCACTTAGTGAAATGTATAAAGGCATATTTTTCTGCTGTGATTGTTATTATGATGGCTATGTGTTCAAAAAAACTACATGATTTGATTAATTTCTGTTCTCCAACTTTGTAATACCTTAAGGTATTCTTATTGTTGTAGAAAATTCCAGATTTGGAATATTACAGTGGTATTGGAGCAACAATCTTGGATCAGCCTATGAGCTCAAGAATTATGGAGTCTTCTCATGGGGAGAAGGATATTTACAGAATAAATCAGAGAAAAACCTTTTTTTCTGGAGAAAAGAGGTTCCCAAAACTTCTCTTTTCAAATCTGCAGTGCAAAAGCAAGGGCATCAAAGAAATGAGGAGGGAAACACATGAAGATCCCTCACACAGATCTATACAGGAGGAAGATTATAAGTCCTCATATTTTGGATATGAAAACTCAGCCATATCATCAGATCTACCACGTTCTATCAGAAATTTCTTCATGAAGAGGAAGAAAGGAGATGTGCCAAAGTGAAATACTCTTGGTGATTATTTGCAGGAATATGAAGATCAAACCAAGGAGTTCAAAGATCACTTGAATTTCCAAGGGCTTTTCCAAATGAAGGAAAAGAGAACAAGGAGAAAGAAGCAAGGTGAGGGTAGATTATTTCTATCCACTTTTGATGGATCACCTCTATGTCTAGCTAGGGCTTAGGTGAAGGAGCTAGACACCTTTGTGCAGCAACATCAAGTCTCAGAATTTGAAGCCATCAAAGTAGCAGTGATGCATTTTGAGGGTAAGGCCTATGCTTGGTGGTTGTTTGAATCATTTTACTTAAAGAATGCAAATACATATACTTATGAAAATTTCATTGAAAGATTAGTAGAGAGGTTTGATGACATTTCATGTGAAACATCTTCTATTACAACTATAAAACCACATCAAACAAAACTTTTGCATGAGTTGGGAGTGTCTATATATCCAAATCCATTTCTTAAAACAAATGAAGAGGAGGTGAGCTTGTTTGATGCTTTGCCAAGGGCAATATCTCCTTTGGATGGAGGGCTTCCTTCTCAATGGGAAGACATGAAGATTCCTTCTTCAAAAGAGGACCAAGATCTAAGGTCTCTTGTTGGTGGTAAGGCAACTTCAACTAGTGAAGAAGAGAAAGCAGAGGTAGGAGAAGATAATGCAGTCATAAAAAGGGAACCTCGAGCACCTCATGAAGAAGAGGATGGAGCAATTTCTCCAAAGAAATAAACTCTTGCACTCTTGCAAGGAGTTCCAAAAGGTCTCACACATAGAGCTCTTGGCATAACACATGAGTAGCATGTACCTTCATTGCCAAATGTTGAGATATTGAAGATAGGAGAAGAAAAAGAGGAGGAATGGCATCACAAGATGGAGAGCATGTACCCTTATCTATTTCAAAGTTTTCAAAAACAAAGAAGGCAAGAGGACTTATCCAATAAAGGTAGGGGAAAATCTGTCCACCTACATTCACATCCTACTCTATGCCTTGATGCCTCATTGCAAGGAGGCATTTCAGCAGGAAGACCTCCTGATTGGAGGGAAACTAAAGTGTTCTCTCAACTATATGCAACAAAAACATATTTTTTTTATAGAGGGAACCTTGGAAGGAGCCACTGCAGTGCTGAAAATCATTGATGGAAGGCTAGGCAAATTTCTGAAATTGACCTTGCTTTCTTCCATTCATCTATTTGCGTTGGAGGGAATAGATTCAGAAATTTGTGTTGATATGAGCATAGTATCAAAAGGCTACTCCATAGCTTTGGGGCAGCAAATAATACTCCAATATATAATGAATATTTCTGAACATAACAAAAAAATAATTTCATTTTTGTATGTAGGAGAAAAATTGTGGAATTTTTTCAGAAAGAGAACCTTTCAAGGGGAGGGTGAATTTCCTAAACTTCAATCTTGTCTTGAGCAAGATCAACTACAAGAGAGGCAACAAAAGAGAGTTGGGAATACTCCAAAATGTGACTTTGACATCAAGCATGTCAAGGGGGTGAGCCATCATATGACAAAGGCATCACTTCATACTTCTACAACACTGTCAATGTTGGGAAGCCTAGACCCTTATTGGGAGTCCCAACTCTTGATGGAATATTCTAAGGACCTATTCACATGTAAGGTTCTTGATGGGAAATCAATGGATGGAAAGTATAAATTAGTTGATGGGATCATTTATGTTCATGATCAGATCTACTTAACTAAAGGTTCCAAACTCAATAATAAACTACTTGATACAACTTATGAGGTCTTGCTTTCAAATCCCAATAGTTTCATTGGAACATGTCATACTATCTTAGATGGATTCATGTGGGAAAATTTCAAAGAGGAGATGCACTCTCATATGGGTAAGTGCATGGATCATTTGTTGGTTGAGGAGGAACATAACCCTTGGGAAGAGTTATCATTATCACCTCCTTATTCATTGAGTGTGAGAGGGAGCTCATCCATGAGCCACCTTGCTAATTTTAATCAAGTGTATGATAAACATTGTATTGCTGAACCTCATGATGTATTTATTGTATACTTGCATTTTCTTAACACTCATGTGCAGGTCTTGGCTCCAAGAGGGGGCACTTTTTTTGATGGGCTTCATGAGCCACTTTGGGCCATGAACAATGGTGATTTTGGCCATTATTTGGGAGATCTTGGAGAGATGATGTACTCCTCATGGTGTGATTCATCAACACCAACCATCATACACCTTATCCAAGCATGCAAGAAGGATGGGGCAGCAAAAAAGTGTTGGGGAGAATGCTTGTCATATCATATTCTATGGCGGTTAGGAGGAAAACTGCGCTGGTTGTACATGAGGGACCATTGTCCTTCTCTCTTATTATATATGGCAGCTAGCATGATCTTACTTATGATCCCACATGTTGAAGATGTTCTTTATTTTTTGGGAATATGATTGGAGGAGAGACACATTTTTTGGGTGTGTCTTTGGGGGAAGAAAGTCCCCTCTTTTTCTGCACTACATGTTCCAAGGGGAGCATGAGAAACTATATGGCCACCATTGCATATCACTTGTTTCTTTATGATGTGGACCATATGTTTTGTTGGAGCACTTGGGGCATGCCTCTCATGAGAAATTGGGAGGATCTTTTCTATGAATTACCAAGCTGGAGGGTGATTCATTTTATTTGGATGATAGCATGGAGGAGGGAGACCTCCATTGATGATGAAATTCCCCATGATTTTCATCACTTATATCTTGAGGAGGCCATGGATCAGCAAGAAGGTTTCCAAACAACCTTTCATTCTTTCATGATGAGAGCCATTGGTTTTATTCATCAAAGGCCAACTTGCACACTTGGGAGGAGCCATTGGGAGATGGAATTTTTGCAGAAATTTTGAAACAATGGAGGAGACTATGGGATGAGAGGGCCACAAGAGGAAAAGGGGAGATTTTGCAGCACCCTTGTAGTTGCTCGAGGACAAGCAACATGTGGGAGGGGGATACTGTAATATTCCTAATTTAACTTTAGCTAATAGGAATATTAATTTTTCTTTTGAAATCTAGATGCATGAATAATTGAGCAAGGAGGCTCTTAATTTGCTCAATGTATGAATAAAATTCCTCTCTAATGTGAAAGGGGATCATGAAATAACCAATTCAAGCATCCACATGTGTGAACAAGGTCTAAACCATGTGGAAAAGGTCAAGTTTTACCATTTCAACATGATTTATTCACAAAGAAGTGGATTCTAAATAAAGCAAGCTCAATGTGAATAGAGATCAATCCAGCTAGATAAAATGGAGGCACCTTGAGTGTGTGAAAAGGGACAGAGCATGAAGAATTAGTCAAGGTTGACCAAGTCAACAAATTTGTCTAGATACATTGCACCATATTGATGGACAACATAATTTTTGTGGAGGAGCCTTTGCATGGAAGCAACCTCATAGTGGGTGAGACCCTTGGTGAGGAAGCTCATCAATTATATAATGAAGGAGATGGCAAGAATAGGAGCATATTTGAGATTATGTTTTCATGTGTTCTTCTTAGACTTCCTACGTACTTGGCTGTTTAGCTAAGTTGTTGCACTGCTTAGTGCAAGGGTTTGCCCGGGTGGGGATTCCCTACTCTTTCTTGGAGATCTTGTCCAAGAAATATAAGAGGAGGTCTCTGATATGAATTTTCCACTACCAGGTGTTGGGCCAAGCATATAAATTCAGCAAAAATGCAATCCTTTCAGAAAACTACGTTATTTCTTAAGGTGTGCAGTGGAAGGGGTTAAAACCCCATTTTAAGGAGCTAGTTTCCCAAGAGGAGGAACAACCTTTACTGGGGAAAGCTAGAGGAAGCATCTACAGCCATTTATTTGCATGTTCAGCCATATTTTTCAGAGCTTCATCCATAAAACATTATTCAGCCACAGATTTGCAGCATCTTTCTCTTGTACATATTTTCTATCAAGAAACCCTTGCCCGGTCTTCATGGATCTGTATAAAAGAGATTAGATCTCTCTTTTTGTACCTCATTGAGTATTGTAATAATATTATCATATATATTTCTCTATTCACTGAGTTAACCTCTATTTAGACTGCACATTATCTTATGCAGTAGCTCCGACATTTTGCAGTCTTGGGGTTTTGGCAATTTTTAGTTGTCTTGAGCATGGGAGGCTTGTTTAACTAGGCTAAAGGCATTTGTTTTTGAAAATATTTTGCATGCATGTCCTATATTTTTCATTCCAAGGGACACAACCATTAGTTTCAACTGTTATAACTCAATATTCAGAAAATAACGTTTTTGAGGCAAAAATAACTTCTTTTCCCCACTTGGTGAAATGTATAAAAGCATAGTTTTTTGTTGTGATTGTTATTATGATGGATATGTGTTAAAACACACTACATGAGTTGAATACTTTTTGTTCTCCAACTTTGGAATACCTTAAGGTATTCTTATTGTTGTAGAAAATTCCAGATTTGGAATATTACAAGTAGTAAGAGGGTTTTATTGGTTAACCTCAATTCTGAACCTGGGTCAAGACCCCTCAAGCCAACACCTTCTCATGCATTTAGAGAAGGGTCCAAAATTTTGTCAAAGAAAAATTTACGAAACCTTTCACTTATGTACTTTTGTGAATGATTTTGATCAAATATATGGAACAAGATCTACTTTTGGAAAATTGGAGCACGCTTTACTGAAATTTCACTTTTTTACTCTTAAAATATATTTTGATTGAGAAGAATCAAGTCAATATTGTGGATTTCATGAGAAGAACTTATCATATTTGGTACTATTATCTTATTATTAAGTCTTGATTATGAATTCATAGTAATTTATTTTTATATTGTGATATGTATGCAGTCTGACTTACAGTTTATCATCGTGCACTTTTGTACAATGTTTCAGTTGTAATTCCTTACCAATTACATAAAGAAATTGATATATGTGATATATTTCACACAATTGTTTTGATTAACTATTTAGTCAAACTAATCATCTTACATCATTTTCATCTCTTTCAGTAATTGAATGATCTTTATTACCTTTTACTGTAAGACATATTTCTAGATCACATAAATGGTAATTTTACCTGGGTTACAGATTAACTTAAATAATTATATTAAATAGATGCATGTGTTTTGTTACTTAGATAGATTATTTCCATTATTTTAAAGTCATTCATCATTTCACCTTGTATCAAAACCCATCATTATCATATCAATTTCTTTGCTAGGAAATTGTTCCCATTATCCCTAGTTGGAGCCACTACACCAAACGGAAAAGGAGTTGCTTAAGGTACGGATTGGGTGGTTACCCCCCTTGCTGTTGCAACGGAATTCCGAGGCTTCAACATTTTTGTGCTAGAAGCCTGGGTCAATTTTGCATGGAAAGGAAAACCAATAAAAAATCTAGAAGCCATCCTAATAGTCATTCTCCATCTAGATCCCCTTCAACTTCTAGGTCCCCATCTGGAATTACTATTTTAAGATCAAAATTTGAACAATCTTCTCCAAAATCCCCTATTAGATCTCGGAAATTACTTTCTTCAGACTATAAATCTGAATCACCAGAAGTTCAAACACTAATAGAGAAGTTAGAACAAATCTCTATTTCAGCTAAAAAGCCTGTAATGTCACAACCATCTAAAGAAATTGTTTCATTTGTGTTACAACCTAGAAGAATCTTGACTCATTCACTAAGTGAGAAAATTGGAGTTCCTCCTTTGGAATTTCCCATTACTTCTTCCCGAAATAATACCAAGAAATATAAATCACAAACATCTATTAGTGATATTTTGTCCAATTCCTCATCTCAAATCCATTCAGTTCTCCCACATGTTACAACAACTCTCATTCATACTACTGGTTCTAGTTCTTATATTTGAGGTAGTCAACCTGCCTCTTATTCCACTCACATCCTATTCATATCTTCATCCACCCAAACTCCTACAATCATGTTAGGACAAAAACGACCACCGCGTGTACAACCATGGAATAATCCAGGTGTTATAGCAATGGAAGCTCCTCTTCACCTACTTCCCAAATATCTTAAAATATGGTTGCCCAAATTTAATCCTGATGATGGTATACTAGCAGAAGCACATCTCCACAATTATATGATAGCCATCTGATTTAAAATAAGTAACTGAAGAAGACTATGTGGTTAGATTATTCCCATATAATCTTACAGGATTTATAGGATCCTGGTATTTTTCATTACCCGCTCACTCTATAACTAGTTGGGATATGTTTGAAGAATGATTCTTAGCTAAGTTTAGAGATGAGAGAACCATTGAATCAATTATTAACGACTTATCAAATTTTAAGGCTAAAACATGAGAGAAAATCAAAGAATTCAATTCTAGATTCAATAAATTACTCAATAAAATCCCTGCTACGTCAGTTCTTGGAACTAAAGTTCAACTTGAGTGGTATATCTCTTCTCTTCCCTCTAATATATCCATTTTTGTAGATATAGTGAAATTAGCTACATTAGCAGAAACTATGAAAGAAGCTTTGTCTGTAGAGAAACATATAATTGCTCTCGAAAAGAAAAGCTCTCAAGAAGAAAAAAATCCAAGAAAATTTCTTTCAAATATGATTCAAAGAAAAATAAATCAAAAGATCCTTTTGATGTATAAGGCCTCCATAAAGTACTGAAAACCATGACAAATGAAATGGTAGATATCAAAAATCAAGTTGCTAAAAACTCCAATGTTAAGAAAACTTTCGGATCTTTTAAGAGAAATCAATATTCTAGTTCTCAGCCACCCAACACTATATATAATGTTGAGTCTGACCTAGAAACAGAATATGAAGAAACCGTGAAAGAAGAAATTGATGGAGAGGAAGTAGTTGAACTAAATGGCATGTGGGACTTTACTCCCAAATGAAGAACAACAAGAAGCTTTTCCTGTTGCTACTAGAAGTAAAGGACCTACTGAAGTAAGCCAACCAAGTCAAAAACATAAAACTTCAACATCAGCTTCAAAGGATAAATAAGCTAATAAGAAAGCTACTTCTAAGGTTTCACAGTCTAGTCCACCTTCAACAAATTCTCCATCTACATCAAAAACCTTGGTAGTATCTGACACCATGGAATATAATATTGTTGAATATATGAAGAAAGTAAAGGAAAACATCTCACTTCATGAACTCACCAAATTGAAAAAACAACATAAGATATTGCTTAGAGAACTGAATGCAGTTCTTGCTTCACCACTACCTATTATTGTTATATATCAGGTTGCAAAAAGTTCATGAAAACCTCCAACTTATTAAAATAAGGTTGATCCTTCATATGCAATTCATATAGGTGATAGTTCTAATTCACACACACATCCTTTTCTTCTAACATATGAAATTTACAACATGAATCTTCACAATTATTTGATTGGATCAGGAGTTTCTTATAATATAATGCCAATAAAAGTTTGTGCTAAGTTAAATATCACTGCTCAGAAACTTTTTTTTCACATAGTACAACTTGAGAGAACCAAATTCGAAGCCGCAGGGGAAATAAGTTCAGTTAGTATACGAATTTCTTCGAATCCGAAAGTAAGTCAAATCATTGATATTTTAGTTGCTGATATTCTATGGCTTAATTTTGAGTAGAGATTGGTTTTCCAAACTCCATGGATGTTTTTTTACAAATTGGTCTCACATGTGGTTACCTTATAACATAAAACCAATTCAAATTCAATTTGATCGTGAAAAACACATGAAACATACAGTAACTGAATTTGAAGGTGACAATGAGCCAGTAGAATTTACCAAAAATATTATCGAAAATTATTCAACTGAATCATTTCCAGGGAATTTCAATGCTAAAAAATATCCCTTCTTGGACAATGTTGTCATTTCACAAATTGAAAACTTCTCAAAAACATATCTTTCCAAATGTACAAATTTTGTAAATAAACTAGAAGTAAAAACTTTGTTTTGGACTTTTTACTTTGATGGTTCTGAATCTAACAGTGGTGTAGGAGCTAGTTGTATTCTAGTTAGCCCAGAAAGAGAAAAAATCATGATATATTGCAGATTACAATTAAAGTGTACAAATAATACTGCAAAATATGAAGCATTGATACAAGGATTGTATAAAGAAATTGAATAAAATCCAATACCCAAATATTTGGTTAAGCTGGAAGATATTTATGATATCAAAGATAGATTCAAGAATATAACTAATGCTAAAATTTCAAGTTCAAATTTGAATTTTGAATTAGTAAATCTCGGTACTAATGACAAACCACAGAACATCAATTTAGGTCTTGGTTTACCTTCTCATGGAAGATCATAATTTCTTCAGTTGCTGAAGAAATACAAAGGAATCTTCATCTAGAATTATACTGATCTAAATACTTATGATACTTCTATCATACTACACACCATACCTATGATCTCAAATGAGAAACTAGTGCAGCAGAAACTGAGGAAAACTCACTCGAATCTTAAAAGCCAGATAAAATATGACCTGAACAAACTTCTCAAATCCAAAATCATTTTCCTTGTTAGACATTCAAAATAGGTTTCCAATCTAGTGCCTGTTAGAAATAAGAATGGTGATATTCACATATGCATAGATTTTAGAAATCTAAACAAAGCTTGTCTAAAAGATAATTTCCCGCTACCAACCATGGAACAAGTACTGCAATCAGTAGCCTTTTCTTGATGGATTTTCAGGATATAACCAAATCCTAGTACATCCAGATGATAGATTGAAAACTATGTTTAGAACAAAATAGGGAACTTATGATTATCAAAAAATGCCTTCTGGTTTGATTAATGCAGGTGCCACATTTCAAAGATCTATGGATATAGCCTTTAAAGGACTCATTAACAAATCTGTTGTAATTTACTTGGATGATATCACTATTTATCCAAGAAAACAGGCAACCATTTGAATGGCCTTAAACAAATCTTTGAAATATGTATGAACTATGGGATTTCATTAAATCCAAAGAAGTCTTATTTCACTTTGAGCGAAGGTAAGATCTTAGGATTTGTCGTATCAAAAAATGGTATTTATATTGATCTAGAAAGGATTAGAGAAATTAAGAAAATCCCTTTTCCACACAACCAGAAATCAATGCAGTCTTTCTTAGGCCAAATAAATTTTGTAAAAAGGTTTATTCCTGAATTTTCACAAATATATTTTCCTTTACAATCTATGATCAAGGAAAATTCGATTTTTAAATGGGGCCACATTGAAATGGAATCATTCAAATTAATCAAACAAGCTATCATTAATGCTCCTTCTTTGGTCACTCCTCACTTTTAAAAACATTTGTATTATATACTTTTTCCTCAGAAACATCATATGCATTTGTTTTAACAAAACTTAACGAAGAACAATTTGAAGCACCTATTGCTTTATTGAGTTCAAATTTACAAGGTGTTGAATTGAATTATTCTACTGTTGAAAAACAACCATTTCTTGTCTTTAAAGAAATAAAAAAATTTAGGCCATTTCTCCTAAAAACTCACACTAAAATCATAGTTCCATTTTCAGCAGTAAGACAATTATTAATGCAAAGTGAAGTGGGATAAAAAAGAGCTAAGTGGGTAACTGCTTTAAAATAATATGATGTAGAAATTAGTCTAGCTGTTAGTATGAATCTTGATTCGAGGTGTACGAAAAAATACCACTTTAGCTGTGCATAACAAACAGCCCTAACAGCAGAAAAGACTGCTAATATCTTCAAATATGCAGTTAGATGATCAAGACAAATGCTGCAAATAACTAGATCTATGCATTAGAAGACATTAAACAGTAGAAAAATAAGATTTACTCCATAGATCCGATAGACAAGACAAGAATATATCCAATGAAATTTTTATTAATGGCACCTAAGAGGAAAACACAAGAGGGTGTTCCCTGTTCTCCTCAATGGGATGGGTTCTTGTAAGTCCTCAAAACTTAGATTTAGAATTCCTCTCTCTTGATGGTGTAGAAAACCCAGAAAAAATGGAAAAATATGGCTATGATAATGGATCAATAGCCAAACCAAGAGTTGAGATCCAGAGTGATATTTAGGCAACAAAATGTGACAAATGAATGGGAAAACCCTTCTATTTATAACAAAATATTGAGTTAGTCTAGAGATTGGTGCATAATTAAAATATTATTAACCAAATCTAGATCCAACTTCTATGGAATATTTTATTATATTTGTTGGAGGGAAAATGAATTTGACTTGAGACAAATCCCCTTATTTGTAAATAATAAATAAATAAATGATTTATTTATCATTTTAAGGATGTAATTAAGTAATAATAAATAAATAAATGCTTTATTTATCATTTTAAGGATATGGTTGAGTAATAATCAAACAAATAATGATTTATTTAATTATTTAAGGGTGAATTAGTTATATTTAACAAATAATATTATATAAATAGGATTTAAACAATTATTCTTTAGAAAATAATAAGATAAATAATGATTAATCTAATTAATTTCCTTGTTTTGGGTTAAATATAACCAGAAATATTAATTAAACTACTGTTTAACTAATTATTCCTTGAGGAAAATCAAACAAATGTATATTTATTTAATATTTCCTTATGGGGTTTCCTGTTTAGACCATAAACAACTTAATAAAGGTGATTTACTAAGTTATTTTCATAGTGAAAGAAATTTTACTTGGGGTAAAATTGGTCTTACATGGTGTACTTGGGTCCATCTAATGATAATAGGTTAGATGACCAAAAAATGGTGTAACAAATTGCCCCCATCGTGCGAGCATTAGGAGCTAATCGTATGACCGAAGTACGTTGTAAGAACTCAATCACTAGACAATAAAGGGGAAGTCCAAGAGAGAGGATTGTAAGGTAGACCAAAGTGCTGAAGGAACTAGACCCTGAGGAGGTGACTTGCAGGTGCGACAAGTCTTTTTGATGAGTGCTATAGGCGGCGGGGGAGGCATAACTATGCCCGCCGAGGCAATAGTACAAACATTAAGGCGCCCAGAAAATCGTGGAACACAATAGTAAAGCATATGCTGGCATAAACATGAGCCAGATAAATAACACGATAATGAATCCCACATACATATTGTGCCTAGGATAATAGCCAGGACTTGTACAATAATATCTGAGTACATGAGATATAAATACAACCCATATGCCCCTGAAAATAGGAAAGGGTTTTGAAAATATGACTGATACATGCAAAGAAAAAGGCGCTGCAAGCGGCTGAGGCCGACATCATCAAATGTATGGAGCTACATCAAAGGCTGTAATGAAGATGCCATCAAAGTGTGTGGGGGGCTACCTATAGGACCACCCCCTCATGAGGGCTGAGACATCTCACACACACTCGGGAATCATCGATGTCAGCTGTTGCATCACTGAACCATCAAGTATACGGATCTCGATCATGCTGAAAGGAGTTGGAGTCGAGAAGAAATCAAGTCAAAGGGCAATAAGGAGTCCCTTTGCCTGATCTGAGGCACTGAACAAAAGTGGAAGCTGGAACCAAGGTACACCACCCTCTAGACCTGTCTTCTGGAATGAATGAGCTGATGTCAATAGAAGGAGGTTTGCCATAGGTGAGGCAATAAGGGATCCTCAACTAAGGCACGAGAGAAAATAATAGAGTGACTGACAGACTGAAACCAATGATGATGATGAAAATGTAGGGAAATGAGTAGCGAACGAACAACTTCCCTTGTTAAAGCATAAATAGCATGGATGACCTGGCAGCGACTAACACAATATCATGAGGGATAGGGGACGGTGGGATTGAAGGTCATAATGAGCGACACGAGAGAGGGACCAAGCAATGAAGGATGGAGGACTATAGCAGGGTGCGAAAGGACTCAGGATAGACTCCATGAAAGCAATGATGACTCAAATCAGATGCTCTAAACAAGGGTGACTCGATGGTGTTGCCAAACAGGGAAAGGGTCCAATGGGGACCATAAAAGCATGATTACAAGATGGTAAAGCATGACGAAAGTCAACACGGGTGTGGACAAGTATGGAGGCAACATGGTGCCCTCGGTACGAGTGTTGCAAGTGAAGAAATTCTATTTTTAGGAAGGGTGAAGTGGCGCTTCATGGGAAATATGTGTCTCAGTGAAGTATCCAATCACTGAAAACTAATAAATACCCATTTGAGGGCTCAGTGAGAGATTTCCAATAGTGCATACGGTTTGGTAAATGGAGCTACGGTTGGAGCGCAATAGGCGAAAGAAAAAACATGGGTTTCTATTTTAATAAGGCATTTTCCCTCCAAATTCATTCATTTCCATGTGGAGCTGTGGTGAATGTGAAGAGGAGACAAGGCCCTAAATCTTGCGGCGATCGTAGCAGACAAACCGACTGTTGGAATCGAGATCTGTCAGTTGTAGGTAAGAGGCCTAACCCTACTCTTTCTTTTCAGTAGATTAAAAGTTCAGATTAGGTCCCTAAGGCTTAGTAATAGCTCCCTACTCCTCTTCATGGCCGGTTCACACTTTTTGGGGAAAAAAGTGCGACCTGGGTGTTATAGCATCATTTTTCACCCTCATGTGATTCATGATTGTCTCTTTGGCCTTGGGCACCCATTCCCACAGACTTGAAATAAGTTCATAAAAAACAGTGTTAAAAATCCCATACGCGGGTATGCCCAGACTTTTCCGCGTGTATACGCGAGTCCATATATACTTTTCCGCGTATGCCATTAAAATCATTAAAAAAATATATAAAATTCCCTATTTTTCGGGTTGGGTTGATGGTTACTCCAATAGTTCAACCACCCCAGCCCGTGGCCAACTGTTTCCAACTGATTGAAACTACTTTGAGGGAGTATAAAAGCCCCTCATGTGCATGGCCTAAAGGGGAGAGAGAAATTATATATATTATACTCTGTTGGAGCCCCAATTCAAGTCTGATTTCCCGTGCCTCCTGCACTTTCCCAGATTTTACAGGAGACCCTTGTTTCTTGGAGATGTTCATCAGTTTATATGTCATCTCGTGTGCACAAGTCTTGAAAGTATCTTAGCAAGGCAGGCGGGACGGATCCGGACGAGAATCTGTTCGAATATCGTGGAAGGATTCAGGTGATCTCTCCACTTTTCTATTACCGTACATGCTGTTCGTAATGAAGAAGAACCATCTTGTTCCCGAATTCACGTGTTAATATCTGTTTGCATATGTGAAAAGATTGTTATTTAAGCATTTATTATTGTTTATATGATGTTTCACATGAATTACACTGACATTTAGGAGAAGTATATGCTGTACAACTAGATTTCCATGCACGTTCTTTCTTGATTTCCAGGTTGAAGAGGAAGAAGGGTTGCTGGGGGTTTGTACCCCGCGGGATCTACATCAAACGTAGGATTACGGGTGAGTTTTACTATCGATGTTATCTAGTTTTTAGCGTACAGGTGTGGTTGTGTGAGTCCTTCTTAAATAACATGCTTTGATCTGTGGAGGTTTTGACCCAACAAACCTCTAGGGAGTTATTTCTTGAAACAGAACTGGCGATTCAATTAAACTAGTAGGTTTTGGCCAGAAAAGTGCGACCTGTCCAGGAGGGGTGTTTCTATGCTATTCTTTGGCTGAGAACTATGGTTTTTTGATGAGAAACAGTCTTTCCTGTCTATATACTGACAAATATGATGGTTTTGTGTAGGTATGGCAGAATTGCGGATCAACTGGAGAGAAAGATACCTGAGCGCATTACGGTCAGAGATCCGAGAGGATCAAGGTGTCCACAGTGCTTTGGCCAGGTTTGGGGTTCTGAAGTTTGTGGAGAACCATTTGATGAGAGTTGGGGAGCCCTTATTGGCCTAGATTGTCAGCTATTGGGATTCAGACCATGAGGTCTTTATAGTGCATGGGCACTGGATCGAGTTGACGGTCCAGGATATATATTTCCTGACTGGTCTTCCACCACTTGGGATAGTAGGGAATACTCAGCCAAGAATTACCACGTGGGTGGAATATCATAGAGTTTGTAGACTGCCATTGTCGTCCAGGTCTCCAAGTTAAGGGGACTCAGATACCCATCGGGGATTTGGAGAGGTTAGAGACCCGTGCTATGGCCACAGCAGTGGTGCAGATCCTGTGCAACCAAGCACTCCATCACATCACGGGGGGTCAAATGATGCTTGTGGAAAGTTTTTGAGTGGGACCTACTATGGGTGGGCCCAGATGATGTTGTCATCATTGAAATGAAAGTTGTCGCTATGTAAGCAACAAGTGAACCATGACTGTGCATATGGTACAATTTTGTGCTCTTTCTTCTTTAAGAAGATCTTGACACTTCGACCTCGCATACAACTCCCAGATGGGGGACCGAGAGAACCTAAGATGCACCAGTGGGGGTGACTACTGTGTAGAGGAGGAGGTGGAGCAGTTGGACGGGTGTTCCATCCTGTTTTCTTTGTTCATTGGGATCAAATGTCGTTGTATATAGACGACTATCCCTATAGTGGGATGATTTATTATGGGGACTCGGATCTGCCACTGCCGCCTAGTCGTATATGGGGACTCGATGGTGAGTGAAAAATTGCTAATATTTTATGTGCATGTAAAGTTTATAGAATATTATATGTGGTACTGATTCTTTTTCTTTTGGTATGCAGATACAACATCAGTAAAACGGGCCGAGTACATGGGACGACCTGCAGTATCGGGGGCCGCAGGATCTAATGGAGCAAGGGCACAACACAATGAGGATGAAACAACCCTTCTAGAGGATATCTGTCATAGATGTGAGAGGCTTCTGATTCAGACGCGGCTGGCAAGACTTAGATGACCAGTACATAGACCCATGTATTGGTTTACCCTCGAAATGGAGATGGGTCATGCGGCACATGGTGATGGCCAGACAGGGCATGCATGATCTACGAGCTACGAGGGCAGAGCCATTAGCTCGAGACACTCCAGATAGTGATTAGTGTGTAGGGGCAGGTGGTGCCCCTAGTTTTGATTTTTTGTAACATGTTATGGGAATGTCATATGTATCAGATTTGATAAAATCTAAAAAATGTATACAACACATACTATGGATATGCATCGTTTTGAAATTTTTATGTTATTATCTTGTGTTAAATGTGTGTGTTAAATGCCAATCCAGAATGTGGTTTGCAATGCTATCTATGTAGTGATTTTGTGCTCTAGGTACATGACTGAAAGTAATGATTTCAAATTCATGCATCAAAAGCTTCACTCGTAAATATCTTCTGGAAAGGATAGGATTATGCACACAATATACACCATTCAATTCCATGACAAGAAGCAGGGAATCTAAACAAACATGAAGGTGGAGGATGCAATGTGAAAGGGCATCAGCTAATAAACCTCGCACAACATCATATTCGGCCTGATTATTGGTAGCAGTACGAATGCATACACCGTTTGAAAGAACAAGCACCTGCAAAGGGGTAAAAATGGCCCAACCTGCCGAGGCTAAATTCTGGGAGTAGCGACTTGCACCATCAGCAAAACATATATAAGGTGTTGATAGGGGGTCCCTCTGAAAGGTACCACAAGACAATAAATGGGAGGATAAAGAACAATGCTGGCAACCTGAGCACATAGTAGAAATCGAATGAACTCTATGGAAGGGAGTGATCTGGGTAGGATGTCTACTTCCCACATGCCGCCAGTGAGGGGAAGTGTAAGAGCTACTGGAGGTGTAGCTTGAGCTTAGGCTGCATAAGTCACCAAAGGTATGGATGATGGCATCACGTTTATGGGAAGGAAATATGAAGTCAGGGGTGGACGTAGCTTCCATGATGTCGTCGTCACAACATGAGGTGGAAGGACAGGAGGAAGGGAGACCACATGACGCGGTGAGGCTACCTGACTCATCATCATGAGAAGGAAGACTCACATGCGCATTGTCGCGTGGGATGACGTAAGAACAAGAAACTAAAGGATATATTGATGTTGAGCCCGGGGTATTTACTGAAAGTAGGTCAAGCGAAACAACAGGAGAAGATTCAGAGGGAGCTTCTGTCGAGGGTCTCAAGGATGATGAAAGGTAGAGGATGGTGGCCGCATGCTCTGTCATTTCGACATCAGGGGGGGAATGTCAATAGGAGCAGGTAAATCCTTAGTCTGGCCTACAGCATACTATGCAAGAACGGGAGAAGCGAATTGATTATGTTCAATCTCGTACTCCTGAACTATCCCCAAAGAGGCATGGTAATGTGTAAGGCAGGGACAATGATGGGATTAATGGCCATGGAGACCACACAAAGCACAAGGGTGCTTGGTGTGAATAGTCTTGGTGTTCTTGGTTGCGGTCGATGAAGAAGCAGAGGTTTCAGGGACCATAGACTCAGGGAACTCGACATTAACCATGGGCTTGATGCGGGGCAACTTGGGAAAAGTATGGGTGGCATGACCAACGACATCACAAAAAGCGCAGGGCGTTGGAGGCAAAGGAGGTGCAGGGTTAGTCGGGGCAGCTTTTTCCTTTGAGGCATTTTTTCGAGCTCTGCCCTTCTTACCTGAAGCAGTCACAACAGGAGGCAGATCCTGTTAAGGTGGCTAAGGCACTGTGACAACGGGAGAAGTCAGGGGGACTATTTGAACCGGGGTCAGAGCAAGATAAGGTTTAGGTTGACCTAGCAAGGTGGTGGTTGGAGGATCAAGGTACCAAACCGAGAGCCCAATGGTCAAGTTAGGAAGAGAGAGGGTGGCCATGACAAGTGTCATATAGATGCCTGGTGGAGGGACTAGGAACGGTATCTGACCGGAGCAGTAATGGCCAGGTGGGATAGCTTCTAAATGGTTAAGGCTTGGAGGAACCGACCCAGTAAGATAAATAGGCTCATTAGTACCAGCTGAAGGGCCAGGAGGAGGAGGTCCAAGAGGCTGCATTGAAGGGATAGGAGATGGCTGCGGAGGGCGAGGGGGCTGCTGACTAGCCGAGGCGGGCCTCTTGAGAGAAGTCTGAGATGGTTGCATCATGTAAAAATTCGATGAGTTGGGATCAGAGATAGAAGGAGGAAGACCAAGGACTGTACCAAGCAAGGAGGATTCCTTGTAGACACCAGGTGAGACACTGGTCAAACGGTCGATGGTTTTCTTGTTGGCCACCGAAGAAATAGTGGACTCAGGGGAGGTCTGAGACTTCGCTCATAATATGTCAACTGGTCAATGGTGAATATCTTTCCGTTATAGGGGAAGGACATCTTGCGGTGAACGAAAGAAGGGACAACAAACATCGCATAAGTGTAGCTACGTCCTAATAGAATGTTGTAATCCAAGGGGGCGTCTATGACTTCTACATCAATGCAAACCGTCTTTCCCGCAAGAGTGATAGGGAATTTGGGGAATAAGCCAATGGGCTTAGAGGCATGGCCATCCCACGCTCAGAGAGTGATTGTGGAAGGAGCCAATTCAGGAGATCCGAGTTGTTTCCAAACCAAAGCGGACATCACGTAGGTGGATTCCCCCTCATCAATAATGCACCGAGAAACGTTGGCATTCCGGATCTTGACTGGGATTTGGAAAGTGACAGAAGCAGGGAGAGGAGGATGTTCTAACTGGTCAACATCAAATATAATCAATCGATCGTCGGAAGGGTCTACAATGCCCATGGCAGATAGAAGAGCTTTTCGTTGTGAAGGGCATGACTAGAGAAGTTCCACCATTGAAATGGTAGTAGGGGATTGTGCCAAATCATCGACTATGCTATACGAATGGGCGGCTTTGCTAGAAGTAGCATCTCGGCGTAGTGGACCCTTAGGGATCTTGGTATGAACCTCCGCCCTAGTCTAAGGGATATTCAAGGGGCCATTAGGTGTCGAAAGAGGCTCTGTAGAGACCGAAGGAGGCGTCTCAGGGATAGATGAAGTGGGAGGCTTGTTGTACTGACGGGACCGAGTCTGAAGATTGATGTCTATGGTTGAAGGTTAATCGGATTTTGTCATGAGAATTTGGTCATCGAGGGTACCAGACAGAAGAGGTTGGGTAACAGTGTGGTATACAGGAGGCTGGGCAAAGAGAGGAGGCATGTTGTACCCTAAATACGTGCTACCAAGAGGGGAAGATGTGCAGGAGGTGCTGGTCCCCCCTGAGGAAAATCAGAGCCCATGGGAGCTTAAGCAATGACGACACACACATGGCACCAAGGAAAAAGAGATCGACAAGGGCAGGGAGGTGCAAGATCAACTAATTACAATGTCGGAACAAGGGCAGAGAGGTGCAGGATCAATTGATTTCAATGTTTTAAATTCTTTTCTTGGCGGTGTTAACCAAGCCATTTTTCACTTAGGGTGTGTGTGTAAAAGTGTGTAAATTTTAATTTTTAAACCCAGAAATTTGTAGAGAAAAAGAAAAAGTGTTGTTGTATAGCTGAAAATAAACCTGCAAATGACAGTATATAGGCCTACAAAACATAAAATAAACAGCTAATAATGTAATAATCTAAACCCAAGAAGGTGGGCCTCTCAATAACTAGTCTATAGGTGAGTGAAAAAATTAATCAAAACACACTACAACAGCAAATAGATCTAAGGTCAGAAGGGATAGGGATCTAAAGGAAAAAATCTACTGGCAAGTGGTGCAGAAACAACAACAAATCAGAGGAAGAATTGTTGTAAAAAGAGGTGGCGAAAGGCTATCTCCAGGAGGGAAGCGGAGTGCCCCTTGAGGGAAAACCCAAAAAAAATGAATGAGGAGATTTGAATGGATAACGAGCCAATCTGAAGTGGATCTGAAGATGAGGTATCAGATCTAAAAAAATGGCTGAAGACTCTGAAATTTCAGACAACCTGCAACAACAAACACTCTTCCACAAAAAGTGGAGGGTACTGAAGCCCTAGGGGGCTAGATTCCCACTTAGTTGAGTGAAATAGAACAATTACAGCTCCAAAATGGGTAGAGACGGAGGTTAGACAACCCTGAACAGAGGCTCAGCAAAACCCAGATAACTTTCAGAAAAAATCCATGCAGAAAGTCCAGGTCACAGTTTTTGACCTTTTTTCAGTAGAGGTCGCACTTTTTGGGTTGTAAAGTGCGATCTGGAGGTCCAAGTTGTAGGTTTTGGGAAGAAAAGTGCGACCTACACTTCCGGCACTCTCGGCGGTAGGTTTCAAAAAAATTTGTTGTCTCAGCTGCGGCTGATGTCTGTCACCCGCATAATGGGTCCGAAAACACACAGAAGTTAGAATTTTTATCATTTTATGGTTTTATGGGTTAAAAAAAACATCAAGAATAAGAAAAACAAGGGGCTGAAGAGAAATCCTAGGGTTTGAAGTAACTGGATATGCAAGGATTAGAAAAACGACAACGGTCGTAATGGTAAACCTGTGTGGAGTTGCCAGTTGTTAGTATGAATCTTGATTCGAGGTGTACGAAAAAAGACCACTTTAGCTGTGCATAACAAACAGCCCTAACAGCAGAAAAGACTGCTAATATCTTCAGATCTACAGTTAGATGATCAAGAAAAATGCTGCAAAAATATAGATCTATGCATTAGAAGACATTAAACAATAGAAAAATAAGATTTACTCCATAGATCCAATAGACAAGACAAGAATATATCCAATGAAATTTTTATTAATGGCACCTGGGAGGAAAACACAAGAGGGCGTTCCCTGTTCTCCTCAATGGGATGGGTTCTTGTAAGTCCTCAACACTTTAGATTTAGAATTCCTCTCTCTTGATGGTGTAGAAAACCCAGAAAAAAATGGAAAAATATGGCTATGATAATGGATCAATAGCCAGACCAAGAGTTGAGATCCAGAGTGATCTTTAGGCAACAAAAGGTGACAAATAAATGGGAAAACCCTTCTATTTATAATAAAATATTGAGTTAGTCTAGAGATTGGTGCATAATTAAAATATTATTAACCAAATCTAGATCCAACTATTATGGAATATTTTATTTTATTTGTTGGAGGGAAAAGGAATTTGACTTGAGTCAAATCCCCTTATTTGTAAATAATTAATAAATAAATGATTTATTTGTCATTTTAAGGATGTAATTAAGTAATAATAAATAAATAAATGATTTATTTATCATTTTAAGGATATGGTTGAGTAATAATCAAACAAATAATGATTTATTTAATTATTTAAGGGTGAATTAGCTATATTTAACAAAGAATATTATTTAAATAGGATTTAAACAAATATTCTTTAGAAAATAATAAGATAAATAATGATTTATCTAACTAATTTCCTTGTTTTGGGTTAAATATAACCAGAAATATTAATTAAACTATTGTTTAACTAATTATTCCTGGAGGAAAATCAAACAAATGTATATTTATTTAATATTTCCTTATGGGGTTTCCTGTTTAGACCATAAACAACTTAATAAAGGTGATTTACTAATTTATTTTCATAAATTAGCCTTACATGGTGTACTTAAAATTGGCCTTACATGGTGTACTTGGGTCCATCTAATGATAATAGGTTAGATGACCAGAAAATGGTGTAACACTAGCTAAAATTGTTAGAGGTCATGGTTTTTGCAGAATGTTGGATGGAGCATATGATTCACCAATATAAGAATATCCAGGTAATGATATACAGATTTCTGAGGTAAGCCTCAAAGATACAAAATCTCAATATGTTGATCTCATATTTAACTTAAAAAATGGATATGCTCCTCTACAGCTCAATTACAAAAAGAAAAGAGATTTGAGATTAAAAGAAAAAAAATATCGAATCATCATTGATGTCTTGTTTATAAAAAACTACGACTCTATCCTATTAAGATGTCTAGAAAAATTTGAGTCAGAAAAGGTTTTGCAGGAACTCCATGATGGTTTAGCTAGTGGAAACTTTGGATGAGATACAACGACTCACAAAATTCTGCATGTTGGCTATTACTGGCCAACTTTGTTTAAAGATGCACATCAATATGTAAGAA
The DNA here is from genome assembly GCA_034641835.2 of Pinus albicaulis. Taxonomy (NCBI): domain Eukaryota; kingdom Viridiplantae; phylum Streptophyta; class Pinopsida; order Pinales; family Pinaceae; genus Pinus; species Pinus albicaulis. Next base: position 2,024,472,445 of record CM076575.1, on the reverse strand, counting down.
AATGTAAAACATGTCAAACTATTGTTGGAAGACAAAGGAAACCTGCATTACCATTACAACCAGTCAACAATGAACAACCATTTGAACAATGGGGACTGGACATAATAGGTGAGATCGTTACTCACTCTTCAAAGCAACATAGATACATTATTACACCAATATATTATTTCACAAAATGGGTGGAAGCAACTCCACTAAAGGTAACTAATTCTAAGAACGTCGTTGAATTCACTGACCAATTTATTATTACCATATTTGGTTTACCAACTGCCTTAATGTTTGATAATGCATCTTATCTCTTAGGCAATTCAATGACTGCATTTTCTCTTAAAAGAGGTTTCAAGCTTATATATTCTGCCAACTATTATCCTCAGGGAAATGGTTTAGCAGAATCAACCAATAAAAATCTCTTTAGAATTACAAAACAAACTGTTGATCAAAGTCAAAAGAATTGGCACAAATCTTTGACATTTTCTCTTTGGGCAAGCTAGATTACATAGAACGCCTCAATAGACACTTCTCCATTTAGTCTAGTTTATGGGAAAGGAGTTTTTCTTCCCACAAACGTAGCTATTCCTTCTCTAACCCTAGTCTAGTTTATTGAAGAAACTCCTTCTTCCTTGCAATTAAGGCAAGCACAGATTCTCAAGCTGGAAGAAGATATAAATAAAGCCAAAATCACATACACTCACCATCAGCATTTAGTTAAGACTTCCTTTGATGCACATTCTGTTAGCCCAAAATCATTTCAACTAGGAGACCTAGTATTGAAGTGGGACAAAGCACATGAGGAAAAGGGTAAACATACCAAATTCCAAAGAATGTGGCTTAGACCATTTCAGATTTCTGAATTAATCAGCCCACCTACATTTTTATTGCAATATTTATCAGGTAGGAGAGATTCAATGCCTGTAAATGGGTAGATTTTGAAGAAATACTTTTCATAGAAGATAACCTCTTCTATCCCTTATACATTATTTCTTTTACTTTTCATAAGAAAATAAAGTTGAAATATCATAAATATTGACTTCACAAAATAATTTTCTTTGAATATTTTATTATTTCTACTTTTATAAATAGTGACTGTAAAAGAAATATTTATAAAATTTGAAAAATAAAAGGGTTTTGGATCTCTGAAATTTCTTGTTTTCACAAAATTATTTGTTCTTTTAGAAGCCTCCAACTTTATAAAAGACTTTTGATCTATTATCAATCAAGAAAAGTATCTTTAACCAAGTAAAGGACTGTTCGCAGATAGACATTTTTAACTCTAAGATTGTCATCCAAAAACTCTTAAGGAGTCAATGATTCTCCCCATCCAATAAAATTTTCTCTTTGTAAGGCCTGATCTTATGAAATAAATTTTCAAAAAGGTTAAAAGATAAGAGGTCTCATCACAAGCCTGCTTACCAAATTCATACGGGAATAACTAAATGACATTACCAAAACTGCATACCAAAACATGGTAATGGCTTAAGATTATTTTAATCAAAAGACAAGGGGTCTCATCACGAGCCAACTTGTTCAGTTAAGTTACAACCAATGAATGGAATTGTTATTAATTGGCCACCAAACCAAAACAATGACTTTTAAGTAGCAAAAAAAAAATGAGGAAAGAAGAATAAATATATGAATTAGGATTTATCTTTAAAAAATGAATTCTTATTTGGATGGGATACTGAAACATTGAATGGTTAAAAGGTAACCCTATAAATGGTTATTAATACCTAATTTCAGTAGAGGCTCTACCTATGACAAATGAAGATATTTTAAACTAATCTGCAAAGAAAATCTGCTACTTTATCTTTTTAACCGAGTAAAGATTGATTTAGACAAAAGAATTTTCATATTTAAGAGGATATCAAGTGGATGATAATGAAGTGATTTTATTTTTATGGCTCAGAGAAATATTACTTATTTTAAATTTCATGTTATTTACATCTCTTCGACTATTCTTATTTTGAAAAAGACAAAAATTTTAAAATGATCAGAGATAACTGGTTCTCCCAGTGAATCGCCAATTGTTGTGCTATGAAACAACCCCCCCATTTATTTGAACATCGATTAAGGTTGTGAATAAAAATGGGGACCCTTTAAAAAAAATAGAGTTTAGGAAACATTAATTCACTTTACTTTAAGTTCTGAAACTTTGGGAATAAAATAAATAAACATTTTTTCACTTTGATTTCATTGCACTTAGAGCAAATCACAAAACTCACAAGCTAACAAAGTTGGGACAAATATATAACTTTTGAAATTGCGATAGCACTAAGACCATTTTGAGTTATATGCAAATTCTCATTAAAAAGGCGAAAAACCCCTTATAACTATAAATCGCATCATGCCTATCTAAAAGATAAGCAAATAGAGATATCATTTGAAAAGAAAATACGATGAGGTTGGACCCGATAGAACAATAAATGAATGTTGAAACATATCAGAAATCTGATGAAGCACAAATATTTTAGTTTTAGCACTTATCTCATCCCACAACATCAAACCAAATAAAAGTTATTCCTGCTTTGATAAAGTGCGATATGTGATTTGTGCAGATCGCATCTCGCATACACTAGTGGTTAAGATACATAATATGGATGCTTGCAAAATATGTGATCTGTGATATGACATTTATTACCAAAGAGCCTTAAACGATGCTTAATCAATTGGTCTGTTAAAAATATCTAACGATTTAAGTCTTCTGATTGGACATATATTGTAAAATACATAAAAGATTTGATAATCGTTTAAAGAGATATTAACAACATTCAATGGTTTCGAGGCTAAAAAATATTGATATATTTCTAAATCATGTTCAAATAAAAGCGTCAGGTTTATTATTTATGGTGATTAAACTCTGTTTCTCCATTCCTCTTCACTCTTCATCTCAACTCTGAATTTCATTATTTTCTTGAATTCAGGAAACTACACGAGAAAGCGATATCAGCAGAAATGACAAAGAAAATAAAATCAATTACCCAATCATCCACCTCTGAAGTTATAGACATGTCTCCACTCTTTTCAGATACTACTTGCAATAAGGACAATGGAACTCCTTCATGGGAAGAAATGTATAATTTTTTTGAAGGAGAGAATCCAAGGGAATTAAAGATGGTAGCAACAACGAATGTAGCTGACTCATAAGAGCCTTCCTATTTTTAATTTGGATGTTCATCCTTATGTAGGATATCTGCAAGAAAAAATATTATACCATATACTAACATGGTAAGATAGGCCATCGACAATCTCAATGTAGCAGACAGGAATTTCAAGAATTCCAGATATGAAGACATGGGTTCATTCACCCCAGAATATTTGCTACAATGTACCATTTTCCCATGCCACAGAAGGCTTACGATAAAGCTTTCCTGGAAACGTTTTCAATGGAAAATCAAGACACGATGAAGGTAGTGAAATAATGGAAGGTTGATCAAGGAAAAATTAATCGGGACAAAATTAGTATGTATCCAATAGCACAGTTACCATCACCCCACTGTTTTGTAGCAACAATGATGTGTAGATTGTTTTCTAAACCTGACACTACCAAATTTTCCATTGAATGGGTTCCCTTAATTGAAGCTATCGTCAATTCTACTATTATGAATTTGGAAAATATTTTATCCAAGAATTTGGCCAAAAATATTATGGAATACAAAATAAATAGGCTCTTTTCTACTAGAAAAATCCCTTTTTACATGAACGCATATATTATGGACATTATATCTTTCTTCTCAAACTTTCCTATTATGGGTTGGAAATGGACCAATCAAGACCCTAGCCCTATTCATGTTTATCATAAAGTTCTGTGGGATTCTGAATTTCGTTCCCATTTTATAAGATTTGCCATGGAGTCATGTTTCCCATCCATCAAACCATTTTTAATGAGAAAGCCCCTATAATTTATAAAGAGGCCAGTGTAGATATTATTGTGGCCAGATGGTTCGAAGAGGATAATTTTACTTGTATTAGAGTTTTTGGGAGTCTTGCCCCACCTCATGTTTTTCCCTATTATGTCCCAGACAAAATTTTGGCTAGAGAAATTTCATATCAGACACTTGGAAATGGTATAACCAAGAAGCTCAGAGATTCAAAGAAAGATATTTGGCCTACATTTCCAGTACAATGTGGTACCTTCGCTCTTTTTTATATAGGTCATACAACAAAGGAAATTCCAGACATTACCTCTTTGAATTTGGCTTTTATGCCAGGGAGACAGTATGGTCCCAATAATGTGGTCCAAAATTTTACTACTGCTCTTAAAGTTAGACCTTTCATGCATGAAAAGGATGATTTTGATGATTTGTTTGAAGGAATAGAGAAATTTTCATATGCATTAAATATGGCATCCAATGAACTTAGTGTAGCAGACATCAAATATTTTCATGAATACAGAAATAAGAGATTAGAAGTAGTCCCATTGGACTTATTATGAATAGAAGAAGTCAGAGAGTCAACTCCTAGTATCATTTTAGATGATGAAGCAAAAGATATGTCAGAAGATGAGTCACAGGAAAAATAAATTAAGGATTCAGAGCATTCACAACATAAGTCTCAAGATTCAGGTCATTCTGAAAATAAAGATGAAATCCCTAATAAGATAATTAAAAATGTAATAAAAAGAATTGACACACTCTGAGGAAGGGAATGATGAAGCTGATTTTTTAAAGGCATCTTCCAAATAACTTCAACAAGTTCAAAATACACCTGAGCAGACAAAAAAAATCTCAAGTAGAGCATTTGGGAAAATAATGGCATAAGTTTACTAAAGAACTTCAAACACCACTTAATATTAATCCATAAGGATCAACAAGTTTTCACACTCCTGATAAAACTCAGAAGCAACCAGAAACAATAGTCACACTTCAAAAAAACCCAGAGGTTCAAGAACAAGAAATCATCTCAGCCCACCTGACTAAAGAAATTATTTTGAATATTGAAGTAATACCTACATTGGACGTTTTCTACTGTCTAAATCACAAATATCTAGTAAAGAGAAGGAAAAGAAGAAGATTTGATGAAACAGTCACAACCCTTAGTAATGAATCAGTAGATATTGTCTGGAAAGACACTTTTGTCAATCCAACTGAACATCTTACCAAAATTTCACAGTTTGCAGGGGCATATGAAAATGATACGATTGATAAATAAGCAGAGGTAAAAATTATTCTTATATAAAGAGAAGATAGAGTCCAAGATCTAGAAAGACAACTGGAACAAGAAAATTATAATGCCAATAAGCAAGTTAAAATGAAAATGGCACAATTTCAGAAGGAATTTGAAAGGTTGAAGTTGCAACATCAAGTGCACATCTCTGAAAAAGATGCATAGATAGAAGCAATAATGGATAAGCTTAAAAGTCAACTTCAAACAGAACAATTCATAAAATAAGCACTTGAATGGAATTCAAATTTGAAACAACAGCAAGAGACTTTCTTCCAACAAGTCTATGCTACCAATTCATACTGTGAAACAAGGAAAATCTTGACTCAACAAGTGGCAAATATAATATTGGAATGTGAAAAGATTCATAAGAAAATTTCTGAATTCATTTTATGTAAAGAATCTGACAAAGGGAAGAAGGTTGATCTCCCAAAGATTGATAAATTTCATAAATATATTTTATTCAAAGAATGGGAGATGCAATTAAAACAAGCAGAGAAAGCAGCTTCAAAGGTAGCCAACTTCACAAACGAAATCATTGAGTCTGTCAATGGACAACTTCAAAATGCTAAGCTTATTAAATAATATATAGCTAAATTAATTCCAGAGGTCAAACTATTGGAGACACAATGGAAATAAAGCATTGAAACATAAGGAGAATCTATCAAGTAGATAACTAAATTGGATCAAGAAAATTACTGGAATTTCTTGATCATACCACATCACTAGTGCATGACTTTGCAATATTTAACTGATTCCATTATAAAAGTGTTGCCAACACTCTCAAATGTTGTATTCAAAGGAAAATTCAGATCCAGGATCACTCAACCGACTCAGTTAAAGCCAATGATGGATATATGCCAGTTTAAAGACCAAATGACGAAAGTAAATCAACCCACTTAAGCAGTCTTGTTATCTTTAATTTCTAGATTGTAGTTTAGTTTACTTATTATGAGGAAGGTTGTTTGAAACCTCCTCAAATTTTTATGCAATAATCTATTTTTGACTTATTTAGTTTAGTATTTAAACCCCTCTCATGCATTTAGGGAAGGGTCCAGAATTTTATCAAAGAACAATTTGCGAAAGCTTGCACTTCTGTACTTTTGTGAATGCTTTTGATAAAATATATGGAACAAGATCTACTTTTGGAAAATTGGAGTATTCTTTACTGAAATTTCACTTTTGTACTCGAAAAGTATATTTTGATTGAGAAGAAGTAGGTCAATATTGTAGATTTCATGAGCATAACTTATCATATATGGTACTATTATCTTATGATTAAGTCTTGATTATGAATTCATAGTAATTTCTTTTTATATTGTGATATGTATGCAGTCTAACTTATAGTTTATCATTCATGCACTTTTGTACAATGTTTTAGCTTTAATTCCTTACCAAATACATAAAGCAATTGACATATGTGATATATTTCACACAATTGTTTTGATTAAATTTTTAGTCAAAATAATCATTTTACATAATTTTCATCTCTTCGAGTAATTGAATGATCTTTATTACCTTTTACTATAATACATATTTCTAGATCACATACATGGTAATTCTGCCCGGGTTATAGATTAAGTTAAATAATTAGATTAAATAGATGCATGTGTTTTGTTACTTATATAGATTATTTCCATTAGTTTAAAGTCATTCATCATTTCACCTTGTATCAAAACCCATCATTATCATATCAATTTCTTTGGTGGGAAACTAGTCCCATTATCCCCAGTCAGAGCCACCACACCAAATGGAAAAGGAGTTGTTTTAAGGTCTAGATCGGGTGGTTATCCCCCATGTTGTTGCAATGGAATTCTGGGGATTTAACACTTCCTTTTGAAACCCATCAAATTTCTCTATGAAATTAAGCCATTGTGCCTTCTCCAACATCTCCTTTAGCTACAGATATCCCTCCATGAATTTCTTACCCACGACCTCTATTCTCATGATCAAACCTATCTCTTTGCAAGAGTTTTTCCTTCAATAATCTTTCTACCTGACTAGATAAATTGAGGGTTTTAATCTGAGCTTGGAAACACATAGGAGCTATGTCATAAAACAATGGAGATGTGAAGGTAAAAAGTGAAGTGAATGAGCGATGGTTTAGGAACGTGAGCGAGGTTTCAGTATAAGTGATGTTTCAGCATGAGACATGATCATTGAATTATTAATGAATGGGATCAAATTTATCGTTGAGGATAATATGATGAGGCTTGGTTGCAAATCATGAGATTTAGATTTTGATTCGGCACAATCAATTTTAATGATGACATTTTTGAGTTGGAAAATATACAATCATCTAATTTATAGATATCAATGTTTTGAACCTAATTATTTAAACAAAATTGTATCATACCTTGGATATAGCTAACCTTTATTATTTTCTTCTTTGTATTGATTCCTCAGATGTCCTTGAGTACATTTTTTAGTATGATCTTCAATCTTGTCTTTAGTTGCTTATGTCAAATAGTTATGTTCATCTGTGCTGCAGAGGTGTGTAAGAGCTACATAATGTCATAATAATTACAGAAATGCAACAATTCTGTAGCTAATCTTTATTTTTCTGAAAAAGAAAGGGAAATGCAAATAATTTTGGATTTTTAGAATGGGAGTAAATAAAATATAAAATGTTAGAAATAAACTTTGATTTTCACCTTGTATTTTCTGCATAAGGATGCCAATCAGTGATTGGTTTTCATATTTATACATTTTTTTTTAATAATATATATATATATATATATATATTGAATATGAAAAGTAAAAAGAAGACTAAGTTGGGGAAGTGTTAGCCACCTATAATATTTGTTATAGCAAAAGGTGGCTAAGAATTTTTTGAGCCTTCAAGGAACAAATTTCATTCCTAAAAATTTTTGGCTCTTGAAGACTCTGAAAGGCCTCATGCCTCTGTCCAAAAAATCTTCTTTATTGTTCCCATTTGATACTCAGAAATTCTGCTGATTTCATGAGAAGAAACTGCTGAAAAACCGTCATTTTCCCCCCATCTCCCACTCAAAACCAACCTTTATTTTCTCCCCTTTTTCCTCCATAAAACTCCTTTGTTTTCATGATTCCTTTTCTTCCCCTCATGAAAATCACTTTTACAAAGTTAAAGACTCACTCTTTAACCTTACCAAAACCCCCAAATCCATTAAAAACCTTGAAAAAATTCATGAAAAATACATGTTTTTGCATAAAGGCTCAAGCCCCCTTGGGCTAAGTTTTAAAACCACTTCCCCCCACATGCCCACATTCTAGAACCAAGCGCTAACCTTCTTGGTGCTTATCGCATTGCAAAAAATCTAACTGCGCAAGTCTTTTCCATGTTTGAAAAGTTCCGATGCGATTGGCCCGTGCTTTATAAGACCCCCGATTATATTATTTTTCATATAAACCATAAAGCCCGCCTCAGTGCTTAAACCTTATGATATTTCGTTCCTGATCCATTTTTCTTTTGTAAAGTCTTAAAACCCACTTTCCCAAAGTTTAAAATAAAAAACCAAAGTCATGGGTTGAATATTTAAATGAGTAGATGGAAAGACCGATCGTGCAATCGCAATCAGAGAAAAATACAATGGGTTGATTGAAAAGGCCGCATCAAACTTTCCGATGCGATCAGGACTTATACGTATAAAATCTCCCCCCGCCTTTTAATTTCATATAACTTTCCACCAGGGACCAAGTGTTAAAGATCCCGGGCGCCAATCGCATCGCAAATATTAAAATGGGTTGATTGAAAGACCAGGCCCGATGGCTCGATTGCGATTGGCCCTTTTTGTTTTATGTACGCCCTGGGCATATTACATTCTGTAAAGTCCAAAGGCCCCGCATTCGGGCGCCTATCCACCTTATACATATTTTCTGCCCCCGAAGCATAAAACCTTTGTTTTATTCCAAAGTTTGAGTTTTTATATATTATAAGGGTCTTACCGCCGGTCTATTCTAAAACAAATCCCTGCCGTTGATCGAAAGCCAATCAAGTGGCTAGTGCTCCATCACATCGGAGTTTTTCAATCGCATCGCCACTTTCACATCGCGTCCACTTGTTGCTCCTGCCGATTGGCCATACCCCGATTCATTCTCCACCATTGATCTAACCTTTAGATCGACGGCTTGCGCTTCGTCACATCACATGTTTCAATCGCTCCATTCGCTCGCCACCCCCGATTGCGATCCCCCGATTGCAATTCTTCGATTGAATCCAGACCGTCCACGTGTCCGGATCGGATGGTCCAAAATCACTCCGCCTTATTCTTCTCCCGCTCTCCTTTTTGCCTTTCTACGCAGATCTCCACCATTGGATGCTTTCATCCAACGACTACGCTCCTCCCCGAAGCCTCCAAAGTATTTTAACCTAATTACGCAGGATTTATTAATGTTTTGTTTGTTTCGCAGGTTTTTACCATACTACGAAGGAAAATAAGACCAAAGGTCACGATCTTCTGGCCTATGGTTATCAAAGGGAAAGGAATTAAAAGGGCTCCACTCCACGTTTTATCAACGCTTTATGGGTGCCGATACCATAAAGAGCCCTGCGCGGCCCTGCACATCGACAAGACACTGTGTTTAAAACATGATTTAAAAGAGTATAAGTTTGAAGAACAGAGCGCAGTAGAGAATAAGATTGAAGACAGATTTGGGGAATTACGGCTAAGAATAATTATCAAAAGCCTAATTCCCTGAATTAAAACACAGTCAAAAGAAAATCATAAGTGATTAATAGACAGAAAGGCTTCCACCGCCACATTTGAGGCAAATTGATTCCTCAGCTACCATAAGCGCCACCTGTTCCTCAAAGCATTCAAAACAGAGGTCAAAGTTATTGATCAAATGAAGATATTCGCCTGAGCGCAGCCAAAGAGTTACTTCTGCAAAGAACTTAAATGCAGAAATATCTGTAGAGTAACTCCAAACATGACACTGAGCCTCAAATTCAATAAAATCTCCCACTGAGCTTTGATATTAATTGTAAAACAGTTAATACAGTGAACCACCTGTAAACTTCTTCATTGAGCCCCTCAAAAGGCCAAGAAGTCTTGAAACTGTATTAATTGCCTTGAGAGATCTTTTATCAGATCTCACCTCCTCATCCTTCTATAAATACTTCTGTTAAAGATGAGAAATTGTTGGTTGCAGAACTTTGAAATACATTTAAGCTTAAACTTCTGACTATAGATAGTGTTCACTAGCTCTTGGAGCTCTGCTTGTAATAGATAAGTTAGGCTAAGATGAGTAGATGATTGCTGAACTAAAGCATTGGACTTAAAGCTGTAACTGGTTTGGAGCATCAATACAAGCTGATTTATGGGATCCTGGTCTATGTTCACGGTGATGTTTCTCTAATTGTGACTTGTTATTTTGTTTCTGTTTTCACTGTGTTTCATATTCCCTTATAAAAAACAGCATGCATAGAGTTAGGACCTACTGTACATCAGTAACCTTCTCTAACTGAAATATTTATATATATGTTTTCTTCCAATCTATGTTATTTAGGAATGATTTAATTCAGTTTAAGCATAGGAATGATGGCGTTCCCTCGTCTTATTTCCTTAGATGAATATTATTCTTGAATGTTATGTTCAATATTAGTTAATGTTACAGGTCAAAATACCTCCTCATCAGCTCAGAGGAGAAGACAAATATGGAAGGAGTACAAAGACCTAAATTAAACCTATTTCTGCCAGGGTAACGCCTATCTATAACAATACAAGAGCGTTATAACGCAGCTAATCATTGAATGGGCCATGTTAGTGGCTAGGGCAACGCTCTGTTTACACTGGAGGGAAGCGTTACCCATGTTTTAAGTTTGAATCGGGAAAAGCCCGCGGAGAATGATTTGAATCTCCGGCTTTCCCTCACAAGAGAGTCAGTTCACAAAAGAAACTGCAGAGCACCAGTTCATTATTGGTCATTGCTATAACAAGACTGAACTCCGAAGGAGGAAAAAGCATAGAGATTAAAGAAACATCTAATTTTTTTCCATTCTAAACTAGTGGAAAGAGAAAGGCAACAATGGCTTTCTCCCTCTCCTATAAGAAGGAGCTGAAGGCTCTTAATTGAGGGTCGAAGGATTGCTAAAGGTTTTTGCATACTTGTGGAATAGAGAATAGTGTTACATTGTGAAGGCCAAGAGTCAAAGAGGTTCCTAGAGAGCTTTTTTACTTGGACTTCTTCACTTGAGAGATAAAAGAGGTTGGGAGACTGAGGAGGGCTTGGTACAACCGACGGTTGTAATCCTCCTTCTTTCAAAATCAATAGAACTGTATTCGTTTTTTCCATTCAATGCTTAATATTGTCATTATTGTTTGAACATTTACATAGCATGATATGAATGGCTCAGATGTGTATAATTTAGAAGTTAATTATATATTGACTTGGTTGATAGGATATATGTTATGTTAGAAATTACACGGGTGCTTTGACTGATTGCAGGACTAAGATTTGGAGCCGGCAAAGAAGGACTCTTGTTTCGCTGCCTAGCACTCTCCAAGGGACTCCAAGATTGTCAAAGAGGTAATTCTCTATCGCATTCCATCAAGTTATTTTAAGTTAATATGAACATGCTCATGCCATCTTTGTGAAGAGCACAACTAATATTACTGTCTGCCTCGGGCACCGAAAAGCCCTGAGAGGGATATTCGAAAACCAACAACCCAAGCAGTTTACCCTATAGCAGTTAAGTAGAGATGAACTAAGGAAGATATGGTGTGCCCTAGTCCTAGTTTTATTTCCAAAGGTTGTCTGAATATTTCCCTTGGAATGTGTTAAAAGCTGGCTAGTTTAGAAGTACTTACCAGATCTTAAGCAATTCTGTGTTACCTTTGTGTTGGTCTTGAAAGTAACCAAGTAAAGCAGAGCTGGGAGAGGATTTGTGGTGAGCCCGGCCCGCTAGTTTCTACTCCAACAGTTGCCTTTAAGTTTCCCTTTGTTTTAAGATGTTTTCTATTAAAATTGTATCAAAGGCTGGCTAGTTTAAAAGTACTTACCAGATCCTAGTTTTCTTTTATGTTCTTCGTAAGAGTTTGTCATAGGCTGACTAGTTTGAAAGTACTTATCAGATCTTAGGCTACTCTTTTTTCTGCTTCTGTTTAATTTCCTTTCTTGTTGTATCATTTCATTCCATAAATCAATCTTCAAAGAGATCCTTAGACATAGATGACTTGCCCCATGGACCACTCTTGCCTCTTGCTATTCCAATTAAACCCTATTATGACTCCATAGCCCAGTGGACTAAAACCTGCAATTATCTATCTTTTTGGCCGAAGTTTACTCTAATTGCTTGCAACTTCTCACCTTTGAAACTCTTTGCATTCAGGACTTTCCACCTCAAACAGTAATCATGCTCAACCATCCAAAAACAAACAAAACCCTTGGCCTTCACAACTAGCCTAATATCATTACCCCGAACTTCAAAGACAAATCCATCTTTGCACTTATTGGAGAGATCCCTCTCCGGATTCAGGAGGGCTAGATCCTAGAATCCCAAATTTGGTTGAAACGATGTTGTTTCTGTGATCAGACTTTGCCAATCTTGTTGATTATAGGGAGCTAACATTTCTGGCGACTCCACTGGGGAAGCTACTTCCCTTAAACACTTCATAAAACCTTGTAAGTAAAAAGCAGCCTTTTCAAGCACTACCAAATAATGGTAATCATGATGAAACTTGTTTGGATCAGTGACAAACTAGGTAAACCCTAGGATTCTCATAAAACTTTATCTAACCTTGAAAGATTAGCTGGCTTAGCCATAAGAGTAAATTGTCTTTGTCTCATAACCGTAGCTAAGTTTTGAAAAAGAGTTAGGATATTCTTAAAAACCATACAACTGAAAAAATAACTCAGAAAAACCTAAAAATATTTCAGATTGGTATTCAATAAACATGGTGGTGGACCATAAAACCTTTTACCTTTGAAAGGAGCTAAAAAATTCCACTTGGCAACTCCACAATCCTGAACAGACCTTAAGAATCCACTGGGAAGAACCCTGTGTATTGTAATATCATTCAAACTCAGTTAGAGGACTGTATGATTAAAATTTGTGTAAACAGATTGGTTGACCATTCAAAGATTGTCACACCTGGTTGAACTTTTCTTGTTTTATTTGAGTCTGAAAAACACAGCAAGTGGCTCCTAGAAAGATTCACACTAGAGCCTATCCTGACCCTAATCCACCTAAGATATTTGATAACCTAGAAAGCATCCTTAGGAAGTCTCCTAAGATAAAATTATCAACTATTTTCAGATCACCCTTGAGAGCTAATTCGGTTCCTAAAAATCTTTCAGCTCTACAACAATCTCAAGTTGACTTAGTAAATCCATTTAGAACTAGGTCTCTTGGTGATTTAGATCAGTTAGATTCTGCGTCTTCACTATAATCTCGTGAAACAAGTGAACCTCTTGGTAGCAGAGAAACAACACCTCCTGATTTGCATTTCCTTCACAACTTAGGTGTCTCTCATCCAAGATCAACTCAGCAGTCTGTTCCCGGTCCATCCACTTCTGCTCATCCTACATCCACTGTTCAAACCAGTACACCTCATCCCACTTTTCCTATTATTAATCCACTCCTTGTGAATCCACCCCCACCACCTATCATGGCAGCATGGTATGCTCCCCTAGTCCTTCCTGCACCACTAGTCAATCTCCCACAGGACTATCAGTCCAAAATTCCATTGTATGATGTTAACAATGCTACAACTGCATCACAACATGTGGATAAGATGAATGACTACTTTGACAGAAACGAAATTGATGATGATTCTATCAAGCTTAGGTTATGTTGTGGATGATTTTTTCACCCCCCTAGAGACAGTCTAGAGTTGCTATAGACCAGTGCCTAGGACATCTTAATATAGCAAGGAGCTCATTATATAGCTTGGGTTGTCAGTCCAAAGAGCTCTATTACTATCTCTTGTTGAATAAGGAAGATAATTTAAATGGGACCAATCTCTCTCAGAAGCTGATACAAAGATAAGAATAATGCAGGAACATCATGTAAAACTCCAATACAAAGGCATTAGACAGTTAAAAGATAGCTTACTGTAAAGAGGGCCGGTTCAAATAATATATCACAGAAATCAAATATCAGGGAGTGAGTGCAGTGAGGAAACATAAAGAGGATATTAGTTAACATGAGACTGAAACCCAGATACACAACAGAACCACATAAGGGCATACCAATTTATGAATCCTTATATGACAATGGCGTTTTAAAAGCACCCTCCTCATGCAACTAATATAGTAGAAAATATGAAAGAGATGAACATGGAACAGTATATCACGACTAGGCCTATTTAAAGTGCTTGACTAATTCCAGAAAGGGCACCAACGAGGATGAATCCTTACTGCAAACTAGTGAGCCACTCGCATTCTAGAACATGATACAAGAAGATAAATAGCATGAAATGAGAGGTTGTATTAACACATAAGAGAAATTACATACTGTGAGATACCAAAGACCAGAATCCTCATTACAGTTATAACTCCTCCTCACTGAGACCCTACGGGCTCTGAACCTTCATACAGAAATATTACAAAATGTATACAAAAGCCTTTTCACTGCACAGTTTGCTGATAGAAATCTGGAACCCCTGCAACGTCTTCTTTTTGGGCCTTTATAGAGGAGATGGAGAATTCTAGAGGAGGAGGTAGATAGAAAACATTTAATGACTTATTTTGAATCAAATGGCGGAAAGAATTCGCGCCCATACTGTGAATGACTAACTATAAATAAATGTACTTTATAGATCATCTCCTGAAATAAATGCTGAGGAGAAAAATCTCCTTATAAACATGACACAAATAATAAAATATACATCGGTCCGCCTCTTACTGAAAGAGGGAAAATATGCTGCCATAAAACCCCGAGATAGTCTGCAATTCTGTACTGTACTCTCGGCCCTTAGCTTTGGATTTGAATCCTGGATCTTTAATGCGGGGTGAATTTCTCTGGAGGGTTCTGTAGGTCCATATCTTTGTCTTCTTTAATGGCGGTCATTTCTCACACCTACCCTCGGCTTCTTCTTTAAATTTCACCAGTAGAATGTGTCCTTTTATGGGCTTTAAACCTTTACAACAGAGGTAGCGAATTAGAGCACCCTCATGTTGTCTTGAAACCTGCAAAACCCACAAAATATTAGAAAAAATTGACATAGGTGGAGGCAGGGACGATGGATACACGGTCGATCGGGAGAAATACACAGGGTGGTGGAAGAGAAGCAATGGAGACATAGATTTAACAAGCGAAACACGACCTTTTTACGTAAAACAGTTTAGACGTGAGGGGTGAATGAAAACAAAAGGTATGAATGAGAAAATATGCACGCACATATATATATATATATATATATATATATGACGGGGGGGAAACTATTTCGGACGTGCGGGAGTAAGACACGTGGACGTACGGGGGACAGGTGGATGGGTGATGTGGCGGTAGAGTCAATGGACGGGGAGACTGGGATCTGGATCTTTGGATGGAAATCACAGATCAACGGTTGGGAAGCGACGAGAGTGGCATGATAGTGGGCCACAGAACATGGCGGACACATGTTAACGGGCGAGCAGTTCTGGTACATATCCGCCGTCAGATTGACATCGCCAGATCCAACGACACGGGGGAGTTCCACTACCCATCCTTTGTACAGTCATTAACGCGCGGGGAGAGCAGTTTTGGGAACCCGTACCAAAGACACGTGGCACATTTCTAATGGAATCGCTGGCCTTGGGCCCAAAACAGCCTACCCGGTGGAAGCGGTGCGGGACTATACCGCCGGTTTCCTACGCGCGGGGCCCTCCTCATGTAATGATCACTACTCTGTTGATTTAGTTCGATCGGATGGTTGCCGTCGCCCCCGATAACATAAAAAATTAGCTCTATTCCTTTTGGCTCATGGTTTTTGGGCTCAGGTCATGTGATGACGACAGGGAAGGGGCTAAGGCCCTGGGGCTTTGGTCCAATATAACTTGAATAGCGGGTTTTTATCATTTGGACAATGTATTTTGGAGCAGAAAAGGTGGCGATGAGCACGACATGGGGGTTTTTTGATCACGAAAGATATTTGAAACAGATTTAAAAGGAACCGGTGGTCAAAATTTAAATGGAGGAGGGAATATGTACAACAGGTTATTTGCTCAGAGCTTAGGGGGAGAAGCAAGAAAATGGTTCAAAGGTTTAGCCCCCCATAATATTAATGATCTCCAAGCCTTCCATCAAACATTCTTAAACAAATGGGAAGTAAATATAAACCCTCTCCAAGTCCTTTCTGACTACAAGAACCTCCATAGAAACACTGGAGAAAGTGTGCAAGCTTACTGCACTAGATTCAATAGTGTGTATAATGCACTTTCCCCATAACTAAAACCTCCACATGGCTCAGCTTTAAACAAGTTTCCTGAAGGGTTTGACTCTGACATGACCTATCAGCTGAGAGAGAGAGATTTTGCAACTCTTGAAGATATGAAACAAGGTGCTCTTTCTGTGGAAGTCAACTTAATGGAGAAGAGAGAAAGAATGAAAACTGAGAAGAGAGTATCTTTTAGAGAGGAATCTACACCTTCTACTTCCAACTCAAAGATGGAGAGAATGAGGGAAGAAATGATGAAAGAGATGAGCATAATTAAGAGAGCACAAGAAAATCAAAACCAAAATGCTCCTCAAAATAGAAACCAAAACCAAAACCAGAATTTTAGAAGGAACCAACCTCCAAACAGACCTAGCGAAGATGATCAGTAGATCACTCCTCCCTTTCATCAAAACTATGTAAGTGAGGTTGAGGAAATAGATGAAATAACAGAGGAAGATGATATCAACATGCTAGGGGTAGATAATGATGACATTGAGATTCATTATGATAGAAAACAAGGTCTATACACACCTTATGATGACAAAAGAGATGATGATGAAAATTGTTATCAAGACATGGAAAATTTCATCATAGAGTCTTTAGAAGCAAAACCAGTCAACAGACCCCCAACAACAAAACCTCTGACAAATATTCACAAAACAACACTACAACCAAGCCTAAAGTTGTCAAGAAAAAGGATAAAATAGTGGCTGTAAATTATGGTAATGATAAAGAGAAAGGCACTCAAGACAATGAAAAACAGAGTGCAGACATTAGTAGTACTAACACTTCAGCTAGTACTCCTGTGAAAATAATTTCGTCAAGTGTAAATAAAACAAATCGGAAAGTTGATGTTTCTGATAGAATGACAGCTAATAAGGCTGAAACCAGCACTTTAAAGAGCCAAATTCCTTTCAGCCTGGAGCAGGAAATTTCAAAAATCAAAATCTTTGTTCCTTTGACTAAGTTAGCTGCCCAACATGTATATAGAACCCAAATTTTTAAGGCTTTAAATATAGAAGAAAACAATGATACAGTCAATATTAATGATGACCAGCCAGAGCTTATTTTCGGTCCAAAGATTGAAGGTAGATATCAAGAGGAACCTGTTCCTCCCTTTTATGTGAGTTTAAACATTCATGACAAAATCTTGCACAACGCTATGCACGATTCCAGGGCTTCTCATAATTTAATGCCAAATGCTGTAATGGAGAGCCTTGGTTTAGAAATCACCAGACCATATAAAGACCTATACTCCTTTGATTCCAGCAGAGTAAAATGTTTAGGATTAATCAAAGACCTCTGTGTTAACTTAGCCCAAATTACAGCCAAATGTTTAGTCATGGATATTGTTGTGGCTGATGTGCCCCCAAAGTATGGAATGTTGTTATCAAGATCATGGGGGGCTAAGTTATAGGGAACTATGCAAATGGACATGACCTATGCGACTATCCCTGTTTTCAATCAGACTAGAAGACTTTACAGGGAGTCTCATATGCAATATATAGTTACAAGTCAAGACAGACCACAAAACTCCCCTTTATACTCTGTAAACATAGGCCTTGATTCATTTATCCTCTTTAATGAAGAAACATTAGATGAAAAAGTAACTTTAACAGAGTTAATGGCAAATAGAGAGAAGGAGGTAAATACCATAGAACTGTCAAAACAATTTGCTGAACCTTTAAACAACAGCAAACCAAATATGGGTCTTGAACTACAAGTCATGTGTTCTTTGCTTTTAAACCTTAACACTCAAGAAAATGGTCTTCTACTTAACGAAAAACCTGAAGAGTTAAAACAAATTCGATTGAGTGCTACTAATCATGAACGATTTGGAAGCACATTAATTAAAAAGGGTGGTAACCAAACAGACGAAACCGAAAACAACCCTCTATGGAGTATGTATTTTGATGGATCCTGTACTAGAACTAACGCTGGTGCAGGTGTCTGGATTTCCAACACTGAAAATAACCACACAGAATGTATTTCTTGTACATTAAACTTTCAGTGTTCCAATAACATAGCGGAGTATGAATCCCTTCTCTTAGGCTTACATCTATTGAAAAGGTTAGGAGCCAGAAGAATTAACGTGTATGGGGATTCAGAGTTATTCATTAGGAAATTCAACGGGGAGTATAACGCAAATCATCCCCGACTTAGGGCCTACCGAAATGATGTCATGGAACTTTTAAAAACATTCGAAGATTCCAAATTGATTTTTGTCCCAAGAAAAAGAAATATTGCAGCCCACAATTTAGCCTTTGCAGCTAGAACATGCTTAACGCCATATAACACCAAAGATTGCACAACTCAGATAAAATTTCGACCAGCTATGCCTGATAATGAGAAGTATTGGTAGGTGTTTGACAATGACAAACAAATAGAAGACTTCATGCAATTTAGAAATGAATTCGAACTAAACAGTTCGGACTCAGACTATGAAACAGACTACAATGAAGAAAATTTTCTTGATGAAGAAGAACCGTCTCTTGAACTTGATAATATAAACCTATTATCTAGAAAAATTGAAAGCGAAACAGAAATGAATGCAGAGTTTGAAACAGAGGAGTTAGAAATTCTGCACTCTAAAGATGAAAGTTTGCCTAAGGGTCTGGCCCCTTTAGAAGAGTTGTTCGATTTTAATGATGTGGAAAATAAGCCAAAACTGGAACCTGTAGAGACTGAAGTAGAGGAGTGAAATATAGGCAGTGAACTTAAACCTATGATGATTAAACTGTCTAAGACTTTACCAGCTCACATTAAACTCAAATACATTGAGCTGTTTAAAGAGTTTTCTGATGTTTTTGCGTGGAGTTACGAAGATCTTAAGTCCTATGACACTAAAATAATACAGCACAAAATTCCCCTCAAAGAAAACCAAAAACCATTCAAACAGAAACTGCGTAGAATAAACCCTGTCCAGTTACCATTGGTTCAGGAGGAGATCATGAAAATGTATGAAGCTGGTATTATTGTCCCTATTAGATATTCTAAGTGGGTGTCTAATCTGGTGTCTGTTAGGAAGAAAACTAGAGAGATCAGGCTTTGTATAGACTTTAGAGACTCAAACAAAGCTTCATTAAAAGACAACTACCCTTTACCCAAGATGGATCATATTTTACAAAGGGTGGTAGGGTCTAAAAGAATTTCTTTGCTTGATGTTTATTCAGGGTACAATCAAATTT
Source organism: Pinus albicaulis (assembly GCA_034641835.2). NCBI lineage: Eukaryota > Viridiplantae > Streptophyta > Pinopsida > Pinales > Pinaceae > Pinus > Pinus albicaulis. The sequence continues at coordinate 2,024,452,758 of CM076575.1, read as the reverse complement.
TAGTTCACCCTGCTGATCAATTAAAGACAGCCTTTACTACACCATGGGGCACTTTCAAGTATGTGAAAATTCCTTTTGGCCTAATGAATGCTAGAGCAAATTTTCAAAGATCCATGGACATAGCATTCTCGGAGGAACTAGGCTTCTTCATCATTATCTATCTTGATGATGTTACTGTGTTTTCAAAAACAGATGAAGAACACTTAGAACATTTAAGAAAAGTTTTCGAGAAATGCAGAAAGTTTGGGATATCCTTAAACCCTAAGAAGACACTATTTGGTCTCCAAGAAGGTAAAATTCTTGGACACATTATTTCTGAAGAGGGTATAAAGATAGATCCAAAGAGGATTGAGGCCATATTGCAAATCTCTCATCCTCGAAACATCAAAGAGTTGAAATATTTCATTGGGAAGATAAAATTTTTGAGAAGGTTCATCCCCAAATTGGCTGAGCTCCTTAGAAATATCAAAAACATGTTGAAGAAGGAGCAAGGGGTAAAATGGACCTTGGAAGCAAATAATTCCTTTGAACTGGTGAAACAAGCGTTAACCAAAACACCGGTTATAATAAGTTCTGATTTTTCAAAATATTTTTATATCTTCTCATTTGCATCAGAGCATACCATAGTTGCTGTCCTTTTACAGAAAAATCCACAAGGACAAGAGCAACCTATTGCATTCTTTAGTAAGGCATTGAGGGATGCCCCTTTGAAGTATAATATTATGGAGAAGCAAGTTGTTTCTTTGGTTAAAGCTTTGAAAGACTTTAGGGTATACATCCTTCATTCACACATCATTGCCTTTGTCCCAGATTCAGTTGTTAAAGACATTCTAACACAGGACCCAGATGGTAAGAGAGGTAAGTGGATTGTTGTTATCCTTGAATATGATTTAGAGATAAAACCCACTAAACTCATCAAAGGCCAAGCCCTAGCTAGATTAATGGCTGAATCCAATTTTGAAGTTCTTGATATTAATATGATTGATGGTTTCGATGACCAAGAAGGATTCTCAACTTCTATTGTTGAAAACTATTTTATGAATTCTCCTTGGTATGCTGATATTATTTATGTTTTGCTTAAATTGAATACACCTCCTGGTTTGACAAAAACTAAGGCAAGGTTCCTAAAGTTAAAAGTTTTCAACTATTACATTATAGATAGATGTCTTTATTGGAAAAATGCAAGTGGTGTATTGCTTAACTGTTTGCCTAAGTTTGATGCAGAGAAGGTTAAATATCAGTTTCATGAAGGAGAGTGTGGAGGTCATTTATACTGGAAGACAACAGCCAAAAAAATGTTGAGGGCTGGTTTCTATTGGCCTACTCTTTTTCATGATGTGCACAAGATGATCATAGCCTGTCATAAATGTCAACTTTTTGAAGGAAAAAGAAAACTGCTACCCCTGCCTCTACATCCAATCACTGTTGAAGCCCATTTCAACAGTGGGGACTTGACTTCATAGCAGAAATCCATCCCCCATCTTCTGCCTGGCATGGATGGATTCTCACTGCCACAGAATACTTCACTAAGTGGATAGAAGCCATACCTTGTAGGTAGGCCAATGATTCAGTTATCATAAAATTTATGGAGACTAATATTCTCTCCATATTTGGCTGTCCTACCAAGATCATCACTGATAATGCAACATCATTTGGATCAAAGAAGATGGTTGAATTCTGTCACAGATATCTGATAACATTGGGGCATTCCATGGCCTATTACCCTCAAGGTAATGGATTTGCAAAATCCTCAAATAAAATCTTAGTGAACATAATCAAGAAACCGTTGGAGGAAAACAAAAATTCTTGGCACACAAAGCTAGTCCATGCACTTTGGGCTGACAGATTGACTTTGAAGAAATCTATTAGTATGTCACATTTCCAGCTTGTGTATGGTACTGATGCAATTTTTCCAAACATCCTTGGTGTACCAGTAATGAGGATGATTCAAGAGTTGCAGACTAAAGAAAATGACATGATCAGAAGAATAAATCAAACCATCCATCTTCGGCAAACCAGAGAGGAAGTCTATAACAGAGCATTACAGAAACATATCAGCATTAAAAAGCTTTTTGACAGCAGAACAAAGGCCAACAATTTCAAGATTGGGGACAAAGTTTTAAAGTGGGACTCAAGGAGGGAAGAAAATGGAAAGCATGGAAAATTCGACAACTTATGGCCTGGCCCTTCCTCTATTCATTCAGCTGCTGGTAAGAATGCCTATTTCTTACAAGAGTTGAATGGAGCAGAATTGTTTGGGGGTCCTGTCAATGGCAGGATGCTTAAAAATTACTTCTCTTGATCCATGATATGTTTTTAAGTCTTTTATCTTTTTTCCATTATAAATATCTCATCCACCATTGCATTCAAAGTTAGAAAAATAAAAAATGCAAAAACAAAGAAAGAAAGAAAAGAGGGCAGATTGACAAAACAATAAAGGTATAGCCCCATACCAAAAAGAGAAACAAAGACTGAAAGTGTGCAAGCTTAAATGCCACTCCTAAATAACACACTTATAGTTAGTCAAACATCCTAAGCTTGACTAATTAGCTTGAAATTTTCTGCTGATAGGATAGTGAATTCGATTTTCCAAACTGTTTAATCTTGGCTTATCAGTAGATAGTTTAGGATAGAAATCAAAGGTTCAAACATGTTCAAAATCTGAACCTAAGTTTCCAAAAGAGAGATGAATCAAATCTGTTTTATTTTTCTGAGTCAAAAAGAGGTAAATCTAGTTCTAATTAGCTCAAAATATGAACCATAGAAAAAGGAAGAAACAGCTCAAACAAGAGCCAAAACAGAGCTGTAAAAAGAGAAGGTCATGATAAGACGTTTTCAAGTCTTAAGCCTTCCATTTTTTATTTAATTTTTCTGCAAAATAAATGTCTATGTGCAGCTTGTCTTTCATGCCATGGACCAGCATCAAGTTAGACTGTTTAATCCTGACTTGAATTCTTTTTAAATTAATGTTGTAGAAATTAGAGAATAAAATCTGTTAGACTGTTTAATCCTAACATATTGATAGAATAGGTAGAGAATCATATGGGCTCAACTGTTTAATCTGAGTTCATGGAGAAATAAGGAGTAGAAATAGATTAGATTTCCTACTTTCAAAAGAATAAAATGTTGTGAAAAGAGTTTTCCAATCCAAGTGCACTCTGATGAAGAAAAAATGCTAGATCAGTAGGATTGGGTAGGTAGAAATTTTGTATTGATGAAGGTCCATTGTTTTCATAGCTGCTAATATGTTTTCAAAGAATATCATCCCAGCAAAGGAAGGGTAGCCCAATGGATCAGGCACAGGTCAGCCTCCCAGAGAAAATAATGGATGTGGCACAGGTCAGCCTCCCGGAGAAAATAATGGATGTGACATAGGTCAGCCTCCTAGAGAATGCAAGTCTGAGGTTCTTGATGCCTTCAAGAAGGCATCATCCCCAAGTGGAGCCACTGTTAGCCACCTATAATATTTGTTATAGAAAAAGGTGGCTAAGAATTTTTTGAGCCTTCAAGGAACAAATTTCATTGCTAAAAATTGTTGGCTCTTGAAGACTCTAGAAGGCCTCATGCCTCTGTCCAAAAAATCTTCTTTTCTATTCCCATTTGATACTCAGAAATTCTACTGATTTCATGAGAAGAAACTGCTGAAAAACCATCATTTTCCCCCCATCTCCCACTCAAAACCAACCTACATTTACTCCCCTTTTTCTCCATAAAACTCCTTTGTTTTCATGATTCCTTTTCTTCCCCTCATGAAAATCACTTTTACAAAGTTAAAGACTCACTCTTTAACCTTACCAAAACCCCCAAATCCATTAAAAACCTTGAAACATTTCATGAAAAATACATGTTTTTGCATAAAGGCTCAAGCCCCCTTGGGCTAAGTTTTAAAACCATTTCCCCCCACATGCCCACATTCAAGAACCAAGCGCTAACTGCGCAAGTCTTTGCCATGTTTGAAAAGTTTCAATGTGATTGGCCTGTGCTTTATAAGACCCTCGATTATATTATTTTTCATATAAACCATAAAGCCTGCCTCAACTCTTAAACCTTGTGATATTTCGTTCCCGATCCATTTTTCTTTTGTAAAGTCTTAAAACCCACTTTCCCGAAGTTTAAACTAAAAAACCAAAGTCACGTGTTGAACATTTAAATGAGTAGATGGAAAGAACGATCGCGCAATCGCAATCAGAGAAAAATACAATGGGTTGATTGAAAAGGCCGCATCAAACTTTCCGATGTGATCAAGACTTATACATATAAACTCTCCCCCCGCCTTTTCATTTCATATAACTTTCCACCAGGGACCAAGTGTTAAAGATCCCAGGCGTCAATCACATCGCAAATATTCAAATGGGTTGATTGAAAGACCAGGCCCGATGGCCCGATTGTGATTAGCCCTTTTTGTTTTATGTACACCCTGGGCATATTACATTCCGTAAATTCCAAAGGCCCCGCAGTCGGGCACCTATCTACCTTAAACATATTTTCCGCCCCCGAAGCATAAAACCTTTGTTTTATTCCAAAGTTTGAGTTTTTATATATTATAAGGGTCTTACCGCCGGTTTGTCTAAAACAAATCCCCGTCGTTGATCGAAAGCCGATCAAGCAGCCAGCGCTCCATCACATCGGAGTTTTTCAATCGCATTGCAACTTTCACATCGTGTCCACTTGTTGCTCCCGCCGATTGGCCATACCCCAATTCATTCTCCACCGTTGATCTAACCTTTAGATCGATGGATTGCGCTTCGTCGCATCACAGGTTTCAATTGCTCCATTCGCTCACCACCCCCGATTGCGATTCTCCGATTGAATCCGGACCGTCCACGTGTCCAGATCGGACGGTCCAAAATCACTCTGCCTTATTCTTCTCCTGCTCTCCTTTTTTCCTTTCTACACAGATCTCCACCATTGGATGCTTTCATCCAACGGCTACGCTCCTCCCCGAAGCCTCCAAAGCAGTTTAACCTAATTACACAAATTTTTTTAATGTTTTGTTTGTTTCACAGGTTTTTCCCATACTACGAAGGAAAAGAAGACCAAAGGTCACGATCTTCTGGCCTATGGTTATCAAAGGGAAAGGGATTAAAAGGGCTCCACTCCACGTTTTATCAACGCTTTATGGGCGCCAATACCATAAAGAGCCCTGCACATCCCTACACATTGACAAGACACTATGTTTAAAACACGATTTAAAAGAGTATACGTTTGAAGAACAGAGCGCATTAGAGAAGAATATTGAAGACAGATTTGGGGAATTATGGCTAAGAATAATTATCAAAAGCCTAATTCCCTGAATTAAAACACAGTCAAAAGAAAATCATAAGTGATTAACAGATAGAAAAGCTTCCACCGCCACATTTTAGGTGAATTGATTCCTCAGCTACCATAAGTGCCACATGTGCCTCAAATCATTCAAAACAGAGGCCGAAGTTATTGATCAAATGAAGATATTCGCTTGATCGCAGCCAGAGAGTTACTTCTGCAAAGAACTTAAATGCAGAAATATCTGCAGAGTAACTACAAACATGACACTGAGCCTCAAAGTCAATAAAATCTCCGACCGAGCTTTGATATTAATTGTAAAATAGTTAATACAGTGAACCACCTATAAACTTCTTCATCGAGCCCCTAAAAAGGCCAAGAAGTCTTGAAACTGTATTAATTGCCTTGAGAGATCTTTTATCAGATCTCACCTCCTCATCCTTCTATAAATAATTCTATAGAAGATGAGAAACTGTTGGTTGCAGAACTTTGAAATACATTTAAGCTTAAACTTCTGACTGTAGATAGTGTTCACTGGCTCTTGGAGCTCTGCTTGTAATAGATAAGTTAGGCTGAGATGAGTAGATGATTGCTGAACTAAAGCATTGGACTTAAAGCTATAACTGGTTTGGAGCATCAATACAAGCTGATTTATGGGATCCTGGTCTATGTTGATGGTGATGTTTCTCTAATCGTGACTTGTTATTTTGTTTCTGTTTTCACTGTGTTTCATATTCGCTTATAAAGAACAACATGCATAGAGTTAGGACCTACTGTACATCTGTAACCTTCTCTGACTGAAATCTTTATATATATGTTTTCTTCCAATCTGTGTTATTTAGGAATGATTTAATTCAATTTAAGCATAGGAATGCTGGCGTTCCCTCATCTTATTTCCTTAGCTGAATATTATTCTTGAATGTTATGTTCAGTATTAGTTAAGTAGAGATGAACTAAGGAAGATATGGTTTGCCCTGGTCCTAGTTTTATTTCCAAAGGTTGTCTGAATATTTCCCTTGGAATGTGTTAAAAGATGGCTAGTTTAGAAGTACTTACCAGATCTTAGGCCATTTTGTGTTACCTTTGTGTTGGTCTTGAAAGTAACCAAGTAAAGCAGAGCTAGGAGAGGATTTGTGGTGAGCCCGACCCGCTAGTTTCTACTCCAACAGTTGCCTTTAAGTTTCCCTTTGTTTTAAGATGTTTTCTATTGAAAGTGTATCAAAGGCTGGCTAGTTTAAAAGTACTTACCAGATCCTAGTTTGCTTTTATGTTCTTCTTAAGATTTTGTTAGAGGCTGACTAGTTTGAAAGTACTTATCAGATCCTGGGCTACTCTTTGTTCTGCATCTGTTTAATTTCCTTTATTGTTGTATCATTTCATTCCATAAATCAATCTTCAAATATATCCTTAGACATAGATGACTTGCCCCATGGACCACTCTTGCCTCTTTCTGTTCCAATTAAACCCTATTATGACTCCATATCCCAATGGACTAAAACCTGCAATTATCTATCTTTTTGGCCAAAGTTTACTCTGATTGCTTGTAACTTCTCACCTTTGAAACTCTTTGCATTCAGGACTTTCCACCTCAAACAGTAATCATGCTCAACCATCCAAAAACAAAAAAAAACCCTTAGCCTTCACAACTAGCCTAATATCATTACTCTGAACTTCAAAGACAAATCCATCTTTGCACTTATTGGAGAGATCCCTCTCCAGATTCAGGAGGGCTAGATCCTATAATCCCAAAGTTGGTTGAAACGATGTTGTTTCTGTGATCAGAGTTTGCCAATATTGCTGATTACAGGGAGCTAACAGGAAGAAGAAAGATTCTTCTTCGGCAACTGGATATCAGCATTATTTTGAATTTTTTTGACAAATTCCTCCTTTGTCAGTGGTTTATGATAGAACTTTAGTTGATTACAATTTAAAAGAAGAGGAACATTTTCTTCATAAATATTCCTTATCCCGACTGCTCCATTATCAAAGACTCTTTCAATTTTAGAAGGCCCAAGCCAATGAGTTTGAAATTTCCCTTGGAAGTCCTTGAATTTTGAGTCAAATAAAAATGCACAATATTCTGCCAGAAATTTTCTTTCTTTTATGTACTTATCATGCCATCTAGATATTTTTTGCTGAACTAGGATGGTATTTTGAATTTCATCTTGCCTTATTTGATCAAGCTCATTGAGTTGCTCCATTCTATGCTTTTGAGCTTCTGATAAGTCAAGTCCCAATTTGACTGTTGTTTTGAAGGTTCTGATTTGGAACTCTATTGGAAACAAGACTTGCTTCCCATATACAAGTTCATAGGAAGTATGTCCTGTTGTATTCGTCCATGTAGTTCGGTAAGCCCATAAAGCTTCAGGAAGCCTTTCTGCCAAATCCTTTCTATGTAAATGTATAGTCTTTGTGAGGATTGCTTCAATCACTTTACTGGTGGACTCCACTTGTCCATTTGCCTGTGGATGGTATGGAGTATAATTTATGTACTTGTTTTATATTCTTCCACGATATTTTGAACCATTATTGATGTAAATTGAGTTCCCTGATATGTCACAATTTCCCTTGGGACACCAAAACGAGTAAAAATATCCTCAAAAATAAATTAAACTACAACATTTTCATTAGAAAAATAAATTTCTTTAGCCTCTACCCACTTAGTGACATAATCAATGCATACACGAATATACCTCTTTTTTCTTGATGGTGGATTTATTGGTCCAACAAAATGCAGGGCCTATTTTTCAAAGGGTTCGATGAGTACCTGTGGTTGTAAGGGCATTTCATTTGTAGGAATCAGTTTCCCCATTCTCTGACAATTGTCACACCTTTTAACATACTCCTTGGCATCCTTGAAAAGGGAAGGCCAATAATATCCTAAAAGAAGAATTTTATAAGCAGTCCTTTTATCAACAAAGTGTCCTTCACATGGCTCATCATGGCATGCCTTTAGTATTTCAGGTATTTCATCTGCTTGAACACATATTCTAATGATGGGATCTAGACCTGTCTTGTGATGCACTTGTTTGAATTATCCTTCTCTTTTCTCTAGGAAACAAATATGATGGTAGTTTTCATGTGGCCAAGTAATTGACAATGTCTGCAAACCATGGAGATTTAGTAGATATTGCAAAAATATATTCATCAGGAAAATTATCCTCTACTAGTGTATCATTGTTATCATTTTGAATTCTAGATAAAAATTCAACAACTTTGTTTTGTTTTCTAGGTCGATCTAGAATAGTGATGTTAAATTCTTGCAAGAGTAGTGACCATCTTGTGATTCTGCCATTAGTGATAGATTTATTCATTAGATATATAATTGTAGAATGATCTATATGAATGAAGGTTTCATAGCTAGTGATGTAATGTCTAAACTTGTTAATAACATGGACAACAACTAGAAACTCTTTTTCAATAATAGTGTAATTTAACTCAACATGAGTCAAATTCTTACTTGTACAATAGATGGCATAAGGGGTCAGATATTTTTGTTCTAATACAACTCCCAGAGCTGTATCCGAAGCATCAGTTGACATATAAAATGGTAATTTCCAATTTGGTCCTATTAAGATCGGTGCTTCAGATATCTTTTCTTTCAAAGTTTCAAATGTCATTTGGCACTCAATATTCCAGCTAAATTCACAATATTTAGTGAGAAATTTGAAGATTGGAGATGCAATTTTTTTAAAGTTTTGTATAGGTCTTCTATAGTACCCTATAAAACCAAGAAAACTCCTAACATATTTTTGACAATTTGGGATTGCTAATTTGGAAATAACTTCAACTTTAGATGATTCTACCTTAATTCCATTTGTAGAAATATGGTGTCCTAAAACAATTCCTTCATTAGACATCATAAAGAATTTTTCATGACTTAATGAGAGATTTGCTTCTTTACATCTTATGAGAACATTTTCCAAATTTTCAAGAGCCTCTTCAAAAGAATTTCCATAAACTGTGAATTCATCCTTATACACTTCCGCACAATCACGTATTAATTCAGAGAAAATTACTTATACTTCTCTTTGTAATATTGCATGTGCATTGTAAAATTCAAAAGAAAGTACCCAGTAAGCATAATTTCCTCATGGACAAGTAAATGTGGTTTTGTCTTGGTCTTTAGGTGCTACTTGAATTTTATTTTACCCACTGAACCCGTCCAAAAATGAAAAATATTTCTTCCCTACTAATGTATCCAAAACTTGATCTATGAAAGGTAATGGAAAATGATCCTTTAAAGTAGATTTATTCAATTCCCTATAGTCAATACACACCCTCCATTTTCCATTATTCTTAGGGACAATTACTAAAGGTGAAACCCACTGGCTGTCATATATTTTACATTCAGTAGTTTCTGTAGTTCTTCCTTTACAATTTCCCTAATATTTTGATTCATTCTTCTTTGAGGTTGTTTAATTGGTCTATAATTTCCCTCAATATAGATATGATGTATGCAAGTCTCAAGATTAATTCCTTTCATGTTAGTGTACTCCCATACATATGCAGAAGAATGTTTTTGCAATGTTTTGATTAACTCCCCTTTTTGAAATTCTTCTAGGTTTTTGTTTATGTTTAAAGTTTTACTTGGAAAGCTTTCAATTGAAGAATTACCAAATTATTCCATAGAATATAAGACATTTTTCTGGGTGATAAGTATTCAATATTACATTTTTCTTGAAAATTTTGACTATTCTCACATTGTGAAGATGATTCATAATTTTCTATTGAATTTAGAATTTGATTTTCTTCACTAATGTGGGAAATAGTAAAAATAGGTTGTATACCATTGTCATCATCCATCCATTCTTCATCTTCTACTTATATCATTATTTTTTCTGGAGGATATAGAGTGAATTTATTTGTTGAATTTCCATAAAAAATAAACATATCACGGATCTGTTGATGAAAGACAGCTAGCCAAAGATCTTCTAATAAAATTCAAGATCATAAAGTCAAGTAGATATTCTCAAGATTCTAAGGATACATAAATTTCTTCTAATACACCACCTGACTTGATCATTGATCTGTCTGCTCATTGTAGTAGTGTTGGTGTATACTGAAGGTTTGGAAGCTAGTTTGTCCACAGTTTGTTTACTCATGATGTTTATGGCTGCTCATAATTCAATCAATGTATTTGGAATCTTAATACCATTGATGTGTGTTTTTATAATGGGACTTCATGGATCCAAATATTTTTTATGGTTGTTTTTCCCATCATGATATCTGCAATTTTTCCCACTAACTGGATTCTTTCACTCTTTTTTTTTCATCCTGATTTCTTTATACTCAACACTTTTATTGTTTTTGCAAGGATTGGAATTTCGTTAATGGCTTGTAACAAAGAAATTTTGATACAAACATTTTTTAGTTCATCTAATATATCATAGTTAGGCAAAAAAAATTGTTTTTCTACCCCTCTATCAATTTGTAATCTTTCAGGAAAAGGGGGTTTAGATATAGATATTGAAGGTTGCTCTATTATAGGAGTTGAGTTTATTGGATTTTTTTTGTTTGATTTTGAAAAGTTTGATTCTGATGAAGAGATCTCCCTTCTCCAGAATAATTATTTATGTTTTGAATATTTTCATTTTGATGAGGAGAAACTTCCTCATCAAAGTGATCAACTTTTTTTTGAATAGCAACACAGGTTTTTTTCTTTTCTAGTATTCTACCATATCTAAGTTGAACATTGTTAAGATCTAATGGAGTTATCATATAAGTTTGAAAATTATGTCCCTATATGTCACAAATAGGTTGTGAATTTTTATTATTGGGGTTTGGGAGTGGCTGAGAAGGTAGTTAGTTTGGCCTTTGTGGAAATGGTAATGAAAGTTATGGATTATGATTTAGGAATTGAGGTTGTTGACTAGATTGAGGAAAATGTTGTGGAGGATAGTTCGGATAATATTGTGGATATTGGTGATATTGAGAATATATTCCATAAGGATTATTCATTTCTTGTGCCCAAGGTTGAGGTTGAGACTGTTATCACTCAGGTTTTCCTTGAAGTTGTGGAAAAGGAAAGTATACCCGAGGTAACCACAAACCAACCTTCAGATGCAGAATCTAGCCAATCTGCATCCAGAGAGGGCTCTCTCTTTATAATTTATCTTTGTTCTTAGAAGATTTTAGGCTAGTTATAGATCCAAGAGTTTGTTTGAAAAATGGTGGAATCCACAAACTAAGGGCAAGGTTGAAAGTTTTCAGTCCATTGGGCTATGGAGTCAAAGGATGGCTTTACTGGATTTCTATTCTACACACAAGATGGCTTCACAGGGCAAGATAGCTAGACAGAGAACAATCCTTAAAATTTAAAGTGGATGGGATGATCTTGAAGGGATGAAAGGCAGCTAAGAATCTTTCACCATGTTCAAAAGAAAGAAATGGGATGACTACAAACAAAGAGCAATGAAGAATTCTTTATTATAGTAGTCAGGAATGTTTAAATTAGCAAAGCAAGAGCATTTAAGAATTCATGCTTATAACCAATTTAGAGGAAAACATTAAGAACAATCACATCTGAAATCAGAGTACAATTAAGTAAATTCTGATTCAATCCTTTATGTAAATTATTCAGAAATGGACATAATGATATTATAAATTGATATAAAACTTAAGACAAAGGGTAGAAAGACTTATTGAACTGCAGTCCAACACATGAATCCTGCAAAAAGTCCTGAGCTTCAAATCGTCATCCAGTAAGCCACGAATAAATTTCTCCAAAATGCTTTTATTCTGAAAATCTCAATGTTACAGCAAAGTAATAGAATCCACCCCAAATTCTTCCAAGAGTGGAGTATTTATACAAATTCTAAACTAAAATATCTTGAAACAAATATCAAAATTGGTTCACAAATCTCTCCAACTATTTACATAAATAGAACTTAATTAAAGGACACTCAAACTAATGCATCTATTTGGCACTATTTTTTATGGATAGGTGATGACAAAGAGGATAATTCGAATTTTATCCAACTCTTAGTTGATGATGAGGCATCCCAGTCACTAACTGCTTCCTTTCTTTGTGCAATCTGCTCCAACAATTCTGCAAACTTGGGGTCCAATGATATATTTTTATTTCTCAATACGTAATATATATGTAAAAAGTGAAAGAGGTTATTGTAGCTAAATATGTTGGTGAGATAAACCTCTTTCAATTTCCCAAAATTCCTCTCCAGCTATGCATAATAGTCTCTGTAAACAATATGTGTAAAACAGAGTTTTACAGAGTCTGAAAAATGGCCTGTAAAGATGCACATGTATCTCTCATTATAAAACCACTGTGAAAAAACTGAGATAGGTTTTTGTAGATGGTTCTCTTAGGAACAAAAACCTCCTTCAGTTTTGTATGAAGTATTTTGGATTGGCCACAATCCTCTCTTCCAACTGATGACTTAAACTGGAATTTTCTGCAAAAAGTGCTTTCCAACATTGTTTAATATTTCCAAAACCATAATGGCTGTTAGAAAAGTGAGAGAGGTTTTTGTAGATGGCCCTCTTAAGAACATAAACCTCCTTCAGTGTTGTAAAATTCATCTTGGATTGATCACAATAGTTTCTGCAAAACTATGACTAAAATATGCAATTTCTGCAAAAATGTTCCTTCTTGTTATGTTTTTTCATCTTTTTACTTTCTTGCTCTTTTGATTGTTTTACTTTCACTTTAGACAAACCTCCCTATTGGTGAAAGTATTCTCATATCTTTTTACCATTTTACTGCCTTCTGTATTTACTTTTACTGTTTACCTTTGACTGCTCTGTAACTTCATTTTAACTTTTACTGACTTTTACCTGATACACTTTAACCACTGATACTCTTTAGTTGTTATGCTTTCTAACCTCTGTTTGAATAGATTTGATAACAATATTGGAGTAAACAAATCTTATGACTAGTATTAATACTGTTTATCCAAGGATGTGATCTTCTGGTCACCTCTTCAGGGGACAACTAAGTAGATTTTTCAAGCAATTCCCCAATGGACAAGGGAGTGAGGTTTTAACCAGGTTCAAAATGAAGCATCATTCAAGGCTACAGGAACTCCCATTTTGGTTCTTGTGTGTTCAAAATGGCAGTTTCTGGGTTTTATTTACAGAAATGTCGTGATTTCAGTTTTAATGAAGGAAATTGGCACAATTGCAGGTTCGGGGGAACAATTGACAGTTTAAAAACCAGGGAATGATCTTAGCAATAAGATTTTAACACTAATCCAGTGAAAAACACGGAACACAGAGTTTCTTTTGAATTTTCGGAGCGCAATAGAATAAATACCTGTTTTCGGAGATAAACTGGGATTTAACATGTATCAAGTGGTGGCAAGAGGATGCTCCAACACTGGTCCGGTGGAATTCTGGAGCGAAATCGGATAGAACAGTAGATTTCAGTGAAAATTTGAATTTCGTAGCGGAAGGCGCAGTTGCTTTCAAATAATGAAAATGACATAAAAAACACGAAAATTCGTTTTATTTCCAAAGTCAAAAAAGGGGTTTTTAGTTTATCGAGGAATGACGTCATGGAAGTACGGGATGACGTGTGGCAGGGGTTGGGCGGTAAGCAGTAATTCCCGCACCGCTTACGGGCAATGGTGGTATTGAATGGGGAGGCAGCGATTCCACTCGGGAAGTGACACGTGGTCGGAGGACGGTTTCAAAACCACCGTGCCCCCACGCGTTAAAGCTCTGACAAGGGACGGCTAGCGGAATTGCTGTGGAGCGTTGATCTTTGGAGGGGCGATCCAACAGTTGAAAGGACGGGGAGATGGTGGGAAGTTAAACGGTGCGGGCCCGACATATTTATCGTTAATTAATCACTCCGGGCGGGATTTGATTGGTGGAGGAAAAGGTTATTAATTAATCCAGTTAATTAATTAATCTCATGGTTATATGAAAATTGGGGTTGCGGCAGGGTTTCGACTATGGTTAAAGTGTCGGGTGGGATTTTTAAAATGCCAAGTGGATGGGCCACGATGGCATGGGGGTTTTTCGAAGTTTTTAGTTTAAATTAAAACTTCGGCATCATTCATTTTTCTTTCAAACATATAAAATTATATGTTTAAATGTTTTTTCGATATTTCTTATTATATGGTAATAAATTAAATCAATTTAATTACCACAAGGGGCGGGATTATTATATAATGATATATTTAACCAAAGGGCACATAATGTGGGTTTTTAATAATTAATTGGGAAATAGATACTTTGGTTAAACTTTATAATAAGATGGGTTTTTTGGATATTTATGTAAAAGGAGTTATATACTTAGGATAAGGCATTTTCACTAGGGATTTAGTAAATAGAGTTAAATGTTAATATGACAAAGGGACAAGGACAACTCAAAGTACTTTGCACATCTAAGAAAGTGAAGATTTTTGAAGTAAATCACATTATCTTAATTTCAACACTTCAACATAGAATAGTAAGTGATTTTGAGGGATTATTGTGGAACTTTACATGATTTTCCTAAGTAAAATAGGATTTTACTTAGGAAAAGGTAAAAAGTGAATGATTATAATGACAAATTATCTCAAGTACTTGGGTCTTTTTGATCATTAGGCCGAGGGTCCGGTCCCTCCAAAAGTCAAGGAAATGCCTTGAGCCCTTCTAATCTTCAAATACCTTAGTACTTTGGGGAAATTAGTAAAACTTTTTAGGGAAAAAGTGATGTGGGAAGTTAATGATTTTGACTTTGCTTTCTGTGAATTCTTCAGTGTATTTTTTGCTTCAATACTTGTGATGAAGGTAAAAGATCAAACATATTTAGCACCATCATTCATCATATAAAACTTTGCAACACCATCTACCTACCCTATCTACTTTACACTACCATTTTTTTCTTCTTTATTAGGGTGCATTTGGACTTGCAAACCCTTATCAATCTTCTTTTCTTTTACATGGTAAATCTTTCTAATTCTACCCTTATTACATCCAAGGGCTCAGATTAAACTGTTGAGCACCTTTTATTAACTCTACCTATCTGCTTATCTGCCAAGATTAAACTGTTTGGTCATATATTTATTCTCTATTCTACAACATGAAATTGAAAAATGAACTAGCCAAGCTTAAACAGTTTGACTATTCATGAATTGTGGCAAAAGTTTGACAAGCTGCACACAATCACTTATTTACAAAAAATGAAATAGTAGTGGCATTTGGATTTGCACACTTTCCTTGGTCTATTTTTTGCTTGGGGTTCATTTCTTTCACTTTTTTGACCATTTTATTCTTTTTACCCTTTGATTTTTCTTTTAGGGTATACCCTCTTTACATTTTTTTTAAATTTTTTGATTTTTATTTTTATTTTTCAAGAATATGGAACACCTTTGCACAAGAAAAAGGTTTGAACATATTTCATAGTTCAATCAAGACAATCATGAAAAATGACACCTATGGGTATAGGAGTATAACAAAGACCAAGGTTGTTGCCATGGCATTGATGAATTACAATTATTCTGCGGGGGATTAGTATGCATATGATTATTAAAACCTTGATTTTGTGTCCCTTGCCATGGTCTTCTAGAGACAGAACAAAGAGGATCTATTGTATGTGGGGCTACTTCTTCTTGGAAGAAAAATTTAAGACCTGGTATAGAAGGACATTTATTTGTTTTATGATTTTATGTACATATGACACATTTCTCTATGACTTTCAAATCAAGAGGAAATTCTCTTAAGGCATGTTTATTTTTGCACTTAGGAAAGAAGATAGATAAGGCATCACTTTCAGAGCTTTGCTTGTTTTGTAATTTTAAGGTGTATTTTTTCACTAAGACTCCCTAAAATAACTTTCTTGAATTCATCAAGGAAATTTCCTATTTCTTCCCTACTTACTATTCTAGTTGTAGATTTATTCACTCTAGAGAGAACATGATCTCTTGTATTTTTTCCAATTCTTGATTTCCCTCTTAAGTGATGTATGCATAATTTAGAGATATTAGGTAATGGAAATTGAGAAATTTATCCTTTTCCCATCATATTAAGAATATCTATCCATTCATCTCTAATGGATTTCAACAGGAGAGATTTTAAAGTATCTTGATCCAAGTTTTCCATTTTATATATTTTTAAGTTGCAACTAAATCTCTCAATTAGGTACTCTAAGTTTTCATCCTCTCTTTGCATCATCTTAAAAACTTCATCTTTTTTACTATGAGGTATGCAATAATATTGGTATTTTTGCAAGAATGCACTCATCTCCTCCCATGTCCTAATAGAATGTGTTATTAAACCCATGAACCATTTTAATGTTGCACCCTTAAGTGTTGCAGGAAACAATTTCAATTTTTGAATATCTTGTAAGTAGTCATAAGATCTACATAAAACCTCAAATTCAAATAGAAATGTTTCAGGATCTTCATTCCTTAGTCCATGAAAATTGGGAAGGATGGAAGGTGAGATATTATTCATTATGGCAATTGTATCCTCATCATAGATAGAAAATCCAATAGGGTATTTTCTATTGTCATCTCTATTCTCTTCTCCTCTTCCTCTTCCTCTACCTCCTCCTCCATCTCATCCACCTCTTCTTCCTCCCCATATTCTTAAGTTTTCTATATTAAAATTGTGTACTTCTCCTTCTCCTTCTCTAGCCATTGTAGATTCCTCACAACTAATATAGGGTTCTATTCTTTGAGTTATTTGTTCTTCTTCTAGTTCTTCTATCAATGGTATGTTGAAGAAGATTTCTTCCTCCTATTCACTAGGGATTTCTAGCTCTTGAGCTAATATTTGTTCTCATGTGGAGTTTAAAAATAATACTCCTTCTGTTGGAGATCTATAATCTTCTTCTTCTATGACTGTTTCATTAAATGAGTCTCTAGGCTGAATTTCACACTTAAGACTTCAGGGAGTCTATGTTTTAAGAATGGAATATGACTTTGAGATGGTGGTGTGGCACTACGAGGTCTTGGTGGGGTGAGTGGTGTTGTTGGGATCACACTTCTACCACTATCTAAAAATCTACCCAAAGAATCTCTTTCTCTACGCATATCATGTTTTTTTTTTTTTTTTCAAAAATAAGCCTCCTAATTACACTTCCCCATGTTGGGAAAAATACTCAGGGGGGGGGGGTGAATCAGTATTTATAAATCACTGTAAACTTTTTATTTTTTCTTTACTGATTTCTATATGCAACTTTAATGAACCCAACTAGCATATGGACATGGCTATCTTTAAATAAACTTGTGTATGTCTAAAGATCTTATTATGCAGATAATTATTTACTTAGATCAATGCATCATTCATTCATTAGATGTTTAGTAAGCAGTAGGCATGTGCAGTAAGAACAAAATAAATCATCACACATAAGAAATACACATGAACACTAGGATTTAAGGTGGAAACCCAATTCGGGAGAAAACCACTATTGTTGTCGTCTCTGTCTTCAATATTTATTATAAAGAAAATTGCTTACAATATTGTACTGGCGCAAACTCATACTAGCACGCAGGAACCCACCTACAGAAGGTTGCAACCTTCTCTCCTTCTCCAGCTTCTACTAGAAGGGAGCTCCAACCCCCTGATCTTTTTTACGAGCTACCACTGGAAGGGAGTTACGACCCCTTGCATCTCATTTACCAGCTACTCCTAGAAGGGAGCTACTACCCCCTGATCTCGTTTACCAATGACCACTGGAAGGGAGCTACGACCCCCTCACTAAAGGCTCCAACCCTCAGCACCACCGTGGACCACATTTCCTAAATTTTCACACTGGATCCAATAGCTTCAACCCAACACAACTTGTGGGCCTCTTTTCATCATATTTTCAGGCTGGACCCACTCCACACATTTAAGCTCAAACAAGATACATCAAAATAAAACTCATAAATGTATCAAATCATTCACTTAATCATAAATCAATAAACCAACCACTGATCTTTAATCATAATCAACCAACAACATAATCAGTAATCAAACAACCTAGATCTATATGAAGACATCATTGACATATAGTAGTAATATAGCAAAACAAATCGTAGGTTTTCTTCTGCATACTTCAGAAAAACCCTAGATCCCATACGCACTTTTGCTTAACTAAACCTGTGTATATATGCACTTTTACATAGAAAAACTTGCGTATAGATCTGCAACTATTTTAGGACTGCACAACTCTTCAGAATAAATAATCAGCTCAAATCTTACCCTTCACTTCAACAAAATTTCGCCACATCACCAATATAAACATTTCATAAAGAGATCCAACAAATACATAGTCATTTTAGGTATAGATATCCTAATCCATCATTGTATTCATAGGTTCATTATTACTTCAAATCTATCAACAAACTATAGCCCATTCCATGCAGATATACTTCAGAGTGAAGTATTCATTCAATACCCAAACACATGCACACTTTGCACTATGATATTCTTCTCCTTATATAGTTTTAGCCTTTACCAATACTAGAGCCAAAACCACACAAGTGCCGATGGTATTCTTGGACGGAATCAAATAGACGACATAGTTCTCAATACCATGGGCTAAAACCATGATAATTCCCCCTGGTATCATAATTTTAGAGCGCAAAAGGTATACGTGACTTGGATTATTCATACCTGTGTGTATACGTGACTTCTCTTCATCAAAACTGCTTATACATTATGAGGATTTCCTTTCTCTGCCACATCTGAATTGACCTGTAGAAACATCATTTTCACATATTTTACTTATCAAGGACAACTCATCAAGTAGGTTGCCATCAAAGACAACATATTGCATCATATTGCCAAAAATCTCCCCCTTTGGACTTGATGGCAACCATGATGGTGTTTAATCACCACAACACATAGATACATTAATCATAAACATCAACCATGATGGTGTTTTATCACCACAAAAGATAAATAAATTAATCATAAACATTATTCAAACACCAAGATACTCTCCCCCTTTGACATCAAGGGCAAAGGGTGGATCAATACCAAAACAAGATTTCTCTTTCCTTGTAGAAAGAAGAGCTCTGCAAATCTGATGTGCACTGTATTAACCATGCTCCCCCTGAGTTCATGCCGAATCTTCATAAATTTTTTTCAATGAATTACATGACTCTATAACTAACCGAGTATGACCATTCCTATCACCAAGGACTCATACTTACATTAATGATCCAACGAAGTGGAATTACATATTTGACTCATCTACCCAACCAAATGGGTTTACAAATTTGACTCAACTACCCAGCCAAGTGGGTTTACAAATTTGAACAAGTCCTTACATGACTGAATATACCAAATTTACATCATAAGTCTTAACATGACGTTTTCATGAAATAACATATATGACTTTATATAACCAAGACCAAAATACCTCAAGAGAGAGATCATAATTCAGCAACCACCATGATGTTAGATCTGAGACTTTTGTGATCCATAGATTAGATAAATGTCTTTCTGGATTAATCACATCATTAGGATTTGGTCGACATTTTGAACCAAATAATGTGGTTCATCCTCAGGACAAGGTGAAAAGCCAATCGATCTAATTGAATAAATAGTGTGGATGCATCATTTCTTGGTATTAGCTGAAGAAAACTAGACGTTAATGAATTAGTTAATTATTTAATTAAAATTATTAAAAAATGACCTAATAAATATAATAATAAAAATTTTGACCCAATAAATATAATAATAATAGTAATAATTTTATTATGTAATATTTAATTAAAATTATTTAATTGATTAATAAATACTAAAATAATAGATAAAAAAAATTAAAATTAAAAAGTATTTTGAAGAATTTGCTACTAGGGGGTAATATATAAACCTAAAGAATAATTAAGATAAAATCAAGGAAAAAAGAAGGCTAGGAGAAATAAGCAAGGGGGGGCAAAAAATATTATGTAATAATTAATTAAAATATTAATTGATAATTTTTTTTTTAATGTACCAAGAATTATGAATAATTTATTACTAAGATACATAGGGGATTATACAGAAAAAACCTAAGGGGTAATATATAAAAATAAAAACATAAAGAGAAAAAAAGACAAAATCTAGGGACAAAGATGACTAGACAAAAGAAGAGAAAGGGGGCAAAAATACAAGAAAAGAGGAAAGGGGGAGACTAGGAAGAATAAGCAAGGGGGGGGGGAACAAAAAAATTATCTAGAGAGAGTTGGAGTGCATCTTTTACTCAACTTCCAACCATCATCCCTATTGAGATTCTTAGCATGCGACTCAATCTAAATGGCTTCCCTAAGATTCCTATGATGGAAGTGGTCAATGCTAGCGATGACTTTGGAGTCTTCAATGCAAACATGGTGACACAATTTCTCCAGATGTTTTGCAAGAGCAGATGTGCGGGATCGATTGTGCCTAATGTCTGTAGCATGCTCCTGGATTCTCTGTCTGATGGATATGCCTGTTTCACCAATGTAGGGTGTGCCATAAGAACAAATAATCATGTAGACACCCTTCATGTCTTTAGGGTTGATAGGGTCCTTGAAAAATCCGAGAGAATTCCTAATAGTACAAAGGGGTTTGAAAGTAGAGGAGACATTATTCCTTCTGAGGACATGGGAAATCTTGTTCGTGGTTCCTTGGATAAAAGGGAGGTGAACCTTGGAGAAAATATCCACTCAAGAATAGTTTCCTTTTAATCCATTTGGGGATTTTTGAAAGGCCCTATGGCCCTTAGATATATTATACCCATTATTCTGAAAGACTTCAAGAAGATGGGATTTCTCTGACTCCAGGTGGTCGTCATATTACATAATAAAATTATTATTGTTATTATTATTATAATATTTATTGAGTCAAAATTTATTATTATTATATTTATTGGGTCAATATTTTAATAATTTTAATTAACTAATTAACTAATTCATTAACGGCTAGTTTTTAAATGGCTAGTCTTAAACGACTAGTTTTTAACGGCTAGTTTTCTTCAGCTAATACCAGGAAATGATGCATCCACACTATTTATTCAATTAGATCATTTAGCTTTTCACCTTATCCTGAGGATGAAACACATTTGTTGGTTCAAAACATCGACCAAATCCAAATGATGTGATTAATCCGGAAAGACATTTATCTAACCATCATAATGCCAACAATGCATTATTCTTAGCAAGGGTATAGCTCCCCCTGAAACTGTGCTCCTGAACATCATAGCAACTCATTCATAAAAGCATCTTCATCAAACAGATAATGAAAACTTAATATCATGTCAGCAGATATAAACATCAGATAAGGAAAATTATAACTGTCAGCAGCATATCAGAAATTGTTCTTGAGTTGTCTCATTTTTTTTCTCAACAGAGAAAAACATATGCAATTGTCTCCAACGGAACTCACATGTATACACAGTTTTATTTCATACAAACTGCGTAAAGAAAGTGAAATACTGGAAATTTCACATCTCCATCTCCCCTTGAACTTGTACATTATGTACCTGTCTTCTGTTTGTCACATCAGGTGTATTGTTAGTAATAAACACAACTAGAATTACAAAACCAACCATGGGAATCACCATATATTTCTCCCTCTGTGATGATACATTACTTATTCCTATAATGTATCTCACATTACTCCTGCAGTCATTATGAGAAGTAAATTTTAGAAACAGATGACTGCATTAGGGTCAATATTCCCTACATTTTTGACCGGTGCTTCTTCTTCTTCCAGCTTTTCTTGTAATTTCTTATTGTGTGCTGGTAATTCTCCAATTTATTAGATAATTTCATCATACTTAACTTGAAATCAGTGGTCTTATGCTCAAATGAGTTACAATAGAAACAACATCCATGAAAGCATCCTTTCTTTCTTGATTTATGCAATTCTTAAATAGTCTGATCCCTTTCTTTTAAGGAATTATCATCATCCATGGTACATGTCGTGAGTACTTGCAGATCTTGATCAAAATATTCTTCTTCATTTGACAATCCATAATTATCTTCATTTTTATAATAAATTCTTCCTTATTTAAACTATTTCCTTTTATCATGATTTTATCTATAAGGACATTTAGCAGCATAATGACCAACTCTACCACAAGCAAAAAACTTGAAGGGAAGCTTACCTCTGATTCTTCCAATACCTGGTTGAAGTCTTCTCACAAATTTTTTTTCTTATTTATATCATATATAACTTGATTCCTTGAGAACTTCCTTTTATTTTCCTTTTACAACTTCTATTACTTGTGAGGGACCTCCTCTTCTCATTTCAAAAGAAGTCAAGATACCATGTGGTTGAATAACAGTAAGAGTTTGCAGATCCTGGTTTTCTTCATTAGCTTTCACTTTTGACTCAAACTTTGGAGTTATAGATCTCAATATATTTTCTAACAAAGTTAAGTCTTTTATATATTCACCCATATTCCTCAGAGAATTCATAATCTCATCTAATCTTAGGAGTAAACTTGCAATACTTTCATCGTCATGCATTCTGAAATTTTCATATTGCATTCTAAGAGTTTGAAGTTTGGCATTTTTTACCTTTACATCACCTTCATAGCTCTGAATGATCTTGTCCCATATTTCCTTTGTTTAATTTAGTTGCATAACTTTGACAAATTATGTTTATGACAGACTCCCTAATAAAGCATTGATAACTTTTGCATTGATTTCATATCTCTTCCTTTCTGTTGCATCTGTAGGAACACTTTGTGGATAATGGTAACCTCCTTCCACGATTCCCCATACGTCTTCTCCAAAACTTTGCAAATAATCTCTTGTTTTTATATTCCTGAATAATAGATTACTTCCATTGAATAGTGGCGGCTTGATAGAAAATAATCCTTCATGACTTCCCATTGTGATGAATCTCCTTTAATCAATCAAGCTTCTTCTGAAGGACCTGCGAGCTAATACCAATTGTTGGGAAAAATACTGAGAGGGGGGGGGAGCGGGGGGGGGGGGGGGGGGGGGGATCAATATTTATAACTCACTGTAAACTTGTACATTTTTCTTTATTGATTTCTATACACGATTTTAATGAACCAAACTAGCGTATACACGAGGCTACCTTTAAATAAACTTGCATTTGTCCAGAGATCTTATTATGCAGATAATTCTTTACCTAGATCAGTGCATCTTTCATTCATCAGATGTTTAGTAAGTAGTAAGCATGTGTAGTAAGAATATAATAAATCTTCACGCATAAGAAATACACATGAACACCAAGATTTAAGGTGGAAACCCAATTCGGGAGAAAAGCACCAATGTTGTCATCTTTGTCTTCAATATTTATTATAAAGAAAAATTCTTACAATCTTGTATTAGCATGGAATCATACCAACATGCAGGCACCCACCTGCAGAAGGCTGCAACATTCTCTCATTCTCCAGCTTCTAATGGAAGGGAGCTCTGACCCCTGATCTTGTTTACCAGCTACCACTGGAAGGGACATACGACTCCTTGCATCTCTTTTATCAGCCACTCTTGGAAGGGAGCTACTACCCCCTGACCTCATTTACCATTAACCACTGGAAGGAAGGTATGACCCTCTCACTGAAAGCTTCAACCCTCAGCACCACCGCGGACCACATTTCATAAATTTTCACACTGGATCCAACATCTTCAACACAACACAACTTGTAAGCCTCTTTTCATCAGATTTTCAGACTGGACCCACTCCGCACATTTAAGCTCAAAGAACATACATCAAAGTGAAACTCATAACTGTATTAAATCATTCACGTAATCATCAATAAATCAACCAACCAATGATCTTTAATCATAATCAACTAGCAGCATAATCAGTAATCAAGCAACCTAGATCTGTATGAAGACATCATTGATAGATAGTAGTAATACAACAAAAAAGATTAGATATTTTCTTCCACATACTTCAACAAAACCCTAGATCCCTTACACGCTTTTTCTTAAATAAACCTGTTTATATGCATGCGTTTATAGAGACGAACATGCGTATAGATATACAACTATTTCAGGACTGTGAAACACTTCAAAATAAATAATCAGCTCATATCTTACCCTTCACTTCAACAAAATTTCGCCAGATCACAAATCTAAACATTTCATAAATAGATCCAGCAAATACATAGTCATTTTAGGTCTAGAGATCCTGATCCATCCTTGTATTCATAGGTGCATTATTACTTCAGATATATCAATAAGCTGTAGCCCATTCCATTCAGATATACTTCAGAGTGAAGTATTCATTCAATACCCAAACACATGCACACTTTGCACTATGATCTTCTTATCCTTATTTATTTTTATCCTTTACCAATACCATGAGCCAAAACCATACAATTTCCGATGGTATTCTTGGATGGAATCAACTAGACGACACAACGCTCAATACTGTGGGCTAAAACCATGGTAATGCCCCATGGTATCATAATTTTAGAGTGCAAAAAGTATACGCGACTTGAATTCTTCGTACCCATGTGTATACACAACTTCTCTTCATCAAAACTGTGTATACATTATGACATATTATATTTATCAATTATCTTATC
Organism: Pinus albicaulis; assembly: GCA_034641835.2. Lineage (NCBI taxonomy): Eukaryota > Viridiplantae > Streptophyta > Pinopsida > Pinales > Pinaceae > Pinus > Pinus albicaulis. Next base: position 2,024,428,073 of record CM076575.1, on the reverse strand, counting down.
CTAACTAGATTTCCTTTCTCTGCCACATTTTAACTGACCTGTAGAAACATCATTTTCACATATTCTACTTATCAAGGAAAACTCATCAAGTAGGCTGCCATCAAGGAAAAAATATTGCATCATATTTCCAACACTCCAGCAATGGCGCCAAAATGTTTAGTCAATTTAACGTCATAAATTGATATCATAAATTATCGACTGGAGTTATTAATCTTGTGAATTTCATGTGCACTATATATGCTAGAAGCTTGTCTTTCTTACTTAGTTATGTAGATTTTATATGTTGTATTGGGGGGGTTTTATGTTTTATCTTAAATTTTTTAATGAAATATGGAAACTAGGAACTGATCTAAGGAATGAAATCTAAACTTAACTAAAATCCTATGTTGAGAATTGAGAAAGAAGAACAATTGATTTTGAAAGAACTAGAAGAGAAACTTCAATATTTTTGTATTTTAGAGATTTTATATGAATTAAATCTAAAAGCAAGAAAGTAACTGAATCTAGAAGAATTTTAATACTTGAAAAATAAAATGAAGAAAATGAAATGTTTAATATTAATCTAAGAAGGAAATTGATCTATAAATTATTCTAAATAAAATATTCTAATAACTAGAAAATAAAAATTACAAGAAGGAAGAAAGGAAATGTAAAATTAAGAAAGAAAATTGATCTAAAACAAATCTATATTGCATCAAAAGAAATTGTGATTAACTTTAACTATGTTAGACTATTCTATGCCAGAAATTATCTTTAAAATGTCTATCTAAAATACTTCTAAATATATTGGATTAAAGAATTAAAATATCTACGTAATTCTTTTCTAAATATGAATAAAGCATTAATCCAAGCTATGATTAATTCCTATTAAAAATATGTATCAAAAACTTCACTCTATTTATCAAATGAAAACTATCTAAATTAATCTGATGAAAAGTGGAGTATTAAATTAATTCTATTTTTCTTCACTTATTGAAACAAAGCATTCTATTCTAAATTCTATGAAATGGAAAGTATTAAACCTATCAATATCCAATCTAAATGACTCTGATGTGTAAATCAAAAGGCTAATTGAACTAAAGAAGGAAAACAGAGTATTCTTCCTACAACACAAAGGTAAAATGCTTATCTGATCTGAGATATAAGATTACTGTGTAAACAAATGCAAAATAGAGATGCATTCAATATGTTAATAACATCAATATATTTCAGGAAATTGAAACACTTGAAGCATTAAACTATGTGAAGACACAACATTCATCTTATGAAAACACAACATTTTACTAATGAAAAACTAAGCAATTAATCTATGCGGTAATGGAAAATTAAACTAGAAAACAAAAAAAATTTATGCGACAAAACCTTTTCTGTGTAGGGGCCCACTGCAACAAAACGTCTTGAAGAATTACTTGTGACTAATTATGCATCAATGGTCTTGAACTCACCTTCTCCATTCATTAATAAAAATAGAGTTTCGTTGTGTAGCAGTAATACAAAAATTAAACTTATCTCCGGTTCAAAACACCCCGGTACTTATAACAAATTAAATTCAACTATTTGAGATGATCTCACCTAAAGATATTAACGAAACTTAGAAGTATAATTTTAAACAGGACTATGGTCTTCATAGCTTTCACGATTTTCTACATGGAGAGAAAATCATGAAGCTTCCAACTTCTCGTCCGCTGGTCTCGAACCTTTTTTTGAGTGATCCTTTGACCATTATTTTAGGCTTTATTTCTCTCGATTTTGGACATGTGAGTATGAAAAAATCCATTTCTGGATCATTTAAAAACTACCCATATGCTTCGCTCCTCTCCTTCATCTTTGGAACCTGTCAAACAATGTCAGTAGCTGCATAAATGGAGATTAGCTACAAAATTGCATGAATTATGTAGCTAAATACAAAATTCGTTCAAATAATAAGAAAATTTAGAATATAAAAGAGAGATCATTTAAATTCCTTTTCAGACTGCAAATCTATCAATTAGCATTGATTGGGTTTGTGAATTTTATCAAAATGGAAGGAAAAGTGGTGAGATAGATGTCAAAAATAAAGACATTCTTGAGGCTCAATAGTGATCAAAATGAATAATGAATGGAAAACCCTCCTATTTATAACAAAATATTGAGTTATCCTCGATAATGGCGAATAATAAAATATTATTAACCAGGATCTAGATCTTATTTTATTGGAGGGAAAATTAATTTAAATTGGTGAAATCCCTTTATTTAGAAATAATAAACAAATAAATTATTTATTTATCATTTCAAGGATGGGGTTAAGGAATAATTAACAAATAACAATTTGTTTAATTATTTCTAGGTGATCCCCGGATGCGGGTGCTTCAATGTCGATTTAATGGGATGGGACGGAGGGTTTCAAAGCTCTGTCGCCATCTGCCCTTCCGGTACGAGGTGTTAAATGGACATCTGCGCAACGGCTGGCTCCATTTATCCTCCCCTCCTTCCAACGCAATGGGCACTGCAAACTTCTGCTCTCGCTCGAATTCGACTGTCACGAACCATTCCTCCGCATGCTTCGGCGGGATTCTCACCATGGATGCAGTTAAGATTACTGATCGGCTTGGTATGGAAAGGACGGACTGGGCACATGTAGAGGCATGGCGTGATGTGGGTGGGTATCGCTCGCAACAGGTTATTTATCACCTGCTCTCGGCTTACCTTCAGAATTGTTCTGGAGTCGTTAATAGCTGCGTCTACAGGTGGGAGAGAGTCGATCAGTGCTTGGTGCATTTTATGAGGAGGGAAGCTCATTCTCCTGGGATTGTCAAGCAGCTGTTGCGTCCTCATTCGGATTCTCATTTGGGCTACCCTATGGCTTTCACTGTGGTCTTGGACGCTCTCTGGAACCCGCTCCTTCTCTTCATGCCGAGGTTACGACATCGTTTGAGGAGCAGAAGGGGAAGCTCGCGGAGCCATCCTTCCCAAGCTCTCTCCAGCCCATCTCCGGACTCTTCCTCCTTTGGAGAAGGCTCGAGCCACTACCCCAGAACTCGTTCTGGTCGAGGGCGCTCGCATGATTATCGCCTTTTTTGGGGACCTCATTCGCACCATCCTCCTGCCTCCTCTGCTCCAACAACTGGCACTGCTCGGTTCACCTTCAACAGTAGCCTCAATCTCCCTCAGATAACTGCCATTCTCTCGGTAGTTTTCCTTGAAGACAGCGTTCATGGGGAGGTTAGCACGCAACCGGCTGCTCCTGAGGCGAATGTTACAGCTCCGGACACCCAATTCTCGGCTTTCAATTTGGGTGGTGGCAATTTCCCAGCGCAGCCTCCGTCTTGCCCTGCAGAACCGGTTCTGGATGAAGATATGCTCTCTGCTGATCATGTTGCCCCGGCTTCTCAAGATGAGCCTGCTTCTGACATGCATGCCACCGGCTGGTGCAGGATTGAGGAGGAGCCTCTGGAAGACTAATGGGTTCGTTGCTTGGTCTTTTTTCTGTCTCTGTCACCCAAACTTCTGGGTTTTTTTCTGTTATGGAAACTTTGATGTTTTCTGGCCCTCTTTTGTTTCTTCTGGGTCAAAGTATCTCTTGGAAAACTATGGTTCTGCACCCCTGCGTGGGTCTCGACAGTCTACAACATTGTTTTTTCCTGAATTTTCTGCCTCCAAGGCAGCAGTCACTGACTTCGGTCTCGATGTAATTTTACCCACTTGTTAATAGATCAAATTTACTTAGAAAAAAAATATTATTTCTAGGTGATTTATTCAAATTTAACAAGGAATAATAACTAAATAATGATTTAATTAATTATTCCTAGAGAAAAATAAGATAAATAATGATTTATCTAATTATTTCTCATAATTGGATTAAAAATGACTAGGAATATTATTTAAAAAGTGGTTTAATTAATTATTCCTAGAGGAAAATCAAATAAATAAGGGTTTATTTAGTTATTCCTCATGGGGTTTCCTGTTTGAACCAGAAATAACTTAGTAAAATATGGTTTATTAAATTATTTCTTATAGTGAAAGAAAATTTACTACGGTAAAATTGGTCTTACATGGTGTACTTCTATCCATCTAATTTTGAATGGTTAGATGACCAAAAATTAGTGTAACACATGAAGATCATTGTTGAAAGGGCCAGTAGTTGGAGGGTTTTGTTGGTTGCGCAGAACACTCTGAACCTGGGTCAGGACCCCTTAAGCAAACACTGATCCTCAAAGTACCAAGTCATAAAGGTGGAATAATGGTACTGCACACAACTCAGGTGCCAACATATAGTATGTTGCTGTGATGAACTGCAACATATAAGATGGATTTTTTCACCAGCAGAAACCTGAAGGAGCTGACAAGTGAGCCAAACATTTTGATGCAACCTGAGCTCTTCACCAACTGCCATGGCACATTTCAACACTATGGGAATGAATGAGCTGAAGTATACCATGTGAGAAATCATTTAATTACTGATTATTGATGTATACGTTAACAAATGAGAGACAACTCATCAATAATGATGATGAGAATCCAGGTACCCCAGTATAATCTAACAAGTATTAATAAATGAGTTGAAGCTAAACACTCGAGAGAATCTACGAATCAGGAGACATTGATGCATTCTCATTATCGATAGCGAAGGAGTCTGCCACTAATGATTGTAAACCCTAAGGTACTGAAAAAAAGACTCTATATCTTGTTCCCATAGCAATGAATTGTAGTCAATGAGAAAATATATGCTAGAAGTCATTAAGGCATCCCACATCAATACAATGCGAGTGTAACCCACAGACCAAAAATTTGGAAGGAATTAGACGAAGAAATATGAAGTAACCATACCAATGAACGTTTCCGGCGTACACAAGATGTGGGTAGTGCATGACAGAAACCCTCTAAACCAAAAAATAATGAAAGTCTTGAACTAATTACTTGTGACTAATTATGCATCAATGGTCTTGAACTCACCTTCTCCATTCATTAATAAAAATAGAGTTTCGTTGTGTAGCAGTAATACAAAAATTAAACTTATCTCTGGTTCAAAACACCCCGGTATTTATAACAAATTAAATTCAACTATTTGAGATGATCTCGCCTAAAGATATTAATGAAACTTAGAAGTATAATTTTAAACAGGACTGTGGTCTTCATAGCTTTCACGATTTTCTACATGGAGAGAAAATCATGAAGCTTCCAACTTCGCGTTCGCTGGTCTCGACCCTTTTTTGAGTGATCCTTTGACCATTATTTTAGGCTTTATTTCTCTTGATTTTAGACATGTGAGTATGAAAAAATCCATTTGTGGATCATTTAAAAACTACCCATATGCTTCGCTCCTCTCCTTCATCTTTGGAACCTGTCAAACAATGTCATTAGCTGCATAAATGGAGATTAGCTACAAAATTGCATGAATTATGTAGCTAAATACAAAATTCGTTCAAATAATAAGAAAATTTAGAATATAAAAGACAGATCATTTAAATTCCTTTTCAGACTGCAAATGTATCAATTAACATTGATTGGGTTTGTGAATTTTATCAAAATGGAAGGAAAAGTGGTGAGATAGATGTAAAAAATAAAGGCAGTCTTGAGGCTCAATAGTGATCAAAATGAATAATGAATGGAAAACCCTCCTATTTATAACAAAATATTGAGTTATCCTCAATAATGGTGAATAATAAAATATTATTAACCAGGATCTAGATCTTATTTTATTGGAGGGAAAATTAATTTAAATTGGTTAAATCCCTTTATTTAGAAATAATAAACAAATAAATGATTTATTTATCATTTCAAGGATGGGGTTAAGGAATAATTAACAAATAATAATTTGTTTAATTATTTCTAGGTGATTTATTCAAATTTAACAAGGAATAATAACTAAATAATGATTTAATTAATTATTCCTAGAGAAAAATAAGATAAATAATGATTTATCTAGTTATTTCTCATAATTGGATTAAAAATGACTAGGAATATTATTTAAAAAGTGGTTTAATTAATTATTCCTAGAGGAAAATCAAATAAATAAGGGTTTATTTAATTATTCCTCATCGGGTTTCCTGTTTGAACCAGAAATAACTTAGTAAAATATGATTTATTAAATTATTTCTTATAGTGAAAGAAAATTTACTACGGTAAAATTGGTCTTACATGGTGTACTTCTATCCATCTAATTTTGAATGGTTAGATGACCAAAAATTAGTGTAACACAAGAAGATCACTGCTGAAAGGGCCAGTAGTTGGAGGGTTTTGTTGGTTGCGCAGAACACTCTGAACCTGGGTCAGGACCCCTTAAGCAAACACTGATCCTCAAAGTACCAAGTCATAAAGGTGGAATAATGGTACTTCACACAACTTAGGTGCCAACATATAGTATGTTGCTGTGATGAACTGCAACATATAAGATGGATTTTTTCACCAGCAGAAACCTGAAGGAGCTGACAAGTGAGCCAAAAATTTTGATGCAACCTGAGCTCTTCACCGACTGCCATGGCATATTTCAACACTATGGGAATGAATGAGCTGAATTATACCGTGTGAGAAATCATTTAATTACTGATTATTGATGTATATGTTAACAAATGCGAGACAACTCATCAATAATGATGATGAGAATCCAGGTACCCTAGTACAATCTAACAAGTGTTAATAAATGAGTTGAAGCTAAACACTCGAGAGAATCTACAAATCAAGAGACATTGATGCATTCTCATTATCGATAGCGAAGGAGTCTGCCACTAATGATTGTAAACCCTAAGGTACTGAAAAAAAGACTCTAGATCTTGTTCCCATAGCAATGAATTGTAGTCAATGAGAAAATATATGCTAGAAGTCATTAAGGCATCCCACATCAATACAATGCGAGTGTAACCCACAGACCAAAAGTTTGGAAGGCATTGGACGAAGAAATATGAAGTAACCATACCAATGAACGTTTCCGGCATACACAAGATGTGGGTAGTGCATGACAGAAACCCTCTAAACCAACAAATAATGAAAGTTGACAAAGAGGAAAGGAATCCACCAATAGGGTCAAATGGAAACCAAGGTACTGCATGAATCCAAATGTGTGATAATGTAAGTTGATGTCGAACAAAAAGGAAACCACTCAGTCAAAGACCCCTGATACTGATTGATGTTGAGCACAGGGTCACCTATAAATGATGGAAATATGGCGAGGGTGTGAATCTTGGCCTACTCTCAGAGCAATTCGTCAAAGTCGATAAGAGCAGACGCACCAGCAAGACGTCAATGGAGACCTTCTTACATAGCAGGAGAAAAGGACCAAATAGCTGATGTGATAATGGAAGCTGACAAAGAGGCAAGGAATCCACCAATAGGGTCAAATGGAAACCAAGGTATTGCATGAATCCCAATGTGTGATAATGTAAGTTGATGTCGAACACAAAGGAAACCACTTAGTCAAAGACCCATGATATCAATTGATGTTGAGCACAGGGTCACCTATCAATGATGGAAATAAGGCTAGGGCATGACTCTTAGCCTACTCTCAGAGCAATTCATCGAAGTCGATAAGATCAGACGCACCAAAAAGAAGTCAATGGAGACCTTCTTAACTAGAATGAGAAAAGGACCAAATAGCTGATTTGATATTGAGAATAACTCTGACATACCGGGTATGGCCGACTAGAAATGAGTCAAGAGACACCGCAAAAAGGCCGACTCAGGTTTAATTCCCTTGAACAAAAGCATGACTCAAATATGATTTTATGGCAACATATGATAAGTTTTTCTAAGTTTTTCATGCACGAGGCATAAACAAACTCTCCATGTGATTGGAAGACATAAAAAACTGGAGGAGTACTGACTCAATGATAAGATTATGGCTCTCTTAAGTGAAACTAAAGCCTATCCCAATGGAGGAAAGACTTGTTTTGAGTGCTTCGTTCAAGGGAGACACAACTTACTTTTGTTTCTATCAATTATGGAAGTAATGTCCTATTCCCTCTCTTTTTGAAATATATAATTTTTTTTTTGTCTTTTTCATATTTAAAAGCCTGAAAAGGAATAAAATAATGCTTATGGTACAATGGAAAGAATTAGTGTCCAAATACAGATGTGCTAGTTCCTAGGACTTGAACATTCCTATGCTCAATGAAAGGTGATGAAATTGGTTAATGACACTCAAAGGAATGTTCTTTCCATGAGCATAAGGTGTTAATTCGCAAAGGCTAAGTGATTGCATGGTTGATTTTGTAGAAAGATATGGTCAAAAAGTGGCTTATACATGAGTCCAAATGAAGCCAGCTTAAGGAAAAAAGGTAAAAATAGTCAAAATGCAATGTAGCAGTACAACTCAACATGTGGGAGCCTCTAGGGTATAAATCCAAAAAAATAGCGATGAAGAAGGAGAATGAAGCTTCACTGCAAAATTCATGGCAGGACTAAAGAGGACTAGGTAGCACCCTCAAGTTCTGGAAATCTTCTAAAATCACCAATGGATAAGGTTATTTGAGCTACTGAAAGGTTCTGATGATGAAATAGCTAAAGAATTTGTAGTGGCTCTACAGTCACATTCAGAAGAAAGAGCCACCACTGTGATTAGATGACTAGCCATCACTATGTCTCTTGAACTCATAAGCAGAGTTAGCACCTTGCCCTGTCAAATGGGTCAAGGAAAGAATACCTAGCACTGTAGTAAAAAAAAATTATTCCTACTAGGAGAGGAGTATATTGAAGATAAAAATGGTGTAAGGAGAGATAGCCTTTCATACCCTGGGATGAAGTTTCCTTCCACATCATGAAATTCATCTCTTGTGAAGGAAAATTGAGTGTGGTCTATGGATATCATTTTAGATTGTTAAATGAAATTAGGTTCCAAGGAGAGCTTCCACTTGAACAACTATTAAGTGTCCCTCACTTCCTCCTAAACTCCATCATTGACATGAGTCATAAAGTGAGACTAAAGAAATATTAGCACTTGGCCCATCATGGCCTAATAAAATTAATTGTAAATTATGCTTTGAGAAGGCTAAACCTACCTATATCTTGGACCCTGGTCTTCTTTCATAGACATGGATAAGGAAGCCTTTATAGTTACCCAAACAGGGAAAACCTCTGCTTTTGGCCCTATAGAAGAGGACGAAGAAGAAGAGGAAGAAGAGGCATAAAACAGAGAAGAAAATGAAGAGATGGAAATTGAGATAGAAAACATAGAGACATCAGAAAAGGAGGAAGAAAATACTTGGGAAAAAGAAGATGTGGACCCTATATTAGGCCATGAAGCCTCCCCTCAAAACACAAGCATATCACCTGACATCATAGACCAAGAGGTAGCTGCCACTCTAACTACTTTGAGCACACCTATCAAAACAAAAAGAGGCATACACCTATGTAATTCAGAACTAGGAAGAGTCAGAGGGTGAGACCGAGAAAACCACAAACTCCCACCAAGATCCCTATCACCATTGAAGAATCATCAAAGAATGAGGAAGGAAGGTTGAAAGAAGTCACTTCACCCATAAGGACCCTTGTAACATATATCAGAAGACATTCAACCAGATTGGCAACCCATACACCTCATGCAACCTTCACAAACCCTCCAATGAGTGAAAAGAGTGAAAAACAAGGATAAGAGGGTATTAAGCAAGAAAAGAAGAGTTTTCTACACGAAACTTTGTATTTTCTATAGGAAAATCCAACAAGCATAAATTGGAGAAAAATGCCTTGGTTTAAGATGAAAATATAGCCACAGAAGTGCAAGAGGTCAAGGAAGCTGGGGGCAAGACATAAGAGGAAAATCATGATGAAGAAAAAGGAGGAAAAGATGATAAAGAAGAGTCCACCTCACCAAAATAAATCCCCAAAGATGTTGCAATGGTGCCAAACCCTAGCCCTCAACCCAATCTTAGCTCTTACTACACATACATTGAGGGAGGTATATTAATTCCTCAAAAATTCACAATTCCTTTGTTTTGTTAGTTGGAGGAAGAGAGAGCACACACTCATCATTGGATGAAGCTTGCCACATCTAAAGTAGTGTATGACATAGGGGTCATGGAAGGAAAAGTAGATGCATTGGGGAATGATTTATCTGATGTGAGGCTCAGAGAGTCAGTTTTGCAGGATTAGCTTCAGAAAGCAGAAGAAAAGAATGTAGCATTACAAGAGAAGCTTCATAAAAAAGGTAAACAAGTGGCCACCATGGAAGATTTGTGCATGGAGGCCATTCAACATAGGTACCCTTCAGATTCATATGCATTTTAACTCAAAGAGCAGTGACTCCTCTTTCAAATTAAAAATTGAACCTTCCATGGATCCTTACCTTTCCAAAATTGTAGACAGTTCATTGATTTCTGCAATCAAGCTAGCATGGCTGAAAAGGCGAAAATGGAAAAGTTTAAAATGCATAACCCGGTGTTAAAATATTTAAATATTTGGGACCCCAATCCTAGGATAGAGGATATGAAATTAATGGCTTTGGAATCATGGATGGTGAATGAGGAGACAAGAGCACAATAGATGAGGAGGGTTATGAGAATAGAAAAAAGATAACCCTTACACATTAGGGTAGAATTGTTCAGCCCTAGAGGACTCATCAATAACCATCTGAATATTGAAAAGGATCCTGAACTAGCTAAAAGATAATTCCATACACAAGCTCAAGAAATGGCCCACTTTGATAATGTTTCTAGTTTTTTGGGAGATGAGTGCATTATGGCTAGCCAAAGAAGATGGAAAAACCTACCTCATAGCCTTAAAACCATGGAGTACCATACACCATAAAGATTGAGGGGTGCCTTGGAGAGAGCACCATTATACAAGAGGTCCATGTAGAAAAAAATGATTTAGTGGCTTGGTCTAAAGTTCAGCCCACCCTTGCTGCTAGGGCTGAGTGATGGGAAGGACTAGGATTAGAAGAATAGAGAATGGGAGGAAACTGAAAAAATGATGGGTTTTACCCTCCTAAAGGGACTCCCACACTTCTTCCTTGGGAAGTAAGAGGGTCCATCAAATCCTTAAAATAAATGCAGAAGGATTATTAGTTGCTCATAGGATGAACAACCATTTAGTAGGGGGTGATGATGAGCTCCATCAATAGGTACATTTGGAGGGTTTAATGGTCACCCTTTTGCCTTATTAAGTCTCTTTTTCTTGCATTTTAATTATATGATGGTCTTATGATGCTAGTGTAGGTGGTGATTGAGGCTTAAGATACTTTGAGTACCTAACATAATATTAAATGCAGGAAAATCATGAAGATATGGCATTTTGTGGAGATTTTATCATAAAGACTTAGAGTAGACATCAAGGAGAGATTCTAGGGAGTTTTCCACCCTCCTTAACTCCAGAAGGTAGCTAAGGGATCCTCAAGATTCCCTCCAACAGCTCGAAATCAAAGGCACCCAAGAAAACTCAAGATCAAGTGCACTCAAGATATACGTCACTTGGAGTCAACTAGACTCATCACCTATTTTCTAGGGATATGTTGGTAGCTACTCTTTAGGTTAAATAGAGTTTACCAAGAGCTCATTAGGATTCAAACTTTGGAGAAAGTCATTAGGCTCTTTTCTCTTGTAATCAATTTTCAAGACTTTTATATTGATGTAATGAGACTATATTTTGAAATGAAATTAGTATTCAGACTTTGCTTTACTGATCTAGTTCCAAAGAGCTAGGCTTGTGAGTTAGGGCCCAGTCCATGTGCCTCAGCCTCTCTTGTGTAACCACTATTTACTTTCATGTCATTTAGCTAGGTTTTCTTATGAATAGTTAGCTAGTTCATTCATTAGGGGAATTTTGAGGTCTAAAATGGGCCTCCTAAGAAAAATGTACAAAAAAAATAAAATTTATAGGAACCAATACAATTCAAGATGATGATGTCAACCATGGGGGATGATTCACCATTTTTTAAGTAAAAGGGTAAAAAGATTAAAAAATAATAAAATAATAAAACTACATTTTCAACTCATATTTTCAACTTATCTCCCAAATTTTTTACTCAAATTTCGAGAGGGAGTACTTGTTGGATGAAAAATTTAATTCCTCATCGATGCAGTGCCCATGTTGCATACTTTCAATGGACCCTGCTACACAAAAAAATGAGAAATACATAAAAAAAAATGTGATTGCAAAGCGTTTTTCATGTATTTCTCATTTTTCATGTAGCAGGGCCCATCTAAAGTATGAAACATGGGTAAATTTTGGATGAGGAATTAAATTTTTCATCCAACAAGTACTTCTGCTCGAAATTTGAGTAAACACTTTGGGAGATAAGTTGAAAATATGAGTCGAAAAAGTATTTTTTATTTTTTGCCTCTAAAATTTAATGATGTAATCAAATCTTATTTTATTATTTCCAATATTATTTTATAATTTCCTTAGGAGGCCCATTTTAGACCTCAAAATTCCCCTAATGGATATTTTCATTTACTGTTTTAGTTTGTGTCCATTTGTCTTTTGTTGTAGATTTATTTTGCTTACATGAGTGGTAGAATAGGTGATAACTTCATAAAGTTGTGAGTCGAGCCTCCCCCTCTCATCTCTATCAATAGAGCTTGAGGATGGTAGAATTCTTGGAATGGATGATATTAGTTGCTGTAATGCAATGAATATGTTCATTATGTTGTGGTAGATCTATGTTTGTAGATTAGAGTAGATTTTCTTTACAAATTCAAGTCATCTTTTCAATTGTATTTATCATGAATTTGTCCATTTTTATTGCATAAATAGGTAAGTTTGATTGCAGGTATAGTTAGCACAACAAAGTAGAACTTCACCAGCACCTTCAGCTTCATCTCTCATCTTCCATCAACCCTTTGTTCATCAAAATCACCATCAGCCCTGTTTTCAGAGTTTTTATCCCTACACCGTGAGAAACCCTAGGGGTGAAAGATAGGCCTCCCAAGAGGTTCTGAGCTTGGCCAAGGGGTGGGCCACCTCCCACTCATCCTCATCCACCTTCACACCACCTTCCCTACCCTTTTTCAGCCTCTTTTTGGCCTCGGATTTCCCTCGACCTGTTTCTTGTAGCAATTCAGGACTTTCCTGTAGCACTACAGGAAACCTATAGTAGCACTTTAAATAGGAGTGGGCTAACCATTCGATATAATGGCCTTGGGTTTTACGTGCCCGGCGACCAAAAAATCCATTCGGCGAATCCCTCCGGCGAATGCGGGCCCCACGCCCCTCCCCATCTCCATTTGTCTCCATCCCGCGATGTTACCGTTAACATTCCCTGTCAACTTTCCCCGTAATGGGCTAACCATACCCGTTTGCAGGCACCCTCGCGTACACCCACACGAGCCGTCACGCAGGCTTGCGCAGCCGGTTTCAGGGCCCAAGTGACACATTTTCAAATTTGAACCAAATGACTCGCTTGGGAGTAATGGCTGCTACCTACTAGAGCTGCAGAGTTTCCGCCCAAATGCCATTTCAAATTATTTCATCCACAGCTTCTCCTTATTCGTTTCATCGACCCACCATTGTGTCGAGTCATTCTGTCAAGAGCATTTCTGCATTCCGTTGAGAGCCGAAAAATTGAACAAAGCAGAGCAGAGCCACTGCCCCTGGTTCTTTCTTATCAACAGAGAAGAACAAAGCAGAGCAGAGTAGAGTAGTAGCAAATGTCAACTGACATATATGCCTCTGCTGCCCCTACTCAGTAGAAAATTTCAATTGAAATATATGTAGTATCCCAGTAGAAAATTGACATATATGCCTCCGCTACCTCCACTGCCCCTGCTTAGTAGCAAATGTCAATTGACATATATGTAGTATCCTAGTAGAAAATTGACATATATGCCTCCACTGCCTCCACTGCCCCTACTCAGTAGCAAATGTCAATTGACATATATGTAGTATCCCAGTAGCAAATTGACATATATGCCTTCGCTTCCCCTGCTACTCTGCAAGAAGAACCAGAAGATATGACCAGTAAAGAAACCTTCAAGTGTCATAGTGAGGACCAGCAACAACAAAGCAGAGCAGCAGGTTGTTTTGAAAATTCTATATTTGTTCATTGACCTTTGTAGCTTGGAAAGGTAAGTAAATTTTCCTCCATTTTATTCGACAGAATGGCCTCCTTTTTATAACTTGTTGTTGCCTGAAAATTTTATATTTGAGAAATGGTGGAAACTCGCCATTGCAGTAGCGGCAACTCATTGTTGCAGTAGCGGCAACAGTGAGTTTCCATCACTGTAACAGTGTATTGCCACAACTTCTGTAAATTCCAATTTATATATATATGAACAAAATTGCAAGCTTCATTTTTTATTTTTTTTTCGTAGAGAGCGGCACCTCGCTATTGCAGTAGCAACAACAACGAGTTTCCGCGACTGTAAATTTAAATTTTGAGCAGTGGCGGAAATAGCGAGTTGCTGCCACTGTAACAGTGTGTTGTCGCCACTGCAACTACTCGTTGTTTCAGTAGCGGCAACAACGAGTTGCTATGACTGTAAATTTAAATTTTGAGCAGTGGCGGAAACAGCAAGTTGCTGCCACTATAACAGTGTGTTGTCGTCGCTGTAAATTTTAATTTTGCGCAGTGGCGGCAACAGCGAGTTTCCGCCACTGCTCAAAATTAAAATTTACAGCGGCGACAACACACTGTTACAGTGGCAACAACTTGCTGTTGCCGCCACTGCTCAAAATTTAAATTTACAATCGCGTGGCAGCAACAGTGAGTTGCCGCCACTGTGCAAAATTAAAATTTACAGCGGTGGAAACACACTGTTACAGTGGCGGCAAACACACTTACAGTGGTGGCAACACACTTACAGTAGCGGCAACAACGAGTTGCTGCCACTATAACAGTGAGTTTCCACCACTGTGCAAAATTAAAATTTACACTAGTGGCAACACACTGTTACAGTGGCAGCAACTCACTGTTTCTTCCACTGTAAGTGTGATGCCGCCACTGTAAGTGTGTTTCCGCCACTATAAGTGTGTTTCCGCCACTATAAGTGTGTTTCCGCCACTATAAGTGTGTTTCCGCAATTGAAATTAATTAAATTTTTATTTATATTTCAAACTTCATTTTGTATTTATTTTGTAGAGAGAGCAGTATTTATTTTGTATTTTCTTGTTTTACAGATGGTTGCAAAATGGGTCTTGGCTATCCAGATATGGTGCCATCCAAACCCAGGGAATGCACGGATAAGGTTCGTGCTTCATAATGAAGCCCTGAGCCAAGTTTATCAAAATAGTAGACAAATACCTGGGATTACAATGAACAATGAGGCATACTATCATGCATTGATAGAGGGCCTCACGACTGCACGGAGTTATGGTGCAAATTACATTGTCACTTACACTAACTCCAAGCTAATCATCAACCAGATGAATGGAACCTTCCAAGTTAGAAGACCTAACCTAAATCCCCTTCACCAACAAGAAAAATCCATTGCTGCACAATTCCACGGTTTTGAGATTATGTACCAATCTGATTTCCAAAGGGTCTGTGATTCAATACTTTCTGAAGCAGCATCCAAAGGATGTGGATGTGGTAGATTTGTGGAGCCAACATGTGCTCCAATTATTATTGATAGGCATCGTTATAGATTTCCTATTAATGAATGGATTGTTGCTCTGATTGGGATTGGGGCTATTATGGGGGGAGTAATATTATTGTGTTCATCTTTTTTGAGATAGATTGGAGCAACCTGATCTCCATCATTTTTGTATGAGTTGTTTTTTATAGATGGCCTCCCTATTTTTTGGTCTTATATCTCAACACATGTATGTAGAAAATGTATTTTTCAGTAATACTATTAATGGAATTACATTTTTAATACAATTTAGTTATGTCATTAGATTATGTGATGGATGCTTTTATTATGCCTTTTATTCTGGAAGTCAAATTACAATCTCATTCAATTGCTCTCGCACATGTACAGAAGCATTGTCATGTATTTAATAGTTTTATCAGCAAATAGAGGATTCCCTATTTATTCATTATAATGCCTTCAATACACCTTCACAATTCCAACTTCTATGAATATTGAAAAATTCATTATCCATGAGCAGAACATGCTCCCATAATTTATACAAGCCTCTTTTTTTACTATAATGAGCTCTAATTCTTATGTGAAATTATGAACTTCATTAAGAAATTATGTGAGATATGCTTGGTTACAAGCCAACCAAGATAGCTTAAATATCAATCATTATTTGTCCTTTGTTACATGGTTAATTGTAAAATGCAAATGTTACATGGTTAAATGCAAAATGCAAATGTGAAATCTTGCACTTTTGCAATCCATAGATCCAACCTCATTTAAGGGGCAGAAATGTATAAATATCCAAACCAAAAATCCAATTGTTGTGAATTTCTCCATCATCAACATCTACAGCCACAAGGCCAGGTTTTTTGAAATGGAGCACATTTTGACATCTATGACAGCAACAACAGCTTAGCCTACAAATAGAGAAATAATATGAAGAACTTGCAAATCAATGAAGTTATCTTGACAACCCAACTCTTTAACATTGTTATGTACTGAGAAGAGAACCCAAAAAGGTACCAATGCAAGTGAATAATGCTAGAGGATATGCTTTGAAAAGCATTAAGGTATATATGATTTTATGATTTGAATGAATTGAAAAGTTAGCAAAGGGGAACATTCATCCCCATCATAACATGTTTATATGAAGTTGAGCCATACAGAGACTATTGATCTCAAGATTGAAGGTCTGTTATCTTGAGAATATCATATAAAATTTTCCTAAAGTTTTAATAAAAATCCAATCGTTTGATTATGAAAAATTGCACATGTGGTGTTAGTATATAGGACAACAATTTCACAATGGAATGCACTATTACAACATGAACTCTTTATTTTCACATCTTACCAAGAATATTGATACATATTTATATATTGTAATTTTAATTTTTTTAAATTAAAGTAGCATCAATCTCCTATTTCCAAGATATGTTTTAAAAAGCTTGAATATCTATTTCCCGACCACTTGCGGCAACACATGTCTGCATACAGGAACCGCCATAAATAACCTATCCCCATTATTATTTTATTGATGTACCCATTACCCCAACTCTTCCATTCTGCCATTGTACCACAGTCGCTTTCTTGCAAATAGCTAACACAACCAGAGCCGCTCTGAACTCTGGCTAGAGATGGGAGGTGCAAGAGTATGCCATGAAAGTGCCATAGAATTGTTAGACAGATATCCACCCGTTAAACAAATGTTTGAGCAAGCCGGCTTGATAGATTATATTCGCAGGTTTCAGGGGCATGACAATGACATAGCCCTAGAATTCACCATGCATTACAGGGAGGGTAGATCAGAGGTAGCAGGGATAGTGGTGCATGCGATAGAAGAGGCGATTGTGGAAGTGTTAGGGTTACTCCAGATGGGAGAAAAGTGGTTTGCAACCTGAAAACCCTAACTTGATATTGTGAGGAATTTCCTTGAGGTAGGTGAACAACTAATCAAGAGTGGCTTAGGATATGAGAGGAAGTCATTACCACAACCCTGGTCAGATGCTCCATTCCTTGTCCAGAGATTTTTCACTTGTGAAGGAAGGTATGTGGTTATTTATTATGAGCACCTCCACTTGTTAGACCAACTGCGTCATGGAAAGTTGCTTAACATGGCTTTATTTCTTGCAAAAACCCTAGAAAAAATGGCCCGAGGTGTGCAGAAATCAAAGCGGCCACTCGAAATCCTTTCCCACCAATGCATTTTTAAAATTTTGGTGGTTGCTGCGCTGCAAAAGGAAGGGAGAACTTAGGATGAATTAGTTGGAAGGCCATTGCATGTTGAAGCTACGACTCCACCCCATGACCTCCAAGCTGCAACTCTGCCGCATGACCCCCCAGCTGCAACTCCGCACCATGCCCTCTCAGTGGCAACTCCACCCCATGCCCTCTCAGTGGAAAATCCACCCCATGCCCTCTCAATGGCAACTCCACCCCATGCCCTCTCAGCGGAAACTCCACCCCATGACTCCTCAACGGCAACTCCACCCTATGAGCCCTCAGCGGCAACTCCACCCTATGACCCCTTAGCGGCAACTCCATCCCATCAACTCCCACCTGTAGAAATTCCCACAGAACCTTTCCATATGGAAATGGAGCCACCATGCGTTCAAACTAGGAGGGTTTCTAGGGTTTTTGTTGCTAAAGCTGCACATAAAGGAGATGGCCAAGATGATGATGATGAAGTACAAATATTGGGGAATAAACCTAGGACCAGAAGATTGAAAGGATACAGGAAATGCCCAGCAGTAGTGCCAAAAGCCTAGAAGAATAGGGGAAAGAGAGGTCATTATGCTCCAGTTCCTCAAACTCTCCCCATTGTTACAAAACAAGGATGCATGGAAGAAGGATTAGGCCAACTTGTTGACACATAATAAAAAGTTGATAAGCTTCCCTCTCCTGATTTTGACTATGAATACATAGCGGGACTAAGCGAATGGTACTACTCAGATGGCCTTATCTCAATCCAAATGTTGTATGTGGATGAAGATGAGTACCAGCAATTGTGTAGGGAAAAAGTGCTGGGCCAACCAATTGCACAACCCAAATTGTTCAGGGATGATTAGGAGGACCAACCAGCTGCACAACCAAAATTGTATGGTGGTGATCAGGAGGATCAATCAATTTCACAACCAGAATTATTTGGGGATGATCAGGAGGACCAACCAACTGAACCACCAGAATTGAGAAAGAATCACATTGCAAAGTAAGTACCTGTAAACATCTTCCTCTATATATTTCATTGTTAAGGAAGAATATGACTCTCCAGATGAAAAACAGACAACTACAAATCAAATTTAAAACCCTAACAAATGAGCTCAGACAAAAAGAAACTTTTGATATATTAGATTGCCTGGCCCAAGTTCTAGAGTCCATACCCACTAATGACATAGGTATTCCTTCTCCCAGGGTTGACCAAGATATACCCCTTGGAAAAAAACAGACTGATGACATTGAAGTTTCAGAGTCCATACCCATTGATGACATAGGTATTCCTTCTCCCAGGGTCCAACAAGATATACCCCTTGGAAAAAAACAGATTGATGACACTGAAGTTATAGATTCCCATACCAAAATCACAACTGTCCATATAGAGGAACATGAATTAAATATCAAAGATACAAAAGAAATGGGCATAGACACAGAGAAACAACAACCAGAACTGAAACTAACAGAGGATCAGGAACTAGAGATCAAACTGACCAAAGACATTGGTGAGAAAAAAGATGATGAGGAACCTTACAGTGTGAACAAAAAATCACTTCCTGATCTTTCCAAGATATTTGAAGAAGAATATCAAAAAAAAGTTTTACGAAGACATAAAAAAACAGTGGCTAAGCTAGAAAAGAGAGTGACCAAATTGGAGAAGGATAAGCAAGAACTCGGACAACTAATGGATGGTGTGCTCGCTTGCAGGGCTCCTTCAACCAATTACAACATGTACTTGACTGAAAAATTCATGATATTTAAAAAGAATGCTATCATCCAAAATATCCCTCTCTGGGTTGAAAGCAGTTATTGTTTCGAGGAGGCATATATGTCATTTTGTAATCAAGAGAAAGACTTGCTCTGTTAACTATACCAACATAATTTTTTGGTACCTTATAATACAAAATGGAATCCCAACTATGTTACAGGGGATGTCCAATTGAGGGCATTTGTATCGTATTTGAGAAATCAGGCCAGTTTGTTGGATGATCTGAACATTTATTTGCATAATTCCGAGAGCCTTCTGTGGGTTATATGAGAACATCCAAAACCTGTGGAGGTGATAAAATAACATCAAAAATACGTCAACTCTCCAGAAGTAGTAGAGGTTATCTCCGAGAACAGGGAGATTACCATTGCATATTGCGCACACCAAATTCAATTATTGGAAACTAAGGCACAGGGAGGATGTAAGGCAAGGTGGGATAGCATGGGAAAACAACCCCGAAATAAAGATCCATTTACATACCTCAACTTAAAGACAACCTTAACAAGGGTTGCTCAGTATATTATTGCTATGGGACAGTGTGGGAATCACTGGATAGGTCTTATATTTCGATATCCAATGATCTAGCTTCCAACAAGGGTATATAAAAAGAAATATACGCTGACAAAAAAAGAAGAATTTGATTGCTGGAATGTAATTATGGAGATAGGATGGTATCTTCGTCCTAATGAACCAGGAAATAGTGATTATTGTATCAGCAATCTTCATGAGTGTCCCCCTTCATTCACATATTCAGATTGACAGACTGGGTCACCGTTGCTGACACACTAGCTCATAGTTGCTGCAACACTAGGTCACTGTTGCTGCAACACTGTGTCACCGTTGCTGCAATACTGGGTCACCGTTGCTGCAACACTGGCTCACCGTTGCGGCAACTCATAGACAGTAAAGGCATTATATTTGATGTTGTAATATATAACTCTCCATTTTGTTTTGTTAGTTATAAAAAACTAATAAAATTGTGTTTGACATGTTTAGTTACAATTTCATTGCAGCTCCTCTAATAATTTTGTTACATTTCCATTTTTTTTATTCAAATTTATATATCATATTATTGTTTGCACACAAATATATGCATCTATGCAAACTGGCTCACAGTTGCTAATACACTGGCTCACAGTTGCTAACACACTGGGTCAGAGTTGCTGCAACATTGGCTCACCGTTGCTGCAACACTGGCTCACCATTGCTACAACTCATAGATAGTAAAGGCATTATATTTGATGTTGTAATGTATAACTCTCCAGTTTGTTTTTTTAGTTATAAAAAATTGGTAAAATTGTGTTTGACATGTTTAGTTACAATTTAATTGCAGTTCCTTTAACAATTTTGTTACATTTCCATTGTTTTTATTCAAATTTATATATCAGATTATTGTTTGCACACCAATATATGCAACTATGCAAACTAGCTCACAGTTGTTGACACACTAGCTCACAGTTGCTAACACACTGGGTCACCTTTGCTGTAACACTGGGTTAGAGTTGCTGCAACACTGGCTCACCGTTGCTACAACACTGGCTCACAGTTGTTGCAACTCATAGAAAGTAAAGGCATTATATTTGATGTTGTAATATATAACTATCTAGTTTGTTTTGTTAGTTATAAAAAACTGGTAAAATTGTGTTTAACATGTTTAGTTACAATTTCATTGTAGTTCCTCTAATAATTTTGTTACATTTCCATTGTTTTTATTCGAATTTATATATCAGATTATTGTTTGCACATCAATATATGCAACTATGAAAACTGGCTCACAGTTGCTGACACACTAGCTCACAGTTGCTGACACACTGGGTCACCGTTGCTGCAACACTGGGTCAGAGTTGCTGCAACACTGGCTCACCATTGCTGCAACACTGGCTCACCGTTGCTGCAACTCATAGACAGTAAAGGCATTATATTTGATTTTGTAATATATAACTCTCCGGTTTGTTTTGTTAGTTATAAAAAAACTGGTGAAATTGTGTTTGACATGCTTAGTTACAATTTCATTACAGTTCCTCTAATAATTTTGTTACATTTCCATTGTTTTTATTCAAATTTATAAATCAGATTATTGTTCGCACACCAATATATGCAACTATGCAAACTGACTCACAGTTGCTAACACACTGGGTCACCGTTGCTGCAACACTAGGTCACCATTGCTACAACACCGGCTCACCATTGCTGCAACTCATAGACATTAAAGGAATTATATTTGATGTTGTAATATATAACTATCTAGTTTGTTTTGTTAGTTATAAAAAATTGGTAAAATTGTGTTTGACATGTTTAGTTACAATTTCATTGTAGTTCCTCTAATAATTTTGTTACATTTCCATTGTTTTTATTCGAATTTATATACCAGATTATTGTTTGCACACCAATATATGCAAACTAGCTCACAGTTGGTGACACACTGGCTCACGACTGCTGACACACTAGGTCACCATTGCTGCAACACTGGGTCAGATTTGTTGCAACACTGGTTCACCATTGCTGCAACACTGGCTCACCATTGCTGCAACTCATAGACAGTAAAGTAATTATATTTGATGTTGTAATATATAACTCTCCAGTTTGTTTTGTTAGTTATAAAAAACTGGTAAAATTGTGTTTGACATGTTTAGTTACAATTTCATTGCAGTTCCTCTAATAATTTTGTTACATTTCCATTTTTTTTATTCGAATTTATATATCAGATTATTGTTTGCACACCAATATATGAAACTATGCAAACTGCCTCACAGTTGCTGACACGCTGGTTCACAGTTGTTGCAACATTAGGTCACCGTTGCTGCAACACTGGGTCACCGTTGCTACAACACTAGCTCATTGTTGCGGAAACTCATAAACAGTAAAGGCATTATATTTGATGTTGTAATATATAACTCTCTAGTTTGTTTTGTTAGTTATAAAAAACTGGTAAAATTGTGTTTGAAATGTTTAGTTACAATTTCATTGCAGTTCCTCTAATAATTTTGTTACATTTCCATTGTTTTTATTTGAATTTATATATCAGATTATTGTTTGCACACCAATATATGCAACTATGCAAACTGGCTCACAGTTGCTGAGACACTGGCTCACCATTGCTGACACACTGGCTCACCGTTGCTGCAACACTGGCTCACCATTACTGCATCTCATAGACAATAAAGGCATTATATTTGATGTTGTAATATATAACTCTCTAGTTTGTTTTGTTAGTTATAAAAAACTGCTAAAATTGTGTTTGACATGTTTAGTTACAATTTCATTGCAGTTCCTCTAATAGTTTTGTTACATTTCCATTGTTTTTATTCGAATTTATATATCAGATTATTGTTTGCACACCAATATATGCAACTATGCAAGTATGCAAAACCACTTGAAATCTATCTTCCATGACTTACAAAACAATCAATGTATTAAAAGAATGAGTGTAAATGCATGGAGTTATTTAATCACCTTAAATGAAAATTCCATCAAATTAGAGAAATCTCCAACCATATCCTCACCACCTATCAAACATACATGGACATAGTCAAAAAAACATTAATACATCAAATACAAATAATACAGGAATAAATATTAATATCAAATTGAAAAAAAAATCGTGCACAAGAAACTTGGAAAAACATTCATTGTTGGCACGGGGGCAAACTCGCTTGTTGATTTATTCAAACTGAAATGATTCATCTTCACCTACCGAGATATTCAAGTCAATTTTGAATCTTGCGCTGTGTTGCCTTGTTTTTCTTCTCTTTGTAGGGCTTAGGAAACTCTTCTTCCTCTTCAAAGACAACTCAAAAGCACCCAATCCACACTTGAAGTCATAATCCATAATATGAATATTTTTGGCGTCATCCAACAATTTTTTAAGTAAAGCAATCAACTGTTCAATCTTCGTCAAAGTAGCAGGAGGACTGTTTTGAACCAGGTCTAACTAGCCAAATAACTCCTCCTTGGCCATCTCAATTTCTTCAACATTTACATCAACATTGCGACTATCCATGGCAGTTTTGTTTTCATCTTCATTAAGATTGGATACTGCCTCTATATATGACTTAGTTGTGCTTTGATGATTTGGTAATTGGTTTGAATCCATTGAACCGAAACACAACCAACCCACCTTTATGGCATGCTTGCATATGTTGCCAAGAATAGACCATGGGCAATCACAAGTTATGAAATTTGTACGATGACAAGTGACAAGATATTACTTATTAACTTTAGATTGACTCCTCACCCAAAAAGCATGAGACATTTGCGAATGAGGGCTGCAATCACTATCTGGTATTCTTTTTTCTTTTTCCATTGATGATTCCAACTGTTTCTCTTTCTTGTAATTATTTAAAAGTCCTTCCTTTTTTAGAATTTTCTTAAACCCATAACAGGGTACAACATTTTTTAGAACATATACCAACCAATCCATCCTACAAGAACATTTCTTTCGTCTATCAGATAGAAAGTTTGTCTTTAGGTAACAGTGATATGATTCCATAGCATTGTTTGTCTCCTGATTTGCATGGGGAAAATCCTGACAACCTTTTACCCACATCCCTAATTGCATAAAATTTGGGTTAATGAAGATATTTCATCCATATTTCAAACCAAAAAGAGAAATTTAACTTAAGAGTTTTTCAACTTACAAATCTTGTCACCAGCAACCCAATTCTTGTGGAAATAGTCTTGGAACTTTTCCTGATAAGAAAATTTGTAGAATAAAGCATTAATTGCAGTGATGAATTCAAAATTGGAACAATAATTCATAATTAAACCCAAATCACTAAACATTTCTTTTGCTATTTCTGGATTATTGGCCAATCGATTCACATTTTTTAGCCATGCTCGACGTACGTGCCAAACACACAAGATAACATTGCACCTTGTGATTCTCCTGCCACATTCAATTCATTTCAAGCATGTTATTTTTGTAATAAATACAAGTTGTACTATAAAATAATAATATTGAAGCTACCTTAAAGCACCAATTTCAGCCAATGCATCATCAACCATGAAAGCATTAACTTTCCAACTATGATCAACTTGGTGACACCTATGCATGAGCTACTCCAACCATAGCGAAATGTCCTGTGATGTATTATGTGATGCCACCACCCATACAACTGGCACCCCACTTTGTTGGTGATCAAACACGATGAGTGTGTACAATTGATACTATCACATTCAAAATACATAGATCATCAACTTCAGATCATCAATCATTATTAATCAAGTTATTGTACTAGATCAATCATTCTTAATACACTCACCCCATACTTATTCATGCTGAATGTCAAATCCATGGCTATTAGGCTATTATTCGATAGCTTCACCATGGTCTCCAACATCCACTTCATCTGAATTCCAATTATAAAAGGGACATCTCCACCATTGGGCTTTTGATAAAATAAAAAAATCATTTTGGTGTTTCCTATACCAAAGGTTCACACTCATTTCATCCTTCTTATGTAACTGATAATTTCCTTTCATTAGATGATTATATATGTTAACAACAACGTTTCTACACAAAAAGAAATCCCTATCTCGAGCTGCAGCATCCATGTCAATATATTTTTTAACATGCATTTTGCAAACAGAGCCAACTGGCACATCCAAAAAGAAACAACTCTCTACATAGGAAACCATGTCCCTTGATAACTTTGGTTGATGCAGCACCCTAGCAAGACCTGAGGTGTCATGTTGGCCATGAAAAGGAAATCCTTGGCTATCTACATGCTCATACATGTTATATGTTATTATCGAACCTCATGGATTTTAACCATAATTTTTACAATGAAATGGCATTGGCATCCCCTCTTTTTCACAAATGAGTATTTTCTCTTCACTTAATCTTGTCCCCTTCTGTCATCAGGGCCATATGAACAAGCATAACTGCATAAAATTTTTTGGAAACTCAATACATATTATTCCATGAAAATTGTTTGAGCATTATTCATACCAACATATATACATAGGATTTATAAAAAGACTTACACTTCATATACCAAGGAAGCAGTAGGCCTTGAGCCTAGGCATTTGCTTTGTACCCAGGTGAAAGAACATGGAGCATTTGGGTTCATTTCCTCTCCTTTAATAAAGTCTCCAATCCTAGTTGAAGGAATTTTTTCAATCTGATCTAAGGAGTCCATGTTTTTTCCTTGTACAAGAGACCAATCTAAATCCGACCTAGAGAAGATGAGATTTTATTTAGGGTTTTGCACTGGAAGGGAAATTATTTATTCCCATTTCACTTGCTTCACCATTTTTAAGCGAGTATCTATTTAAGTGAGTTCTCGCAATGGTGGAGTGGGCGCAAAGGGGATTCTCACTTAAAAATAAATTGACATCGAATTAAAACATAGACCAAACCGGTTTTCAGTAGCCCTCCAACGACTCTCCCTTTTGTTCAATCCAACGACATTTGTTCAATCGAATTTTTAGTAGCATTCCAGCAATGGCTTTCATTCTGTCATATTCAATCAGTCCATTAGTTAAGGAGATGTTCAGCTCAATGACATGATCATTCAACGCCTCTCCCCCATCTTCCCTCGACTGGTTTTCACCGACCTGTTCACAGTGGGCACGAGAAATTTGCATTCATGGGCACTCTCGTGCATAGGTGGGTAGGAGGAAATGGTAACGGCCCGTGGCTCCTACATGGGCTCCTTTGAAAGAAACATTTCATGTGATAGATATGGAGATAGAGACGGGGAGATGCTTGGGGCCACGTTTGCCGGAGGGATTTGCCAGTCGTCGGGGGCGCAAAACCCGAAGGCCATTCTGTCGAATGGTTAGTTTACTCCCTTTAAATAGCACCTGTGAGCCTCTAATTAAGCCCACAAAGCACCATCAGCATCTTCTAAACCTAAAAAATCCACTCATACACCTCCATCCTTGCCCCCATGTGTTCAAGCCTACCATAAGCCACCATAACACTTTCTTCTCATGGCTGAAAAGCAACACATTTTCAAGCATAGTTAGGTCATGAATAGTTGCATGAATAAAAGCATGATAGATAGTTCATAGGGTAAGTAGAGTGTGTTTATCCATTTGGTCCAGAAAAGTGTGATCAAGTAAGTTTCCTTATGCCATTTCAATTCAGCAATTTACTTCATGCAATGATACCTAGGTTTCTTTTCAATTCTTATCATAGTCTAATAAATAGATTTCTTTCATTGCAGAATAGTTAGATGTACTTGTTTTTTTTAGTATAGTTTTGTACTAGCTGATAGTCCCATGGCTTTGAATCATTTTTAGCCCTAGGCCTAATTTCAGAAGTGTGACAGAATTCACCTAGAAACTCTAGAAGTAGCACCTTTTGTAAAACTTAGAAGAGGATGACATGAGTAGAATGCATATGCTGTGTAAATAGCACTATCACCTCCAAGATTGTATGAACCTCAGGTTGATAAAGTAAAGTAGGGTAGTCTCTGGGAGTTGTAGAATTATTGGTGCAATACTAGGGCTCACTAAGTGTGTGGCAGTTTTAGTATCTTTTTACAATTTTTTGCTACTTCTTCTGCTTATCTTGTATTACACTTGATTTGAATATGTTGATGCTCCCTCAAACTTAAATTGGATTTATCTATGGCGCTAGTCATAGTACTCGTAATTTGTCTTCCACGGCTTGGGATATTTATTCACCCACTTATGATTTAGTTAATAGTCATGGAATATTCCTTGGTCGGCCAACGAATAACATCGCAAAATATAGTGTTCTTATTGAACTATTGTTTGATGCCATTTCATTTGTTATTCGTTAATTGATCATTGATCATTAGGTTATATTCTCAACTCATAGTATTACATTTAAACAATGTATATTCAGTAGTATGTTCCACAATGTTAAGAATGTTTTTGCGGGTTCATCTCTTGGAGAGAGAGTTTGATTATATTGAATATCAACACATTCCAAGACATTTAAAAACATTAATTGATGCATTGGCTAATTATGTTTTAAATCGACATTTGTAACATCTATAAGAAAGAAATGAATATTCATCCACAAATTGTACAAGATAAACTGAGATAACAGGAGTAGTTTCCATTAATAAAAAATTTAGTAAAAAAGTGTGGCTTTAAAAAATTACATCCAAGACATATGAGGCCTCGTGGCCTTTATCATCTGAACATGTCGATATATCAAAAAAACAGAATCTATCCTTATGAATAGCAGCTAAGCATGGTGATCATGGTAGAAGACGATGGTGCGATCTACTCATCGTAGCAAACGACTAATTGGTCCAGGAAATCCCACAGTATGCCTATGGTAATGGAGATGAAAATCATCAATCCTAGTGCCTAGGATGTCTAGATTCAACCTCTCTAGGTTGTGCTCAAGCTTAGCTAAGGCCTCTGCTACATTAGGGTTTGGTACCACAAGAGTTTTTAGCCATTGGCTGATCACCACGTCTGTCAAATTGATGTAATAATGCTAGTATGACCGGGACCACGTCTGCATGATTATTTCAGATAGCTATTCTTGGATGTCAAAAAAAAAAAAAATTAAAATACAAAACAACCAAAATGTGAAATTTTTACCTATGTTACCCCACTGCATTCCTGCTGGAAGTGGGATATCTGGATCACCAGTGTAATCCATGCCTGCATATGGGAAGTCCTTGATCATGATTATCTGACATTCCAACCACCTAAAAAACTCAGGAGTGTATCTCACAACTAGGCCATCACCACCTTCATCGTGTGCCATCAATGAAACCCAATGTATCATATGAGTATCTCAAGGTCCTCCTGCATCTATAAATACTTGTTGTGGGGAAAGAAGGGGAATCCTCTCTAAAGAAAATAAGATCACAATGGTACCATACCCAAAGTATTTAAGTTTTGCAGTATTTTTTCTAGTAAATTTCCCTTTCATATGGGAAACAACCCCCTCACACCAGTTTAAAATGGTAGGCTATGAACACTCCATTGAAATCTGCATTTGGTCCTTAATGAGTAAATGAAGTGAAACACTTCCACATAGTTATGAAATAATGAAGGCAATGGTTATCAGAGGAATTCTCTCAATAATTTTGATGTCAATCCATCCATATTTGTGTTGGGACCCTTGAAAACATTGTTCCCTTAAGTAAGTTGTTTTTATTTCTCTTTTAGCCCCCTAATTTGCTCTCTTTTTACCATTTTTCCCCTCCTAAATCATAACCATTTACCTCTGTTTAACCTCCTTTCTGCACCCTAATCTTGCACCAGTCCAAGCACAGTGACATATATCGTATAATCCTTTATTCTTCATGTTTTAATTCAATTTAGCATTAATTAAATATTTATTACATGATTTCTTAATTTCAAATCACTTTTGTAACTTATCGATATCACCAATGGTTATTTGATAGCTAGAGTGCTTACAGTGACCGCTGATCTTAGTGCAGGATTGGAGCTTGCACTAGTGCCAGCACAATAGATCTTCGTGGTAGATCTGAACCTCCTCGATCACCGCCTTGTCTTCAGCCACGACAGCACGAATGATTCAAAAACAACCAAGATCAATCCGTGAAAGGCGAAAAGATTGGAGATTAGCTACGACCGGTTTTGTTAGCCGCTTAATTTTGAAGGCCGAATGCTAAATTCTACATTCTTGTATAAATCAGTTGAACGATCTGTTTCGGCCTTCGGCCAACAGATCTATATAATGTAAAGTGTAAATAGGACTTAGGGAGGAACTTTTGGAGCAGAGTTTTTAGAGCGAAATTGATAGGCGGTAACAGGTTGTTTTGTTATCGCCCGAATATGGGCTGGACATTGTATTAATGTGTGTATTTTCCTCAATGAATCAATAAAATGGTTTTTCCGACTCATGTTTTAGAAATTGTGTTTCTGTTTTTAAGCTGATGAATTAACTAGTTTACTGAGCAGCATTTTAGCTTAAGAGGGAAACGCGTTGTTTGGCTAGGGCCTAGCCAACCCAACATGTTTACCCTATTTTTTGTTTCCTGTAATGTGTGTTTATATTATTAAAGTGTGATTTAACTTTCAGCACATGTATTCCTGTCTTAGTGAAAATGGATCTATCATGCGAAGTAGATACATTTGCTTCACCTGCAATTTACTTTCCTACATTTAATTTCAGATTGGATTTCCCGCCTGGTCAAGCAGGAGAAGTGAACCTGCATCAGGGCATGTTGGTGTGATATTTCTTTTTCCTGCAATTCTGTTTATTTGGTTTTCCCTCACCTGGTACAAATAGGAGAAATGAACCTGCACCAGTGCACGTTGGTGTTATGTAGCAAGTTTTCTTAATCTACTTTCTGCAATCTTCTTTCTTTCTTTAAATGCTTATGATAGGATAAATAATTGTTTCATTACTTCTGCATTTTTTTAAAATCAGAAACATTCACTTTTATGTGTGCAATTTGATTTGATAGAAAACTAGCACTTGCAATAATTGAATACTCATTTTAAGGATTAAATATTAAGTGCATGAAGCTTTGATCCAGTGCAAGAACTAGTTTCTTGCCACAAGATCTGAGTGCTCTGAGCCTTGAAAAGTTCGAGCCCTTGCATGAAGTAAAAAGCCTTCAGTAAAGACACTATTTATACCTTCTACATAAATCTTTGATCCTGCACTAGTGCAAGATAGATTAATGCAAGAAGGAAATCTCTAAGGAAGCAGGTTTAAGGGCCCATCTAATGAGACTGCTAAAGTGTCTCTGCTAAGGGAAAACACACACTCAATAGATTAAAAAACCATTAGTGGGAGTGATTGCCTTTTATCTTTTATTCTCTCTTGCAAATTCATACTTCCTCATTCTAGTCTTAGATTATTTTTGATGGTTCAAGTTTCCTTTTTCTCTTTTGATTTGATTCTGCAATCTTTCCTTTAAAGAAAGTAGGGATTTACATTAGGAATATTCATATGATCTCTGGCATTGCTTATGCTTCGTCTCTAAGTTTACGATTCCCTCGGGTTGACAAATTAAGTGTTGAGGAGTTTGCTTAAGTGTAATTCCTACACCCAACATTTTGGCGTCGTTGCTGGGGAGGCGATTTGATTTGGTAAGAATTTTTTGATTATACAATAGAGGTAATTTTTATTTATTTTTGTAGTGTTGTTTCTTTGAAGGAATTTTATTGGTGTTAATTGATTTCTGACAAAAAAAATTTAGAAGTTTCTGTTATTATTTTTCTTTATTTTTTTCCTTTTGAAATGAATGCCTATAAAAGGTAAGGGTTCAAAGTCCCCTAAGGGCCGAAATAATTATGAAAACAATTTTCATATTAGGTCTCCTTCTGTAAGTAAGAATCCCAATCCAATTCAAACCCATCACGCAGGAACAATCCACCTGGATTCTCATGGTAATAGCTCAGGTGTGGATCAGCCTGTGGAGAGTGATACAAGTAAAAGGGGAACAATGGTGGACCAAGAAGATCATTTGGAAGGGACTGGTGACAACCAGGTAAGTGAAGAACAATCCACTTTTGTGTTTCTAATTGTGGATCCTGATACTGTGGCACAAATGAAGAATATTCCACCATCAACTCTCCCTCATTTCCATGGTAAAGTTCATGAATATCCTGACTCTTTTCTATTTGAGTTTGATATTCTGTGTAGAAGTTATGATTATGCAACTGATGCTCAGAAGTTAAGATTATTTCCTATTACCCTCAAGGACTCAACTCTACACCGGTTTATGGGGTTAGGAGGAAACACTATAACCTCTTGGGATTAGATAAAGAGAGTGTTTTTGTCTAAATATCAAGAATATTGCAAAACTCGGGACATGTAGGATGAAATTTTTACAATCATACAAGATGATGATGAAATTCTTGAAGATTATCAAGAAAGATTTCTATATATTTTACAAAGGTCAAAACTTAAGCTTGATCCCAACACTATTAGAACCTTTTTCTTAAGAGGACTTACTGATAATGCTCGAAATAATTTGAATTTGTTAGGACAAAATGATATTTCTCAGCAAAATTTTGATCAAATTTGTGAATTATGCAGGAAATTTTCAAGAAACCAGTATAGATCCAGTAGAGGAACTCGAAATAGAAATAGAAAAATTGAATCCACTGATGCTATGATTATTGTACTAGAAAATAAAATGGAAAACATGAAAATTGATATAATGAACACTATTACCAAATAGTTAGACTGCTTAAAATTTCAGCAGAAACTTATGAAGGAACAAGAGTCATTATGTATTTTTTGTCCTAAATGTAGAGACAAGCATCCTCCTATAGAGTGTCCTCTTAATTTGAAAGAAACTAATAAGTTTGTTATTTGTGCAGAAGACCATATCACAGAGAAATGTCCCTCTATACTAGGACTTAAAGCTGTATTTACAGGGGGAGAGCCTGCAGCTGAATACTTGAACGCTGTGGGAGCAAGAAGGAATTGGCCTCAGGTAGGTACAGGTATGGCTTCTGAATTTTCTCCACACTATTTTGGTTATAATTCACATGCATATTATTATCCTAACTCTCATCAACAGTGGCAGTATGGGAATCAATATCAACTGGGAAACCTCCTCAACCATGGCAACAAGGTTGGAGAGGGCCAACTCATTCTCCATATTCCTACCAGCCACCTATACATTCATATCCATCTACACATGCACCTTATTCAATGCCTCAACTTTCGAGTCAGTCCACTCCACCATTGCCTTTACCTCCACCCTTTCGACCTCCTTAGTTTCCTGCCCAACCTATGCCCAATCCTAATAATAATAAAAGAGTGCAAATGATCTATGTAACAAACCCACCTTTATAATTCAAATACCAGTCTATTCCAATTGGGGTTCATGATATTCAATTAAGATCGGGAAGAACTGTAACATCAAAAAATCAGAATCAACCTATGGTGATCATTGAAGAGAAAGGAGAAGAGGAAACTATTAACCATTCTCCGAAAGTTGTCACTAAGCAGCCCTTACCCTCTGAATCCTTGCCATCTTCTTCCAACCAGCCTCCCTTCCCAGAGAGGCTAGTAATGGAAAGGAGTGAGCTTATTTCTGAGACTAGTTTGGCATCTGAGCTTCGAAATATTTTCATTAAGATACCTTTGCTTCAAGCCATCAAAGAGATCCCCATTTGTACCAAGATTATTAAGGAAATCTGTCTCAAGAAACCCGAGAGGAAGATATTGGAACCCCAAACCATTCAATTTATTGGTAGGGCAGCAAAATTGATGACGGGATGTGTGTCTATGTAAAAATATACTGATCTCAGAAACCTTGTTCTCTCAGTTCATATTGGTAATGTCCTTGTCTTTAATGTTCTTATAGACCTAGGGGAAGCCATTAATTTCATGACTAAGAAAACCATGGATCAAATTCGGTTCTCTCATCTTCGCCCTACTCCCACTGTGCTTGAATTAGCAGATAGATCTAAAATTAAGCCAGAAGGAGTATTGGATGATGTGATCGTCTCATTAGATTCTTGGGAATATCCTGCTAATTTCATTATGCTTCAGCCAAAGAACCCAATAGGAGGACATCCCTTGATCTTGGTTCAACCGTGGCTTGCTACGGCCGATGCATATATTGGATGTCATTCCAGTGATATGTATATTTCACATGGAGATTCTAGGAAGAAAGTTACCTTATAACCCCTGCTAGATCCATTCATGACCTTTGAGATACTTTATGGTTGGATCAAAGAAGTGATGAGGAGACTCAGTCTATTTCCCTTATCCATCATTATACTGGGTCTTCACAAGAAGATGAGATTCAAGATTTTTTGAATAATCTAGACACTATGCCTAATTTTGAGCCTTTAAGCCAAATTTTCAGCCTAGATTTTCAAGAAAATCATGATTCTCATTCTTCTATACCACAACATTTGACCACTCTCTTGAGTACTCTTGAGCCTGATACCACTCTTGTTGAGATTAGCCCTGGTAAATCCTTGCATATCAGTTCAGATTTGGACTCATCTTAGCAGGAGTTTCTTGTGAATTTGTTGCAAAACCATCTTAGTGCCTTTGCTTGGGGCTATGAAGATATGAAGGGTATCCCTCCTGAAACTTGTACACATCATATATACATTTAGGAAGGGACCCAACCTGTCTGAAAACCCCAAAGGCGAATGAATCCAACTCTAAGAGATATTGTGAAGCAAGAAGTACAAAAACTCTTAGATGCTGATTTTATCTATCCTATTTCCAACAGTCAGTGGGTCTCTCCATTAGTGCTAGTACCTAAAAAAGATGGAAGATGGTGTATTTGCATTGATTATCGAGAATTGAATAAAGCCACTCTTAAATATTACTTCCCTCTCCCTTTCATTGATCAGGTGCTTGATACCCTTGCAGGAAAGAAATGTTTCTCCTTTTTGGATGGCTTCAGTGGTTATAACCAGATACAGATTGCACCCGAAGATCAGGATAAAACTACTTTTACATGTCCATGGGGGACATTTGCTTATAAAGTGCTTCCCTTTGGTTTATGTAATGCCCCAGCTAAGTGCTTCCCTTTGGTTTATGTAATTCCCCGGCTACCTTTCAAAGGGCAGTCCTGGCTATTTTTGCTGATCTAGAATTTGTAGAAATTTATATGGATGACTTTTCTGTGTTTGGTGATTCTTTTCAGGAAGCTCTCAAAAATCTGGAGAAAATACTTCTTCATTGGCAAGAAGCCCATCTCGCTTTGAGTGACAAGAAATGTAGATTAATGTGCAAAGTGGCAGTGGTACTTGGCCATTTGATTTATGATAAAGGTATCCAGGTTGATCCAGCAAAAATTGAAATCATTCTGCATCTTCCTGCACCCAAAACTCAAAGGGAAGTAAGAGGTTTTTTAGGACATGCTGGTTACTATAGAAGATTCATTGAAAAATTTTCAAAGATAGTTTCCCCTCTTTCCAACTTCTAGCTAAGGATAGTGAATTTTCTTGGTCCACGGCTTGCCAACAGTCTTTTGAAACATTGAAGGAAAAGTTGGTGCAAGCAGCAGTTTTGCGAGGTCCAAACTGGTCCCTGTCTTTTCATTTTCCTCTGATGCTTCAAATTTGGCTATTGGCGCAACTTTAGGACAAGAGGAAAATAAGAAATCATATGCTATTTATTATATTAGTAAGAATTTGTCTTCCGCTGAATTGAATTGTACAGTGGTCTTCAAAAAATTACCCCAAGAACCCTTGAAGAATCTTCACTCTATTTCAGAGTAGGAAACAAACTGATCGATGGAAAATTCTGTCACAAAACCTCCTAGCACACTGTCAACCCAATGGTCCATCGTGCGAGTGATGGTGTTATCAGTCTTTTCTAACTGTTGGATCAATTATGGGGTCCACTGTGTGACCCGCTCGTCTTTCCAACACTTCTAAAATTCAACCAACCTTGCGAGCCACTCCTAGATCTCGATCACAATTGTTACAAAGAAGATCTCATAGATCTCCATGAAGATATACTTATTCTTCCACTCTTCGGTGGTCAACCTCTTACTGTGGTTTTCTTTTACTGTGAATTCCTAAACTTGTTGTTCAAACCATTCATCAATTTCTTTTCTTTCAGGTTTCCAATACGGCCTTGGCATTACCCAATCGCTCTCTCAAAATGATCCTGGTCCCAGCAACAGAAACATTTGTTGGCTCGAGGGGTCCTGACCCAGGTTCGGAGGTTAAGGTTTGCCAACAAACCCCTATACTATTGGCCCTTTCGGCAGTGACTTGCTTACGCAGGCCAAAGTCTCACCCGAAGCAGTATGGGAGGGTGTTGGAACTAGGTTTCCGCACCCTGGGAGAGGGTAGGTAAGTCAAGCAGAGCTGGGTTCAACCTTATAGTTACCAGATCTTATATCACAGAGCCCTGATCTACTGATATCCTTCTCATCCACGTGCGCAATACCAATTATAATCACATTAACTAACAGATCATAGACTTACAGAACATTACCACAGTTATCATATAAAGCATAACAGAACAGATCCAGATTGCAACATAAACAAGCAACACAAGTACTTTCGCAGCTTAAATTAATAACATAGAAGCATATATACTCAATCAGATACCATAGATTCACATTAGCAATAATTCCAATAGATTTAGATATTCCAACAGCCTTACGCATTAATTAATCCTTCAGATTTACTTACAATACCCAAAACCCAACCTGCGCACACAGCAGGAGAGAAGATCTCCGCGCACATAGCCAGTAGGAGTCCTTACCCAACCAACCCTAAAGATATAACAGTTCACACGTAGCATCAATTCCAATTCATTCCTACCTATCGACTCAAAAAATTTCAACTATTTATACTACTTTAGCCAAAGTATCCAATGGTCTGCAAACCGTGGTTTTCGGACTCTTGGTCTACCCTTAACCCAATTACAGTGCATTAGGGGCTTTGACCCACCCAAAAACCCCTGCGTTAGACTAAATATAATCAAAAATATACAAAATGGACCAGATTCGCAGCTTTGTAGGAGACCCTGTTCCAACAACCAAGCTCAGGGATCTTGCAAGCAAGCTTTCATCATCATCAATCAAAGCATATCATTCACAAGCTCCATAACACCAAATTGCTCTTCAACCTCAAGTAACCATGTATTGCTCTCAAAACTCATAAAAATCCAACATTAAAAATGATTCCTCAATGCTCTATTTAACCAGCAAGGGGGAGAAAAACGTAATAGAGTATCTAGAACCCTATTGGCTAATCATAAATGTCACTATTGTCCTTGAGACCTTGCAAGGCCCAAGGCAGAAAATATCTAAAAAATATATATATTTTCGTACATTTTTAGCAAAGAAAATGATATTTGAGGTCTGACGATCCTCCTAAAAATTTCCAAGTGTATATTGTTGACTTTCCCTCCACTAAGGGTGTAGCACAGGAGCAGGAAAAATGAGTCATCTTACATCATTGTTTTGAAGGCCTTCCCGATGTCAAAAAAGGCTCGGTGATGGCCCGTTGGAAAGAAATTTCAGTATAATTTCTAGATATACTATTGGTTCTCTGAATTTACCTCTAAAACCTGTTCAAAAGTCAAAATTTCCAAGGCTGGTAAAGGCACCGCACATGTCCTGAAAAGCAGGCAAAATGGTGAAAATGTGGGTGTTTTTGACCCTTTTGGAGGACCAAAACAACTCCAATTGATCTGAAACTTTGTGAGCATACTAAATTTGAGATGAGGATTCAAAAAATGTGAGCCTTTCCTCCTGAAGATTCTCTGAGAAAAATCGTAGCACCATGTGTGCTACCCCCTTGGCCCTCAAAATTAGCAAAAAAAAAAAACTTGTCAAAATTCTCCCAAATTTGGTGGATGAGTGCCTCATGGGTTTTGGGAGACCTGTAGAGAGGCTTGTGCCAAGGTTCCAAGCCTAGCTTGGCATTTTTCTTCTTTTAGTGCTTGAATTTCCATCAGGGCATCCTTTAGTTTGGCACTAGCAAGTTTGTTTTTCATGGCATAATGTTTGGTCATATTTTTCTGGAGAGCAAGGCCCCTCTTTATCTTCTTGAAGTAATTGTGTTCATTCTTGTAGTACTGAATGATACGTTGTGCCATCTCAAAATACCTCTCCCACTCCCTGATTTGGGCATCTTTGCTTCGGAGTATTAGTCTAGTGGCCACCTCCTTATCCTCATTATAACTGTCAAGGTCAATAAATTGTGGCTTTTGAGTAGTTTGCCTGCCTCCCTTACCTTTCTTATCATTTTTTATCTTTTCTTTGCCCTTGTCAAGCCTTTGAGCTGATTTAGATGGCAAGTTCCCTTGCCTTTTGGAGGCAGCAAACACTTGCCTTGATCCTCTTTGATATGTGAGAGGAAGAAACTCAAAATTGTTTACTAGAATGCTCTTACCATCTCTGATCTCAAGATTGCCTTTCCTTTCATCAATGATCTCTACATTCATGTCTTCTTCATTTTTTTCTTGACTGCCCTCTTGAAAGGTACTTTCATTTTCCTTCATGCTAACATTACTGTCATGATCTTCATCACTGTCATCCACCTCTTGAGTGTCCTTTTGGTTCATAGTATCATTATCAGTCATCATGTTTTCTTCTCCATCATCCTCTTCTGTGTTTGCAACATTATCATTTCCATCATCATTTTCTGTGTTGTCACTATTATAGGTGTCTCTGTCAGTGTCTTCATTACTATTTTGAGAATTTTCATCATTTCCATCCTCTTCCATATATTCTGCATTGTCATTTGTTCTAAATTGTCCTCTTCGTCATTGTCATTGTTTTGCCTATTGTCATGCTTACTGTTTTCATATTCATCACTGTCATGTTCACTGCCCTCTTCTTCTAATTCTGCCTCTGTCTCTTATTCAAATTCTGCCTCTATCTCTTCTTCTAATTCTGCCTCTGTCTCTTGACTGTAATTTGTTTCTTCCTCCTCATTTGGCTCACTCCCTTCTTCTTCTTCACTATTCTGCTCATTGCCTTTGTCCTCCTCTTCATTGTTTGGCTTATCACTGCTTTCTTGTTCTAAGTTGTATTCTTCTTCATAATCTGCTACTGATTCTTGATTTTTATCATCATCCTTCTCATCATCATTTTCTTCCTCATGGTTTTCATTTTCTATTTCCTCATGACTATCAATATCTACCTCATCATCTGTTTCTTCTTCCTCATTGTCCTTTGTTTCTTCCTCATCATCATTTTCTTCATTTTCACTTTCTTCTTCTTCGTCATTTTTCCTTTATTCTTAACTGTCATTTTCCTCTTGTTCTTCATCACTTTCTTCTTGTTCTGATGCTTTAGGAGAAGGTGAAGGAGCGAAGTTCTCGTGGGGATAGGATTTATGTGTGGTTGAGGAATCATGGTCAGTGGGGGTTGATGGAGGAAATGAGGAAGGTGGATGAGATGATGAGGGTAAACTTTGCAAAGGAAGAGGTTGTGGATTTGTGAAAACATCATGGGCGATGAATACTTCCCATGGGATACCTTGTTGCTCTAATTGATGCAACATAATCATCTTGATAAGAGAATGGTGGAAAATACTTTGCATTTGTTGTGAAGGATGCCTATTTTGCACAATGTATGACATCTTATCAATCCTTATATATAGGTAATAAGGCAAATGCAGTAGCTTGGCCCTAGTGAAGTGCATAAGTAGTCTTATATGGTAGTAATAAAGTCTAGAAAACCTCCCCTCACATGTAAAATAATTCATGACGACTTTCATTAAAGGGATATGTCTTTCCAACAGATGGGAAAATGGAAAAATAGTCTTACAATCAGTTTGGTATCTTAGTTTCAAGAAAGTTTGATAATGGCTCAAGTCCAAATTCACCTGTTTGAACCATTTTTATCCCATGCAAGGTATTCTAGTGGCCATAGCAATTGTATTGGTGGATAGCTCAAAATTTTTCCCAGCTAGATGCACTTGATGGTCATGGAGGTTGAGGACAAAAATTCTAGTCAACTCAGGGTGATTTTGGACTCTTTGTACCTTCTCAGAGAAATCAAAACAACCCACCTCTTGAAAATAGGCAACTATTGTAGGAGAGATTTTCAACTCCATGGTGTTCAAAGGTTCAAACCTATTTAATTTTCCACCCTTTCTATGTTGTCCCCTAGAACTTTGGCCTCCCTTGCCACTGTCAACACTGCCTTCTCTTGACATTTTTTTTTTTTACTCTTTCTTTGAAAACAAAACCCTGAACTACTTGTGAAATGGTATGGAGAGGGAAAGTGAGATGATAATGAGAATGGCAGTGAAGGAAAATGATGAGGGATTAGGAAAGCAGTCTTAGTGTATCTTTATAATGTAGATGATTGAGTGTTATTGAATCAATAGATTTTTTAGCATGGTGACCAAGCTTTCTCTTCCTCTAGGGTTTCTGACTTTCTCTCTAAGTTCACCCTTTAAAATAGTATGAAAGGTGGTTATAGATCTAAATACCTCTTAAAAACCCTCAAGAGGTGCCAAGCAGAGACATGGAGGATCTCTTAGAAAATTTGGAGGCTTGCATAGCTTTGAAAAGCATCCTGGCTAAATGTGTAGCATAGGAGCATAGCACTCGGGCCAATCAGGTCGGCCTGAACCGCCCAGTGTGGAGTGTGTCAGAGTCTGCATGGTGTCGGGTCAGAACTGAACAGCCCAGCGCGTAGCACTTGAGTGGTCTTTTGTGCAACGTTTGAACGGATGATAGTCGCATAGTAGTTTGAAGGCGTGACAGTCAGGTGTCAGGCCTTTGCATGTCCCTGCACATATCACACTTCCACAAGTGCATAGCGCCCTATTGCAATTCCCAAAGAGAGCACACACAGGCGCATAGCACAGCTTTACAGTAGCGTATCGCAGGGCTTCTCCTACCTGAATCTTTCCAGAAACCCTGAAATTTCTCTCTGAAGACCTTTTTCTCTCTTTTGCAAATGATAAGTGAACTTGAGTGATAAATGATGATGCTTTTATACCCTTGGAATAATAAATTAAAACTAGAAACCTACCTTGGCTAATGTTTTATCTTTGGTCACTTTATTACTGATATCCTTTTTCTTTTGCAGGAGGTGACTTAAACCTAAAAAATGATCTTTAATCATCTCAACCTTTCTTCTTGGCCGTCATTAGGTAACTGAGGTGATGGATTTTAGCTCTCTTTGACCTGTTGATGTTTATTAAAACTTGTTTTGTTGGTGCCTGTTGGAGTTGTATGGTTTCACTTCGTTTTAACCATTCTCATGTTTTCAACCCCTTTTTATTGAGAGACTAATGGAAACATATAGTATCCCTCTTTGAGATCCCAGAGTGTAAGTGGTATTAAAACAGGGTTGCTCCCCTTCTTACTGATTTTCCAGAGGTATAATGGGTTTGTCTGGCATAGTGACCTTAGTATTTTTAATCAAGTTTATCATTACCTCCCCTTGGCCACTTATGCTTGCTGCAGGTGCCATAACACAGTGAATTGGTCTTCTTAAACTTCCTTTGGAGTTTGACACCTTAATCACTCAACAGTAGAACTCATGCTCAATTTTATTTCTTATTTGACACTTAACCTCCTGCTTTCCTTCTTTGACCATTTTGAAGATATTTGATTGAACTTGAAGGCTTAGACTTCCTCACACTGATACTCTTTACAATTTTTCCCTTTGATGTAGTGAAACATTGTTGCCTTGACAAACCATGTAGGTCACCTTTTGATATAATTTTTCAACTTTTGCCTGTTGTCATCATGGAGGTATCTCGTCTTCATTTCTAGTTTCAATAAATCTTCAATTCATGCACAGTTGTGATGATGTACCTCTATCATTGTGGTTTTGGCTTTGGCTCCTTGCTTGGCAACATTGCTTTAGCAAATCAGTCATAAAAACCCTGATTTTATTTGTTCATAGGTCTACTGCCTCTCCTTTGATGTGGCTGCCCTTAGGGATGATTTTCCCTCTTACCTTACCTCTTCTTCTGTTGATGGCAATCTCATTCATTCCTGCATAAATTTATAAGATGGGAAGCGTCTTTTGCAGAAGATGTGCTTTGATCAAGGAGGTCTCTCTTGAAGGTTTTTTGATCATTTGGACAATCATATGCTAACCTTCTTCCTCTTTGATTGTAGCCTCTTGGAACAAGAAAAACAAAGATTTAGAACATGAAAACAATCCTATGACCTATGAAAACCTTAGGTGACTTAGTGGGAGGCCTTTTGGACTTGGTTTTTGGCTGAAAACTTGCCTTAGGGGTTTTAGGTGTAAAATAGAGTTTTTGACAAAACCTATGCATTGCAGACCTAAAAATTGATGACTTTGATTCAGCTAAACAGCCTAGAAAGGCAACTTGAAACCACCAATTCTTGAGGTACTTGGTGAATAGGAGAAAAGGTCAGGCTACTTGGGAATCCAAGGTGTAAGTAGAAGGGTTAGGCAAGTCAAAACAGAGTGGTAAGGTCAGAGGTGGAAAACATAGTGATAAGGAGTGGCATAATTCAATGATTTGGTCTTCTAGGAGTGATAGGTTTTCCATGACTTGATAGAGTAGTAAAATAGTGAAAATTTTATACCGAGGATGATGAAGGCAGTGAGATTTCTAGAACTCACAATATTCATGAATTTTGTTTATAGAAATCTGGGATAAACATTTAGTCATATATAGAAATAAAAACAAATTATTGATGACTAATAGTGGCTCCATTTGGGGAGGGCAACTCCTTTTCAGGAGGTGTCTATAATTTCATATCTCTTGGTTTCATGAAGATCAGTGCCTCATCCATTGGGCGGATTTTTACTTCTTTTCATTTTCTAATGCTTCCTTGAATTTTTGATCTCAATAATCTGAAACACATGATTGGCTCAACTTCATGTCTACCTACCCAACCTACTATGCCTAGCATATTGTCTTCCTTGGGTGCACTTGGACTGGCAATCCCTTGACATTTTCTTCTTTTGAAAACAAAACAAACTATCTACTTCTACTCTTATTACTTCCAAGAGTTCAGATTATGCTAATGAATTCTTTTTATTCTCTACCTATTCTAACTGACTGTCAATATTGAACTGTATGACAGACTTCATTCTCTAAGCTATATACATGAAATTGAAAGCATGGTTTAAATCAGGATTAGGCAATTTGACTTACCATGGGTTGTGGCATTAGAACAAGCTGCACACAAACATTATTTTTGCAAAAACAAAACTAGAAGGTAATAGGGTTGTGTTTCATCATTAGTTAATCATCCATATCCTTCTCTTTGGTTCAGTTTTAAGCATGTGGAACCAACATATTTCATTCCTAATCTATTTCCTTTTGACAAGTCAAGCTTAAATGATTTGACAAGCTCTCTTTCACTAACTTATCAACACAAATTTAAAGCATGTTCAGCCATGATTAGGCTAGATGATTGAACAAGATCTTATTTTTGAACAAGTAGTGGAATTTAGGCTTGCACACATTCAGTACTACTATTTTTTTGGGTATGGGGTTGTA
Source organism: Pinus albicaulis (assembly GCA_034641835.2). Lineage (NCBI taxonomy): Eukaryota > Viridiplantae > Streptophyta > Pinopsida > Pinales > Pinaceae > Pinus > Pinus albicaulis. The sequence continues at coordinate 2,024,385,845 of CM076575.1, read as the reverse complement.
CCTCATCTTTAAATCTGCCCTCTTTTTTCATATTTTCTCTGTTTTTTAGTTTTAGTTTTTTCATTTTGGATCAGCGTTCTAAGACTAAACAACTAGAAATATGCTCATAGTACTGAGCTTATTTTCATTCCTATCTATTATAATCTAACTTATACATGATATCCATTCATCTGGTGAACTCTCTTTTCCAATACAACCAATCAAGTAGATGATTCCATGGGGGATCGTGGTTCAACTCTTTGAGGGTTTTGAAAAAATCAAAATGCCACTCCCACCTCACTTGTGTTTGAACAGTAGTGCCTAAAATTTTCTTTAAACCTTGCATCAAACTGCTCTTTACATATTTTACTCCCCCTTCAAATGTCTCTAAGAAAATAGCAAAGGGATCTTGGAACAATACCTAGCTTAGACGATTTGGGTGATAAGCTTGATTCATGACTACTTCTTCCTCCACTTTGCTGAGCTTGGGACTCTTTTGGGAAAGAAACTCCTCCTCTTCCTCATGATCATCTGAACTAGTAGCTTCATCATAAATGTCAATACTGTCCTCCAGCAAACCTGATATGCTTGGATTAAGTGTGTTTAATTCTGTTTGAAAGCCATCATGTCGATGAGTAGGAGAACTATTGGACAGTAAATATTTCCGATGAGGTAGTGCAACAACTCTCATGTGATTATCAACTTCTATGCCTTCATGTGAAATTTTTAATTCAATGGAACTTGGTGAATACAAATCTGGAGCTAAGGATAATTCTATGTCATAAATGATTTCCTCATCCATTTTAGGAAGAGGTTTCTCATTAACAATCTACTCAAGAAGTTCTTTGTCTTCCCCAACCTGAACATAAAAATTGAAAGAATGTTGATGTCCAATCACATGAAAGTTATTTCTGATGGACTGAAGTGAAGTAGATCAAAGAGTTAGAGACTCCTAACTTACTTCTAAACTTTCAAGGCTTTCCTCATCAGTGTCGTAGGTGACTTGTATTAGATGATTACTGTTTTCAAGCTGATGATATTGAACTTCATCCCATAAATCAAATGCCAATTTCTCTAAGATTAGCTTCTGTTTGGAGAACATCATCATCATCAGACTGATCAAACTTTGGAGAATCATCAACATAAGTAATGTCACCAATCAACCATATTGGATTAGCAGGAAAATACATAGAAATGTTCTGTTCACATGAAAGTTTAGAGGTTGTTTGCATTCTTATAGTCTGATATATTTCCTATTCAGTTAAAAGAGGAGGCATATTTCTCATTCTTAGGATAGAACTACAACAGTTCTCTTTCTCTTGTGAAGGCTGATTTTGGGGCTGAATATTTTCTGGAGCCTCACCTAGAAGAGATGGTGAATCACCACTTGGGCCTTCAGAGAGATCATGTGGGTTTTATTCTATTTCATGATTGGGTTCTTCCTCAAATAACTCCTCTAGACTGTCATGATAGCTACATTGAGAATGAAAATGATGAATGGCTTCTAATAGATCCTTAGGATGCCAATTTCCTAAAACTTCATCAATGTTTACAAGGTATTGTATGAGATCTTCAGATTGATCACAACAATTTTCAGCTAATGATAAAAATGAACAATTTTCTTTATAATTCTCATAAAATACCTTGTGGAAGTCCTTTAAAGAAAACAAATTACCAGGCTTCAGCCATTCATACAATTCTCTTTCCTTACCCTCTAATGTTGCCATAAAAATTGTCATGAGGCAGTCCTTGTGCCATTCAACCTTTAACCTCTATACTTGTATATGAAATTTGATGAGATGTAACAAGGGGTCATCACATTTTTCTTCTTGAAATATAGGTAGGTTTTTCGTCTAATTTATCTGAGGAATTTTATGTGGAAATACAGGGATATGGTCTCTGTTCATCGGGGCATATCTCCTTTGTATCCTTGGTTCCATGTTTGTAAATCAGAAAGGATCACTATATCTTTTCAACCAGTCTAGAGTTCTTTACCAGTGGAGTCTTTAGATCTATTGAGAGTTTTTGAGTCACCAGGTGGAGGATTTCAACTTTTTTGTCCACCATCAACATGATTTGTATTGCTTAATGCATTCCCAGGGGATTCTATAAGAACTAGTGGGGTCAACAAGGCTACTGAAGACCAGTGGAGTCGCCAGGTGGATGATGTTTATTGTTTAAGGATGTATTTTTTATCTGTGGCCATCAACAACTAAATACCAATCTAAGGATATTTGTGGGTTTTCTGAGGTCTTAAGGATGTCTAAGCTTGTAACTTACTTAGAAGGTCCCAACATGATCGCTAGAATGTTAGGTGATGAGGTGGTGAAGAATCACTGGATACTACTTGACAAGGGCTTTCTAAAGTTTTTAAGGATGTCTAAGCTGTTAACTTACTCAGAAAGTCCCACTATGATCGCCAGAATGTTAGGCGATGAGGTGGTGAGGAATCACTAGATACTACTTGACAAGGGCTTTCTAAAGTTTTTAAGAATGTCTAGGCTGTTAATTTACTCATAAATTCCCACCGTGATTGCCAGAATGTTAGTGTGGCGATGAGGTGGTGATAAATCAATAGATGCTACTTGACAAGAGTGTTTCTGAAATTCTAAGGAGGGCTTAAGATGTTATTTTCTCAGGGTCCCAATGTGAACGCCAGAATGTTAGTGTGGTGATGAGGTGGAAGATTCACTGGATATTCTAAGTCTAACTGAGGGTCTAATGAGTCTTAAGATGTATTCAGGAAATTATATACTCAGAGTCCCACCGTGATCACTAGAATGTTAGGGTCCCGTGATTTAGCAAATTGGTAGACCAAATGCATAGGGTAACATGAAACCAACCTTTGGAGTCCTAGGACCTAGCCTTCCTAGACTTAGAGAGGGCTCTCTCTATTATATGCAAAGGATGTGAACTTGGTTTCTTTAGATGGTTGATTTTAGGCTAGTTGTGAAGTTTAGGGTTTTGTTTATTTGGTTGGGTTGGGTAAAATGATCAAGTGGAATAGGTGGAATGAGAGGTCATCAAATAATTGGGCTATGGAGTCTATGAAGGTCATGGATATCTCAACAATGAGTTAGAGTGCATCACAGGGAAAATCTAGTGTATTCAATGGATCTTTTAAGGTTATGTATGAAGTTAAATGGACATTAAGTTCAGAAAACAAGGTAGGGAAAAGGGCAGTTAAGAATCCTTTGTCATATACCCATAAACAAGAAGGTCTTGAATACTTATAAGCAAAAGATAATAATCATGAGATAGGGAAAACCATTAACTCAGTGACAATAATTTAAACAAATAGACATTCAAGATGAACAATTTAGTGAAACATAGAAAGCAAGAAATCATATCTAACTTCAGTGATTTCACCTTGAAAGTTGAAAACATATAAGATGAAAAATAAATTTAACTAATGAAGAGGGAACTCCTAGAAATCATCAATCAATCTATAAAGAAATTTGAGGCAAACTGATAGACATGGACAAAGGGCAAGATCGGAACAAGACCTCCTTGGCTTAACCTAACAAGTAATACTTCAAAGAGAGATTTCAAAACATAGTTTAGATAGCATCAAATAAGCAGGGATTTCCATAAAACATATTTGGAAACTAGCATATTAATCCATTGATGAAATAAACAAGCATAAGGAGGCCTAAGGACTCAGGAGTAGCTAAGAATTCCTTAAACACACCCAGCAAAGGAAAACATACAAAAAGTAGTAACAGGAAGGACTAAGGTGCCTCAAACAACATTTCTTAACCTATACTTTTCTAATCTAATGCAAAATAGAAGGATGGAAAAAATGATAAAAAAGAAAACAGGAAAAAATTAGAGACACATCACCATTCACCAAGCTCAGGAATCCTGCAAGCAAGCTTTCATCATCATCAATCAAAGCATATCATTCACAAGCTCCATAACACCAAATTGCTCTTCAACCTCAAAGAACCATGTATTGCTCTCAAAACTCATCAAAATACAACATTAACAATGAGTCCTCAACTCTCTATTTAACCAGCAAGGAGTATAAAAACCTAATAGAGTATCTAGAAGCCTATTGGCTAATCAGAAATGTCACTATTGTCCTTGAGACCTTGCAAGGCCCAAGGCACAAAATATCTAAAACAAAATATCTTTTCGGACATTTTTAGCAAAGAAAATGATATTTGAGGTTTGACAAGCCTCCTAAAAATTTCCAAGCGTAAATTTTTTACTTTCCCTCTACTAAGGGTACAACACTGTGCTTTAGGAGGAAATTCCATGCCAAGGGCGTAGCACAGGAGCAGGAAAAATGGGTCATCTTGTAGCAGTGTTTTGAAGGCCTTCCCGATGTCAGAAAAGACTCCATGATGACCCGTTGGAAAGCCCTTTGAGTCTAATTTCTATATCTACCTTTGGTTCTCTTATTTGACCTCTAAAACCTGTTCAAAAAGCAAAAATTCCAAGGCTGGTAAAGGCATAGCACATAACCTGAAAAGTAGGCAGAATGGTGAAAATTTGGGTGTTTTGACCCTTTTGGAGGACCAAAAAAACTCCAATTGATCCAAAACTTTGTGAGCATAATACATTTGAGATGAGGATTCCAAAAATATGAGCCTTTCCTCCCGAATATGCTTTGAGAAAAAGCGTAGTACCATGTGTGCTACCCCCTTTGCCCTCAAAATTAGCAAAAAAAAAAACTTGTCAAAATTCTCCCAAATTTGGTGGATGAGTGCCTCATGGGTTTTGGGAGACCTGTAGAGAGCCTTGTGCCAAGATTCCAAGCCTAGCTTGGCCTTTTTCTTCTTTTAGTGCTTGAATTTCCATCAGGGCTTCCTTCAGATTGGCACTATCAAGTTTGTTTTTCATGGCATAATGCTTGGTCATATTTTTCTGGAGAGCAAGGCCCCTCTTTATCTTCTTGAAGTACTTATGTTAATTCTTGTAGTGCTGAATGATACGTTGTGCCATCTCAAAATCCCTCTCCCACTCCCTGATTTGGGCATCTTTGCTTTGGAGTATTAGTCTAGTGGCCACATCCTCATCCTCATTATCACTGTCAAGGTCAATAAATTGTGGCTTTTGAGTATTTTACCCGCCTTCCTTACCTGTCTTATCCTTTTTTATCTTTTCTTTTCCCTTGTCAATAATTTGAGCTGATGTAGATGGAAAGGTCCCTTGCCTTTTGGAGGTAGCAATCACTTGCCTTGATCCTCTTTGATATGTGAGAGGAAGAAACTCAAAATTGTTTACTAGAATGCTCTTACCATGACTGATCTCAAGATTTCCTTTCCTTTCATCAATGATCTCTACATTCATGTCTTCTTCATTCTGTTCTTGACTGCCCTCTTGAGAGGTACTTTCATTTTCCTTCATACTAACATTACTGTCATGATCTTCATCACTGTCATCCACCTCTTGACTGTCCTTTTGGCTCATAGTGTCACTGTTGTCATCATTATTAGGGCTATTAGTCATCATGTTTTCTTCTCCATCATCCTCTTCTGTGTTTGCAACATTATCATTGCCATCATCATTTTCTGTGTTGTCATTGTTAGAGGTGTCTTTGTCAGCATCTTCATTACTTTTTTGAGCATTTTCATCATTTCCATCCTCTTCCATATATTCTGCATTTTCATTTTGTTCTAAACTGTCCTCTTCATCATTGTCATTTTTTTTCCCATTTTCATGCTTACTGTTTTCATATTCATCACTGTCATGTTCACTGCCCTCTTCTTCTAATTCTGCCTTAGTCTCTTCTTCAAATTCTGCATCTGTCTCTTCTTCTAATTCTGCCTCTGTCTCTTGATTGTCATTTGTTTCTTCCTCCTCATTCGGCTCACTGACTTCTTCTTCTTCACTATTTTTCTCATTGCCTTTGTCCTCCTCTTCACTGTTTGGCTTATCACTGCTTTCTTGTTCTAAGTTGTCTTCTTCTTCATAATCTGCCCCTGTTTCTTGATTTTTATCATCATCCTCCTCATCATCATTTTCTTCCTCATGGCTGTCATTTTCTATTTCCTCATGGCTGTCACTCTCTACCTCATCATCTGTTTCTTCTTCCTCAATGTCCTTTGTTTCTTCCTCATCATCATTTTCTTCATTCACTTTCTTCTTCTTCTTCATTTTTCCTTTCTTCTTGAATGCCATTTTCCTCTTGTTCTTCATCACTTTCTTAGGGAGAGGATTTATGTGTGGATGAGGAATCATGGTCAGTGGGGGTTGATGGAGGAAATGAGGAAGGTGGATGAGATGATGAGGGTAAACTTTCTAGAGGAAGAGGCTGTGGATTTGTGAAAACATCATGGGCGATGAATACTTCCCATGGGATACCCTATTGCTCTAATTGATGCAACACAATCATCTTCATAAGAGAATGGTGGAAACGACTCTGCATTTGTTGTGAAGGAGGCCTCTTTTGCAAAATGTATGACATCTTATCAATACTTCTATAAAGGTAATAAGGCAAATGCAGTAGCTTGGCCCTATTGAAGTGCATAAGCAATCTTATATGGTAGGAATAAAGTCTAGAAAACCTCCCCTCACATAAAATACTGCATGATGACTTTCATTAAAGGGGAATATCTTTCCAACAAATGGGAAAAGGGAAAAATAGTCTTGTAATCAGCTTGGCATCTTGGTTTCAAGAAAGGCTGATAATGGCTCAAGTCCAAATTCACCCGTTTGAACCATTTTTCTCCCATGCAAGGTATTCTAGTGGCCATAGCAATTGTATTGCTGGATAGCTCAAAATTTACCCCAGCTAGATGCACTTGATGGTCATGGAGGTTGAGGACAAAAATTCTGGTTAACTCAGGGTGACTTTGGACTCTTTGTCGCTTCTCATAGAAATCAAAACAACCCACCTCTTGAAAATAGGAAATTTTTGCAGGGTAGGCTATCAACTCCTTGGTGTTCAAAGGTTCAAACCTGTTTACTTTTCCGCCCTTTCTCTGTTATCCCCTATGCCTTTGGCCTCCCTTGCCACTATTACCACTGCCTTCTCTTGACATTTTTTTTTTACTCTTGCTTTGAAAACAAAACCCTGAACTACTTGTGAAATTATATAGAGAGGGCAAGTGAGATGATAATGAGAATGGCAATGAAGGAAAATGATGAGGGATTATAAAAGCAGTCTCAGTGTATCTTTATCATGTAGATGGGTGAGTGTTCTTCAATCAACATAGTTTTTTAGCATGGTGCCAAGCTTTCTCTTCCTCTAGGGTTTATACATTTCTCTCTAAGTTCACCCTTTAAAACAGTATGAAAGGGGGAAATAGATCTAAATAACTCTTAAAAACCCTAAGGAGGTGCCAAGCAGTGACATGGAGGAGCTCTAAGAAAATTTGGAGGCTTTCACAGCTTTGAAAAGCTTCCTGGCTAAATACGTAGCACAGGAGCGTAGCACTCAGCCAGTCGGGTCGGCCTAAAAGGCCCAGCACGTAGCGCAGAAAATTCTACACGATGTCGGGTCAGGCCTGAACGACCCAGCGCGTAGCGCAACAGAGTCTGCACGGTGTCAGGACAGGACTGAAAAGCCCAATGTCTAGCACTCGAGTGGTCTTTTATGCAGTGCTTGAATGAAGGACAGGCGCGTTGTAGTTTGAAGGTGCGGCAGTAGAGTGTCGAGCCTTTACACATCCCTGTGTGTAGCACACTTCCACAAGAACATAGCGCCCTATTGTTATTCCCAAAGAGGGCACGCAAAGGTGTGTAGCACAGCTTTACAAGAGCGTAGCACAGGGCTTCTCCTACCCGAAGCTTGCCAGAAACCCTAAAATTTCTCTCTGAAGACCTTTTTCTCTCTTTTGCAAATGATAAGTGAACTTGAGTGATAAATGATGATGCTTTTATACCCTTGGAATAATAAATTAAAACTAGAAACCTACCTTGGCTAATTTTTTGTCTTTTGTGACTTTATTACTGGTATCATTTTTCTTTTGTAGGAGGCGACTTCAACCTAAAAAATGATCTTTAATCATCTCAACCTTTCTTCTTGGCTATCATTACGTAACTAAGATGATGGATTTTAGCTCTCTTTGTCCTGTTGATGTTTATTAAAACTTTTTTTGCTAGTGTCTGTTGGAGTTGTATGGTTTCACTGTGTTTTAACCATTCTCATGTTTTCAACCCCTTTTTATTGAGATACTGATAGAAAAATATATTATCCCTCTTTTAGATCCCAAAGTGTAAGTGGTCTTAAAACAGGGTTACTGCCCTTCTTAATAATTTTCTAGAGGTATAATGGGTCTGTCTGGCACAATGACCTTATTCTTTTCAATCAAGTTTGTCATTACCTCCCCTTGGCCACTTCTACTTGCCGCAGGTGCCATAACACAGTGTTTTGGTCTTCTTAAACTTCCTTTGGAGTTTTACACCTTAATAACTCAACAGTATAACTCATGCTCAATTTGATTTCTTATTTGATACTTAACCTCCTGCTTTCCTTCTTTGATCATTTTGAAGATATTTGACTGTACTTGAAGGCTTAGACTTCCTCACACTGATAATCTTTACAATTTGTCCCTTTGATGCAGTGAAACAGTGTTTCCTTGACAAACCATGTAGGTCACCTTCTGATATCATTTTTCAACCTCTCATATTCATTTCTAGTTTCAATAAATCTTCAATCCATGCACAGTTGTGCTGATGTACCTCTATCCTTGTGGTTTTGGCTTTGGCTCCTTGCTTGGCAACACTATTTTAGCCAATCAGTCATAAAAACCATGATTTTATTTGTGCATAGGTCTACTACCTCTCCTTTGTTGTGGATGCCCTTAGGGATGATTTTCCCTCTTACCTTACCTCTTCTTCTACTGATGGCCATCTCATTCATTCCTACAGAAATGTCTAAGATGGGAAGTTGTCTTTTGCAAAAGTTGTGCTTTGATCAAGGAGGTCTCTCTTGAAGGTTTTTTGATCATTTGGAAAATCATATGCTAACCTTATTCCTCTTTGATTATAACCTCTTGGCACAGGAAAAACAAATATTTAGGACATCAAAATAATCTTATGACCTGTGAAAACCTTAGGTGACTTAGTGGGAGGCCTTTTGGACTTGGTTTTTGGTTGAAAACTTGCCTTATGGTTTTTAGGTGTAAAACAGAGCTTTTGAAAAAACCTATGCATTGCAGACCTAAAAACTGATGACTTTGATTTATCTAAAGAGCCTATAAAGGTAACTTGAAACCACCAATGTTTGAGGCACTTGGTGAATAGGGGAAAAGGTTAGGCTACTTGGGAATCCAAGGTGTAATTAGAATGATTAGGCAAGTCAAAACATAGTGGTAAGGTTAGAGGTGGAAAACGTAATGAGAATGAGTAGCATAATTCCATGATTTGGTCTTCTGGGAGTGATAGGCTGGCCATGACTTGATAGAGTAGTAAAATAGTGAAAAATTTATCATGAGGATAATGAAGGAAGTGAGATTTCTAAAACTCACAATATTCATGAATTTTGTTTCTGGAAATCTGGGATAAACATTTAATCATCTATATAAAGAAAAAAAATTACTGATGACTAACAGTGGCTCCACTTGGGGAGGGCAGCTCCTTTTCAGGAGGTGTCCAGAACTTCAGATCTCTTGGTTTCATGAAGACCAGTGCCTCATCCATTGGGTATATTTTTACTTCTTTTCATTTGCTGATGCTTCCTTGAAGTTGTGATCTCAATAATCTGAAACACATGATTAGCTCTACTTCATCTGTACCTACCCAACCTACTATGCCTAGCATTTTTTCTTCCTTGGGTGCACTTGGACTAGCAATCCCTTGACATTTTCTTCTATTGAAAACAAAACAAACTATCTACTTCTACTCTTATTACTTCCAAGAGTTCATATTATGCTAATAAATCCTTTTTATTCTCTACCTAGTCTCACTGGCTATCAAGATTGAACTGTATGAAAGACTTCATTCTCTAAGCTATAGACATGAAATTGAAAGCATGATTTAAATCAGGATTAGGCAATCCGACTTACCATGGGTTGTTGCATTAGAACAAGCTACACACAAACATTATTTTCGCAAAAAAAAAACTAGAAGGTATGGGGGTTGTGTTTCATCATTATTTAATCATCCCTATCCTTCTATTTGGTTCATTTTTAGGCATGTGGAACCAATATCTTTCATTCCTAATCTATTTCCTTTTGACAAGTCGAGCTTAAATGGTTTGAAAAGCTCTCTTTCACTAACTTATCAACACAAATTTAAATCATTTTCAACCATGATTAGGCTAGATGACTGAACAAGATCTTCTTTTTGAACAAGTAGTGGCTTTTAGGCTTGCACACTTTCAGTGCTACTATTTTTTTTGGGTATGGGGTTGTACCTCTTCTTTAAATCTGCCCTCTTTTTTCATCTTTTCTCTATTTTTGAGTTTTTGTTTTTTCATTTTGGATCAGCATTCTAAGAATAAAAAACTAGAGAGATGCTCATATTACTGAGCTTATTTTCATTCCTATCTATTCTAATCTAATTTATACATGATATACATTCAGCTGGTGAACTCTCTTTCCCAATACAACCAATCAAGTACATGATTCCATGAGGGATCGTGGTTCAAAATATTTGAGGGTTTTGAAAAAATCAAAAGGCCACTCCCACCTCACTTGTGTTTGAGTATTAGTGCCTAAAATTTTCTTTAAAGTTAATTTCCTATGGAGATTCATCGTAAATTATGCTGATATTACAAAGGGATTTATTATGCTGAGATTACAGAGGGATTTATGAGATTATTAAAGAAAGGAGTTCCATTCTTTTGGGATGACTTTGCTCAATGCTCATTTGATGCTTTGAAAAAAGCATTTACCTCTTCTCCTTTACTGAGTCAACCTGATTATAGCACAGATTCCATTTTGTATCTTGCGGTAGCATAATATACCATTGGTATGGTTCTGGTTTAGGAGGATGATGCTCTTTTTGAGCATGTTATATACTACCTTAGTCGAGGCTTGGTAGGGCCTGAACTCTGGTATTCTTCAATAGAGAAACTTGCTTTAGCAGTTATTCATGTTGTTCAACGGCTCAGACATTATATTCTCCTTCACAAAATTTATGTTTTGGTAACAGTCAATCCATTTCAGTTTGTTCTCAGTTGTAATGTTCCTACTTAGCCTTAGCTAAGAGGAAACATTCAATTTTGATTTAATTTATGTTTTATGAATAAATGAATAAATGAATAAATGAGGACATGTAAAACTCCTAAAAAGTCTGAATAAATCAATGCCCATGTGAAAAAAGACAAATCAGAGCTATGTAAATAATCACTTGCAGGTGTGAAAGAGGTTTGAGCTAAAGGTTGTGTCAACCTTGACCAAATCAACAGCACTGTCTAGGTTCATTGCATCTCCAAAAGGGACTGCGTAGTTCTAGAAGGGAGCCTCTAATGTGAAAAGGGCTAACTCATCAAAGTGGTTTAGGGTTTGCAAGAGCTTTCTCATCTTATAAAAGGAGAAGGAGGGCAGCAAACGAAGGTTGTTGATAGATCATATTTCTGAATTATTTTTATGCTTAGACAAATACTATTCTCTGTTGTGTAGTGGAGGATTGTGATTGGAATTCCTATTTAGGGGTTTCATCTCTTCCCTTGAGGATAATTGGAGGAGTTCTTTGCTGAAGTGAGCCACTATCTGGCTGGATACCAAGCTCCATTTTCATGAGCAGCGCTGTCCCATTGAGGGTTTTGTAGCTGTTGTCATTTGCAGCAAGTGGTGTTCTAGATCTGCTTAGATCTAGCTTGTATTGAGGGCCTCTGCTCTTGGAGTGTATTATTTAACCTCCAAGGAGAGTGTTTCTTCACATTTTGTATCAGATCTGCAATTTCTTTCAGTTTATTCAGTGCATTCAACCCTCAGCGTAGTTTCAGTCCCATACTGCATTATTTTGCAAGACGGTTTTCTGTTCTACTTTGATATTAGATTTGAGGGAAGATCTCTTGGTGTTGGGCTTGCCTTTCCCTTGGTGATCCATGGATTAGATTGTTGATCTATGTCTCCTTAGATCTAATCTTTTCATTAATAAAGTTTTTCTTCAGAAATTTCTGTGTATTCTGCAGTACTGCAACTTGCAATTCAGATCTGCAGTTTACTATACATGCTTTTGCTAAAATTCCAAAGGGATCTTGTTAAGAAAGCTATATAGTTTCCAGATCTGTAGTAGATCTGATGTTTCATCCACATATTTTTCATATATCTAGAATATAAAGTACAACAGTGGTACCTCCTAAAAAATAACGTTGTTCATCTATTTCTACAGTATATTTACAGTTTGCAGCTCTATTTTCTGAAGGGGTTTTGTCTTATATCTTCTTGTAATATATTGTAAATGAACGGAGCTTAATTTTAAGTCTGATTTACTATCATAAAGTTGAAATATCAGATCCATGGCTGTCCTCCTCTGAGTTTCAGTCAAAACTGCGCAAATCTGATGGGAGAGTTTTCATGTTGCAACAACCCTTCTCTTTGGCTGATTTCTAGCTAGTCTTGACTGTGGGAGATCTTTTTAATGTGCTTAAACTGATTTTTATTTTATGAGATTCCATGTATAAGTCACATACAACATAAATGAGGGGATCCCAGCCCTAATCTGCATTATTCTTGCTCAGTTTTACTTATAAAACGTTTTCCTTGAAGACCTTGTTGAGATTCCTGAAAAGGGGTTATTCCAAGTCCTATAGACAGAGTCTAAAGTTGGCCAGGTAGCCTCTGGATCTCACCCTTTCTTTGAAGGGTTACATATCCAGTAAATTCCTCTCTATTCCATCTCTAAAATAGAATCTTGAGAATCCCAAAAAAGGATCATTACATCAGTAGGTGGGTGATTAGGGGAAAATACAATCGATGGATTGTAATTTTGTAGAAATTTGATTTTGAGTTTATGTCTGCCAAGTCCAAGAAATCATTAGTTTTTGCGGAATTGATTCCTGAGTTGCCCTGTTGTAATGCTCCTAATTTTTCTTCAATAAATTGGAACATTAATTTTTGTCTAAATTCATTTAGGAGATGAATAATTGGGTAAGGAGGCCCAATGACAATAAAAACATAAATAAAATCCCTCTAGTATGAAAAGGGACCGGCCATGGACCTAGATTTCACACCCCCATGTGTGAAAGGAGACATTTGCAAAGAGGTTTGACCAAGTCAACCAGCACAGGTTATGAGGTGGAAAGCACTACATGGGACAATGCAGAGACAGAGGAGGGAATATTCCTTTATGGAGGAAACCCTAATGGATGGGGCCCATGGAGAGAGAGCCTTCACTTGCTATATATGGAGAGGAGGAGAGCCATTTTTATTCATGTATATGTTTATGATTTCATGTTTATTCAGACATTGTGCATTCTTTGCTTATTAGCAAGAATTGCTGCGAAACTCCTGTTTAGGATTTCCTCACCTTCTTGAGAGGCCTCTTGAAGGCTGGTTCTTCATTCTCCACATTTCTTGGCTCAAGGCCAAAGCATCCTCCTCCAGGACAACATTGTTGCTGCAGCAACATAATACTGTGTTGTAGGGTGTTGCAGTGGAGACTTCACAACACCTCCTCCATCCTTGTTTTTCAGAGAGAGAGACTTTCCTTTCTTTTGGAGATCAGATTGGAAGCTTGAGAGCTGATTTGCAGATTTTGGCACTTGGCCACAGTGATATATTCTACTCATTGCGCAATCCCTCTTAGTGACTGCGTTATTTTCATGGAGTATCTGCAGTGAGGGTTTGCAGATTGATTGGAGGGTGATATCTCAAGTGTAAGGATCAACCTTCAACTTTGGAGATCCATTGGAGAGGGTTTAATTCAGATTGCTCATCTTCTTCAGCCTTCTTCATTGAGTTCCATATTTGAGTTGCAGCAGATGTCCAACAACTCCAGCATTTTTTCCATTTTGTATATTTCAGCCAATCCCTTGGAGGATTGACGTATTATTGCTTCTAAGGGTTAGAGCTTTGCTCCCCTATTGTATTTGAGCCATATGTTGTCATATTTATGTATTGACATAATTTTGCTGTAGTATTCTATCATAGACTACGTCCTCATAGCCTGGGTTTATGCAGAAATAATAGTGTTCTTTCATATTCATGTACATATATTGTTGAGGCTTGCATTGCCTTTCTTGAGAGGTTGTTTCCTCAATACATTGCACTCTTTCTACTGCTATAACATTATTCATTGGCTATCTACATATTCTTGTCTTACAGCTCATAAAATAATGTTGTCTCTTCATGTATATGTTTTTCATATTGCTGTAGCTCACTTTTGGGTGGGATTATTCAAGAAGCTCTATAGACAGAGTCTGAAAAGGGCCAGATAGCCTCCGGATCTCACACTTCCTTGAGAAGGTGACACATCTAGTAAATGCCCCTTCAGTCATTCTCTAGAATAGATTGTTGATTTCTAACATTCCTGAAAAATGAACATTACAGTGGTATCAGAGCAACTTTCTTAGCTTATCCTAAGAGTCTAAGCCCAAGAAGATCGAAATGTTGAAGAAGATGAGTTTATTCTCATCTTTTTTCAGATCCAGAGGATACCTCTCCAAAGAGGTCAAGAAGATTGAAGAAGAAGAAGAGGAAGTACCATGCACTTCCTATTCTCATCAAGAAGAAGACATTGAGCATGGAAGACACTTGGATCACCAAATTCTGAGTGATTACCTTGTTGAGTATAGATCTCAACCTAGAGCTTTCAAGAAGACTCTAGATTTTCCTCATTTCATCTAGCTGAAGGAAGAGAAGAGAACATGTAGTAGAAAATAAATCAAAGGCAATAGGTTTTTGTTGTCTACCTTTGATGGGTCATCTACTGCAAGAACTTGGGTGAAAGAGTTGGTAGCATTCTTCTTTCTACATCCTGTGATAGAGAAAGAAGTTGTTGAAATCTCAGCGCTGCATTTGAAGGGTGAAGCCTATGATTGGTGGAGCAGCCACTTGGGCCATGAAGGGGTGAAACCTTTTGAAAATTTCATCCAAGGGTTGATCAAAACCTTTAATGATGAAGGAGTAAAGAAATAAAGGATCACATCACCACTTGAGGAGCCTTGTGATAACGTTTTCACACTCATGGAGGAGCAGCCACATGCATCAATGGTTGGGGCAGCCAACACATTTTAGGAAGGGACTCTTGCAGCCCTACAAGAAGTTACAAATACACATCAAGGTATGAAAATATTTCCACATTCTATTGTTGCAAAAAATTCTTTTGATCAATGTGGAGATTTACTTTTGCATGAACAAGGGTCAAATCTCATTGCTACTATAGAGCAGCTTGGTTGTACTGCGCTATGCAACATGGAAACACTCAAGAAGGAATCAAACCATCATTCTCATGAGCCATTGTTGGATTGTACATCACACTGGAGGCTGGGGTTTGAAGCCTTGAAGGATGATAGTAGACATATTGCAGTGAGAAACCCTTTCTCCCTTCAAGATAACACTTTCTCAATGAGCTCCTCTCAGCTCAGAGAGGAACCTCTACTTTCAGATCCAAGACCTCATTGGTTTTGGAAGATTATTGATGAGAGGGAGCTCTCAAGGAGAGATCTCATCAGAGGTGCACTTCAACACACCATGGAGTACAAAGATTTTCTTCCCTTCTCACAAGAGTAGATAGAGGATGGAGGACATCTTAGGATGGATAACATCTCTCATGCTTGTGTTGGACATCCCTTGAGCCATACACATCATGATGGGAGGTTTTTTCCTACCACCTATTTGGGTCTTGATAGGGTCTCATTTATCCTTGAGAAGATTGCATTTCAACATCCCATGAATTGCAAAGACAGGAATTTGATTTGGGAGGATGGTAGCCCTCATGGAAGGAGTA
Source organism: Pinus albicaulis (assembly GCA_034641835.2). Taxonomy (NCBI): domain Eukaryota; kingdom Viridiplantae; phylum Streptophyta; class Pinopsida; order Pinales; family Pinaceae; genus Pinus; species Pinus albicaulis. Next base: position 2,024,370,074 of record CM076575.1, on the reverse strand, counting down.
CCAAGATGAAGAGGAGGAGAAAGCATCCACAAGTGGTTGAGTGGATGTGGTTGATGAGTAAGGAGCTAGGAGGTTACTTGCAGATTTATGATACCAGGCAACAGGAGGCTTGGCTGCGATGGTTACTCTTGAAAGAGTTTGGCCATCACTTGGAAAACACTGTTCCTAAGAGTAGGAGGCAGGATAATTACATCATTGAGTAGCATAGAGTATGGATGCATGATGTTGATGTGATATATCATTCATTGTGTCTTCATCACATGAGTTGTATGATGGGAGTGTGAGAAAGAAACAAACTATTTTGTTGTTTTTCTTATTTTTGGGAGAACAAGAGAAGATTTTCTCTCACACTTTGTATGATGTTGCAAGAGGAGGAGATGGCATTATCTCCTTGGTCTTTGATGATGATTTGGAAGCACTTCCATCTTGGGAGGTATTCCATATTTGTTGCAGCATTATCAAAGGAATATTTGACAAGGAGCATGTCAAAGAATAGAGTTTGGTATTGACAGGGGCTTATTTGCATAAGCTCACAGTGCTGTCACTTTGGAGCAGAGACTTATCGATGAAGTGTGCCCAGCGGAAATGTGGTGGATCCATAACCCATAGGTCCCAGGATCATTTCATATTTTTTTCACTTGATAAGCAAAGAGGAGGTAATGATGATAGAGCCATCTACCACTATGGCATGTTCTTCTTGACTTAGGGTTCCAAGCATCTTCTTGCAGCATATGGTTCATTCTTCTTCATAGCATGCCAAAACACTATGGAGGACTCATTTATGGACCCATGTAACATCTTACTTCTAGCACATGGTGAGGAGTTTATTTATACATTCATTGATTTTCACACTCTTACCATTCTTATGCAGTACATTGCTTCACAAGAGGACAAGCTTGTCACATTGCTCCATAAGTTGTATTGGGCCAATCTACATGATGGAGGCAGCCATCTCTTTTGTGGCCTTGGGAAAATGTTTTATCATCACATGTATGTTCATTTTCTACACTATAACATGTATCATATGAATACATGCATGATTAACCATGTAGAAAGAAACATTTTTCCTTGTATTTTCCTCAAGCAGCAGCTTATAAAATTGCGTTGTACTTGTTTGGGAAGCTGTTGGTACCTTCTTGCACCACATGAAACCTTCAGAATTATCTTCATTTTATTGCTGATCATGAATTCATTTGCTGATGTAGATAATATTTGTATGAGAAGCATGATTATGAGAGAGGCACATGAGTTGGATGTGTCTTTGAGTGGGGAAAGTTCTCACAATTTCTGCACTACATGTTCTAATGGGAGCATGGGAGGAGATATGGCCACCACAGCCAAATGTTTGTTCTCTTTTGAGGTGGGCCATGAGATTGATATTCATCCATTTTACAGCCATGGGAAAGTGCTTGATCATGTATTTTTGTTACAGTCAGCCATTTACTATCCTTTAGTAGATGTGATGAATCTTGTACATTGCTTGCCATGTAATTTTCTGAAGTTGCAATGGATGAAACTGCATTGTATCCTTGTGAGGAATTGTTTGCATCATGTATCATTATGTAAATACTTCATTAAACTTCTCATTAGGATTTTCTATGATGACCATGTCCTATTCATCATGGATGGATTGTTTTGGGCCAACTTGTTCGTCATTGTTGGAGGAGCATTCTTTGGAGGATTGTTCTTCATTTTGCCATTTGAGGGCAATAATTTTGCAGCCCAGGATGAGCATACACTCTACACTTGTCATGAGTGGAGAGAAGGACAACATGGCATAAGCTATGATGCTTTCCAAGTTCAGATTTTTAGCCCACCTTCATTTCCGGAGCTTGAGGTGGAAGGAGATTTTTAGGAGTTGCCTTATTGGGAGGTGGCTCATTTTGTATGGATGATTTCTTGGGGATGGAGGATCCACATGGGTAAGATGTTCCACATCAAATTTTAGACTCCATGCCTTGATTGGAGACCTTCCAGTTATATCCTTGCAGTTGCTTGAGGACAAGCAACATTTGGGAGGGGAGGACTGTGATGTTCCTATTTTTTCTTCAATAAATTGGAACATTAATTTTTGTCTAAATTCATTTAGGAGATGAATAATTGGGTAAAGAGGCCCAATGACAATAAAAAAATAAATAAAATCCCTCTATTATGAAAAGGGATCAGCCATGGAACTAGATTTCACACCCCCATGTGTGAAAGGAGACATTTGCAAATAGGTTTGACCAAGTCAACCAGCACAGGTTATGAGGTGGAAAGCACTACATGGGACAACGCAGAGATAGAGAAGGGAATATTCCTTTATGGAGGAAACCCTAATGGATGGGACTCATGGAGAGAGAGACTTCAATTGTTATATATGGAGAGGAGGAGAGCCATTGTTATTCATGCATATGTTTATGATTTCATGTCTATTCAGACATTGTGTATTCTTTGCTTCTTAGCAAGAATTGCCGAGAAACTCCTGTTTAGGATTTCCTCACCTTCTTGAGAGGCCTCTTGAAGTTTGGTTCTTCATTCTCCACATTTCTTGGCTCAAGGCCAAAGCATCCTCCTCCAGGACATCGTTATTGCTACAACAACATAATACTGTGTTGTAGGGTGTTGCAGTGGAGACTTCACAACACCTATTCCATACTTGTTTTTCAGAGAGAGAGACTTTCCTTTCTTTGGGAGATCAGATTGGAAGCTTGAGAGCTGATTTGCAGATTTTGGCACTTGGCCACAGTGATCTATTCCACTTTTCATGGAGTATCTGCAATGAGGGTTTGCAAATTGATTGGAGGGTGAGATCTCAAGTGTAAGGATCAACCTTCCACTTTTGAGATCCATTGGAGAGGGTTTACTTCAGATTTCCCATCTTCTTCATCCTTCTTCATTGACTTCTAGATTTGAGTTGCAGTAACTGTCCATCAACTCCGGAATTTTTTCCATTTTGTATATTTCAGCCAATCCCTTGGAGGATTGATGTATTATTGCTTCTAAGGGTTAGTGCTTTGCTCCCCTATTGTATTTGAGCCATATATTGTCATATTTATGTATTGACATCATTTTGCAGCAGTATTCTATCATAGACTGCGTCCTCATAGCCTGGGTTTATGCAGAAATAGCAGTGTTCTTTCATATTCATGTACATATATTGTTGAGGCTTGCATTTCCTTTCTTGAGAGGTTGTTTCCTCAAGACATTGTACTCTTTCTACTGCTATAATGTTATTCATTGGCTATATACATCTTATTGTATTACAGCTTATAAAATAACGATGTCTCTTCATGTATATGTTTTGCATATTTCTATAGCTCATTTTTTAGTGGGATTCTTCAAGAAGCTCTATAGACAGAGTCTGAAAAGGTCCATATAGCCTTTCGATCTCACACTTCCTTGAGAAGGTGACACACCCAGTAAAGGCCCCTTCAGTCAATCTCTAGAATAGATTGTTGATTGCTGACATTCCTGAAAAAGGAACATTACACCTGTGGAGAAGAGATTGTTTATGACGAATCATTTCCTGATGAACATATTTTTCTCATTTCTTCTTAGGATCCTTGGTATGGGGATCTCATATTTTATTTCCAGAATGCGAAGTTTCCCTCGAATTTTTCGAAAGATGAGCGCCAAAAGTTACGTCACTTAGCCAAAATTTATTTGATTATTGGTGACACTTTGTATCGTCGCGGGGTCGATTCAATCGTTAGATGTTGTTTAACTCTTGAAGAAGCTGAGGTTGTGCTGAATGATTGCCACAGTGGAGCTTGTGGTGCTCATTTATTTGGGCTTGATACAACCTAAAAAATCTTGCGTGCATGATACTTTTGGCCTTTGTTTTTCAAATATTGTATTGAATTGGTCAAAAAGTGTCATCTGTGTCAGGTTTATACTTGAAAGATGCTTACTCATCCAGCTCCGCTCTTTCCTGTCGTCACTGTTTGCCCCTTTATAAAGTGGGGTATTGATTACACTACTTGTAACCCACCTTTGGCTAAAGGTCACAAGTACAATATTGTAGATATAGAATACTTGACCAAGTGGGTTGAGGCTATGCCTACTTTTGGGAATGACAGTGTTGTGAAACCAGCTCCAAAAATAGAAGAAAAGAGATATTAATGCCTTAGAAATAAGCCAATTCAAGGGGGCAACCTCCAATACATTACATGAATGAACAATTCTTAGATGATACAAATTACAAAATCTCATTTCTATATATAGGAGTCCATGGGGCCACAATGTAATCCTAGCCGACCTAACAATAATAATTTAAGGGCACAATAATAATAATATGGGGGTTACAAGGGTACAATAATAACAATAAGGGGGTGTTGTGGTAAAACACAACCCCCCCATTTTTGGATTGTTCACTTCAAATAATGGGGACCCTTTCTATAATTTTTTGGCTAAACACCTTTTAGGATTTTTATTTATTTGATTATCCTACACAATTGTTAATTTTTCATTTTCTTTGTATTCTTGTTTTGATTGCTTTGTTAAAATCAATTTTTAATAAGCTTCCCATTGATGCTTGTTTTACCTCATTTGGTCAACTGGTTTGAAAATGGTACTCCTTTAAAGTCCCATCATTTATCTAGTCTAGGTTAAAAATGCTATTTTTATTCTTTTTATTTATTTTCGAAGGGGCTGTAGTTTAGAAAATTTCATAACTAAACTAAACATCATTAAAAAAAACTAATATTTAACATTAAATTTTAAGATTAATTAAATTAATTATTATAATAAAATATAATTTAATTAAAATTAAAACTTAATATTAAAAATATATATATATATATATAAAATAAATAAAAAAATAAAAAATAAAAATAAAAATTTTACATCGCATATCGCAATGTCGGTTCCATCGCAATTTTTATAACATGCACATTTGAAAAACCCTGACGAACTCATAACATGCGATGCGATTGAGTGATTGGTTTTATGTGATGCGATCAATTGTTATACCCCGATGCAATAAGTCTCATTTACATTTCATGCGATGCAATGAGTTTTATTTGCAATATATTACAAAATCATTTTTCAATGTGATGGGGTCTCTTGAGTCTTCTCATACGTTGATTTTTAGTTTAATATTATATCTATAGTGTTAGTTATAAGTTAGTAATATCTTATTTTTATGTTAAATGTTAAAATGTAGTATTGTTGGGGCCCTTGTTTTTGTTTAAGTTTTGAACTTTTGGCCAAGACATTTTGAACTTTGACTCTTTTTGAGTTGCGGAATAAATACACATAGCTAACGCGACCGCGCCGCAGCGACCAAGAGTTGCGGAGCTACCAAGGTGGCGCGGAAGCATTTGATCACTGGAGATTGAACAGAGATAAGTGTAGATGAAAGAAATACAGCAGAAAACAGAAAGTGGAACATGCAGACATCAGAAGAGAAGTCGGGAAAAGCCAAAGTGAAGACACAAAGAAGCCGCCAGTCGCGAGGAGCGGGTGAATAAAAGGCGATCACCCGGCTGAAGAAAGAGGTTGTTGATTGGTGTTGTTATTGTTATTGTTGAGGGTTGAATGGATGCGAGAGAAGTCGCGAGGATCAAGGCCTGAGGAAGGATGTGCAGAGCAGCCGCAGAAGAATCAGACCTGTTCTTCTTATGGGTTCCTACTTTCTATGTTCTTCCTTTCTGTTCTCAAACCCATCTGTATCCGACCTATGAGTTATCAGAGAAGAAAGCTATGTAATCATGTATTCGGCCAGAAGAATAATATAAGGAAGGATTGCTGTCTCAATACGTTTCTCATGTGTTCTATTGTGTTTACACTGATTCAAAAATTTTAAGTTGCGACTGTCTGAATACTTAATTAGTGATCATGCATGTGTAATTTGGTATATGTGATGGATGCGCTTTCTTTCTTTGGTTGCGGGTTTATTCCTTACCAGTGATCTCATCCCCTTATGCATGTGGTCGCGGCATGCCTCGGGTGAGACGCACTGCTCTCCCAGAGCAGGGTGAAAATGCCGGCGTGTTCCTAGACTACACCGGACCCCTTGTTGGCCACAAATTTTGAACCTGGGTCTTGCCCGCGAGACCTGACTTTTCGCCAACAAATGGTTCCGTTGCCGGGACCTGCATGTTCTGAGGGGATCTAGATCATGGTCTCGAGGATTTTTGAAGGAGCAATACGGCGATGGTGGGATAATCATCTTGACCATTTCATTACTCAGCAAGCGGAGCTGATCAAGAAAAAGGAGGCGGCGGTCAGGGAGCTTGTTCTTTTCTCTGACTGAGCTAGTGATACGTACGAAATTTTCTGGGGAAGGTTCCCCACGGATCTTTACAACTGGTTGCGGAGGTTACGAGCGACGGTGCTCCAAGAAGGCTTGCGGAAGATAAACCGCAGGTGGGCGCACGGAGACCTGGTGGCACTGCATCAGGTAGATACTGAACTAACCCGCGCAGTGGATTTTTGGGTAAGGTCCACGTTGGAAGGATACGTTGTGGAGTTTGCCGCTGAGTGCTACCAATCCTTCTCGAAGGCCGAGGCTGTTTTTCACTCAGGGCTGAGGGGGAAGCTGTTGAAGGAGATTCCGCTGTGGATCAAAGCCCTGATGGTGGACGAAGGGTTGATTGAATTCCACAAAACGAGTATGGAAGTGTAAACCACCCGTACTGGGGGAAGGATTGAGGGGAACGATGCTGTGTAGACAGTAAGAGTGGGGAGCGGGGGATGGACGTTGAGGCCGCATGCAAGTTGCGGGAGTCACGTGCGCATCGACGGGCACAGATCGCCGATAGGTGGCGAAGAAGGGTAATGAGAGATTTGAAGAGAAGGGAGATCGAGAGGAAAAATCAGAAGGAGGCGCCTCAGAAGACAAGACCCATGGGTTTGGATACCCGGACAGGATACGGGACAGCAGCGGACGTACAGTAGGTGCATGGGAGCCCAGCGACGCGAGAAAGAGCAGTAACGACTAGCAAGGATAATGGAAAGATGCAGCCCGAAGAAAGTTCCGATGATGAATGGCACGATGTGATGCAGCAGATGTTCCAGGATCAGACGGCACCCACCCCTCTAGGCAGCCCTACGTCCCACCTTCCGCATGGCCAGGATCCCGACCTTCCCCTGGTACTTTATCAACCTTTAAGAAGTATTTTTATTCAGTTACAAGCATTAATTCAATAATATAGTAGTTCAGCGGCGTCGGTAACGCCCAGTAGCAGTAGCGTTACTAGTAGTAGTATTTTCCCTAGTGGGACCGTTACGCAACCAGGACCCGGAGGTTTTATCCTGGTTAATTCTTCACAAGTATACATGGCTGGATATTTTACCCGGTACCCAGAGTTCTCTAGCCGGGGAAATGACGACGTAGAACAACACTGGTATCTGTGCGAAGCCATCTGGAGGGCTCGACAGACGCCGGATGCAGGGAAGTTAATAGAGTTTCAAACCACGCTCAGAGAGAGAGCTCTGCGTTGGTTCATCAAGTGGTCCGAGGCGCATCCTAACCCTGTAATCGCGGACGTGAAGCGGGATTTTGTCCGTGAATTCAAGCTACCTCAGACAGACCAGCAGGGCCTGTCAAAGCTGTGGGAAATTAAGCAGAAGGAAGGTGATACTGCGTGGGAGTTGATGCGGTGATTCAAGGATGCGATCGGGAAACTGAGCTACCCGATCGATCCAAACCACCAGAGGTACTGGTTCATCAAGGCTCTGCTCCCCTTGACACGAACCCGTCTCACTCAGCAGAAGATTGATAATCTGCAGGATGCTTTGGAGCAGGCCATGAAGATTGAGGCCATGGCGGGATACCCCCAGGAATACAGGGGGGGGCTGGCCCCGCAAGACCCTTCTCTGATAGGGTTGCAACACCAGATCACCAGCTTGACCGAAAAGCTCAAGGAAATTCAGCCAGCAAGACCAGCGCGACCGAATGTTTGGTGTACTCATTGCCTGGTCGAGGGGCACGTCGCAACCGAATATCCTCGGTTGCGCGGCGCAAGAGTTGGACCCTCAGTTGTGGCAATCCAGGGGGGTCCACCACCAAGGGGTGGTGCGGCAATGAACCCGCAGGGAGTATACCAGCCGCAACAGACCTTTGCGGGGTTCCCACCGCAACCGGGGTCCTCCACCACAGAGTACTGTGAGATTTTCCGGACGATGGGGCATCCTCCTTGGATGTGCCTGATATTACAGAAGTACTCCACGGTGCCGAATAATGTATACTGCGAATTCTGTGCATCTACGACCCACAACACTGAGCAGTGTAGGGCGCTCGACGCTCTTGCGGATTGATTGGATCGTCCCTCGTACAGGGTGAACGAGGCCCCAAGGGGAAGAGGTGGCGGCATGCGGGGAGGCCGAACCGGAGGACGCGGTCCGGTAAAGTGCTACAACTGTGACCAGGAGGGTCATGTGGCTCGAGAATGTCCCCTTTCACGACGACCCTGGTGTTCCCAGTGTCGGGTCAACGCCCATGCTACAGAAGACTGTCCGGAGCTCATCAAGAAGTGGGAAGAACGGGTGCGGCAGAGAGGAGCGAATCTGGTAAACTCAGAACCGCGCAGCATCGCAACCCCCGACATGCAGAACGTTGCGATAGTAACAAGGGGCGGAAAGAAGACGGGCGACGATGCCCACGAGAAGGAGCCAGCACGAGTGGTTCGGTCGGCATCCCCAAAGAAGTTGATCAGGCCCGAAGTCCAGAAGAAGTATTTCCAGGAGGCGGTTGAGGCATTCACCCAGTTGCGCAACGAGGGAAGGTTGGAGGAACCCAAGCAGTCAGAATCCGGAGCGAAGAATGTTGCAGACACTACGGTCGAGGATTGGCTCCGGCTATTTCTCAGGATTGTTGATGACGCTGTACTGCAGCAGCAGCTCAAGCATGTTTTGGACGGAGCACTGCAGGGCCGCGCAGAAGATCGTGGTCCGGCGGACGCTAGCCCTCAATACGTCCCTCAATACGTGCAACGGGTCAAGCGGAACAAGCAACGAACAGGTAAAGAGTTCCGGCTTAACACGCAGGTCGCGGGTTTCCAAATCAGCGACACCATGTTGGACTTGGGATCCGACGTCAATATTTTGCCGCGAAAAACATGGGAGGCTCTTGGAAAGCCACGGCTCGCTTATTCCCCAATCCAACTCAGGATGGCGAACCAGTACTGTATTTTTCCAATCGGCCGACTCGAGGGTGTCGAGGTCGACATTGCGGGGGTGAAGACATACACCGACTTTGAGGTTATCGATATCGTGGGTGATAAGGACCCCTATCCTGCTTTACTCGGCATTGATTGGGCCTTTGAGAATTACGCGATCATTGACCTCAAAAAGGAGCTGATGATTTTTGAGGATGGGGAGGTAAGGGTCACTCAGCCTCTCGACCCGTATCAGGGTCCGCAATACACAGAACCAGTGGACAGTCGGGAGGATGCTCAGATGATGGACCATCTCTATCAGATGACTGCAGGGAAGCGGGACGATTATATCAACCCGACCGCAACAGGGTCTATCAGTTGGCGGAGCGTGCAGAGCTCAAAGCTCGGATCCGAGCTTGCGTGGGAAGACTGGCAGCAAGGGGGGTATGAGACCACCACGCGGAGATGTGCCGCCATCGCTCAGGTCCGGTGGGTTGGGACTGAGATCCGCGGATACCCCACATTGTCAAACATGCAAGCGGTGAATACTTTTATTGCCAAGGTGGAAGACCGGGTCCCAGAGGAAAGCCGGATACCACTCTTGGATGTGGCCTTGAAGTCAACATCGGGACGATGGTGGAACAATCACCGCAACACTCTGTTGCGATGGGAGCGTGTGGCGGATGCTCTACGGGCACGTTTCAAAGAGGATGAAGGGCCCTGCATTACGCTTAAACATCATGGAGCTTCCGACCCGCGACAGCATTTGCGGGCGTGCGAGGAACAGTGGCGTAGCGCAAGGTATCCTGAGGAGTTGTGGGTCCACAGGTTTGTCCACTCCCTGGGTACAATTCCCCAGGCCTGGTATCTGGAGGAAGAGCGAAAACGGGGAACTCGCTCCTGGCAAGTAGTCGCGGAAAAGTTCGTCCAGAGCTTCTCGTTCGAAGGGGAGACGGCGCAGGAATCTCAGGCCCTACAAGCCGTCAAGGAGGTTCTTTTTTTCCGCCATCCTGAGCCTGCTGAGGGCCCGCTGGCGTCACGCTCCGGGGTCAAGAGCGAATTGGTTTGCCAACGGATTGACGGCGATCCGGAGGACGATAGTTTGGATGACCTTAGGCATCTCTATTTTGACGAAAAGGAGGGCGAGCGGAGCGTCCGTGACGAGCCGACGACAGAAGGAGTCCATTTGCAGCCCCTAAAGACAAAGAAGTTGAACATTGGAACGGAGGAGAAATCTAAGCTGGCAACGGTAGGAGATTACTGGGACGAGGAGACGACAAGAGAAATTTTCAGCCTCCTCCGGGAGTATGAAGATTTATTTCCGTCATCAGTTGCGGACCTGAAGGGGATCAAGGGGGATCTGGGCGAGATGTGCATCACACTGAAACCAGGAGCCAGGCCGGTAAAGCACCGACCCTACCGGTTGAATCCACGTATCAAAGAGAAGGTCAAGATGGAGATCGACAAGATGCTGGCTGCGGGTCTCATCTTTCCGGTAGAAGAAGCTGAGTGGGTAAGTCCCATTGTCATCCAGAACAAGAAGGACAAATTGGAAATCCGTGTCTGCGTAGATTATCGGAGTTTGAATAATGCTTGTATTCACGATCCGTTTCCCACTCCCTTCAGCGACGAAGTTCTAGATCATGTCGCGGGAAACGAAGCTTATTCCTTCACTGATGGGTTTTCGGGCTACCATCAGGTGCGCATCGCCGAGGAAGACAAGGCGAAGACAAAATTCACAACTGAGTGGGGATCATTCGCATACCACGTTATGCCGTTTGGTCTGAAGAACGCACCGGCGGTGTTTTCCCGGATTGTCATTGCTGCCTTCCGGGAGTACATTCATAAGTTCCTGGAAGTCTATATGGACGACTGGACTGTTTACAGCCTGCTGAAGAAACACGCCTCCCTGTTGCGTGTTATGTTCGATCGATGTCGCCAGCTGCAAATTTCCTTGAACTTGAAGAAATGTATTTTTGCAGTACCATTCGGCACACTCTTGGGTCACGTGGTGTGTAAGCAAGGGGTCTGCGTTGACCCTACCAAGGTCGCGGTCATCGTCCACATGGAGGCCCCCGAGACTGTGAAGCAGTTGCGGGCACTGCTCGGACACACCGGATACTACAGGTGGTTTATCCGCAATTATGCCAAAATCACTGCCCCTTTGGAGAAACTGTTGCGAAAGTCAGAAGCATTTGAGTGGACGGTGGAGTGCAGGAAGGCACTCGACACATTGAAGGAGAAATTGGCGATGGCACCCATACTGGTCCATCCGAACTGGGATAAGCAGTTCCATGTGCACATTGATGCGTCCGGAATTGCACTTGGCGCGGTATTGGCGCAACCCGGGGAAACGACAGTTGACCACCCGGTATACTTCGCCAGCCGACGGTTATCCAATGCGGAGAAGAATTACACGACGACCGAGCGAGAGGCATTGGCGATGGTGTACTCTCTCCAGAAGTTTCGCCACTACCTTCTGGGCGGCAAATTTACATTTTTCACGGACCATTCGGCATTGAAATATCTGGTCAATAAGCCGGTGTTGGAGGGAAGAATCTGTCGGTGGCTTCTACTTTTTCAAGAGTTCACATTTGAGGTGATTGTCAAGCCTGGCAGGTTGAACGTTGGTCCCGATCACTTGTCTAGGCTGGAGACGGGAGAGAATGACGGTCCGTTGGACGATCAGCTCCCGGATGCTGACCTATTCCGAGTTGAAGCAGTCCCAAACTACCTGGCTGACATTGCCACGTATCTAACCACAGGACAGTGCCCTGAGGATTACACCGCTCTTCAGAAATGCCACTTGGTTGTCCGGGCGGCCGATTATCAATTGATCGCAGGGCAGCTGTACAAACTGGGCCTGGATGAGGTGTTGCGCAGGTGTGTTCTTGACCACGAGCGGGAAGCACTGATGTGGGAATGTCACAGCGGTGTTGCGGGAGGACACGTGGGTGCTAAACCCACCGCAAGGAAGGTGCTTCAAGCTAGCCTATGGTGGCCGACGGTACATACAGACTGTAAGGCCTATGTGAAACGTTGCGACGTATGCCAGAGGACGGGAAGGCCTTCGCACGGGAACGAGCTTCCGCTACACCCGGTGCATGTGTTGCGGCCGTTTGAAAAGTGGGTTGTTGATTTCGTAGGCCCCATCGCACCAATCGCTCGCCATTCCAAAGCCCGGTACATCATTACCGCGACGGATTACCTCACACGGTGGGCTGAGGCGGCAGCGGTACGTGACTGCTCGACAGAGACCGCTGCCCGTTTCATCTTTGAACACATCATCAGCCGCTTTGGCTGCCCAAGGAGCTTAACCAGCGATCAGGGTACGCATTTCATTAATGCCACGGTCAAGTCGCTACTGGACACATTTATGATTCAGCATCATAAAAGCAGCCCATACCACCCGCAGGCCAATGGTACGGTGGAAGCCTTTAATAAGATTCTTGAAAAGGGCTTGACAAAAATTTGCAATGCTCAGCGGGATGATTGGGATGAGCGGCTACCAGCGACATTATGGGCTTACCGGACCACGGTAAAACGTTTGACCAACCAGACGCCATTCTAGCTGGTGTATGGCTGGGAAGCTGTGATTCCTGCTGAGTTCACCATACCCAGCCTTTTGATCGCAACGTCCCTTCACTTCTCAGAAGAGGCGTCACTGACGGAACGACTCCAGGAGCTGCAGGAGCTGGATGAGGCTCGATTTCTTGCGGAATTCCACCAGAAGGTTCAGAAGGCCAGACAGAAAGCATGGCACGACCGCCACATCAAAACTAAAGCTTTCCAAGTTGGCGGCAAAGTTCTCTTATACGACAGCCAGTTCCAGAAGTTTCCAGGCAAGCTCCAGATGCATTGGCTGGGACCGTACTTTGTCATCGAAATCCGCGACTCAGGAGCCGTTCGATTGGCACAATTGGACGGCACAGTTCTTCCGGGATGGGTGAATGGCGCACGCCTGAAGCCCTACCAGGAGTAGGTACTTCTCACTTTTCATTAATAACTCTCGCAACCGAGAGAACCCGTAGAGTAGCGTAGTTGAATAAATCTCCCGCAACCGGGATGAATGTAGGTAGTCTTTTCCAATTGTCGGCACTCAGTCAAATAACCGTCAGTTGCGGTACCCATACCGCAACCGATTGTGGTCGGGGCTTGCCATTCCAGCATGTCACCGCGTCAGTCCAGCATGTCACCGCGTCAGTCCAGCATGTCGTGCACGAAGGATCCATTCTCGTGCCAGTGTCAGTCCAGGTCATTTCCGTCAGTCCTTTTGTCAGTCCGTAGGATAGCTCAAATTTGGTCATAAATTCCCTTAATGGACAGTAATCATACCGTAATCATTTTCCATCAACCGCAGTTCCCTCCACCGTCGAGTCCGCCCATCTCCCCATGACGCCGTCAGCAACTGTCAGATTACACACAGGCCTGCGATTGATCGCACGATTATCGCAGGCAAGAAAGATAGCAAGAATTAATTTCCGTTATGGAGTCTCATCAACTCCGCGCGTGCCAGAAAATGGCCCAATTTGCATGAAGGCTATCAGCAAGAGGATGTCAGACCAGTTCAATTTGGAAGTTGCAGCAACTCCGGAGCATTCGCAGTATCAGAGCACACAGCACCCCGAAAGAAGTTACAGAAGAATCGTCTAAGTCTATCAGAGACGTGCCAAGATGCCGAGAGCTCTTCTCTCAGTTCCTGAACCAGCATTAGATAGCAGAATTCACCGAGTAGAGTCGCTGGTCGGCAAGTATGACAATGCACCCTGTATGGACGCCAACTTGTCCGACCCGGATGAGTTTCCTCACCTCCATTGGCAGACGTTCATGGAACACCATTACACGCCCGGGAGCAGCTCTAACAGTCGAATGCGGGAAGAAATCTGGGGCCTACAGCAGTCGACTTTGATGAATTTGAGGAGTCTTCCCGTCTTTGGAACCACCGGACCAGTTCTGCAATGCACCCGGTTCCTCCTTAGTCGGGTGCAGAATGGGTCCCTGTGGCTTAACGAAGAAATTCCGATACATGCAGCAGACATCAATCGGCTTACAGGGCTATCGCAAACTGGTTCAGATGTCTCCTCTGCGGGCCAGACATCCTCCAAGCGTGCCCGGAAGACGGCTGAGGCGGACCTCTACACCAAATATGGCACTCGCCGGGGTGGCAAAGGTGCCAAGATAGATTTGATATATGTACCAGCAATCCGGTTTGCTTGCTACCTGATCGCTAGCAAGACCATGCGCCACTACACAAAGGGAGAGTGCACTCTGGACACAATTTCCATTGTAGAGCATTGCGTCCAGGGAGCGAAGTTGAATTGGAGCTCGTTTGTGTTGAAGGAACTCTTCGCGGCTTGCGAAGACAATTACAAGCGGACTACCAGTTTCATCTATGGGTACTTGCTCTTAGCGTTCGCCATGTGGAAATGGCATCTTCCCCCGATACGGACACCGGCGGAGATCACCGTGAGCCAGCCGCTCGCGATGAGATATTCCCCCTGGAAGGCGTCCAAGGACCCCAGCAACAAGCAAGTGAACGCAGCGGCGTTCCGAGAATGGTATGGGATGATGATCGATGTGGTCACTTACCAACAACGGGTGCCTCGGCACCTGTTGGATGAATACAGTGAACAGGTGTGGTTTGGAGTCAGCCACAGCCACACTTTCATCCGGCCGACTTGCGTACCGCACCACACTTTTCATATGGCGCCCCTTCGCTTCCAGCTGAATGACAATGTTTTCCACAGGGAGGTCTCTGCGTGGCCGGGGGTTGTTCAGCATGTCCGCGACGAAGTCATCCGCTACAACTTTGAGGGGATGAGGGCCGCACAGCAGCCTGCCGCGACCGGCGCAGGGGGATCTTCACAAGTTGCGGCGGAGACCACACCAGATGCAGCTGGGACCGCACAGGACCTGCCTGAATCGCTGGTCCCCATCGTCGAGCATTTCAACGACCAGGCCCGGAGACTCAACGTGGTAACCCAGGTTGTTTCTAGTGGCGCCCCTATATTTCCTTCTTTTACTGAATTTCGTATTAATCGGTCCCGTGGTCTCTCCAACACCGCCCCCCTCACTTCCCCCATTCCCACTAACCTGTTCACTTCGGCCACCCCCCTCATCACGACAATGGGTGAACCGGGCCCCGAACCCGATTCCGCCGACCCACCTCCATCCAAGAGGGCCCGCACTACGGCCACAGATCCCGTGGTGGATCTTACGGAGGATGATCCACCAGCCACGCCGCCCACAGCAAATTTGATTCCGGAGGAACCGCTGATTGATCCGGCAGATTTCCTAAACCTTCGTTTCCCTCACACCTCGTTCACTCCATCTACCGCCCCCTCCACCAGCCGACCACATGCCACCTCCCCCAATCCGTCCAATTCATCAGCCACTGTGTCCGATTCTTTGATCCAGGAACTTTTCGGCGGTGACCACGGGGCGGAGGTCACCTCCAGTACTGCAGCCATGGTACCACCTGTTGACCCCGTGGCCACATCCCGGGATTCTCTTCCAACTATATCTATCCAGCCAGCCACAGTTGGGGCTGATTCGGCCGCCCCTTCCACAGAGCAAACCACGCAGCAGGACCGGCCAGAGCTTGATATGGCCACTTCAGTGCAGCAGCAGACGCCGGTCCATCCTCCAGAGATTTCAGGCCGAGCAGCGGCCATGGGCCAATCTTCGCAGGAACAGACGCCAGAGCAGGGTGCACCCAGCACAACAAATGCAGAACAACTGAGTCCAGCACAGCTGTACCTACTCATTCAGCGGGCGGCCCTCAAGGCCGAGCAGATTCACACCGAGCTACAGCGGAGGTGCACCGAGCAGCGGAATCAGATCACGGCGCTTACTGAACAGCGCAATCAGTTGCTGCAGGAGAATACCTACCTCCAAGAGCAGGCCAACATTGTTAATCAGGCGCTCTCCAGCGTGTGGCCGGAGGCACGGGCTCAGCATGCCCCACTCCCTGCTCGCATAGAGGAGGACAGTATAGCTGTACAGGCTCACCAGCTCAGGGAAGTTTTCACTACTGTTTGCAGGAAGAACCAGGAGTTACAAGCGGCGTTAGCCGCACGGCCTACCCTTCCAGATCCACCCAGGGACCATTCAGGACAGGTGACTGCCAAACAGACGCAGGCAGTCAGTATGCAAGCCACTCTTCATTCCACTGCAGCCGCAGCTTCTGCCCTTCTGTGAAGTTTGCAGGAGTGCTCACTCGCGTTAACTGTCAGGACGCAACCCATTGCTGCCCAGCTGCAACAAATCTCCAGCGAAATTCGGGCGACCACGGACCCGGCAAGGCTAGATTAGCTCTACGCCCAGTCGGACGAGCTGGAACTTCACATGCAGATGACTGAGGCCGAATCAGCAGCGGCCAAGCACGTCCTCCGGGAGATGCGGCCGCCCCTTCGCACCCATGCTGACGCAATGCACCAACTGGATGCCAAGGCCGAGTCCCAGCTCGCCACACTGTTCGGGGCTGCCCCGACGCCCATAGATGAAGCCGCCGCCAACCGAATCTCTCAAGAAGCCGACTTGCTGATGCAGGAATGGCAGCAAGCAGTGGCGACCTTCACAGAGCTTAGAGATTCAGCACTCCGCCGGGTCCCGGAGTTGGGGCCCTTGTTTGAACCAGCAAATGGCGGAGCACAGCAGGAAAGGGTGGCGGAAGAAGGAACAGCAGAGCAGGGCACGGAAGCCAGCGGGGGAATGGAAATAGAAACTGTCATTTGTGATTGACTCGCGGACGAGTCAAAGAATTGTGGTCGGGGCCTGTTGGGGCCCTTGTTTTTGTTTAAGTTTTGAAATTTTGGCCAAGACATTTTGAACTTTGACTCTTTTTGAGTTGCGGAATAAATACACATAGCAACCGCGACCGCGCCACAGCGACCAGAAGTTGCGGAGCTACCAAGGTGGCACGGAAGCATTTGATAACTGGAGATCGAACAGAGATAAGTGCAGATGAAAGAAATACAGCCGAAAACAGGAAGTGGAACATGCAGACATCAGAAGAGAAGCTGGGAAAAGCCAGAGTGAAGACACAGAGAAGCTGTCAGTCGCGAGGAGCGGGTGAATAAAAGGCGATCTTGCAATTTGAAGAAAAGAAGGAGTTGTTGATTAGTGTTGTTGTGTTATTGTTGAGGGTTGAATGGATGCGAGAGAAGTCGCGAGGATCAAGGCACGAGGAAGGATGTGCGGAAAGCGGCCGCGGGAAGAATCGAACTGTTCTTCTTATGGGTTCCTACTTTCTATGTTCTTCCTTTTTACGTTTCTCAAACCCCATCGTATCCCGACACCGCGAGTTATGAAGAAAAGGCATGTAATCATGTATTCGACGAGGAAGAATAATATAAGGAAAGATTTATTTGTCTCAATACGTTTCTCATGTGTTCTATTGTGTTTACTGCTTGATTCAAAAAATTTTAAGTTGCGTATCTGAATGCTTAATTAGTGATCATGCATGTGTAATTTGGTAGCATATGTGATGGATGCGCTTTCTTTCTTTGGTTGCGGGTTTATTCCTTGCAGTGATCTCCTATTTCTGCATGTGGTCGCGGCATGCCTCGGGTGAGACGCACTGCTCTCCCAGAGCAGGGTGAAAATGCCGGCGTGTTCCTAGACTACACCGGACCCCTTGTTGGCCACAAATTTTGAACCTGGGTCTTGCCCGCGAGACCTGACTTTTCGCCAACAAGTATTAATATTAGTATTTAGTGGTAGTGTTGTTTTAAGTTCATATTTTCATTTGTTAGTTTGAGTTAGGATAATGTAGTTGTACATTAGTTTTAAAAGTTAACATTAAGTTAATATTATAATGGTAGGTTAGTTTAAATTTTTTTAATAATATTTAGTATTTAATGTAATTAATATATAATATTTAATTAATTTAATTAAATTTAAATTTAAATATTATTTATATTAATTAGTTTATAAATAATTAATATTTTAATTAGTTAGATATTAATTAATACATAGTTTATTAATTAATTAGTTTAGTTTATAATTAACAAATAAATTAGAATTAATTATTAGGTAATTAGAGTCTAATTTAGGATTAGATTTTTAATTAAAAATTTTGATTTTGAACCCAACAACAAAAATTCCAGAATTGTGCCAGAATTGACTCACCAATTTCAGAGGCTCATAGATTGAGTTATACTTGGCCAAATGAGGCCCAGGACAGCTCATTGGAAAGATAAAATTAAGGAGAATATTTCTAAGGAGGTTTCACTAATAAATTTGGTCATTAATTGGGTCAAAAATCATGCAAAAGATCAAGCTCTGAATTTCAAAAACAAAATCACTTTTCTGATTTATTTTCTGCATTTTCATTTGTCCAAGCCTCTTCTAATTGCAGATTCATTAGTCAATAATATCCTTGGCCAATTAAACCATCCCAGGCATCAATAGAGAGCTTATATTTTATTTTCAATTATTTATTTAAATTAAATTTGATTGGGTTTGTTTTAATGCCAGAAATGGTATTTTGATTTTATTCGTTGCATCTTAATTTATTTTGATTTCTTTTTGCAAGAAAACAGTAGAAGAGATAAGGAGAAAAGATCTCAATCAATGAGAATGCTCTAGCAATTAAAGATTGGAATTCTGAGCAAATAAAATTGGATTGGACAGATTTCTCTTCAACAAAATTTCCTCTCAAGAATTCTTCTTCAAATATTATAAATAGCAGATTGCAGAATATAATAGGGGCGGCTCTCCTCTGCAATTCTGGAATTCTAAAAGCACTTTTGTAATAGGGATTTAGAGTTGTAGGTGGGAGGAGTGGAATCTCAGATTTGGGGATTATTGAGGTTTTTCTTTTACATTCTGAGTTATGTATAATGAACAGAGTTTTCACTATTGTAGCTCTGCTTTTGAAAGAAGAAGCTTAGGCATTGTAAAGAACTATTAGAGATCAGAGCTGGAGAAATGGATTCAATAAATTGGTATTTCGAACACTATTATTTTAAATGTTGTTTTTATTTTTATGATAACAAGAATGGTGTCAATTTACTTACATATTTGTGCACTTTTTTCAGTATGGGTGATTTGCTTCTATCTTATGTTGTTATTTATCTCTGCTCTTATGGGCTGAATTCTGATTTTCTGAGTAACTATTTATTCATAAATCTGTCTTTTAATATTGGATGAATAAATAGTGATATGTTGTGAACTTCTTCCACATATTATTGTTTAATAATTCAAGTTACTGATTAAATGATCAATACCATTTTGTGAACTATTTCCTGAGTGTTGTTGATTGATTATTTCAGTTAAAAGGTCTCAATATGATGTGTTTTGCTATCCATAATGTCAGTTAATTGAACTATTTCATTAACATGATATTCATTATAAACAAGATATATTTCAATCCCAATATTATAAATACCTACTCTTGGTTGGGTTAGATCTATATCTGCCTAATTAAGATAGGATTAAGATAGTTTCTTTTGCTTGCATCTTAGAATAAGTTTGCATTTATATTAATTTCTACATTCTCTTAAGTCCTCTTCCCAAAGAGGCAAACTTTAGTAGTGGATTGGCTAAGCCCTAAATCAGCTTAAGGATCACTTTCTTGCCTAATCAGCAAGAAGGTTGATCTGATTTCTCTTTTCCATTGGTGAATGAAAGTTATATTTTAAAGCCATTGGAGATTGAGAGAAGGTAACTGGACCTAGTTGAACCAGTCGGAACCACTATTCCAAACGGAAAAGGAGCTGCTTTAAGGTCCGGATCGGGTGGTCATCCCCCATGTTGTTGCAGCGATTTTCGAGTCTTCAACAGGGGGTTACACTAACAACAATAAGGGACTATACTAGTAAAATAGGGACCTAACATGCCCCTCTCCTTCAAAAAACTTTTGTCCTCAATGCTTTAGTAGCTCTGGGTAAGTTCTTCCACTTGATGAGATACTCTAAAATTGATCGATTTCGTAGATGTCGAGTGTTGGGCCAGAATTGCAATCTACGGATAAATTACGCTTCCCTAGGTAGGTGTTAGCCTAGAACAATAGGTGAAAGACTATACTACTGTTTCTCCTAACTCAGAATAGATACATAGAAAGGATTGGAGGCTTACTTGTTTCAGTCGCTTCCAAATGGCTCCTTTCTGTCGCTTCCACTACAGCTTCAAATTCAAACAGTTTTGTTGGCTGAATGCTTCCTGCAAGAAAGAAAACTAAAACAGCAGAAGATGCAATAATATAGATATCTATTCAAGCTATTTAGCTAAATCCGTTAAGCATAAACTACATCTATCAACCAAGTTCTTACAATATGGAAAATCAAAGTAAACATAGATGCATGGAGGGAAAAACAAGAAGTACTCTTTATTGATTATAGAAGGAGAGTTTACAACCTAGTGACTGATTTGAAGTGACCTTCCATCAGAGTTCCCAAGTCTCATCACAACATAAATCTCTCTAGTAGCAGCTCCAAAAATCAAACTCTCTATTGAAAATTCTCCAGCATTTCTCTACTCAAATTCTTCCTCCTCAAACACTTAGATCTGTGTTCAATTTATAGATGAACTGTAGGTTGTTTTGCAATAAATTGCATTCTAAAAATAGGCAAGACATGTTTCCAGTGATGTAGATGTCAAATGGACACTTGGATCCGAAGCTTGACACATGTGAACCCTTCTATAAGACACTGGCCACGTGGTGATTCTAGAACAATGAGAATTTCACTCCCAATGTGACCAACACACCTTTGAATGTCGGGAAGTGCTTTGCAGAGCATCCTTGAATGTGGCTACCTTCATATGCAATGCACTTAAGCCCCTTAGAGCCTGTGTTGGTGAGCTCTCACATGTTAAATAATAAGCTTCAAACCATGGAAACCCTTGCTTGATGAAAGTCTTGTTTGATTTATGTTGTTTCTTGTCTTCGGGCATATAGCAACTGAGATGATAAGGAATGATAGACCCTTGATCATCGGTCCCGGAGATGATGCCCAGTTAACCAGGGCATTGGGAATGGTTCCCAAATTGACCTATAACATCGAGTTCTTGTTTCTGTGACTACTTCAGGTTCCAATATGATTTTTCCTTCCTCATCAAGTTCTAGAAATATAGTTTGAACTAGAATATTTTCACATATAACCTTCTTTAAGCATGAAACATGGAAAACTAGATGCACTCGTGAAGAAGCAAGAAGCTCCAATTTGTATGCCATAGTACCAATCTTTTGCAACACCTTGTAAGGACCATAGTACTTTGGTGATAATTTATTATCCTTCTTAGCTTGCTTGAGGGATATTTGTTTGTATGGTTGTAGCCGTAAAAATACCCAATCTCCTACATCAAAACTTCTCTCGCTGCGATGTTGATCTGCCTGTTGTTTCATTCGATTTTGTGCCAAATTCAGGTTATCCTTTAAGAGTTGGAGAACTTCTTGTTGACGCTCGATGTGATCTTCCACTGCTTGAACCTTCGAATTTTCTCTTAAAGATGATGTGATGGATGGTGGATGATATCCATAAAGTGCCATAAATGGGGTCAATTTTGCTGCAGTATGGAAGGAAGTGTTATACCACCATTCAGCGAGAGGTAACCACTTGACCCATTGTGTTTGTTTATCAGATACAAAACAACAAAGATATCCTTTCAAACATTTATTTACTATCTCAGTTTGACCATTGGATTGAGGATGATAAGATGAGCTATGAGCTAATTGAGTACCCAAACAAGAAAATAACTCCGTCCAAAAATTTCCAGTAAAAATGGGATCTCTGTCACTCACAATAACCCTTGGGTTTCCATGTAGCTTTTGAATTGTGTCCATAAATGTAGTAGCAACAATACTTGCTTTAAATGGATGAGATAATGCACAAAAGTGTGCATACAGGGTAAGTCTATCAACTACCACCATGATGACACTCTTTCCTTTGGACCTAGGTAAACCTATGATAAAATCCATTGAAATATCCTCCCAATGTTGACTTGGAATGGATAAAGGTTGTAGAAAACCTGGGGTCTTAATTGTCTCAACTTTATTCTGCTGGAAAATCAAACATTCCACCACAAAGTTTTGAATATTAGATTTAAGGCCATCCCAAAAAAATTCTTTCTTCACCCTATGGTAATTTTTTAAAAATCCTGAGTGTCCTCCTAAAGAAGTGTTCAATTCCAAAAGAATATTTTTTTTAGTTGGGAATTCTTACAAAGATATAAGAAATATTTGTACCATAAGGAATTTTTTTTCCAACTAAATGTATCAGATGTACTAGGATCTTGCTGCAACTTTTGAATGAGTGTCCACACTTCTTTTTTCTTCTTCCATTCATCCCTTGCTTCGGTTATCCAATCTAGTTGGATAATAGAAATGGCACAAAGCAATGCCTCCACCTCTTCATTCTTTCTTGAGAGTGCATCTGCAACAACATTTAGCTTCCCTTTTTTGCAGATTATTTCAAAGTCATAACCCAACATCTTTGTGACCCATTTTTGATGCTCTTCTAAAGATATTCTTTGTTCCAAAAAGTGTTTAAGACTATCATGATCAGTTTTTACCTTGAAGTGTCTTCCCATTAGGTAAGTTCGCCATTTCTTTAGTGCATGCTGTTGGGAAAAATACTAAGAGGGGGGGGGGGGGGGGGTGAATCAGTATTTACAGCATATTCACAACCTTTTACTTTTTCACTCTCTAAAACCCATATGCTACTTTCCTTTAGTAAACTCACGTATATACGTGGATATCCTTCATGAAACTCGCGTATTAGCAGAGATCTAAATATGCAGATATTTATTAACTTAGTTCTTTGCACTATTCAATCATCTGATGTTAAGTTAACAGTAAACATGTGTAGTAACAACAGAATAAACCATCACACAAAGCATCACACATGAACACCGGGATTTTTAGGTGGAAACCCAAGTCGGGAGAAAACCACCGCTGCAGTTGCTCAGCCTTCAATATTTTATTATAGAGAAAACATCTTACAACATATGTGCTGGTGCAGACTCCTACCAGCACGCAGGCACCCACCTGCGCTCGTTTACCGACCTCTCCTGGAAGGGAGCTCCAACCCCCTGACTCGTTTACCAGCCTCTCCTGGAAGGGAGCTACGACCCCCTGATCTCGTTTCGGCCTGCATGGAAGGGAGCACACAGCACAGTGAAGGCTACAACCCTCGGCTCCTACATGGACCACGTTTCATGATTTTCACCTTTGGATCGAGCAACTGTGAGAGCACAGCTTGTAGGTCACGTTTCATCATATTTTGGTGGACCCTCCATACTTTAAGCACGATGAAACATGAGCGATACATATAACTCAGCAATGAGATATCTGTAAACAGCAGAATAGATCGGACTTTTCTTACCCTGAGACTTTAGCGAGCCCTGGTTTTATCGCGCTCCTTTCTCGGATATGTCGTGCATACGTGCTTGGTTACATCAACCGCGCATATACATGCAAATTACGGGAACTAATTTCTCTGCCCATACGCGCTTTCTCTTCAGCAAACCCGCGTATATACGCGCTTCCTCTGCGTAGTAGCGTGTGGATCTTCAACCATTTCGTACACGTACTTCTTGGATGGGTCTTGAGTTCAGTTGCTCTCCGCCAGACATTAGCCTCATCTGGGATCTAAACTGTTCAATGGCTTGAGATCTACAAGATACAAATACATTTCAGATCTAGATACCCTTCTTCATCATTTTCTTCATTGGTGCCTCATGCATTCAGATCTATCATTCAACTATAACCCTTTCCATTCAGATATACTTGAGAGAGAAGTATTCATTCAAGCTCAGACATCTTGCACCCACACTGATGATTTACACAATGAATTTCTTCTCTTTATATAGGTTTACCCTTTTTCAATACCATGAGCCAAAACCACATTACTTCCGATGGTATTCCTGGACGGGGTCATTTAGGCGAATCATTACCCAATACAATGGGTCAATACCATGGTGGTTACCCCTGGTTTTGCACTTTATGAGCGCTTTTTCCCATACGCGACTTGGCACGTTGTTTCCCGCGTGCATACGCGACTTCTCCTAGGCAAATCCGCATATGCCTTGAGACATACTCTTTTCATCATAGATCTAGCACATACTGAATTTCTTTCTTCATTCCCTTCTATACTCACTGTAGATACGTCAGATTTACTACATCAAGAACATATTCTATCAAGCACAACTTCATCAAGTAATTTGCCATCATCTTCATCAAGTGGGTTGTCATTCAAGGACAACACTCAGCATCATTTCATATCAGATTTACATCATTTACCAAGTCCATCAGGTCAAGAATAGCTTCATCAGGTGGATTTCCATCAAGGACAACATATGTCAACAATCTCATGTCTTCATCTTCATTAAGTGGGTTGCCATCAAGGACAACACTCTACATCATATTGCCAACAATCTCCCCCTTTGGACTTGATGGCAACCACGATGGTGTTTGATCACCACAACAGATAGGTACATTAAGAATTAAGTGGGTTGCCATCAAGGACAACACTCTACATCATATTTCCAACAATCTCGCCCTTTGGACTTGATGGCAACCACGATAGTGTTTGATCACCACAACAGATAGGTACATTAAGAAAACAATGACACCATGTCACTCTCCCCATTCTTTGACACCATTATCTTCATTCAAACACCATGTCACTCTCCCCCTTTGACATCAAGGGCAAAGGGCGAATCAAAACCAACACACTCTTCCCTTTTCTCCTTATGTAGAAGAAGCATTCTGCAGATCTGATGATACCATGACCAAGCTCCCCCTTAGTTCATGCTGAATCTTCAAAACATATTTTCCAATGAAGTACATGACTCTATGACTTTCCTATCACCAATGACTCATACTTACATCAAATATCCATCCAAGTGAATTTACATATGAGACTCAAGTACCCAACCAAGTGGGTTTACAAAATTTGACTCAGCTACCCAACCAAGTGGGTTTACAAAATTGACAAGTCCTTTACATGACTGAATATTACAATTTTACAACATGGGTCTCAACAAGACCTTTTCATCAAAACTACAAAAATGACCATTTAAGACCAACACCTAGAAAGTCCTCAAGAAAGAGAAAATTTTTCAGAATCAACATAATGCCAACAATGCATTATACTCAGCAACGCTAATGCTCCCCCTGAATCTGTGCATCCAAGCATCCTTTTCATATGACTAAGGCTCCCCCTTAGTTTGTGCATCCTGAACACTTTCACCAACAAATCATCAAGGCATCTTTATCAAAACATTAGAAATAGAATTATGAGAACTGGAACACCACTAGAGATACCAAACAGTATCAGAGATACCAAACAGCACTGCAGCTGTGCTGAAGAGAGCTGACTCCAAAACAGAAATTTGTCAGCAATCAGGCATACGCGGTTTTCTGTGCATGAACTCGCGTATATACACGACTATGTTTCAGGAAATCCGCTTATCCAATGCCATCTTCTAAATTTATGCAAATTTGTTCTTTTGACTGGCAGAGAACACTCCCAGCTTCTGTCTTAGATACTCATACGCTTCCCTAGGCAGAGGTTTGGTAAAGATATCAGCAACTTGTTCTTTGGAGGGAACATAGTCCAACTTCACCTTTTGCTCAAGCACTTGTTCACGTAAGAAGTGATACTTGATGGGAATGTGCTTGGTCTTCGAATGCATAACAGGATTCTTTGAAATACTGATGGCACTTGTATTGTCACACTTAATGGGGACAGGAGATGTACATTTGATTTGAAAATCTTGCAATGTTTGCATCATCCAAAGGAGTTGAGTGCAACAAGATGCGGCAGCCACATATTCTGCTTCTGCTGTAGATAAGGCAATAGAATTTTGCTTCTTGTTGAACCAAGATACTAACCGGGGTCCCATATAGAATGCACCACCACTAGTGCTTTTCCGATCATCAACACTTCCAGCCCAATCTGCATCAGTGTAAGCATGAAGAGTAAGATCAGCATTCTTTGGATACCATAGACCAAATTCTTGAGTTCCTTGTAGATATTTGAAAATTCTTTTCACAGCCTGAAGGTGAGACTCTTTTGGATTGGCTTGGAATCGTCCAACAATCCCAACTGCATGCATAATGTCTGGTCTAGTCCCAGTGAGATAAAGTAGACTTCCTATCATTGATCTGTAATCTGGTTGATTCACCGTGGGAGAATCATCATGAGAACTGAGATTGCATCAGGTTATCATTGGAGTGCTTACAGGTTTGCATTCTTCCATGCCATACTTCTTCAGAATTTTCTTAAGATATTTTGCTTGTGATAGGAATATACCATCTGCAATTTGATGCACTTGCAAGCCAAGAAAGAATGTTAGTTCCCCAAGTAAGGACATTTCAAATTCTTGCTGCATGACAGAAGCAAATTTTTGACTCATAGATTCTTCGTTACTCCCAAAAATGATATCATCAACATATACAACCACAATCAATAGTTTATCATTTTCAATTTTTGTGTATAAGTTGCTATCAGCGGACCCCTTTGAAAATCCTTGTTGATGAAGATATTTGTCAAGACGATAATACCATGCCCTTGGAGCTTGTTTGAGACCATATAGAGCCTTTTTAAGTCTACAAACAAGATTTTCATCATTGCCCAAAATGAATCCTTCTGGTTGTTCTATATATACTTCTTCTTCTAGATCACCATTAAGAAAAGCAGATTTAACATCCATTTGATAAACTTTGATTTGTTGATAACTTGAAAAAGCAAGAAACATTATTATGGCTTCAAGTCTAGCTACAGGAGCAAAAGTTTCTTCAAAGTCTATACCTTCTTGTTGAGTATACCCTTTGCAAACCAATCTAGCTTTGTTTCTTACAACATCCCCATTCTCATTTAACTTGTTCTTGAAAATCCATTTAGTTCCAATGACATTTTTATCATGTGGTCCTGGTACCAATTCCCATGTGTTATTCTTTTCAATTTGATCAAGCTCTTCATTCATGGCTTGCTTCCAACATTCATCTTTGCTAGCTTGATTGACATTGTGTGGTTCAATTGTGGATAGAAGTGCCAGATGACTAGAAGATCCCACCAGAGTTCTCCTTGTTCGTACACCCGATTCCTTATCTCCCAAAATTTGAGATTCAAGATGATTCTTTTGAACATATCTGGATGGTGCTTTTTCAGATAGATCATTTTCAGGTTCTTCATTGGATCCACTATCTATATCATTTCTATTTGATGTAGAAGGCCATAAGTCACCATCATCTTCTTTTGTTGTTTGTTTTTCTTCTTGAGGAGCTGCAGGAGACTCATCAATAACAACATCAATACATTCAACAATCTTTCGAAGCCTTTTATTGTAACATGTGTATGCTTTGCTTGAAGATGAGTAACCAAGAAATATCCCTTCATCCGATCTAGG
Source organism: Pinus albicaulis (assembly GCA_034641835.2). Classification (NCBI taxonomy): domain Eukaryota; kingdom Viridiplantae; phylum Streptophyta; class Pinopsida; order Pinales; family Pinaceae; genus Pinus; species Pinus albicaulis. Next base: position 2,024,342,634 of record CM076575.1, on the reverse strand, counting down.
TTCAAACTTGCCAAGCTTTTCATCATTATTTTTGATAAAGCATTTACTTCCAAAAACTCTAAAATGCTTCACAGAGGGAGAATTTCCATACCAGAGTTCATATGGAGTTTTGTCACTATTTACCCGAACATGAGCCTTGTTGAGAATGTTAGCTACTGTGTGTGCTGCTTCACCCCAGAACATGTCAAGAGTTCCAGAATCATCAAGCATAGCTCTAGCCATTTATTGAATTGTTCTATTCATTCTTTCTGCTACGACATTTTGTTGTGGAGTGCCTGCTACAGAGAACTGTCTTTTTATGCCATGTTGTTCACAAAATTCAAAGAATTCATTTGATGTATATTCTCCTCCTCGATCAGATCTAAGACACTTGATTTTTATATCTAATTCATTTTCTACCAACGCTTTGAAGATCTGAAATTTTTCAAATGCTTCATCTTTGTGTTTAATGAACCCGATCCAACACATTCTAGAGTAGTCATCAATAAATAAGATATAGTATTCTTCCCCACGTAGTGACTTTTTCCTCATAGGTCCACAGATGTCAGTATGAATGAGTTCAAGAGGCTTACTTGAAGATCCTTCTTTGGCATTAAATCGTACTCTGGTCTGCTTACTGAATTGACAAGATTTGCATATGATACTTTATGGTAGATTAATATTGGGAAGATCACGAACAGCTTGAAGTCTGCTTGCTTTGTTGATTTGAGAGAAGCTCAGATGCCCCAGCCTTCTATTCCATAGCCAATTTTCTGAAGACTTGCTCAAGTAACATTGATCTTTGCAGTTCAGTACATACAGGTTGCTTGGATTTCTTTTCCCTTTTATAATAATTTTACCTGTATCAAGATCACGAACCACACATTCTTTTGAACTAAAGAAAAATTCAGTTCCTTGATCACACATTTGACTTACACTCAACATATTATGCCTTAATCCATCCACATACATGACATCCTTAGCCTTCACCTTTTCTTTTAGAAACATGAACCCTTTTCCTTTAATTACAGCGGGAGAATCATTTCCAAAAGTTACTTTCTTTTCCTTTTCTAGAGCATTATATGCAAGAAGTTTGCTTTTGTCACCTGTCATGTGTCTTGAGCATCCACTATCAATGTACCATTGATTTTCTTCACCTTCTGCAAATAATTCTATCCCACAATTTTCAACCTGTAATTCCTTCTTTTTCCATACTTTGGAACTTGAGGGAAAGTGTTGTTTTGGCTGGACTTTGCTCCTGCATTCAGATTCTTCATGGCCAAAGTTATTGCAATAAGCACATTCAACTTCATTTTGAAGAGGAGAAAAGTTTTTATAGGTATTCTTCTTTGGTTCAGTATCCAACATTTTCTTTCTTGCTTCTCTTGTCATGATGGTTTTGTAAGCAACACATTGAGCAGCTTTGTGACCAAAATTGTGACATGTAAAACATTTTCCATTGAAATAGACATTTTTTTAATCACGAAATCTTCTATTTGGATTTACCTACTGGTTGGAGCTCCTTTGAAAGTTATTCCTGTCGGTGTTCCTTGAAGTGCGATAATCCTGTTTTACCTGTAAAGAATCCTTGCTTCCTTGTTGAGAGGCAGAATATTGCAAACCAGTAGTTGCTGCCTTTAGATAGTTTGGTGCTGAAACCTGAGAGGATTCTCCAATATATCCAAGACCTGTTTTTATGAGAGGAGAACGTTGAGCATTGATAATTTCATCTAAGGTTTTTGAACCTTTAGCAAATCTAAGATTGAAAGTTTTTCTTTTCTCATTATCTTTCCTTAGACTTACTACTTCACACTCCAATTCCTCACTGCGTTTTTCCTTTGCTTCAAGCTGATTTTCAAGAGTCTCTATGATTATGTTCTTTTCTTCTAGACTTACTTTGAGTTGATTGTTTTCTTCAAGAAAATCATTGTCTTCCAGAGCATCCACAAACGTATCCTTTTCTTCTCTTTGTTCAAATTCCATTAGAAGTCTAAGATCTTCTTCACATTCTTCCTCACTATCAGATGACCCATCACTATATTCATTAGTATAGTAACTTTTCTTAGAGCTAGATCGGTTCTTATTCCTTCTTGCTACTTCTTTTCCTTTAGCAGATGTTTCTTTATAAGGACATTTTGCAGCATAATGACCAACTTTTCCACACTCAAAACATTTGAAGGGAAGCTTACCTTTGAATCTTCCAGTACCTAGTTGGAGCTTTCTCACAAAATTCGCTTCTTCTTCTTCGGATATATAGATGGATTCTTTGACAACTTCCTTTTCTTTTCCTCTTGCAGAAACCTCAAAAGTAGCTTCTTTGATTTGAGATGGACCTCCTTGTCTCATTTCAAAAGCAGTCAGAATACCATGTAATTGAACAATAGTAAGAGTTTGCAGATCTTGCCTTTCTTCAATAGTTGAAACTTTAGAGTCAAATTTTGAAGTCAAGGATCTTAAGACTTTTTCCACCAAAGTAGTATCAGTTATGGTTTCACCCAAATTTCTCATTCGATTTACAATATCATCTAGACGTAAGAAGAAATGGGCAATACTTTCATCACTATGCATCTTCAAATTTTCATATTCAATTCTAAGAGTTTGGAGTTTTGCACTTTTTACCTTTGTGTCTCCTTCATAGCTTAGAATGATTTTGTCCCATATTTCTTTTGCTGGATGTAGTTGCATCACTTTAGCAAATTCTGGTTCAGACATGCTTCCTAATAAGACATTTAATACTTTGGCATTGGTTTCATACTTCTTCCTTTCTGCTGCATCAGTAGGAATACTTGCCGGGTATTGATAACCTTCTTCCACGATTGCCCATACATCTGCACCAAGACTTTGCAGATATGCTTTTGTACGTACCTTCCAGAATATCAGATTGCTTCCATTGAATAGAGGTGGCTTTATAGACATCACTCCTTCTTGACTTCCCATTGCGACGAATCTCCTTCAAGCGATCAAGCTTCTGCAGAAGAACCTGCTCTGATACCAATTGTTGGGAAAAATACTGAGAGGGGGGGGTGAATCAGTATTTACAGCATATTCAAAACTTTTTACTTTTTCACTCTCTTAAACCCATACGCTACTTTCCTTTAGTAAACCCGCGTATATACGCGGATATCCTTCATGCAACTCGCGTATTAGCAGAGATCTAAATATGCAGATATTTATTAACTTAGTTATTTGCGCTATTCAATCATCTGATGTTAAGTTAATAGTAAACATGTGTAGTAACAACAGAATAAACCATCACACAAAGCATCACACATGAACACCAGGATTTTTAGGTGGAAACCCAAGTCGGGAGAAAACCACCGCTGCAGTTGCTCAACCTTCAATATTTTATTATAGAGAAAAAATCTTACAACATATGTGCTGGCGCAGACTCCTACCAGCACGCAGGCACCCACCTGCGCTCGTTTACCAGCCTCTCCTGGAAGGGAGCTCCAACCCCCTGACTCGTTTACCAGCCTCTCCTGGAAGGGAGCTACGACCCCCTGATCTTGTTTACCAGCCTCACCTGGAAGGGAGCTACAACCCCCTGACTGAAGGCTACAACCCTCAGCTCTTCTATGGACCATGTTTCATCAATTTTCGCACTGGATCCAACAACTTCAACAGAGCACAACTTGTAGGTCACGTTTCATCATATTTTCAGACTGGACCCACTCCATACTTTTAAGCACAGTCAAACATGAAACTGATACATATAACTCACTGACAGATATCTGTAAACCAGCAGAATAGATCAGAATTTTCTTACCACAGACTTTAGCAAACCCTAGTTTGCATACGCGCTTTCCTTTCTCAGATGTCGCGTATATACGCGCTTTCGTTTACATCAACCAGCGTATACTTCTATACAAATTACAGAATTAATTTCTCTGCCCATACGCGCTTTCTCTTCAGTAAACTCGCGTATATACGTGCTTCCTCTGCGGCGAACTAGCATATGGATCTTCAACCATTTCAGAGCTGCATACTTCTTCAGATCAGATATTCAATTCAGATTTAACTCTCCACTTCAGACAGAAGTTCACCTCATCTCAGATCTAAACATTCAATGAGCAGATCTAGCAAATACAAGTACATTCCAGATCTAGATTTCCTTCTTCATCATTTCTTCATTGGTGCATCATACATTCAGATATTTCATTCAACTGTAACCCCTTCCATTCAGATATACTTCAGAGAGAAGTATTCATTCAAGCTCAGACATCTTGCACCGCCACTCATGATTTGCACAATGAATTTCTTCTCCTTATATAGGTTTACCCTTTTTCAATACCATGAGCCAAAACCACATTACTTCCGATGGTATTCCTGGGCGGGGTCATTTAGATGAATCATTACCCAATACACTGGGTCAATACCATGGTGGTTACCCCTGGTTTTGCACTTTATGAGCGCTTTTTCCCATACGCGACTTGGCACGTTGTTTCCCGCGTGCATACGCGACTTCTCCTAGGCAAATCCGTGTATGCCTTGAGACATACTCTTTTCATCATAGATCTAGCACATACTGAATTTATTTCTTCATTCCCTTCTATACTCACTGTAGATACATCAGATTTACTACATCAAGAACATATTCTATCAAGCACAACTTCATCAAGTAAGTTGCCATCATCTTCATCAAGTGGGTTGTCATTCAAGGACAACACTCAGCATCATTTCATATCATATTTACATCATTTACCAAGTCCATCAGGTCAAGAATAACTTCATCAGGTGGATTGCCATCAAGGACAACATATGTCAACAATCTCATGTCTTCATCTTCATTAAGTGGGTTGCCATCAAGGACAACACTCTACATCATATTGCCAACACATGCAGTATTGCTAACATTTCTTTCTCATAAATAGCTTTCTGTAAATACTTTCCTTTGATTTGATGACTTTCAAAAGCAATGGGTCTTCCTTCTTGCATTAAAACAACACCAATTCCATTTCCCGAGACATCACATTCCACAATAAAGGTTTTTGTGAAGTCTGGCGTAGCTAAGACCGACGCTAGGCACATTGAATCTTTAAGATGTTCAAAGGCCTTAGTTGCTTCAAGAGTCCATGAAAATGTATCTTGCTTCAATAATGTTGTTAGAGGTGCTACTATTCTCCCATAATTCTTAACAAACTTGCGATAATACCTTGTTAACCCGAGAAATCCTCACAACTGCTTTATGGTTGTGGGGACTTTCCATTCTTTAATGGCTTTAATTTTGTTATAGTCTACCTTAACGCCCTCGTGAGATACAATATGACCCAGATATTCCACCTCTTGTACTCCAAAGAAACATTCGGATGTTTTTGCATATAATTGTTTCTCCTACAATAGGTTGAGCAACCTGTCAACATGTTGAACATGATCCTTCCAAGACCTGTTGTAGATTATTATATCATCAAATAATACTAGCACAAATTTTCTAAGGAAGGATTTGAAAGTGGAATTTGTCAAGCCTTGAAATGTAGAAGGTGCATTGGTAAGGCCAAAAGGCACGAACAAAAATTCATAATGACCCTCATGAGTTCGAAATGTCGCTTTTGGAATATCTTCAGCCTTCATTCTAATTTGATGATATGCTAAGAGAAGATCCAACTTGGTAAAATAAATTGCTCTGTGTAATTCATCCAATAATTCATCAATCATAGGAACGAGAAATTTATCTTTAATGGTGAGCTTATTGAGCTCCCTATAATCCGGACACATGCACCATGATCCATCCTTCTTGTGTACCAATACTACAGGAGCAGAGAAAGAACTTTGACTAGGTTTAATTATACCAGCCTCTAACATTTCTGCAATCATACGTTCAATTTCGCTCTTTTGGACATAAGGATATCTATAAGTCCTGATGTTTGGAGGAACACTTCCTAGAATAAAATGAATAGCATGATCATGATCATGAATAGGTGGGAGTCCTTTGGGAGTTTCAAAAACCTTAGAATGATTGTCCAAGACTTTTTGGAGATCTATAGAAATAGATGATATTGATGTTGGAACTTATAGTGAGCATAATTTTGCAATTACACCTCGTTGTTCTTTCTTTAGAAGCTTTGTCATGACATTAGAGCTTATTATCTTTCTTGGCTTCCCTGCAATACCCCATAATTCAACTTCCTTTCCTTTTGAAAAAAATTTCAAGAAAATTTCTTGAAAATTAAAAGCTACCGTCCCCAAAGATTGTAACCATTGTACTCCTAATACAACATCAACACCTCCCATAGGAATGGAAAGCATTGGACTATTCAATACATATTCCCCCATGGTTAGCTTGATATTATGGCATTTTCCAGAGCAATTTATAGTTCTTCCATTTGCAACCATCACTTGACATTATGGTGCTGGGTATAGGAAACAATTCAATTCCTTGGCTACCTTACAATGAATAAAATTATGGGTACTACCTGAATCAATCAACACTATTACCTTTTTTCTTCTTGATATGTCCTTCTATCTTGAGAGTTTGAGGAGTGGTAATTCCTGCCAATGCATTACACGATATGGTCAGACTCATTTCTTCCTCTTCTAGGGTTGGTTCCTGGTGTATATCCTCTTCTTGTTCATTTTCTTCTTCCTCCTCACAATCTATGTAAAATAATTTCTTCTCAGCACACTTATGACCTTTAGTGTATTTTATATCACAACTATAGAAAATCCCTTTTCTCTTTTTTCTTCCAATTGTTGTGTTGTCAACCTTGTAGGTTGTGGAAATCTAGGAGTAGCAACACTTCCCTCTTTATAGAAGTGAGTGGTAGGCTTCCTTGTCGCCATAATTTTACATTCAATTTTTCTTTCCAACCTGAATCCCTTCCCCAATGAATCAGGTTCCAAAACGCGAACTTCATGTTGGATGTTATTCTTTAAAGTACCTATGAAGAGATCAATCTTGTGTTCCTTTAGAATATCAATTACCCTTATATTCAATTTTTGGAAGTCCTCAATGTGCTCCCCTACTAAACCCTTTTGTTTGAGATTTATCAATTGGCTAAAGAAGGTGTTGCTCTTTGTATCCTCATAATGTGCTATCATTTCCTCCGTAAAAATTGACCAAGTGACAATTTGTTTATGGGAGCAAAGCCATCGATACCATACAAATGTATTTTGTTCTAAATGTAAAGTTGCAATGCGTACCTTTTGTGTGTTTTGCACATTATGGAGATCAAAATATTTCTCCATCTGTAGTATCCATGTTACAGGATCCTTTCCATCAAACTTCCTCATATCCATTTTTGGAATATGGTGGTTCTTCCCACCAAAATTAGAGTTTATGAAGTCACGATTAACATTTATTTTGTTCTCATCATGAGTTTCCTCTACTATATTTTCACCATTAGGAAACATTTCTTGTATCAACTTTGTCAAACCTTCCATGTCTTCTTTTAGATCATTCTTCATGTTTTCCATCTTAGCTTCCATGTCATCCATCTTAGATTCCATGCCAGCTTCCATGCCATCCATCTTAACTTCCATGCCATTCTTCAAACCATCCATCTTAGATTCCACGCCTTTCTTCAAACCATCCATCTTAGTTTCCACGCCTTTCTTCAAAACTTCCATGTCATTTTTTGTTGCTCTTTGCGAGAGAAAAATTTGTTGCACTTGCTCTTGTAAATTTGATATGTCATGTTGCCATTCTTCGTCTTCATGAGTCATAGTAGAGCCTTCTAAAGGCTTAATGGGTGTTGAATTCTTTTTAGGGGCCATTTGAGAATCCAATACTGATATCTATTCTATAATATGCCCTTGGAATCAATTCAACTTGATTCTTCAAACAAGACTTATGCAATTCGGAAAAAAAAATACACACCTTTTACTTGCTTTTGAGGAGCTTGATATTGAAATTGAATTATCTCTATAATTGCAGATCCTCAATATCTGAAATTCGGCCCTGTAGTAGCCCTCTGAAGCTTCTTTCAAATGCCACATGTATGACCTGATTTTGATTCTTCAAGACAAATTTATGTCCAATCTCCCACAATGACCTAATTATGGACTAGTTCAGTAGAGTGAACTTGTATGACTTTCCATGTGTCATTGTTTCCTCCTTTGGCTCTAAAATTGATAGACATGAAATTACAGTCTGTGTACTTGTGGCCATTTTTTATATCATTCCAATCTGATTCTCAGAGAGAGAGTTATGAATATTTTACCATGATAACCTCTTTGAGATGAAATTCGGGAGCTTGAAAAAGACCTAACTTCCACAGATCATATCTCCGAAAATATTGCAAACCAAGCTCTGAAATTTTGCTAAGATGTTCCTCAAAATTTTGGCTTCTCTCTCTAAAATTTCTGCTTCTGAATCTTCATAGTAAACAAGTTATAGGAAAAATTCCATGATGACCTATTTAGGTTAAATTCAGGAGCCTGCAAAAAGCCCTAAATTTCACAGATCATATCTCCGAAAATTTTGTGAACCAAGCTCTAAAATGTTTCGACTATGTTCCTTAGGATTTTGGCTTCGCACTCTAAAAATTTCAGCTTCTGAACCTTCGTAGAAAAATTTTATAGCAAAAATTCCACGATGACCGGTTTGGAGCAGCGAAAACCCTAGAATCCAAAGCTCTGATACCAAATGTTGTGAAACCAGCTCCAAAAATAGAAGAAAAGAGATATCAATGCCTTAGAAATAAGCCAATTCGAGGGGGCAACCTCCAATACATTACATTAATGAACAATTCTTGGATGATACAAATTACAAAACCTGCTTTCTATATATAGGAGTCTAAGGGGCCATAATGTAATCCTAGCGGACCTAACAATAATAATTTAAGGGCACAATAATAACAATATGGGGGTTATAGGGGTACAATAATAACAATAAGGGGGTTACACTAACAACAATAAGGGACTATACTATTAATATAGGGACCTAAAAAACGGTGAGACAACAACTTTGTTCCTCTTCAATCAAGTCATTTCTCATTTTGGTATCCCTAAAGAGATTGTCACTAATCATGGCAATCACTTTTAGAACAACATGATGGTTGAATTGACTCTGAAATTAGGTTTTAAGCAAGAGCATTTGTCTCCTTATTATCCTCAGGCCCATGGGAAATTTGAAGCGATGAACAAATCCTTGAAGACAATTCTTCAATGGATGATAGATAAAGCCATATCCAATTGGCATATTATGTTGTATCCTGCACTTTGGGCATACCGGATGTCAGTCAAAACTGCAACTGATTTTACTCCATTTCTACTGGCTTATAGTTTGGAATCTATATTTCCTATTGAATGTGAAATTCCCTCTCTTAAGATAGTTGTTGAGCTTCTTCCTGACACTTCCAGTCTTGAACAACTCCTTCTTCATCCAGAACATCTCGATGAGCAGCGTCAAGATGAAGCTATGATATATTAGGCACATAAGAAATGGGTAAAGCTTCAGTATGATAAGGTGCTAAAACCTAGGGTTTTCTCTCAAGGTGACCTTGTCTTGGTTTATGACCAAGAGAAGGATGCCTTGGGGGCAGGCAAGTTTAAATCTATGTGGTATGGCCCCTTTATCATCAAAAAGGTCTTGAAGAAAGGAGCCTATGCCATGATTGAATTTGATGGAAATGAGTTGGTGAAGCCCAGAAATGGGCTCTATTTGAAAAATTATTATGCCTAGGCTTAGGCCTAGCATCTTGCTTTGTTGTATATATTTTGTTTTTTGTACATATTTGGGTTTTTTATTTTTGGTGTGATTTTGATGAATTTGATCTGTTTTGGCAGGTTATATTGGATGACATGCGTCACTTTGGTTTCACCGATGGTGCTAGTAGGCATACCCAAAACTTGGCTTCTATGGCTTGGGTACTCCATTATCCATCCGGTCAGTTGTTAGTTTCAAGAGGTGTCTGCATTGGTCCTGCTTTGAACAACGTAATAGAACACACTATAGTGGTCAATCTACTCTTGGAAGCAATATCTTTGGGTGTTGATTCGTTAGTAGTTTTCTTGGATTCACAGCTAGTGGTTTCACAATTGAACAACACATATCGTGTCTAAGACCCATTTTTACATCGATTGTTTTTTAGGGTACGTTTGTTACAACGATCATTTCAATTTATCACATTCATTCATATTCCTTGAGCTAACAATTCGATGGTAGATTATTGGCTAATCAAGCAATTGATTGGCATATTAATCATTCAATACTTTAAAAATATATTAAATACATCATTCATTAATCATACATTTGATTCATCACATCATATAAATTGTTGTATATATATATATATATATATATATATATATATATATATATATATATATATATAGATATAGATATATATCAAAGTGTTCAAAAATATACAAAATCTGGACCATCATGTCCTACAAAATTGGGGAATATGCTCAATCATGTCTATCATCAAAAAATATTACAATCATCCTGTGATATCTATAATCTACTCCTGAGGTCCCTGCCCAACATTTGTGTTCCTATATAACACAATGGCATTTGCTACATGGCAGAATAACCGCACCTAGTCTCGTGGTACTCCTACCACCCGTCTTTGGATAGCCTCCGGTAGGTCCTCGATAGTGGCAATAGGCACCTGGCGAGTCAAGCTCTCCAAGTTCCTCTATACTACATGGAGTGTCCTGCTAGGGTCTTCAACATCTGCCTCACCTTTGCAGTGCTTGTGCCTTGGGTACGCCTTCATTCTCACTGATCCCATGTCTCCATCATGATCATCATAATTTTATAAGTAATTTAGTCCAATAAAAAACATTTTTTCATTTTCATACTTCGAAAAAATCATAAAAATCATATAATCAAAAATCAAAAAATGCAATCTCACAAATTGTGCCCCATGCTGCACCGTGTGGCAGGACTATATCTATATCTACACAGAAGTCCATCCCAACATAGGGATAATCTTCCACTCTGATGACTTGTTCTTCCCACCATTGGAAGAACTCATCATCCAAAGTGGTCCGTGGAACCTCACTTCCCCCTAATCTCTTCATCAGATCTGCCCATCGGGCTATTCTTGGAATTCTCAAGATGCTGATAATTGAGATGACCTTGGGCGGAAGCCCTGCGACCCTTTTGAAGAAGAATGTCAGCAAGATTGTACCATAACCAAAGTGTTTAGTTTTTTCTTTTCGGATTGAAGTCAATTTTTTCTTCATATTTCTCAGCAATGCTGTGCACCAATCAAAGAGATGAATCAGACATTCCACTGTTATGCTCATTTGTGTCTGTGAAGCCTGATGCAGAGAAGTTGATCCTGCTAGTCTGCCAATGGTAAAGAGAGGGATATTCATTTATAAATCCTTCAGATCTCTGATAGGAATTTGTGTTCCTACCTTTTTTGCATCCTCTGCGCAATAGACTTGGACATAATCCTCTACGGTAAGCCCTCCAACAGGCTTTCTGTGTAAGTCTACTGGGTCTCCCCTTCAAGAGAGCCCAGTAATGAAGTATATATCTTCCACTTCTATGCTTAGTGGCATCTCATCAATTATGAAACAATCTTCCTCCGGTTCCTAATGATCTACCAACATTGTAAGCAAACAAACATTGCTTTTCATATTGGGCATTTTGAAAAATTTGAGCAATCCACAATTCCTGAGAATATCTAAGGAAGTTTGATCCTCCATCACTTTATTTTCAATTGCACTATTCTCACGCTCTCTCCAACTAATGGACATCCTGGGAAAAATCATTAAATGACTGATTAGATACAAGTTTTAAATTTTCGCTCTCTGCATACGCGACCTTGTTTGTACATAGTTGCATATGATACATAGGTTTGTCCACACAAACCCACGTATGCGCAGAGGCTTTCAACAAAAATATATTTTCTATGACCAAAATTCTAAAATTCTGCCTCAAACAGGAATGAAATTGATGAAATAGATGAGTTTAGAGCTTACTTGACTGATTTGGCATGATTTGATGGCTGATTGCTCCATATTTGCAAAGAGGAATTTTTGCCCCAAAGCTCCTTCTCCACTTATTCAATGTGAAATAATCAAAATGTGTGTCAAATTGTGTATTTATGCCCAGAATTTAAAAAAATTTACAAATTTTACTTGTGCTTATTTTTCGAATTTGACTAAGGTTATATAACAGTTTGGCTTGTAAGCGTTGGGCAAGGTATTTTTTCAGGTACATTTTTCTGAATTCGAGATTTTCTTAGCTTTCCTTCGGATCCATGACCATTGACCTGTCATGGCAAGTATTTGATTTTGAACTGCCATATAGGTTAGGGAATCCACTATTTCATTGCATCTTTGCATACTAGCCTCCATTCTGATCACTTTCCATAGGTTTGATCCCGTCATGTCATGAGTACTTAACCCATTTCACTCACCGATTTTTTAATAATGACTTAGTGGTAAAGCATTCCTTTACGTGGGCTTCCTAGTTAGTCCCTCGCTAGCATTTGTTGCCCATGCTGCAATTTATGTAGGCTCGGGAGTCCTCTTTAGTCTCGTCATGTCTTATGCGTTGAAGCTTCATTCTTCTCCTTCTTCACTATCATTTTTCTGGTCGTTTACCCTAGAGGCTCCCTTATGTTGTCAAGTTGTATTACTACATTGAATATTGACTACTTGTTTATCTTTTCCTTTAACCGGCTTCATTTGGACTCATGTTTAAGCCATCTTTTGACCATGTCTTTCTGTACAAGTTAACCATGCAATCACTTAGCTTCTGCGACATGACACCTTTACCCATGGATGGATCATTCCTTCGAGTGTCACTTACCAGTTTTCACCACCTTGCATTGAGCATAGGATAGTTCTTATCCCAGGAACTAGTGCATTTGTTTCATGACACTCGTTCTATCCATTGAACTATAGCATTCTTTTATTCTTTTTTCAGGATTTAAATATGAAAAATACAAAAAAAAAAAAAAATTGAAAAAGAGCGAGAACGGGATATTACTTCCACACTTGATGGCAGCTACAGTGTCAGTTGTGTCACCCTTGAACAAAACACAAAAAATCTAATTCTTTTCTCCATTTCGGATGGTTTTAGTTTTTGACTTAGGAGAAGCCATAACCTTGTTTCACGAGTCAGTTCTCCCCAGGTTGGTTATCTCTTCTAATCATATGGAGGGTTTTTTCATGCCTCATGCATAACAAACTTATACAAAGTTATTATTTGCTGCCATAGTCAACATGAGTCATGCTTTTTTTCAAGGGAAGTTATCCTGAGACAATCTTTCTGCAATATCTCTTAACTTATTTTTTAGTCAGCCTTCCTGGTCTTGTCAGTATCTTGTTCTATCACATCAAATATTTGGTCCTTTGCTCGTGCTGGTTTGAGAAGCTCTCCATTGACTTCCTACTGGAAGGATTGTCTCTTATGGACTACGAAATATTGCTCTGAGAGTAAACCTAGAGCCGCACCTTGGTCCTACTTACATCATTGATAACTGACCTTGTGCTCAGCATTTGATCATCATCATGGGTCTTTGACTGAGTGTTTTCCATTTTTTTCGACTTCATCTTACATTATCACACATTGGATTCATGCAGTACCTTGATTTCCATTTGACCCTATCGGTGGATATCTCACCTCTTTGTTAGCTTTCATTATTGGTTGGTTCAAAGGGTTTCTGTCGTGTGCTAGCTTCATCTTGTGCATGCCCAAAACGTACTTTGGGTTGGCTACTTCATTTTACTGCATCTGATTCCCTCCAAATATTGGCCTGTGGGTTACACTCACACTGGACTGATGTGGGATGCCTTAATGCCTTCCTTCTAATAGATCGTTTCCCATCGACTCCGAATCATTGCCCTGGGAATAAATTTTAGAGTCTTATTGTCAGTACCTTAGGGTTTGCAGTCATCAGTGGCAGACTCTCCTCTATCGACAGTGAGGATACATCATTGCCTCCTGATTGATAGATTCTTTCAAGTGTTCGACTTCAACTCATTCATTCGCACTTGCTAGATTGTACTGGGGCACCTTGACACTCATTATCATTATCGGTGGGTTGTCTCGCATTTGTTAACGGTATACATCAATGACCAGTAATCAAACAATTTCTCACATGGTGTACTTCAACTCATTTATTCCCATTGTGTATAATTGTGCCATGGTGATCGGTGAAGACGTTGGGTTTGCATCAGCATGCCTTGGTTCACTTTTGACAGCTCCTTCAGTTTTCTACCAGTGACACCATCCACCCTTATATGTTTCAGTTTCATCACAGCAAAATGTTATATGTTGGCTCTTGAGTTTTGTGTTGTACCATTTTTTCCACCACTTATGATTTGGTACTTGGAGATTCAATTGTGAATTTTGTGATCACATATCTGTTGCAGCATCATTGATCAGTCTTCTATATGTGATACTTGGACGTAATTTTGACTTATACTTACAGGCAGTGATCAGATGATTCACTATGTACTTTACATTTCAACTATACTTGTATACATATTGGGTCCGCTCTATACTTCATATGCAGACATGCTTTTCTTTCACTGAGCATAGGTATGCCTGCCTTAGACATGAGCTATCTTTTTTATCTCTCTCACTGGTTTTTTGGTAGGCCGAAATATTGTGAAGTCCTCTCTAATCCTCGCAAGGTTCTTTCTATGCACATAACACATTTTGGCCATCATGTAACCCTTCTTACCTCATATATTAGGGAGCATCTATTATAGCATCATTAACCACCAACATATAATTGATGAATCATACATTGGCCTTGGGCAGCCCTTCCCTTTACACTTGGACATATTTCTCAAAAAAAAAATTCTTAAAACCCATACGCGACTCTGCCCAGAATTTTCTACGTATGCACGCAAGTCCATATATAGAGAACTGCGTATGCTTTTTTTAACATTAAAAAATATACAATTTCCCTATTTTTTATGCAGGGTTTACGGTTGTTCCTGTAACTTAACCACCCCAGCTTGTGGCATAACTGTTCCAACTGCAAAAAGTAATTTGAGGGATTATAAAAGCCCAAGAGAGAAATATAGATATTATACGTTGTTGGAGCCCTATCCAAATCTGATATATTCCCTGTGCCTCTTGCACTTCCCAGATATTTTCAGGAAACCCTTGTTTCCTTGAGATGTTCACTCACCCTATTTGACATCCATTGTGCACTATTCTTGGAAGAAATCTCGAGAGGATGGGGTTGGACGGATCTAGAGGATGGTATGCTCAAAGGCTGTGGTAGATTTTAGGTGATCTCTCCATGTTTGTTTACTATACATGTCATTAATAACAAAAGTGCAATCTTGTTCCTGATGTTTACATGTAAATAATCTTTTATACATGTGTAATGATCTTAAATTTTTCATTTAATATTGTTTTTATGAGATTATGCATGCTTTTCACTAACATCTAGAACATATATATATTGCACAACTAGGATTTTGTGCTTGTTCTTTGTTGGTTTACAGATTTTGGAGCACAAAGAGTTGTAGGGGGTTTGCACCCTGCGGGATCTACTACAACCGAAGGATATCTGGGTAAGGTCTGCAACCTGTAGATTCTAGTTTAAGGCATAGAAGTTGGTTAAGTGAGTCCTTCTTGTAATGACATGCCCCTGATCTATGAATGTTTATCAACCCAAGACCTTTAGGGTAACATTTCCCAAAACAGTCTACAAGACCTCATATGTTGACATAGCTAAAAGAGAGTGTGCACAATCATCAACAATGTTATAGCTAGTCGTTTCCTTTGAGTTATGGGCATTACAATGTAATGGTACTTTGAAAATTCATGGAATGGGTTCAATAAGGGGCCTTGGTATCGTCAAAGGTTACGTAACAACAATGCTAGATGATGTGGAGGGGTTGGTTTTTGGGGGAGTTCCATAATCATGGTTTTGCGTTTGCAGGAGAATGTTTTTCCCTTCCATGAAAATGTCATGATTGGCTAGGCTTGAGAATTTCCATTAGAAGGGTTTTGGTACTAGATCGTTTCCCATCGACTCCGAATAATTTCCCTGGGAATAAATTTTAGAGTCCTATTGTCAGTACCTTAGGGTTTGCAGTCATCAGTGGCAGACTCTTCACTATCGACAGTGAGGATACATCATTGCCTCCTGATTGATAGATTTTTTCAAGTGTTTGACTTCAACTCATTCATTCGCACTTGCTAGATTGTACTAGGGCACCTTGACACTCATTATCATTATCGGTGGGTTGTCTCGCATTTGTTAACAATATACATCAATGACCGATAATCAAACACTTTCTCACATGGTGTACTTCAGCTCTTTTATTCCCATTGTGTAGAATTGTGCCATGGTGATCGGTGAAGACCTTGGGTTTGCATCAACATGACTTGGTTCACTTTTGACAACTCCTTCAGTTTTCTTCCAGGGACACCATCCACCCTTATATGTTGCAGTTTCATCACAGCAACATGTTATATGTTGGCTCCTGAGTTGCGTGTTGTACCATTTGTTCCACCACTTATGATTTGGTACTTGGAGATTCAATTGTGATTTTTGTGATCACATATCTGTTGCAACATCATTGATCAAAATTCTATATGTGATACTTGGACGTGATTTTGACTTATACTTACGGGCAGTGATCAGATGATTCACTATGTACTTTACATTTCAACTATACTTGTATACATATTGGGTCCGCTCTATACTTCATATGCAGACATGCTTTTCTTTCACTGAGCATGGGTATGCCCGCCTTAGACATGAGCTATCTTTTTTATCTCTCTCACTGGTTTTTTGGTGGGCCGAAATATTGTGAAGTCCTCTCTAATCCTCGCAAGGTTCTTTCTATGCACATAATACATTTTGGCCATCATGTAATCCTTCTTACCTCATATATTAGGGAGCATCTGTTATAGCATCATTAACCACCATCATATAGTTGATGAATCATACATTTTCCTTGGGCAACCCTTCCCTTTACACTTGGACATATTTCTCAAAAAACAATTTCTTAAAACCCATACGCGACTTTGCCCAGAATTTTCTACGTATGCACACAAGTCCATACATAGAGAACTGCGTATGCTTTTTTTAACATTAAAAAATATACAATTTCCCTATTTTTTATGCGGGGTTTATGGTTGTTCCAGTAACTTAACCACCCCAGCTTGTGGCATAACTATTCCAACTGCAAAATGTAATTTGAGGGAGTATAGATATTATACGTTGTTGGAGCCCTATCCAAGTTTGATATATTCCCTGTGCCTCTTGCACTTCCCAGATATTTTCAGGAAACCCTTATTTCCTTGAGATGTTCACTCACCCTATTTGACATCCATTGTGCACTATTCTTGGAAGAAATCTCGAGAGGATAGGGTTGGATGGATCTAGAGGATGGTATGCTCAAAGGCCATGGTAGATTTTAGGTGATCTCTCCATGTTTGTTTACTATACATGTCATTAATAACAAAATTTCAATCTTGTTCCTGATGTTTACATGTAAATAATCTTTTATACATGTGTAATGATCTTAACTTGTTCATTTAATATTGTTTTTATGAGATTATGCATGCTTTTCACTAACATCTGGAACATATATATATTGTACAACTAGGATTTTGTGATTTTTCTTTGCTGGTTTACAGATTTTGGAGCACAAAGAGTTGTAGGGGGTTTGCACCCTGCGGGATCTACTACAACCGAAGGATATCTGGGTAAGTTCTGCAACCTGTAGATTCTATTTTAATGCATAGAAGTTGGTTAAGTGAGTCCTTCTTGTAATTACATGCCCCTGATCTATGAATGTTTATCAACCCAAGACCTTTAGGGTAAAATTTCCTGAAACAGTCTACAAGACCTCATATGTTGACATAGTTGAAAGAGAGTAAGCACAATCATCAACAATGTTATAGCTAGTCATTGCCTTTGAGTTATGGGCATTACAATGTTATGGTACTTTGACAATTCATGGAATGGGTTCAATAGGGGGCCTTGGTATCGTCAAAGGTTACGTAACAACAATGTTAGATGATGTGGAGGGGTTGAATTTTGGGGGAGTTCCATAATCATGGTTTTTTGTTTGCAGGCGAATGTTTGTCCCTTCCATGAAAATGTCATGATTGGCTAGGTCTTGAGAACTGCCATCAGAAGGGTTTTGGTACTAGATCTTTTCCCATCGACTCCGAATCATTGCCCTGGGAATAAATTTTAGAGTCCTATTGTCAGTACCTTAGGGTTTGCAGTCATCAGTGGCAGACTCTTCGCTATCGAAAGTGAGGATACATCATTTCCTCCTGATTGATAGATTCTTTCAAGTGTTCAACTTCAACTCATTCATTCGCACTTGCTAGATTGTACTAGGGCACCTTGACACTCATTATCATTATCGATGGGTTGTCTTGCATTTGTTAACGGTATACATCAATGACCGGTAATCAAACAATTTCTCACATGGTGTACTTCAGCTCATTTATTCCCATTGTGTAGAACTGTGCCATGGTGATCGGTGAAGACCTTGGGTTTGCATCATCATGCCTTGGTTCACTTTTGACAGCTCCTTCAGTTTTCTACCAGCGACACCATCCACCCTTATATGTTGCAGTTTCATCACAGCAACATGTTATATGTTGGCTCCTGAGTTGCGTGTTGTACCATTTGTTCAACCACTTATGATTTGGTACTTGGATATTCAATTGTGACTTTTGTGATCACATATCTATTGCAGCATCATTGACCAGTCTTCTATATGTGATACTTGGACATGATTTTGACTTATACTTATGGGAAGTGATCAGATGATTCACTATGTACTTTACATTTCAACTATACTTGTATACATAGTGGGTCCGCTCTATACTTCATATGCAGACATGTTTTTCTTTCACTGAGCATGGGTATGCCCGCCTTAGACATGAGCTATATTTTTTATCTCTCTCACTGGTTTTTTGGTAGGCCGAAATATTGTGAAGTCCTCTCTAATCCTCGCAAGGTTCTTTCTATGCACATAATACATTTTGGCCATCATGTAACCCTTCTTACCTCATATATTAGGGAGCATCTATTATAGCATCATTAACCACCAACATATAATTGATGAATCATACATTGGCCTTGGGAAACCCTTCCCTTTACACTTGGACATATTTCTCAAAAAACAATTTCTTAAAACCCATATGCGACTCCGCCCAGAATTTTCTACGTATGCACGCAAGTCCATACATAGAGAACTGCGTATGATTTTTTTAACATTAAAAAATATAAAATTTCCCTATTTTTTAGGTGGGGTTTACGGTTGTTCCAGTAAATTAACCACCCCAGATTGTGGCATAACTGTTCCAACTACAAAAATTAATTTGAGTGAGTATAAAAGCCCAAGAGAGAAATATAGATATTATACGTTGTTGGAGCCCTATCCAAGTCTGATATATTCCCTGTGCCTCTTGCACTTCCCAGATATTTTCAGGAAACCATTGTTTCCTTGAGATGTTCACTCACCCTATTTGACATCCATTGTGCACTATTCTTGGAAGAAATCTCGAGAGGATGGGGTTGGACGGATCTAGAGGATGGTATGCTCAAAGGCCGTGGTAGATTTTAGGTGATCTCTCCATGTTTTTTTACTATACATGTCATTAATAACAGAAGTGCAATCTTGTTCCTGATGTTTACATGTAAATAATCTTTTATACATGTGTAATGATCTTAACTTTTTCATTTAATATTGTTTTTATGAGATTATGCATGCTTTTCACTAACATCTAGAACATATATATATTGTACAACTAGGATTTTATGCTTGTTCTTTGTTGGTTTATAGATTTTGGAGCACAAAGAGTTGTAGGGGTTTTGCACCCTGCTAGATCTACTACAACCAAAGGATATCCGGGTAAGGTCTGCAACTTGTAGATTCTAGTTTAATGCATAGAAGTTGGTTAAGTGAGTCCTTCTTGTAATGACATGCCCCTGATCTATGAATGTTTATCAACCCAAGACCTTTAGGGTAAAATTTCCCAAAAAAGTCTACAAGACCTCATATGTTGACATAGCTGAGAGAGAGTGTGCACAATCATCAACAATGTTATAGCTAGTCGTTGCCTTTGAGTTATGGGCATTAAAATGCAATGGTACTTTGACAATTCATGGAATGGGTTCAATAGGGGGCCTTGGTATCGTCAAAGGTTACGTAACAACAATGTTAGATGATGTGGAGGGGTTGGTTTTTGGGGGAGTTCCATAATCATGGTTTTTTGTTTGTAGGAGAATGTTTGTCCCTTCCATGAAAATGTCATGATTGGCTAGGTCTTGAGAACTGCCATCAGAAGGGTTTTGGTACTAGTGAGAGCCAATATCATGTTGCATGGTGACTACCCCCTGGTGGGGAAAAATGGTTCTGCATTATTACATTTTTTTGGGTTTTTTCCCCTTCCCCACTAGCCTCTCTCATCCTTTTCAACTTTGGTAGTTGAGGAAAACGATGCGTGTAATTCTGTTATTCCCCCAAAAGAGCGCATGTATGGTTGGTATGAGCACTAGCATTTTTTAGTTGGATTTCATGGGTTGTTTATACCCTGATTTTGAGTTTGGTTATGATTAGGGGGATTATCCCCAGTTGGTGCATGTAGAGTTTGATTGTTTCCCCCTTCCCAAGTTCCCCTTTTGGTTTTTTATTTTCTTTATTCTCTTCCAAAGAAATTTTTCACTTTAGAGGATATTGAATTTGATTTTCCTTTTGAGCATAGCTTGTTTAGGACTAAGTCAGAAAATTGGGTGGACCAAATTGTGTTAGATCAGTCTACCTTGAAACATCATTCAATTGAAGGACATTCTGCCCAACCTGATCTTGATCTTCATATCCTTCAAGACTTTGATAAGTTACAAGATTTAGTATCAGGTCTTGACCTATCTGTCCATGAGGCATACATCCAGAAATTTTTTGACCTCTCTTCCTTAACTTCTTTTTCAGTTTCGTCCACTTTATCTCAATTTTTTCATCCAAGATCATCCAGTCCCACTCCTTCTATATTTTCCACTACCACCCCTGTAATTTCTCACCAAGCAACTCAAAGTCCATCCTCACCCCAATATTCACCTTCAATTCAACCTTCACCTTCAATTCAACCTACATCTTCAACACAAACTCCATCTTTCATCCAACCTCCAACTTTAATCAATCTGCAGATTATCCATCCTCATATACCCATCATGGCAGCAAGATATGATCCACATTTTCTTCAGGATCCTTTGGAAAACATGCCACAGGACTATCAAACTAGGATACACCAGTTTGATGGTACTGGACCCATAACTGCTCAACAAAATGTTGATACGATGAATGATAATTTTGATCTTCAAGAAGTGGATGAAGAAAATGTTAAAATGAGATTGCTTGCTCAAATTCTTACTGGAGAAGTTATAAAATGGTTCAAAGCCTTACCACCTGCTAGAATTAATGATATACCTGCATTTCATCAGTCATTCCTTAATGGATGGGAAGTTAAAAAGAACCCTCTTCAGATTCTAGAAGAATATGAAAGTATTATTAGGGACCCTAGGGAAAGTGTCGAGGATTACTGCACCATATTCAATAGTATTTATAATGCAATTCCTGCAAAAATTAAACCACCACAAGGTTTAGCCTTAATAAAATTCCCTGATGGCTTTGAGACAGACATGTCTTATCATCAAAGAGAGAGAAACTCTGCAACTTTATAAGAAATGCAAAGAGATGTAGTGACTGTAGAAGTCAATTTGTTAGAAAAAACTGCTAGGATGAGAACAGAAAGGAGAGTGACAATGAAAGAAAAACCATCAACATATTTTGTCGATGATAAGTTATATTCTTTGGTTAGAAGAGTGGAGATAATGATGGAAAGGATCAATGTAACAGATAAAATTACCCCAAGAGAAAATCAACCTAACCCTCAAAACTGAAACCCAAACGTTAGGAGAAATCCACCACAAATTAAACAAAGGGAACAAAAGGGACGAGACCAACAAATCAAACCTCCTTTCCAAGAGAATAATGCTGACGATGAAGGTGAAATAGTTAAAGAGGTAGAAGACAATCAAATAAATCTAATTGATATAAATGATGATGAAACAATTTTTCTTACTCAAGAAGAACAAGAACTTTTTCAGTTATCTCAGACAGAACTTGATTTTGAGGAATCATATGATTAGAAACAGAGTTTTTAGAATGATATCATGGAAGTTCACATGAAATACAACCTTAGGAGCAAGAAAACCTCAGATACCCCTAGCAAGAAAACTTATGATTTTCCTTCTAAGAAGACCTCTAATACTACCATTAAGAAAATCACAAATACTCCTTACAAGAAAATTGCTGAAAATTCAGGTAAAAGAACAGTAGAAAATCCTGCTAAAAGGATAGTTGATATTGCTTCAAAAACAAGTCAAACAGATATTCCAACCACTAGTCAGCAAAAAGAGCCTATCCCAAAAGTTTTCGCTGATAAATTAGATTTCCTAAACATGATTAAAGTTCATACATCCTTCAATATTTAGAATGAGTTAGAAAAACTCAAAATACCTATTCCTCTAACAGATTTAATGAAAAAAACTGTGTACATATATCAGGTAATGGAAGCTCTTAATATAGGGGAAAATACATATACTATCAATTTGAATGATGACTAACCTCAACTTTTATTTGGATTATAAGTAGATGGAAAACCTCAGGAAGGACGTGTGCCTCCCTTATTTGTTAGCCTAAATTTTCATGAAAAAATTATGCATAATGCCATGCTAGATTCAGGTGCTTCACATAACTTAATGTCTAAGGCCGTCATGGAAAAATTAGGACTTGACATTACCAGACCATACAAGGATTTATATTCTTTGGATTCTAGAAAAGTGATATGCTTAGGTCTTATCAAATATTTGTGTGTTACCTTGGCACAGATTCCAGCCAAAATTTTGGTGATGGATATAGTGGTTGCAGATATACCCCCTAAGTATGGCATGTTGTTGTCATGCTCATGAGGAGCTAAGTTGCAAGGAACCCTATAGTTGAATATTACTTTTTCTACCATACCATTCTTTGGTCAGCAAAGGATATTGTATAGGGATACCTTGATGAAATTCATGGTAAGTAGTCAAGATAAGCCACACAATTATCCTCTTTACTCTTTCCATTCAGATCTGGACTCATTCATTCTCTATAATGATGGAGACATCAACACTCAGGTTTCTAACTCAGAGATTGATACATGTAAAATAGATGGAAACCAAAAGAAAAAAAATGGAACAGGACACTCAAATTGAACCTCTTTGGAACATGGAATATGATAGAGCTTGTGGCAAAGAGGGTTCTGGAGCAGAAGTGTACATTTCAAACTCAAGAAATAATCATGTTGAAGGACATTCATACAAGTTTAACTTCCAATGCACTAACAATATAGCTGAGTAATGCTAGGATTACAGTTACTCAAAAATCTCGGTGTTAAAATAATTTCCATTCATGGGGATTCTAAGCTAATCATAAAAGAAATAAAAGGAAAATACTCTGCAAAACACCCTATATTGAGAGCATACAGAAATGTTGTGCTGGATTTTCTGGGGAGTTTTGTGAAATATGACCTTTCTGCAATCCCTAGAAATCAAAATAGTATTGCTAATAGTCTTGCCTTTTCTGCCAGTACTTATAAAATTCCCCATCCCAATCGACAATACACAGTGGAAGTAAAACAAAAAACAGTTTTCCTAGACAATTTTAGATATTGACAAGTTTTTGGCATGATAAAAAAATTGAAAATTTTATGCAATCTAAGGATGAGTTTGAAGAAGATAGTATATATGTAGAGAGTGATTTAGAATATAATATATTTGTAAATTTTGATTTAGAGAAACAGTTAGACAAAAAACATCTAAATAAAGTAGAATTTCTTGAAATAGATCAAGAAAAGGAAGAATTTGAAATAATTCAATTAAAAGATAATGTTTTTCTTACAGGTTTGGTTCCATTAGAAGAGTTGTTTGATTTTAATGATGTAGCTAAGAAACCCAAGATTGAGCCCAGAGGGGAAGATGTAGAAGAATGCAACATAGGTAGTAAAAAATACCCAAAAATGATAAAACTATCTAAGTCATTACCACCTACTGAAAAATAGAAATACATTGCTATTGTTATGAAGGTAAATCCTCTCTGTGGACATAGACGATCCCTCTAGCCCTAGGGTGGGTCTAGTAACAAAAGGACATGCTAAAGTGTTGCTTCCTAGTTAATGAATGAACAAAAGACATGGTAGATTGACCTACCTTGAATCCAACGTTGTCAATGTTGCAGAAAGAGTAATGGCCTCTCGCTCATGCCTTGGCAAGTCATGATCCGTTCGTTGTCACGCTCAGATACCTGTACATAAGAAAAAGAACAAGAACAACATATGACAAAATAGTTTCACTCACAACTATTAGCCAGTCAAAGAGGGCTAAACATATCGCATCAAATAAACATCATAACACAATAGTGGAACCAAACAGTAGTCGTGTATATTAATGAGTAGAAGGAAGAGTACAACAGATGCTTTGATGTCGCAATCTCCTCTAGCAGGGTTCAGAAGAAACACGTCTCAATTGTTGGTCAGGGAATTCAGACTCAAGCTCTCTCAAAATTCATCGACTCGAGCTCTCTCAACACAATCTTCCTTACTCTATCTTCTCTAGCAACTCAGCTATAGTATAATTCTCCTAGTTCAGCTATTCAGCCATTTAGCTCTAATTTGTTCACCTAGCTTCTACTAAAAGAGATAGTTTCTTATATAGAGGAAAGAGAGGAGGTTTGGATCCCTAGAAAATTTTGAGTGAGTCCTATCCTCTAGGAGAGTTCCAAGGGAGGTGGAAACTACTAACTAAAGGAAGGATTCCATGGTTGTTTCAATTCAACCACTTCCAATGACTCATCCCCGAGGTGGTTGGAATAGAACCTCTGCTTCTATTTAAAAAAAAAAAAATCCATAAAAATCTTGACGTGGGTATCTAACTGGCACAGAGTGCCACCTGGCATGGACTTAGTGTTAAATTTCCTGGTCGGCGCAAGGGTGCAATGGGCTACTCACGCCAAGGCAAAAATAGGGATTTTCACAACTCTACTTAGGAAAATGTCAACAAGAAGAATGTTGCTTTCATCAAAAGGGATGAAAGGATGGTATTTTCAAAGCATGACATAACTTATTGGTCACATAAATGATTCTCCAATGTGCGAGTTGGGGATTGCAGGGACAGTGACAAAATGTTGTGTAACAGATGGCCCCTAAAGCATGAAGACTGAGAGAGAGGGAGGGGTGAAATGCTTTATGAGAACACGTTCGAACCAAACATTGATGTCAGAAGAACTACAATTACAAATACAACTGATATCGGTGATACATGAATCATGTGGCATGGGCACAGCCATCCATAATAGAGTATACAAAAACTGAGATCCGAGGTATGGACACAACCATCCAGCAGGAAGGATCAATAAATAGACTCAATTATGGTCGCAGCCATCCAATCAAGAGAGTCATGCAATAATTCATAATAATCCACAAAAATCTGCAGCCTAGAGTTTATCAGACAAAACTCAGGGTCTTGCGCTCCATGTCGACCCAAAAAAGTACAATTTCGAGCATGCGAATGTAAGAGCTGAACTTGAACATGCAGGAAAATGGTCTGATTACTAGCCAATGATGAAAGTTGTTAACAGAAGTGAGAGAAACCACCAATAATGATGATTGCCCTTAAGGTACAGAAGGTAAAATCTACAGAATGTGAAAAAGGTTTCGACGTCGAACATCCACAGAATCACTCGATCGAAGGCCAATGATGTGAACCTTGCGTCGAATGCGAAAAACCTGCCATTGAGGCATGCAGGCTCCAAGGTACCAGAAGGGAGTCTCTAGATCAAATTCCTAGTAATGAGCTAAAGTCGACAAGAAGTGATTTGGCTGAAGGAGGGCCATAATGTTTCCCACATCATCGACACGAGACAGCGGAACATGATGAAAGTGGATCAGGACCAATAGGAGATCAAAGGGAGGTTGACAACTGCAGAGGAAAACTTCTCTTGAGCATATCACCAGCACGACACTAGATTTGGCAGTATTTGACATCAAAGTATCTGAGGTCATGATGATGTGGCAAAGAGAAGATGAGAGGTCAAAAGAGATTACCCAAACCCATGAAGGCAAAAATGATGAAATGAGATGTCCCCAACCCGCACAAATGCAGACAAGTTCCATGTTCAAGAGCGACATACTGCCAACATAACTAAAACTTGGTTGCATTTTCCCCCACCATTTCTGGTGAGTACCCTAATTATTTTTTAAAACAATATTGAAGGGGATAGCATATGCTTGTACTATAAGTTTTTCCTTCAGAAAAATTCCACCTAGTACATTTTACAAGCCCTAGGAAGGAGGAACTCGAAATAACATCATGGTGACGAAGTCCGATGTCATCAGGATTTAATGAGTCTGACAAAGGAATAACTCAGCATATTTTCATGTTTATAGAGTTTAAAAAGAACACAGAAAATAAAAATCCACAGTCCCTTTTCATAGGTAGTCTCACAGATCCGAAAAGGTAGAAAAATGTGTCTGAGAGAACCTCTTAGTTGCGATAGGCTAAGGTATTCCTTTTTCGTAAATAATCTGTCTTGGCCCAAAAAAAGGTTAAATGTATACTGAGTAGATATCATTTCGCAACCATTTAACGAGTTCAAAATGACAAGAATCTCGAAAATCTTTTCATTTTTAAAGAGTCAGAAAAGAGCTGAAAGATGACTCCAGTAGTAACTTTTTTGTGTTTTTACCGAGTTCGAAAAAGTGTAAAATATAACTAGTTACTTCATCATTGTCGCATGAAAAACCTGTTGCTGCACAAGAGACATGTGTAAAACAAATTTTTCGAAAATAATTGAAAAACATGCCTTAAAACCTAATTAAGGTTGTGAATAAGTTATAAAATACCAAAAATGGTAAAAATAATTACTTTTCACTTCTTACCTCTTGTGGAGCAATAGTTACTCATTTTACTGTGCAATCTTGCGGCGACGATAGTGGCCAATCCAACAGATCAATTGCAAATCCGTCAACTCTAGGTAAGATCCGAGATCCCTATCATCATTTTAAGTCATTTCTTGCTTGCTACAATTGTCAATTTAAAATTTCGGAGGAGGAAATGTAAAAATAGGGCTTCACAGTTGGCATGGGTTTCGGGCACGGAGTCAGACCAACCATCTGATTTTTAACACTAGGGTGTGCCCATTGGCTCGAATGTTTTGGAAACATTCATGCTAATGATGCAAACCATTTTTAGCTAAAAATTCTCATCAAATACCTAAATTTTTTACAGTTTTAAGGTTCAAAATCGACTAATATCACTCATGTGTGTGTGTTTGCAGGTAAAAAGAGGAAAAATGGTCATTGAATGGAAAGAACGGAAACATAGTGAAGAATATGAGCTAGCCATGGAAAATGAGGGAATCATGGAAGCCCTCAGAAACTGTGGCTTGAAAAAAAGCTTCCTAACACCATGTCTCCGAGCCCAACCAGAATTGCTACAGTATCTGATCTTATGGGATGAAAATCAAGAGAAGTTCATCCTTCGGGATCAATAACTTGAGATTGATGTCTCTGATGTGTACTTCATCACAGGATTATCGCAGAGGGGTGCAGCACCAATCTTAACCGGCACCCGACCCTCCATGAAAAACATGACCATGGTGATAGACAGGGTATTTCAAGGAGCATGGAAGGGATCAGGTAGTGAGAAAGTTGATATACAAACTATCCCAGATTTGACACTACGTGTGGTATTGTATACCATCACACGGGCTGTGGGATCACAAGCAACGCACGAAGCAACAAAGACACAGTTGCTTCTTGCTGTACTCTGCATGGCACCGACCATATACAACTAGGCAGAGGTTGTGACCATAAACATGAAGTGTCAACTAACCAAATGCAAGAAGACCAAACTGAAACAATTTGGTTATGGATCTATTCTGGTATCGTTCTTCTTGGAAATACTACCCATTTTTCAACGATAGGAGGTTATAGTCCTGACACCACCAGCAAGAAAGCCATGGATGGCTCGATGGGAAGCTTTGATGCCAAGGGCAAGGGGCGGCCAACAGATGTCCTGGAGACCGGAATTATTTGATTGGATCCATAGACAACTGATTGTCGTGGAGGACTAGCCCTATTCTGGTACAGACTTCACTGATGATCTGGATCTCCCACTCCTGGAGGGAGAAGATTGGGATGAAGATTTGGGTGAGACTCATTTTTTAAGTTTTATGAGTATTATGATTTTTTTATTTATGCATGTTCTGACATTAAATTCATGTAATTACAGATGTTGGCCCAGAGAGACCTGCCAGCATGTCACTGATAGCAAGGGGAATCCCTCGCAATTTGACCCTCAAGGCAAGGGTTGCGAGGAAGATGAGATAGTGCGCATCTTGGAGGGGATTACACGAGGAGTTCCAGATTATGCACGTTTTGATGATGTTCCTCGCTCCTACCAGAGACATACCGTAGGGGTGCCCAGCCGAATTCACCGCTTGCTGAGGCAGCTAGTACGGGCCGTGACATGTTATCATGAGCACCATGCTGATTAGACACCTAGGTTTTATTTTATCTGCATATTTGAGAGACATGATGTCTCAAGATGTAACATAAATGCACATATATTTTTTGAAGTTATGATGCACACAGTTGCAAACATGCGATATATATATATACATATATACATCTTATTTCCCTACATAGATATTTTACATATGATGATGCTTTTACAAATTATGCAAATGTCTATCTAGTACAATGTTAGCCACTATATCAGTTAATGTTTTCATTCGTCTAGGAATATGTTCATAGGTAATAAAATCAAAATGTCTTTCCAACAAAAGAATACGTAAATACAATCTCATAATGTGCGGATTTCTAACTAAATAATGATTATTGAGTTGCATAACAACAAGCTGTGAATCTAGATTTACAAGCAATGCGCGTATGCGGAGGTTGATTGCCTCAGTTAATAGCTCAATGACAGTGATATATTCAATGACATTGTTTGTAGTTCATCCTAGACAAATACCTTGTAGATCTATCAACTCAACAAGAGGATCATAAATTACCCAAGTTGCTGAAGAAAAATTCCTGGTACTGTGGGAAGCACCATCCGCAAAACCAGCATAAGGGGTAATAGACATTTGCATAATAAGCAAGACCCAATAAGCAAGAAAATTCTCACAAATCACACCAAATCAGAAAATATGTACAAAAATGAAAACAACGGCTATTACGCATGAAATGACTCATGCATAATATTTTTTGAGATACAACCCATTTCTAGGTTGTTCAAGAGGATGACCTTCGTAGTTAATTAGCTCATAGGCCCCATTCTAAAACGCACTTTTAACGATGTAGGGCCCATGCCACATAGGTTGAAATTTTCCTGCCCCCCATCTTATCATGAGCTTGGTCATACAAGAGGACGAGATCTCCTTCAACAAAAGAACGAGGGGAAACTGATTGATCAAAATCAGCTTTGAACCGCTTTTTTTGTGCTTCGATAACGAGAGAAGAAAAGTGGCGGGTTTCATCCAGCCTTTCTAAATAAACGAGATGCTCTTCTTCTGGTGAAGTATTCGGCAGTAATTCAACATCCAACTTGAGAAAAGGTATTTCACATTCAATTGGGAGAGTAGCTTCGAGGCCATAAGCCAACTGGAAAGGAGTGAACCCGGTTGCGTTCTTCACTGAGGTTTGGTATGCCCAAAGAGCTGAAAATAACATGATATGCCAATTTTATTTGTGGATCCCAATCGCACGTTGAAGCATCGTGACAAGAAATTTTTTCACAGCTTCAACCGGGCTATTGGTTTGAGGGTAGTACGACGTTGAGTTGTCATGACGCAGACCCAACTTAGAACTCAACTCCAACACCATATAATGCCTAAAATGGGAACCATGATCGATAATGATGGCTTGAGGGACACCAAACCTAGCAATAATGTGATTGAATATGAATTGAGCAGTTGTCTTACCGTCAGCGGCAAGTGTAGGCATTGCTTCGGCCCATTTGGTGAAGTATTCCACGACTATGATAATATAAGCATGCCCCCCGCCCGAGTGAGGGTTACACGTCATAAAATCAATGCCCCACTTCAAAAAGGGACCAACGGTAATGACAATATGAAGAGGAACAGGTGGCGCACGCATCATGCGTTGATAAATTTGGCAATCATGGCATTTACGAACTACGACAATACAGTCTTTGAAAATAGAATGCCAAAAATAACTAGCACGAAGAATATTCTGTGCAGTAGCATAACCAGACATGTGACCGCCACAGGCGCCACTATGACAATTATTCAGAGCTTTCTCGGCTTCCTCGTGACTCAAACATCGCCAGAGTATGGAATCAACTCCAATACGATAGAGAGTATCTCCAACTAGACGATAAGGTTGCGACTAATGGCGGATGCATCGATGGGAATCCTTCGTCAACTCAGATCTAAAAGATGAAGTTTGAAGATATACGATGATATCACCTTACTGTTGGCGAAAAATAAGGTCTCGCGGGCAAGACCCAGGTTCACAGGGTTGTGGCCAACAAGGGTCCGGTGTAGTCTAGTAACACGCCGGCATTTTCACCCTGTTCGGGAAGAACAGAGCGTCTCACCCGAGGCGTGCCGCGTCCACATGGGAAAGGGGAAGAAATCACAGACGAGGAATAAACCCGCAACCACAGAAAGAAAGAGAATCCATTACATATACCAGAATATTCATGCGAGATCACCAATCAAATATATTGACAGTCGCAACTTAAAAATTTTAAAGCATGGTAAACGCATCATAACACATAAACATAAAGACAGCAATCCTTCTTTTCATTAGTCTTCAGCCAAATACAAGATTACACAGCTTCCTTCTCTGACAACCCATATATCAGATACAGATGGATCTAAGAACAGAAAATACAAAACATAGAGAGTAGAAACCAATTGCGAGAACAAGTCTAATTCCTCCGCGGCTGCTCCTGCATTCAATCATCCCGCAACAGCAACCGATCAACCAATCTCTGTCTTCTGCAGCCGGGTGATTGCCTTTTATTCACCCGCTTGCCGCGACTGGCGGCTTCTCTGCGTCTTTGCTCTGGCTTTTCCCGACTTCTCTTCTGATATCTGCATGTTCTACTTCCTGTTTGCTGCTGTATCTCTTTCATTTGTACTTCTTTCTGTTCCATCTTCAGTTATCAAGTGCTTCCGCACCGCCTTGTTAGCTCCGCAACTTCTGGTCGCGCGGTGAGGTCGCGTTAGCTGTGTGTATTCCCTCCGCAACTCAAAAAGAGTCCAAGTTCAAAATTCAAAACTTAAACAAAACAAGGGCCCCAACAGGCCCCAACCACAATCCTTTGACTCGTCCGCGAGTCAATCGCAAATGACAGTCTCTACCTCCATACCTTCGCCGGCCTCTGTGCCCTGCTCTGCTGCTCTTTCTTCTTCTGCCCTTTCCGGTTGTACTCCGCCACCTGCTGATTCAAACAAGGGCCCCAACTCCGGGACCCGGCGGAGTGCTGCATCTCGAAGCTCTGTGAAAGTGGCAACTGCTTGCTGCCATTCCTGCATAAGCAGGTCAGCATCTTGAACAATGCGGTTGGCTGTAGCTTCGTCAATGGGTGTCGGTGCATCCCCGAACAGTGTGGTGAGTTGGGACTCGGCAGTGGCGTCCAGCTGATGCATTGCCTCGGCATGGCTGCGAAGGGGCGGCCGCATCTCCCGGATGATGTGCTTAGCTGCGGCTGATGCGGCCTCTGTCGTCTGCATTTGAAGTTCCAACTCGTCCATCTGAGCGTAGAGCTAGTCCAATCTGGCCTGGTCCGTGGTCGCCCGAATTTGGGTGGCGAGTTGTTGCAGTTGAGCAGCAATGGGCTGCGTTTTGACTGTCAGTGCGAGGGAGCACTCCTGCAAGCTTCGTAGAAGGGCCGAAGCCGCTGCTGTCGTGGAATGGAGAGTCTCTTGTAGATCGACTGCCTGTGCCTGTTTGGCAGTGACCGGTCCCGAATAATCAACGGGTGGATCTGGTAGGGTAGGCCGTGCGGCCAACGCCGCTTGTAGTTCCTGGTTCTCTCTGCAAATGGTGGTGAAGATATCCCCGAGCTGGCGAGCCTGTAAGGCTATGTTGTCCTGTTCGATGTGAGCAGGGAGTGGAGCATGGTGAGCCCGTGCCTCCGGCCAGACGCTGGAAAGCGCCTGATTCACAATGTCGGCCTGTTCCTGGAGGTAGGTCTTCTCCTGCACTAGCTGATTGCGCTGTTCAGTAAGCGCCGTGATTTGGTTCCCTTGCTCAGTGCATCGCCGCTGTAGCTCTGCATGAATCTGCTCGGCCTGGCCGGCCGCCCGCTGAATGAGCAGAAATAACTGGGCTGGACTCAGTTGTGCTGCAGTCGTTGTGCGCGGGGCATCCTGCTGAGGCGTTGGTTCCTGTAACAGCGGTCCTTCGGCCGCTGCTCGGCCTGCAGTCTCTGGAAGGTGGACCGGCGTCTGTTGTTGTACCGAAGTGGCCATATCAGGCTCTGGCCGGTCCTGCTGTGTGGTTGGCGCTGTGGAAGGGCTGATGGAATCGACCCCAACTCTGTCTGGCTGAACAAAGGTAGTGGCAATGGGCTCCTGGGACGTGGCCACGGGGTCAACAGAAGGTACCACCGCGGCAGTACTGGAGGTGACCTCCGCCCCGTGGTCACCGCCGAAGAGGTCCCGGATCAAGGAATCGGACACAGTGGCTGAGGCAGTGGACGGATTGGAGGAAGTGGCGTGTGGTCTGCTGGTGGAGGGGGCGGTGGATGGAGTGACCGAGGAGGGAGGGAAACGAAGGTTGAGGAAATCCGTTGGGTCAATCAGCGGTTCCTCCGGGATCAAGGTAGCTGTGGGCGGCGTGACTGGCGGATCATCCTCCGTAAGGTCCACCACGAGATCTGCAATACGGGCCCGCTTGGGAGGGGGTGGCCCAGATGAATCGGGTTCGGGCCCCGGTTCACCCATTGTCGTGATGATGGGGGTGGCAGAAGTGAACAGGGAAGTGGGAATTGGGGAAGTGAGGGAAGCAGTGTGGGAGAGACCAAGTGACCGGTTAAGAAGAAATTCATTAAACGAAGGAAATATAGGGGCGCTACTAGAAACAACCTGGGTGGCCACGTTGAGTCTTCGGACTTGGTCATTCATATGCTCCACAATGGGGACCAGTGCTTCGGGCAGGGTCGCTGCGCTCCCTGCCGCCTCTGTGGTTATCGCAACCGCGACTGTGGAAGATCCGCCGGCACTGGTCGCGGCAGGCTGCTGGGCAGCCCGCATCCCATCAAAGTTATATCGGATGACTCCATCCTGAACGTGCCGAACGACCCCTGGCCACGATAGAACCTCTCTGTGGAAGATACTGTCGGTCAGCTGAAACCGCAAGGGCGCCATGTGAAAGGTGTGGTGCGGGACACAAGCCGGCCGGATGAAAGTGTGATTATGGCTGACGCCAAACCACACTTGGTCGCTGTATTCATCCAGCAGGTTCCGGGGTACCCGCTGCGTAGAGGCCACCACAGCGACCATCATCCCGTACCATTCGCGGAACGCCTCCGCGTTCACCTGCTTGCTGCTGGGGGCCGTGGACACCTGCCAGGGGGAGTATCGCATCGCGAACGGTTGGCCCCCGTTGAGTTCCGCTGGTGTCCGTATCGGAGGAATATGCCATTTCCACATGGCGAAGGCGAGGAGCAAGTAGCCGTAGATAAAACTGGTGGTTCGTCTGTAATTGTCTTCGCAGGCCGTGAAGAGTTCCTTCAGCACGAACGCGCTCCAATTCAAGCGGGCCCCTTTGACGCAGTGCTCCGCAATAGAAATTGTGTCCAAGGTGCACTCGCCCTTGGTGTAATGGCGCATGGTCTTGCTCGCTATCAGATAGCAAGCAAACCGGATTTCTGGTACATTGATCAAATCGATCTTGGCACCCTTTCCACCTCTGCGAGTACCGTATTTGGTGTACAGGTCCGCCTCGGCCGATTTCCGGGCGCGTTTGGAGGCCGTCTGCCCCGCAGAGGAAACATCGGCCCCAAATTGACACAGCCCCGTAAGTCGACTAATATCTGCTGCATGGATTGGAATCTCCTAGTTCAACCATAGAGACCCGTTCTGCACCCGACTGAGGAGAAACCGGGTGCATTGCAGAACTGGACCAGTAGTGCCGAAGACAGGGAGACTGCGTAAATTCATCAACGTCGACTGTTGAAGACCCCGGAATTCGTCCTTCATCCGACTGTTAGAGCTGCTCCCCGGTGTGTAGCGGTGTTCCATGAACGTTTGCCAATGCAGATGGGGAAACTCAGCCGGGTCGGACAGGTTAGCGTCCATGCAGGGCGCATTGTCGTACTTGCCGACCAGTGATAGTTCGAGCCTGTGAATTCTGTGATTTAGCACCGGTTCCGGGACGGAGAGAACAGCTCTCGGCATCTTTGCTCGTCTCTGATAGACCTGGAGGATTCGTCTGGAGTTCCCTGCTAAATTCTGAGTTCTCTGAAGCTGCAAGTGCTCGGGAGTCGCTGAAGTTTCTAAATTGAATTGGTCTGTCATCCCGGCGCCGATAGCCTTCATGCAAATTGGCCATCCGCTGGCACGCGCGGGGTTGATGAGACTCCATAACGGCATTTAATTCTTGCTATTATGCTTGCCTGCGATAATCGTGCGATCAATCGCAGGCCTGTGTGCAAACTGCCAGTTGCTGACGGCGGCTTTGGACGATGGGCGTACCCGACGGCGGAGAGAACTGCGGCTGATGGGGAATGATTACGGGATGATTACTGTCCATTAAGGGAATTTATGACCAAAATCTGAGCTATCCTACGGACTGACAAAAGGACTGACGGTTATGACCTGGACTGACGCTGGCACGAGGACGGATCCTTCGTGCAGGACACGCTGGACTGGGAGCGGCGTCCTACTGGGATGGCGCGCCGCCACGCTGGACTGGCGTTGCGACACGCTAGACTGGCCCGCTCCGACCCTGGGCTGTTGCGGTATGGATTCCGCAACTGACGGTTTATTTGACTGACTGTAAAGGAATGGAAATGACTAACTATGCTCATCCCGGTTGCGGGAGAGTTATTCAACTACGCTACGCTACGGGTGCTCTCGGTTGCGAGAGTTATTGATGGAAAGAGAGAAGGTACCTACTCCTGGTAGGGCTTCAGGCATGCGCCATTCACCCATCCTGGAAGAACTGAACCGTCCAATTGTGCCAATCGAACGGCTCCTGAGTCGCGGATCTCGATAACAAAGTACGGTCCCAGCCAATGCGTCTGGAGCTTGCCTGGAAACTTCTGGAACCGGCTGTCGTACAAAAGAACCTTGCCGCCAACTTGGAAAGTTTTAGCCTTGATGTGGCGGTCATGCCATGCTTTCTTTCTGGCCTTCTGAACCTTCTGATGGAATTCCGCAAGAAACCGAGCTTCGTCCAGCTCCTGCAGCTCGTGGAGTCGTTCCTGCAGCGACTCATCCTCTGAGAAGTGAAGGGACGTTGCGATCAGAAGGCTGGGGACTGTGAACTCGGCGGGAATCACAGCTTCCCGGCCGTACACCAGCTGGAACGGCGTCTGGTTTGTCAAACGTTTTACCGTGGTCCGGTAAGCCCATAATGTCGCTGGTATCCGCTCATCCCAATCGTCCCGCCGAGCGTTGCAGATTTTCGTCAAACCCTTCTCCAGAATCTTGTTGAAGGCTTCCACCGTGCCATTAGCCTGCGGGTGGTATGGACTGCTCTTATGATGCTGTATCATAAATGTCTCCAGGAGCGATTTGACCGTGGCATTAATGAAATGCGTGCCTTGATCACTGGTCAGGCTGCGTGGGCAGCCAAAGCGGCTGATGATGTTTTCAAAGATGAACCGAGCAGCGGTCTCAGCGGAGCAGTCGCGTACCGCTGCTGCTTCCGCCCATCGCGTGAGATAATCAGTCGCCGTAATGATGTACCGAGCTTTGGAATGGCGAGCAACTGGTGCAATGGGCCCTACAAAATCGACAACCCACTTCTCAAATGGCCGCAACACATGCACGGGGTGTAGCGGAAGCTCATCTCTGTGCGAAGGCCGTCCCGTCCTCTGACAAATATCGCAACGTTTCACGTAGGCCTTACAATCTGCATGCACCGTCGGCCACCAGAGACCAGCTTGAAGTACCTTCCTTGCGGTGGGTTTAGCCCCCACGTGTCCTCCCGCAACTCCGCTGTGACATTCCCACATCACCGCTTCCCGTTCATGGTCAAGAACACACTTGCGCAACACCTCATCCAGGCCCAGCTTGTACAGCTGCCCTGCGATCAATTGATAATCGGCCGCCCGGACAACCAAGTGGCGTTTCTGAAGCGGCGTGTAATCCTCGGGGCACTGTCCTGTGGTCAGATATGTGGCAATGTCAGCCAGATAGTCTGGAACCGCTTCAACGTGAAACAGATCAGCATCCGGAAGCTGATCATCCAACGGACCATCGTTTTCCCCCGACTCTAGTCTGGATAAATGATCAGGCCCGACATTTAGCCGGCCCGGTTTGACAATTACATCGAACGTAAACTCCTGAAAAAGGAGAAGCCACCGGCAAATCCTTCCTTCCAACACAGGTTTATTGACCAGATATTTTAAGGCCGAATGGTCCGTAAAAAATGTAAACTTCTCGCCCAGGAGGTAGTGACGGAACTTCTGGAGAGAGTACACCATTGCCAGCGCCTCCCGCTCGGTCGTGGTATAATTCTTCTCCGCATTAGATAGGCGTCGGCTGGCGAAATATACCGGGTGGTCAACTGTAGTCTCCCCGGGTTGCGCTAATACGGTGCCAAGTGCAATCCCGGACGCATCAATGTGCACATGGAACTGCTTATCCCAGTTTGGATGAACGAGAATGGGTGCCGTCGCCAATTTCTCTTTCAATGTGTCCAGTGCCTTCCTGCACTCTACTGTCCATTCAAAAGATTCTGACTTCCGCAACAGTTTTTCCAGAGGGGCCGTGATTTTGGCGTAGTTGCGGATAAAACGCCTGTAGTATCCAGTGTGCCCGAGTAATGCCCGCAACTGCTTCACGTTCTCGGGGGCCTCCATGTGGACAATAACT
Organism: Pinus albicaulis; assembly: GCA_034641835.2. Taxonomy (NCBI): domain Eukaryota; kingdom Viridiplantae; phylum Streptophyta; class Pinopsida; order Pinales; family Pinaceae; genus Pinus; species Pinus albicaulis. The sequence continues at coordinate 2,024,305,629 of CM076575.1, read as the reverse complement.
GCGACCTTGGCGGGATCAACACAGACCCCTTGCTTACACACCACGTGACCCAAGAGTGTGCCGAATGGTACTGCAAAAATACATTTTTTCAAATTCAAGGAAATCTGCAGCTGGCGACACCGATCAAACATAACACGCAACAGGGAGGTGTGTTTCTTCAGCAAGCTGTAAACGGTCCAATCATCCATATAGACTTCCAGGAATTTGTGAATATACTTTCGGAAAGCAGCAATAACAATCCGAGAAAACACAGCTGGTGCATTCTTTAGTCCAAACGGCATGACATGGTATGCGAATGATCCCCATTCGGTTGTGAATGTTGTCTTTGCCTTGTCCTCTTCAGCGATGCGCACCTGATGGTAGCCCGAAAACCCATCCGTGAAAGAGTAAGCTTCGTTTCCCGCGACATGATCTAGTACTTCGTCACTGAAGGGAGTGGGAAACGGATCGTGAATACAAGCATTGTTCAAACTCCGATAATCTACGCAGACCCGAATCTCTGCTTTATCCTTCTTGTTCTGGATAACAATGGGACTTACCCACTCCGCTTCCTCTACCGGAAAGATGAGACCTGCAGCCAGCATTTTATCGATCTCCATCTTTACCTTCTCTTTGATGCGTGGATTTAATCGGTAGGGTCGGTGCTTGACCGGCCTGGCTCCTGGTTTCAGTGTGATGCGCATCTCACCCAAATCCCCTTTGATCCCCTTCAGGTCCGCAACTGAAGATGGGAATAGGTCCTCATACTCCCGAAGGAGGCTGAAAATTTCCCTGGTCGTCTCCGCGTCCCAGTAATCTCCCACTGTTGCCAGTTTCGGTTTCTCCTCCGTTCCTATGTTCAGCTTCTTTGTCTTTAGGGGCTGCAAATGGACTCCTTCTGTCGTTGGCTCGTCGCGGACACTCCGCTCGCCGTCCTTCTCGTCAAAATGGAGATGCCTCAGGTCCGCCAAACTGTCGTCCCCTGGTTCGCCGTCAACCCGTTGGCAAACCAACTCGCTCTTCACCCCTGAGCGTGACGCCACCGGTCCCTCATTGGGCTCGGGCTGGCGGAAAAATAGAACCTCCTTAACGGCTTGTAGGGCCGGAGATTCCTGTGCCGTCTCCCCTTCGAATGAGAAACTCTGGACGAACTTCTCCGCAACTGCTTGCCAAGAGCGGGTTCCCCGTCTCCGCTCTTCTGCTAGGTACCAGGCCTGGGGGATTGTACCCAGGGAGTGTATAAATCTGTGGACCCATAACTCCTCGGGGTACCTGGCGTTGCGCCACTGTTCCTCGCACGCCCGCAAGTGCTGTCGTGGGTCTGAGTCGCCATGGTGCTTAAGTGTAATACAGGGCCCTTCATCCTCTTTGAAGCGTGCCCGCAAGGCATCCGCCACCAGCTCCCATCGCAACAGGGTGTTGCGGTGATTGTTCCACCATCGTCCTGACGTTGACTTCAGAGCCACATTCATCAGGGGTATCCGGCATTCTTCTGGGACCCGGTCCTCCACCTTGAGGATAAAAGTATTCACTGCTTGCATGTTTGACAAAGTGGGGTACCCGCGGATCTCGGTTTCTACCCACCGGACCTGCGTGATGGCGGCACATCGCCGCGTGGTGGTCTCGTATCCCCCTTGCTGCCAATCTTCCCACGCAAGCTCGGATCCGAGTTCCGAGCTCTGCACACTCCGCCAACTGATAGATCCTGTTGCGGTCGGGTTAATATAATCTTCCCGCCTTCCGGCGGTCATCTGATAGAGGTGGTCCATCATCTGAGCGTCCTTCCGACTATCCACCGGTTCTGTGTATTGCGGTCCCTGATACGGGTCGAGAGGCTGAGTCACCCGTACCTCCCCATCCTCGAAAATCATCAGCTCCTTCTTGAGATCGATGATCGCATAATTCTCAAAAGCCCAATCAATACCAAGTAAAGCAGGATAGGGGTCCTTATCGCCCATGATATCAATAACTTCAAAGTCGGCATAGGTCTTTACCCCCGCAACATCAACCTCGACGCCCTCGAGTTGGCCGATTGGCAAAATACAGTACTGGTTCGCCATCCTGAGTTGGATCGGGGAATAGGCGAGCCGGGGCTTTCCAAGAGCCTCCCATGTCTTTCGCGGCAATATGTTGACGTCGGACCCCAGGTCCAACATTGTATCGCTGATTTGGAATCCTGCGATCTGTGTGTTAAGTCGAAATTCTTTGCCCGTTCGCTGCTTGTTTCGCTTGACACGCTGTACGTATTGAGGCGTAGTGTCCACCAAGTTTCTGGGTTCTGCCCGGTCCTGCAGCGCTCCGTCCAATACCTGTCTGAGCTGCTGCCGCAGCACGGTGTCATCAAAAATCTTGAGAAACAGCCGGAGCCAGTCCGCAACTACAGCATCTGCGGCGTTCTGATCCCCAGTTTTCGGCCGCTGAGGCTCCTCCAGCCCTCCTTCCTTTCGCAGCTGGGCGAATGCCTCAACCGCCTCCTGAAAGTACTTCTTCTGCACCTCGGGCCGAATCAACTTCTTCGGGGATGCCGGCCTCACCACTCGTACCGGCTCCTTCTCGTGGGCATCCTCGCCAGTCTTCTTTCCGCCTCTCGTTATTATCGCAACATTCTGCATGTCAGGGGTTGCGACCCCTCGCGGTTCTGAGCCTATCAGATTCGTGGCCCTCTGCCGCGCCCGCTCTTCCCACTTTTTGATGAGTTCTGGGCAGTCTTCGGTGGCGTGGGCGTTGACCCGGCACTGGGAGCACCAGGGTCGTCGCGGAAGAGGACATTCTCGAGCCACATGACCCTCCTGGTCACAGTTGTAGCATTTTACCGGCCCGCGCCCTCCTGCTCGGCCTCCCCGCATGCCGCCACCTCTGCCCCTCGCGGCCTCGTTGACCCGGTACGAGGGCCGATCCAGTCGATCCGCAAGTGCGTCTAACGCCCTGCACTGCTCTGTGTTGTGCGTCGTGGACACACAAAACTCGCAATATACATTATTCGGCACCGTGGAGTACTTTTGTAATATCGGGCACATCCGAGGAGGATGTCCGATCGTTCGGCAGATTTCACAGTACTCTGGGTTGGAGGACCCCGGTTGCGGTGAAAACCCCGCAAAGGCCTGTTGCGTCTGGTATACCCCCTGCGGATTCATTGCCGTGCCGCCCCCTGGTGGTGGCCCCCCCTGGATAGCCGCAACTGAGGGTCCAACTCCCGCGCCGCGCAACCGAGGACATTTGGTTGCGACGTGCCCCTCGACCAGGCAATGAGTACACCAAACATTCGGTCGCGCTGGTCTTGCTGGCTGAATTTCTTTGAGCTTTTCAGTTAAACTAGCGATCTGATGTTGCAACCCTATCAGCGAAGGGTCTTGCGGAGCCAGCCCCCCCTTGTATTCCTGGGGGTATCCCGCCATGGCTTCAATCTTCATGGCCTGCTCGAGAGCATCCTGCAGATTATCAATCTTCTGCTGAGTGAGAGGGGTTCGCGTCAAGGGAAGTAGAGCCTTGATGAACCAGTCCCTCTGGTGGTTTGGGTCGATCGGGTAGCTCAGTTTCCCGATCGCGTCCTTGAATCGCCGCATCAACTCCCATGCGGTCTCGCCTTCCTTCTGCTTAATTTCCCATAGCTCGGACAGACCCTGCTGGTCCGTCTGGGGAAGCTTGAATTCACGGACAAAATCCCTCTTTACGTCCGCAATTACCGGATTAGGGTGCGCTTCAGACCACTTGATGAACCACCGCAGAGCTCTCTCTCTGAGCGTGGTTTGAAACTCTATCAACTTCCCTGCATCCGGTGTCTGTCGAGCCCTCCAGATGGCTTCGCACAGATACCAGTGTTGTTCTACATCGTCGTTTCCCCGGCCAGAGAACTCTGGGTACCGGGTGAAAGATCCAGCCATGTATACTGGCGGTGAATTAACCAAGATAAAACCTCCAGGTCCTGGTTGCGTAACGGTCCCGCTAGGGAAAAAATTACTACTCGTAACGCTGCTGCTACTGGGCGTTACCGGCGCCGCTGAACTTCTAGATAACTGACTTAAAGCTTGTAACTGAACAAAAATATTTTTTAAAGGTTGATAAAGTACCAGGGGAAGGTCGGGATCCTGGCCATGTGGAAGGTGGGACGTAGGGCTGCCTGGAGGGGTGGTTGCCGTCTGATCCTGAAACATCTGCTGCATCACGTCGTACCATTCATCATCGGAACTTTCTTCGGGCTGCATCTTTTCCTTATCCGTGTTAATCGTTACTGCTCTTTCTCGCATCCTCGGGCTCCCATGCACCCGCTGTACGTCTGCTGTTGTCCCGTCCCCTGTCCGGGTATCCAATCCCATGGTTCCTGTCCTCTGAGGCGCCTCCTTCTGGTTCTTCTTCTCAATCTCCCTTCTCTTCAAATCTCTCATTACCCTTCTTCGCCACCTATCGGCGATTTGTGCCCGCCGATGTGCACGTAACTCCCGCAACTTGCATGCGGCCTCCACGTCCATCCCCCGTTCCCTACTCCTACAGTCTACACAGCATCGGTCCCTTCAATCCTTCCCCCAGTACGGTTGGTTTACGCTTCCATACTCGTTTTGTGGAATTCAATCAACCCTTCGTCCACCATTAGGGCTTTGATCCACAACGGAATTTCCTTCAGCAGTTTTCCCCTCAGCCCTGAGTGAAACACAGCCTCAGCCTTTGAGAAAGATTGGTAACACTCAGCGGCAAACTCCACAACGTATCCTTCCAACGTGGTCTTGACCCAAAATTCCACTGCGCGGGTTAGTTCAGTATCTACCCGGTGTAGCGCTACCGAGTCTTCGTGCGCCCACCTGCGGTTTATCTCCCGCAAGCCTTCTTGGGCCGCCTTCGTTCGTAACCTCCGCAACCAGTTGTAAAGATCCGTGGGAAACCTTCCCCAGAAAATTTCGTACGTATCGCTAGCTGAGTCAGAGAAAAGAACAAGCTCTCTGACCACCGCCTCCTTTTTCTTGATCAGCTCCGCCTGCTGAGTAATAAAATGGTCGAGATGATCATCCCACCATCACCGTATTGCTCCTTCAAAGATCCTCGAGACCATGATCTAGATCCCCTCAGAACATGCGGGTCCCGGCAACGGAACCATTTGTTGGCGAAAAATAAGGTCTCGCGGGCAAGACCCAGGTTCACAGGGTTGTGGCCAACAAGGGTCCGGTGTAGTCTAGTAACACGCCGGCATTTTCACCCTGTTCGGGAAGAACAGAGCGTCTCACCCGAGGCGTGCCGCGTCCACATGGGAAAGGGGAAGAAATCACAGACGAGGAATAAACCCGCAACCACAGAAAGAAAGAGAATCCATTACACACACCAGAATATTCATGCAAGATCACCAATCAAGTATATTGACAGTCGCAACTTAAAAATTTTAAAGCAGGGTAAATGCATCATAACACATAAACCAAACCATAGAGACAGCAATCCTTCTTTTCATTATTCTTCAGCCAAATACAAGATTACACAGCTTCCTTCTCTGATAACTCATATATCAGATACAGATGAATCTAAGAACAGAGAATACAAAACATAGAGAGTAGAAACCAATTGCGAGAACAAGTCTAATTCCTCCGCGGCTGCTCCTGCATTCAATCATCCCGCAACAGCAACCGATCAACCAATCTCTGTCTTCTGCAGCTGGGTGATTGCCTTTTATTCACCCGCTTGCCGCGACTGGCGGCTTCTCTGCGTCTTTGCTCTGGCTTTTCCCGACTTCTCTTCTGATATCTGCATGTTCTACTTCCTGTTTGCTGCTGTATCTCTTTCATCTGTACTTCTTTCTGTTCCATCTTCAGTTGTCAAGTGCTTCCGCACCGCCTTGTTAGCTCCGCAACTTCTGGTCGCGCGGTGAGGTCGCGTTAGCTGTGTGTATTCCCTCCGCAACTCAAAAAGAGTCCAAGTTCAAAATTCAAAACTTAAACAAAACAAGGGCCCCAACACTTACCAAGGATCAAGGGTGCTAATCAAGAAAAGAAAATCGTCTGGGATGAAGTCCTCAGAACGATAAGGAGCGGAGTCAGAAGGGAGAGAACAAAGTAAATCAACAAAGACCAATGATTTCTTGGATTTGGCAGCAGTAAATTCCAAATCAAACTCTTGGAGTATGACAATCCACTTTGAGTATTTTCCCCCCATCACTTCTGGAGACAATATGTAGGTCATGGGGTTGCATTCAGAAATCACCGTCACTGTACACAAAATAATATAATGACAAAAATGTTGAACAACTTGAACAGTGGCCAATGTTAACTTCTTGACGTGGACATAACGCGTTTCGAGGTCGAGAAGGTTACGAGACAAGGAATAAATAACATGCTCATGACCGTCATCATCGTCTTGTACCAAAACCATGGCAATCGTGCTGAAAGAGGCAGCCAAATAAAGGGAAAAATCACGATGATAATCTGGAGGATGGAGTAGAGGAGCAATGACCAACAATGTTTTCAATGCATCGAAATATTTCTGAACGATATCATCCCAATAAAAAGGAACGCCCTGTTTTAACAATCGTGTAAATCCTTTAGCTACTTCAGCATAGTTAGGTATAAAACAGCGAAGAAAATTAGCTTTCCCTTTGTAAACTCTACAACTGATGTAATGAGGAAGGAGAGGGGCGATTGATGATAGCCTCAACCTTGAGAGGATCCAGCCAAATTCCGTCTTTGGAAACGATAAACCCCAAGAGTCTACCAGAATCAACGCAGAAGACACACTTGTGTGGATTAAGCTGAATGTTATAGTGTCTACAACGAAGAAAAATATGACGAAGATGGTTAGGATGGTCTGTACACTTAGCTGAATGAGCGGGAAGGTCATTTAGATAAGGCTGAACGATGTGATGAATATCATGAAAGGCATAAGACATCGCGTGTTGAAATGTGGCTCTGGCATTCTTCAAACCAAAGGGAATCTTATTATATGAAAAGGTACCCCAAGGACAGATGAAAGCAATCTTGTGTCGATCATTCGGGAAAATGTTGATCTGATTATACCCTGAAAAACCATCCATAAGGGAAAAAATCTCACTCCGCGCACAGTCATCAATGATTTGATCAATGAAAGGAGTAGGATAATTATCCTTAGGACAAGCTCGATTGATATCCTGATAGTCAACACAGACACGAATAGTGCCCTGTTTCTTGTCTACAGGAACAATATTAGAAACCCATTTTGTCAAGGAAATCAGATAAATGAAACCAACTTTGAGAAGCTTTTCTACTTTGACCTTAATGGCAGCAGCTTTCCTAGGATGCACCGGACGAAGATGCTGACGAATCAGTTTCGAACTGGGATAAGTATGAATTTCATGTACCAGAATTCTAGGATCAATACCGAGAATTTCTTCATAAGACCATGCAAAGACATCATGGAATTCACGAAAAAGCCTAGTATAGACTTGCACTTCATTCGAAGAACAAGTAACCCCAATATGGATGTTCTCGAAGATTCCCGGTTTAATGGAAATGTTGATAGGAACCGTTTGAGTGATGTTACTCAAGTTACCTTCCGAAAAAACCTCATGGACCTGAACAGGCATTTGAAGCAGAGGAGAAGGAACCTGAGAGGCAAAATTCTCAAGATAGGTAGACATGGCCCCGAGGCTTGGTAGAAATGAGGAACGATGATAACCATCATCCCACTGCAGATCGTCGAGAGACAGAGTTTCCATGATAGCCTCATCAGAAGGAAACACTTCTTTCAAAGGATCCAGTGAATCAAAATCACCAAGCCAAGGGGATTGAGAATAGATGTCAAGAGTTATGATCAAAGGAGAAAAATCAAAGGACGAAGTATCCGATGCAACAATGAGTTCACAATAATCAATTTCAATCGGACTCAAAGGTACTGAATCGCGAACGAACCGATCTGATCAGGAGAAGGGATAACCCAAGGGTCATCGGTTCGAGAAATCATGTTCACCTGAACAGTATTTGGTGGTGGAAGAGGGAAAACACCCATTAGGGCAGGATCCTTGAAAAGGCCTAGCCCAACACTCTCGTAGGGAGTAGGAATCTTATCCACATACAGAACGTTGTTCTCGAAAGAGGAAGTGAAGAAAGACAATTGATCGACAGTAATAATCTTTCCTTCGTGCAGGAACTTCAAAACATGAAAGAGAGTGGAAGGAACACACAACATGGCATGAGTCCAACTGCATCTGAAGAGGAGATTATAATTGAGTTTTGCATCAATAACTTCGACCTCGACATTGACTGTCTTCCTTCCTAACGTGATCAGAAAACTAGCGAGAACACCAAGAGGTTTAGATTATCTTCCATCAAATGCTTCAATGGCATTGGGTGATGAAGTATGAGTTGGAGAACCAATGGCTTTATAACAAGTAGATGACATAACACAAGTGGATGCACCCTCATCCACGACGGCCCAGTGAATATTCAAACCATTAATACCAACTTGAATGATGAACGCAATTTGGTGCGGGAGTCACGGGACGAAATTCTCTAAATCGAAAACAAGCAAGCTAGTATCGCAGATAGCAAATATTTATGTTGCGAAGGAAAACTCTGAAGTACTTCTAACGCAGACATTGCAGATGGAGCCTTTGCCATATCCTCAACAATATTGTAATGTTGAGCGACACGGGCATTAGGATTGTACGAAGACTTACGGAGCACACCTTTGGAAGGTGGTCGCACAACAGATTCAGTGTTAGGTCATTCAATCTCAAGAGGGATAGAAATAGGAGGAGGAGGAGGACCATCAGCGATCTCTTTCCCCGCTGCCTGATGCGAGCCAGAATAATCTTTCGATCGAGTAGCAATAGAAATGGGTGCAGAACCATTCATCATGAACACTTGTGAACTAGATGGAGTAGAGGACTGAGGGTGCTCTACCATCTGAATCTACTGAGGGAAGGGTTCCTTAAGAATGGTTAGAGCTCCTTGGGTTCCTTTGAGCAATCGACTCACTTCATACCGTCGAGGACAGTCCTTGGTGAAGTGCTCATCAGCACAAATCAAACAAGGATACTTTTTTTTACGTTGAGAACTATCAACAAAACGAGGTTTTGGAGAATCCTATTTCGGGATATCAGCTTTGGCCTTACCTTTACCCTTATTCTTACCTTTGGAAGTGTTATCTGTAGGATTGGCCTGAATAGCATTCACTTCTACGGGTGAACCAGAATTCGAAGTTGACTGAGAAGCCACATTATTGGAAGAAGTAGACTTCTATTTCCCAGAGTTAGATGAAGGAGACTTCTGAGAAGTTTGTGATACAGAACCAATAATACCATCAACGGATGGAGTCGCTGGTGGTTTAGAGGTTGCAAGTCGAGGAGCATCAGGCAAGATATCTTATAATGCACCAGACTCAGAATACACGAGATCAAGGTACTGGGCATAAGCAATGGCTTGTTCCTCAATCACACATGCCCCCATAGCAATGTCTTTAGCAATCTGATTAACAAAGGATGTAGTGAACCAATGAGTCAGAAGCTGATCAAGTATATCAAATTTTATCATACGACAACGACGCCGCCACTCATGAATATGATCCGAGATATGAGTAGCTCGGTCATGTTTCAATGAAGTGAGGAGATGCGTCCTGGTCTCATAGCATATCGATAACTGAAAATGTGTAAGGAACGCCATGGCCAAAGAATTGAAATCTTGGAAAACTCCACAAGATAGCTCAATGTACCACTTTTCAGCGACACCAGTAAGAGTTCGTTGGAAAAGAGGGAGACGAATAGAATCGTCAACCCAAGAATTAGAAGAACACCACAAGTGGTAAGTCATCACATGCATTTGGGGATCTTCACCAGGTTTACCCTCAAATTTAGGACAATCACCAGGAATCTTGGTTGGAACCGGAGGCCAATATGGATTATGAAGAATAGGATCATTTGTCAACTTCGACACATCAGGTAATTCCAACGTAGCAAGAAACAGTAACTGGGTATTGAAAGTCATCAAAGGTCTTTGATAAGGACCTGTATGTACATTCCACCCAGTCCGAGCAGGATTCTGTCCCCATATATTCTATCCCCATTAGGGGAATTTTGAGGTCTAAAATGGGCCTCCTAAGGAAATTATAAAATAGTAATGGAAATAATAAAATAAAATTTGATTACATCATCAAATTTTAGAGGGAAAAAAGAAAAAACTACTTTTTAACTCGTATTTTAAATTTATCTCCCAAAGTTTTTACTCAAATTTTTAGTGGGAGTACTTGTTGGATGCAAAAGTTAATTCCTCATCCAAGGAGTATCCATGTTGCATACTTTTGATGGACCCTACTATACGAAAAATGAGAAATACATGAAATACGTGATGGCAATCACGTGCTTTCATGTATTTCTCATTTTTCATGTATTCGTGTCCATCAAAAGTATGCAACATGGGTACTCCTTGGATGAGGAATTAAATTTTGCATCCAACGAGTACTCCCGCTCAAAATTTGAGTAAAAACTTTGGGAGATAAGTTTAAAATACAAGCTGTTAAAAAGAGTTTTATTATTATTATTTCTTTTTATCTTTTTACCCTTTTACTTAAAAAATGGTGAATCATCCCCCATGGTTGACATCATCATCTTGAATCCTATTGGTTCTTATAAAGTTTATTTTGGTTGTACATTTTTCTTAGGAGGCCTATTTTAGACCTGAAATTTCCCTTAATGGAAGGATTCGGATCATAGGGATTAAAAACAGGATAATTCGGTTGATACTGGGATTGAGGACCAGGATATTGAGTCGAAGCAGACCACTGATGTCCTTTTAAGTAGCATAAGGATTTTGCTGTGAAATGTAAGCATGCCTTTGAGGTTGTTGATACACAGGTTGATTTTGAGGGTACAGAATCTGAGGTGCACTATATACTGGTTGATTTTGACGGTACGAAATTTGGGGTGCATTATATATTGGTTGACAAGAAACTTGAGGGTAATAAGCACCCTGTGGTTTCACAGGCTAACCTTGCGGAGCAGGTTGAGCACGCTGCTGAGCAGGATAGACAGGTAAAACCGACTGCGGAAATGAAGAAATCTGCTGGTGGGCAGGTTGCGACGGTTGCTGAGGTGGTTGAACCGGTTGTTGAGAGCCACTAGGTTGACTTTGTGGTAAAGGTTGGCCTGATGGTTGAGACAGTCCAGGATGTCCCTGATGACCAGGTTGACCCAGAGAAGGACCATATGATTGTCCTGGTTGCACAAAATTTGGGCCATACTGCACGTGTGGTTGTGATTGAGGCTTTCAACAGATATAGGTTTCAAGGGAAGGGGCAATAGTTTTCTTTTTCCTTCAAAAATTTGACATTTGTGGTAGGAGGTAGTTTTCTTAAGTACACCAAGAAAAATTTTAGGCCAGTAAAAACTAGCTCTAAGGATCTTGTTAGAAGTGATTTTCCAATACAAATGTCCACCACAGTCTCCTTCATGAAATTCCTTCATAGTGCTTTCTGCATCATCCTTCAACAAACATTTTAGTAAAATTCCACCAACATCTTTCCAATATAAAATGCTATCTAAGATACAAAATTTCACTGCCTTTAGCTTTAGAAATCTAGCCTTTGCCTTAGTCAAACTAGGAGGAGGTTGTATATTAAATAATACAAAAATGAGCTTTGCATACCAGGGGGAAGGTATAAAAGCCTCATATATTTGTGGAGTCGCATTCTCCTCTTGATCATCTAAAGCAGCTACAAAATTGATATCCAAGGCATGAAAATTAGACTTCACCATAAATTTGGCTAGTCCTTGTCCCTTAATGAGATTGGTGGTTTTTATTTCTATGTCATATTCAATAATAATGGAAATCCACTTACCTCTTTTACCATCTAGTCCATTTTGAGTCAAAATATCCTTAACGGCATAATTTGGTACATAAGCAATTATATGAGAATGGAGAATATATAATCTGAAATCCTTAATTGCATTTATTAGGGAACATGCTTGTTTCTCCATTATGTTATATTTCATTGCAATATCTCTTAAAGCCTTACTAAATAATGCAGTGGGTTGCTCATATCCCTCATTGTTTTTTTGTAGAACAGTTGTTGCGACAATGTGTTCAGATGAAAATGAAAAGATTATAAAATATTTGGTAAAATCTAGACTAATCAGGACCAGGGCTTTTGTTAGAGCTTGTTTCACTTGGTCAAATGAATGCCTGACTTCAATGTTCCATCTTATTTCTGAGTTTATTTTTAGCATATTTGTTTTGTTTCTAAGGAGTTCTACAAGGTTGGGGATGAATCTTCTTAGGAAGATTATTTTTCCAACAAATGATTGAAGTTCTTTAATATTTCTAGGATGACTAATTTTCAAGGCAGCTTCAATCATACTGGGATCAATCCTAATACCCTCTTTGGAAATGATATGCCCCAGAAGTTTTCCTTGTTCAAGGCCAAAAAAATTTTTCTTGGGATTTAGTGAAATGACAAACTTCCTACACTTCTAAATTTTTTTCTCAAGTGTAACAAATTTTCTTCATCAGTTTATGAATAAACCATGATGTTATCTAGATATGTAACAATAAATATTCCAATTTCATCAGCAAAAGCAATATCCATTTCCCTTTGAAATGTGGCTCCATCATTCATTAACCTAAAAGGCATATTCACATACATGAAGGTACCCCATGGAGTAGTAAAATATGTCTTATCCTGATCATTAGGGTGAACCAAAACCTGGTTGTATCCTGAGAAACAATCTAACAAAGAAATTATACTAGATCCAACTACCTTTTGTAAAACGTGATCCATATTAGGTTAAGGGTGATTGTCTTTTAGTGATACTTTATTAAGGTTTCTAAAATATTTACATAATCTGATTTCATGTGTTTTCATCCTTGTTGGTACTATATTGGAAACACACTTAGAGTACCTAAGAGGAACTATGATCTTAGCATCTTACATTTTCTTGTTTTCTTTCTCAACTAAAGGCATCAATACTGGATTTATTCTTCGAAGTTTTTGTTTAAAGGGTTTATGATCCTATTTAATGGGAATTTTATGTGGTATTATGCTAGTGTCACAAGATTTTAGATATTCATAACTCCAGGCAAACATATCAGTGAATTCTTTGAACGTAGCTATTACATAGCATTTTGTCACTGTCCCTGTAATCCCCAACTTGCACATTGGAGGGTCGTTTATGTGACCAATAATCAGTGTCATGCTTTGAAAATACCATCCTTGCATCCATTTTTATGAAAGCAACATTCTTCTTGTTGACATTTCCCTAAGCAGAGCTGTGAAAATCCCTATTTTTGCCTTGGCGTGAGTATCCCGTTACACCCTCACGCCGCCTAAGAAATTTAATGCTAAGCCCGCACCAGGTGGTGCTCTGTGACAATTAGACACCCGCACTAAGTTTTTTATGGAATGTTTTTTAAAAATAGAGGCGGAGGTTCCATTCCAACCACCTCGGGGATGAGTCACTGGGAGTGGTTGAACTGAAACAACCACAGACTCCTTCCTTTAGTTAGTAGTTTCCACCTCCCTTGGAACTCTCCTAAAGGATAGGACTCCCTCGCACCTTTGTAGGGATCCCAACCTCCTCTATTTCCTCTATATAAGAAATTATCTCTTTTAGTAGAAGCTAGCTGAACAAATTAGAGCTAAATGGCTAGAAAACTAAACTAGGAGAATTATACTATAGCTAAGCTGCTAGAGAAGATACAGTAAGGAAGATTGTGTTGAGAGAGCTCGAGTTGATGACTTCTGAGAGAGCCTGAGTCTGAATTCCCTGACCAACAGTTGAGATGTGTTTCATCTGAACCCCGCCGGAGGAGATTGTGACGTCAAAGCATCGATTGTACTCTTCCTTCTACTCATTAATATACATGACTACTGTTTGGTTCCACTATTGTGTCTTGATGTTTATTTGATGCGATATGTTTAGCCCTCTTTGGCTGGCTAATAGTAAACTATTATGTCATATGTTTTTCTTGTTCTTTGTCTTATGTGCAGGTATCTGAGCGTGATAGCGAACGGATCGTGACTTTACAAGGCAGGAGCGAGAGGCCATTACTCTTTCTACAACATCAAAAATGTTGGATTCAAGGTAGGTCAATCTACCATTTCTTTTGTTCATTAATTAACTAGGAAGCAACACTTTAGTGTGTCCTTTTGTTACTAGACCCACCCTAGGGCTAGAGGGATCATCTCTGTCCGCAAAGAGAATTTACCATCATAACAAATTGGCAACTCCACTGGGGATTAGTGCAAGTTTGTCGTGACATCTTGTTGGGTCGGTTTCAATTCTTGGTTTAGTTATCTATATTTTTCTGGTTTGTTTGATGAGTTTCCATTCTTTGTTCAGCTCCAGAGAGTCAAGGTTGAATTTTTCTCATTCGGTTAGGGTTTTTCATGTTTTTCCCATAGGTATCCAGCTTGGCGCGCTTTTTGTCTAGACAATCGCGCCGATTGGCACATGTTTCTCTTTTAGCACTCGCGCCAACCTCTGTATGGCACGGATTACAGCCATACAGTCACGCCAATCCCTGTAGGTTTTGGTTTGACCTCCCTAATGCATTTTTTTGGTCATTTGTTCTTGCCTCTGGGTTATTTTTGAGTGTGTTTAAGCCTTTCCCTTAGTCGTTTGTCTGTTGCCTTGTCGGTGTCAATTAAGACCTTAAGGTTTCTAGGTGTTCTTGCACACCGAGCCTTCTGTTCAGGAACAAGTCTCTTTGATTGTTATCAGTCTCGTTTTGGGTTTTTAGACTGTTTTTTCTTGATCCTTTTGTTTTTTTGCTTGAACTATATTTTCATCTTTTCAATTATTCCTTCTTCTTCAATACTTTGAGCATTGATTACTTTGCTTGTTTGGGTCGTTTTGGGAACTCTCTTTCTTGATTGAAAGTTTGCTTCATTAGCTTGCCTATTTTTGTGTCTGTTTCGCTTTGGTTGAGTCATTCAATTTCAAAACCTTACGTTCAAAACTCAAACTAGTGTTTATTTTGTTTTCCATTTAATTAGTATGTTGTGTGCTTCATTTCATTGAAAAAATCAAAAAATATCTTTGCACTCTTTTATTGCATTAAAAGTGAAACGTTCCTTTACATAACTAGCATTTGTCAATATAGGACGGAAATCGTTTTCAATTGATTGCATTAAGGGCATTAGAAGTTTCTTCGCATGTTTTCTTGTTTGTAAGATTTTTGTCCTTCTTCTAGCTAGCATTCATCGAATTGAAATGATATTCATTTGCATATATCTTGCATTTAGGAAGTTGAGCTCCACATTCGATAGGGCCTGAAATTGAAACATAATTCAAGATTAACTTGAAAATTTATTCAATGAACCTAAGGCAACATTGGAACCTAATGAAAAATTTCTAGTGGTCTAGGCTAGAGACCTGTTCCAACGTCTTAAAACCTAGTAGTTTTCGCTCGCCTTCTGGCTTAAGACAGCACTAGTATGGACTTGTGCTCCCCGTACCATCACGTATATAAAGGGAGACCCCTCTAGGTTGCAATCCTTTATCCATAGGAAGCCGAGTCTGCCACTTTGTAACCATGATACACCAAACACACCATTTGGGGAGACTCCCTGCACATACGTCAAGACCTTGGTCATTTCTGTTTCATTTGATCACCAAGATGTATATGGCAGTTTACAAAAACCCAGTACACTCTTTTTCTTAGAATTCCTGAGAAGTCATTTCGATCTTTTCATGACTCTTTAAACAAGGGAAGAGATCATCGAGCACTTGTACTTTCATGCTCCTTTCAAATTGAAAGTGACTAGAGTCATCTTTTTCCTGTTTCTCGACTCTTAAAACATGAAACAATGAATTTTGGTTTTAGTGTTATAAAATTAGTCACCTACGATTACACGCCCATAAAAAGTTTGTTACTTGGTCTGATTGATTTCCTTGGTTCTTGATTTTGGTACTTTCGATTGGTTATCTCTTTTCCTCCCTGTTCTGATTTATAGTCAAAGTGGCGGAACATCCAGTTTCATCATCCTCACTGCCTCCTAGTGGTTTTTCATTTCCAGACATTTCTTTCGAAACTCCTCAATCCACTAGATCTATCAAGTTCTCGCAACCCATTCTACCATCTATCCAACCCCTTGCTACTCGATCTCTGCTTGACGAGCCATTTTAGTTCAATTGGCTGCCTTCAAGAGCTTAGTCTAGTTTTGGGGAAGGAGGGGAATTCCCTCCTCTTATGTCTGGATCGCCTTTTGTTGCTGCTGCAGTACCTTTTAGTCCCCATAGTATTTTTGAAGATCTTATAGAGGAATCAGATATAGATTCCTCCAGTTCTATTGGTAGTGAAGGAATTCATGTATCCACAAAAGAATATCAACTCTTTCCTGAAGATATTTCTCATGCCTCTGTCCAATCTTCTTCACCTTTGGTATCACTTCCAACTGGCTATAGGTCTCCGAGTCAGATTATGTCTGGTTTTGCATCCATTGCAAAATCCAGCATAGTACATCCTCCTTGGAGTTCAGTCTAATATTTGTAAGTACCATTACCTTCGATGTCAGATCTGTCGGTTATTGTTACATCTGTTCCAATCCAACCTACAGTCTGTGTGGCTTCTAGTTCAGTTTCCACTACCCCTGTGATTCCTGGCAGTTTCACTTTTGAAGAATATCTGTTGGCTGTTCAGCAGCATAATTCTCAGGGTTCTCAGCAGTCTCAGGCTCCTAGAGATCCTTGTTTTCATTACTATGATGTTGTTAGTAATCCCATATATTATATCCACACCATTATGATGAGCGTGGGAATCCAGTTTATATGCCTCCTATAGATCCTTATCAGGAATTTTATGATCCTTATCAGTCTGTTATCATTTAGGACCTACTTTTCCTGTGCATCCATCTGGCTTACAAGGACAACCCTCTCAGGGACAACCTTCAGCTCAGTAGGGTCCTGCTTTTGGTCCACAGGGACAACCATATGGTCCACAAGGCCAACCTTTATAAGGACAACCTTTGGTCCAACATGGACAACCCTCTGGTCCTTCGAGTCAACCTCTGAATCAACCGGGATCATCTTTTGGTCCTGGGGGGCAAGTTTATCCACCACAAGGACAATCTGTTGTGCCTTTCCAATAGTGGGGTTTGGATTTCATTGGAGAAATCCATCCACCATCCTATACCCAACATAAATTGATCCTCACAGCCACTTACTATTTCATAAAATGGATTTAGGCCATGCCCTCAAGACTAGCAACTGATGATGTGATTACCAAATTCCTAGAAACCAATAATGTCAAGATTTGGATGTCCAAGTAAGCTTATCACAAATAATTAGCTGCTTTTAATTCAATGAAAATGGTAGATTTCTGCATTAAATATCATATCACTATAGGACATTCAATTGATTATTACCCTTAGGGTAATGGGTTAGTTGATTCTTAAAATAAAAGTTTGTTTAACATTATAAAAAAGCTGCTAGAAGATAACAAATATGCATGGCATAATAAGTTGATAAATGCACTTTGGGTTGATAGGCTTACCACAAAGAAATCAATTGGCATGTCACCATACCAATTGGTTTATGGGATGAATGTTGTTTTTCCAACTTCTTTAGGAGTTCCAGTTTTAAAATAATTCAAGATTGCAGGTTGAACCAAATGATACTCAGAGAAGGATAAATCAGAACATTCAGCTACAACAATCCAAGGAATAAGTCTATGAAAAAACAAAAGTTATCAAGGAGAATGTAAAAATATTTTTCACAGAAGAACCAAAGTAGATGATTTTCATTTGGGTGACACTGTTTTAAAGTGGGATTCAAGAAGAGAGGATAAAGGCAAGCATGGAAAGTTTGATAATCTGTGTAAAGGACTATATATCATTTATGCCTTCAAAGGTCATAATGCATTTTTTCTCAAATATTTGGATGGAACATAAATGCCTAGTGGACTTGTGAATGATAGGATGTTGAATCATTATTTATCACAAGAATAGAGGTGTTTCTTAGAAATTTCATTTTAAATATCATTGTCTCTACTATTTTTATTGGGTGACCTTTTGACAAAATTTGAAGCCCACAGAGAAAGCCCTAAGCTTCTAATTAATGTGCTACCATAATTATTACAACAACAAAAAAGAAATCAGATGCAGATATTTCTACAATAGAAAATTCAAGGCTACTGATCAAAGGTTCTTGGCACCTCACATGCAGAGTGCCATCCCCAGCTGGAGCCACTATTAGGGTCCTATTAATCAAAACTGGATCATGGACCAGAATGATATCTCAAAATGAAAGTCCTCGAAAGTGGTTGCAATATTAACGACCGGAAAGGTCACGTCGCTGCGATTCTGGTGCCATGAACGGTTCTCAAAACCGACGTCGTATGCAAAAGTTATTGAGGTTTGAAATCATCTAGTAAACTCCAAAATTCAGTTGAACAAGTTTGAATTTTCTACATTAGACAAATTTCAAAAATAATATTCTAAGCAATATTCCATAGGGGTGAATTGGAATCGGACAAGTGGCAAATCCTTATTCGTTTATGGGTTGACTTTGAGTTTTTATGGCCTATCACGGGCTGCCATGTGGTAGGCTTGGAGGGCACCAAGTGGCCCCAGGCCGAAGTTGGATGCCATTATAAAAATTTGTTATGACTGTGCGAGAATCGAACCATGCTCTATCGGCTAGCAGCCCACAGGCCCCACCGGCCGGGCTATATGTTAGGTTTTAACATTATACGATATGCATATACATTTGTGGTTTAAAATTCTGTTCGGCGGAAAAATTAAGGGCTAGACCCTCAGGGATAGCATGACAACATAATACCGGCGTGCTTAAAACCATGGTCTTAAACCTTATCCATTAAAACTAATGGTTTCATAACCGTTTCCATGTGGCCAGTGCAACCTTATAATAAATGTTACAGTTCGTTTAATGGTTAAAGTCGCGGTTAAGCCAACGGTTAATCCGCGAAGGGGGACATGTGACCGCCTATCCTAAAATTAAATGCCACTTCTAATGGTCCCACCAATTTAGGGCGCGTTTTCACTAGTTCGGTCCTATCCGCCAATTTTGGGATTTTAACTGGAGTTACTCCACATGTAGTGGGGTTTTGGGGGGACATTGGGCAGTTTTCTTGTTTCTGCCATAAATCCGTCATTATTGAACCAAATTGAGTGGAAAAATAGTCAATTTTGTGTCTCTTCAACTTTTTGAGCAGTTTGGCATAGGTTTTAGGTCGAACAGAGGTCATCTTCAGTAGTTTTTTTTGTAATGTTCCCAAAATTAGCATGAAGCTAATTGGAACATTGATTTTGTTTATGTCATCCAGGAGATGAATAAAATGGGTGAGGAGACCCATGAGTAGGAACAAAATCCCTTCCAGTGTGAAAAGGGACTTTTTGTATGAGGACAAGGTCTAGTTGACCAAGTCAAATAGCACAGTGGTAGAAGGTGGAGAGCATCTTATGGGACAACGCAGTGAAAGAGGAGGGAAGTTTCCTTGATGGAGGAAACCCTAAAGAGTGGGACCCATGGAGAGGGAGCTCTCATTTGTTTAAAAGGAGGGCAAGGCAGCCATTTTTTCTCATGCATATGATTATATATTTCTTGTCTGTTTAGACTATTTGTAGTCTCCGGCTATTGAGCTTAGTTGCAGTGATGTTTAGCACGAGGGATTCCTGTTTAGGATTCCTTCTCCTTCTTGAGAGGCCTCTTGAGGGACTTCACTTCATTTCTCCACATCCAGGCTCAAGGCCAAAGCATCCTCCTTTAGCTATAGCGCAGTTTCTGTTTAGAGCTAAGTTGTGTTGTAGGGTGTTGCAGTGGAGGATCCCACAACACCATTCCTTGGCTTGTTTTTCAAAGGAGGGAGCCTTCTTTCCTTTGGGAGATCAGTAAGGAAGGATTTAGAGCATATTTCAAATCTTGGCACTTGGCCAACACATTTTATTCCACCTACAGCGCAGTATCCCTTAATGACTGTGTTATTTTTAGAGTGCACTTGCAGTGAGGGGTTGCAGTGTTTATTGGAGGGTGAGATATTCATTGTTAGGATCAGCCTTTCACTTGGAAGATCCATTGGAGGAGATCTTGATATCAGATGCAGCATCTTCAGTCTTCTCCATCCAGTTCCATTTTCTGATTTGCAACTGCTACCCTGCAACTCCGACATTTTTCCATTTTTTATATTTCAACCAATCCTTCCAAGGATTGTTGTATTATTGTTTTCAGGGGTTGAAATCTTGCTCCCCCGAATTTCTTGAGCTATACAATGTTATATCTTTGTATTATCATTCATCATGTTGCAGTGTCTCCTATAAATTGCGTAGTCATAGCCTAGGGAATTCTTAGTGTAGCAGTATATCTCACATTTCATGTACATGATCTATTGAGGCTTGTATTGCCAATATTGAGTGACTCTTTCCTCAAGATCTTGTATACAATTTTGCTGCTATATTCTATGTGATGGCTATTGAGATATTCTAACATCTTTTATGTCAATATAATGTTGTTCTTCCATTGTATGTTCATACATTGCTGCAGTCCCTTCATTGGGAAATTTTCCAAGATAACTAGGTGTGGGAGATCTGTTTAACCCACCTAGAGGGATTTCTTTTGGGCCTCCTCTTGGATTTAGATCTTAGATGCATTAATCTAAAGGATCCAGGTCCTGGTTTCAAATATTGTAGCAGCCATTGCTGGAAAATGCGTTTTCCAGTCATGCCTTGCTAGCAGATCCCATTTTTTGATATTACATTTTTCTTCAACGAAAATGAAGGGGCATCAGGGCCACAATGGTGGCAGTGAAGAAACGGTGAAAAACGCTGCAGAATGGACAAAAAATGGCTTGGTGAACTTCTGGTGCGAGGGCGATTCTAGACCGTCCGATTAGATTGATAAGCAATGATCAACGGTCAGATTTGCACGATGGGGTCGTTTAGACGGAGTGAAATATATTTAGTGTAAAACCCCAAAGTTTAACCTTTTGGCGGAATACAAAGAAAAAGGTAAAAACGAATGAAAATGGGGCCTTGATGGTGGTGGGAATAGGGGCAGAAGAAAGTTGAATGTGGACCGTCCAATTTATAAGGAGATCAACGGTGGTGATTTCCCAGGGAAAGCATTTGGAAGCTCTGATGGAAATAACGTGGATGGAAACGCGATGAAGCATGAGCCTTTAATCTAGATCGAATGGACGGTCAAGATTGAATAATGAAACACAGAGTGGAAGATGAGCGGTAATGTGGAAAACAGCTGGCGGTATTCGCGTGGGGTCTGAGGCAGTTTGTGGTTTTCCAAAAAAAAAATGTGATATGCCTCACTGCTTGACACGTGGATTTTCAATACCGCCAATTTCGTGTTTTTTTGGATCGTTAACTTTTGGGCGCGAAAAAAATGCGAAACAAGTTGTCAACCGTCGAATCTGATGGATTTGATCGGATGGTGCGGATAAAACCCGATGGGGAGAGATGCACGAGCAGAATTTGTGGGTAATTGGGTTTCATAAGGACCGTTTGATCATGTGAATGGACAACTCAGATCTGGTATCGAGGCAGAATGTTTTTTGAAAGGAGGAGAGGGGTATGCGATGGCGGAAACAAATCTGACCATCGGATGTATAGATCTAACGGTTGAGATTGAAGGGTAGGGCGGGGGAATAAAAACCCATTACGTCAGAAAGTTTAAAAAACAAAATAAAAGGCGCTTATGAATGGGTTCCTCTGGCTCCTTAAGCACCTACTCCCACGGTGTAGGTTCTATGAATGAGGGGCTAAGCAGGATAATCCCTTGGGGGCTAAATTCTTCAAATTGAGTGAAAAAGCACTTTTATGCTTTTTAAAGGGTTTTTAGGTTTTTTCAGCGGAACTTCGGCCTTTTTAGTGCCTGATTGCAGGCTAGGGGTTACATGAGGGAATGGGGCTACAGAGTTTAAGCCCTCAGGGGCTAAAACCTAATATAATGTAAAAGAGGGATTTTAAGGCCAGTTTTAGTGCTTTTTAGGCCAAATGAGGAGTTCCCGTAAAGGGGAAAAGGGATTTTTAAACCTGACAGAGGGTAACATGAGGCTTAAAAAGGATTTTAGGATGAAATAGAGGGTTAGTGAGGGGATTTCGGGGGATTTGAAAGGGAGAAAAAGTGATGTAAGGTGGAGGTTTTGTGAGGAGGACATAGGGTAAATGGAGACCTTTTTTACAACAGTTTTCTTCACAAATAGTGAGGCTTTCTGATTGACACAACATTGAGGATTGTTTTAGAGGAAAACAAATACATGAAGGCTTCAAGAATGGCAAGTTTTCAATGAAAATGTTCCTCTTGAAGACTTAGAAACCATTTAGCCACATGTTTTCTATGCCAAAAATTTATAGGTGGCTAACAGTGGCTCCACATGGGGATGGCATCTTCCTGAAGATGTCAAGAACTGCAGATTTAATTCTTTGGAAGTAGGCCAAATGCCTAATCTTTGACCATCCTTTTCTTCTTTGATCAGCTGCTACAAATCATGAAAATATCATATCAGCAGCAAAATTATCCCAACAATCTACCTACCCAACCTACTATCCTAACATTTTTTCTTCAAGGTGCATTTAGACTTGCAGACCTTTTACATCATCATTTTTTATTGTAAGCAGAAAACACTAATCTAATTCTACCCTTATTCCTCCATGAGACCATATTAGACAGTTGGCCTCATAGTTTCTCTACCTACACTAATATCTGCTAGGATTAAATTGTCTAGCAGATTTCTTTCTTTACATTCTAAAATAGAAATTTAAAAATAGTCAAACTAGGATTAGACTGTTTGGTTTGCTATGGGTCCATGGCATAAATACAGCTGCACATGAACGGAACTTTGCAAGAACTTGAAAACAAAATGTGAAGGCTTAAAATTGTGAAATTTTGAAGCATTCTTCTTTCTCTTATGACTCAGTTTTTGAGCTTGTTAGAGTCGCTTTTATTCTTCATTTTCAGCTCTGGTTTTGGGCTTGTTAGAGCTGATTCTTCTTCTTTCTTTGCTGGTTCAGGTTTTGAGCATATTAGAACCAGCTTTTCTCTTCTTTTTTTTAATCAGTTTTTGGGCTGATTTTAGCCATTCTTTGAAACTTCAGAGGTTCAAGTTTTGATTTTGTCTGAACCTTTTCTTTTCTCTTTTTGTATTTTTTTCTTTTATTGAAACTGAACAAAGAAATGGTATTTACAATGGAAGTGAAAACTTTAAACTCTGAATTTTAGCAGTAATAATCTTTGAGCATCCTGCCATTGATAGGACCCCCGAACAGATCTGTACCATCTAACTCTTGCAGAAAGAATGCATTTGGACCAATGGTGGATTGAATAATGTAAGGACCTTGCCACAAACTGTCAAATTTGCCATTCTTTCCCTTATCTTCTCTTCTAGAGTCCCACTTGAGTACTTTGTCTCCAATTTTGAAATCACAAGCTTTTTTTCTTTTGTCAAACAACTTTTTGATGTTCTCTTGTACCCTTTGAGCTCTGTTGTAGACTTCTTCCCTTGTCTGTTGGAGATGTATTGTTTGATTGATCCTCCTTACCATGTTTTCCTCTTCTGACTGTATCTCTTGGACCAATTTAATCACTGGTACTCCTAGGCTAGTAGGGAACACTGCATCTACTCCATAAACAAGATGGTAAGGGGACATTCCAATGTATTTCTTTGTGGTCAATCTGTCTGCCCACAAAGCATGCACCAACTTGTTATGCCATGATTTTTTATTCTCTTCAAGCATCTTCTTGATGATGGTCACCAAACTTTTATTTGATGATTCTGCTAGCCCATTACCCTAAGGGTAATAAGCAGTAGAATGACCAAGTGCAATCTGATACCTGTGGCAAAAATCAATCATCTTTTTGGAACCGAAAGCAACAGCATTATCAGTAATAATCTTCCTAGGGCAGCCAAATCTAGATAGGATATGGTCTTCAAGGAATTTTATAATGACAGTATCTGTGGCATTCCTAGAAGGGATGGCTTCTATCCATTTTGTGAAGTATTCAGTGGCTGTGAGAATCCATTTTTGTTGGGAAGATGAAGCAGGATGGATTTCTCCAATGAAATCTAGGCCCAATTGTTGAAAAGGAGCTTCAACAGTGATAGGTTGTAATGGTAAAGGAAGGAGTTTTCTTTTGCCCTAAAAAATTTGGCACTTGTGGCAAGCAACTATAATTTTATGGACATCTTTGAAGAGGGTGGGCCAGTAATAGCCAACTCTAAGGATCGTATTGGCAGTGGTTTTCCAGTAGAGATGACCTCCACACTCTCCTTCATGGAACTCATGTTTGATCCTCTCTGCATCAACTTCAGGAAAAAATTTAAGCAATAAACCATTAGCATTTTTCCAATATAAACACTCATTTAAAATGCAATAATTCCTAGCTTTCAACTTTAAAAACCTTGCCTTTGTCTTTGATAAATCAGGAGGAGCATTAAGATTTGTAAGCACATACAAGATGTCAGCATACCAAGGTGAGTTTTGGAACTTCTCTTCAACAGTGGGAACATGAAATTCTTCATGTTCATCCAAGGCATCTACCATGTTAATGTCAAGAGCTTGTAGGTTAGATTCAGCCATTAATTGAGCTAAGCCCTGACCTTTAATGAGTTTTGTGGGTTTGATTTCCAAATCATTCTCTAGTATTACTACAATCCACTTACCTCTCTTTCCATCTGGGTCTTGTGACAATATGTCTTTTACCACTATGTTAGGAACATAAGCAATGATGTGAGAATGCATAATATACACCCTGAAGTCTTTTAAGGCCTTTACCAAGGCATAGGCGTTTTTTTCCATGATATTTTATTTCAAGGGTGCATCTCTTAGTTCCTTGCTAAAAAATGCTATAGGCTGCTCTTGTCCCTCTGGATTTTTTTGTAATAGGACAACAACCACAGAATGCTTTGATGCAAAGGAGAAAATGAGAAAATCTTTGGTGAAATCTGGATTGATTAGCACTGGTGCTTGGGTGAGTGCATGTTTTACCAATTCAATGGAATTTTTGGCTTCTATAGTCCACTTAACTCCTACTTATTTCTTAAGAATATTAGTCATGTTTCTAAGGAGCTTTGCTAAGTTGGTAATAAACCTCCTTAAGAAGTTAATCTTCCCAATGAAGGACTACAATTCTTTTATGTTCCTTGGGTCGCTAATCTGTAGTATTCCCTCAACTCTTTTGGGATCTATTCTAACCCCTTTTTCTAATATAATATGGCCAAGAATTTTACCTTCTTTCAGGCCAAACACCGTCTTTTGGGGATTTAAAGATAGCCCAAACCTTCTGCACTTTTCAAAGACCTTTATTAAATGTTTAAGGTGTTCTTCATCAGTTTTGGAATAAACTGTTATGTCATCAAGGTAAATTACAATGAAGTGCCCTATTTCCTCTGAAAATGCAATGTCCATAGCTATTTGGAAGGTTGCACCAGCATTCATTAGTCCAAAAGGCATTTTTACATACATGAAAGTGCCCCAAGGAGTGGTGAAAGTTGTTTTGAGTTGATCTTCTGGGAGTACTAAAACTTGGTTGTACCCTGAAAAACCATCTAACAGGGAAATCCTTTTTGAGCCAACTGCCTTTTGTAGGATGTTTCCATTTTGTGTAAAGGATAATTTTCCTTTAAAGACGCTCTGTTTAAATTTCTGAAATCAATGCACAATCTGATTTCTCTTATCTTTTTCCTCACAGCTACAAGGTTGGATACCCATCAGAAAACCTCACAGGCACTATGATTCCTGCCTCATACATTTTCTTGATTTCCTTTTCCACTGGAGGCAACTATACTGGGTTAATTCTGTGCAGTTTTTTCCTAAAGGGTTTATGGTTTTCTTTCAAAGGGATTTTATGCTGGATAATCTCTGTGTCATGAGCTTTTAAGTCCTCATAGCTCCAAGCAAACACATCCACAAACTCTTTGAATAGATCAATGTATTTTTGTTTGATATGGGCCGATAAAGACTTGGATAATTTAATCATTTTAGGCTTATATTTGCTGCCTATGTTGCATTCTTCAACATCTGACTCAGTGTGTTCTATAGTGGGCTTCTTTGCCACATCATTGAAATCGAAAAGGTCCTCTAAAGGTGCTAATCCTCTGGATATATTTTTGTCTTTGGAATACAGCACCTCAATTTCTTCCTTATCTATTTTCATGTATTCTTCAGTTTGTTTTTCAAATCCTTTGGTCAAAATATTTATTTCTGCGTTGAGGGATGGTTTTTCTTTATCAAGAGGCTCTTCATCTAAACAGTTTTCCTTGGATTTAGAATCTGAATCCGGTAATTCAAATTCATTCCTGCAGAGCAAGAAATCTTCTATCTGTTTGTCACTCTCAAATACCTACCAATATTTTTCATTATCTGGCACTGCAGGTCTGTATTTTGTTTGAATGATGATCTATTTGTCACTAGGTGATTCCTGATATGAAATAGCAGCGTAGGCCAATCCATTTGCAATTATGTTTTGATTCCTAGGAACAAACACAAGCTCACATTCTATAAATGTTTTCAGGAAATCCATGGCATCATTTTTGTATGCCCTTAATCTAGGATGCTTTGTAGTATACTCTCCATTTAGTTGTTTGATGACTAATTCTGAGTCTCCCTAAACAATTATTCTCTTGGCTCCTAGTTCTTTCAATAGATGCAATCCTAGGATGAGAGCCTCATACTCTGCAATTTTGTTAGTGCATTTGAAATCTAGCCTGAAAGCATGGCTCTCAGAGTAATTGTTTTCAGTGTTGACCAACCATACCCCAACCCCTACATTCTTTTTAGTGCAATATCCATCAAAATTCATGCACCATAAGGGACTGTCTGTAGGATTGACATCGTTTTCATCCTTAATACCATGTTCACCATTATGTTGTATTCTGAGGTATGCACCATACTGTGATGGGTCTTGTTCTTCAGGATTTTCATGGAGTTCAGAGTGATGGGTAATCTGTTGTTTGTATTCTTGGCTATGTTCACTCTAGTTCTTTGTTTCAGCACATTTTTAAAAGGTTTCTCTCTCGTTTTCCTCTATATCTAGAACTACCATTATTTCTAGATCTGGGGCCTCTATTTGGTTGTCTGAATTTCTTCCTTCTAGCACTGGCTTACTCATGGATTCATCATTGTAGAGGATAAAAGAGTCCAGGTCTGTATGGATAGGTTAAAGAGGGGAATTCTTAGTCTTTTCTGGGCTACTAACCATGAATTTCATTTATGCCTCTCTATATAGTCTTCTAAGCTGGCTAAAGACAGGGATAGTGGCATATGTCCCATCCATCTGCATTGTACCTTGCAGCTTGGCACCCCATGATCTTGACAACAATATGCCATACTTAGGAGGTACATCAGCCGCCACAACATCCATAACCATACACTTGGCTAGGATTTGAGTCAAATTCACACAAATATCCTTGATTAAGCCAAGGCACTTCACTCTGCTAGAGTCAAAAGAATATAAATCCTTATAAGGTCTGTTTATCTCTAGGCCTAGCCTTTCGCGTAAGGTTGTGTGAAGCTCTAGAGTCATGCATAGAATTATGTAGGATCTTGTCATGAATATTGAGGCTGACATAGAAAGGAGGTACTACCCCTTCCTGAAATTTCCCTTCAATTTTTGGGCAAACAAGAGAGTTGGTTGATCATCATTTAAATTGACAGTGTCACTATTTTCTCCGAAGTTTAAAGTTTTCAAAATTTGACTCTTATATATATCTTGGGTGGCCAACTCAGTGAGAGGGACAGAAATTTTAATTTTTGCAATTTCACTCTCCAAACTGAAAGGAGAATGACTCTTTGAGAGGTTCAATTATGTCTTGTTGGGCACCATTTTATTAGCAAGATCAGCTTGTTGATTTCAGTATGTACAATGTTTGAAGCTGTTTTATCAGGAGAATTAGCTTCAATGCTAGTGCTACTAGATTATGGACTCGATTTGTCACTGGTTTGGGTGTCCTTACCTTTTTTTTTACCAGAATTCTTAGCTGCAAATTTACTGCTTTCAGCAGTCACTTTAGGAGTATTTTCAGGTCTTTTCTTAATGTTGATTTCAGAGGCCTTTGGTTTGGGATTATCTATGTTCTTTTTTCTTCTGATATCATATTGTTCTCTAATCTGCATGATGGCATTTTCAAATCCTAACCTATAATCCTCAGTTTCCAACCTCTCCTTATCCCAATGTGAGTATGGGGTCTAGTTATCTTCTGTGGAAAAAGTGTGATCCTGGTCATCTACTTCCACCATGTTTATGATAGTCCCTTTTGATTCTTCTACTATCCCTTCATCTTCATCAAGAAAATTCTCTTGGAAGGGAGGTATGACTTGTTGATTAGAGTCTCTTTGTATATTTTGGGGATTGTTTCTCCTAAAATTTTGGTTCTGGTTTTGATTTTGGTTCTTGTTCTGATTAGTTGCTTGGATGACCAATTTCTCCATCATTCTTTCCATCCTCTCCATGTTTTTGGCTAGAATATCATATTTGGGATCAGATGAAGAAGCTATGTTTTCATCTCTATAGGTTACCTTTTTCTCAGCCCTCATCCTAGATCTTTTTTCAATCAAGTTTGCCTCTACGCTCACTGCTCCATTCGGCATGTCTTCCAATGTGTTATAATCTCTCTCCCTAAGCTGGTAGGCCATATCAGCATCAAAGCCTTCAGGGTATTTCACTAAGGCCATCCCTTGGGGAGGTTTCATGTGTGGTGGAAGAGCATTGAAGACACTGTTAAATCTAGTAGAGTAGTCCTGGACACTCTCACCTTGATTTATTTTAAGATTATTATATTCTACTAATATTTGGAGAGGGTTGCTTCTAACTTCCCATTTGTTTATAAAGGTTTGAAGCAAGGAGGGAATATCATTGATGCTATTAGGAGGTAAGCCTTTAAACCACTTCTTCACTTCTCCTCCCAAACTCTGGGCGAAAATCCTCATCTTAATTGTCTCATCCTCTATTTCCATGTAGTCAAAAGCATCTTCCATCCTATATACATGGGGTTGATCTGTAGTAGATTCTTTCCCAGTGAAGTGAGGAATTTTAGACTAGTATTCATTAGGTAAAGGAGCTAAAGGTTGTGGTAGCACCAAGGGAGCATACCATGCTGCCATGATGATGTTTTGTGGAGGTAAAGGATGGGCTTGAGCAATAGGTATATGACTGACATAAATGCTAGGACCAGCAGCAAACTGTTGAGCAGACATAGGGTGAGAGAGACCCAAGTTATGAATGAAATGTATATCAGGAGGTGTGGATGGAGGGGTTTCTCTGTTACCAATATTCTGATCACCACGAGGAGGTGAGTTTGGAGGCTCAAAGTTTGTCTGTCCTAAACTACTAAATGACTTAGTCCTTGTTGAATTGCTTGGTAAGTCTAAATCAAACTGAGTCTCTGATAGAGCTGTAAGACTTTCAGGTGATAAATTGGCTCTATAAATGGGTCTAATAATAGTGGGGTCCCTATATGACGAAGGCTTTCTAATAATACTCTCAGGATTGTCCACTATTTCAGGGGGGTTTGGATTAGGATAAGCTTTGGTATGGATTGTTCTTGAATCCAGTATGTATAACAATCTCAATGAAGAAATTTAGCGAGATGTGACAGTCTTTGGGAGGCAAACTATCCTCAAACAAGGAAGCTTAATCCTATGTGTTTCCTTTAAAATGGATGATGTTGAAATGCAACTAGTCTTCCAGTGGAGTCTTGTGAAAACAAAGATGATTAGCAGGCCTACTGATCACTAGTGGAGTCTTTTGGTCATTCAAGAACTGTGGAGTCGCTAGGTGGAAGGTTTAAAGTGTCTTGAAGGAGATTTTTGTCCACCACAATGATTTTCTACCAAAATAAGGCTAATAGGGTCTTAATCCCTAGTGGAGTCGCCAGAATGTTAGTTCTCATGGCTCAACTGGCTAACACACCAAATGCCTTTGAATCAAGGGGTTTTCCTAAGGTCCTAAAGGTATCTAGGATGAATTTCACTCAGAATTCTCCCCAGTGGAGTCGCCAGAATGTTAAGGTCTCTGTAATTTGCAAGTTTGGCAGATACAAACTACAAAGCCAACATATGAACCACTTTTGGATCCTAGGATCTAGCCCTCTTGGATCCAAAGAGGGATCTCTCTATGAGTGTGTTTAAAGATGTGATCTTTAAAGTTAAAATGTGATATTAGGCTAGTTATGAAGAGTATGGGTTTTTTTTTTTTTTTTGGTTGGGAAAAGGTATAATGAAGGTGAAGGAAATTTAAATGAAGGGTGAAGATGTATGCAAGTGAAGGGATGATTTAGCTAAAAGATAGGCAAAAGGCAGCTTCAACCATTGGGCTATGGAGTCATAAGAGGATTTAATTGGACAGCAAGGTTCAAGAATGATCCATGGGGCAAGTCATCTGTGTCAAAGGATCTCTTTAAAGTTGATTTTATGGAATGAAAGGATAGAGAATGAAGAAAAAAACAAATGAAAAACAAAAAGAGTAGCCTGAGATCAATTAAGTACTTTGAAACTATCTTTCTTTGGCATACACTTAAGGAAAGAACATAAAAGTAATCTGAGATCAGGTAAGTGCTTTGAAACTAGCCTGCTTTGATGTACTTTCAATCAGAAAACACTTAAATCACTTAGAATAGCTTAAGATCAAGTAAGGACTTTGAACCTATCATAATTTCAGCGTATCCTATGGGAAAATACAGATGATAAACATGAGTAATCTAAGATCAGGCAAGCGCTTTGAAACCAGCCTACTTTCAATGTACTCTTAAGAGAAACTCTCGAAGGAGGAAAACATAGAAATAAAGCTTATCAGTTAGAGTAGGGTACTGTTAAGAGTAAATCCTAGGCTCTATATTTGCTATTATTTATCAGAGAAAGTGAACAGAATGAAAACACAAAGGAAAATAACAGTTAATAATCAGAAACACATCACCATTGACATAGATCAGGATCCCATAAATCAGCTTGTATTTGATGTTCAAACCAGTTACAATCTTCAAGCCTGGAAGGTCTCTACGACTTCAAACTTCTCATATCAGCTTGTGTATCTTCAATTGTGAATAGGGCTTCAGCAAACTATTAACATGCAATCAGATATCCAGAGACCAACCATTACAATGTGGTCCTCAAGGAGAATTTATAAGAAAATCTAGAAGTGGGAGAATTTCTAAGGGTCAAGTATCATTAATTCCATCACTAATGCAATTACTGGCCTTTGAAAACCATGCAAGGCATAAGGCAGGAATGCATTCAGCTATAACTCTACTTCATAACTCTATTTCTGCTTTTCGAGGCTTAATGGTCAAAAAGATTGGCTTCTAGGCTGTTTTTATCTTTAAAATCACTTTGCTGACAATTTGAAATAATTTCTCTTGATTTTTATTAATTGTTCAGTTGTCTTTATGAAATATCTCTTGTTCTTGTAGTAATTAGGCCTTATTTGTTTTTTTTGAGGCTGCAAGTGTCTTTTAGTAGCTGGAGAGGTTGGCTTTTGGTGCTGGAGAGGGTTCAATTGGCCTCTGAGTGGCGGTGGAAACTTTCCTGGACTGACAAATGTCTTTATCTTTTTCTAAAACGCTTTTAGTTCACTTTTAGGTCTGTGTTTTAGGCCTAATTAGGCCTTGGTATTCTTTTCCAGTTTTCATAATGTATTTCATCCTTTAATCACTGAATTATGTCCTTAATCTTCAATGACAGGCTCTAATCCTTTCATTTCCTTCACTGATACACTTTGCCACTTCTTTTTCTGATTTTTCTGTGGTGTCTGTGCAGGTTCAACGGCGTGGTAGGGTTTGAATAGGTTTGAAAATGATCTTTAATGGAAATCATATTTTAAAAACCCTTTCAGATGTGTTCTCTGCAATCTGTGGTCTTGGAACTGATATTCTGCGTTCCAAAATACCTTGTATGTACTTGTGTGATAGAGTGCATTTTTCGATCTTATACCCTGCAAAAAACACAGAAACATGTGAATAAATCAAGAGGGAGGGAGGATGGATGCTTTGTAGGCTTGTGGAGTATGGTGGAAGCGATGGAAAACAATGGTGGCAGCGATGGAAAATAATGGTGGCGACGAAGAAACGATGAAAATCGTTATGGAATGGATGAAAACTGGCTTCGTGAACTTCTGGTGTGAGGGCGATTCTAGACCGTCCGATTAGATTGATGAGTGATGATCAATGGTAAAATTTGCACGATGGGGTCGTTTAGACGAAGTGAAATATCTTTAGTGTAAAACCCCAAAGTTTAACCTTTGGGTGGAATACAAAGAAAAAGGTAAAAACGAATGAAAATGGGGCCTTGATGGTGGTGGGACCAGGGGCAGAAGAAAGTTGAATGTGGACCGTCGGATTTATAAGGAGATCAACGGTGGTGATTTCCTGGGGAAAGCATTTGGAATCTCTGATGGAAATAACGTGGATGGAAACGCAATGAAGCATGAGCCGTTAATCTAGATCGAATGGACGGTCGAGATTGAATAATGAAACACAGAGTGGAAGATGAGCAGTAAGGAAGAAAATAGCTAGCGGTATTCGCATGGGGTCTGAGCCGGTTTGTGGGTTTCCAAAAAAAAATGCGATATGCCTCGCTGCTTGACACGTGAATTTTCAATACCGCCCATTTTGCGTTTTTTTGGAGCGTTAACCTTCGGGTGCAAAAAAAATGTGAAACGAGCTGTCAACCATCAGATCTGATGGATTTGATCAGATGGTGCAGATAAAACCCGACGGGGAGAGATGCACGGGTGGAGTTTGTGGGTCATCGGGTTTCATAAGGACCGTTCGATCATGTGAATGGACAACTCAAATCTGGTATCGAGGCGGAGTGTTTTTTGAAAGGAGGAGAGGGGTATGTGATGGCGGAAAGAGATCTGACCATCAGATGTATAGATCCAACGATTAAGATTGAAGGGTAGGGCGGGGGAATAAAAATCCATTGTGTTAGAAAGCTTAAAAAACAAAAGAAAAGGCACTTATGAATGGGTTCCTATGGCTCTTTACGTGCCTACTCCCACGGTGTAGGTTGTATGAATGAGGGGCTAAGCAGGATAAGCCCTTGGGGGCTAAATTCTTCAAATTGAGCAGAAAAGTGCTTTAATGCTTTTTAAAGGGTTTTTGGGTTTTTTCAGCGGAACTTCGGCCTTTTTAGCGCCTGATTGCGGGCTAGGGATTACATGAGGGAATGGGGCTACAGATTTTAAGCCCTCGGGGGCTAAAACCTGATATAATGTAAAAGAGGGTTTTTAAGGCCAGTTTTAGAGCTATTTAGGCCAAATGAGGAGTTCCAGTAAAGGGGAAAAGGTATTTTTAAACCTGACAGAGGGTAACATGAGGCTTAAAAAGGATTTTAGGATGAAATAGAGGGTTAGTGAGGGGTTTTCGTGGGATTTCAAAGGGAGAAAAAGTGATGTAAAGTGGAGGTTTTGTGAGGAGGAAATAGGGTAAATGGAGGCCTTTTTTACAGCATTTTTCTTCACAAACAGTGAGGCTTTCTGATTGACACGGCATTGAGGATTGCTTCAGAGGAAAAAAAATACATGAAGGCTTCAAGAATGGTAGGTTTTCAATGAAAATGTTTCTCTTGAAGACTTAGAAACCATTTAGCCACATGTTTGCTATGCCAAAAATGTATAGGTGGCTAATAGAAGGCAGCAAAGAAGTTCAAGAAACTATTGAGACAACTAAAGCCCCTGAAGAAGTGGTTGATCTATCATCACCTATAGTAAAGCACGCAGCCAGCAGAGCAAAGAAGGGGAAAGAAGAAATGATAGAGTTTCAACATCTTGAGGAGAGATTGAGGTTGGAAAACCAAGAAATTGTTGTGATGAGAAAGAGGTCTAAAAAGAACAGCTTTGAGAAAGCAGAATTCAAAATAATGAAGGCACTGTGGGAAGGTAAAACTGGTTCTATTTCTGAGACTCCAAGCAGTGCAGAGCAGTTTTTCACATGGACAGTCCCAGCAATAAAGGAAGCAAAATTTGTTAGAGTAATAAATACTAACTTTGGAGCTAATAACAATAGACTTAAATATCAAGTGGAGGACTTGGAGCAGCAGTCGAAATTGACTCAGGATGAGTTAAAGAACAAAGGTGTTAAAATGACAATCATTAAAGAGCTGAAAGCTAAACTAAGTGAAAGTGAAGAAAGGACCTCATCAAGGCTGAAATGACTGTGTTTTCAGCTCATATGGATTTTTGATATGATGGAATCAGCTTATTTTGATGTTTTGGTACATTTTCAATTTTCATTTTGGAAAATTTTGAAAAAAACTGCTCACTCAGCAGTTTTGTCACGCGGACAGTGTGAAAAGGCAGAAAAGCGTTACGAAACTGCTGTAGCAGCTTTTATTGCCCTTTTTCATCAATTTTTGAGGGGTAAAAACATGAATTAAGAACTGGAAATGTTGAGGAGGATGTGTTTGAAGATAATTAAGTTAGTTTTGGAGGAAATAAGTCAAGATTTTGAAGAAAAAAGGGGAAAAGAGCAGCGCTATGAAAGGCGCTACGAAACTGTGTTGTTTTTGTAGCGCAAACTATTACAGCCCATTTGAATAATTTGGAGATGGTTTTGGATGGGTGGAGCTTAAGGAGGATATTTTGCACATGTTAATTCAATTTCTAATGACTAAAGAGCTCAAATAGTGAGTTCATGGTGGTCAGAAGGTTCCAAGAGTGCAAAGGACCCTATGCCTAGAAAACAAGGGGTTGTTTCTTACTTTGATGGATGTCATCATTATGGTCATAAAGATTTGATGTATATCGTCTAGATTCGACCATGTGTTAATGTATTTGGAAAATGATGTAATTTATTTTAGATAAGGTTGTTATGGATATAGATAAGGAGTTTGAATCCTATTTGTAATAGGATTGTTTACTATATTAGTTGTCTTTTTGTAATAAATACCGAGTCATATGGTTATGCAAGGTGTCAAAAGTCAATAATTTGATGTATCTAGCACAAGATAAGATTATCTCATGTTGTAAATGGTCTATAAAGGACCAAGAAGTCGAATGTACAAGGGTTGGACATTTTTATCAAAAGACTGTGCTTATTGTAATTGACTGGTTTTCGGCTAATACAGATATTTCTACTTAGCCAACTTGAGATTCAGAAGGAGTTCTAGTGTGTTCTTGTTCTAATTGCATATTTTACTATCCTATTGCAGTGGTGTTTTTCTATGTTACTCAGATTCATCTTTGATGCTCTGACTTCCTATATAGATAAACTGACTGTGTTTTTTTATAGTTTCACATGTGTACCTCTTCAATAAAACTCGGATATGCCTCAACATCCATGTTAAGTAGATTTATTGGTTTACTGAAACTATTTTGACTCCATAAGCCCAATGCGTACTTGCTGATGTGATTTTCAACCTACATTTATTATCTACCTGATTATTACCCCACATAGAGTTATCCATCTATATTTCTATCAAAAAATCATTAATCCTTTGAGAGAGCCCTCTCGGGTTGAGGAGGCTAAGCCTCAATCAAAAGATTGGTTTGAAATAGTTACATGAGATTGATTTGATTAGCAGCCTATCAGGTCTAATTTTGTGATAACACAACGTAACAACAAAAATAGGCCAACTCACCAACAAATTCCTCCAAATCAGAGCCACCTCTCCACACAGTTTTCCACCTAGCCTATTAGTCTGCACAAATAGATAATATGTTTAGATTAGTGCTAAATATGCACTTTCGGTTAAGACAAGAATATTTTAATAATTGTATAAATACTTCACATTTTAAAGCATTTTGGGTTGATTGTTGAATATAATTTTCTCAAATCTATTGTAACTTTCTGGTTGATGGACTTATCAATAAAACAAGGACATTCTTCACAGGATTCATGTGGTGTATGAATTGGTGATGTTTTTCTTTCGTTAATGTGTTAATTCATTGTTTCTTTCACTATTATTTCTTAAAAAGCTTAATAGCATTACAAAAACGCTGACAAAAAGGATTTGTTGAAATATGCACCCTATTCTAGATGTAAGTAATTTTTATGTTTTCTTCTGAACTCAAATTAGGGAATTCTCAAGCTCTCCATAATTTCTACTGAACCTTTCTTTTCTTCCATTCCATATCATTAAAATTCTAAAATATCCAACTAGTGAAACCTATATTTCCTTGTGAAACTCCTTTAAATTTTGATGGAGATCCAGTTAGTTTTTAGACTCCATAACCCAATGGAATTATAAGAATTCAATCAACCAAAACAATCCAATCAATCATAAACAAACAAACAATTGCATAGTCATAAATAGCCTAAAATTTACATAAAACAAAGATAAATTTTACAGAGAGATCCCTCTCTAAAGCTGCCAGGGCTAGATCCTAGCTTCCAAAGCAGTTTTGATGTTTTATTCTATGTTTACTCTCACAATCTTAAAAATTACAAAACGTTAACACTTCCCTCCTCCATCAAATTTCCTTGAACCAAATTCACACCTTTTTTGGCTTGATCGTCTGTCAAAGTGTTTTTCTCTCTCTTGATATGATAGAACTCCAATATTTCAAATTATTCATGATCAATTGGATTCTTTGTAGAGTTGGTATTGTATTTGGGTCCTTGAAATGATTCAATTTGATACATTTTTTAATTGTAATGGGAGAGTCTCCAAAGACATATATGATGATGATCTTGTTAGTATTGACTCGCCAATTTTTATATGTTAAAATTTGTTGATGATTTGGATGTATATTTATTACGTATGATGGTTTTTATTTACTACTCATGATGGGTGTTATCAAATTCACTTAAATTATAGATATTTGATTCACTTGTTTTAATTATAGTTGAGGATCATGTTACAATAATTATCTTGTTGTTATATATATATTGGATGTTGTAGATTCTATTTTTATGGAGATTTGATAAGTATAATAATGTTGTTAACTTTTATGGATGTTTGTTTCCTTAAAAATTCTTTATAAATGATATCCTATAAAATATTTCAAATGCATTCATATGATGTATAATCATATAAATTATTTAAGAGACATGATATATTTAACTAATTAAATTGAAATAAAACATATTAATTTAAATGTGTCCAAAACAATAATCATTTTTTGAAATCAAACAAATAAGAAACAATAGAAGCCAAATTGGAAGTAAAATTGGAAGCCGCACTAGAAGCAAAATGGGAAGAAATTGGAAGCTAAATCAGAAACCAAATTGGACACATATGTTGGCGCTACACCTTGTGCTAAACCTAGCGATAAACCTGGAGTTCTTTCCTACAATTGAAAGCAAAAAAAGAAGCAACGATGGAAGCCAAATTGGAAGAAAAATTGGAATCCACACTAGACACAAAAATAGACGTAAAATTGGAAGCCACACTAGAATCAAAACTGGAAGAAAAATTGGAAGCCACACTAGAAGAAAAACTGGAAGAAGAACTAGAATCCACACTAGAAGAAAAACTGGAAGCAAAATTGAAAGCAAAATTGGAAGCCGCACTGGAAGCAAAATCGGACGCAAAATTGGAAGCCACACTGGAAGAAAAATTGGAAGCCACACTAGAAGAAAAATTCAAAGCCACACTAGAAGAAAAATTGGAAGCCACACTAGAAGAAAATTGGAATCCAGACTGTTGGGTGTGGAGCCTGATTATCTTGTTTATTTTGTATCACAATGTTGGACCACTGTACCTTAATGGGGTGGTAACGCCGCCCGTAATTAAACGCTGCTTTGGGGGTCCAAGGGGAGCGACTGCGACTTTATGGAGCCGCCCCCCCCCCCCCCCGTTTTGGGGTTTCAGGGGCAGCGCCCCAAAAGCTAAAAACAAATGTAAAATTTCCTTGTAAAAGTATAGTAATTTTTAGTCAATCTGGGCCGTTCATTAGGCAGATGATCTGACGATAGAAGTTATGTTTAGTTTATGGTTTTTTTCCCTAGAAGGCAACCCCTCGCTTTTATGAGGGTATTGTATTGTGGCTGTGTATTGTATGTGTATTCTCGGAGTGAGAAACAGATAGGGATACTATGAGAGAGAACAAAGGATATTACAGCGGATCTATTGTAGGCTGTATCTCTTCATTTTTCTAGATAATAGAAAGGAAGGAATGGCTGTTCGGGGTGGACGTTGCCCAAACTGGGTGAACCACATATATCTATGTCTTTATGGTTTTATGTGTTTTGTGTTCTTGTGTTTTCCGCATATTTTATGTGTTGCATTGCTCTGTAATATTTAATTTTCTAACAACTAGTATCAGAGCCGAAGGTCTATTTGGCTGATAAACTCGCAGGAAATAATGGTTCCTAGTTCGATTGGGAGCAATGGCGGAAGATGGTAAATTTAGGGTCGAGAAATTTAACGGCCAAAAATTCCCACTGTGGAAGATGTAGATGGAAGATTATCTGTATCAGAAAGATCTGTACCTACCATTTAGCGGAAAAAAAAAGAAGCCGACGACTATGACAGATGCAGAATGGGATATTCTTGATAGAAAGGCACTCAGAACAGTACGATTGTGCCTCACGGCGTCGGTAACCTTCAATATTTCGAAGGAAACAACAACAGAGGGTTTGATTAAGGCGTTGGAGAAACTATATGAAAAACCCTCAGCCTTAAACAAGGTATTTCTTATGAAACGTTTATTTAATATGAAGATGTCGGAAGGTGGATCTGTTGCAAACCATTTAAATTATTTTAATACAGTTACCAGTCACTTAAGTTCTATAGGGGTAAACTTTGATGGTGAAGTTAGGGCTTTTTTATTTATGTGATCATTTCCAGAAAGTTGGAATGGTTTATTTATGGCCATTAGTAACTCTGTCTCTGGATCTAGTGCTTTAAAGTTTGATGATGTTGTCGGTGCTATCCTTAGTGAAGAAATGCAACGAAAAATCTCCGGTGAGACATCGGGTAATGCTTTGAGTGCATATTCTAGGGGAAGAAGAATGGAAAGAGGAAAGAGCTCGGGATATTGCAGTAAATCAAGGAAAGGCAGATCCAAGTCCAGATCGGGGATAGTGTGATGGAAATGCAGAAAGAAAGGACACCTAAAGAAAGATTGTAGATCTCGGAAGGGAAAAGAAGGAGATGCATAGCAAGAAAAAAATCATTAAGCAAATGTGACAGGTGATGCGTTACAAGATGCTTTGATTCTTTCTTTCGAAAATGTTACTGATTCTTGGGTAGTAGATTCAGGGGCCTCATTCCATGCCACACCAGATAAGAAATATTTTCATGACTATATTTAAGGAGATTTTGGACAAGTCTGTTTGGGTGATGATAAACCCTGTAAAATTGTTGGAATGGGTAAAGTTCTTGTAAAATTACAAAATGGAAACCAATGGCTATTAAAGGAGGTAAGGCATGTTCCAGATCTAAAGAAAAACCTGATTTCAACAAGGTAGTTAGGGCAGCAATGCTGGGTGACACCCTCATGAGGAAGATGGAGGGCATCACCAGGTTGAGCCCCTAGTATGGTATGCTAAAAGGTTATTACCATTTATGTAATGGTAAGTTTCAATCAGTTAATCTTTAATTACATGAGCCATGCAACATTATGGCATCATAGGCTCAGACACACATATTAAGAAGGGAGAATAATATTCTTCACCTAAGAAATTTTTTGTCAATGAAGATGTTGTTGTTGATTTGGATTTCTGTGAGAATTTAATTTATGGAAAACAGAAGAGAGTCAGATTTCTCAGAGTTGGGAAAGAAAAGAAGAGCGAAAAATTGGAGCTTGTGCATACAGATGTATGGGGACCTGCTCAGGTATCATCTCTCGGTGGCTCTCGTTATTATGTTACTTTTATTGATGATGCAACTAGGAAAACATGGATTTATTGTATTCAGAATAAATCTGATGTATTTGATACTTTCAAGAAATGGAAAGCTTTGGTTGAGATTGAGACAGGAAAGAAGTTGAAGTGTCTCAGATCAAACAATGGAGGTGAATATTGCAGAAAAGAGTTTGATAGGTACTATTCAGAGCATGGAATTCTCAGAGAGAAGATAGTTCCAAGAACACCACAAGAAAATGGTGTGTCAGAAAGGATGAACAGAACAACCATGGAGCGTGCAAGGTGCATGAGATTGCATGCAGGATTTCCGTTACAATTTTGGGCAAATTCTGTAAATATTGATGTTTATCTAATAAACACAGGGCCTTCAATTTCCTTGGATGGTGGTATTCCAGAGGAAGCATGGATAGGTAAAAAGGTAAACTACTCCTTTTTAAAGCCTTTTGGTTGTGAGGCCTTTGTCCATATTAATAAAGAAAATAGAACAAAGCTTGAGGCAAAATCAAAGGAATGTACCTTTATTGGATATGGTGTTAATGATTTTGGATATCGCTTATATGATTATGAAAATCACAAAATCATTAGGAGCAGAGATGTAATATTCAATGAAAACGTCTTGTATAAGAATCAGTTGCAGGAAAAGAAACAGGAAAAACAAAACAAAGAATACACAGTTCTTGATGAGATCACAGAAAAGGTAAAGGTGCCTGAAAATAATAATAATCAACAGCCACAACAACAACAACCACCACAACAACAACAAGAACCTCAAACACCTGAAAGTGGTGTTAGAATATCTACCAGGATAAGTAGACCCCGTGAACGATACTCTCCTTCATTATATTATTTTTTGTTAACTGATTCTGGTGAACCTGAATGTTATTAAGGAGCAATGCAGGTTGAAAGCAGGAAGAAGTGGGAGCTATCCATGGAAGAAGAGATGGACTCCTTAATGCATAACCAGACTTGGGACTTAGTCAGGTTTCCTGCAGGTAAAACTACATTGCAGAGTAAATGGGTTTACAGGCTGAAGGAAGAAGATGGAGGAAAACAGAGGTACAAATCTAGACTTGTGGTGAAGGGGTTTGCACAAAAGAAATGTATTGATTTTGATGAAATATTTTCTCATGTTGTTAAGATGACCTCAATCAGAACTATTTTAAGTCTTGTAGCAGCGGGAGATTTACATCTTGAGCAGTTAGATGTAAAGATAGCATTTCTCCATGGAGATTTGGAGGAAGAGATCTATATGGAGCAGCCAAAAGGATATCAGGTCAAAGGGAAAGAAAAATTAGTGTGCAAGTTAAAGAAGATCTTGTATGGATTAAAACAGGCTCCAAGGCAGTGGTATCTAAA
Source organism: Pinus albicaulis (assembly GCA_034641835.2). Lineage (NCBI taxonomy): Eukaryota > Viridiplantae > Streptophyta > Pinopsida > Pinales > Pinaceae > Pinus > Pinus albicaulis. Next base: position 2,024,264,647 of record CM076575.1, on the reverse strand, counting down.
ATTTGACAAGTTTATGTCTGAACAAGGTTATACTAGATGTCGCTCTGAACATTGTGTTTATCTAAAAAGGAAAAATGATGGCAGCTATATTATATTGTTATTGTATGTAGATGACATGCTTGTTGGAGGGTCTAACATGCAGGAAATAAGTGTGCTCAAAAGAAAATTTGTAAACTCATTTGCAATGAAGGATTTGGGAGCTGCAAAACAAATCCTTGGTATGAGAATAACTAGAGACAGGAAAAAACACAAATTAACACTGTCTCAGAATGAGTACATACAAAAGGTGTTGAAAAGATTTAATATGCAGAATGAAAAACTAGTTAGTACACATTTTGCTAGTCATTTCAAACTTAGTAAGGAGATGTGCCCTAAGACCCAAGAAGAAATGGAATATATGTATAAATTTCCATATGCATCAGCAGTTGGAAGCTTAATGTATGCAATGTTCTGCACAAAGCCTGATATTGCACATGCAGTGGGAGTTGTAAGCAGGTACATGAAAAATCTAGGAAAAGAACATTGGATGGTAGTAAAATGGATTCTCAGATATTTGAGAGGTACCACAAATCAAGCATTATGCTTTGGTGGTTCAAACATTGCTCTACAGGGATATGTTGATGCAGATATGGCAGGTGATAGAGATAACAGGAGGAGCACTATAGGGTATGTATTTACTGTAGGTGGAACAACTGTCAGTTGGGTTTCAAAAATCCAAAGTGTTGTTGCACTTTCAACAACAGAAGCAAAGTATGTTGCTGCTACAGAGGCCAGTAAAGAAATGATTTGGTTACAAAGGTTTATGGATGAATTGGGTAAGAAGCATGATATGGGCATGTTATACAGTGATAGCCAAAGTGCCATTCATCTTGCAAAGAACTCAACATTTCATTCTAGGACTAAACACATACAGCTCAAGTACCATTTCATACAGTTAGTATTGGAAGATGGACAGTTGAAGCTGGAAAAGATACACACTAGCCAGAATCCTACAGATATACTAACAAAAGTTGTAACCAGGGAGAAACTGAGATTATGCTCAGTTTCAGTTGGTCTTCAAGGATGACGATGAAGATGAGAAACAGCCAGGTCCAAAGAGGAGTCATTGTATAGCAAATGAAGCAGCGGTGCAGCTGCTACAATCAGTCTCCAAGTGGGAGATTGTTTGGTGTGGAGCCTGATTATCTTGTTTATTTTGTATCACAGCGTTGGACCCCTATACCTTAATGGGGAGGCAACACCGCCCGTAATTAAACGTTTCTTGGGGGGTCCAGGGGGGGCGGCTGCGACTTTATGGAGCCCCCCCCCCCCCCCCCGGGGGGGGGTTTCGGGGGCAGCACCCCTGAAGCTAAAAATAGATGTAAAATTTCCTTGTAAAAGTATAGTAATTTCTAGTCAATCTGAGCCATTCATTAGGCGGATGATCTGACGATAGAAGTTATGTTTAGTTTAGGTTTTTTTTCCCTAGAAGGCAACCCCTCACTTTTATGAGGGTATTATATTGTGGCTGTGTATTGTATGTGTATTCTCGGAGCGAGAAACAGATAGGGAGACTATGAGAGAGAACGGAGGATATTACAGCGGATCTGTTGTAGGTTGTATCTCTTCATTTTGCTGGATAATAGAAAGGAAGGACTGGCTGTTCGGGTTGGATGTAGCCCAAACTGGGTGAACCACATATATCTGTGTCTCTATGGTTTTATGTGTTTTGTGTGCTTGTGTTTTCCGCATATTTTATGTGTTGCATTGTTATGTAATATTTAATTTTCTAACACAGACTAGAAGCAAAATTGGAATCCACACTAGAAGAAAAACGTGAAGCAAAATTGGACATTAAACTAGAAGTCAAACCAAGAGCCAAATTTGAAGCAAGTCCTGGCGCTATTTATAGCGATAAAATGGGGCTATTCTAGGTGTTCTTTACGACATTATTCCCAGTACTACTTACAATTTTATTTCTAGCAAAACTTTCAGCACAACTCCAGGAAAATTGTGGCGTGTTAGAGTCAAGCACTATTTTAGGCGATATTTATGGCTTTATTTTTCCAACGCTATTTTTGATGTTGTTTCTGGAGAAAAATTTGGTGCCAGTACAAACATACTTAGTCGCACCCATTTTTTCACCAGGAAAGGTGTCCAATTCATGAACTAAAAAAACACTAAATTTCGGCGCAAGTTTAGGCGTTGTTTCCTTGTTGTGTTGTAGTGTTAGGAAATGAATTTCAGGGCTAGTTAGCCCATATTATGTGGATTTTTTTCAAGTTGTTGAATAGAATTTAAATCCACACATGTGAATATCGAAGAAATAGTCATGTGTTATTGAATTTTAGCCTTTGAATATTCCCCACGTTGATTTTTTAAATGTAACTTTGGAAAACCTTTGATTTTTTTATTCCTATGATGTCTTCAGCTAGAAAAGCTTCACCCGTACATGTTTTTGTCCGACTATGGGTTTCATCTAACCTATGCAAATGTCTGTACGATTTTTCCATGTTAATAGTTACCCCCTAATGTATGAGGTTAGGAGCAAGCATATAGCCAAAATACATTATGTTTTGTTGTTTTGATGATGTGTATGATGTGTTTTTTTTTAAGTGATGAGATCACTATGGAGATGATTGGGGAATTTTCCTTAATTGAGAAATCATAGAAAACCAATGCTATGAAGAAATGATAATACAAAAGTTTCTATACAAGGAGGGAATGTCTAATGCTCGTTATGATGACTAGGACTGGAATAGTACAAATATACTGGAAAAAATCATGTCAAGTCAATGATAAGATAGCTCACATGTTGATAGAAACTGGGTCAATTTACTGTTGTAAACTAACGCAAGTATTTATTATCAATCTCGGTTAGTGGAACTTAGAAGCATCCCCAAAGTATATGGGTTTCAGTTGCGATCAATGTAGAAGATGGTTTATTAATAATTAGGAAAATGAATATTACAAATATAAATCTAACTTAAACTATTTCTAAATTCAGATGTGTAGTTAGAAGCAGAAGAACCTCCTAACTTAAGAGATTGGGTTTTCCTTCTCTAACAAGATTACCATATGAATTAGAAATCAAAAACTACTTAACTAAACAATACATTTAGATTCATGAAGTAATAATTGAAGAGGCTCCTAACTGAAGAGGTCCTGATTGTCCTTCATCATACATTAATTTATCAGTGATTCTATTGTTAAAAACAGAAATTCAGGAAAGCAGGAAAGATGAATTCTAGTTTCTAGTTTCTTGATCATATAGAAGAAGTATTTATCTTAAATACTGGGTTGACTCTTCATATGCATAATAGAAACAAGATTAAAAGCATGTAAAGATGAATTCTAACTGAAGATCTTTATTAGATAGAAATAATGTTTAACTTAAACATTTGTTTTTCCTTTCATATGCAAGTTAAGAATGATCATTAGATTCATCAATACTCAGAAATAATCATCATAAAAAAATGAAACATAAAAAAACTAATTCAGAAATTGAAATTACAAATAAACTAAGAAGTGTACTTAGCTCAGCGTGGGGGCCCTCCACCCTTGCCTCGCACACTAAAGGTGTTTTCGGCTACTTAAAATTTCAGTCAATCAACTAGCATACAACAGTAGCAAATGGAATAGAACAGATCTTCAATTATGTCTCCAAAGTTTCAGAAATAATAATGTTAAATCATACAAGTTTTACATGTTTCAATGGTTCTCTAATAGCCTTATCTTATCCTAATCCCATCCATCTAGGTCTAACTCATCCAATTAGTTACACCAAATCTGGAAAAATCCTAAAATCTATTATTTCTACCCTATTTTCTAGGGATTCCTGAAAAATAGGTCATGTTTGACCAACGTTGACCGGGCCTGTTTAAGCTCAGTTTGACCGAACCAATAGGTGTACATCCAATATTAGTTCCAATCTTTCTAAATATGTGTTCATCTCGTGCCCAAGTGTCCTGCAAGTATGACATCAATGAAGTCATTACGGGAATTTCCAGTTTTGTCCAAAAATACTCTTAAAACCCAATTTTTAATAAAATTTCTAAAAATTGGAAAACATAATTTATTTTCCTGAATATGCATAATAAGGTCAAAATAGGTCATATATGTATCGTATAAAGTATAAAATTATGGAAATTAGGTGGATTTAATAAGAAAAATTTGATCAAAAATGAGGGTCAACATCTCCCCCTTGATTACTCTCAAGCATGTCCTCATGCTTGCCTCTGTCTCCTTGAACTTTTACTTATGTATGATGACTGCCTTGCTAATGTACCTACAACTCTAGCCTCCGATGTTGAAGCTTCTTGTTGAGTTGCCTGCAAAATTATGTTAATGCCCTCATGTCCTTTTTCTCCTCTTTTATAAATCTTTGTTTTCACCTTTTGTTTTTCATACTCAAATTTTCATCGTTTACAAATGAAAGTAACGGCAAGCTTTGAAATTCTTGACCTTGTACTATGGAATTCCAAAAATCAACATTAACTATGACCATGTGATGAAAACTATAGGCATAATTTATACATGAACTCCTTGGCGATCAATAAAAATATGTAGATTCTTTCAATGCCCAAAATCACATAGAATATGAAATTATCAATATGGTTATGGTCATAATCAATGATGATTTTATTTATATGTAGGATACCTTCATGCTTTTGAAACCTGTAGCTCTGAAGTTCTAACTTTCAACAAAAATTTATATTCCTTATGTACCCTTAACATCTTCTTGTGGTAATCTTGCAATGTCGCATAGTCACAGAGAAAATACCAATTGAACACATCAAATATTCTTTCACTTGTGTAGGGGGTTTTCTTCTTGCCATAAATCTAATAAAAAATAACTTATGCCAATACTTTTTATGACTAGGCATTCACTTCAATTTAGCCACTATTTTACCCACGCAATCTGCAAAATAGGAGTCTAAAGAACCTGGAAAATATCCCAAATAGAAATGAATTTGAAGAAACTGTCCATGGTGAGACTAATTGGGCTCGTTCTATAGAAAACCCACATTTTTATTTTTCAAATTTCATTTCCGTTTGCTTAGAAAAAAAAAACGAAAAATAGTGGATTCTTAAAAATTGAAATGCATTTCTAGGACTGAATAAAATTTCATGATTATTCAATTTGAAATCAACTTCTGGAAAATTAACCAATGCGTGCATTTAATTTGAAATCGATTTATGGAGAAACTATTGTCTGCATTCATTTTTTCACTGTTTGTTTGGAAGTCAAATTCTGGCAACAAAACCATTCTCCAATTGAATAACACCACCACTCGCTGCATTGTTTTTTTAAATCAAATTATGAAAAATAAATAAATAAATAATAAAATTAAAATTAAAAAATCTCTTACAAGTCTTTGAAGAAATCAATTTTTTTTAAATTGATGCTACAGGCTCACTACTTGCTCTGAGAATAAGTTCAAATTCTGGACACCTTCTCTATTTCCTTAGGAACCGAAACACTACATGTATTTAAGGCTCTGTTTTTTTTTTTTAATCGATTCCACAGTCTTCTTGCAATTTGATTTATTTTTTACCAACAATCCATCTCCAACAATGAAATTGACTTTTTTGGCAAATGTCTCCTCAGAAATTGATTTTATGGTAAATAACTCCTCATAAATCGAATTCTCTACAATCTTATGGCATTTTTTATCACATTCGGGCAAACGCAATTCATCTCTTCCCTTGGCATTTCCATTCACTGCCTCTTCAGAAAATCAAATTCTGAAAATCAAATCGAATGTGGAAATGAAATCTGGAAATTTTTGAAATGCCTTCTTTCAATTTTTATTTATCACCACCATATATCTTTTCAGAATTGAATCCAAGGAATTCATGATTCTACAGGTCTCGATATTTTTTTTTAAATGCCCTCTCACTGCATATCTAAAATAAATCAATTCTAGAATTTAATGATAAATTTCTTTCAAAATCGATTTACCATTCCTTTGTACCATTATTGATTTCAAAATCAATTTACCATTGCTTTGTATCATGAATGATTTCAGAATCATTCATCGTTTTCTATGACCATTCTTTTAGTTTTTTTATGCCATTTTTTTCAAAGATTTAAATTTGTTTATATGTGCCATTTTTGCATATTTCACTATTGCATATATTTCATTTATTTTCTTGCTCCTTTGTTGCATATTCATATCCACATATTCGTGTTCTTTCTGATACTCATACCTTCAACCCATGCCTTCGATGCATTTTCAACCATTATGTGCATATTTGATTTTATGTTTTTATCATTGTCCCTCCTTTTCATCATATGCTTTCATGCATTTTATTTAAAAATTACCATAGTTTTAGGTCATTTTAAATCAAATAATGATACTAACCTTTTTTTCTTTCCTTTTTTTGTAGGCAAGCAAAAATTTCTTATGGGAAAAATATTGAGTCCTTAATATTTGATCAAAATGCTTATAGGGTAATGTAGGGATATATGGATTAATGTAGGTTAAATGAAAGGTATGGTAGGATAATGGTAAGGTAATTCATAAGATTATGATGATGTATGATGGTGTAATGGATAGGGTTATGATAATGTAGAATTGTGATGGAATGTAGGATTATGATGAGGGTAGGGTAGGAATGTAGTTTTTTATGTGATGATGTAGGATATAGGTAAGGTAAATGTAGGGTGTTAGTAGAATGATAGGATGCATATTCAAGTATAAATCAGTTTAACAATTATAGAAATTATTCAAAATCAAAGGTTCTAAGAACATTTTTTTTTTACTTACTGTACTTTCCCTTTCGCAACATAGCTTGATGTTCATACTGCTTTGGTGATGACTTTGCTTGTTCGTCCAAATTTGAATCATGATGACGGTTCTTCAAAGATGCATTCAGATGGAATATATACAATTGTAACTGCTTACTTGAACCTCTTGATATTATGTTATTTCATGTTCTTCTTGGCATCTGCTATTGGTTCAAGTCCCTTCTGATGATTATTGTTCAGGTCCCTTCTGCAATGATATTCAATTTTGTTTCAGGTCCCTTCTGCAATTATTTTTAAGTGATGTTTCAGGTCCCTTCTGTAATACAACTACTCAAACTATTTTCATAGTTTTATTACGAAATTCCCCATTACTTATGTTAAGAATTGTCCTCAAGCCTTGCATTTATTGGAGGATTATTTCTGCAAAATCAAACTGTAGTAAAACAAAATAGATAATTCATATTTTCCAAACAAGTTGGTTTTCCGATATGAATTCGAGTTTGTATTGTGCCAGTTTCCTGGATTTTCACAACCAAACTCTTTTATTATTTTGTATCTTTTTCTATTTTTTTTCAATTATTTTCTGGATGGAGGTGGGACATAATGGAGTTGGAAAGTATGGAATGCTTATATGTTGAACCCTTAGTTAAACTGAGAGTGGGGGGGGGGGCGGGGTGAATCAGTTTAACACATTCATGAAATTTTAAAACTTTCCATCAAGCTTATTTACAACTTAATTTCATGATCAACTTTATATGTGAACAATCTTAATATGTGAGCAGCAAGTATTAAGATAATGTGACAGCAGACTTATTATGAGAGAAGCAAGTATTAAGCAGATTGAATAAATTATATCAACACATAAGCATCACACACAGAGACAGCAGATGTAAGTGGAAACCCATAAAGGGAGAAAACCACATCTTATTATTTTTGTGATGCAAAGGCAAGCTCCAACTCCCTCTCACCACTGATTTTCTGTAGGCACCAACCTACGGGAGGCTCCAACCTCAATTCTGCAAGCTACAACTTGCAAGGAAGCTCCAACTCCCATCAATTTTCTGCAGACAACAACCTACAGGAGGCTCCAACCTCAGTCAACTATAACTGACATCTATCAAGCTACAACTTGATAGGGAAGCTCCAACTTCCTCACTCTTTCAAAAGAAAACACTTGTTGATTTACCTTGGATATCAACTCTGTTCTGTACCTTCTTTACTGCTTTGCACCAACCTTCATATCTGCCCTGCATCATCTCTGCATTTTCTCAGAATCTCTATCAACTCCTCCTTCTTCTCTGCCTCACAGCTTCATTTCTGCATTATCTCACCTCTCTCTGCATATCTTTGTGATATCATATATAGAGTTCATAATGTGACTATTTGTATTCCACGGGGAATTTGGAGTGAATAGCCATGACTCTTTGGCTTTTTCCTTCTCATTCCTTTGTTCAACTCATTTAGAAAAATATAACAATATGTACAAATTTCAATATTACAGTGGGATTTTTGTTTTCCTCCGGAGACTTGCCAATGCAGCACAAATAATATAAAATCAATTCAAAGCATTTTACATTCACACTTTCAATTACATTTATAAATTTCACTCAGCCCTTTTTCTGGCCCTTGGCTTGCTGGTTTTGTCTTTTCTGCTGTTGTTGAGTAAATGTTCTGCATACCTCTATTTTCTATGCCTATTAAATGTCCTGTGTCTTTTTCAGTTTCTGCATACTCTCCAGTTCACCGTGCATATAAAAATGCATCCCAAAAATTGCCTCCAATATAAATCCACAATCTGGAAACCTCCAATGTTTAATTTCTGAGTTGGCAATTTTAATAAGTCAAGGTGGAGGTTTTACTTCTATCTCAACACTATGGCTATAAAGCAAAACAACCCTGATTATCCCAGCCATATATATACATCGGGCCCCACAATCTATTCACAGCGTATTAAACATTCACCAAGTTTTAGCACACCAAATTGTGTTGCACATATTAAACCAACTATAAATCTTTTCCCAAAACATATATTAATATATATGTGTGTGTGTGTGTCAACACTTTAATATGTATCCAAACCCCGGCCATGTAATATTTGTTCATGCCCTCATTTCCTTAAGGTGTATACAATCTGCATTCAAATTTCAAAATAAATCTTTTCCAAGACATATATTAATGTATATGCCCATATTTCCCACACATCATACGTGCTTACCAATCTGCATGTATATTGGGCCCATAGTTCATTCGACTCACATCATCATAATGTATATACCGTCATATATATATTCAACCATAATATATGTCAACACATATTATGCTCCAACCCAATGTTAGTTTTATAAGTGCCCAATACATTATGTGCTCAAAGTTACCTCTTTCATATAATTATAATAATGCCTAGCACGCATTTTTTCCCCATACAAGGTTCGACAACCAATATATATTAACGCTTGACTTAATATTCGGCTCTTGATTTTCTAAGCCCTGGCATATCATACCCCTCAACACATATCAACCGACCTTATAAATATTAAAACTAACATTTTTATACACTCCGAATCGAGTGTTATAACACATATATAAACCTTGGACCTTACCTTAAGAACCCAGTAGTATTACAATCCGTTTGGGTCCCACAACACATGGCTTTGCAATAACTGTCGAACGGATCCAACGATCCAAAGCTTGTCGCATTCCGAAACCCGATCGGATGAATGCGAATGAATATAGCGCAACAAAGTTGCACGTGACTTGCTCCTCCGAAATCACATGATGAAGGTGGTCCCCACACTTAACTCACCCCTCTCATCCTACGGTTGTAGCCTTATCGCTTCAACTCCGATGATCCAACGATCATTAACCAATATCGCATAATTTGTTGAACCGAACGTTAACATGAAAAAATAATGCGAAATGGGTGGATTTGTAAAACCACCTCAGGACACGCGTCGGGCAGAGAGTTATATCGCATTATTTTTCACAAATCCACTTACATATTTTGAGCTTTGCGAAAACCATAACTGGTTTCTTGAATCCCGTTGTCACTGTTTGCAAGTCATGGTTCCATTTCGCTTTCGGTTCCGCCTCTACCTTTGACTTAGCACTTTTTATATGTTCACCCCTATTTCAACATGATTTCAATCTTATTTTTGGTATATTTTGGGCGTTTTTGCCTATAATCTTATTGAAACCTTCACACTATTTAATGTCACCACACACAAATATTCATCCAAATATATAACCCTGGGCCTTAATAAAAAACAAACGCCAATATATAATCTTGTTTGAGTTCATTTAAACCATAGTTCAGCTCCAAACCAGAGTTCTATTTCTCAGGGTTTTGTTTCTCTATATTCGATTACTGTGCATGATAGTGCACAGGCAGTGCATGCCATTGCAGGAAAAATGTGACAGATCTCTGCTACTGTTTCTATGTTTCTCTGTACACTCTGTTTCTCTGTATTCTCAGTATTCTCTATATTATCTATATTCTGCAGCCTGGGCTACTTCTTTTTGTTGCCTTGCTTCTTCAAATGGCCCTGCTTTGTAGGAGCTCGACCCTCTGCATCCTCCTTTTTCTTTTCTTCATCTACTATTCTCCTTGTCAACATTTCCAACTGACTTCTGGTTCTTTGACCTCTTTTTTCCTTTTTTCTATCTCTCTTCTTCTATGTTGTCTCCTTTGCCATCTCCTTTGCTTCTATGCTGCTCCTTTTCCATCTCCTTTGCTTCTATGCTGCTCTCTTTGTCTCTCTCTGCTTCTATGCTGCTCTCTTTTCCTCTCTTTTTGCTGCCCCTGCTACTCTGTTATTTTTCTTCTCTCTTTGCCATCAATGAAAACATTTCCAAAAGTCATCATCTAAAAGTATATGGATAGATAGATAGAAAATAGGTCTGGACTTCAACATGCATGATTTCATAACTTAACATACAATATGGTAGATGAATGGAATCATGAACAATATGGCTTGCGAAAGGCTTATTTGACAATGGATGTGTCTTTTCATGGTAAACTTGACTTCTTCTTCTTATTATTAGCTTCATGTATTTTTCCTCGATCTTGATCTTCTTGTAGGGTTGTTGGTCAACCACTGAAAGAAAGCTTCATGAATTTTGAGTTTCATTAGATGAAATAAACATCTTGTGAATTCCAATTTGATTTGACTTGAATATTTGTATTCATATTTAGAAATATGAAAAAATTAAAATTGACTTTGAAAATTCCTTTGTTCATGGATTTCTCCCCTTAAATATTCTTATGACCTGAAAAACATAGCATTTGCCTGTAATAAAATCTTAGATGATGGAGGAAGAGAGGTGTACAGTCTCTCTTCTTCCAAGGAATATGTAAAATAATTACAAGCAATTCTTTGTTAACAAGTCCAAATATGATATTCAAATAAAAAGCATTTGTTTGCCCCTTTGAGGAATGGTGGCCATCCTAGACCTCCTAGCGGTATTTTGTTCACAAAATATTAATTTTATGTAAAATTAGAGTGATTCCAAATCCAAGTTGAAGTTAATTTATATGGCTATCTCCAGTATAAACATGTTTCAAAAATGGTTTAAAATGATATTCTAAAAATGATGAGAAGTACCTTGTTTGATAGAGCTTCATGTGAATTTTTTACTAGACCAACAGTCACTATTTGGAGTGTAACGTTTTCGTTAAATATCGGATCATTGTGATTCCACTTGGAGATTAAATTATATTCATGTTTTTCTTTCCAATTAAAACCTTTTTTTAAAATAAGTAGGTTTGATATCACAAAAGTGGTGATGAACAAACCTAGGAGGTAGAGTTTGGTTATGCTTATTTTAATACATGTAGTCACTAAATGTGGAATAACATTTTCACTTAGCCTCCAAATGTGATGATTCAAATTGTGTCTTGAACTAGACTTCAATATCTATCTCCAATAGAAACAATTTTTGAAAATAAAATAACTTGATATGTGAAATATGTCAATGAACAGTCAAGACCTAAGATTGTCACCATGCAGATGTTTCGACAAGAAGTTAGTATTTTGAACATAGATTTTTCATATGATGACGGATTGAGCTGATTCAAATTGATTTGGAAACTAGATTCCAAGGGATGTCTTCACTATAAATATCATGTGAAAATTTTTCCATTAGAACTCTCAAATCAATGTTGTACTAACTCTATCTTTAAAAAGTTTCTTGAAATCTAGTGTTTATTTTTATCATTTTTATTTGTGATCCAAATTGAAATTTTCAAAACAGATTTAAAAACTAGATTTCAAGAGATACCTTATTTAAAAACATGCCTTTAAAAATGTTCCTATATGGATCCCCAAAATAAGATTGTCCTTAGTGCATTTTGTCATGAAATCCTTTCAAATAAGTATTGACCAATGATGTGAATTATTTATGAGAAAAAGTGTTATTGTGAACTCATTCCACCCATTTATTTATTTTATTATATTCTATCCTACTATATTGTATAAAAATAAGTCATTCTCTCAAGTATAAGATAATTTCCAATGCACCCATTTCCATAAGAAGATCGTAAGTAAACTCACATCCAAGTTTGAAAAATATACTTTAATGAATGCTTGGACATGAAAGGTTAGATGATCATAAAGATTTGATGCTAAAGGATTTTGAATAATGGAGTGGTGTTATGGCCTAATAACTAGCTGAAACCAAGTTTTAAGATGTTATATGTTTGCTTGGCACTCCTTAGTTATCATATCACAAAGTTCTTCGTGTAGCACTTGTTCAAAATCTTGAATGCACAAGGGTGTTGGGTGCTAACAGGTGTCTTTAAAAACTCCTAATTGCCTCACATTAATTATCAACCTAGGTAATTCCTTTTATCTCAAGTGTGTACACAATATGTGCAAGCTATACATACAAAGAGTAATGCTAAAAAAGAAAGTGATTAATATAAGCATTATAACCAAAAACTGTGATTCATTCTTAATTCATCTAATTCAAATGATAATCAACCAAGAGCACTGAAGCATTAACTGAGATCTTTCAGCTGGATTTAAACTATTGAACAGAAGGAAGGTATTGGAAATAAGTGTCTACGCTTTAAATAGTCAAAACCAGTTCTTTTAACTAGAAACTAATTCCTTAAGGAAATAAATTGGAAATGCATGTTCAAGGGAATAAATACCAGAAATATGAATTATCAAAAGTACTTCAATTGTAAAGCGGAAAAGCAGAATACACTTGCAATAAATGGAAAAGTATAACACAGGGAACAGCAGTGAAATCCACCAGAGACTGAGCCCTTAGCCACCGGCGAATACTGCTTAACTACTCCAGAATAGTTGAATGAACAACGACGCGAATTATATATTAATCATCACATTCAATTGACATCACAATACGATCTTGTTGTTCAGAACTACGTTCTGTGAATTACAATTACGAATTATGTAGAAGTGAAAGATACATGACACATGACCCTTGAGAACTAGCTCTCCATGTCCCTTTATAGCTAAAAGGAAAGATAAGTGTGATCCCTCAAGATCAGGGGATCCTGAGGGATCCATGAAAAAATGCTATCCTCGGGAAGTTCGTTCATTCTTGCGCTAATCCTTACTGATTTATCTTCGATTTGACTGCATTTAATGCGTCTTCTTTTTCGTGATTAAGTCATGTTGTTACTTATGTTATTTTCAGCATAAAAAGAAATGATAATTAGTTTGGACGGTTGAATCATATCAGGATCATTTTTCATTCATTCTTCATCGAAATCCTTTCGTTATATTATTATATCATAGCACAAGATGGATAAGGAAGAGGAAAAAGAATAATAATCAAGAGTAAATACATACCTATTGCAAGGCTCAACAAAGGTATCTTGTGATATACATGCTATAAATTCTTCAATTTTGGGTTCTAACGTTTGATATTCATTGCATGTGATCCATGACTCATTCACCTCCTTACAAAGATAACTAGAACAATATTCTAAGTTTTCTTCTTGTGGATCCTCTTCATGGATGCTTTGTTCCTCTTCTAATCTCTGAAATGAAGATTCATCCCTAGAGATCACTGTAAATTGTGGACAAGGATTTAAGAAGATCCTTGTAGTGGTATACCCTCCTTCGCTAAATGACTTCTTTAACATCATCTTTTGGAGATCTTGTTGGGAAAATGGATTTTGTAGTTATTTAGTTTTTTTTTCTATTTTTTTGGGGGGTTTTGTTTAATGAATCTACCCTTCTAATCTCTATCTCTAGGCATTAATAAACATAAAGAAAAACTAAGTTTTTGTTTTTTTTGATGTATTTTTGTTTTTTCTTTATCTTCCTAATTGACCACTTCAAAATATGTTTCCCTGGAAATGGCGCCAAAATGTTGGGTCAAATTATTATTGTAAACTAACACAAGTATTTATTATCAATCCAGGTTAGTGGAACTTAGAAGCAGCCCCAAAGTATATGGGTTTTAGTTGCGATCTATTTAGAAGATGGTTTATTAATAATTGGGAAAATGCATATTACAAATATAAATCTAACTTAAACAATTTCTAAATTCAGATGTGTAATTAGAAGTAGAAGAATCTCCTAACTTAAGAGATTGGTTTGTCCTTCTCTAACAATATTACCATATGAATTAGAAATCAAAAACTACTTAACTAAACAATAGATTGAGATTCATGAAGTAATAATTGAAGAGGCTCTTCACTGAAGAGGTCCTGATTGTCCTTCATCATACATTCATTTATCAGTAATGCTATTGTTAAAAATAGGAATTCAGGAAAGCTGGAAAGACGAATTCTAACTTCTAGTTTCTTGATCAGATAGAAGAAGTATTTAACTTAAATACTAGGTTGACTCTTCATATACAGAATAGAAACAAGATTAAAAGCATGTAAAGTGTAGAAATTATATAACTTATGTGTTATATGTCCAAGATTCTCCTGATCTCACACTATTTTAACTTCATGCAAAATATAGAATCTATTCCACCATTGATCATTTGCGGAAATTAAATCAAGATTGCAATGCACACATGAAACAATAAAAATTCACACACATTAACACAATTGTTTAACGAGAAAGCCTGAAGCTAAAAACCCTAACTATTTGTATATAATATATTTCATAGAGATCACGTAACAATCCTCATACAAAGCTGATCATATCAAGATCTCAGTACAATACAATCGCTACACACTAATTAGGCCCAATCTTGCAAATCCATGCACCGATCTTTGCCACCTGCTAGCCTGCCTCTACTGCGCAATCCCTACTGAAGAATGGCTCTGAATGAGTTCGAATTACTCCAACTTTTCTCACGAAATCCTCATTGGCATCTCCACTAAGTGTTGGATGCAATCAATGCATCACTATAGTCACAACTGATAGTCTATCTTGCCCTTTCACCTATCTCTCCACTGGTCTCCACTGAAACTGCCATGCACTGTAGTTAACTGATGTATTTTTCAGTTGATTAATGAGTTATTATTTGTGAATTAATTAACTAGTTAATTCATTCCACTCTCACTAGTGTATCAATCAGTTAGACTAGATACAACTAGCTCAACTTTGTCTAACTGAGTTAAACTGAATACAACTCCATAACTACTTCTTCCAACTATGTCATAACTCTGCCACTTGATTTCTAACTGAGTCCTCCATGCAATAGCTCCAGTAAACCCTTAGGAATAGAGTAATTCCTTCTATCAGTTGATGTGCCACATCTGTGCATTGAACTGAAATGCTCCAAGAGGATAAGATAATTTTTAGAGTCCAAATATTATTAAGAGCTAATAATATTCGACATATCTATTTTTAGACTGGCAGTCTAAAAATAGACTCTGCCCAAAATGTCTAAAAATAGAAGTCCATTTATTTTTCCAACTTGACCAACCATCTACAAATAGCATCCTGCAACTTATAAAATATGATCGACATGTATAAAAATAGACATAGTTTAAAAATAGACTTTGCACCAAAAATAGCCTGCGGGCCCACTTAGTGAAGGTGACTCTTTTCACTAAGCTCATCATCTTGTTGAATCTCAACATAAAGATGAATTCTAACTGAAGATCTTGATTAGATAGAAAGAATTTTTAACTCGCATTCATTTTTTCTTTCATATGCAAGTTAAGAATGATCATTATATTCATCAATATTCAAAAATAACCAGCATAAACAAATTAAACATAAGAAAACTAATTCAGAAATTGCAACTACAAATAAACTAAAAAGTGTACTTAGCTCAGTGTGGGGGCCCTCCACCCTTGCCTCGCACACTGAAGGTGTTTTCAACTACTTAAAACTTCAGTCAATCAACTAGCATATAACAGCAGCAAATGGAATAGAACATATCTTCAATTATATCTCCAAATTTTCAGAAATAATAATGTTAAGTCATACAAATTCTACATGTTTCAATAGTTCACAAACTTGGTATAAATAGAGAAATAGTAAAAAAACCATGCTATTATGTCTCAAACAGCCTTATATTATCCTAATCCCATCCATCTAGGTCGAACTCATCCAATTAGTTACACCAAATCTAGAAAAATCCCAAAAACTACTATTTCTGCCCTATTTTCTAGGGATTCCTGAAAAATAGGTCATGTTTGACCAACATTGACCGTGCATGTTTAAGCTCGGTTTGACCAAACCAATAGGTTTAATTCCAATATTAGTTCCCAAGCTTTCTAAATATGTGCTCAGCTCATGCCCAGGTGTCCTAAAAGTATAACATCAATGAAGCCATTACAAGAATTTCCAGTTTTGTCCAAAAATACTCTTAAAATGAAATTTTTACTAAAATTTCTAAAAATTGAAAAAACATAATTTATTTGCCTGAATATGCATAATAAGGTCAAAATAGGTCATATGTGGATGGTATAAAGTGGAAAATGATGGAAATTAGGTGATTTTAATAAGCAAAATTTGATAAAAAATGAGGGCCAACACCTTACTTGTCGATTTCTACAGGTGGGATGGGATTTATATGAAGGTGTTGATAACCCACAACTTCAAAATCCAATACCCCAAGTGAAAACATCCATCTATAACAATATGAAAACTAGAAAGAATTGAAAAATACGTATTGAAAAATACGTATTGAAAAACATTGTAAGGGGCACCTAACGGGTTCTATGAATGGGTGAAGTTGACATTTCTTTTTCCTAACTGGGTAAGCATCAAGCCACATGTTATTGTGGTGCTCTATGACCGAAAGATTGATACCGAGCATCTCGTAATATGACCACATGAAAATGTCCCTATATTCTTCTAACAATTTTTGGTAATTAGTAATTTTTTTGGGAAAACATGTTGCCCCCAACGAGATTTCTTTGACTATGCCTGGTCTGGTGGATATGTATATCTTGATGGTAGGTGAGATGTTGGACATGTTTCCCTCCTCAAATTCATTTGGTGCAGGGATGGGATTCTTGAACTAATATACCTACCCTGGTGGAAGAAAGTCTTTTGTTTCTACTGAGAAAATATTGTGGGATGGTGCACCAGTAGGTGAAAACGCTTTTTTCGGTAAAAATAAAGAGTGAGGGTGCATAGAATCCCAAGGCCACTCTAGTTCTATCATGGCCACTATAATATCTTCATCTGAATAAAAAATATATTTTAATGCTGACAAAAGTTTTGAAGAGGCATGAGTTTGGGATTGGAGACTAGTGGTGTTGGTTGAAAAGAAAGAAAATGATTTATTGATTGTTTTTGTATAACCGAATGATATGGACAATGCACAGATTAAATGGGTCTACATATTTGTGAGTGGTGCAACCTTCATAATGGGTGAAGCGCCTCGACACCAAAAAACGATGAACAAAGGATACAAATCAGTGTTCCTATGAATGAGGAAATGAATTGTATATGGTTTTAGGTGTCATCAACACTAGGTGATGGGAGACTCTACCTAATGAGTTCCTAAGGGTAGTAAGTGGAAGGTATCGGTTTCCTCAGAGCCAAGCAAGTTGGATCATGAACACTTATGTTAATGTCTTATATTGTTTGTGTCATGAAATATCTCATAGTTATTGACAATATTCTTGGTGGGGTGCTAGTGAAAGGAACGTGTCATTGACTGGTTTGAGGTAGAGAATCAACCTAAAAATTGGTTGAGGTTCCAAAATTACGTTGTTGAAAATAAGCCCATATCTCACGAAATCGAGGGAGGTGTGGGCAAAACCGAGTATGATGGTTTCACATGTAAACGCGATAACTAAAGTGCTTGTGCTTAGGTCTATTCTTATGGAAAATTTGAGGAAATTAGTGCCACTTCTTAAGTTATGGGAACACTAGTTAAAAAAATGTCTAGGTTCATCACATAAGGTGCAAGTGCAGGTAGGTTGAGGTGTTATTGATTCTGGTTTCATCCTTGTACGATGGGAGGTTGTATAACAATGGGTGCAAGGGGAATATGAGCATGAAGCTTCTTCCTCGAAAACATAATAGATGGTCTGAGACACATTGTCCTTCATTAGGATGATGGGGAGTGATGGTGTTGTAATGTTAGTTTGGGTGATGGTTTCCAATGTGTCGCAATTGCGATGGAGTTCTAAACAGTGATGTGTGTAGTGTCCATATTGTGCACATATAGCGCATGGATGGTCTGTACGTACTGCATTATTACATGTTGGTGTGGCCTTGTCTCTTGGAGGTGGAGGTAGGGCCACTGGTGCTTAAGGGGCATGAAGAATGGATTTTAACTCTTCCAATTTCAGGCACAGATTGGTAGGGTGCTCTCATACCTCACATAATTCACACTATGGAGGTACCTTGGAAGAATAATTAGTTGGGGTTTCAACATTTTTGCCTTTTTTTCTCTCCTTTTTTTTGGCCCCTGCTAGTGTCACCGTAGTATGGTCCTTGAGGTGTGGCTAAAGGAATGCTCATTCTGGTTGACTTGATACCTGGGGTTGTTGACATGGCCTATGGAGCCAAATTCCAAACAGGGATTACAAGATCCATATTTGGCAAGGTAATTGTTGTCATGACTTGATGTGAGACAAAAATGGGTGGGGGATACAAGAAAGGTGTCTAGGTTATTATGTATGGAAGAATCTTGACTCGGCAGTCGCAACATTGAGTGTGTCCTGAATTGGTTCCTGAGACTAAGTAGTGTTTGATGAACTCATCATACACACGAGGGATGTAGGTGAAGACCCTATTCCAGGTGGGTTTCCTAAGTGTGTTCCTAGGAGTGATGATTCTTTGAATACCCCTGGGCCTGATTCAATGTAGGAAGGGATGGACTTGTTGTGGGATGTTATGAAAGGTAACACACCATCAAGACTTACGGGTCTGTTTCTCGTAGTATTTGAGTTCATCGATGGTGACGATATTTCACTCATGAGTAAACATCATGATGCAGAATATTGATGATGCTACTATGGTCATGGAATACATGTAGTTGCATCCTAGTAAGATATTTTAATCTAATTGGGCATCAAGGACTTCAATGTCTATGATCATTGTTTTACTAGGAAGCTCCACCGAGACATTTTGGAAAATTCTGACAGATGCAGAGGGGCGTCCATCAAAACCCTTAATGTAATGGGGCACTAGTAACTACATAAATTATTTTGACATTATACCCTCATCTATGATGCATCTATGGATGGTGATGCTCCAGATGGTGACCGGTATCGGAAAAGAAATGATAAATGGGAGTTGCGGTGAAGCGTTGTACAAATCAAAGGCCTTCAATCGTGAATCATAAGGGTCAATTGTGCCTAATGCAAAAAATAGGGCTTTCCATTGAGTTGGATAGGTCTACAAGACCTCATATGCTGAAATAGTTGAAAGTGTGCACAATCATCAACAATGTTATAGCTAGTGGTTGCCTTTGAGTTATGGGCATTACAATGTAATGGCACTTTGAAAATTCATAGAATGGGTTCAATAGGGGGGCTTGGTATCATAAAAGGTTACATAAAAACTATTTTAGATGATGTGGAGGGGTTGGTTTTTGGGGGAGTTCCATAATCTTGGTTTCGTGTTTGCAAGAGAACGTTTGTCCCTTCCATGAAAATGTCGTGATTGGCTAGGTCTTGAGAACTGCCACCAGAAGGGTTTTGGTACTGGTGAGAGGCAATATCATGTTGCATGGCTACTACCCCCTGGTGGGGAAAAATGGTTTTGCATTATTACAGGTTGTTGCGTTTTTCCCCCTTTCCCCCCTAGCCTCTCTCATCCTTTTCAACTTTGGTAGTTGAGGACAACGATGGGTGTAATTCTCTTATTCCCCAAAAAGAGCACATGTATGGTTGGTACGAACACTATTGTTGATACCTTGATTTTGAGTTTGGTTATGATTAGGGGGATTACCCCTAGTTGGTGCATGCAGAGGTTTCTTTTTTCCGCCTTCCCAAGTTCCCCTTTTGGTTTGGTATTTTCTTTATTCTTGTTGGTCTTTGAAGGATTATCAGTGTTGAGGCTTTCAACTGCCTGTTCTTGTTGGGGGAAAGAAGGTTGCACAAAATTAACCCCTACACTAGGCTGAGGTGATGGGTTAGTTTTTTGAGGTGCAAGAAAAGGGTAATAAGTGTCTCCTTATCCTGGGTTGATGTAAGGGGTTTGGGAGGTTGACACAACCTCTATGATGTGTGGAGGATACTAAATAACTTGTGTGGGAGGGTATTGGTTACTCGGTATAGTAGGGTATTGGTTCCCTAGTATGGGAGGATTTTGGTTGTGCACTAGATGATTAGAATAATGTTTCGTTCTAGTTGGAATTTGGGTTGCAGGTGGACCCCCAAATGATTGAAAATGGGGTGGTCTATTGTACATGTTTCCAGACTGTTGGAACGCGTTACCAGGTTGACTTTGCAAGATGATTCCAATCAAATCGTCTACAACATTTGATGCTCCTAGCTTGTCTTGGGAAAAAGTAAGAAGATGTGGAGCATTAGGTAGGATTATGTGTTGGCATCTTGATTTAGTGTAAATGGCCTCAAATTGTTGATCTTTGGTGATAGGTTCTTCCTTTGTTTGAGGCATATTTGTAGCCACATATTTTGCAATCGTTGGCAGAAGAGACTTTAAAGAGAAATCTAAGCAGAGGTATTCTATAATGTTGACTTGAAAAAGGTCATGATGCTTTCTCCACTCATGGATATGGTATGAAATATACATGGAGGTAGTTTTCCAAAAGTGGGTCAGCAGTTGTATCTCGATGTCATGTCGCACTAGGAGTCGGAAAAGAGTTAGGAATGAATGAGCTAGAAATTCAAACATGCGATGGTAATTGATTGCCTCAATCACATACCATTTCAAAGCAGTGTCGGTGAAGGTGCATTGAAATAGCCTCAAATTAATTGAGTCTTCAATGATGTTGTTAGATGAACACCACAAATGATAGGTCATGATGTGGTTAGCTAGGCCTTCTCCTTTCTTGCCTTCAAACTTGGGAATGTATAAAGGAAGCTTGTTTGGCATGGGAATCTAAGTTTGATTATGTGAGATTGTACCATTGGTGATGTTATCACCAAATTGATTCTGATAGGGTGCTCATCAATCAACTTAATGTAACTCTTTCAAACCAATTTTGACTGAAGATTAGCCTCTTCAGTTTGAGAGGGCTCTCTCAAGGTAACATATGATTTTCAATGGAGATTATATTAGATGGCTAACTCTATAATTGTAACTTGATTATGATTTATTTTAGGTTGAAAATGTAAGGACTTGCTACCATTGGGCTATGGGGTCAACATCAGTAAAATCAACGAAAATATTTCTTCTTATGGAAACTGAGGCAAATGGAGGTTTAAATGAAAAGATGGTACACACACACAACACAGGAAGAAAATAGTAGTTTAACCTCTAAATGAAGTCAGAGCATGTTACCATGAGTTCTGAGTAATTAGACATCAAACTAACTGCAGATATTTAAACATGAAAGATATAGAACATACAACACATTGAACACCCCCTTCGAATCTCAGGTAAAGAAGCAAAATATCACTGTATATTACTAAAAATAAGGAACTATTACAGAGTAGCAGTTTAGTACAATAGTAGCCAACCCTTTGATATTCGATATTATGTCTATAAATATACTCTCTTTACATTGCATAGGATTTTGGGTCCTCAAATCTTAACTCTGGCAGCTAAGCATAACTAACAACTCTATTTCTAGAACATAAAAAGACACCTATTCACTTGAAGATTTTATCTCCTAGTGGGACTCTAATTACATTTATTACCTCCACTTTTCTAATTGTGGGATAATTACATAGATAAGGTTCAAGTGCTCGAATGGCATTCTCCTTGATATAAGACATAAATACACTTTCCAAGAATTTAGTAACAACTTTCCTATTTTCTAGGAAAGAATCAATAACAACTACAATTTTGTCTTCATGTTGTTTGGTATAAAAGGTGTGCATGTCGAGTGATGAAAATTTCCTGATGTCTCCTCATCTATTTGGATGCCTCCACATGACTGTATGATCTTCCACATGCCCTTCAAAAATTCAAAAATCCTTCAAAAACCCCTCGCTGCAAAATAGAGCATTTTAGGCAGTTTCATAGCGTAGTTTAGTAGCGAACTGGTTTCTGTATTTTCACCCTTCCTTTTGCCACCTCTGTTGGTCAAAAAAAAATTTATGACAAAATATATAAATATAGTCGAGCACCCTCCTTAATTCTTCATAAAACTGATTTTAAAGGTAAAAAAGAATCTTCAGAAATTTCGTAGCATTTTTCAACCTTCAAGCCTGGAGCTCAGTACTTTTTGGGTGCCATGATTTGGCTGATTGGCAAGCCAAATGACAGTGTAACATCAAACCAATCTTTGGAGCCCAAGGACCTAGCCTTCCTAGACTCAGAGAGGGCTCTCTCTATTTGTGTAAGGAATATCTGTGTGTTTGCTTATTGTGTTCCGATTTTAGGCTAGTTATGAAGTAGGTTTTTGGTTTTGTTTTTTTGGTTGTGAGGGACGAAACTGATCAAAGATATAAGATAGGTAAAAAGATGTCAGATTAACTGGGCTATGGGGTCGAAAAGGTCAAGAAAGCTTTCAGATGGTGATACAAGGTTGCTGAAGGGCCAATTTGATTCGAGGTAAAATGGATCTTTGGGCAAAATGGAGTGAAATGGACATCAATTTTGTGAATAACAAAGGATTTCAAGCATTACTAGTTTAATAGCTAACATAAACATGGTATGGAAAACCATTAATCATGAGAAATGTAACTATAAGCTGATCAATGCATAGAAATAAACATTCAAGCCATGCATAGAGATATATGACTCTCTAACTTTAGGAAATGGCTATCAAAATTTGAGGAAATACATTTAAGATAGACAAACAACTCAAATCACTATGCCAGAATGCCTAAACATAGTACTTCAAGCTATTGGGCACTTTGAAAACAAGATTGCATAGTTTTAGGCAAATGGCAAGATCAGAATAAGACCTCCTTGGTTCAACAAATGACAATCTAATCAATCAAAGAGGAGTTTCATAGGTGGAGCTATGGCTAGCCATTAGTAAGCAGAGCATACCATAAATCATACTTAGCATGCATAAAACCATGAATGAAACAAGCAAACAATATTCTTAAGTTATTAAAGAGCAATAAAGAATTCTTTAATGTGACTAAGAATGAAGAAAACATGGAAGCTATAAAGAAACAAGAAATTTGAGGTGCCTCCAAGGGCATGTCTCAAATCTGTTCTCTACTGTCTTATAGCAAGCAAGAACATAGAATTATGAATGAAAACTAGGAAACAAAACAGAGAGAGAGACACTATACCATTCTACCAAGTCATGGAATCCAACAACAATCCTCTTTCATCATCCAAGACCATCCAAGAAACTATCCAAAAGCATGAGACAAGTATTTCTTCCAAAGCTTATATGACCATATATTGATTCTATTCATCAAGTTCAGCCTTGTTTACAATGAAATCCTTTGGAATATATAGGCCAAAGCGAGGAAAACCTCTTAGTTCAACTTGCAATCTCATTGGCCTATCCAAAATATCTTATTTTGTCCTTGAGGCTTTGCAAAGCCCAAGGCACAAAATATCTCATAAAATATCTAAAAAATTCTAAAAGAGGGAAATAAATTGACTTTTCATAACTTCTCATGTACAAAAATAGCTAAACGCACATGAGGAAAAAGCAGTTTTCAAAGGTTCAATTTTTACAAAAATACTCAAAAAATACATCAGCAAAAGGTTCCCTGACTTTCTGGCAACTTTTGGAAGCCTTCCCAATGTCGAAATGAGGCTCATGATAGCTCGTTGGAAATATCTGAGCGTATACTTTCTAAAAATGTTTAGTTTGGTCCAAAATGACCAATAAAAGTCCTTCAAAAATAGGCATGTGTGTAAAAACCCAAAAAATAAGCCTTGCTGATAAATGGGGCAGAGTGTAGAAAAAGCGAGCGTTTTTCGCCATTTTGGGGGAGCAAAAGATCTTCAATTGTTCTGAAAATTTCTAAGTATGTGCCCCTAAAAATATGGCATCCAATGATACCATTCACATCCTTTGATAATGTCCCAAACTGAAATGGCGATGCCCATGAGTTTTGGCCAAAAACCCAAAAATGACAAAAAACCAAAATATTTCAAATTTCGCCCAAAATTGGTGAGCATGACCCTCAAGGGTTTTCAGCAACATGTTGTGAAGCAGAGGCCAAAATTTGGAGCCTTGAGGTGTCTTTCCTCAATTTTGGTGCCGGGCGCTTCCCTTTAGCCTCCTTGAGTTTTTCTTGAGCAGCCTTCAACTTCTGTCGGGAAAACTGATTAAGCTTTTTATAATGCCTGGTCATCCTCCGTTGAAGGTCCAAGTCCCTATTTGCCTTCTCTAATTTCTTCTCCAAGTGATCATTAACTCTCTCAAGCCATGCTTCCCGATTTTTCTCTATCTCTTGTTCAAACAATGCAATGAGAGGGGTAGATTGGAGAAGGGCATTTTCTTCTTCTTTTTGTTTCTCAAGGGCCTTTTTAGCCCCATGGTTCTTGGTCTCTTTCGCCTAGGCTGATCTTCACCTTCACTTTCCTTGAACTCACCCATGAGTTCTTCCAATCTCACCTATGCTTTGGAGGCCTCCTTTTTGTATCAGATGGCATGTGTCTCATATACAGCCATCTGGACACTCATTTTCTTGTTTTGGATTTGCAAAAAATGATTGAAGTTCCTAGCTCTATGAATATCAGCCCTCAAGGCATCAATTTGGCTTTCTCTATGGATCAAGAGATTTTCTAGGATCCGGGCTTCATTATCACTATCATCACTTTGGATTTGGATGATGTTGAAATCCCTTTCCTGTTCATGACTGCTTTCTTTCTTTCCCTTACCTTTGCTTTGGGTGGCTCTTCTAGTACTCTTCTTCTTGGGAAATTCGACCATGGGCTTCTTGGGAAATTTTCATTTGCTTCAGAGGGCCCTAGTCACATTTGGAGTTACAACTCTAGGCACCCTTTTATTTTATGTCCAAGGCTTGGCGACTTTTGAAGAAGAGAGCATGGCCCCTTGCCTAGGAGAGGCAGCTAGCACATGCTCCATGGGCTCTTTACCCTCGTCACTTTGCCCCTCATTTTTTCCACTGTCTTGGAATTCTTTATGGATGCCTTGGTTGTCCTTTTGCACTTCCCTTTGAGGGCTGTCCTCCTCACTGTGCTGCAAATTTTTATCCTGCTGCCCCTCTTCTTCTTGAGGTTGTTGTTCCTCTTGAGGAGGCTGTTATTCATCACCCTGAGGCTGCCTCTGCTCATATTGATGTAGCTGTTGTGTATCATGCTATGGCTGCCCCTGTTCAGCATCTTTTGGCTGCCCCTGTTCATCACCTTCATGTTGTTGTTCTGTCTCATTGTGATGCTGCTCATCAGCACTTTCTTCTTCATCCCCTTACTGCTCATGTCCTTCTTCCTCATCATGGTCATGCTCTTCTCCTTCTTCAGGCTCCTTTGTTTGTTCTGTGGTAAACTTGAGCTTTTTGGGAATAGGTCTGTTAGAAGAAGGCGAAGGATGGCGAGTAGGAGGTGTAGGGGATGTATGAACTGGAGGGACAGTGGAGAAATCTGGATGGGTGATGAAAGTATCCCAAGAGACCTCCCTCTTTTCAAGCTGATGAAGAATGATGACATTGATGAGAGAGTGATGGAAGAGGTAGGTTGTTTTCTGTGAAGGAGGCTTCTTCTGAACAGTGGAAGCCATTTTCTCAATGCTCCTGTGTAAGAAGAAAGGAATATTTAGCAATTTGGCCCTAGTGAAATGCATGAGCAGTTGAATGTGATAGGCATAGAATCAGGAGAATCTTCCCTCACAAGTGAAGTATTTCATGATGATCTTCATGAGGGGGGCGTAGCTAGTCAAAAGATATGAGAAGGGGAAAATGGCAGGACATGAATCCCTATGCTCAGGCTTTAGAAAGGGCTTGTAATATTCTGAGTCCAGGTGGCTTTGTTTAAACCACTTCTCCCCGACATAAGGGATTTTAGTGGCCTTGGAGATGGATCTTGGAGAGAATTTGAAATCAAGGCCTGCCAGCTGGAAATGCTTGTCTTGAAACGTCAAAGCGCAAAGATGTGTCAAAGGAGAAAATATCTTCACCTCTTGCACTCTTTGACAGAAATATAAACACCCAACCTCATGGAAATTGAACAAGACTGATGGGTGGGCATTCACTTCTTCAGTGGAAACAAGCTCAAATCTCTTATGCAAGCCACTCCTACTATCCTGCCTGGGAGGCATCTTGTTTTTAATTCTCTCTGCAACACCAAGCTGCCTTAAATGGATTTTGAAATGCTTTTCTCAATCACAACTTTGTCCTCTTTTTTAGTCACTGTTTTACCAAGGAAACTTTTCCCCAAAGGCTGTGTGAAATGTTTCTTTAATATCAGCTCTCTGCTCCTTCCAAATCACTGCTTGTCTTCCTTTGTATGCTAATCAAAAAATAGTTATAATAACAAGCACAGAGACAAAAAAAAAGGTACACACAGTCAAAAGATCACTGTGTTTGGAGAAGGTCACAAAGCTCTTTTGTGTTTTGGTGTAAGCAAGACAGCCTTGTAGAAAACAAAATACCCCTCCCAATCAAAAACATTCCTCTTGTTCTTCACTGTTTTACATCCACAGTTAGACAGAAAACCTTCAAATTGCATTAACAACTTTACTCACTATATTCTATTTCATGGATCAAAGGAGGCACTGGTTTTTATTTTTCCACACAGAGAGGACTTTTGAAAGTGACAAAGACATTCATGCATGATCACTGTTGTTAGATTAGGCTCACTGTTTCAACTTAGGAACACTGTGTTTTCCTTTCAAAAACTGCTTCACCTTCTAACACTGTTTTGAGGGCGGCTTTTAGGCCTTTTGACATCAATACAAACACACCACTTTCCCTATGTCAATCTTGGGAAATCATAGCCACAGCGAACTTGGATTTAAAACAGAACACTCAACCCTCCTTACCTCTATTTCTCCATTACATTTTGCTGACATAGATTATGGTTTATCATTGTCTTGAGGATAGCTTTAGGCCTGTTGAAACTAATATGAACAGTCTACTATCCTCCCACTGTAACACATTTTTCAATAAATTTAACAAATCACTTTGACTTTCCTACCAAGACCTCCACTTTTTTCACCACCATTTAGTCTTTGAGAAACACAGCATTGATCACCCTTTTAGAAATTTGAATATACCAAGGAGGCACAAAAAAATACCTCGAAGATCGATGGTGGCCTTTGTTTGAAGATTTGAGCAGCTTCAAGACTTGTTGAAGGCGTTTTGACTGTTAACACATGTGCGGCACGTTCAAAGGGGCAAGCGCCACGCAGCAATAAGGGTGTCGGGTCGATGATGGGCGGTTGTGACCGGCGCCTATAGGCGCGCCGTGCAGACGTTATCGCGCTGTGTAAAATCACTCCTGAACGCATCGCGTGCTTTTCCAGGTGCATCGCGCAGTCTCCAAGCTTCAAATTCTGCAAATTTTCACTCAAGAACTCCTTCTTCGGTCCAGTGAACAGCTAAGAGGAGTTGTTTGCATTTTTAAAATGGAAAGGGGATCTTCCAACGTTCAATCCACTCTTTATCGTATGAAAAAGCCAACGTCCCTTTGATATTTGCTTGGTGAGGGTTTGAACATTTTTTTCTTTAAAACAAATGCCTTTGTTTATAATGAAAAAAAACCAAAATGACTTTGAAAGTGCTATAAGGGGCCCATATTTCAAATAACGTTGGTAAAAATGTTGTGCATGCTACTTTGACAGTTTTAATAGATATGAACCTATCCACTTATAATAAAATCATTCAAGGGCCAAACTCCTTTCACTGTTTGCCTATTAAGGGGGGAACATGTCTTTCTTCTACTTATATCTTCTTGTTAGAGGGAAACCTGGCTCAAATCCATCTAATGACTGTAGATGCATTATCCAAATTACTTTT
The DNA here is from genome assembly GCA_034641835.2 of Pinus albicaulis. Taxonomy (NCBI): domain Eukaryota; kingdom Viridiplantae; phylum Streptophyta; class Pinopsida; order Pinales; family Pinaceae; genus Pinus; species Pinus albicaulis. The sequence goes on along the minus strand of CM076575.1, from coordinate 2,024,236,535 downwards.
CTCTTTGACTATGGGTGAAGCTTAGTTGCATTCACCCAGGCTTTAATCTTATGAAAACCTTTCTTACAATCACATGTAAAAGCAAGGTACCTTTTACATATTTTCATAAGGAACGGGCCTTTATTTGTAACAGTGGCATGCTTTGTTTTCTTTGAGTTTTGTTTCTGTACTTGAAACACCTTCCATATCCTTCCTTACACATTTATGGAACCTATGTGTCTATTTGCAAAGCCTCTTTGAGAAAACAAAGCTCAGGTTACCTTTTTGTCCACTATGATGAGTTATCAAAAGAAAATTCTTCATGAATCAGGAAGAACAGAACTTTCTTGAAAAGTAATCAACACTCTTTGGCCTGTGTCTAACCCATCTCTCAACCTCAGCAAGGCTGCTTCATTTTGGCTCCAGACTGCTTTTGAAAGAAAACTCTGATAGGAGATAAAAACAACCTCTTGGATTATTATAGTACCCCTGCTTTCTCTTTTTTTTTAACATCATTTCTTTGTTCAGAAGCCTTCAACTGTCTCCTATTGTTCTTAAAACTTGTCTCTAAGTCAAAGAAAATCCTAAAATCAATCACTGCCCTGGCCCTCTGCTTATAGATGAAGGAGGCCTATTTTTTACAAACGCCTAGTTTCCTTTCAACCTATGTCTCCACCAAATGAAGAATGTTTGATGAACATACTGATAGTGGTTTCCTTTATACATGATGGCAGAAGTTAGTTTGAGACCAAGACTGTTTAACTCCTTTGGCCATCTGCTTAACAATATTTCTTCACTGATAATTAACCCATTAGCTTCACATAGTAATTCAATAACAATGAAACTCATGCAAACAATTTTTAAAAGCACCACTGCTTTTCCTCTACCTTTAACATCATTTTTATTCATAAACCTTCAATTGTCTTCCACTGTACCTAAAATTTGTCTTTACAGTTAGTGAAAAACTTAAAAACAAACTTTATCCCTGGCCTTCTGCTTATAGATGAAGGAGGCCTTCTCAGTCTGCAACCCTCTGCTTATAAAATGAAGGAGGTTTTCTCAGTCCTCAACCCTCTGCTTATAAAATGGAGGTTTTTCTCAGTGATGCCATTTCATCAGCTTTTAACAGTGTTATTTTTCCTTTCCCTGCCTTTTCATGCTTGATCAAATGAAGAATGACAAATTGATAATAGTCAAGATGGGCACTTCTCTGAGACATGTAATTCTGCTTTTCAAATATCTGTGTGCCATCTTTAGACATCACAAGTATTTTGGCTAGTATTTGCAAAGCACTTCTTGTCATTCATAATTTACTAACCTGTAACTGTGATCGCAGGAGCTTAATGAAACGACTCTCTGCCCTGTAGCTGCATCCCAGGCTCAAAATCACATGGGAAGCAGCTGTCTTCTCATGTTGAGCCAAATACTGTCTTCTGGGATGCTGGTACATTTCTGTTCTTGAAAGATCCATTGAAACACTGTAAAACCACCTAATATCAGTTTGACCTAGGGCATGTGCATTGCTGAGACTTTAGGGCTTGTTAGTGGCGTGACTTAAGGGTGTAACCAACTTTATTTGCAGAATGGGAAGGTATGTTATGACTGGTATGTAGCAGATAGAGTTTCTTTGGCTTTAGGATAGTTTGGCCAGGGAGAAATGCCTAAAGCACCACTACCTAACTTAGGGGAGACTTCTTTGGACAAATTTGGATTGTTTCTTTGGAGCTAATGGACAAGCTAGTATGGCTGAGGCTGGATAGGGATTGATAATGAGGTTTTCATCTCATTATGGGCGGATTGAAAAGGTAGGAGAGCCAAAAAAAATTATGGTTGTTTTCCAGCTGGAAAATTTGACAATTTTTTAGATCAGCTGCTAGAAATCTTGGTTGTTACAACTATTCATTACCAACAAGTGAAAAATACTGATGACTAACAGTGGCTCCATTTGGGGAGGGTAGCTCCTTTTCAGGAGGTGTCCAGAATTTTAGATCTTTGGCTTATGAAGACCAGTGCCTTATCCATTGGCGCAAATTTCATTCTTCCTTGATGCTATTTCTGAAAATTGATAGCATGATTAGCATCAATGATATTTCTACCTACCCCACTATCTTTCCTAACATTTTTTTCTTCCTTTGGGTGCATTTGGACTAGCAACCCTTTGACAATTTTTTTTTTTTTTTTTTGAAAAATGAACCTATCTAGTTCTACACTTATATCTTTCGGGAGTTCAGATTAAGCTAATGAACTCCTTCGTTGCTCTACCTGTGCTAGCTCAACTGTCAAGGTTAAGTTGTTTGACAGGATTTTGTTCTCTAATCTAAAACATGAAATTGAAAAATGATCAAATCAGGGTTAGACAGTCTAATTTGTCATGTACTTATGGCACGAAAGACAAGCTGCACACAAATATTATTTTGTATAAAATGAAAACTAGAAAAAAATGGGGCTAGGATACACAATTTGTTTTTCATCCCCGCTTCCCTCTTTGGTTCTGTTTTAGGCATGTGGAACCAGTATCTTTTCCTAATCTACTCCCTTTGATAATTCAAGCTTACACAATGTTGATCATCTTTTCCACTCACTAACTTATCAGCAAATAAATTTAAAACATGTTCAGTTATGATTAGGCTAGATAACTAAACAAGACATTTGAGCACTAGTAGCGGCATTTAGACTTGCGCTCTTTCCGAATGACTATTTTTTGAACATGGGGCTTTACCATTGCTTTTAGAAATTGCCCTCTTTTTCTACTTTTTATTGTTTTTGTATTTTCTTCTTTTTCACTTTTTCTTCCAACAATCTAGAACTGAAAAGATGCTCAAAAGGCTGAGCTTATTTTCCACTGCTGTCTATCTATCCTAATCTAATCTACACACAATAGAAATTTATTTGGTGAACTCTCTTTTCCAATGTAACCAGTCAAGTAGATGATTACATGGGTGAATCTGGTTTAGTTCTTTCATGATGCTGAAGTAATGAAAAGGCCACTTCCATTTGGCTTGTTTTCGGACATTAGTGCTTCAGTTTTTTTTCATTCTTGGTAGCAAATTGTTCATGATAGAACCCACTACTCCTTCAGATTTCTCAAGAAAAAAAACAAATGGATCTTGGAATAATACCTGATCTAGAGGATTTCATATATAGGCTTCATTCAGGACTACTCTTTCTTCCACTTGGATATATTTGGGACTCTCCTGGTAAAGCAACTCTTCCCCTTGCTCATGATCACTTGAACTGTCAGACTCATCATATATTGCAGTGTAGTTCTCTTGCCAAGCTGATGTGTTTTGATAGGGCGGGCTGAAAATTGTGTGAAGGTCATCAATTTGATGGGCAGGGATACTCTTTGGCAACAAATATTTTTGAGAAAGAAGAGCAGCAACTTTCTTGTGATCATAAATTTTCAAGCCTTCATTTGCTTCCAAATTTTCTGAGCTTTCCTCATCACTGTCATCACTGCTATGTTTTGATTGGTTACTTTCCTCAAGTTTATGAAACTGAGCTTCCTCCCCAAAATCAAAAACTGAGTATTCTGCAAAGTTAGCTTCTGTTTGGAAATCATCATCATTATCAACATATTGATCAAACCTTGGAAAATCATCATTATAATTAATGTCACCAACCATACATATTGGACTATCATGTTTTTTTTATTTGAATTGATCTTTAAATCTATTTACTGCTATGTGATAATTAAGATCAGGAGAAGAATCAAGAGAGGCTGACTGTATGTTTATGAGTTGATCTATTTCCTCTTCAGTTAAAAAGGGAGGCATTTTCATTTCTCTTTGGATATAGCTACAATAATTTTCTTTCTCTTGGGAAAGCTGATTTGGAGGATGAATTTCTTTTTGGGCTTCACTTATGAGAGATGATGAATCATCACTTGTGCCTTTAGAGAGATCCTATGGATTCTCTTTCATTTCTCACTTTTTTTCATCTTCAACCAATTATTTGTGATGTTGAGGATAGTTAGCATGTAATTCATGAGTTGTTTCTGATAGATTTTCAGGAGGCCAATTTGCTTTTATGAACTCAAATGACTCCCAGCATAAAGGTAGGGATCCTACAGGTTTTTATTTATCTTCTATTTCAGATCTGAATTCATCCTCACTCAACTCTTCTTGATGCTTGGGATAATAAACATGGGATTCATGAGTTTCCTCTGATGGATTCTCAGGAGGCCAGTTTTATTTTATGAACTCAAATGACTCCCAGCATAAAGGTAGAGATCCTACAGGTTTTGATTTATCTTCTATCTCAGATTTGAATTCCTCTTCAATCAACTCTTCTTGATTTAGGTGAGAGTTAACTTGAGTAGGGTTTTCCTAAATAACTGCTGAGAGATCTTTAGGATGCAAATTTTATTTCAAAGTCTGGAATGATTTAAAGCCTAAGGGTAGAGAACCTAAAGGTTTTGATTCTTCTTGCATTTCAGAATCCGTGATTTCAAAATGGCTGATAATCGCTTTAGAGCATTCCTCTATGTTTTTATTTGCAACTTTCCCATTAGGCACATTTTGTTTATAATTCTTGTCTTGTAATAGTCGAGTGTGTTCATCCTGAGGAAGAAGTGTAGGTTGGTTTGAATAAGCAGTGTTAACCTTAAATTTGTGTTTTTCTCTTTTCTTGTTAAGTAGATGCTCTAGTTTTCCAAACATACATACCAATTTTTCCAACTTTTCTTCTGAAGATATTAGTCTCTCTTGATTTGCTTTGTCTTTCTCTATTATTCTTAGTTGTGCCTCCCTATTTAGTATGTTGAATTCTACATCAACTTCTATCCTTTTAATTTCTTCTAGGGTCAAAGGATCTTTATTTCTTATCTGGAAAACCATCTCTGGGTCAAAAGAATATGGATAGTGCAAGAGAGCACATCCGAGGGGTGGATTTATGTTGGCAGGCATTGCATGGTATACTTTATTGAACCTGGCTGAAAAGTTTTGTATTGTCTCCCCTGGTTGTCTTTTTAACTTATTGTATTCCTTTATGATGAGAAATTTATTACCCATGACCACCCACCTATCTAGGAAGATTTGAGTGAACTGATGAAAATTGGTAATGCTTGCAGCTGGAAGGTCTTTAAACCAGCTCTTAATTTTTCCTTGTAATGATAAGGCAAACATTCTAATATGCACATCATCTTCTTCCATTTCATAAAGGTCAAGTAAATTCTCAAGATTTTGGACGTGCTCCTCAGTGGTGACTTTGGAGCTTTCTCCATCAAATCTAGGTAATTTATTTTGAATATTTGTAGGGAGGGCTCGGAAGATGGGAGGTAAAACCAAAGGCTTGTATCTTTCTTGGACCTTTGTGGATATAGGTAGTGTAAAAATAGATTCATGATTGTTTGAGGTTTCAGCCAGAGTGGGAAAGGTAGCATGAGGCTCATGTTTTGCTAGGTTTTCCATAGGTGAATCTGGGGGTAAGCACAGGTGTATAAGCCTGCTCATGGTATGAAATTTGAGGCTTCGCTTTTCGAGGTTTGAGACCTTTCCAATGATCAATGTAGATCTCATCAGTGTATTCTTGATCAGGCTCAAAGTAGGATAGAACATAGTTATAGATAAAGACAATAATTTCTTGAATCCAACTAAGGCCTGAGTGCTTTTTGTTTCTAGGATGACTGGTCATGTTTTAGGTTCTTCCTCCAGTGGATTCTTTAGGTATATTGAGAGTTCTGGAGTCGCTGTGTGAAATTGGTTGTTTTTACAGATATGTAGCTATGGTCTCGTTAGTGTCAACCTCGTGATCCTTCCCCCGTTGTTCAAAAATGCTCTTACCAAGTGATTTTACAGATATCAAGGTCAAATTTTGTCTTTTCGAGTCTTCAAGCAAAATTTGGTCACTAGGTATTAGGTCTAGGTTTGTTTTCACTCTTTTTCAAAGTTGTCCAAAGGTTGGTCCTTGTCACCATTCAGTTAAGGTGCACCATCATTCAGAGGGTCGTCATCATCTGTCAGTTCCAATGGGTCATTTTACACCTTGCTCATGCTTCCGTTGTGCGTGCCTAGGTAAGGTTCATTTCCCTCTCCCAGGGTTTTGAAGGTAATTTCTCTTGGATGGTCAAATCATCAGCAAAAATTGTATCCTGATGTTCATACACCTCCCCCTATCCTTAATTTACCTTACTAAACACTTCCCATCACTCAGATCCCCCAAATTCCTCATTTTCACACAAACCCTAGTTTCTTGCTATAACTTGGCAATTTTCTAGGCTAGGCTTGTGTTTTTCCCTTTTGGACCCATTCCCCTCACTCAATCTTTGAAATTCCACTTTCCCCTGCTTCCTAACATCCCTCCCTACTTCTAAATATTTTCTCAATAATTTAGAAGCCCATTATCCCCTTCATTTCGCTTCATTTCGACAAGTCCCTTGTTCCACACATCGGGATAGGTTTCACTCAAATGATGTTTCTGAGCGATAAAATATGAATTTGGGACAACTGAGAGAGGTTTTTGTCCACAATAGGCCAAGGAAGAAAAAAATCCTTCAACTTTTACACAGGTGTCATGGTTTTAGAGAAATGTCAAAAATAACGTTGCCTCGAGAGAATTGAATGCACCTCTGAAGTGACCTTGGGAAAATCAATATTTCTCCTAGCTTGGTTGGCCAAATGAATTGCTTGATGAGTCAAATGATAACTAGACACAACTAGATTTCCAATGAGCTATCATGAGTTCAATTTGGAGTTGAGGAAGACTTTCAAAAGTTGACTGCAACATCACTCTGCCTTGAGGAAGCCTCATTTTGCACATTTTGACCAGTCTTGGGAGATTTGATTTTTGACAGGGAAAATGAACTCCAAATTAAAAAATTCTACTTGGGTTGGAAAGTAGACTCAATACGATTTCCACCAAGCTATCACATGCCTAATTTGGACACTGGGAAGGCCTCCAAAAGCCTCCTGAAAAATGAGCGGCGCATTGGGTTTGTGCGCGGCGCATTGGGTTGGTGCGCGGCGCATTGGGTTGGTGCGCGGCGCATTGGGCCAAAACACAAGATTTTTGCCATTCCTTTCACCCATCAAATTTTGCTCAGTCTCTCCTTGTTCAAGTAAGTCAAAGCCACTTCCTCGTTGCTCTTAACAAGTGTTTGGTGTTGGTATGAAAATTTAAATGCAAAAAACTCAAAATCCTATTCTCTTTTTTTAAGATTGCTCCTAGGGTTTTAAAACTTGTTTTGTGCCAAACACTTCCATTCTCCACCTTGTTTTTTCCACCCCCTCACTGTTATCTTATCATAGAAGCTCATCCCCTATTCCCTAAATCCCTAAAGACACTCATACCCATTTCATTCCCATCTCCCTACATCTCTAAAAGTCACTTACTCCTAAGCTCCATCTCCCTCTCCCAAGTCATTTCATTTCCTCTCATTCTCCTTTTCCCATTTCATGTGTAAAAATTCCCAAAACCTCAGTTTCCCAAACATTCAGCGGCTCTCCCCTCTCCCAACGTTTGTCAAATTCTCATATAGGTCAAAAATTCACTTGACATAGACTTTCAACACCATAGAGACGGACACAGATAGCTCATATGACCGAAACAGTGATTCTACCGCAGAACTACATGCACCAAGAGGACACTGAAACGGTGAAAAAGCCCTGATCCACTCCAAATCTTGGCCGAAGCTTCTTTGGCTGAGCATGGTACTTGATGAGGGACCTTCACTCCAAATTTCAGCAAATTTGGAGAAAAATTTGTCATTTTTGAAATTTTGGTCACAAAACAGATTTTTCCGCCTGACGCGTCGCGCCACTTGGCGCGCGCTTATGATTGGGACATCTTCTGGAGGAAAACTTGATATTTTTGAGTTTTTTATGATAAATTATTCATTCTCAGGAATGGCTGAGAGATTTCATCAAGTTCTGGGTGGTTTAAAGGGTCAAAAACACCTTGAAAATGGCCTTTCTGCCACCTTTTGCACACACAGGAACCAGTTTTGGGAGATTGAAATTATGGAGGGGAAATGACATCCAAATCTAGAAATTCCACTTGGGTTGGATAGTAGATAGGTATTGTTTTCCAACGAGCTATCATGAGCTCAATTTGGACTTCAGGAAGTGCCTCAAAACCAGGTTCAAAGTGGCGCGACGCATTGAGTTTTTGGGCGCGGCGCATAGAGAATTTTGGCCCCATTTTCACTTTTCAGCTCAGAAATTCGCCCAGTTTTGACTAGTTTCACTTTTTGATGTAATTCTTGATCTACCTTGGTGTAATTTGGTGACTATGATGTAATTTTGGCACATATTTACTTGTTCTAGAGGATTCATTCACTAAAAAGTGAAAATTAAATGAATGAATTAGTTTCCTTCCATATAGAGGCAAGTTGTTTGATTGCCTAGATTTCAGTTCCTAGTTTAGAATTGGTTTAAATAGCTCCTAGAAGGATGAGCTCGACCCCTAGAGGCATGGGAAGGGGTTAGGATGGTCTATATCATGTATTTTCTGAGACATTTTTAGGGTTGGACTCTTGGGAATAGTTTGGCACCTCATTGTAATATTCATTTCAGCATTTTTGGCAAAGGAAAGACCAGGGTTTTGCAGCACTTGTTGGGATCCTTGTGGCTCTGAGTTTTGATGATGTTTCTCTCCATGTATCTGTAAGTTTCATTAATGTTATATGTATGCCATTTCACTTCTCTTTGCTTCTGAATTAAACAAATGAGTAACTAAGGTAGAATTCATTAGTTTGCTGGTGCTCTGCCTTAAACTTTTGTTTAGTTTTATATGTTTTTGTCAGTTTGAAGAGGATCCTTGCACCCTCTTGCCCTTTTCAGCTCCTCAAAAATATTTTCCATCCGTTCATTGAATCTAAGACATCAAATCCATTGCCTTCCCTGCCCCAACTCGAACTCTGCAAGAATTTGGCCTCATCCCCAAGCCCAAAAACTGCCTTTCCCTTTTTCCAACAAAAACCCCTAAAAATCATTCCAAAGTCCTTGATTCATATACCTAGCCTAAAATTAGCACTCATTTCAGTCATCTCAAGTCCCATTGATACATTTTTCCTGAGATTGACCCGGAGAGAGCCCTCTCCTGTTCTGGTAGGGCTAGCTACCAGACTGAGTGTGGTTTGGTGTTACCCTGAATCCCGCCTTCCTTCATCCTAAGGTGGATTTAGGCAATAACATAGTGGCGACCATACTGGGGAGAAAATGGTTTTCTTGTTGGCGTTATTTTTTTTATAAACTACAGACGGAGCCTGAAGTTATGCCAGGTAGCCTTCGAACTGCTCTTGCTCTGCGAGTGCATAGTAGATAAACGCTGCTTCAGTCAATCTCCAGTCTAGTTTGTGAACATAACATCTAACTTGTGAGTTGCCCCAGTACATGGATCAATTTCAGATCTGATTGTTGATGGTGGACAACGATCAGACATAAGAAGGCTAAAATCATTCACCTGGTGACTCCAACTCAATGTAGAGACTCCACTAGAGGACTAACTCTTTCTCTGAGAAAATGGAAGGATCTTACACAAAGTTCAGGTATCCAATGTGGAATGGTATTCAGGATCTGGTCTGCTTTCTTGCAAATTACTTCTTTGATGTTCTTGAAGCTATGCTGAAAGTTTTTCAGAATTTGTTGTATGATAAAGGTGATCAAAATCTTCGCTCGACCTATTCAAAAAGTGTAAATACTGAGTTTCCCTTTGATCCTAGCCTCCTTACTTTTCCTACATCTCATGATGACTCTCTTCAGAGTGATGAGCTTAAAGAAAACCAAACTGATCCCGTAGCTCTTGTATATACTCCTACACCTTATATAGTCCCTGATAGGTATGAACCTCTTGTTTTACCTTCTGTTCTTCATGCTTTCCCTAAAAATTATGACCTATATCTACCAAGATTTGACGATGAATGTAACAATGTCAACGCTGAGCAACATGTGCAGAATGTTGAGAATTTTCTAGACCTTTTTGAAGTTGATGAAGAGGATGTTAGTATTAGGCTTTTTGCTCTTTCTTTGCAAGCCAAAGTGAAGAGTTGGTTTAAAGCCCTGCCTGATGCGAGCATCTCAGATTTCCAGCAGTTCGTCAAATTTTTCCTCGATAGGTGGGTGGTCAGACAGAATCCTTTCCTTATTTTAGACGAGTATGCCCAACTGAGAAGACTGCCAGGGGAGACAGTACAACAATTTTCTGTCATATTTAACCAAGTATATTTTTCGATGCCAACTGATATAAGACCTTCTCCTAGATCTGCTCTCTTGCATTACCCAGGTGCTTTTAATCCAGAAATGGAGTTTCAGTTGAGAGAAAGGAATCTTGCAACACTTCACGACATGTAGAATAGTGCAGTAAATGTAGAGGCTCATTTGCTAATCCGAAAGGCAAGGTTGAAGGAAGAAGAGATGAAAAACATGGATCCGGAGAAATCGATATCTCTAGAGGTAAAGCTTGACATGTTGGTAAGTGCAGTAGAAGAGATGATGCAAAAGAACACCACAAAGAATGAGTATAATGTTCAAGCCCATGGCTCCCTGATTGAAGAAGAACAAGTTGCTGATCCAAAACATTTTGTTTCTTATCCCAGTTGTCATAGTGATTGCTTTATAGATCATCTTGAAGAAGAGAGAGTTGTTGATATGACATGTATGCTTGATGATGTGTTGTATACTGATGATTTGCCTCAGTTTGATTAGTATGATGATGATTATGTTCTCCAAACAGAAGCTAATCTCGCAGACAAATCAACAGCTAGTTTTTGGAAGGAGGAAGTTCACTTTCAGCAGCTCGAGTACAGTGATCAACCGATACATATCAGCTATGACAATGATGAGGAAAGTGCAGAAAATCTTGAAGTAAGTGAAGGATCTTTGCCTCTTCTTTTTTGATTCGTTTCAGTACATCAGAGATAACTTCCATGCAATCAGAAATCAACTGTCAACAAGCCTTGATTTGGACCATCTTGAGGGCAATAAAAACCTTGTTCAAGACTTCTCATATTCAGATTTGCGGTCCGTGAAAGCCATTGATTGTCAAGTTGCAGATGAGGACATGGAAGCTAGCACACATAATCAAATGATACATGGTGACTTCGTACCATTTTGTTTTGAATCATTTCAGTTTTTGAAAGGTAAATTGCACAGTAAATCTTAAAATGAGCAGCCTGTAGAAAATCAACAATATCTTAATTTTAATGTGGAGGATGAGACAGATAGCGAAAATCTTGAGCAAGTTGTTAATGAGAAATCTTCCCCTGAAATGACTGATGAAATAATTTTGGATACAAAACCCTCCCTAGCTCCATATTTGCAGCCACCAAACGAAATTGAAGGCCAGATTACAGATCAAGGCATGGAAGCTGAAATACATGATTTAATGATGCAAGAGGATTCTGTACCCTTTTGTTTCGAAGCGTTTCAGTTTATAAAGCAGAATATTCATAATATCTCTAAAGCGAAATATGAACAGTCATTAGGATGTCATACAGTTTCAATGGATACATCGTAGCAGTCTTCTCAAGTTTTTGATGATCCTATTGCTCATGTGTTGGATGATGCTTGCTGTAATAGTTCTTCTCCATTAGTTAACCATATGCCAGGAAAGAATGTTGATAATAATCTTATTCAAAAGTCGCCTTCATTGTCTTGTTTAATAGATTTTTCATTACAAAGCCTATATAAAGATTTGCAGTCATATGAGGAGATTGATAAAGGAGACTTTTGTTCTGTTTGGAATCAGCTCCAGAGTTTGGTTATTCACGAAATTCCGGATCCTTTTGACAGCCTGCTGCAGTCACCAAAGAAAGCCAGCACAGATGTGAGGAAAATCTTAATATCCAGCTATAAATATTACTTGGACCAGAGCAGTAATGTGTTAATGGAAATTAATAGATATGTTTATGAAGATCCTTTCGCAGTTTTCTTGAAGTCATCTAGTCAATTCATGTTTTGCAAGTTTATCAGCAGTCAACTTGATTCCGAGTTTCCATGGGAGTTTCCTTTCGATTCTTCCCTTTTCCTACACATCAGAAAGCACTTGGGAAGAAATCAAATAGCAGCCAGGATGCTTACATGGTTGCATTGGTTGTTTCACTTCACTTGATCAGGTGATGAATGGAACAATTAGAGTAGGTTGTATTGAATAAGCTCTACGTTGAGCATATTTTCTAGTTTGTTGGTTGTATTTAAGTATCGAGTCAGTTTTTAGTTTAGTGAGAGTCAAATTGTTTCATCAAGTCATCAGTTTTCAGTCATGCATTTCAGCTTGAGTTTTTTATTCCATTGCCCAATGGATGAAGGCACTGTCTGCTTTCCAAAGATCTGTAGTTCTTGGCACCTCCAAGGAGCTACCATCCCCATTGGAGCCAATGTTAGTGTCAGCCTTTGCAGCCTTCCTTCAGTGATCAAAAATGCTCTTACCAAGTGATTTTAAGGTGTCAAGGTCAAATTTTGTCATTTCAGTGAGTCTTCAAGCAAAATTTGGTCACTAGGTATTAGGTCTAGGGTTTGTTTTCACTCTATTCAAAGTTGTCCAAAGGTTGGTCCTTGTCACCATTCAGCTGAGTGTACCATCATTCAGAGGGATTTCATCATCATTTCAAGTTCCAATGGGTCATTTTACACCTTGTTCATGCTTCAGTTGTGCCTAGGTAAGGTTCATTTCCCTCTCCTAGGGTTTTGAAGGTAATTTCTCTTGGATGGTCAAATCATCAGCCAAACTTGTATCCTGATGTTCATACACCTTCCCCTATCCTTAATGTACCTTATTAAACACTTCCCATCATTGAGATCCCCCAAATTCCTCATTTTTGCACAAACCCTAGTTTCTTGCTACAACTTGGCAATTTTCTAGGCTAGGCCTGTGTTTTTCCCTTCTGGACCCCTTCCCCTCACTCAATCTCTGAAATTCCACTTTCCCCTACTTCCTAACATCCCTCCCTACTTCCAAAATTTTTCTCAAGAATTTAGAAGCCCATTATCCCCTTCATTTCGCTTCATTTCGACAAGTCCCTTGTTCCACACATCGGGATAGGTTTCACTCAAATGATGTTTCTGAGCGATAAAAGATGAATTTGGGACAACTGAGAGAGGTTTTTGTCCACAATAGGCCAAGGAAGAAAAAAATACTTCAACTTTTACACAGGTGTCATGGTTTTAGAGAAATGTCAAAAATAACGTTGCCTCGAGAGAATTGAATGCACCTCTGAAGTGACCTTGGGAAAATCAATATTTCTCCTAGCTTGGTTGGCCAAATGAATTGCTTGATGAGTCAAATGATAACTAGACACAACTAGATTTCCAATGAGCTATCTTGAGCTCAATTTGGAGTTGAGGAAGACTTTCAAAAGTTGACTGCAACATCACTCTGCCTTGAGGAAGCCTCATTTTGCACATTTTGACCAGTCTTGGGAGATTTGATTTTTGACAGGGAAAATGAACTCCAAATTAAAAAAATCTACTTGGGTTGGAAAGTAGACTCAATACGATTTCCACCAAGCTATCACATGCCTAATTTGGACACTGGGAAGGCCTCCAAAAGCCTCCTGAAAAATGAGCGGCGCATTGGGTTTGTGCGCGGCGCATTGGGTTGGTGCGCGGCGCATTGGGCCAAAACACAAGATTTTTGCCATTCCTTTCACCCATCAAATTTTGCTCAGTCTCTCCTTGTTCAAGTAAGTCAAAGCCACTTCCTCGTTTCTCTTAACAAGTGTTTGGTGTTGGTATGAAAATTTAAATGCAAAAAACTCAAAATCCTATTCTCTTTTTTTAAGATTGCTCCTAGGGTTTTAAAACTTGTTTTGTGCCAAACACTTCCATTCTCCACCTTGTTTTTTCCACCCCCTCACTGTTATCTTATCATAGAATCTCATCCCCTATTCCCTAAATCCCTAAAGACACTCATACCCATTTCATTCCCATCTCCCTACATCTCTAAAAGTCACTTTACTCCTAAGCTCCATCTCCCTCCCAAGTCATTTCATTTCCTCTCATTCTCCTTTTTCCCATTTCATGTGTAAAAATTCCCAAAACCTCGCCTCTAAACATTCAGCGCTCTCCTCCTCTCCCAACGCTTTTTGTCAAATTCTCATATAGGTCAAAAATTCACTTGACATAGACTTTCAACACCATAGAGACGGACACAGATAGCTCATATGACCGAAATAGTGATTCTACCGCAGAACTACATGCACCAGGAGGACACTGAAACGGTGAAAAAGGATGATCCACTCCAAATCTTGGCTGAAGCTTATTTGGCTGAGCATGGTACTTGATGAGGGACCTTCACTCCAAATTTCAGCAAATTTGGAGAAAATTTTGTCATTTTTGAAATTTTGGTCGCAAAACAGATTTTTTCGCCCAACGAGTCGCACCACTTGGCGCGCGCTTATGATTTGGACATCTTCTGGAGGAAAACCTAATATTTTTGAGTTTTTTATGATAAATTATGCATGCTGAGGAATGGCTGAGAGATTTCAACAAGTTCTGGGTGGTTTAAAGGGTCAAAAACACCTTGAAAATGGCCTTTCTGCCACCTTTTGCACACATAGGAACCAGTTTTGGGAGATTGAACTTTTGGAGGGGAAAATGACATCCAAATCTATAAATTCCACTTGGGTTGGATAGTGGACAGGTAGGGATTTCCAACGAGCTATCATGAGCTCAAGTTGGACTTCGGGAAGTGCCTCAAAAACAGGTTCAAAGTGGCGCGATGCATTGAGTTTTTGGGCGGAGCGCATAGAAATTTGGCCCCATTTTCACTTTTCAGCTCAGAAATTCGCCTAGTTTTGACTAGTTTCACTTTTTGATGTAATTCTTGATCTACCTTGCTGTAATTTGGTGACTATGATGTAATTTTGGCACATATTTAGTTTTTCTAGAGGATTCATTCACTAAAAGTGAAAATTAAATGAATGAATCAGTTTCCTTCCATATAGAGGCAAGTTGTTTGATTGCCTAGATTTCAGTTCCTAGTTTAGAATTGGTTGAAACAACTCCTAGAAGGATGAGCTCGACCCTTAGAGGCATGGGAAGGGGTTAGGATGGTCTATATCATGTATTTTTTGAGACATTTTCAAGGTTGGACTCTTGGGAATAGTTTGGCACCTCATTGTAATATTCATTTCAGCATTTTTGGCAAAGGAAAGACCAGGGTTTTGCAGCACTTGTTGGGATCCTTGTGGCTCTGAATTTTGATGATGTTTTTCTCCATGTATCTGTAAGTTTCATTAATGTTATATTTATGCCATTTCCCTTCTCTTTTCTTCTGAATTAAACAAATGAGTAACTAAGGTAGAATTCATTAGTTTGTTGGTGCTCTGCCTTAACATTTTATTTAGTTTTATATGTTTTCATCAGTTTGAAGAGGATCCTTGCACCCTCTTGCCCTCTTCAGCTCCTCAGCAGTATTTTCCATCCATTCATTGAATCTAAGACATCAAATTCATTGCCTTCCCTGCCCCAACTTGAACTCTGCAAGAAATTGGCCTCATCCCCAAGCCCAAAATTGCCTTTCCATTTTTTCCAACAAAAACCCCTTAAAAATCATTCCAAACTCCTTGATTCATATACCTAGCCTAAAATTAGCACTCATTTCAGTCATCTCAAGCCCTATTGATACATTTTTCCTAAGATTGACCTGGAGAGAGCCCTCTCCTGTTCTGGTAGGACTAGCTACCAGACTGAGCGTGGTTTGCTGTTACCCTGAATCTTGCCTTCCTTCAGCCTAAGGTGGATTTGGGCTATAACATAGTGGCGACTATACCGGGAGAAAATGGTTTTCTTGTTGGCGTTATTTTTTTTATAAGCTACAGACGAGCCCGAAGTTAGCCAGGTACTTTCTAATCGCTTCACTGCGAGAGTGCATGTGGGTAGATAAACGCTCGTTCAAGCCAATCTCCGCCTAGTTTGGTAATGATAACATCTAACTTGTGAGTTGTCCCAAGATACATGGATCAATTTCGATCCGATTGTTGATGGTGGACAACGACCGAACACAAGAAAGTTAAATCATTCACCTGTGACTCCAACTCAATGTAGAGACTCCACTAGAGGAATTACTCTTTCTTCCGAGAAAATAAAAGGATTCATAATAAAGTTCGTATCCAATGTGGAATGGTATTCGTGGATCCTGTCCGCTTGCAAAATTACTTTGATGTTCTTGAAGCTATGTCAAAGTTTAATTCTGTTGTATGATAAAGGTGATCCAAATCTTCACTCAACCTTTTCAAAAAGTGTAAATACTAAGTTTCCCTTTGATCCTGGCCTCCTTACTTTTCCCACTTCTTATGATGACTCTCTTCAGAGTGATGAGCCTAAAGAAAACAAAACTGATCCCGTAGCTCTTGTATATACTCCTACACCTTATATAGTCCCAAATAGGTATAAACCTCTTGTTTTACCTTTTGTTCTTCATGCTTTCCCTAAAAATTATGACCTATATCTACCAAGATTTGACATTGAATGCAACAATTTCAACGCTAAGCAACATGTGCAGAATGTTGAGACTTTTCTAGATATTTTTGAAGTTGATGAAGAGGATGTTAGTATTAGGCTTTTTGCTCTTTCTTTGCAAGGCAAGGTCAAGAGTTGGTTTAAAGCCCTGCCTGATGTGAGCATCTCAGATTTCCAGCAGTTCGTTGAAGTTTTCCTCAATAGGTGGGTGGTCAGACAGAACCTTCTCTTGATTATAGAAGAGTATAATCAGCTGAAAAGACAGCCAGGGGAGACAGTACAACAATTTTCTGCCAGATTTAACCAAGTATATTTTTTGATGCCAGCTGATATAAGACCTTCTCCTAGATCTGCTCTCTTGCACTACCCGGGTGCCTTTGATCTGGAAATGGAATTTCAGTTGAGAGAAAGGAATATTGCAACACTTGTAGAGATAGAGAATAGTGCAGTAGATGTAGAGGCTCATTTGCTGATCCAAAGGGCAAGGTTGAGGGAAGAAGAAATGAAAAACATAGATCCGGAGAAATTGACATCTCTAGAGGTAAAGCTCAACATGTTGGTAAGTGCAGTAGAAGAGATGATGCAAAAGAACACCACAAGGAATGAGTATAATGTTCAAGCCCATGACTTGCTAATTGAAGAAGAACAAGTGGCTGATCCAAAACATTTTGTTTCTTATCCCAATTGTCATAGTGATTGTTTTATAAATCATTTTGAAGAAGAGAGAGCTGTTGATATGACATGTATGCTTGATGATGTGTTGTATACTGATGATTTGCCTCAGTTTGATCAGTATGATGATGATTATGTTCTCCAAACAGAAGCTAATCTTGCAGACAAATCAAAAACTAGTTTGTGGAAGGAGGAAGTTCAGTTTCAGCAGCTTGTGTACAATGATCAACCGATGCATATCAGCTATGACAATGACGAGGAAAGTGCAGCAAATTTTAAAGTAAGTGAAGGATCTTTGCATTTTTGTTTTGATTCATTTCAGCTCATCAGAGACAACTTCCATGCAATCAGAAATCAACTGCAAACAAGCCTTGATTTGGACCATCTTGAGGGCAATAAAAACCTTGTTCAATACTTCTCATATTTAGATTTGCAGTCCCCGAAAGCCATTGATTGTCAAGTTGCAGATGAAGCCATGGAAGTTGGCACATATGATAAAATGATACAAGGTGACTTCGTACCATTTTGTTTTGAATCATTCCAGTTGTTGAAAGGTAAATTGCATAGTAAATTTTCAAATGAGAAGCTTGTAGGAAATCAACAATCTCTCAGTTTTAATGTTGAGGATGAGACAGATAACGAAATTCTTGAGCAAGTTGTTAATGAGAAATATTCCCCTGAAACAACTGATGAAATCATTTTGGATACAAAACCCTTCCTAGCTCCAGATTTGCAGCCACCAAACGAAATTGAAGGTCAGATTGCAGATAAAAGTGTGGAAGCTGAAATACATGATTTAATGATGCAAGAGGATTTTGTACCCTTTTGTTTCGAATCATTTCAGTTTATAAAGTAGAATCTTCGTAATATCTCTGAAGAGAAAGATGAACAGCCAGTAAGATGTCATACAGTTTCAATGGATACATTGCAGCAGTCTTCTCAAGTTTTTGATGATCCTATTGCTCATGTGTTGGATGATGTTTGCTGCAAAAATTCTTCTCCATTGGCTAGCCATGTGCTAGAAAAGAATGTTGATGATAATCTTATTCAAAGGTCGCCTTCATTGTCTTGTTTAACAGATTTTTCATTACAAAGCTCACATCAAGGTTTGTAGTCATATGAGGAGATTGATAAAGGAGACTTTTGTTCTATTTGGAATCAGCGACAGAGTTTGGTTATTCACGAATTTCAGGATCCTTTTGACAGCTTGCTGCAATCAACAAAGAAAGACAGCACAGATGTGAGGAAAAGTTTAATATCCAGCTATGAAGATTACCTGGGCCAGAGCAGCAATGTGTTAATGGAAATCAATAGCTATGTTTATGAAGATCCTTTCGCAGTATTCTTGCAGTCATCCAGTGAATTCATGCTTTGCAGGTTTATTAGAAGTCAACTTGATTTCAAGTTTCCATGGGAGTTTCCTTTCGATTCTTCCCTTTTCCTGCGCATCATAAAGCATTTGGGAAGAAATCAAATAGCAGCCAAGATGCTTACATGGTTGCATTGGCTGTTCCATTTCACTTGATCGGGTGGTGAAAAGAATAATTAGAGTAGGTTTGATGAATAAGCTCAATTATGAGCATATTTCTAGTTTTTCAGTTATTTTTTAGTCATGTTTGGTTTTATTATAGTTTTTAGTCATGCATTTCAGCTTGAGTTTTTTATTCCATTGCCCAATGGATGAAGGCACTGTCTGCTTTCCAAAGATCTGTAGTTCTTGGCACCTCCAGGGAGCTACCATCCCCATTGGAGCCAATGTTAATGTCAGTCTTGTGAAGCCTTCCTCCAGTGATCAAACATGCTCTTACAAAGTGATTTTAAGATTTCAAGGTCAAATTTTGTCATTTTAGTGAGTCTTCAAGTAAAATTTGGTCACTAGGTATTAGGTCTAGGGTTTGTTTTCACTCTTTTCAAAGTTGTCCAAATGTTGGTCCATGTCACCATTCAGCTAAGTGTACCATCATTCAGAGGGTTTTCATCATCATGTCAGGTTCCAATGGGTCATTTTACACCTTGTTCATGCTTCAGTTGTGCCTAGGTAAGGTCCATTTCCCTCACCTAGGGTTTTGGAGGTAATTTCTCTTGGATGGTCAACTCATCAGCAAAACTTGTATCCTTATGTTCATACACGTTCTCCTATCCTTAATTTACCTTATTAAACACTTCCCATCACTAAGATCCCCCAAATTCCTCATTTTTTCACAAACCCTAGTTTCTTGCTACAACTTGGCAATTTTCTAGGCTAGGCCTGTGTTTTTCCCTTTTGGACCCCTTCCACTCACTCAATCTTTGAAATTCCACTTTTCCCTACTTCCTAACATCCCTCCCTACTTTCCAAAATTTTCTCAAGAATTTAGAAGCCCCTTATACCCCTCATTTCGCTTCATTTCAACAAATCCCTTGTTCCACACATCGGGATAGGTTTCACTCAAATGATGTTTTTGAGAAATAAAAGATGAATTTGGGAAAAATGAGAGAGGTGTTTGTCCAAAATAGGCCAAGGAAGAAAAAATTCCTTCACGTTTTACACAGTTTTCATGGTTTTAGAGAAATGTCAAAAATACCGTTGCCTCGAGAGAATTGAATGCACCTCTGAAGTGACCTTGGGAAAATCACGATTTCTCCTAGCTTGGTTAGCCAAATGACTTGCTTGATGAGTCAAATGATAACTAGACACAACGAGCTTTCCAATGAGATATCATGAGCTCCATTTGGAGTTGAGGAAGACTTTCAAAAGTTGACTGCAACAGCACTCTGCCTTGAGGCAGCCTCATTTTTCTCATTTTGACTAGTCTCGAGAGATTTGATTTTTGAATGGGAAAAATGAACTAAAAATTAAAAACTTCCACTTGGGTTGGAAATTAGACTCAATAATATTTCCAATGAGCTATTACACACCCAATTTTGACACCGTCAAGGCCTCCAAAAGCCTCCTGCAAAATGCGCGACGCATTGGGTTTTTGCGCGGCGCATTGGGTTGGTGCGCGGTGCATTGGGCCAGAACACAAGATTTTTGCCATTCCTTTCACCCATCAAATTTTGCTCAGTATCTCCTTGTTCAAGTAAGTCACATCCACTTCCCCATTTCTCTTAACAAGTGTTTGGTGTTGGTATGAAAATTTAAATGCAAAAAACTCAAAATCCTATTCTCTTGTTTTAAGATTGCTCCTAGGGTTTTAAAACTTTTTTTGTGCCAAACACTTCCATTCTCCACCTTTTTTTTTCCACCCCCTCACTATTATCTTATCATAGCAGCTCATCCCCTATTCCCTACATCCCTAAATTCACTCATACCCATTTCATTCCCATCTCCCTACATCTCTAAAGGTCACTTACTCCTAAGCTCCATCTCCCTCTCCCAAGTCATTTCATTTCCTCTCATTCTTCTCTTCCCATTTCATGTGTAAAAATTCCAAAAACCTCAGTTTCCAAAACATTCAGCAGCTCTCCCCTCTCCCAAAGTTTGTCAAATTCTCAAAGGGAAAACTACCACTTGACAAGACTCCCTTGTTCCCACTGTCCATATTTCTCCCACAGTCCCTTCCCTTTGGCACATATTTGGTAGTTGAAACAAAAGCACCAAATTCTCATTCTTCATCTCATTCAAGCCAATATAGATCTTGAAACATAATGGAGACATACACCGATTCATCATATGACAGAGACAATGATTCCACCACTAAACTGCATGCACCAGGAGGGCACTGAAGCGCCGAAAGAGGCATGATCGACTCCAAATCTTGGCCGAAGCTTCTTTGGTTGAGCACGGCACTTGATGGGGGACCTTCAGTCCAAATTGCAGCAAATTTGGAGTAAATTTTGTCATTTTTGAAATTTTGGTCGCAAAACAGATTTTTCCGCCCGACGCGTCGCGCCACTTGGCGCGCGCTTATGATTGGGACATCTTCTGGAGGGAAAATTGATATTTTTGAGTTTTTTATGATAATTATGCATTCTAAAGAATGGCTGAGAGGTTTCATCAAGTTCTGGGTGGTTTAAAGGGTCAAAAACACCTTGAAAATGGCCTTTCTGCTACCTTTTGCACCAGCAGGAACTAGTCTTGGGAGGTTGCAAGTTTGGAGATGTAAATGACATCCAAATCCAAAAATTCCACTTGGGTTGGATAGTATACGGATAGGGCTTTCCAACGAGCTATTATGAGCTCAATTTGGACTTCAGGAAGCGCCTCAAAATCAGCTCCAAAGTGGCTCGACGCATTGAGTTTTCTGGCGCGGCGCATAGAGAAATTTGGCCCCATTTTCACTCTTCAGCTCAGAAATTCGCCCAGTTTTGACTAATTTCACTTTTTGATGTAACTCATGATCTATCGTGATGTAATTTCATGAAAATGATGTAAATTTGGCACATATTTACTTTTTCTAGAGGATTCATTCACTAAAAAGTGAAAATTAAATGAATGAATCAGTTTCCTACCATATAGAGGCAAGTTGTTTGATTGCCTAGATTTCAGTTCCTAGTTTAGAATTGGTTGAAACAACTCCTAGAAGGATGAGCTCAACCCCTAGAGGCATGGGAAGGGGTTAGGATGGCCTATATCATGTATTTTCTAAGATACTTTCAGGGTTGGACTCTTGGGAATAGTTTGGCACCTCATTGTACATACACTTTTGCATTTTTGGCAAAGGAAAGACCAGGGTTTTGCAGCACTTGTTGGGATCCTTGTGGCTATGAGTTTTGATGATGTTTTTTCTCCATGTAATTTTAAGCTCATTAATGTTTTATGTATGCAATTTCCCTTCTCTTTGCTTCTGAAAATTAAACAAATGAGTAACTAAGGTAGAATTCATTAGTTTGCTGGTGCTCTGCCTTAAAATTTTGTTTAGTTTTATGTGTTTTCATCTGTTTGAAGAGGATCCTTGCAGCCTCTTTCCCTCTTCAGCTCCTCAGCAGTATTTTCTATCTATTCATTCAATCTAAGACATCAAAGCCATTGCCTTCCCTGCCCCAACTCGAACTACGCAAGAATTTGGCCTCATCCCCCGAGCCCAAAGCTTGCCTTTTCCTCTTTCCAACAAAAAACCCCTAAAAATAATTCCAAACTCCTTATTGATTAATATACCTAGCCTAAAATTAGCACTCATTCCCGATCATCTCCAAGGCCTATTGATACATTTTCTTTTGAGATTGACTCGGAGAGAGCCCTCTCTTGTTCTGGTAGACTAGCTACCGGAGCGAGCGTGGTTTGGTGTTACCTAAATCCCACCTTCCTTCGGCTAAGGTGGATTTGGGCTATAACGGAGTTTGAAAATGGAATTCAACAACCCTTGAAATGTATAAGGTGCATTGGTAAGGCCAAAAGGCATGACCAAAAATTCATGACCCTCATGAGTTCGAAATGTTGTTTTCAGAATATCTTCGGTCTTCATTATAATTTGATGATATCCTGAACAAAGATCCAACTCGGTAAAATAAATTGCTCCATGTAATTCATCCAATAATTCATCAATCACAGGAATGGGAAATTTATCATTAATAGTGAGCTTATTGAGCTCCTATAATCCAGACCCATGCACCATGATCCATCCTTCTTGTGTACCAATACTACAGGAGTAGAGAAAGAACTTTGACTAGGTTGAATTATACTAGCCTCTAACATTTCTGAAATCATACGTTCAATTTCTCTCTTTTGGACATAAGGATATCTATAAGGCCTGATGTTTCGAGGAAGACTTCCCGGAATCAAATGAATAGCATGATCGTGATCAAAAATAGGTGGGAGTCCTTTTGGGAGTTTCAAAAACCTTGGAATGATTGTCCAAGTCTTTTTGGAGATCTGCAGAAATAGATGATTTTGATGTTGGAACTTCTAGTGAGCATAATTGTGCAATTAGGCCTCGTTGTTCTTTCTTTAGAAGATTTGTCATGACATTAGAGCTTATTATTGTTGTTCCTCTAATTTGCACCCTTTTTTACCATTTCACCTTTCCAAATCGTAATCATTTACCCTATTTTACCTATCTTATGTGCCCTCATCCTGCACTAGTGCGAGAACGATGACACATTTTTCATTAACTTCATATTTTACATATTTTAACTTAACTTAGCATTTATTAACTATTTATTATGTGATTTTCTACTTAGAATTACTTTTGTAACTGATCGTTACCTCCTATGTTATTTAATAGCTAAGTGCTTACCTTGACCGCTGATTTTTAGTGCAGAACAGATCTTGCACGAGGGCCAACACCACGAATCTTCGCAGCAAATCTGGATCTCTTTGTTTGCTGCCTAATTTTGTACCACCATGTCTGAAGGAAACCGAGTCCCAGTGATAACAAAAAGTCAATGTGGAGTAGCGGAGATCAGACTTAGGAGGAAAGAGCAGCTGGAGATAGCCACGACACGTTTTGTTAGAACGTTTAATTTTGAAGGCCGAAAGCTTATTCTGCAATCGGTTTTGCAATTTGTTGTAGCAATTTCTGCAATTGGCTATGTAATGGTTAAACGATCCTTTTGTCTTGCGGCCAAAAGGATATATATAAAGAGAAATGTAAATAGGACAATATGTTAAATGTTTTGATAGAATTGAATAGATTGGAGAATAGAACTAGTGAGGCGGTAACAAGCCTGTCTTTTGTTATCGCCCAAATCTGGGCTGGATATGTAATCACGCATGTATTTTCTCTGAGCATTTAATAAGAAGAGCTCCGCCTTATGCTTCATGGATATTATTTCTTCATGCTTAAACAGTTGATAAATTGATTCAATACTGAGTAGAATTTCCATTCGAAAGGGAAATGCGTTGGTTGGCTAGGGCCCAGCCAACCCAGCGTGTTCTCCCTCCTTTCTGTTCTTGCAATTTATGTCTCCTAAGTGTGATTTAATTTACAACATTTGAATTTCTATTTGAGTGAAAGCAGATATGTAGTGTGAAGTAGTTAAATTTCCTTTTCTGCATCTGAATTTAAATTTTCTTTCTCTGCCTGGTTCGAACAGGAGAAATTACCTGTGCCAGTGCACGTTGGTGTTCTATTCACTTTCTGCACGTGTGGTTCATTTTCTCCACCTGGTTTGAGTAGGAGAAATTACCTGCACCAGTGCACGTTGGTGTGCTATTCACTTTCTGCACGTGTGGTTTGTTTTCTCCGCCTAGTTCAAGCAGGAGAAATTACTTGCACCAGTGCACGTTGGTGTGCTATTCACTTTTTGCATGTTTGTTTTATTTTCTCTGCCTGGTGCAAGCAGGAGAACTATTTCTGCACCAGTGCTATATAGTGTGATGTGGCAATTCTCTTTAGTTTAGTTCTTACAACTTTATTGCTTTTAGTTACATTTTAATTAAAAATATTGTTTCCTTATTCTCTACAGATATTCATCTTTCTGATAAGCAACTTGGTTTCATAACACTTGCAGTAATTAATCATTGATTTCAAGGACTAAAATTTAAAGTGTAAGAAGCTCAGATCAGGTACAAGAACCAGTTTCTTGGTACCAGATCTAAGTGCTGTGGACTTGAGAAATTTTAGGGCCCTTTTACAAAGAAAATCATTTTTTAGTACAGACATTAATTTACACCTTCTGCATAGATCATTGTTCCTGCACTAGTGCAAGATCAATTCTTGTGGGAAGGATATCTTTACATGAGTAGGTTTGAAAGGGCCCATCTGTTGAAGACTGTTAAGGTGTATTTGCTAAAGAAAACACATTCTCAGTAGATGATCAATATCCCGCTAGAGTAATTGCCTTCTTTTTATTTCTGAATCTCTCTTGCAAGTATATTTCTTCTTGTTCTAGTGTTAGATTGTTTTGATGGTTTGAGTTGCCTACTTCTCTAAAGTTTGATTCTGCAATTTTTCCTTTAAAAAGTAGGAGTTGATATTAGAAATATTCATACCATCTATTTGGGTTCCCATGTTTTGGCCAGATTGGCAAGACCAAAAGATGAGACAACATCAAACCACTTTCAGACCTTAGGATCTATCCCTCCTAGGTCTAGAGAGGGATCTCTCTATAATAGTCAAAGTATATTTGTCTTTGAAGCTCAAATGTTAAGATGTTAGGCTAGTTATAGGCACAAGGTTTGTTTGTTTGATTTGTTTTGATTTGGTTGCTGGTTATCAGGAAGGAAGGTTTTGAATGTAAGACAAGGATGAGAAAAGAGGAAAAAAGGGAGAGGTGAAATATTCCAGGAAATATTCAAAACCATTGGGCAATGGAGTCAGGAAAGGATTTGCTTGCTAATCAATAGGCAGGCTTTCAATTGGGCTAGTAAACTAAAACATAGGATCTTTAAAGATGATTGTGTGACATGAAAGTAGGAGGGAGAATATAACACAGATTCATTGCACAAAGTTAAAGACCAGTTGGTTGCACAAGGATCCTAGTGGACAGGGCTAACTCTAATCCCCAGTGTTCCTAAATCTTCCAACTGAATCCTCAACAAGAAACATCTAAGAACTGAATTCATTTAATTCATACATCAGAGAGCAGGCAATAACATCCACTACACTAGTTAAACCAACTGAAATCATTTCTTAGATAATAAATTCAGAAGAGAAACATCAATGGCAAGGAGAGCAGAAACATAGGGTACCTAACAAGTGTAAATCCTATGCCAATATTCTGATGTAAGCCAGTAGAAATGAAATGAAATGAATTAAACACAGAGATATGAAAACATCACCGCTGCTTCAGATCAGGATCCAAAGAAATGTGCTTGTCATATTAAATAGAAATACTAGTCAAGTACAACATTGCCAATAGCTGAATACTCATTCTGAAAACATCTCCTTCAACCTATCTTACACTTTACACCAAGACAGTGTCTCAAAAGAAACTACTTGCAGTTCTCTGATAACTGATCAAAAACCCTTACAATGAGTTTCTTTCTGAATGTATAGCTCCGGAGGAGCATGGAAGGTAGGTGAGGAACTAAATGCATCATTAAAACTTCAGTAAAGAAAGAGGGCCGAAGTCCATTCTGTTTAAATCCTGTGCATTGGTCTCTGGTGTTCTTCGGCTGCAGCATTATGTAGTACTTCTAGTGAATAAACAAAAATGAAAATAAAGGATCCTAGGGCCTGCCATGCTGTGCATCAAATGCCGCTGATAGCATTGGACTGTTGTCAGTGTGGGAAATCCTTTAGGAACACGATATAGAATAAAAATTGCATGGGCACTTTGTCCTTTATGGAGGAAAAACATTATGCTGCTGTAGAAACCCTGATATGCATTGATTTCTGCGTGCTATACCTTCTGCGCGATCCCTGGGTCTTCAATCTGGTACTTTGCCTCTAAATCTTTGAACCTAAGGCTTATATATCTTCATTTGTGTGCCTTAAGCTCTCTGCTGCTCCATTTATATCTCTGACTGTGAAATATGCATTTTAATGGCGCTGGGACAGTTTCAAAGAGTTAAACACTGCTCTATAAATGAAAATCCCATTGTGGTACCTCTTCGGGCCTTTCTTTAGGATCTTTGCCTCTGTACACGGTCTTTCCTGTATTTTCTGTCACTGTGATAACATGTGCAAATCATGGCGGATTTCACCGCCTAAAAACCCTGCAAAACAAAAAAATTGTTATGAAATCCATGGATGGGGGTAATGGATGCAGTGCGGACGATGAGGATGGCCATGCAGATTGGTGAGATGGCGGAAAGGTGCAGAAACATGGTGGAAAATGCACTATGAAAGCAGGACGTGGTCTGGCGGATGTGGGCGAAGCATAGCCGATTTAACGTAAAATAATGAACATTTGACCTTGGAAAGCATATATATAATGGGGGTGAGGTGAATGTACGATGGAGACACATGGAGATGATGTGGCGAGACCGGGCGATGACGGAAAATTCAACAGCGGGAAAAAAATCTGGACCGTCAGATCTCAAAGGAGATCGACGATCGAAAATGCAGTGGAAGGTGACAAACGGTGGGCCAGGAGTACGGAGACCATGAGTTAACCTCTGTGCAGCTTCGGGGAGCGACAACCGTTGGATGGGCTGCCCCAGATCTAACAGCTCACGTTGTTATCGCTGCGCATCCTGTACCGAAAGATAGCGTGCGATGAGCAAGCGGTTTTGGAATCGTACAGGAGCCATGCGTCGCAAGCTGAGTGGAATCGCTGGTTGATGAGAAAATACCTCCAACCGCCTGAAGGAGGTGCAATAGAAACCACCAGGTTTTTGATCAGTACGTGGGGACCACTGGGACAGGCAAACTCTGGATCATCGGATTTGCGTGTAAATGAATGACGATTGCGCGGTCTGGGGTTTGAACGGGGGAAACACGGACACTGCGGAGTTAACTATCGTCGTCTGATCTATAAAGATCAACGGCCAGGAATGCTCACGATATACATTGGAGATTAGCGCCTTTCAGGCCAGCGCTCATGTACAACGCCTGGGTCGTGTGGAGAAAAGGCCGAGGGGCTAGCAGAAGGGGGCTAAGGCCTAATGTAAGTTGCAAAGTGGGTTTTCTGGTCATTTTTAGTGAAATTTGAGGCCGAAAATGGGAAACAATAGATGGAAGAAGGGGGAAATTGGCTAACCAAAGGGTGTAGGGATGTTTTAGAGGGGATTTTTGGGATGGAAAGGGGGAATTTAGGGGGAAGAAAGGGGACTTTGAGAAAGTAAAAAAAGGGTGAAAATGAAGCATTTTGCTAGGGTATAAAGGGTAGAAATAAAGCCTTTTGGAGCATAATTCTTTATCAGCAAGGCTTATTTACTCAGCACAACAGCGGGAAACAGTCACAAGGCAGGGAACCTGAAAAGGCTGCAAGGATGATGTGTTTTCAAGGGAAATGCATTCCTTGCAGGCTTCTAAAACAAATTATCCCTGTTGGCGGATAAATCCGTCTTGCGGACAAGACCGATCTCCCTATTTCTAAAAGTATCTAGCAACAAACAGCCAAACAGACTAATCTTTCTCTAAGCATGTAAGGTTTACAAAAAGCTCTATAGAGGTGTAAATGACTTACTGTTTGTCCAGTGCTTGTTTGAAGGAGTTTTCCTCGTAAACCTGCAGTCACAAACAAGAAAAATATTACATAGCACATGTATAGAAATCATTATAAACCATGCTTATCATAGTGATCAAGGAATCTATGAAATAAACCATGAACAGACAGTTTATTGAGAAAAATGAGTATATTTGTATTAATTTCAAAAGAAGAAAATCCTTAAAACCTGAGCCTTGATGTTTCACAGGACTTTCTGGGGTCCTAAGCAAGAATCTCCTCTACTTTGATAAGCTCTTCACTCCTCCAACCAAGACGAATAGAGGTATGTAATATTTCCTCACAAAAGTCTTAATTAACTGAGTGTAAATCTCAATAGCACTTAACCTCAAATCTTCTTAAGCTTGACCTCAATCTCCAAAATCTTAACCCAAAAAACTTAACCCTTTGAGGCTACCCAATGCCTCCTTTTATAGAGCAGATGAGGAGGTTAGGATTCCACCTTTGTAGGGATAGAATCCTCCTTCAAAGGGATAGACTCCTCACATCAAGGGATTAGTTCCTTAAGGTGAGGGATATATGCACCTTATCAAAGCGTACTCATCCCCAAAAATTCTCATCTAGAACCTTCTAGAATTGACCTCAAACCACTTTTTTTACTTTACTTTTTCGCCTTTTTGACTTTGACGAGGGTACGCATGAATTTAAAAGGAAAAATGCATTCTAAAACGTAGGTAAGCCATGCATTACCTGTGTACCCAAGCCAAGAACGCAGACAGGCTTCATGTTACCTGCGTACCCATTCTTTCAGAGGTTTTTAGGGTTTTTCCTCCTGTTTTAGGGCTTGACATGAGGAGTAAAGGTTGTAAGACTTGCAAAGGAGACATGTATGAGTGTTAATGAGCTCATACAGTCAGCAGAATGTCAAGGTGACAATTTTTAGTGTAACAATCCCCTTGCTTGCTTTGTCAAGGAATTCATAAGGGGCTAACAGCGGCTCCACATGGGGATGGCTTCTTCTTGAAGGAGTCAAGAATTCAAAAATTGATCTTTGGTGTAGGCTAGATGCCTGCTGCTTAAGCCATCTTTCTTTTCTGATTTTCAGCTACCACAAATATGTTAGATCAGCACAACATCCCAACAATCTACCTACCCATCCTACAGTCCTAGCATTTTATTCCAGGGTGCATTTGAGCTAGCAGACCCTTTACATCATTTATTTTTATAACAGAAAATAAACCTATTCTAAATCTACCCTTATTGCTCCATGAGACCAGATTAGACTGTTGGTCTCATATTTTTCGCTACCTAATCTATTATCTGCTGGGATCAAACTGTCTAGCAGATTTCTTCTCTATATTCTACAACAGAAATTGAAAAACAGTCAAGCCAGGATTAGACTGTCTGACTTGCTGTGATTCCAAGGCATAAAGGCAATTGCACATGGACAGAAAATTGCAGAACATTGAAAACAAAACTGTGAAGGCTTGAAATATGAAACTTGAAGTGTCCTTCTTCTCTTTGTGACTCAAGTTTTGAGCATGTTAGAGTCACTTCTTTTCTTCATTTCAGCTTTGGTTTTGGGCATGTTAGAGCTGATTCTTCTTTCTTCTTTGCTGGTCCAGATTTTGGGCATGTTAGGACCAACTGTTTTACTTTCTTTGGCTCAGGTTTTGAGCTTATTAGAGCCAATATTTTGCACATCAGAGGCTCATGTTTTAAGCATGTCTGAACCTCTCTTTCCTCTGTTAGTTGAAACAATTCTCTTTTTCTTGAAAATAAAACTGCAGTGGTATGTATAGTGGTAATGGAAACTGGAAATTGTAAATCAGCAGAAGTAGTGTTTGAGCATCCTGCCATTGGCAGAACCCCCAAACAGCTCTGTACCATCTAATTCTTATAGGAAGAAAGCATTTGGACCCACAGTGGCCTGGATGATGTACGGATCTTGCCACAGACTGTTGAAATTGTTGTGCTTTCCTTTATCCTCTCTTCTTGAGTCCCACTTCAGAACTTTATCCCCAATTTTGAAATCAGCAGCTTTGGTTCTTTTGTCAAAAAATCTCTTTATATTTTCCTGAACTTTCATTGCTCTGTTGTAAACCTCTTCCCTTGTTTGCTGGAGATGAATTGTCTAGTTTATCCTTCTCACCATACTGTCTTCTTCTGTTTGAATCTCCTGTACCAGCTTAATCACTGGTACCCCAAGGCTGGTAGGAAACACTACTTCTGTCCCATAGACAAGCTGATACGGTGACATGCCAATGGATTTCTTTGTTTTAAGCCTGTCAGCCCACAAAGCATGTACTAACTTCTTATGCCATGACTTTTTGTTCTCTTCCAGCAGCTTATTGACGATGATCACCAGGCTCTTGTTTGATGATTCAACTAATCCATTACCTTGAGGGTAATAGGCAGTTGAATGACCAAGTGCTATTTGATACCTGTGACAAAAATAAACCATTTTCTTGGATCCGAAAGCAACAACATTATCAGTGATTATTTTCCTTGGGCAACCAAACCGAGAGAGGATATGACCTTCTAGGAACCTAATAATGACTGAATCTGTGGCATTCCTAGTAGGTATTGCCTCTATCCACTTAGTGAAGTATTCTTTGGCTGTTGGGATCCATTTGTGTTGTGCAGAATAAGTAGGGTGAATCTCCCCTATGAAATCTAGGCCCAATTGCAGAAAGGGACCTTCCACAGTGATGGGTTGTAGGGGTAAAGGGAGGAGTTTTCTTTTGCCTTCAAAGATCTGGAATTTGTGGCAGACAATGATCATCTTATGGACATATTTTAAGAGTGTAGGCCAATATTAGCCAGCTCTGAGTATTTTTTTTGCAGTGGCTTTCAAACTCAGGTGGCCTCCACATTCTCCGACATGGTATTCTTGTTTAATCCTCTCTGCCTCGTTTTCAGGAAAACATTTAAGCAATAGGCAATTTGGGTTCTTCCAGTATAAGCAGTTATTCAATATGCAATAGCTCCTAGCCTTTAGCTTTAAGAATCTGGCCTTGGTCTTTGATAGTTCAAGAGGGGCATTGAGGTGTGTAAGCACATACAAAATGTCAGAATACCAAGGAGAGCTCTGAAACTTTTCCTCAACAGTGGGATCAGGAAATTCTTGTTTCTCATCCAAGGTATTTACCCTATTGATGTCTAGGGCTTGTAAGTTTGATTCCGCCATTAGTCAAGATAAGCCCTGACCTCTAATCAGTTTGGTGGATTTTATCTCAAGGTGATATTCTAAAATCACAGCAATCCATTTGCCCCTCTTCCCATCAGGATCTTGGGACAATATATCTTTGAAAACTATGTTAGGCACATAAGCTATGGTGTGAGAATGTAATATGTACACCCTGAAGTCCTTTAAGGCCTTGATTAAGGCATATGCCTGTTTTTCCATTATGTTGTATTTCAAGGGTGCATCCCTTAGTGATTTGCTAAAGAAGGCAATTGGTTGTTCCATCCCCTCTCTGTTTTTCTGCAGCAAGACCGCAGCCACTATATGCTCAGAGGCAAATGAAAAGATCAGGAAATCTTTAGAGAAATTTGGGCTGATCAGAACAGGAGATTGGGTGAGTGCAAGTTTTACTGATTCACAAGATTGTTTAGCTCCAACCATCCATTTAACCCCCTCACTTTTCTTTAGCATGTTAGTCATATTCCTAAGGTGTTCAGCTAGGTTGGGAATAAATCTCCTAAGGAAGTTTATTTTCCCAATGAAGGACTGTAATTATTTGATGTTTCTTGGGTGTGTGATTTGTAGTATTCCCTCAACTCTCTGTGGGTCTATCCTGATTCCCTTTTCGGATATAATTTGGCCAAGAATATTTCCTTCTTGCAGCCCAAATATAGTATCTTTAGGATTCAATGACAGACCAAACCTTCTACATTTTTCAAACACTTTTCTCAGATGTTTCAGGTGTTCTTCTTCAGTCTTAGAATAGACTGTTCTGTCATCCAAGTAAATAACAATGAAGTGTCCTATATCATATGAAAAAGCTATATCCATTTCTCTTTGGAAGGTTTCCCCAGCGTTCATCAGTCCAAAGGGAATTTTTACATACATAAAGGTGCCCCATGGGGTGGTAAAATTTGTTTTTAGTTGATCTTCTGGGAGGACTAGGACTTGGTTGTAACATGAGAAACCATCTAGCAGGGAGATTCTCTTGGAGCCTACTACTTTCTGAAGAATGTGTTCCATTTTTGGAAAAGGGTAATTGTCTTTGAGTGAGGCTCTATTAATATTTCTGAAGTCTATACACAACCTGATTTCCCTTTTTTTCTTTCTTATAGCCACTAAATTCGAAACCCAATCAGAAAACCTTACGGGAACAATTATGCCTGCCTCATACATCTTTTTAATTTCTTTTTCAATTGCAGGCAATTGTTTTGGGTTTATCCTACGAAGCTTTTGCCTGAAGGGTTTCTGATTCTCTTTTAAAGGTATTTTGTGCTGTATAATGTTGGTTTCATAAGCCTTTAGGTCTTTGTAACTCCTAGCAAAGACGTCCACAAATTCATTAAAAAGTTCTATATATTTCTTTTTCATTTCTGTGGGCAAGGACTTTGCCAATTTAATCATTTTTGGCTTATCTACTGTGCCTATATTTCATTCTTCTACGTCAGAGTCTGCATGCTCTATGGTAAGCTTTTTAGCTACATCATCAAAGTCAAAGAGGTCCTCTAAGGGTGCCAGGCCTCTGGGTATATTATTATCTTTGGCCTGCAGCACCTCCATCTCCTCATTCTCTATGTTTTCACAATTTCCATTTGAATTTCTAGTTTCTTCGTTTACATCGTTTATCTCTATGTTATAGGGTGTTTTTTCCTTGTCTGAGGGTTCCTCACTTGGGCAGCTGTCACTAGACACAGAGTCTGAATCATAAAATTCAAACTCGTTTCTGCCTATTAGGAAATCTTCAATCTGTTTATCGCCCTCAAAGACCTGCCAGTATTTTTCATTATCTGGCACTGCAGGTCTGAATTTGGTCTGTATGATAATTCGGTGGTCGATTGGAGTCTTAGGGTATGAACTAGCTAGGAAAGCTAATCCGTTTGCAATGACATTTTGACTCCTAGGAACAAACACTAATTCGTAATCAATTTTTTTTTTCAATAAATCTAGAGTGTCATTCCTGTAAGCTCTCAACCTAGGATTTTTCGATGTGTATTCACCATTCACCTGTTTAATAATCAGCTCAGATTCCCCATGCACAGTTATCCTACGGGCTCCTAATTTTCTCAACAGGTTCGATCCTAGGATAAGGGCCTCATATTCTGCAATATTGTTTGTACATTTGAAGTGTAGGTTGCAGGCATGGCTCTCTGTGTAATCACTCTCTGTGTTATGTATCCACACTCCTGCCCCAGCAGTTCTTCTTGTGTAGGACCCATCGAAACTCATTTCCCACAGGGGTTCACTCTCGTTTTTGTTATCATTTCTTTCCCTACAGCTGGGTTCGCCATCATGCTGCATTATAGGGTCTGCACTAGGTTGTGGGCAGTTTTGTTCTTCGTCATGTGTGTGGAAACTAGAAGGGTGACTAGCTGGCCGATTGCATTATATTTCTGGTTCACTATGTGTTGTTGTTTCAGTGCATTGTTCAAGGTTTTCTACGTCTTCATCCTCTGAGTCTAGGGTAGCCATTATGTTAAAATCCATTGGCTCTGTTTCATCATGTGTACCTTTTCTTGTATCTATGTTTTTAGATTCTAGTCCTCCCAAAGATTTATCGTTGTAGAAGATAAAGGAATCCAGGTCTGTATGTACAGAGTATAGAGGAGAATTTTCATGCTTTTCAGGGCTACTTACCAGGAATTTCATTTTTGCTTCCCTGTACATTCTTCTAAGTTGGCCAAATATTGGGATTGTGGCATAAGCCCCATCCATCTGCATTGTTCCTTGCAGCTTGGCTCCCAATGATCTTGATAATAACATGCCATACTTGGGTGGCACATCTACCACAACAACATCCATGATCATGCATTTGGAAGGAATCTGAGTCAGGCTCACACATAAATCTTTGATCAAGCCAAGACACTTTACTCTACTAGAGTCAAATGAATATAGGTCTTTATAGGGATGGGTTATCTCTAGGCATAATCTTTCCATCACTACTTTAGGCATCAGGTTGTGTGATGCCCCAGAATCATGCATTGCATTGTGGAGAATATTATCATGGACATTAAGATTGATATAAAAAGGGGGCACTACCCCTTCCTGAAACTTTCCTTCTATCTTTGGACCAAATAGAAGGGCAGGTTGATCATCACTCAGATTTACAGTGTCACTGTTCTCTCCTAAACTTAATGCTTTCAAAATTTGGCCTTTATATACATCGTGAGTGGCTAGCTCATAGAGTGGGACAGAGATTTTAATCTTTAAAATCTCACTTTCTAAATTGAAAGTGGACTGACTCTTTAGAATGTTCACCTCTGTTTTGTTAGCCACTGCCTTCATGGCTAAATTAGTGTGTTGATTCTCGTTATGTACAGTGTTTGAAACTATTTTATCAGGAGCACTAACTGTAGTGTTAGTGCTGCTAGTTGGTTTACCTGGTGTATCAGTGTTTTGGTTGTCCCTTTCTCTGTTCTTTCCAGAACTCTCAGCTGCTGATTTGTTACTTTCAGCAGTTGCTTTATAATTTTTCTCAGGTCTCTTCTTGATGGTGACCTCAGAAGCCTTTGGTTTGGTTGTTTCTTTGCTCTTTTTGCTTCTAAGTTCATATTGTTCTCTAACTTGCATCATGGCATTTTCAAACCCTAACCTGTAATCTTCAGATTCCAACCATTCTTCCTCCCAACCAGAGGGTGAGGGCTGATCTTCTTTTGAGTAACAATTATGGATTGAATCTTCCGTTTCAAACATGTTTATTTTGTTTCCCTCAGACTCTTCTATGATTCCCTCATCTTCATCAAGAAAATTCTCTTGGAATGGGGGAATAACTTGCTGATATGATTCTCTTTGTCTGTTGGGGGTGTTATTGTTCCTTCTAAAGTTTTGGTTCTGGTTTTGGTTTCTATTTTGGTTACTGACTGTGACAACCATTTTTTCCATCATTTGCTGTAACGTTTCCACATTTTTAGACAATTTATCATAATTTTGGTCAGATGAGGAAGCTATATTGTCATTTCTTTATGTTACCCTCTTCTCAGATCTCAGTCTTGCTCTTTTCTCAATCAGATTCACCTCTATGTTCACTTCTCCTTTCTGCATGTCCTCCAATGTGTTGTACTCTTTATCCCTACGCTCATAGGCCATGTCAGCATCAAATCCTTTGGGGTATTTTTCTAAAGCCATGCCTTATGGAGGTTTCATATGTGGAGGGAGGGCATTTTAAATGCTGTTAAATCTTGTTGTGTAATCATGGACACTCTCTCCTATGTTTCTTTTAAGGCTCATGTATTCTGCTAAGAGTTGGCAAGGGTTAGCCTTAGTTGCCCATTTTTTTATGAAATTATGATATACAGCTGGAAGATCATTGATGCTACCTGGGGGTAGGCCCTTAAACCATTTCTTCACATCACCCCCTAAGCTCTGGGCAAAGATTCTCATTTTGACTGTATCATCATCTATTTCCATGTAGTCAAAAGAATCTTCCATAGTATCTACATGATGCTGGGCTGTGATGGACACTTTTGCAGTGAAGTGTGGGATCTTTGACTAATAATCATTTGGTAAGGGTACTAGAGGCTGAGGTAAAACCAAAGGTGCATACCAGGCTGCCATGATGATGTTTTGATGAGGTAAAGGATTGACTTGGACAACTGGTATGTGGATGAGAGGAATACTATGACCGGCAGAAGACTGATGAGCA